>CM075344.1:43295000-44613214 GCA_037693485.1 Kitagawia praeruptora | reverse complement strand
GCGCTTCTTTAACGTCAATAGCTTGACGTTACTTCCAAGCCTCCATTAAGGATGATAATAGTTCGCCTGGTCCTCTCTTCGCAATACTTCATCATCATCTCGGCGGCACACTTTCTGCTCCTTCTCCTCGCTTGACCTATTCAGGTAACAACCATGTCCTCTTCCAATGCCTTCATCTGTTGACCCAAAATCTGACAATTTGTAGAACAACACACCTTCGCGGGCTTCACTTGAATATAATGGAGGAGGGTAAATGTAAATTGCTGAAACCTTTGGTTCCTCAAAAAGAACTTCCTCCATTGGCTCTAATGCGCTACCTCCATCTTTAAATTCTGAAACAAGTAGAAGACCTGCATCTCTCTCATGATCATCAACCTCTTGGTTCGCACATACCAATTCTTGAAATTTCTGTAGCCCAACAGTGTTTGTCCCAAATAGTGCCCTTTCCAAATCATCCACCATCCTAACATGATCAAATTCCTCACATGGCTTGTGAATGCTCACCTCACCTTGGAATTTGTCTTCCTCAATAAAAGACTCAATTGCACTATCCTCAAGATTTGACCAAGAAACAACCTCATCAATCAGCACCTTAGAATCCCAGAGATCAGCCAAGCCGAGCGACTCACACTCTTCCTCCTCATCACTATCCACCACATGTTTTGACAAAATAGAATTTTCTTCTTTTTCTATAGGATCCTGATCATGAATTCCTTCTTCATCCTCAATTGCTGAATTCTGATCGTTCGTGACTTTTCCAGAGCTGAGTGTTATGGCCTTAACCTGCTCCATGCCATCTTCTTTTCCTGGATTCACCTCTGTGTTACTTTCCTGCGGTCCGTTGAGAAAGGCACTTGCAATTTGCCCAATCTGATTCTCCAATGTAGATTGACCATCATTCCCATGAAACTGTTGCTGCTGAAAACCTTGACTGTCGCTCCAGCCGAAATTGGGATGATAGGTGGCTGGAGCTGGTTGTTGGAAATTGCTCACAAACTGCACCGATTCAATAGATATGGCACATTGAGTCATCTCATGTGCGCCCTCACATAGCTCACAAACACTAGCAACTTGAGGCACCCCATGCTTTAACATAAAATCCAATTTCCTATTAAGTGCCTCTAGCTGAGCTGCTAGAGCTGTGACTGTATTATCTTCAAGAATTCCTGCTAATTTGCCTTGTGATAATCTCTGAATTGGATTCTGGTATTCATTCGCAGCCATCATCTCAATTAGCTCATAAGCTTCCGCATAGCTCTTAGCCCATAAAGCTCCACCTGATGCTACATCTAACATGGGTCTTGACTGTGCACCCAAGCCATTATAAAAGCAGTTAATCACCATCCAATCAGGCATCCCATGATGTGGACACTTCCTTAGCATCTCCTTATATCGCTCCCAAGCCTCGCACAAAGATTCTTCAGATTGTTGTGAAAATTGGGTAATAGCGTTCCTTATTGCTGCGGTCTTTGCCATGGGGAAAAATTTAGTGAGAAATTTCTGAGCAAGATCCTCCCATGTCAAAATAGAACCTGCTGGTAGAGAGTACAACCAGCCTTTAGCTTTATCCCTCAAAGAGAATGGGAAAAGTCTCAATTTGATAGCATCTTCCGACACCCCGTTGATCTTGAAAGTGTCGCAGATCTCAATAAAGTCCCGGATGTGTATGTTAGGATCCTCCGTAGGAGCACCCCCAAACTGAAACGAATTCTGCACCATCTGAATTATGCTAGGCTTGATTTCATAAGTATTAGCTGTAATAGCTGGCCTGACAATGCTAAATTGGATGTCCTTGAGTTTCGGTTGAGAATAATACATCAATGCTTTCGCTGCTGCTGGTTCTCCCATTGCTACCTGCAACACATAAAACTAAACAACTATATATAAGAAACAATCCAAGTCAGTGAACTCTAACGACCACTATTGACAAGCACATAAACCAAAAATAAAACACCGATGATCCCCGGCAGCGGCGCCAAAAACTTGTTTACACTAAAACACGCAAGCGTACGTGGTCACAAGTAATATATAAGGTTAAGTCCAAATTCGTTCCCACAGGGATCTGGTTATGGTTCTAATTCAGTAAACGCACCTATGCAACAGTGTATGATCTTAATTCACTGCTAAGACAATTAATAAATTAAGGTTTTAACTAACTAAATTAAACTAAGAAGCAAATTAACAAAACTACGAATTAACTAACTAACAAGAATTGAAATCTAATTACTTCTGCAAGATAAACCATGGAATCCTAACTTCATTAAATACTTTGCTTAGATCTGACGCCTTTAATCACTATATGCAATGGTTATGATATCTGATCGAATAACACGAAACAAGTACACGCTACTTCTCAGTATACGTATACCAAACTAAACATACATCCACAAAAGAGATAGAAGATGAATAGACACCAATTATGCTTAGACCCTATATGTCTATAGAATTTGAAAACATAACGGTTGAAGAACAAGTTATCCATAAAGATCACATAGGGCAATACAAGTATTCTCATCTCGTACCACAACCATATTGATAAACAATTATGAACCTATGCTAGCATGGCAAGTTATAAATCTCAAGATCCACTTTCACTTCACAAGAGATTAACAAATTAGATGTTCATGACGCATCTATCAATTAAGCATAACCATACGAGGATATCAGATATACACCACACACAGATCTTTAAAGCAATCAAGATACTAAAGCTCCATAAATAAATCCGTTAGAATCCCATGACAACAATTAGTTCATAATCGAACCTCTCGTCATCATGGGATCTGATGAAACCATGATAAAAACAAAGTATGAAAATATACAAATAAACCTAAGTAATTGATATGTAATAATTCTACTCCTAATGATGATAATCCTCCTAATACAATTTACAAGGGTTGGATGTGTTTATATAGGCTCTAGACATCTTGCCCAGCAAGAAAATACCAAAACAGAATTATAATAGAATTTCTGCAAGATACGTTTCCTAAACTGATTCTGTTTTTTAAGGGAAATTCGTAGCTGACTTTTCTTCTGTTTTCCAGAGCCGTTCCAGACGTAATTGTGCTTCTGGACCACCTTAGAATGATAGAGAATCTCGTTATCTTCGCGTGGACTGCTTACGGGCTGAAAACAGACTTATAGAACTCAAGATATGGCCCAAACAGTAAATCTCACGCGTGCAGCCCAATAAATCCGAATTTTAATAAATTAAATCTCCAAAAACGACAAAAACATCCACCATAATCAACATCCTTGTAAATATGCACAACTAAACAAAACACATCAAAACTACAGGAAACTTGAGTCCAAGACAATCAATTTAAGCCGATTTAGAATGTTCCAAGTGGATATACATCCACTTATCAGTATCTAAAGAAGGCTTATTCTTGTGATTCATAATGATAAATTTTGATGGTAAACTTCTTGAAATATTAAGCCATCTAGCTATTTCCATAAATTAAGTTTGCTTTGAGAAATGCAAATAGTTTGGAGAGTACTTAATAGGTTAACAGATCGGGAATTTGGGAACTTTAATAACTTTTAGTAGCGGGATCTGTAGAACACTGTTGGGATCTATGTGACTGTACATCAGTATTACTTTTCTTCCCCGACCTTTTCCTCTGTATGTTGTCTTTTAAATGTCACATTTTCCTCTATATGTTGTCTTTTAAATATCCTTTATTTGATCATGTAGATGATGTAGAGAATCCGAGGCAGATGGAAACATCTGGAGAGATGAGGGGTACTAATAATAGGATTGGAATTATCATGGCCAAACTATATGAAGCTGAGAGTTTAGCAGACCTATTTAGTGGTTGCTGCGGAGTTTTCCACACTTCAGCTTTTATTGACCCTGCTGGGCTTTCTCGCTATACTGTAAGTTTTATATATATTCAATTAATTTGTTCTGCTAACAACATCTGTTTTTCCACAATATTATTGAGCAAGCAATGTTGGAGATTAACTAAATTTTTTCTTTTTTTGGTTAGAAATTTATGGCTGATTTAGAGGTGAAGGCAGCACAGAATGTAGTCGAGGCATGTGCAGCAACACCTTCAATTAGACATTGCAGCAGTTTATACAGGTTAGTATATGTATTTATGTATGCAGGTTAATATTAATCAGCATGGATGTTTACTTTAATAATTTCAAGTACAAACAATTCGTTTGTCTCTGCAGATTTATATAAGGATAATATCGTAGTTGACTTTAAATTTTGAGTAGCTTGTAGATATGTTTACTGCATTTGGCATCGTAGTTTGAGAACGATCCTGCTGTATATTGTTCTTTAGCTATTGAATTTACATTCGTTCATGCTTGATTTTGATTTATGTTTACAAATAAACAATAAGCATGTTATGTAATTTACATTGGATATCTTGATAACAATTCTGTATTAATTGCATTCAGGTATGTTCAAGTGTGTCATCTGAGATTGGAAATATGAGCGAGCTTCTCCACAGAAATGACTTGTATGGTGAAGGTGAATCGAGAAAGAAGACCTCTCTTGGCTACTTCATGTAGAGGAGCTAGCCAAATGTATAGCATTCAACTTTTTGGATATTGGAGAGTTTCGTACTTTTGAAGTTTGAATTGGCATAGTTTGAACTTAGAATTAGTGCATGTGCTTGGTATTAGTACATGTCGATAAGGATTTATAGAACTGTTAAGTATTTTTGTTTGGTTGCATTATTGCCTTGTGGTTGGTTTTTGAACCTTTAGTTATTGTTGTCTTGGTTTGGACACGATGGTTTTATGTATAAACAAAGCAGCCATTTCAAATTTTTTGTAAAAAAGTGTTGCATTTGACTATATATATGTTGCAATAAAAAAGAATGGTGTTGCTTAAAAAAAAATTAGTGTTGCATTAACTCAAATAGCGTTGCGTTAGATAGTGGACCCACTGCTGATGTGGCATGTGGGACCATTGCTGATGTGGCACCTTGGTGAGCCCCACTACTGACGTGGCATGCCCTCTTCATTTGTGACGTGGCATTTGTGGGCCCCACTAATGACACGTCAGCATGCTGACGTGGCACCTGCTTACATGTCAGCATGCCGACGTGGCACATTGCTTACATGTCAGCATGCTGACATGGCTGAAACATCTTATGCAACCCCATGAAGTGTTGCGTTTGCATGTTTTTGGTGTTGCATAAGGCCTCTTATGCAATGCTTTTCGAAGTGTTGCAATAGCTTGGAAAAGCGTTGCGTTAGGGGTCTTACGCAACGCCAGTATTGGTAACGCCCCAAAAGCGTTGCGTAAGACGTTACGCAACGCTTTTCAGGCCTTACGCAACTGAAAATGGGGGTTGCGTATGTGCGTTTATGGCGTAGTGGGAGATGAAAGTATTGTTTGTGGAATTGCTGGTTTACTTGTGAGGTGTTTTAACACCGGGAAAACGTCTATGTTCAAAGGGGACATTTCCAATTATTTTCTTCGGACAGAGATATTGGTAAGCATGGTTAATACGTTTAACTTGAGTTTGTAAGCGTTTATAAAATATCAGAATCTCGTCTAGAGGCTGAAGTATTGTCTGGGGTGTGACTATAGAAGTAGACGCGCAGGCTCGATGTCAACGGATCAGACTTGTGGCAATCGCAAGAGCGTCAAACCAGCGAATGATCAACAGAGGACATGATGACGTGAGATAGAAGAAGATAGTTGTATTACTTCGGCGCTACATAATAACAAAGGACCAGAGGCAAGTATTTTCTTTATCATCCTAAAGACTTTATTTTCTGTTTCATTTCTTCATATCATGACAAATAGTTATTGTTCAAAGCTATTTGTGGTTCTTAAATATTTTTGTGCGAACACGGTTGCTTGATATTGGTACCTTGATGTGGGGAAATTGTTTAAGATAAACTCTTCATATCCTTATTATCGTAGTAAATAATAGGGATGTGAACAGTATGTGAAACTAAGCATTTCCTGTTGAATTCGGAAATTGCGCTATTGGATTGGAAAATGGTAAAGCGTAGGAGGCCATGATTGATGTTATGGTCCAGCAATATTTATTGGAAAATGGTAAGCGTAGGAGGCCATGATTGATGTTATGGTCCAGCAATATATTAAGGAGGATATGGTAACCATACCATCTTCCTATAGGCTAACATTACTTGCCTATTTTGGTACCCTCATTGAAATCCGGGTTATACACACGGGTATAGAAATGTACCGGTGGTAGTATAAAGGGTCCCATTGCTTTTGAACCTGATCTGGGGGCAATGGGTTTTGTTTTTTTTATATATATCCAATCCATATCGCCGGAATGGCTATTATATATTGTGAATTGGCAGATGATTCATTTTTATGACATGCCAAATGATTTCAGTTATGATTTGAATTATATCACAGTTGTTGATTCAGTTCCTCTATAAACTGCTTTACATTTCAGTTGATTTTATGCCCCACTTATCCTGATTTTATATCAAAATATTTATACGCTTGCTGAGCATTTCTTTCGCTCATACTTGCTGTTGTAAATTCTAACATTTCAGTAAGGTAGTTTGGCGAGACGTATCCGCACAACTCAGAAAGAGAAGAAGCGTGATGCTATTTCGAAGATGACTTGGGTCAGGATGTCTGGATTTAGTGTAAGATCTATTTTATATAATTGAGTTCTAATATTTATTATTATTATGTACTAGTCTAGTTGGCTTGGCGTACTTCTTATCGAAGTTACACCAGTGGTTTAAGATTTGATCAAAGAGAATGTTGTAAAGAAGAAATGCTTTTTATCTAATGGAATTTGGATTCTTGTTTCTAGCCCTATAACCTTAAAAGATCTTGGTATGTTTGGGGTCACAGATGTTATATTTCCAGTGTTGGTCAATCACAAGTGAATGATTATTATTATTCAGATGTTTTATTTTGAGGATTTTCGCGTGGCAACCAAATCTCCTGACCCCGGATTTGGGGGGTGTCACACCTTGGGTTATATTTTACCCATTTATACTGCTCATGACCCATGGCCCATTGAAAGGAACCCACGGCTCACCAAGATGCTACAATTATAACTATTGGCGAAACTGACTAGATGGCCTCGCATGCGACCTCGCTGGGTCTGACCATGCAAGGCAATCCTCGCTTTTGTGGAGAAAAACTACTTACGCGACCTCGCTGGGTCTGACCGTAAGCCTTTGTAGAAAATCATGCTCTAGGCCACACTGGACCTCGTGAACTGCGATCTCGTATCTAGGGGTCGCTGGCGATCCCACTTTATAATGTGAACTTCCCTGTGATGGCGGACTTTAATGACCCATTCCTCATTCTTAGGCCCTTTATATGAGATGTACTGATATTCTAGCCCATTAGGCCTGTTTAGGACTTATGCCAAATTCGAGCATAACAAATAGTAACATAGGGCTGTAATTCAAGTCGAATCGAATTTGTATTTATTAAATTTGAGTTTGAGATTTTTTTTTTGAGTTAAGTCGAATCTAAAATTTATTGAGTATGAAATTTGTGTTCGAACTTGACTCGTTTATTATACGAGTTCGAGCTGTTATCGAGATTATCGAGTTTTTATACGAGCTTATCGAGTTTTTTAAACGAGTTTTCGAATTTATCGAGTTTTTGAAGGAGTTTCCGAGCTTATCGAGTTTTTACCGAGTTTTCAAGTTTTTCGAGTTTTTCTGAGTTATCGAGTTTTTCAGGTTCTTTATCGAATTTTCTAGTTTTGACTTAATTTACATGAAAACTATTAGTTTATATAATTTTCTTTTCAAGTTTACCTAATTTTTTTTCCCAATTTCAAATGACAATGAACTTTCGAAATTTTAAATTTTATGATATCTATTATAAACTTTTCAATCAATTAATTAATCTTTTAGTTTGTTCTCCATATATAATTATATATATTTACAGCTGAATTTTATCTTTATTACAAATTATGCATCTAACTATCTAAGCATCTTAAATAGTAAACGATGATAATAAAAATAATAAAACATGAAACGTTTTTTTGATTGTGTGCTTATATGTATTTCATTTTTTCAAAATCTACTTAAGAGTATAAAGCCTGAAGGATAAATACAAGGTTAATTACTAAACTACCCTTCCAAATGTTCTGTATTAAATTAATTGTGTCATTTGACATACGGACATACGGACAAGTATTGTCTGAACAATACATACACACATTCATCTCTGCCATAAATGTCAATGGCTTCTTCAACACAACACCCGTATAAAGCATACGTGTTCCTCCTGAACAACTATGTCATCTTCAATGACATCACAGCTTTTCCTCTGTTTAAGAGTGCCATAGTCAAATCCAATAGCAGCCTTGGGTTTAGCTTGAATTTTCTCACAATAGGATTGCACTAGACCAGTTGATTTCTTAAAGGCTTTCAGTTTGAATTCATTTTCAGCTAGTTCATCCCTAAGAGCCTTTTCAATTTGACTAGCACATAGAACCTTATTCTACAGATATTCAACTTCTTTCTTAAGGTTTTCTACTTGCATAGCAGTTAGCTCAAGTTCCTCATTCTTTTTTATTAATATTTCATTTCCAGCAGATAGTTTAACAACTTCCTCATTAGCAGCAGTCATACTAGTATGAATATTAAACATTTCAACATATAGTTGTTCAATCATGCATTTATATTCAGAAATAGACATGTCTATGGTAGTGAGAGATGGTACCTGAGAGTCTGATGAAGATGTGTCATCCTTGGAATTGGTAGTTGCAAAATTCCTGCTCTTCTCCCTCACTATCAGAATCATCCTAACACTTCCCTTCAGCTATGTAGGCCTTACCTTGTGTCTGCTTTTTCAGAAGGGCCTCATACTTAGCTTCAAACTCTAGAAACTCCTTATCCTTCTTTTTAGGCTTCTTGCATTCACTGGCAAAATGTCCTAGGTCATTGCATCTATAACACCTTATAGATGACCTATCCACATGGCTGGTTTTAAATTTATTCTTGTTTGCTTTCACAGGTGCCTTGCTTTTGTTGAATGAATGGTTTTGGGTTTTGGATTTTAGGTTTGAAGGGTTGGTTCATCTTGAATCTGATGTTTGGAAATTTTCTGGCCATGAAAGCATATGAAGTGTTTTCCATTCCATCTAGTTCTTCAAGAGTGTAGAACTCTTCTTCCTCCTTCTCCTCAACAGGTTCACTTACCTCAGCTTCAGTTTCTTCATCATCTACTATCTCCTCTATCCTTAACTGACTTGTAGATGCTTCTAGGTCTTGAATAGATTTGTTGACAATCAAGGCACGTGATGTGTTTATCATTCTGCCTTGGTTGGCTTGGATGCCCTTTTCTGAAGCAACTCAAGCTCATGAGTTTTTAAAACCCCATAGAGCACATCATATGTGATTTTGTTCAAATCTCTTTCCCTTAGAGAAATGACCCTCTGCTCTAGGTGGTTTGGTGAAGATAGTAGAAACTTCATGTTCAACTCCTAGGTGCTGTAAACCTTGCCATTCATCTGCAACTCCGTAACTAGCTTGTGAAATCTCTCAAACATCTCAGTGATACTTTCCTTGGGATGTGCCATGAAAGCTTCATACTGTGTGACCAGTATCTGTTTCTTGTTTTCCTTGACCTCATCAGTTCCTTCACATAACACCTCAATGTGATCCCACATTTCTTTGGCAGATGTACACGATGCAATGTTTGCAAACATTGACATATCCATGGAATCAATAATTAGCAACATGAGGTGACTGTCAAGAACAACCATCTCCTTTTATGATTCTGTCCATTTGGATGGTTCCTTGGCCACATAAGATCTTGGAACAGTTATGGTTCCAACAGTCTTCTCAGGTATTTCTTGTTGTGGAACAAAGGGACCATTTTTGAGAATCTCAGGATATAAAGGATGAGAGACTTTGATGAACAACATCATTTTTATCTTCCAAAGGTTGTAATTTTCTTTGTCAAACTTAGGGATTTTCACCGTTCCTGTGGTCTTTGGTGTATTCGAACTCATGATCGTTTTTCTGTTTTGAATAAACAGCCCTCTCTGATATCACTTATTGAGTATTGAATATAGCAAAAGAATACAAAGGGGGGTGAATGGATTCTTGAACTTTTCTTTGTTCTTGAATCTGTGTAGCAAGATAAGTGTTTGTGTGTGCAAGATGTAGGTGCGGATAAAGAACAACACAAGACACAATATTACTTTAATCTAATATTGTATTAGATAAAGGTTACTACAATCTGTGAATACAAATGGTAGTATTCTCAGCTTCGTTTTTCTCAGAGAGATATATCTTACAATGTATGAAAAAATTCTCTCTTTCACTAAAGAAGTGAGATTGTATTCTTATAGAACACGAATACAACTCAGTTACTACAAATAAGGTTACAGGATAAATTGCTTTCTTGTATGTCTATCCATTTTGAGTAAGCATCCAAACGGCTACAGATTTGACTTTGCAAAGTTCTGTTCAGATCCACTTCTTTATCTCTTTGTCTCTTCTATATCTCTCCAAGCTTCCTTGTAAGCTTTCCAGAGCACGTTACAGATTGTGGTCCATAAAGTGCATTGGCTTGTTGCAGGTGTCAGACTTGTACAATTTATTCAGTATTTTGTCTCCAAGAATGTATTCGAGAAGTGGCTAAGTGATTGATTCGAGAAGTAGGATTAGATAACTCTGAGTTCTCGAATACTGTATGATTGACATATCGAATCACTTCTCAAATAATACTTTTCTCCATGATTCCTTGAGTTATCGAGTAGAACACTTGACTTGTCGAATCCTTGAGATATCGAATAGCTTTCTGAGTTCTTGAGATATCGAATGGAACTTTGACTTGTTGACTCTTTGAGAACTCGAATACCACTTTGACTTGTTGACTTCTTGAGTTCTCGAATAGAGTATTTAGACATGTCGAATCTCTGAGATATTGATAAGTGGAGTTATATCCACTTGGAGCGTTCCATATCGGCTTAAATTGATTGTTTTGGCCTCAAGTTTGTTGTAGTTTTGATGTGTTTTGTGTAAGTGTGTAGGTTTGGAAGAATGTTGATTAAGATCGTTGTTTCCGTCACTTTTGGAGTTGAATTCGGGCTTAATAATGTAGAATGGAGTCTTGTTGTGGTTCACCATGAGGATTCCAAGCATAGAGGATTGAAAACGGAAGAGAACGCAAAAAGAACGGGAGCAAACGGAGCAAAAACGAAGGAAATAGAGCTGAAAAATGAGGAGAGAAAATTTTCACCAGTTGGAGGCTGGGCAGACTGCGCCATATCTTGAGCAGTCTGCGCCAGATTGGCAGAATGTTGCTGGGCAGACTGCTCCAATCCTGAGCAGTCTGCTCAAGGTCGCGCTGGAAAATTACAGTTTTGCCCTTTTTACGATTTTGGCCATATCTTGAGTTCTAGAAGTCAGTTTTGGACGATCTTACTGTCCACGCGAAGATAACGAGATTCTCTATCATTCTAAAGTGGTCCAGAGGTCCAATTACAACTGGAACGGTTCAGAAATACTGAAGAAAAGTCAGCTGCGAATTTCCCTTTAAATCAGCATCAGTTTAGGAAACGTACTTCTATTATAAGTCTGATTTGGTATTTTCTTGTTGGGCAAGATGTCTAGAGCCTATATAAACATATCCAACCCTTGTAAAATTAGAATAATCATCATTAGGAGTAGAACTATTACATATCTATTACTTAGATTTATTTGTATCTTTTCATACTTTGTTTTTATCATGGTTTCATCAGATCCCATGATGACGAGAGGTTCGATTATGAACTAATTATTGTCATGGGATTCTAATGGATTTATTTATGGAGCTTTAGTATCTTGATTGCTTTAAAGATCTGTGTGTGATGTATATCTGATATCCTCGTATGGTTATGCTTAATTGATAGATGCGTCATGAACATCTAATTTGTTAATCTCTTGTGAAGTGAAAGTGGATCTTGAGATTTAGAACTTGCCATGCTAGCATAGGTTCATGATTGTTTATCAACATGATTCGTAGTATGAGATGAGAATACTTATATTGCCCTATGTGATCATTATGGATAACTTGCTCTTCAACCATTATGTTTTCAAATTCTATAGACATATAGGGTCTAAGCATAATTGGTGTCTATTCATCTTCTATCTCTTTTGTGGATGTATGGGTAGTTTGGTATACGTATGCTGACAGGTAGCGTGTACTTGTTTCGTGTTATTCGATCAGATATCATAACCATTGCATATAGTGATTAAAGGCGTCAGATCTAAGCAAAGTATTTAATGAAGTTAGGATTCCATGGTTTTTCTTGTAGAAGTAATTAGATTTTAATTCGTGCTAGTTAGTTAATTTGTAGTTTGTTAATTTGCTTTTTAGTTAATTTAGATAGTTAAAACCCATATTTACTATTTGTCTTAGCAGTGCATAATAACCATACACTGTTGCATAGGTGCGTTTACTGAATTGAAACCATAACCAGATCTCTGTGGGAACGAACTTGACTTCTATCTGTATTAATTGTGACCACGTACGCTTGCGTGTTTTAGTGTAAACAAGTTTTTGGCGCCGCTGCCGGGGATCATTGGTGTTTTATTTTTGGTTTATGTGCTTGTCAATAGTGGTCGTTAGAGTTCACTGACTGGGATTTCTTTTTCTCATCTATTCTTGTATAGTTCGTTGGTGTTTCAGTTACTTGTCAGAGAGCATTATAGTTGAAGATGGATTTTCAAACTTACTATGGAGTTCAGCAGGTGGCTAGTGTTTGTGAGCTATGTGCGGGCGCACATGAGACGTATCAGTGCTGGAGCAACCAAGGTGGTATTCAACAGCCTCAGCAATGTGAGCGGTGTTTGGGCGTTCATGATCCCTCACAATATTGTTACTACGGAGGAGTTGATCCATATGTCACTTATGAGGAGCAACCATATTTTCAATACCATCCTCAACAGTACCAGCAAGATGTTCCAGATATGTCATATTACTATGGAAGTGAAGAGTTTCAACATCAGCAACCTACTCCTACTTTTCAGTCAGATGAGGTTAATGTTAGGGATGAGGTTATGATGTTTGTAAAGAGTAGTGAGGAGTCTCTTAAATCTTTGGAGATTCTAGTTGCTCAAGCTGTGAGAGCCTTGGAACAAGAAAAACAACAATTCATACCAGAAGCAATTCCAGAAAATAACGATGACTTGGAGCAAGGTACTGCATGCTTAATTGAAGAAGACAAATTCCAAGAGGAGGAGAGTGTTCATAAGCCATGTGAGGAATTTGATCAAGCTAGTGAGGTGGATGATTTGGAAAGGGCACTATTTGAGACAGACACTGATGAGCTACGCAAATTTCAAGAATTGTTATGTGCGAACCAAGAAGACACTGTTGGGCTACAGAAATTTCAAGAATGGGTATGTGCGAACCAAGAGGCTGATGAACATGAGAAAGATGCAGGTCTTCTACTTGTCTCAGAATTTAAAGATGGAGGTAGCGCATTAGAGCCAATGGAGGAAGTTCTCTTTGAGGAACCAAAGGCTTCAGCAATTTACATTTACCCTCCTCCATTATATTCTAGTGAAGCCCGCGAAGGTGTGTTGTTCTACAAATTGACAGATTTTGGGTCAACAGATGAAGGCATTGGAATAGGACATATTTGTTACACGAATAGGCCAAGCAAGGATAAGGGGCAGAAAGTGTGCCGCCGTGATGACGATGAAGTCTCGCGAAGAGAGGACCAGGCCAACTATTATCATCCTTAATTGAGGCTTGGAAGTAACGTCAAGCTATTGACGTTAAAGAAGCGCTTCTTGGGAGGCAACCCAAGGTATGTTTTCTACTATCCCTTGTATTTACTTCCATTCAATGCGGACATTGAATCTTTCAAGTTTGGGGGTGATTTGAGGGATTAGTAGATGTTGTTGTATTATGTGTTCATATAGGATTTCTTGCTTTGCATATTAATAGTAGTAAATTATGCATTTATGTTCGTGTTATCTACGTTTGTTTCATATTTTTTGTTAGTATTTCATGTGAGTTCATAATAGTTTGCATTTGCACCCATGCTTGATAGGAATTTTGTGTTGTTGACGCTTTTGTTTGAGAAGTGATATGCTTTGTTCTTGTGCACACACATACACTAGTAAGTTGAAGCTAGTAGACTTATTGAATGTTGTAAGTGATTAGAAGGACATGAATATGTGCAAGATGATTTAGTTTGCATGCTTTGAATACAAGTTGGTGCGTTAGAGGGATGTTTGCTTGGGATTGAGTATGTTTTTCCACCAAGTGAGATTTTGAGCCTTATTGCATTTGTTGCAATTTATTCGTTTGCTTGAGTGTCCATGGATTGTTTGCATTGCTAGCAGTTGTTTGAGGTCTTTCTTGAAACGCATGACATTATTTGACGATTAAAATGATAAAGGCATTTAGGATTAACCACATATTTTCCCATATTACCACACCATATTTACATGATCAATTAGTTAACCCGTTGAGCTTAATCCTATTTTTTCGGTGACATACCACATTACTTGCCTAGACCTTTTTCTTGTATTGGCCTTACATTAATTTGAACCCACATTGTCAAAGGCTAGTAGAGTGCTTAAGGGGGTAATAAGGTGTGTAAGGAGGGGTTTATTGTTGGTCTTACTTTTGGGGGAAATATTGAAAATTGGGTTTGTTTATTTGATAGTCGGCATGTGTAATAAATTCATGGGATCATTGTTATTGTTTATATTATTGTTTGTGTTATATTTAGCTCTCGAGAAAGAAAAAGAGAAAAGAAAAAAAAAAGAAAAAAATATATTATGAGAGCATGTTTATGTCTGTTGTGATCCTATTTCAGTCGACTAGTCGAGTGTTTGTTTTAGTAAAAATTATGTGGGGGGAATATGGTGTTGTGTGTGATTTATTATGGTACTTACTAGCTTTTGACACTTCACCTGTTTTGGCTTATTTGACATACCTTGTCCCTAGCCCCGTTACAACCCAATTAAAGACCTTTTGATTATCGTCATTGATGTAGGTTGTGTTAAGAGTTAGATTGAGACCAAATGTCAAGCATGTTTATGATTTTGTTGGAATTGAGTGATACACTTACCCTTGTTCTTGAGTGAATATTCTTTTGTGAGTGGATTGTGAGTGTTTGCTTGTTCTTGCGTATGAGATCCCGAGTGTTGTCTCAAAGATGTACTCTTGTAGGCTTAGCATGTTTACTAACTTATTCTTACACTTGGCATGGGCTTGTGAGAACTTATGCATGTTCATTGAGTAGACTATGTGAATACTTGCACTTTCGACACCAAGACATTGCGTATTTAATTTGATTCTTTAGTTAATATGGCATGAGAGGATTTGAAGGTATGGTAGATTAGATTAATTGCATTTGCATATTAGTTATATTCATGCATTGCATTACATTAGGTTACATGGATTTTGTGGGTACATTCGCTATAGGCCCTCACGAGACCTTACTCGTCCACTAGGGCTGCCTAGGGGTTTAAAGGGCTTGTTGCATATGCCAAATGCAACCGTGATCACCTACGGAAGTGGTACTAGTTAGTTAGTTAGTTGTAATTGTTTATGCTTGAGGACAAGCATCGGTTTAAGTTTGGGGGTGTGATAAGTGGAGTTATATCCACTTGAAGCGTTCCATATCGGCTTAAATTGATTGTTTTGGCCTCAAGTTTGTTGTAGTTTTGATGTGTTTTGTGTAAGTGTGTAGGTTTGGAAGAATGTTGATTAAGATCGTTGTTTCCATCACTTTTGGAGTTGAATTCGGGCTTAATAATGTAGAATGGAGTCTTGTTGTGGTTCACCATGAGGATTCCAAGCATAGAGGATTGAAAACGGAAGAGAACGCAAAAAGAACGGGAGCAAACGGAGCAAAAACGAAGGAAATAGAGCTGAAAAACGAGGAGAGAAAATTTTCACCAGTTGGAGGCTGGGCAGACTGCGCCATATCTTGAGCAGTCTGCGCCAGATTGGCAGAATGTTGCTGGGCAGACTGCTCCAATCCTGAGCAGTCTGCTCAAGGTCGCGCTAGAAAATTACAGTTTTGCCCTTTTTACGATTTTGGCCATATCTTGAGTTCTAGAAGTCAGTTTTGGACGATCTTACTGTCCACGCAAAGATAACGAGATTCTCTATCATTCTAAAGTGGTCCAGAGGTCCAATTACAACTGGAACGGTTCAGAAATACTGAAGAAAAGTCAGCTGCGAATTTCCCTTTAAATCAGCATCAGTTTAGGAAACGTACTTCTATTATAAGTCTGATTTGGTATTTTCTTGTTGGGCAAGATGTCTAGAGCCTATATAAACACATCCAACCCTTGTAAAATTAGAATAATCATCATTAGGAGTAGAACTATTACATATCTATTACTTAGATTTATTTGTATCTTTTCATATTTTGTTTTTATCATGGTTTCATCAGATCCCATGATGACGAGAGGTTCGATTATGAACTAATTGTTGTCATGGGATTCTAACAGATTTATTTATGGAGCTTTAGTATCTTGATTGCTTTAAAGATCTGTGTGTGATGTATATCTGATATCCTCGTATGGTTATGCTTAATTGATAGATGCGTCATGAACATCTAATTTGTTAATCTCTTGTGAAGTGAAAGTGGATCTTGAGATTTAGAACTTGCCATGCTAGCATAGGTTCATGATTGTTTATCAACATGATTCGTAGTATGAGATGAGAATACTTATATTGCCCTATGTGATCATTATGGATAACTTGCTCTTCAACCGTTATGTTTTCAAATTCTATAGACATATAGGGTCTAAGCATAATTGGTGTCTATTCATCTTCTATCTCTTTTGTGGATGTATGGGTAGTTTGGTATACGTATGCTGACAGGTAGCGTGTACTTGTTTCGTGTTATTCGATCAGATATCATAACCATTGCATATAGTGATTAAAGGCGTCAGATCTAAGCAAAGTATTTAATGAAGTTAGGATTCCATGGTTTTTCTTGCAGAAGTAATTAGATTTTAATTCGTGCTAGTTAGTTAATTTGTAGTTTGTTAATTTGCTTTTTAGTTAATTTAGATAGTTAAAACCCATATTTACTATTTGTCTTAGCAGTGCATAACAACTGTTGTGCCCAAAATCTCCATGGACTAGATTTAGGCCCATTAATCTATAGGGTTCGGTCCATACAAGCTAGAAGATTGATCCAGTACGAGTTATAAAGATTAATTAGAAGAAATGACTAAAGAAGTATGAATATCAGGAGGTTCCCAATGGTCAGGAAGCTGAGCTGAGCACTAGAAGACCAGGTTCCTCCAAGCAAAAGAGTTCGAGTTAGCATAGCAACCGCCATAGAGATGATAAAAGCATGTGAAGAGTTATCCAGTCTAACCAGTTTGTTATTTGTGCAGGTACTGACACTCAAAGGGAGGTCCCTAAGCGATATGTCCCGAAATAAGGAGGTTCCTGAGAAACAAGCTCCTGAGATGTAGGTTCCTGAGCACCAGGTTCCTACGAGTTGCCCAACAGAAAGTTCTAGAAGCCATCTAGAACAGATAAACAAATTGGTATCTGAGTATAATTCTAGGGCGCAGATGATCCTAGGATTACTCTAACCAATGAACGAATCATAGTGGAGTACGAACTCGAGTTCTACTCTACTTAACCAACTAGTTCGTGAAAGGCTCTAAAGGAACCTGAGTCCTACACGAACTAGGTGACCGAATACAGCTATTCCAGTAAGAGACAGAATCATATTAGAACTACGTGAGCTTGATCCCTATATATACAAGGGTACGTAGGCACCTCAGGGTACGCCGCATTAAGTTCTCTGATTTTCTCTAAAGGCACCTGAGATTATTGGAGATACCCTCGAGCTCAGCTCAACCCCCACAAACACAACCCAAACCTTTTCATAGAACAGTTGATCGCTAGCCTATACAACTACCTGTATACCTCACATAAGTTGATTACGAAATCCACTCATCAACATTGGCGCTAGAAGGAGGGGCATAGTTAGTATCTTAAGAGTGGAAAAGATGTCAGGCAACTCGGATAGCGAAGCAACCCGTTCTGAGTGACAGATCCATGAGGGGAACACATCTCCTCCCAGAGCACCGAAGGTTACTGAAGCAGCTATGATGGAAATCTTAAAGACTGTGGGAGAACGTTTGTCGACTTTGGAGCAGGCTTCAAGCAAAAAGAAGAAAAAGAAGGCAAAGAAAGGCAAGAAGTCGAAGGTTACTCCGAAACAGTTGAATTTTGAAGAATCTGAGAATGGAGAGGAGGTTCCAGACGATGGTGGAGAACCGAAGCAAAATAATGGTGATGAAGAGCTAGAGAATCCTGAGAAGAGTAAAACTGTTAGCAAGGGCCGTACAGGGTCCAAGGGAAAGAAGAAAACCAAGACTGGAGGTTCCTCACAGAAAAAGAAGAAAGATAAAGACCCATCTATCGAGATAATTGAAGAAGAAAGCATGGATTCAGGTGAGGATACTGAAGAATCAAGCACTGCAGAGTCGCAAGAGGAAGAAGGAATGAGTAAGAAGACAAAGGCGGAAGCTACTGGGGAGGTAACAGCAGAGGATGTCAAGAAAATTTTGGCTCAACTCAAGGACAAAAAGAATCTTGCTGTGAACCCTATAACTGCCTCTCCTTTCACCAAGAAGGTTCGAAAGTCGGCTCTGCCTAGGTCTTATAGGCCTTCGAATGAGTTGAAGTTTGATGGAACTACTGACCCCATTGAATATCTTAGTCGTTTTGACACGGAGATGGATGTCTATCAAGTGAAGGAAGCCACCAGATGCAGGTTACTGGCTGCAACTCTACAGGGTGGAGCCCATCAATGGTTCAAAAGGTTACCTGCTGATTCGATTGGTTCTTGGGCAAGTATGGGGAAGCTCTTTGTCACTCAATTTAGAGCATCTGTTGCATTCGCACCACCAACCAATACCTTAGCCAATATCAAACAAAGACCTAGTGAGACGTTGACAGAATATTTCAAGAGGTTTAATGCGGAGGTTCCTAAAGTTAGGAAAGCATCTGAGGAAACAATAAAGAATTTCTTAATTGCTGGAGTCAAAGGAGGCTCGGATTTTTGGAAAGCACTGCAAGGAAAAGAACCAGAGACGTTGGCAGATTTTTATGCCCAGGCAGAACCCTTTCGTCTGGTGGAGGAATCTCTAGCTGAATTAAGGAAGGATCCAGATTTTGTAAGGCAAAGTGGAAGCAAGAGGTCAAGACAAAGAAGCCCCAATGGTCGTGACAATAAAAAGGTGGTTAGTCGCACATCCCAGATGAAGCCTGAAGCTGTGAATCCAACTAAACCTGTCATGAGTCAGGTACCGCCACCAGCTTCCTATAACAACAATAAACATGAGAGACCTGTCTATGAAACTTTCACCCCTTTGGTAGCCCCGATCGATCATATTTACGCAGTGAATGAGAAGTCCTCATGGTTTAAGAAGCCTTTCAGAACCGGTCCCCTAGGGAATAAGAATGAACGCCCATACTGTGACTTCCATGATAATAATGGGCATAATACTGCAGATTGTCGTCACCTCAGAGATCTAATTGAAACTCTAATCAGACAAGGGCAATTGAGTGAATGGGTGGCTCAGGAAGGAAAAAAGTATAGAGATGAGAAGACTCAGAAGACACAGACATAGGAACCTGTCATGATGGAAGGACCACCTAAGGCTGGGTGCATACGCACAATTATAGGAGGTCCCCATATTGGAGGAAGCAGCAGGAATGCCATGGAGAGGTATACCCGTGAGGCTAAAGAACGTCCTTTAACCAGTATTTACAATCTGTCACAGAGGTCCCCAAGGTTGTTTGAAGGAGAGGATGCAGATATTACTTTCACTGAAGAAGATGCTTCCTGGGTA
This sequence comes from Kitagawia praeruptora, assembly GCA_037693485.1. Taxonomy (NCBI): domain Eukaryota; kingdom Viridiplantae; phylum Streptophyta; class Magnoliopsida; order Apiales; family Apiaceae; genus Kitagawia; species Kitagawia praeruptora. The sequence continues at coordinate 44,593,426 of CM075344.1, read as the reverse complement.
CATCATCCCCATACTGATGCTTTGGTAGTTGAGGCAGGAATTGGGTCTTATGAGGTTCATCGAGTGCTAGTTGATAATGGAAGCTCTGTAAACTTGCTATCTTACTCAGCTTTCAAGAAGATGCATTTTCTGGATAAAGATTTAACTCCAACAAACGATACCTTGTATGGATTCATTAATAATCAGGTTCCTATCAAAGGTAAGATTCGTTTGCCAGTAACTTTAGGTGATAAACCATGTTGCATTACACAGTTGGCAGAATTCATCGTTATAGAAGAGAATATGAATTACAATGCTATTTTGGGAAGACCCATTTTGAAGGAGATGAGGGTAGTAACCTCCATTTACCACCTAACTATGAAGTTCCCGACACCAAATGGAGTTGGTATAGTTCGAGGATGTCAGTATGAGTCTAGAGAGTGTTACACCAAAGCTTTGCAACATGCTGCTAAGGCTGCTAAATTGCCTGAACCTATGGACGAGGTTCCTGATGATTTTCCAGGAAAGAACCCAGACAAAATAACGGTCGACCTGCGCAGTTCGCCCTTGGAAGGTTTTGTGTCAGCATCCTGTAGAGCTATAAGAATTGAAGAGATCATAGAAGAGGAACCTCATGCTGAGATTCCAGTTTTTCGGGGACCCGATACCCCTTACTTACTGATAGAAAGTGCACCCCCTACGGACAAGGATGGTGATGTGTGTATGGCAGAAGGATTGGATGAAGAAAAATCCCGGAAAATGAAACATAATGGAAGCAATGAAGACAGTCAGCCAACATTAAAGAGAAGGAATGTCATGCACGAAGTTCGGGAACCGTCTATAGTCCAGGAACCTCAAGAGGACTCAACCACAGAGATGGAGGTAGACTTAGACCCTCGAATGCCAGAAACCATGGTCAAAGCTGGACCAGCTGGTGAAACTTTGGATGTGAAGATCAATGACAAAGATGGTACAAAGGTGTTGAAGATTGGAGCCCAACTCGATCTAGCCTTAAAGGAATCTCTCATTACCTTTTTGGGCAAGAACCTGGATGTGTTTGCATGGTGTCATGCAGATATGGAAGGGATAGATCCAAGGGTCATGTGTCATAAGTTGAATATTGATCCAGAAAAGAAAGGAGTGAGACAGAAGTGAAGACCAGTTAGTGGAGAAAGAGCTCAGGCATTGAAAGAAGAGGTCGACAGATTATTGGATGCAGGATTGGTTAAAGAATCTTTTTACCCAGTATGGTTGGCAAATCCTGTTTTGGTAAAGAAACCTAATGGAAAATGGAGAACCTGTGTGGACTTCACAGATCTTAACAAAGCATGCCCGAAGGACAGTTTCCCACTACCACGGATTGATCAGTTAGTGGATGCAACAGCTGGACATGCCCTCCTTAGCTTCATGGATGCATATTCAGGTTACAATCAAATCCCTATGTATGAACCTGACCAAGAGCATACTTCTTTTATTACGGATAGAGGTCTTTATTGCTATGTGTGCATGCCATTTGGATTGATTAATGCTGGAGCCACATACCAACGGTTAGTGAATATGATGTTTAAAGACCAAATTGGCCATACTATGGAAGTATATGTGGATGATATGCTAGTTAAGTCTAAGGAAGCTGTTGACCATGTAAAGCACTTAGAAGAAATGTTTGGAATCTTGCGAAAGTACAGAATGAAGCTGAACCCTCAAAAATGTGTGTTTGGGGTGGAATCAGGAAAGTTTTTGGGTTTCATGGTAAACCACAGAGGTATCGAAGCCAACCCAGCCAAGATTAAAGCATTGATTGATATGAGGTCGCCGAGAACTGTGAGAGAGGTTCAGTCTCTTACAGGAAGAGTTGCAGCTTTGAATAGATTCATTTCGAAGTCCACTGATAAGTGTCAGGAGTTCTTTAAAGCTATAAAGAAAGGAAGTAAATTTGAATGGACCACAGAATGTGAGAGAGCGTTTGAAAAGTTAAAGGAGCATTTGGGGAGCCCCCCACTGTTAGCCAAACCTGTGGATGGAGAAACATTGATACTATATTTGGCTGTATCAGAGTATTCCATTAGTGCAGTTCTGGTTCGAGAAGAGAATGGACAGCAGAGCCCAGTCTACTATGTCAGCAAAAGACTACTTGATGCAAAAACGAGGTACACAGGAATGGAGAAGCTGGTTTTCGCATTGATTCTGGCTTCCAGGAAACTGCGACCTTATTTCCAAGCTCACAAGATTGAGGTAAGAACCTCATATCCACTTAAGCAAGTGATGCATAGGCCAGAAACTTCTGGAAGAATGTTAAAGTGGGCTGTGGAGCTAGGACAGTTCAACATAGAATATAAGCCAAAGACAGCAATCAAAGCTCAAGCTTTAGCAGATTTCTTAATCGAGTTTCCACCTCATGTAGAGGTTACTGGCCAAGAGGGGCCAAAAGAGGTGGTAGAAAAATAGGCAGACAATGACAACTGTGCACCTTGGTGGACACTGTATGTAGATGGAGCTGCTAACAGTAGTGGAGCAGGTGCAGGCATAGAGCTAGTTAGTCCGGAGGGACACCAACTCTATAGCTCAATTCATTTTGCTTTTAGAGCCACGAACAATGATGCAGAATATGAGGCATTGATTGCAGGCCTCAAGTTAGCTTTGGAGATGAAAGTGGAGAATATCAGAGTGTTTAGTGATTCGATGTTAGTAGTTTGGCAGATTCGTGGTGGTTTTCAGGCAAGAGGGCCAAGAACAGACTTATATTTGAGGTACTCCCAGGAGTTGATCGCAAGGTTCAAAGAGGTGAAGCTAGATCAAATACCTCGAGGAAAGAATACCAAGGCAGATGCATTGGCCAAGCTAGGATCTCAGAGAGAATCCACGTTATTGGGAGTAATTCCACTTCAGATTCAGGAGCAACCTAGTGTTTTCAAAGAAGAAGTGATGGACATCGAGTTCCCAGTTGAAGATTCCTGGATGACCCCAATACATCGTTACCTGGACAAAGGGGAGCTACCTCCCAGTCAAAATGATATCAGGAAGCTGAGGTATCATGCAGCCAGGTATGTAATCTATGATGGAATTCTGTATAGACGGGGATTCAATCAGCCTTTGCTCAAGTGTGTAGCTGGAGAACAATGTAAGTATATCCTCGAGGAGATTCATGAAGGAGTATGTGGAAATCACTCGGGGGGTAATTCTTTAGCCATGAAAGTCGTTCGACAAGGATACTATTGGCCAACCATCAAAGTAGATGCTACAAAGTTTGTGCAGGCATGCAGTAATTGTCAGAGGTTTGCAAATTTTGATAGTCGTCCTGTAGCACCTATCAAACCGATTGTTAGCCCTTGGCCATTCGCTGTTTGGGGAATAGACCTCATTGGAGAACTCCCGAAAGGAAAAGGAGGAGTGAAATATGCAGTGGTTGCAGTCGATTACTTTACAAAGTGGGCAGAAGCAGAACCACTTGCTAAGATTACAGCGTCAAAACTGACTGAATTTGTGTTTCGAGCCATTGTATGCAGGTTCGGCATTCCGCAGAAACTGATTTCTGACAACGGGAAGCAGTTTGATAGTAGAGAGCTTAGAGGGTTATGTGAGCAGTTTGGAATCCAAAAAGCATTTTCAGCAGTATATTATCCACAGAGTAATGGACAAACTGAAGCAGTGAATAAGATTATCAAGCACACTTTGAAGACGAGGCTTGAAGATAAGAAAGGAAGCTGGCCAGAGGAGCTTCCTGGAGTCTTGTGGTCGTATAACACCACGCCTAGAACTACAACTGGTGAGTCTCCTTTTACCCTCACTTATGGTTGTGAAGCTATGGTACCTGTGGAAGTTGGAACAGGTTCCTTGAGAAGAAAGTATTTTGATCCCGAGAGCAATGAGGTCAATCATAGACTATATTTGGACATGGTCGAAGGGTTGAGAGCAGATTCGCAAGTGAAGTTAGCAGCATATCAACAGAGAGTTCGAAGGTATTACAACAAAAAGGTGAAGGCAAGACCTTTTAAAGTTGGAGACCTAGTTCTGAGGAAAGTCATGCCAAATACAAGGGTTCTGGCACATGGAGCTTTTGGAGCGAATTGGGAGGGACATTACCAGATAAAGTCAGCAATTTGGGAAGGAACCTACCACTTGATGGATATGGATGGGAACCTCATTCCGAGAGCTTGGAATGCAGAACATCTCAAGAAGTATTATCAGTAATTCTTTTATGAGTTTTTTCTTAGGAAAAATAAGGCTCTTTCAGCCCACGAATAAAGGCAGCTTATTAGTTATAGCTGACCAGTATTTTGATTTCAGTATTTAATTATGCATGTATTCGGGGGGTACTTGATGTGAACCTCCCTACTTGCAAGACGATTTCTTTTTTAAGTATTGAGCGATGGATAGCTCTACGTTGAATATTTTGAGTGCATTCTTTGCAACTATAGCTCCTTAATAGTTCTTTTACGTAACAGTAATTACCCAAAAGAACTGGGGGGTAGTATTCCTACTTAGACAGTATTATGCATGCTATGATTTGATATTTCATATGCCAATTTGAAATTTTTGAAACAGGTTACCTTGACTAACAGGTTCCTGTAGCATTGTGTTATATTTTGCAGGTTACCTAAGCTGACAGGTTCCTGTAGCATTGACAGTATGTGCGAAGTATGAATACGATTTGACATAATATGTGGACTACGAATGATTGATATGAAAAGTCCCAGGTAGCTTCCTGGGCATTGAGCAAAGTCCCAGGTAGCTTCCTGGGCATTGAGCAAAGTCCCAGGTAGCTTCCTGGGCATTGAGCAAAGTCCCAGGTAGCTTCCTGGGCATTGAGCAAAGTCCCAGGTAGCTTCCTGGGCATTGAGCAAAGTTCCAGGTAGCTTCCTGGGCATTGAGCAAAGTCCCAGGTAGCTTCCTGGGCATTGAACAAAGTCCCAGGTAGCTTCCTGGGCATTGAGCAAAGTCCCAGGTAGCTTCCTGGGCATTGAGCAAAGTCCCAGGTAGCTTCCTGGGCATTGAGCAAAGTCCCAGGTAGCTTCCTCGGCACGAGAAAAGTCTCAGGTAGCTTCCTGAGCAAATGTGATTGAAAAGCCTCAAGTTCCTTGAGCACGTGAATTAAAGTCCTGACAAAAGGCACCTTAAAGAGAAGCCTAATAAGCTCTCCCTCATGTGGAACCGCCTTTGGTACATGGGAAGAAGGGATAAAATCCTTAGCATTTACCTTCATAAGATGTCTAAGCCTGACACATGAAGAAGAGGAATCTGTGTGGACTCCTAGAACGGCGCACAGGTTCCTAGAATCGCCTCGAGGCACAAAAAAGGAACCAACATGTCTCGAGGCATGTTGGGACCTAGAGAATAGGACTGGGAACCAAGAAGGTTACCTTTCCAAGAGAAAAAGGAACCAACATGCCTCGAGGCATGTTGGGACCTAGAGATTAGAATTGGGAGCCAAACAGGCAATCTTTCCAAGAGATGACCCGAATTAAACAAGAGAAAGATTTTACTAACGTTAACTTTTCTTTTTTATTGTTTTATGTTTATTTTGCAGGATTAATACTTGAGGAACCTGGTCTTGATGAAGAAGGAATTAAAGAAGGCTACGGTTTAGATTATCGATACAAAGTATAAACACAGAGGTTCCAAGTTTCACAACTCAGCTATAGTTTGTTGCATTTATTTTGAGATTTTTCTAGTGGAAATATGCGTGTGTTCTGTTTCTTACAATGGGTTAGCCCACGTAAGCTTGAACATATGAGTAAGGAAGCTGAATTATTCTCTAGTGCATAACAGTGAAGTATTTCATGAAGTTTTGAAGAAAAGTAAGTAGTGAATTAAGATTCGAACAAAGGAGTATGTATGAGCTTACCCTGGACAAAAGATGTGTAGCAAAAGTAAATATCATAAACCATGAAAAGAGTTATGGGTATAGAGACCCAGAAAAACCAGCATAAAAGTTATTGGCACGAAGGCCATGGAAACCAAATTTAAAGTTACATTTTGCGAGGCGTTACGAGGAGCCCGCGACCTCATCAAAAGTTATCAAAAGTTTTTTTTAAAAAAAAGATCTTGTTGAAATTACGGAGGAGGAACTTCATCGGAACCCTTGATGGCAAAAGGGGGAGTTGGAAGGATAGGCTGAACAATTTCGGGAGCAGGAACCTCTGCAGTCTCAAGGTTGGCACCTGGAGACCTCTCAACCGTTTTCACGGGAGGAACAGAGGTTGCAGCAGCAGCTTCATTCTCAAAATCTTTGATCATCCCCACTACATCCTCGCCTAGGAGAGACCAGTTCAGCTCGGGCATTTTCTCCCACATGGACCTCATGTAGTCACGAACGCCTTCGTCGTAACCTTTGTCATATCGAGCTTTTTCCTGGATGAGCATGGATGATTTGGCAATAGCAGCCTCAGCACTTAAAGCATCAACCTGAGCTTTTTGCCCATTGATTTTCTCCAGCATGGGCAATTTCTCATCCTGCAAACTCTTCACCTGTCCCTGAAGCTCATCCCTGCTACTCTTTAGTGAGGTTTCAACGGTTTTTGCTTTTTGAACAGCCGCAGTGGCTATGTTCACCTTACCTTCCATAGCAATCAACTCTTCCTTCAACCTTGAAATTTCCCCTTGTAATCGAAGATCATATTGAGTTTTCTCGGCAATATCATCGCAAAAGCGGAGAGTAAAGAAAGCATTCTGGGCAGCCGAGAACCTCATAGCATGCATAGCTTCGACAGTATCCATTTTAGCCCAGCTGGCCACTGTTTCTGGAAGCACGTGTGTGTCAATCAAGTCTTTGAACTGATTCTGTGCCGCAGCTGATTCAATCTTCACGGCTTTTCCCTTTTTCATAGACCTGGTCTGGGAGCTTCCAGAGAGATCAAGAGTAGATTGAGCTAACTTACGCTTAGAGGAACCAGACGGCTGGACTGAGGTTGGAGTGGGAACTTGGTTGATAGGAGTTGCAGCAAGCGAAACCTCCTTATCTTCAACCTTGAAGATCTCGTCAACATTGTTGGATCTTCTTATGAAAGAAGGAACTTTGGGAGCCATACCTGTGAATACAAAATCAGAAAGTAAATCAGGATAAACAAAGAGCATGAGAAAAGTGAACGTAGCTGCAGGAATACAGTAAGGGAAAAGTAAAATAAAGTATTACCAGAGGAAGCAGGGAGAAAACCTAGGGTGATGAGATTCTCAGGCGTTAATAGGATCATACAATCCCTAAGGGATGAAGAATGTTTCAAAGCCTCTTCAGCTCTTTGAAGACAGACTCCAGAAAGACATGTTTGTTTGGGAACATGAGGACGACGGTTAAATTGGAAACGGATAGGGGGACAGTCATAACAATAAAGAAACTGCTCCTGCCATTGATCAAAATTTTGTTTAATGCCTTTTATACACTGACCTTGATGACAGGGCCAGACAGTTAGATAAAAACAACCGGAACCTTTTCCAGTATCCTTTAATCTGAAGAAATAACCTAACTCAGGTGCAGATAAATGAGTAGTGAACAGACTGGAATACAGAATGTATGTGCTCATGGCTAGCCTATAGGAATTGGGAGTCAGTTGAAGAGGAGCTAAACCATAAAAGTCGAGAACTTCTTGAAGAAAAGGATGTAGAGGAAAATAAACACTCACTTTGAAAAAAGCAGCAGAGGTCACTGCATTAGGAATACCACATTCAGGGACTTTAGTGTCGAACCTGTGAGCCCTCTCACCAGGTTCTGGGGCAATAACTGGACAGGTTGGACAAACGCACTCTTCCCACAACTTCTCTAACCTAGCTGAAGTCATAGATGAATCAATTTCTCACAGAAAGGCACAATTTCTTGTTTATACGACTCTCTCTCGACTGTTATCTCATTGTCAAAATCGGGTTCAGGGAGTACTTTCTGATCAGGCTTTGACACTTCTTCCTCATCAGAGGGCCAATCGTCTCCTAAGTCAATGAAATCAGGGGAGTTTAAAGTTTTATTTTGTTTAGTTGGAAGTCTAATAAGGATGTTTTGAGGCTCACCTAAGTCTGGGATAGAGATTTTAGACCTGGTCCTATTGCTGACTGACTTGGTGAAAGCAAGGTTTATCAAAGAATGGTGATCTGAATGTGTTGAATCAGAAGACATCTGCAAAGACAGACGAAGAAGGGTCAGGGACCTAAGAGAGATACTAAGGTTTTGAGATGCTTAAACAGTTATACATTAACAAGCAGGAAACTTTATAAAAGATCTCAATGGGAGTTACGCAAGTAAAAGAAAAAACATACGTGAATGCAGAAGATGAATCGATGGTTAAAGTAATGATAAGCCCAAGATTGTAAACGTTCTTGTGTGTCAAATATGAGGTGAGACGAACAGATGCAGACATATGTATATATTATCAGATAACAGACAACATGCAAGACATGGATGCATAGATAGTATGAAACGAAATTGAGAATACGCAAGGACAGAAAGAAATGGATCGAAGTCATACCTTGAATTGAAGCAAACGGCGAAGAACAAGTTGAATTGAGCGAAGGGTCGTCGATTTTCTTCTTCTCTCTCCAAGGGTTTTTGCAAGAACTTGGTGAAGGTAAAAATGAACCTGAAGGGGTTGAGATGGCGATTAAATAGTCAAGGTAAATAAAGCAGCTCCGTACACGTGGCAGAATATTATTGGAGCGGTAAAATGAAGAGGTACACGCGTAAGCGGCGTGTGAACCTCGGGAACTCACGCATTAACTACAGCTTTGGTAAGTGATAAGTTTAATTCAAATTTTGAATTATCTCTTGCAACCAACCATTATCCCCTCTTAAATTATTAAATCTAAAGAGGCGTGGAGTTGACTGACAAGTTAGATTCCCCGAGAAGTTGAATGCAAACATAGAGTAGATTTCGAGAGCTGAAGCAAGAAGAAGAAAATAGCGAGATAACAGGTTCCTTAATACAAAGGAAGCTTACTCAAGATTATGTCAAGCTGAAAATATTCTATATCCTGTTTCCTATGACGAGCTAGCTCATGTAGGCTTGGATATACAATGTTGAAGTGAGGTATAGTCACCAGAATGGTTTAACATTAAACCTTTGATCGTAGAATTAGAATAGGTTCCTTTCATATTACATGATATTAAGGAACCGGGGGGTACTTGTTGTGCCCAAAATCTCCATGGACTAGATTTAGGCCCATTAATATATAGGGTTCGGTCCATACAAGCTAGAAGATTGATCCAGTACGAGTTACAAAGATTAAGTAGAAGAAATGACTAAAGAAGTATGAATATCAGGAGGTTCCCAATGGTCAGGAAGCTGAGCTGAGCACTAGAAGACCAGGTTCCTCCAAGCAAAAGAGTTCGAGTTAGCATAGCAACCGCCATAGAGATGATAAAAGCATGTGAAGAGTTATCCAGTCTAACCAGTTTGTTATTTGTGCAGGTACTGACACTCAAAGGGAGGTCCCTAAGCGATATGTCCCGAAATAAGGAGGTTCCTGAGAAACAGGCTCCTGAGATGTAGGTTACTGAGCACCAGGTTCCTACGAGTTGCCCAACAGAAAGTTCTAGAAGCCATCTAGAACAGATAAACAAATTGGTATCTGAGTATAATTCTAGGGCGCAGATGATCCTAGGATTACTCTAACCAATGAACGAATCATAGTGGAGTACGAACTCGAGTTCTACTCTACTTAACCAACTAGTTCGTGAAAGGCTCTAAAGGAACCTGAGTCCTACACGAACTAGGTGACCGAATACAGCTATTCCAGTAAGAGACAGAATCATATTAGAACTACGTGAGCTTGATCCATATATACAAGGGTACGTAGGCACCTCAGGGTACGACGCATTAAGTTCTCTGATTTTCTCTAAAGGCACCTGAGATTATTGGAGATACCCTCGAGCTCAGCTCAACCCCCACAAACACAACCCAAACCTTTTCATAGAACAGTTGATCGCTAGCCTATACAACTACCTGTATACCTCACATTATAAGTTGATTACGAAATCCACTCATCAACAATAACCATACACTGTTGCGTAGGTGCGTTTACTGAATTGAAACCATAACCAGATCTCTGTGGGAACGAACTTGACTTCTATCTGTATTACTTGTGACCACGTACGCTTGCGTGTTTTAGTGTAAACAGATATCGAATGAGATATCGAACAGTTCATTCAGAGATATCGAATAGTGTCTTCTCAGATATCGAATCTCTGACTTCTCGAACGCTAGACTTCTCGAATAGACAAAAGTACTTCTCGAATTGGTACTTAGGCAAATTCTTCATTTCTTCAAATCCCAAATGTGATTATTTGACAGTCTTTATCTTCTTGCTTGAGGCATGAACCTTGAAACTTCTTTCAAGCATTATTCTTGACTATATAAGTACAGTTACACAACTAGGATTTGATGCCTATTGCAAGTACAACACAAACAGAAACTCTACAACTAGAGGTTCCCTCAGTTAAGAGGTCTTGTAAGTAATGCAAAACATTACAAACAATTAGGCTTGTTATTAGATGTAAACAGGCTTGCCTCTGTGACTAACAAGATTAAATTGAATTGGAAAAAAGGAATGTGATAAACATCTTTGAGATGTAAATGTGGTGAGAGGATGACATCACCAATGTGCTTAACAGATGCATAAGAACCATTTGGCATTTGAACTTCAATTGGATTAGAAATAGGATGATAAGAAGAAAATAAATTTAAGGAACACCAAATATGGTGAGTCGCACCACTATCTATAAATCAAGAATTAGTTAAATAAGAATTACCAGTTAAGTTAACTCTGGGTGTGTCATTTCCAGTATCGGACAGAGGTGTGATGAGGGCGAGGAGTCGTGCATACTGTTCGTAATTAAGCGAAGGGCCTGATGTAGATGTAATAGCGGCAACCTGTGGTTGAGAAGATGAGGTTTTTGGACGTTTGCTGGATATCCATGAAGTTGATAACAAGTTTGACGAGTATGGCCATGCTTGTTACAGTGGTCACAAAAGGGCCTGACTCTTTTGTTTGTCGAACGAAAATTACGGGAGTCAGAACGATTTACTTGCAAAGCTGCGGACTCAACAGAACTAGAAGTATTAAAAGATTTCAGCAGTACATTTTGCAAGTGCTCTATATTTAGTCAAACGTACCTATTTCACATTGGGATGAATGCATTCTAACGGCAGCATACTTAATTAATAAAATACCAACTCCAATATTACAAAATAGAACTCCACATGAAATTGTGGTTGGATCTAAACCAAGTTATAAACTTATCAGAATTTTCAGTTATCTTTGTTATGCAACGTATAACTATTAAACTAGTCTGATACCATGTTAAATTTATAAAGTACACAAGCTTTTGTATCCCATGTAACTTGCTGACTGAGATGTGCTGCATTAAGTATTTATAGAGTTATAGAGGTTACAAGATAAGTCTAGAATACAACTGAATGTAAAATACAAGTATATCTTATCTACAAGCTAGTATATCAGTTCTTGTATATTTTAATGTGCATGGTATTGCAATCATGGTATAACATTCATGATAGTTGTCACAATTTCAGGGTGTACAACGCTGCACTTTGGGGCTTCACAACAAACCCGAATCAATAAGTTCGCATGTAACGACCCGAAAAATTACGTGTAATTTATTATATTAAAATATATTTTTAGTTGATTTTAATGTGTGTTAGTTTATTTTTAATGCATTTAAACACGTTATGATTTTTATTAAATAGGAAAATTATCTCATACGTGTTATGTGACTTCTGTGTATCATAGAATATTTTATTCTATTTTTCTGTAATTTTTATATTTTTAGAATACAATTATTTCACATTTTAATTTCCGGATCCAACCCCTATATTGAATCTGAGGCCCTGATTTTGATAAAATTATTTTTATAAAATGGTAGGATATATAAAAATGAAATTTGTTGTAATTTTTGTAATATTCATAATTTTTGGGAAATTTTGGCATATATATTATATTCGTTTAAAAATAAAAATTTTACATTTTTATCCCATAAAAAATTATTTTTAAGGCTTAATAATTTTAATTGGGGGCTAAAAATATTTTTTGGGTATTAATTTTTTATTAATATAAATAGAAATCAGATTTAATTTTTTTAACTAATAAATCATAAAAATCAGTTTTTATATATAAATAAATAATATTTTCTCTCTCCTGTTCTTGAGGATCAAAGCTGAATTCGAAAGTGTTATAGACATCTGATTTTGGCGATCTTGTAGTCGAATCGAAGCTCTCAACATCTAGTTTCATAATCTACAATCAGTTTTCATGTTGGGTAAATTTCTGATTTTATATTAATTTTCTTTTGAATCTGCAAAATTAGGGTTCTTCATTAATTTGGGGCTTTTTGATTCTTTGATTTTACGGTTGAATTAATTGTTTGTATAGCTTCATATTGATTCCAGGAGTTCAATTCCATCCTAAATTTCATCGTTATATTGCTAGTTTGTTCAATTCGAAAATTAGGGTTCTTGAGCCTAATTTGGGGTTTTTTTGATTGAGTGATTTTACGGTTGTTTTGATGATTCCAATAGTTTTATATGATCATTTGGAGTCGATTTATGTGGTCAATTGCATCATTATAATGCCGGATTGTGATATTCGAGTTTGTAAGTTTATGTTCATTTTTCAAAGCGTTCGTCCGTTGTGTGTGATGATTGTTCGTGTTAGAGGTGTTAGGTGTTATATTTATATTTCTATTTCTTTATCGAGAATTAGAATAAATCTTTCAAGGATTAATTGTTGAATATTGACTTGGGTTTGTCAGCGGAGATAAGTAGATGTTTAATAAAGGAAGTTGGAGGTTGATGAAATATTCTTTGTGGGTTATGAGGAAGGTGGGAGATGGATGCAGTATTATTTGTGGATTGTAATGAAGAAGGTTGGAGATGAAAGTATTGTTTGTGGAATTGCTGGTTTACGTGTGAGGTGTTTTAACACCTGGAAAACGTCTATGTTCAAATGGGACATTTCCAATTATTTTCTTCTAGCAGAGATATTGTAGACGCGCGGGATCGATATCGACGGATCAGATTCGTGACAATTGCAAGAGTATTTTACCAACGAATGATTGAAATAGAAATTGTGATGACGTAAGATAGAAGAAGAAGGTAGACGGGTTACCTCGACTTTGCGCAACAGCTAAGGACCAGAGGCAAGTATTTTCTTGATCATCTTAAACACTGTTTATTTTATATTTCATTGATTCATATCATGACGAATAGCTATTGTTCAGAGCTATTTGTGATTCTTAAATATTTTTGTGCGAACTCAGTTGCTTGATATTGGTACCCTTGATGTGGGGAATTGTTTAAGATAAACTCTTCATATCCTTATTATCGTAGTAAATAATAGGAATGTGAACTGTATGTGAAACTAAGCATTTCCTGTTGAATTCGGAAATTGCTCTATTGGATTGGAAAATGGTAAAGCGTAGGAGGCCATCGATGATTTCATGGTCCAACAATATTTAATGGTAAAGCGCAGGAGGCCATCGATGATTTCATGGTCCAGCAATATTTAATGGTAAAGCGTAGGAGGCCATTGATGATTTCATGGTCCAGCAATATTTAATGGTAAAGCGTAGGAGGCCATCGATGATTTCATGGTCCAGCAATATTTAAGGAGGATATGGTAACCATACCATCTTCCTATAGGCTAACATTACTTGCCTATTTTGGTACCTTTATTGAAATCCGGGTTATACACACGGGTATAGAAATGTACCGGTGGTAGTATAAAGGGTCCCATTGCTTTTGAACCTGATCAGGGGGCAATGGTGTTTTGTCTTTATTTTTATATATCCAATCCATATCGCCAGAATGGCTATTATATATTCTGAATTGGCAGATGATTCATTTTTATGACATGCCAAATGATTTCAGTTATGGATTTGAATTATATCACAGTTGTTGATTCAGTTTCTCTATAAACTGTTTTACATTTCAGATGATTTTATGCCCCACTTATCCTGGTTTTATATCAAAATTTTTATACGCTTGCTGAGCATTTCTTTCGCTCATACTTGCTGTTGTAAATTCTAACATTTCAGTAAGGTAGTTTGGCGAGACGTATCCGCACATTTCAGAAAGAAGAGGCGTGATGCTATTTCGAAGATGACTTGGCTCAGGATGTCTGGATTTAGTGTAAGATCTATTTTATATAATTGAGTTCAAATATTTATTATTATTATGTGACGGTCTAGTTAGCCTGGCGTAGTTCTTGTCGAAGTTACATCAGTGGTTTAAGATTTGATCAAAGGGAATGTTGTAAAGAAGGAATGTTTTTTTTCTAATGGAATTTGGATTCTTGTTTCTAGCCCTATAACCTTAAAAGATCTTGGTATGTTTGGGGTCACAGATGTTATATTTCCAGTGTTGGACAATCACAATTGAATGATTATTATTAAACAGATGTTTTATTTTAAGGATTTTCGCGTGGCAACCAAATCTCCTGGCCCCGGATTTGGGGGGTGTCACATCGCAGTCGTTATTACTCGTAATGAACAATCATCAAAATTATGTGTATTTTTTTTCTTTTCTACTCACTATAAACAACAAAGAAAACTCAATACTGATGTATTCATGGTTCCAACTTCCAACTACTTGACAACAAGGTTCTTTAACTCTTCATATCAACAGGTATCGTCATTCATATTATAATTTCAGAATTAAGAATGCATAGGATCAACATTAATAAACTAACCACCAACATCTTCCTTAAAACAAAAATTAAAGACGTTCATATTGAGGCTCGTGCCTTGCACGGGCGATTACGTTAGTTTGAACTTACAACAGACCATTTAAATTAGAGAAAAAGGTCCCTGAGATTGATCTCAGGGAACTTTTTCAGAGATACTTAAAAAAATATACTTCAAATTTAATTGGGCCTGCAGGGCTAATTAAAAAATTCTGATTTTACAAAAATGTCCACACCATATTTACATATAAATCTCATTTATATTAGGAAATTTATTTGAGATATATCTCAGACTCCCTGATCTCTTTAAATTATATTTACATAAGAATAAGATAAACGTTATGTCAAATAATTGTTCACGATGTCATTTTATAACTTGTAGAGGAACTATTATGTTCATCCATGATGTACAAAAAAAAAATTAAATAAATTCAGTGACTACTTAAGTACACATTTACAATTCAAATCTATTATATATCTAATGCACCAAAGGGGGTTTCAGGCTTGGACCCTCCGAACCTCACACCAAACCTAACTCTAAATATTTGTAAAAATATTGTTATTCAAGGGGATCGAACCCATGACCTTGCAGAACTAAATTAAACAACATAACCAGTTGAGCTATGTGAGCATTTGAGTTTATTTTAAAAATCATTAGCTACATACATAAATATTTGTATAATCAATAATTATACATACATACATACATAATTATTAATTATACATACACATACATAAATAATTATACATGCATACATAAATATTTGTATAATCAATAATAATACATACATACATACATAATTATTAATTATACATACACAAACATAAATAATTATACATGCATATGTACATACACACACACACATAAATACATACATACATACACACACTATATACATAATTATTAATTATACATACACATATATAAATAATTATACATGCATATGTACACACACACACACACATACATACATCCATACATACATACATATTTATTAATTATATATGCATACGTACAATATACATACATACATACATACATACATTTATGTTGTATAATCTATTAATATTTCATTATTTGTAATCTATTAATTGTTGTATAATTAATATGCATATTTATATATACATACACATGTACAAACATAAATACATACATATATTAATTTATGTGGATATATAATAATATATTATAATATTATATACATACATACTATATAACATACATACATACATACATACATACATACATTTATATTGTATAGTCTATTAATACTTCATTATTTGTAATATATTAATTGTTGTATAATTAATATGCATATTTATACATACATACATATGTACACACATAAATACATACATATATAAATTTCCGTGGATATGTAATAATATACTATAATATTACATACATACATACATACTATACATTTTTGCTTATATATATTAATTTGTAGATAAATCTCAGTTGGCTTAACTCCGATAATGTATAATTATTAATTATAATGTTTATTTGTAGATAATTATACATTAATGTATAATTATTAATTATACATGCATACGCACGTACATACATACATACATACATACATACATACATACATACATACATATATACATACAATATAATTATTAATTATATATGCATACGTACATACAGACATACATGGATGCATACATACATACATATAATATAAACATACATACATACATATAATATATACATACATTTATGTTGTATATTTTATTATTATTTCATTATTTGTAATCTATTAATTGTTGTATATTTAAAATGCATATTTATACTACTGCATATTTCATTATTTCATGTATTTTTTTTGTTTTCGAAATGTATTATAATTTATTCAATTATAGTTATTTTATTATTTTCATCTTAATTTAATATTAATGTCTCTTTTTTAATTTTATTTTTTACTTAATATTTTAATTAGAGGTCTAACCAAAGGGATCCCCTTTGGTTAGATTATTTTTATACTTATTTTATTAATATCTTATCTCCGAAAATCGAATTTATTATTAAATATTAAAATATTATACTTTTTGTTTTATCTCAAAGTAATGTCTATGTTTTAACTTAGTTTTCTTGATTTGTATCTTGTTTTGTTGACCTTTCAGATTTAATTGGATGAGAAGAAGATGGATAAGATGATAGTTGAAGTCGGGATGGGATTGCTATAGCAGAAGAATCAAGAAGAGTCTAGTCTTTTATTTTTAGGCAAAATGTAAAATAATGTTTTGTCGATCGTTGTAGTGTGGGCACTCTTTTTCCCCCCTGAGTTTTTTTCCCATAGGGTTTTGCTCTTGTGGGGTTTTAACGAGGCCTACTTTTGTCGTGAGTCTTCTTCTTTGATATGAATGTTTTATTGTCTAAACGTCCGGAGGAATCTCTTTCTCATGTCAGTCGTAATCTAGGTTACGACTCATGGATTGGTTAAGCATACCTTTCGGTTAGATGATAAGCTTTCGTGGATGAAAGAATGTCTCTTTTTCCAATCCTGTTTTGGATTGTGTAAACTCTATCATTGATAAATGAAAATACTTTTTCATTTTGCAAAAAAAAAAAAATGCATATTTATACATACATACACATGTACAAACATAAATACATACATATATAAATTTCTGTGGATATATAATAATATACTATAATATTATATATATACATACATATTATATAGCATACATACATACATACATCTATGTTGTATAATCTATTAATATTTCATTATTTGTAATATATTAATTACTGTATAATTAATATGCATATTTATACATACATACACATGTACAAACATAAATACATACATATATAAATTTCTGTGGATATATAATAATATACTATAATATTATATACATACATACATACATACAAACATACATACATACATACATACATACATACATACATACATATATATATATATACATATATTTATGTTGTATAATATATTAATATTTCATTATTTGTAATCTATTAATTGTTGTATAATTAATATGCATATTTATACATACATACACATGTACAAACATAAATACATACATTTATAAATTTCTCTGGATATATAATAATAATATACTATGACATACATACATACTATATAACATACATACATACATACATACATACTATATAACATACATACATAAATACATACATACATACATACATACAATATATACATACATTTATGTTGTATAATCTATTAATATTTTATTATTTGTAATATATTAATTGTTGTATAATTATTATGCATATTTATACATACATACACATGCACAAACATAAATACATACATATATAAATTTATGTGGATATATAATAATATACTATAATATTATATACATACATACACACATACTATATAGCATACATACATACATACATACATTTATGTTGTATAATCTATTAATGTTTCATTATTTGTAATATATTATTTTATAATTAATATGCATATTTATACATACATACACATGTACAAACATAAATACATACATATAAATTTTTGTGGATATGTAATAATGTACTATAATATTCACTAACATATACCATATCTTAGTAATCATTTTAGATCTACTGTAATTATTTACGAATTAAATATTACAAAAAAAAAGAACCTTCATGCGTATATAAGTATATATAATACAAACTTGTATTAACATTAACTATCGTAAAACTCATCAATCACATCTTTAATACGTAAACGCATAAAATAATATAACAAACACACACACACACACACACACACACACACACACACACACACACACACACACACACACACACATATATATATAGAGCAAAATGGGGGGGGTGTTCCATGAGAAAATTTATTAATATAAAGAGTTATATTTACCCCTACTAATTATATCTATGTTATATTTCCGGAGACTATTTAGGTATTGTAACACTAACATATTTATTATATAATAATAACTGATATGAACTAATATGTATTTATTATTATGTAATTAATACTTGTATGTATCTCTGTATCCATCCATGTTAATTCTATATATTTATATTTCGAAGTATGGTTTTGATCTTAACATTAACCAATTTATTACATATCGTTCAAGTTGTCTTTAACAAAACAAAACATAAATAAAATATAAACATATTTAATTTAACCAGAATTATCATTTGCATGTCACGATCGGGTATTGCATAAATTCTATTTCCTCACAACAATTGCTGCGAAGATATGAACAGTCGAAGATATCAGCAATACAATCCCGCGTGATCACGAATAATTCATAAATATTTGTAATCTAGAGCATACCCGTGCCTTGCACGGGTTACAAAGCTAGTTATTTTAAAAAGCATAACAAACTTTAAATTTAAATGTCAAATAAAATTTATATGCATAGGGATCAAGAAATGAAGAATACACATACACATACACATACACGAGCAAAACCCTAGTCCTCCTCTCTCTCTTGCACCCGCCCCTTACTATTTTTCAAGGGGCTTCCATCGGTTTTCACCGGTGGAAAGCCCCAATTCTTTATTTTTTTTCATTTTTCTTGTTAAAGATCTTGTTTTTCTTCAATAAGTTCCCAATTTAATTGAATTTTGTTTAGTCTCTCTTTGTGAGAGTTTGGTTTGTTTTGTTGTGATTCTGGTGTTCTTCATGTCCGAAATTATAGATCAGCATGATTTTCATAGGTTTGATTCACTCATAAAGGTTTTTATGGGGTTGCATCTACGGTCGATTGCTCAAAACATCAGTCAGGTGACAACAAGTACATACATTCAAATCATCTTCAAAAATCGCTTGGTTGCCACTCCAAGAAGAAAAGATTCAACAAAGATATGCTTAAATGTTTGTTCAATTTTGATTGTATTTATAGATGTCGTATGGTTTTTAATTAATGAATTGATTTTCCTTTTTTTCAAAAAAAAAAATGAAGAATGAAGATCTAAACATTTTGGGACGGGTCAAGCAAGTAGACAGTAATTTCAATTCCGATTTTAACAATTCTATTAAAATCCTTTACGTTTCTTGTTCTTTATATGACAAAATTCACTAAATCATATCAATATAACTTCAATTTCAACGAGATGTAAAAAGCTCAAATTAACATAGACGAATGAAATAAGTAAAGAGAAAAAGGATCTGAGAGATCTTAGGGAACTTTTTTCTAAGATATATACAAAATAATTAAATTTTAATGGGCTCTCAGTGCTAATTAGAAAATTCTAAATTTATTAAAACGTTCACCTCATTTTCAAATAAAAGATATGTATCTCACGGAATTTACCTGAAATACAGTCTCCCTACTCTCATAAATAAAATAGTGTATAAAATTACTCATACGAATTTTCTAGTGTGTGCCCAAGGGTACATGCTAAGAATCCGTGCTAGCTTAGTTGTCAAATTTTGATTGGTGGAGATTTCATTAATAATGATGGACCCCCCTGCATTCACATAAATATTCACCAATCAAAATTTGACAACTCATCAAGCACGGATTCCTAGCATGTACCCTTGGGCACACACTAGACAAACCCTTAGTCATATAAAGTATTTTCAACGTGTGAGTTTGTGACGGTCACAACTAGTATTACACATGCTGTGCCGTGTGACCAATTGACCATCATAACTATTCTCTCAGTGGTTGTTTTCACGCGATCGGTATCTGGTACTCCTATATTTATAACCTTTTCTAGGTGACGTTTTTTAAAACTACTTCTAGTCAAAATGTCAAATACTACTATACTGTTATTTTAAGCAATCAAATGGGACCCCCACAGTTAAAATTGACTTGAATTCCGTGGATAAATTATGGAACACAAGTTGTTGGTGGATCTTCCAAAATCCAAAATGAAATTCGCTGATGGGCTTAAAGCCCAATGTTTTTACATTAGGTTTATCCGACAAACAAAAAAAAAAAAAAACACCCGATGGAAATATTTATCACGAAAAGAAAAAGAGAAGCTAAAAGTAATAATAGATAGCTTTTTTATTTTTTTAGCGTGACTTAAAATATTCTTTAATTTTTTTAAAGAAGGGTGCTATTTGGGTTCCATGACCCCGCAGGGGCATATTCAACAAAATGCAACCACATGCAACTAAATTTCTGATTTCAGGTTCCATTTTTCATTTGTCATTTTCGACCTCATTTTTGAACTCTAAATGACAAATGAAAAATGGAACATGAATTAGAGTTCAAAAATGAGGTCGAAAATGACAAATGAAAAATGGAACATGAAATCAGCAACTTAATGCAACTTGTTGAATGCAACCACATTCAACCGAATGCAACCACATGCAACTTTTTTTTTTTTTTTTTAAAGAAGTTTGCTATTTGGGTTCCATGGCCCCGGAGGAGCATATTCAACCAAGTGCAACCACATTCAACTGAATGCAACTAAATTTCTGATTTCATGTTCCATTTAGTTCAAAAATGAGGTCGAAAATGACAAATGAAAAATGGAAATATATTAGAGTTCAAAAATGAGGTCGAAAATGACAAATGAAAAATGGAACTTGAAATCAGCAACTGAATGCAACTAGTTGAATGTGGTTGCATTTGGTTGAATATTGCCCCTGACGGGGCCTTATAACCCAAATCCACCAAAATCACCCACCTTAAAAAAAGTTGAATGTGGTTGTATATTGCCCGTGGTGGGGCCATGCAACCCAAATCCACCAAAATCACCCATCTTAAATAAAAGTTGAATGTGGTTGCATTTGGTTGAATGTGGTTGAAAGTGGTTGAATGTTGTTGCCAACCAAAATATAACCTCGCTTTAAAGAAAAAAAAGAAAAAAAAGTGTTGCATCTGTTACACGTTGGTCAAAAGGGGAAGGGGGAGGGTTGACCTAGTATTTTTGCAATTTTGAAACTTATGTTAGTAAAATTGCAATTAATTAAAGAAGATAGTATTTTTGCAAATAGAAACTTTAAATCTTGTATTTTTGATAAATTCCCTAATTTTAAAGGAGAGTAGATGGATATTTACAATAAGTTCATAACTGAATAATTGATAGGATTTAAAAATAATTTAATTTGTGATTCCCAAAATAAATGTGCTTTTACGTTATACAATAATAAATATAAAATTAAAGTATATATGTATATAGGGTTACACTCCATAACAAACACCTTATATAACAAACAATAAAATAACACCTTAGATCTAATAGATCTATGCCCCTGGCGGGGCCACCCAATACAAAAAGTTCTTATTTTTTTTACCCTCTATCCATCCAGCATCTAAAAAAAAAAAAAAATTACTGTTCATGCCGATGACGTCATCAGTGACGTTATCATGAACAGTAAAATTTTTAATTTTTTTTTGCTTGCTTGATAGACGGTAAAAAAATAACAACTTTTTGTATTGGGTGCCCCTGGCGGGGCCAAAGGATCTAATAGATCTCAGATGTTCTTTATTGTTTGTTATATAAGAGATCTAATAGATCCAATGTCCCTGGCGGGGCCACCCAATACAAAAATTTCTTATTTTTTTACTCTCTATCCATCCATCATCTCAAAAAAAAAAGTTACTGTTCATGACGATGACGTCATCAGTGACGTCATCATGAACAATAATTTTTTTTTACTGGCTTGATAGAGGGTAAAAAAACAACAACTTTTTGTATTGGGTGCCCCTGGCGGGGTCAAAGGATCTAATAGATCTAAGATGTTCTTTATTGTTTGTTATATAAGAGTGTTCTGTATGGAGCAAAGACTTATGTATATATAGGGTCCTACTCCACTACAAACTAAAAACTAAACACTAATCCAACAATTCATGCTAATCCAATGATCAAACTAGGTGTACCCCAATACAAAAAATGCTTAAAATACTTGGCTCTATCCAACAAAAAAAAATCACTGTTCACGTGATGACGTGGCAGTGGATTTCCCTGGTTAACGGTGCTTCGCACCTTCTTGTACGGCGCTTCGCGCCTTTATCATTCTAAAGTTGTAAGGAATGACAATCAATGGTAAAGGCAATAGACGGTTGACGGGTGTGTCGAGGGCCTTCGGCCTTCATTACTACCTAACTCATCCGTTTACTGTCTTAAATGCTTCGCATTTCCACGGCAAGATTTTTTTTTATTGGATAAAGCCAATTATTTTAAGTATCTTTCGTGAAGGTACCCTTGGCGGGAAACTTAGAATAGATGAAATATAATTAATTTAGTCTTAGTTTATAGTTTGTATTTAAGGATTGGTTTGTACTTGAGCAAAAGCTTGTATATATATGCAAAGTGGGTTGTGTTTAGAGTTTAAAAAAAAAAGTGGGTTGTGTTTAGATGAATCGAAGCCAACCCAAAATTCACTGATTTTTAAAATAGTTGAACTGATATCACGAATCATATTTTGGTTTCAATTCTAATCGAATCAAAATTGGATTAAATTATGGGCGCGTTTAGAAAATCTTATTTTTGAGAAATAAGTTACTTATTCTGAAAAAAAGTTAAGAAATTTGTACTTTTTTATGAAATAAGTAACTTATTTTTGTAAGATAACGAATATTAAACTCCCGATACACATTTTTTTCTAAAAAAAAGTATGTAAGTATAAATTTTTTTCCAAAATAAGTAACTTATAAGTCGATCATCAGATTTGGCAAACACCCCTATACAAATTATGTGATTTAATCAGAATCGTGATAAAATTTTATCAAAGGGATAAGTGGGATCCATCTGGAGTCTGGACCCACAGTTGAAGTCACGGCGGAGAAAACGCCATTTTAGAAATTACTACAGTAGTAACTTTTTATTCAAATTTACGGGACTATGTAACTACTCCTCTCTGTCCCATTCATTTCTACTCAGTTTTTTCATTACTTAGCACGTATTTTAAAGCTTCTGTAAAGTATAGTTTCACAACTTATTTTTAAAATTTTCTTTTTTTGAATAAAAATAGTAACATTAAATTTTAATTCAGAAGAAAAAAAATTAAAAATAAATTATGAATCTATACTTTTTGGGAGCCTTAAAATGCGTGCCACACCCCGTCCCCCAATGGGTAGAACCCACTGGGACTGAGGGAGTACTATATTTAGGGGTGAACAAAATTTTTCAAACCCGTCCAAACCGTCCAATCCAAACCGTCCAAATCAGAATTTACGGTTTCGTAACGGTTCAAGTTTGTAATGGTTTCGATTTTTTAAAAACCGATAAATAATGGTTGGGTTCGGTATGGCTTGTCAAACCGACCAATATAACCCGTTCCACCCGAATATATAATAATATATATTATTTTTTTATTAGTATCTAAGAAATATAATTTAAATTAATAATTAATATATAATTATATAAAAAGAAAAGGATGTACTTACAGGATCACATATGTTAAAAGAGTAAAGACTTGTGTATTTCGTATCCGATTTTTAATTTATTTTTAATTATGTTAGACTTTGAATGGTGATTTATGATTATATTTTATGAGATTTTGTACGTAATTTTGTTGGTCCGTAAAACTTTATAACTTAATTACCAGATTTTGATGATATTTTGTGATGTCAATCCATTGATGCATTATACATTTGTGTCGAATAAACTTTTATAAGTTTAAAATTTTTTAAGTGGTTTAAAACCCAACCCGTCCAAACCAAACCGTTATAATTTGGACGGTTTTATTTAGTACTAACGGTAACGGGTTGCTAAATTCCAAAACCATAAAATATAGGTCGGGTGGTTTAGTCCTTTGAACCCGACCAATCCGATCATTGCTCACCCTTAACTATATTCATTATGAAAAATGCTAGATAGCCCAAATTGGTATTCAAAATAATTCCCAAATGCCAATTATCTTATTTTAATTGATCATAATAAACTGGACCCTCTTGCATTCATACCAACCTTCCCAATCAAAATTTTCTAATCTACCACGTCATTGAAGTCACATCATTTCGGAAAAATATTTACATATGGGATACCTATTATACAATCTACAGTCTACCCCCATATCTGTTGCTCGATTAACATTAACATGCTACCGACGGTTTATAAAGTATGTCAATCCCTGTGATTGCTCAAATTACTCCCCTCTTCTTCTGCTCATACCTTTTTTTGGTTTTTTTTTCTTCTGCTCATACATAAATGCACATGTATATTTTGAAAAATGCTACTTCCTCCATCCCATTCTTTTTGGTCACATTTCCTTTTCTACCTATTTCAAAATTATTGTCCATATTCAGTTAATATGATATATTAAATATTAATTTTGTTAAATTATTTGAAAAACAATATAAGATTTTGGTAATTATTAGTTTTTTTTTTGCCACAATGATTCTATTATTTTAGTATATGTTCTGATACATGCGGTAGGAAATAATTGGTGACAAAATTAATGGGACGGAGAGAGTGAAAATTTTAAAAATTATTTTAATTTTTTTTTCTAAATATTTACATTTCATGTGTGTAATTTTAAAAAAAAAAATTTTAACAATAATTTGTCAAATATTGTATAATGTCATTTGAGAAAATTTTGAAATATGTGACGCATTTTTATTGTGTGTACATATTTTAAAATTTAAAACCGATTTCGTACTCATTCAAATTACTCATCATCGTTATTGTATGATAAAATAGTTGGTCTGCAAGTACACAGTACACCCGGCCGCTTCATCTGTTTGACCTACTACAGCTAGTCTATCTTTTTTTGTTGTAGTAAAACTTTTTCTTGAAAAATAATTAAAATCAAATCGAATTTTCCGTTATGATCGTCTCGATCCCTGCATTAATATTATGATATGATGATTCCTTTCCTCGTCACCAAATATTCGAATTTCAAATTCATTTCCATCCATGCTTACACATCAGTGGTTGGGGAGAAGATGGTGAACGTGGTGTGCGCGTATGCCCCTCAAGCCGGTTTGAGCGTCTCAGAGAAGGAGGCGTTTTGGGTCTGTTTAGATGAGTTGGTCGGAAATATTCCGGGTGACCAACTTGTAGTGCTGGGTGGAGATTTTAATGGACACATTGGTGAGAGGTCGGATGGTTATCCCGGCGCCCATGGGGGTTTCGGCTTCGGGGTCAGGAACGTCGGTGGGTCAGCGCTGTTGGAGTTTGCTACTGCCCAAGATTTGGTGATTGTGAATTCTGTTTTTCAGAAGAGGGCTGAACACCTCATTACCTTCAGCAGTGGAGGTCTCAACACTCAAATAGATTACCTTCTTATGCGCAAGAGGGATTCTAGGGCGTGCGTAGATTGCAAGGTATTCAGGAGTGAGGCTTGTGCTTCTCAGCACCGTCTGCTGGCCATGGATCTTTCCATAGGGGGCCGAGATGTTCGCAGAACGAGAGAGTCAAGATCTAGAATACTTTGGAAAGACTTAAAGGGCGAGAAGGCGGCCGAATTCAGGGAGTCTTTGTTTAGAGAAGGTTGTTTCGTTCTTAGTGGAGATGTTAACTGTAGGTGGTCCAACATGGCGAAGGCTATTCGGCGCGTGGGCGAGAAAGTGGTGGGGGTCTCTTCAGGAAAGTTCAGTGGCCATAAAGAGTCATGGTGGTGGAACGAGGAGGTTCAAAAGAAAGTAAAGGCAAAATGTATGTTATTTAAAGAACTTTTGTCGAGTTCAGGGTCGGAGAGGTCTCTGAAGCTGGTAGCTTACAAGGTGGCGAGACGTGAGGCAAAAAAGGCTGTGGCGAAAGCCAAGAGCGAAGCGTACGAGGGGCTGTACAAGCGCCTAGATACAAAGGAAGGAGCGAACGCTATTTTTAAACTAGCTAAAGCTAGGGAGAGAAGGCGGCGCGACCTGGGTTCTGTTAAGTTTATTAAGGATGATTCAGGCCAAGTGTTAATAAGTGAAGACGCCATTAAGGAGAGGTGGAGTTCTTATTTCCACTATCTTTTCAATGGGGCGACAAGGAGTGGTTCCAGTGTGACGCAAGAGGTCACTCTTTCGCCCGCTCGCTCCGTCGGCCCTTGTGATCGTATCTCCATAGAGGAAGTCAAGGGTGCCCTTCAAAAGATGGCTAGAGGGAAGGCGGTAGGTCCGGATCAGATACCAATCGAGGTGTGGCTTTGTCTTGGTGAGGTTGGCGTTCTATGGCTAACAGATCTGTTTAATGCACTCCTCTCGGGTTCTAAGATGCCAGAGGAGTGGCGGCGCAGTATTGTCGTCCCTTTCTTCAAGAACAAAGGTGACGCCCAGAACTGTAGTAACTATCGAGGTATTAAACTACTCAGTCATACTATGAAACTTTGGGAGAGAGTGGTTGAATTTCGTATTAGAAGAGAGGTTGAAATCTCAGAGAACCAATTTGGTTTTATGCCGGGAAGATCGACGACCGAGGCCATTCACCTCATCAGACGCCTTATGGAGAAGTTCAGAGAGCGGCGCAAAGACCTTCATATGGTGTTTATCGATCTTGAGAAGGCGTATGATAGCATCCCACGTGAAGCTATTTGGAAGAGTCTTGAGGAGAGGAGAGTGTCGTCGGAATACGTCAGGGCGATTCAAGACATGTACGCTCAAGCTTATTCCTGCGTTCGGACCCCAGTCGGTGATGCTTGTTATTTCCCTGTGGAGATTGGGCTACACCAGGGGTCGGCCCTTAGCCCTCTTCTTTTCGCTCTGATCCTAGACGTCATGTCGCGAGGGATCCAAGACGTCATCCCTTGGTGTATGCTCTTCGCCGATGATATAGTGCTAGTGGCGGAATCGAGGGGGGAGGTGAATGAGAAGTTGGAGTTATGGAGATCCACTTTGGAGCCCCAAGGACTGCGTCTGAGCAGATCTAAAACCGAATACCTCTGGTGCAACTTCAGTGGTGACGCCAACGAGGAAGGGGTGGAGGTTAGGATTGAAGATCAGACCGTCCCCCGTACGGATAAGTTCAAGTATTTGGGTTCGATCATCCAGAAGGAAGGTGAGTGTGATGATGATGTTACTCATCGTATCAACGCGGGGTGGCTAAGGTGGAGGGCTGCGTCAGGAGTGATGTGCGATAAGAAAGTCCCGTTAAAGCTTAAAGGGAAGTTCTATAGAGCAGCTATCCGTCCTGCGATGTTATATGGTTCGGAGTGTTGGGCGGCGAAGAAGGCCCTTGAATGCAAGTTGGAAGCAGCTGAAATGAGGATGTTGCGGTGGTCCTGTGGCCGCACGATGTTAGATAGAATCCCGAATGTAGTTTACAGGAGCGAATTGGAGGTGGCGCCTTTTTCTGCGAAAGTTAGGGAAGGGAGGTTGAGATGGTTTGGCCACGTTCGTAGGAGGCTTCCGGAAGCCCCGGTGAGGAGGGTTGAGAGTCTTACGGTTGCTGGGGTGAGGAGAAGAGGCAGACCGAGGAGGTCGTGGGAAGAACAGCTCAGGATGGATTTGAAGGCCTTAAACTTGGATGAGAACTCGATAGCGGATAGGAGTTGTTGGAGGCGCCAGATTAGAGTTGCTGATTCCCTTCTAGGGAGTGGTTCTGTGGTTGAGAGCCTCAGAGTTGGGCTCTCTCGGTTAGCATTAGCTTAGAATCTTGGCTTTTCATCTTGATATTGTCTTCTATCTTTTATTTATGCAGGCACAGGGAGCTTGGCCGGAGGCCTTCCTAGATCAGGAGAGGAGTGCCCCTTGCCCGAGTAGGTAAGCCCCATGAGATCCAGGCCATGGGCCCAGGTTCGGTCGACTACTTTACTCACCATTATCATCTCTGTATAATACTCACTTTGTTATTCGATGCACTAAGCCGGGGGTCTTCACGGAAACAGCCTCTCTACTGTAAAGTAGGGGCATGGTCTGCGTACATTTTACCCTCCCCAGACCCTGCTTCATGCGGGATATACTGGGTATGTTTGGTTTGTTTTTTTTTCAACTTTCTTTTTTCGACCAAGCCTTCGAAAGTTAAATTTACGAACGTACACTTTTATTTTACATAAATGGCCGGTGTTAATCAGGCAGGAACTAGTTCAGGCTCAGGGTCTCGTACATTCCCTTATGGTGATACTACTTTTACTAAGGTTTTTGTGGGAGGGTTGGCTTGGGGGACACGGAGTCAGACAATGCGTCGTTATTTCGAGCAGTTCGGGGATATAATCGAGGCCGTTGTCATCACTGATAAGAACACTGCTCGATCCAAAGGTTTCGGATTTGTGAGTCTCTTCTTTTTTACTCTCATTGCTATTGCTAGCATTTTTGCTTTTATTCTTTCATGTGGCAAATCATGTGGTGTAATTGATTAGTGTTGAATGCATTTTGAGATAATTAGTGTAAACACTGTTGGGATTATAGTTTCGAATGACTTTGTTGCTCTCGTGTTTGGTTTGGATTGTCTAGGTGACTTTCCGGGATCCTGAATCTGCCAAGAAAGCTTGTGTTGATCCTACACCTATTATTGATGGTAGAAGGGCTAACTGTAATCTGGCTTCACTTGGACGCCCTCGTCCTCCTCTGCCGTTTGGTAAATTTTTTATAAACTATTTCCTTTCTGTTACTGAAGCAGATTGTTATGTTTAATTGGCAGTTTCTCTAAGCATTTCATTCCACAACATTTGGATTCCTCTGAATTTCCAATGTTTATAGTAGGGGGAAAGTAGTTTAAACTCTTTTAATCTTGTAGGAAGAATATCTGTCTTTATTTACAAGGCATTAACCTCATTGAATTGCTTCAACTGGTCTTAGGACGTATTAGGTCAACATCACATTACCTTGGAGGAGGTCTTGCACCTGCTCCTGGGGTTTATGGTGGAGATTTCGGGTATCAGCAACCACTTTCTTATGGCTATCAGAAGGGTTTAACATATCCACCGTATGGGTGAGTACTGCTCCGATACAATGGTTCATTTGAAAGTATGATTTACGTACATAGGCAGAGTTTTTTCACTCCTAGCGTATTGGTCTCTGAGTGTTATTCAACATTTACTTGTGTCAATTCATGTGTGTATAGATATATGCGATAGTTCTACAGTTTTGCCCTACATGTGCACTACACATTTGATTACAACTTCTGTGATATTGAGAGATTATTGTTTCCAGTGTGCGCCTACTGGATTTTTTGTAACAAACACTTAAATGTGCTGCCACCAATTATATGCCTAGTTCTACCTTCTTGGTCGACCGATACTGTGTTTAATGTTGATCAGCGTGCTTCACATTATAGGATATGAGGATCACTTCTTCTAATCCTTTCCTGATCTTGCATCTACTTACCCCTAACCCAGATTATGAATATTACAACATAATAGAGTTTGTCATTTCCAATGATAACTTAGATTGCACATGTCTGACCGTAATTGGACACAGTCACACAGGGGATTGATCCTTCCAGGAATGCACAAAAAAGTGTCTCATGGAAGAAGTTTGAATCTGAAATTTTTTGATGTGCACAGTGATGATTTTGAAAAAGATATCTAGTTAAAATGACCGTCAGACAGTATATTTCATCAAGTCACAGACCAAATAAGCCGATACAGGAAAACATAAATCTTGCATTTTTGGATGCAAGTAAACACATTATTTTCTTAATTATCACCAATAGATTACAATTTAGCCAAGGAACCTTATAAATATAATTCTTAAGCTTTTCATGCTTGCAGGTATATGGCATATGGTCCGGAATACTGTTCTCCACAGGTAAATAAATGTGTCCAGAACCTGACTTTAAGTGATGCTATCTAGCATTTTATTGTTTCTCTCAACTATACATGTTGTTAGAGTTCCAGTTTGTTTCGTAATGTAAAAAAGTTGCTTCATGTAGGGTGTGTACAGCCCATATATGGCGCAGCAGTATCTCCAACTATATGGAGTGCCTGGATCAGTAAATTTAGCTACGTATCCTTACAACATCGGCCAGTATGTTCCCTATAGTCATGCTTATACAGCATCGCACAGTTATCCACTGCCCGGTCATCAAACTGTGCCTGTGCAGTCTGGTGGCCCCAGTGCCACATCAATCACCACATCTTTTCCAACACTGCAACCTCCAAATCCAACAGGCAGGTCCCCTTTCTCTTAATTTCCCTATTTTCATTCTTTATTTTGAAATGTACTAACAATATTGGATCGAGTATGGTCATTGTTTATTTTGTTTTTATATAATTATTTGTTAGTTACTGGGTAAATTTTCATAAATCTGATGTGATTAGCTTCTGGCATTATCAGGTGCAAGGGCACCTGTTCCAGCACAAACTCAATTTTTACTGCCAGGTCCTACTCAGATTATCCAAGGTAGTGGTTCTGAACAAAATGCCTCATGAGGATTTGACAAAGGTAAGAAATTTACTACCACCTACGCTTCAGGCACAAACTTGTATAGATTTTAATTTGTGAATTGCTTTGGATGCTATGCAGGCTTTCTTGTTTTGCAGCATGATCTAGAGCAGCGGTACTGCTACTTGAGTGGTGGACTTCAGATCTTTCCTTGAAAATTATTTATTATACATTTTATAGGTAAATTCTTAAATTCTGGCAATAATTTTTTTTCATTTTTCAACTTCAAGATGTGTGAAGTCTGTTATTCGGACTCGCGGATTTTGTTTACATACCGGTGCTGACATGATATGACATGGGTGTGGAATTACATCTCTGTACAATCAGTCTTTATGAAACTGAACGCTTGACCTTGCAGCAATCTAGCTCTAAATTAAATCTAAGCCTTCCTGATACTTCCAAATATTCGACTCCACACATCCACAACCAAATATGGGTAACATAGCTTGTGACTCATGAGTGGTGCAAACAGGCAATGAAGTACATATTCAGTGTGGGTGTAACCCCTATATCTGTTTGCATTCTACTAATTTTCACTGATTCAGTGCTGATGTTTATGTTAATGCAGGTCAGATTTCCTGCTCACCGTAGTGATATTTGAGTCGCTCCAGATGGTCGAGAAAAGAATGTGGATTATGTTATGAGTCTTTGTTCGAGTTATTTGTTTCTAAACCCTCTTGTTCTGCCGGTCTTCTGGATGACTGGTAGATCACCATAAATCAATGGTTGGGGTTGGTAGTTCTAGGATAAGGTCCTAGCTCTGCTTAGAGTCAAACATGTGACCAAAATATGCTAAAATCAAAGTATGATTCTTTCATAATTGTCACCAGCCTTTTCCAGTGTTGTGTCTCTGAGTTGGTGAATCCTATAAGGTATCCTCAGGTTCGGAATTGCTGTGAAATCCGCAAACAAGTTGACGCTTATACTGAAAGTAGTCAATCGTAGAACAAGAGGGAATTGTTTTATGGCTTGTTGGAAGTCCATTAGAAACTCATGTAGTTTGGATTACCTTGAGATTTTGAACTTGATCTTAGATTTGCATTTCTCTAGTACTTTCAAGTCAGATCTTTAAATTGGGAAGTTTGATCTGCAATACCATTTATGTTAAATTGTTAATCTAATCTTCACTCCAACTCTTACTTGTAATTCAAATATTTTGGTGTATCAAACCACAACAATCAAACTTACTTTTACCCCTGGATGTGACAGTGTTCGTCCTGCCATTTCAAGCCAAATTTCAAAGTAGTTGCTAATGAGACTAGAAGCTAGTTAGAGTCTACATAAACGAGTTAAATCTCATCGCGTTCCTCTAAATATGTGTGTTTTGGGGGGAAATTACTTGATCCTCTTGTTATGTTTCATTTACGATCTAGTTCTTCATTAATATTTCAATTTTCGTCTCCTTGTTGAAATCTTTTAGTTGCTATATAGAAATGAGTTCTGTTAACAATATGAAGCATGATAAAGAAGATAAAGAAAAGCAGAGAAACTGGGAACAAGAAGATATTTCTATTATCCCTGTTGTTCTTGATTACAAAAGCTGAAGAAAAACAATGCATTACCTGAGTACTATATAGCAGTACCAGGTCTCTTAAACTGGTCCCTTACTCTAATTGTCATTCTCTCTTTTAGAGGGTGACATGCAATTAATTAAGTATGAGAAATTTGTCAAAAAAAAAGAGGGGTACGAAAAATAATGAGAAAATACTATAGGATCTATAAAAAATCTTCTACTACTCCCTCTGTCCCTAATTAGTTGTCCAGTTTGACTTTTCAGTGGTCAAATTGATTAACTTTTGACCGAAGATTAAAATTAATGCGTTTATTATTTTAGAAAACTGAAAATCACATATTAAAATAGATTAGAAGTAGTTTACAATGGTATAATTTTTTTAAATATTTTTCATTATGTAATATATATAAATTTCAGTCAAATTTGAATCAATTTGACCAACAAAAATAGAAACTGGACAACTAATTAGGGACGGAGGGAGTATATCATTGAAAATTAAAATACACGCGTTTCCAAATATATAAGGATAAATATCGATAACTTTGGGAAGAAATAAAAATTAGGAATTGGGAGTAATGAGAAAGAAATGAGTAGTGCTACAGGTACCAAAATTGGGTACCAAAAGACATGGCAACAAACACTTGGCATTTTAAAATATTTTGATTGGATGACCCTGGCGGGCCCATTATAACTACATTACCAATTAAAAAAAGACACATCATTTGGTAACAATTTTTGGTACCTAATTTTGGTACCTCTAGCATTTTTCGAAAGAAATAGTGTGAAAAGGAAAATTAATTACAAATTTGGGGAGAGATATTGTGATAATTACCAAATTTATTAGTATCTATAATATCCAGGTGAAAAATAAATATGTGCGTAATAAAGACAAAAGGAAAATTAATTACAAATTTTGGGAGAGATATTGTAATAATTACCAAATTTATTAGTATCTATAATATCCAGGTGAAAAATAAATATGTGCATAATAAAGGCAAAAGATTTGCAAAAATCTGTTAAGCAAATTCATATTTCGACTAGCTCTATATAAATAGTTCTAATCATGTCTTGTCTTCACAGCATCAGAAGCTATTTCAATAGTCAATAGTAATATATTATACTAATACGTAGGGGCCTTTCCTTGGGAAAAAGTTAATAATATACGGATGGCCAAATTGACAATTGCATCACTGTTACTAATCGCTCTTCTTATCTTGAGTTCAGGTTTATTTTGTTCACCATCCTCATAAAAAATCACATATATGACATGCATTTATCTTTTGATTGCTAGCTATTTCTAATCAAAATATAATTAGATGTTAAAGTTGGTTCGTAACTACTTGTTATATGTTACATGTGTATTTCTAATCAAAATATAATTAGATGTTAAAGTTGGTTCATAACTACTTGTTATATGTTACATGTGTTTGATGACTAATCATGTTTTGACTTATTCATGTTTTTATCTTATTAATCTTATTTTTATGTTTAGTATCGATTAATTTTTGAATTTGTTCATCAATAATACTAGTTCCGCTATTGTTTGTATTATATTGTTTTTGTTAATTAACTAATTGTAATGGTTGATTATATTGTGATCAGGTAGCGAGGAGGTAATGGGACAACAACTGAAATGTTGTTACGACAATAAGTTAGTAGGAGGATGCAAGCCGGGAAGTCCTGCCGATACAAAATGTAATAATATGTGTACGGCTTCATGCGGTTCGAAAGGTGGACGGTGCAAGGTGTTTTCTGGTAAATGGGAATATTGTCACTGTATGTGTTGAGGATGTTGATTTATTCTTTAATTTGTAACTCAATATTTCTTTCTTCATTAAAAAAATAATGGATACATTATTATTGAATAAACTCTATAATTTTTCATATAGTTTCCTGTTTTTGTTATCAAAACGCAATCTTCGTTTCTTTAAATGCTAAAATGATACAGTTTGAAATGAGTCATCATTTTTTACAAGATTGAAAAATGAGAAATCTTAATATTCTTAAAAGCTTCCCAAAATAGTTTCTAAATATTGAGTTATCATCATATAATTGATTGTTCCCTAAAAAAAAAAATTCATATAATTGATTGTCTTTTTGTAAATGAAATGACTACTACTCGTTACATAATATGAATTCTACAAATGAAACGAACGCCATGTGTTGTTTTTGTAACATTTTTGAATTTTCTTTCGAAATATGTAACATTACAAAAAAAAAAGTGTCCAAATAAATTAGAAATTTACTAATCATAGAGGAAAATGTTTAAGGGAACCGGCTATAAATTGCACATGTTTTATGATATTATATAAAATATAAAAAAAAAATCAGAAATTACTAAATATAATCACGTAAAATTGAAGAAGAATATTGTTAAAATTACAATTACATTTCCCATTTTACATGTATTTTTGATTTATTAAATTGATTATTTTTTTAATTGGGTATTAAAAATTAATTAATTATTTTTTAAAAAAACTTTAATTAGTCAAAAATCACAAGGAATATAGGGACGCGGAGAGTATTTTCTAGCTTATTTTTCAGAGAATTACCTTAAAATTGTTGTTATGTTTTTCAAATTTATCCATATATATGTTTTTATTGAGATAAGTTTTAAAATTTTAAATTTCATGTATACAAATATTATTGTAATTATTTATTTTAATTGTTATTTTAAAATATTTACATCTATATAAAATGTTACATAAAAGCAATTTTTTAAAAACTTTTATCTAATAGAAAGATTGTATTTTATCTAGTCATGTAGATTCTTTTTCAATTTTATACAATTTTTCTATATCGTTAGTGTGTTCTAGATTTTATGTAGCTTTTAACTACAAAGATTATAATCTAAGCATGGATGTTTTTTAATTTTACAACTTATATTTTCATACAATTTTTTTAAAAGTGCGTTGCATTTTGGTGGCTAAGTTTGCCACTGAGTTTCAAAAAAGTGGTTAGATTTTCAATTTTGCATAAAAGTGGCTGGAAGATGAT
The DNA here is from genome assembly GCA_037693485.1 of Kitagawia praeruptora. NCBI lineage: Eukaryota > Viridiplantae > Streptophyta > Magnoliopsida > Apiales > Apiaceae > Kitagawia > Kitagawia praeruptora. Next base: position 44,558,088 of record CM075344.1, on the reverse strand, counting down.
TTTAAAAGGCAAAAAAATGGCTGACGTGAAAAACACTAACGGCCTTAACGGAAATAGGGGTATTTACGGTATTTTGTAAATGATAACAGTTTTTTGTGATATTTAAACTAATACCATATTTTTGTCTTAAATTAAAGAACTTTCTTTACCTTGTAAGTTCATAAATTAAATAATTTTACTGAAGTTTGAAGGTCAAAATTATTTTATTATAATGACTTTGTCTACATAATACCATAAAATACATATTATAACCGCCAACTAAATTGCATATCATATTTTAAAGTGCACTTAATATTTGCAAAATATAATCTTACAAAAGTCAGTTAAAATGAGACATAGCAGTGATTAAGTACCATAACCAGTTTCATGTTTGGTTACAACCAGATAACAAAAAATTATATAAGTTTGTTGCCGCCAAAGCTAAAAATGACATTACATTTTGCCAGCCTTAACCATAGCTGCTTTTCTAGCCTTTTCTGTTTCAACACTTGTTGTAACAAGTCTTCCATTTTTCATGAATACCTTTGGAGTAGCAGAATTTTTGCTTCTTGGTGGTTTAAAAGGATGATTGAATACTCCGCCTTGTGTTTCTTGTAAAGGTTGTGAAAACCCTGTAGTAACTTGACTTTGTTTATCTTGAGATTGATTAGCATTTGCTGTAACCTGAAGAGGCTGATCTGTATTCCTAGTAACATGGTCAATTCTTCCATCACCAACATGGTCAAGTCTTCCATCACCCATTTGTCCACCATCACCATTTTCAACTTGTTTACTCAAATCATGTTGCTGAAAATGGATCCAACAAATAAACTAGAAATTGTAATAAAGTTCGAATTGTTTGAAATTACGTCCAGAACAAGAACTAAACCAAGATCGAAATGAGCTAAAAATATGAGTACCTTTGCCGGACATGATCTTTTATTATGTCCAGACAATTTACAGTAGCCACATGCATTGGTTGTGCCTTGCCTCACTAACTTTGTTGGATCTTCTTTTGGAATATCATTTTTTCTTGATCTTTTTTTAGGCCTACCAGGTGCAATTTTCACATTTGGAGGCAATGGCCTTACATAAGGTGTTTGTTCCCAGAGTTCCTCTCCGTTAATTGGTTCTAAGATATGACCGTAAACCTGTCCATTTAAACCAATATAATACAAGCTAGTGATTATGTAAACAGAAAAAATTAATGTAAAAAAGTAAAAATTTTCCTGCAAGTACATAGTGTCAATCTGCAACATTGATGCAGATAACAGAGAGAGAGAGAAAGAGATGAAGAAATGTAACTGTATTGCTTAATCTATAAGTTAGAGTTTGTTACATCTTGTACTATATATAGACAAGTTGACATTACACATAAGAATTATTATCTAATGATTACATGTAACTAACTAACTAATTAAGCTGAATGTGTGACATCATTGATGACACCAGCATCATAAATAACATCCCCCCTCAAGTTGAAGGTGTGAAACAAGTTGCAGACATTCAACTTGGAAGAGAAGTACTGGAGAGTAGCAGCACTAAGAGCTTTTGTAAACATGTCTGCAGGCTGTTCAGAAGTAGCCAAATGAGCTGTTGAAATAATACCATTCTGCAATTTTTCACGAACCAAGTGACAATCAATTTCAATATGCTTGGTTCGTTCATGAAAAACTGGATTAGAAGCAATATAGAGTGCAGACTTGTTGTCACAATACAGTGTCACTGGTTGAGAATGAGAAATCTGAAAATCTTTTAGAAGAGCAAGTATCCAGGTAACTTCACAACAAGTATCTGCCATAGATCGATACTCTGCTTCAGGAGATGACCTAGAGACAGTATGTTGTTTTTTTCTACGCCAGGAGATCAAAGAAGAACCCAACATTATACAGAAACCAGTGAGAGACGATAAATTGATACATTAGTAGCATAACAAAGACATCCAAAAGCTTTGAGATGAGAGTAATCAGGAGATTTATGATATAAGATCTCAAAAGGTGTTTTATATTGTAACAGTTTGACAGGTAAAAGGTTAACAATATGAGCTGCAGTGAGAATAAAATCACCCCAGAAAGAATTTGGTAAATGAGATTGAAATTTTAAGGCTCTAGCAATGTTAAGAAGATGTTGATGTTTACGTTCAGCCCTACCATTCTGTTGAGGTGTATGAGCACAACTAGTTTGATGAATGCTACCAGATGCAGCAAGAATTGAGGTAACTTCATGATTAGTAAACTCAGTACCATTGTCTGATCTTACTACTTTAACAGTAGTATGAAATTGAGTTTGAACATAGGCTAAAAACTATTTAATAAGATTTGGTACTTGAGTTTTATGATGAAACAGAAACACCCAAGTAGCTCTAGAATGATCATCAACTATTGTTAGGAAATAGGAACACTTATTATGAATGACCTGTTTGTATGGTCCCCAGACATCAAGATGAATTATATCAAATAATTTTTTACTATAAGAATTACTACTTGGAAAAGACAATCTGTGTTGCTTGGAGAAATGACATACATCACAAGTAGTAAATTGACATTTTGTATTAGGAATAACAGACATATGATTCAATACATCTGCAGAGGGATGTCCCAATCTTATATGCGACAACAAAGTATTATCAGAACAAGTACTATTGTGACAAGTAGCAACACAATTGTTCAAAGAAAAATTACAATCAGAAGGAAAAACAGCAGAGCTGAAACTAGTAGCAGAACATTGATTGGAATTGGCAGAAAGAGCAGAGAGTTGTAATTTGTATAGGCCATCTGACAATTTACCAATCTCTCTCTCCTTCTTTAAGATATGGTCCTGCAGGACACATTTATTCTCAATGAATTGAACATAACAAGATAGTTGTTTGGCAAGTTGAGAGATGGAAATTAGATTGCAATGAAAGGAAGGTACACAAAGAACTTCCAACAAAGTAATGGAAGAAGATAATCTGACACTACCAATATGACTAATTGGAACAGTAGTATTGTTTGGTAAGTGTAAGAAAGCTTGAACAGATTTAGAGTTGCTTAGTAGGGTAGGGTTATAAGTGATATGGTTTGTTGCTCCTGAATCTATTATCCAATCACTAGATATCAGAGGATTGTGTATACCAGTAGAATGTGCACTAATAGCAGTAGTAAAAATAGCATTAGATGCAGAGTATTGCATACCAGACATTTGCACAGATGAAGCATTAGTGTTCCAAGATTGCTTAAGACTCTCTTGAATCATTCTTGCAATTTGCTGACATTGAGTCTCAGAAAAACCAGATGATGCACCATCCTTGGAGACTTCAGAAGTATGACAATCTGCAGAAGTTGAGTTAGAAGAGACTGTAGTAGTGACTTGAGCTGCAGCAGCATTCTTAGTACCAGTGTTTTGGAGTTTCCATGGTAGAGGCTTTGGTTTGCCATGTAGTTTATGCCATTCTGGAAATCCATGAAGACAAAAACATTTGTCTCTAGTATGCCCTGAATTGTGACAGTAATCACAAATAACAACAGTAGATGTTGGCTTTCGTTGAGCAGTAGATTGTACATTCTTAGAACGAAAAGAGTTATTGAATTTAACATTCATAGCAGCAGTGTCTGTGATAGGATTATAAGCAGCATTGGTAAGTTCTCTCTGAGATTCCTCTTGCAGTAAGAGTGAAAAGGCTTGATTAAGAGTTGGAATTGGTGACATCAGTAGAAGTTGTCCTCGAATTGCTGTAAACTGATCACCTAATCCCATCAAGAATTGACTGAGTTTTATACCTTCTTCATACTGCTCTAGTTTGAGTTTATTGTTGCAAGAACATGTACTATTAGCACACACACATTTAAGAATTGGAGCCAGATTATCAATTTCAGCAACAAGAGTCTTAAACTTGGTAAAGTATGAGGTGACAGACAATGTGCCTTGTTGCATAGATGACAATTCTTTACGCAATTGAAATGTTTTAGGCATATTTGTTTGAGCAAATCTGATAGCTAATTCATCCCAAACTTGTTTTGCAGTGCTAAGATATGCTACACTATTACGAATTTCAGTTGAAATTGAGTTCAACAACCAGGATACAACCATATCGTTACAACGATTCCACATAGCAAATTGAGAAGCAATTTGAGAAGCATTACCAGAAGGTTTAGGCATAGATCCATCTACAAACCCTAGCTTAAGCTTTGCAGATAGTGCAATAGAAACAACACGACTCCATTGATGATAGTTATGCTCTGTTAACAGTTGAGTAACCAGAGGAGTACCTGGATTATCAGAATTGTGAATAAAGTACGGATGATTAGTATCAATCACTCCAGTAGAATTTGTAGTTGTTGATGATGATGTAGCTCCAGCAGCAGCAGCGTAAGTGTATGCCATTGATACTCAGAAACACATGTTTAAGAAAAGTATTCACAAGAACACAGGTTGAAGAAGACACAGTACGAACACAATTGTATCAATTGTGAACACAAATTCACCTAATAAACTAGGCAAATTTAAGAAATGAAGAACACAAATCTAATCGATAGATCTTAATGGAGAAGAATTAGCGGAAGATTATCTAATCGGAGCAGACTAGCTCTGATACCATGTCAATCTGCAACATTGATGCAGATAACAGAGAGAGAGAGAGAGAGAGAGATAGAAAAAGAGATGAAGAAATGTAACTGCATTGCTTAATTTGTAAGTCAGAGTTTGTTACATCTTGTACTATATATAGACAAGTTGACATTACACATGAGAATTATTATCTAATGATTACATGTAACTAACTAACTAATTAAGCTGAATGTGTGACATCATTGATGACACCAACATCATAACTAACACATAGCTCTACTATAGCACATGTGAATGCCTTGTGTAGGATCCATATTCCTAAAATGATAGCAGGCCACTGCATGAAAGCAGGGAATCCCGGATAACTGCCATTTATTGCAAGCACACGTCTTCGCAAAGAGGTCTACTACCATTTCAAATCCGTCTGAAGTTGTTGTAACAAGATACCTCGGTCCACCTGACCATTGTGATGCAACACCACCTGACCTTGCTACTGCCCTACAAAAATACATAACATTATCAGTTGACCTTTATATTAATTATAACCAACATTTTTATGTATATATATGGCTTCATTACTTGTGTAGCCTTGCCAAAGCCTTTGTGCAATATATCCCTTCTCTGGACAAAATTTTATCCCTTCTCCTCTGTATTCTAGTCATCAGCCCTTTGTGAATTTCTTTGATCAGCATAGTAATAATATGTGTACGGCTTCATGCGGTTCGAAAGGTGGACGGTGCAAGGTGTTTTCCGGTAAATGGGAATATTGTCACTGTATGTGTTGAGGATGTTGATTTATTCTTTAATTTGTAACTCAATGTTTCTTTCTTCATTAAAAAAATAATGGATGCATTATTATTGAATAAACTCTATAATTTTTCATATAGTTTCCTGTTTTTGTTATCAAAACGCAATCTTCGTTTCTTTAAATGCTAAAATGATAAAGTTTGAAATAAGTCATCATTTATTACAATATTGAACTGTTATATTTTGTAAATCATAACAGTTTTTTGTGATATTTAAACTAATACCATATTTTTGTCTTAAATTAAAGAACTTTCTTTACCTTGTAAGTTCATAAATTAAATAATTTACTGAAGTTTGAAGGTCAGAATTATTTGATTATAATGACTTTGTCTACATAATACCATAAAATACATATTATAACCGCCAACTAAATTGCATATTATATTTTAAAGTGCAATTAACATTTGCAAAATATAATCTTACAAAAGTCAGTTAAAATGAGACATATCAGTGGTCAGGTACCATAACCAAACACTTGTTGTAACAAGTCTTCCATTTTTCATGAATACCTTTGGAGTAGCAGAATTTTTGCTTCTTGGTGGTTTAAAAGGATGATTGAATACTCCGCCTTGTGTTTCTTGTAAAGGTTCTGAAAATCCTGTAGTTACTTGACTTTGTTTATCTTGAGATTGATTAGCATTTGCTTTAACCTGAAGAGGCTGATCTGCATTCCTAGTAACATGGTCAATTCTTCCATCACCAACATGGTCAAGTCTTCCATCACCCATTTGTCCACCATCACCGTTTTCAACTTGTTTACTCAAATCATGTTGCTGAAAATTGATCCAACAAATAAACTAGAAATTGTAATAAAGTTCGAATTGTTTGAAATTACGTCCAGAACAAGAACTAAACCAAGATCGAAATGTGCTAAAAATATGAGTACCTTTGCCGGACATGATCTTTTATTATGTCCAGACAATTTACAGTAGCTACATGCAATGGTTGTGCCTTGCCTCACTAACTTTGTTGGATCTTCTTTTGGAATATCATTTTTTCTTGATCTTTTTTTAGGCCTACCAGGTGCAATTTTCACATTTGGAGGCAATGAACTTACATAAGGTGTTTGTTCCCAGAGTTCCTCTCCGTTAATTGGTTCTAAGATATGACCGTAAATCTGTCCATTTAAACCAATATAATACAAGCTAGTGATTATGTAAACAGAAAAAATTAATGTAAAAAAGTAAAAATTTACCTGCAAGTACATAGCTCTACTATAGAACATGTGAATGCCTTGTGTAGGATCCATATTCATAAAATGATAGCAAGCCACTGCATGAAAGCAGGGAATCCCGGATAACTGCCATTTATTGCAAGCACACGTCTTCGCAAAGAGGTCTACCATTTCAAATCCGTCTGAAGTTGTTGTAACAAGATACCTCGGTCCACCTGACCATTGTGATGCAACACCACCTAACCTTGCTACTGCCCTACAAAAATACATAACATTATCAGTTGACCTTTATATTAATTATAACCAACATTTTTATGTATATATATATATGGCTTCATTACTTGTGTAGCCTTGCCAAAGCCTTTGTGCAATATATCCCTTCTCTTGACAACATTTTATCCCTTCTCCTCTGTATTCTAGTCATCAGCCTTGTGAATTTCTTTGATCAGCATAGTAATAATCGGCAAGTGTCTAAATTTTCTAATTGAAGAGTTGAATACTTCGCAATGATTATTAACGAACATATCACTTTTACTTGTAGTCCTGAACGCTGATCTAGTCCATTGTGATACCTTCTTTAGGTCAGCCATGTTCATATCGAATAAATACGTAGTTGTTGACCTTGCAGCCTTCCAAAAGAGCATTCTTAAGCCTATTCCTTTATGATCTTTCCACATATTCTGATATAAGTGCATCACACAAAATCGATGTTCCGCATGTGGAAAAATGGTCTCAACTGCATTTATTAGCCCCTATAACATATATTGAATATTTAATAGTTAATTGTTAACAGATGCTGTTTGCACTAAATCACGCAAGCGTACGTGGTCACAAGTAATATAGATATAAGTCAAGTTCATTCCCACAGAGATCTGGTTTAGGTTTCAATTCAGTTAATGCACCTATGCAACAATGTATGGTTTTTATTCACTGCTAAGACAAATAACAAGATTGTGTTTTGATTAACTATAATTAACTAAAAAAGCAATTTGACAAACTAAGAATTAATTAACTAATGAGAATTGAATTCGAATTACTTATATGAGAATAAACATGAGATCCTAACTTCATTAAATACTTCGCTTAGATCTGACGCCTTTAATCACTATATGCAATGGTTATGATATCTGATCGGATAACACGAAACAAGTACACGCTACCTGTCAGCATACGTATAACAAACTAAACATACATCCACAAAAGAGATAGAAGATGAATAGGCACCAATTATGCTTAGACCCTATATGTCTACAGAATTTGAAAACATAACGGTTGAAGAGCAAGTTATCCATAAAGATCACACAGGGCAGTATAAGTATTTTCATCTCACACCACGAATCATATTGATAAACAATTATGAACCTATGCTAGCATGGCAAGTTCTAAATCTCAAGATCCACTTTCACTTCACAAGAGATTAACAAATTAGATGTTCGCGATGCATCTATCAATTAAGCATAACCATACCCAGATATACATCACAGACAGATCTTTAAAGCATCAAGATACTAAGTTCCATAAATAAATCCGTTAGAATCCGATGACAACGATTATTTCATAATTGAACCGTTCGTCACCATGGGATTTGATGAAAACATGATATAAAACAAGGTATGAAAGAAACAATAATATTATTAAAACGAAGAGTTGAGAAACAAATCTATGATCCAACGTATACAAAAGATGAAGTAGATCTAGATCCATGCTTGTCACCGAGCGTTGAATCTTTCTCCACTTTTCTCCTTTGCTATTCTATGTTACAATAATAAAACGATATGAATTACAATGCTACGATGTAAACTTCTTGGTAGCTGACATTAAGACTCCGTTATTCATTCCATATCATAAATCAACTCCAAAATGACAAAAACTTCACCCCTAATCGACGTTTCTTCAAACCTGCACATTTAAACAAAACACATCAAAACTACGACAAACTTGAGGCCAAGTGAATCAATTTACGCCGAATTGGAATGCTTTAAATGGATATAAAATCCATTTATCACACCCGGCACCCAAACTTAAACCGATGCTTGTCCTCAAGCATAAACAACGAAAACTAACTAACTAGTACCACTTCCGTAGGTGATCACGGTTGCATTTGGCATATGCAACAAGCCCTTTAAACCCCTAGGCAGCCCTAGTGGACGAGTGAGGTCTCGTGAGGGCCTATAGTGAATGTACCCACAAAATCCATCTATCTAAACAATGCAATGCATGAATGCAACTAAATGAAAATGCAAAGATCCCCTTCAAACTAACCAAAACCAACTAGCAAGCAACTATCTCAAAGAATGCAACTAACTCCAAGTAGAGCTCGACTAAGTCCCTGTATACTAACAATACATGAAAAGAAACGTGCGTGTGTGCGATGCTCATCAGAAATACTCCCAACACTAGATTAAAATCATACATGATCTTTGCTAAGACAATCACAGGTTTATAAATAGAATAGACTGTAGACACTTCATAACCTAGAAACACCTCCATCCTTATTCAAGTTAGCCAGAAATTCATTCTTTATTACTACACTACGACACATAATACTATATACAATATGCATGCTTATTTAACCGTGCAATGAATGAGACCCCAAAAGGCTTATACAATAATACCCATGTAGCGAGTGTTAGGTCAGCAATCTCAAACCACAAGGGTTTTAGGTTACTAGGACTAAGTCCCCTCAGACTTAATTACTCGAGTATTAAAGAGCTCACTCGTGGTTAATTTTGCATTTAACAATTGAACTTTTGACTTTTTTTCTTCTTTTTTTTCTGATTTTTTTTTCATATGCAATCTGGAATAAGAAATCTCATTTCCAACCCTAGAATACTCATATAAATATGAGCCGGCTACTAGCCATTTGACGCCTAGCCATTATTTGACAACTATTAACAACTAGCATGAAATCCCTGGTTTCCCCCAAACTTAGACTTTAGTGCTCCTACACCATCAAGGGAATAACGAAAATTCTAAATATAATCAAGTGATTAAATCTCAAAACATCCAAACAAGCATGACCCTAACCTAGCCCAAAAGCACCCAATGAGACTGTGTAAAAGTTTTGTTCCCGTAACATGCAAGTCAATTCCTAGGAACTATAAATCAACCCTTTACTCATCATTACCACACTCAATTAAACATCTACCTACCAATCAGAATCAGCTCATCATAAGGGATCATAAAATATGCATACCATGAAAATGCAACTAAAATGAACTCACATGGTATACAAAAATAAAAAAACAGAATGTCCTATATGAAACAAACGTAGATAACACAAACAAGCATGCATAAATTACCACTACTATGCAAAACATGATATCCTATATGAACACATAATACAACAACAACTACTAATCCCCCAAATGACCCCCAAACTTAAAATATTCAATTCCCTCATTGAATGGAAGTAAATAAGAGGGATAGAAAAATGTACTTAATCATCAGCGTCATCACCCTCCTCGGGTGAATCAGAATCTGGTGGCGGATATGGTGTACGAGTCCCATATACTGGCAACTAAACAACAGTACCCGGTGACTGAAAAGTTGTATCCAACGCCACGACCATGTCCTCAGAATACTGGCGGTTGCTGACATGCATTGCATCCATCCTCCTAGTCATAGCATCCATCCTCCTAGTCAATCCGCGAAAATAAGTATCCAGAACCGCCATATCCACCATACCCTGAGGCGGACCTGCTCTCGAACTCTCAGCACCACCTACTCTCGGTGCACGTGGCGGAGCGCCCGCTCCCTGACCACTAGTACCAGCACCACCAACATCATAACCTAGCCCCTCGGATGTGGAACTCCGCCATCCCATTTCGTCATCCGATCAAAAGTAGCCTCATCTATAGGAGGACCGGCCATCTGTATCTCCTCCTCATCCCCCTATCTAACTCTCACGGCCTCACACAATCCCGTGATAATCGAAGCATGCGGCATACCAGCTGAAGTACCACCTCTCAAAAACTGCAGTATACTCTGATGAAGCAGCTGACCTAGATCAATATACTTGCCCTGAAGAATGCCCCATAACAACATGGCCCTATCAACTGTGACATCCGTCGTATGAGAAGACGGAATGAGGTTTGCACAAATAAACAAATACCACATACGAGCCACCTTATTCATCTTAGAAGAAGGGAAGTGTAGATGCTCAATAGTACCAACCTTATACTTCCAAACCGTCCCTGGAACACATAACACTGCCACGATCTCATTTAATCAACATCTGCCCTAGTCCGATGCATCCAATCCTCCTCTCCTCTAGGCCTAGCAGCCTTCCTAATAAGCCTCCGAATAGCTCGGGGTGTGTAATCCACAGTCATCCCCCTCACTACAGAATAACCATTCTGTTCCATCTTGGCGTTCACATAAAATTCTCACACTACGCTCAATGGAACCATCCTTGCCATCTCACAAAAAGTAGGCCAACCTCGCTCACTAATCATGTCAATCATCCCAAACTGATAAGTGGGCAACAAATTCCTCTCTTTAAGCACCGTTTTAGACATTAACCTCTCATACTCCATTTGAGCATCCGAAGAAACAAATCTCTCCACCTCCAAAGATGGACGAGTACCACTACTACTACCCACTACTCGTTGCCTTTTAGGAGCCATAACAATATCAATCAATAACCACAATCTCCAAAAACAAAAAAAATCACCACAAAAACCCTAACCACAATTCACAAATCCGAATAAAAGATGAGTTAGAATTGTACCCAATCGAATTAAAGAGGTGAACTTGCACAAATAATCCCCCAAAATTCGAACCAATCCTTCCTTAAGCTTGCAATGGATGAAAGTTGAGAAATTTTGCAATGGAATAAGAATTCTCATTTCCAACCCTAGACTACTCATATAAATATGAGCTGGCTACTAGCCATTTGACGCCTAGCCATTATTTGACAACTATTAACAACTAGCATGAAATTCCTGTTTTCCCCCAAACTTAGACTTAAGTGCTCCTATGCCATCAAGGGAATAACGAAAATTCTAAATATAATCAAGTGATTAAATCTCAAAACAACCAAACAAGCATGACCTCAACCTAGCCCAAAAGCAAACGATGAGACTGTGTAAAAGTTTTGTTTCTGAAACATGCAAGTCAATTCCATAAGAACTATAAATCAACCCTCTATTCATCATTACCACACTCAATTAGACATCAACCTATCAATCAGAATTAGCTCGTCCTAAAGGATCATGAAAAATGCATGCCATGCAAATGCAACTAAATGAACTCACATGATATCCAAAAATAAAAACAGATTGTCCTATATGAAACAAACATGCAATAATACGAACAAACATGCATGAATTACTACTAATATGCAAAATATAATATCCTACATGAACACAATGACTCACAAGCACAAATAACTACCTATACACTACTCATCCCCCAAATCACCCCCAAACTTGAAATATTAAATGGAAGGTAATACAAATGATAGTAGGAAACATACCAAAATAACAATGCCGAAAAGCGTGGGTTGCCTCTTATGAAGCGCTTGTTTAGAGTCAATTAGCTTGACTACGTCCAAGCCTACATTAAGGATGATAATAGTTGGCCTGGTCATCTCTTCGTGAGACTTCATCGTCATCACGGCGACACACTTTCTTCCCCTTCTCATCGTTTGGCCTATTCGTATAACAACTATGTCCTATTCCAATGCCTTCATCTGTTGACCCAAAATCTGTCAATTTGTAGAACAACACACATTCGCGAGCTTCGCTTGAATATAATGGAGGAGGGTAAATGTAAGTTGCTGAAGTCTTTGGTTCCTCAAAGAGAACTTCCTCCATCTTTCCCATGGTCATCAGCCTCTTGGTACGCACATACCAATTCTTGAAATTTGTGTAGCTCACTAGTGTCTGTCCCAAATAGTGCCCTTTCCAAATCATCCACGATACTAGCATGATCAAATTCCTCACATGGCTTTCGAACACTCACCTCACATTGGAATTTGTCTTCCTCAATTATGCATGCAGTACCTTGCTCCAAGTCACCGTTATTTTCTGGAATTGCCTCTAGTATGAATTGCTATTTCTCTTGTTCCAAGACACTCAATACTTGAGAAACTAGTGTCTCCAAAGAATTGATAGACTCCTCATTACTCTTTGCATGCATCCTAATCTCCTCCATAACATCAACCTCATCTGACTGAAAAGTAGGAGTATGCTGCTGATGTTGAAACTCTTCACTACCAAAGAAATATGACATATTTAGAACATCTTGCTGGTACTATTGAGGATGGTATTGAAAATATGGTTGTTCCTCATAAGTGACATATGGATCAACTCCTTCGTAGTAACAATATTGTGAGATCTCATGAACGCCCAAACATTGCTCACATTGCTGAGGCATGGATGTCCTCGAATATGCCCACCATGGCAACTCCTCGCCTGCCATTTTCAAACACTCAAGTACCTGAAACACACTGAACTAAACAAGATAGGTAAGTAACTAATCTGAGTCAGTGAACTTTAACGACCACTGATGACAAGCACATAAACTAAAAATAAAACACCGATGATCCCCGGCAGCGGCGCCAAAAACTTGTTTACATTAAAACACGCAAGTGTACGCGGTCACAAGTAATATAGAATAAAGTTGAGTTCGTTTCCACAGAGATCTGGTTTAGGTTTCAATTCAGTTAATGCACCTATGCAACAATGTATGGTTTTTATTCACTGCTAAGACAATTAACAAATTGGGATTTTGATTTTCTAAATTTAACTAAGATGCAAATTAACAAACTAAGAATTACTTAACTAATGAGATAAACTGATTTACTTATATGAGAATAAACATGGGATCCTAACTTCATTAAATACTTCGCTTAAAGATGACGCCTTTAATCAATACATGTGATGGTTTTGATATCTGATCAGACAACACGAAACAAGTATACGCTACTTCTCAGTATACGAATACCAAACTAAACATACATCCACAAAAGAGATAGAAGATGAATAGACACCAATTATGCTTAGACCCTATATCTCTATAAGATTTGAAAACATAACGGTTGAAGAACAAGTTGTCTATTAAGATCACATAGGGCAGCATAATATCTCTATTTACGCAACAAATCATGATTCCAAACATACATCAACCTATCCTATGCTAGCATGGCAAATTCTAAATCTCAAGATCCACTCTCGTTTCGGAAGAGATTAACAAATTAGATGTTCGTGACGCATCTAAATACATGAAACTCAACCATACAAGGATATCAAGATTCACCACACATAAAATTTTAAAGCAATCAAACTACTAAGCTACATAGATAAATCCGTTAGAATCCCATGACAACGATTAGTTCATAATTGAACCGTTCGTCACCATGGAAATTGATGAAAACATGATATTAAACAAAGTATGAATGAAAGTAGTAATATTAATAGAACAAAGAGTTAAGAAAACAAATATATAATCCAGAGTAGCGCCTAAGAAAAAAATACAAAAGATGAAGTAGATCTAGATCCGTTGCTTGTCACGAGTGTTGAATCTTTCTCCGCTTTTCTCCCTTGTAAATTTATGCTATGATATGTAATTCTAAGTAATTGATATGATTTACAATGATAGGTAGTGTTTATATAGGCCCTAGAATACTTTTCCAACAAGAAAAGACCTAAAAATACAATTTAATTTGAAACAGGATAGAATTTCAGCCTTTCCCAGCCTCGCGCGTGATGACAGCGCCCACCAAACGCTGCCAGCGCCCATCATTCTGTCCAAGATTGTAGAAAATGTCCCGATCTTCGCGTGGACAGTAAGATCGTCCAAAACGGACTTCTAGAACTCCAGATATGACCAAAACAGTGTAGATTGCGCAACATACCATGAAATCCGAATTTTCCACAATTTTCTCATTTCTCATCCGTTTTCTCTTCCGATTCTTTTGTCACTTCCCGTTCTTCAATTCTTGAGCGTTATGATCTTCATGGTAGCCTATGGAAATATGTCATCCTTCATTCCATTGCTCAATTTCAACTCCAAGATCAATGAAAACCACCAATCCTAGCCGATAATTGCAATCCTGCACAACTATACAAAACACATCAAAACTACAACAAACTTGAGGCCAAGTGAATCGATTCAAGCTGACAATTCTTTTCTTTGTGGGATCGGTTTACCAGATATAGAATGCTCTAAATGAATATAAAATCCATTTATCAGTGTTATTTCAATTTCTTTCAATTCATACACACTTTCTGTACTGTACACGGTCATTTATATGCACACGCAACATTACATATTCAGGCCACGATGCCTTTGTCGTTCTCTACGCCGACGTTGATTCCGACATTACCGTCGCTATTCAGGTACTTTCCTCTCTCTCTCTCTCTCTCTCTCTCCCTCTCCTTTCCTCTCTCTCTCTCCTTCCCTCTCTCTCCCCTCTCTTCTTCTCTCTCTATCTCTCTCCCTCTATCTCTCTCTCTCTATAGATCTATTTAGGGCTTTTAATTTGACTGATTTAATTTTGTGTGAAATTGATTAATTAGAAAGCTGAGTCAGCAACTACCGAATTTTAATTGATTTTGTGTCGATTTATTTGAAGTTCCGGCGGTTTCTGTCGGAGTTGAAATTGTCGCCTGAGTTGATGAATCGGCGATTGAGACAGTGGTGCTACATTCGGAACAGGCCTGCGGCCCCGATCGGAGGAGAAGGTGATGGTGGTGATGGGTCGGGAAAGTCGGGTCGTAGGCGGTGGAAATCAGTCGAGGTCAGGGATGGCCGAAAAAGGACGATGGGACGTGGGAGGTCATATTATTGCAAAGAAGATGGAGAAATGGGCCTCTGCCGTAGAATTGCAAATAAATCAGAAGTACCGTATATTTGCAAGGTGAAGTAGAAATAGCAGTATATTCAATAAATTCTCAAAAATCTTCTAGTATATCATTGAAAATTAAAATACACGCGTTTCCAAATATATAAGGATAAATATCGATAACTTTGGGAAGAAATAAAAATTCGAAATTAGGAGTAATGAGAAAGAAATATTGTGAAAAGGAAAATTAATTACAAATTTGGGGAGAGATATTGTAATAATTACCAAATTTATTAGTATCTATAATATCCAGGTGAAAAATAAATATGTGCATAATAAAGACAAAAGATTTGCAAAAATCTGTTAGACAAATTCATATTTCGACCAGCTCTATACAAACATCTCTAATCATGCCTTGTCTTCACAGCATCAGAAGCTACAATTCAATAGTCAATAGTAATATATTATATTAATACGCAGGGGCCTTCCCTTGGAAAAAATTTAATAATATACAGATGGCAAGATTGACGATTGCATTACTGTTACTAATCGCTCTTCTTATCTTGTGTTCACGTTTATTTTGTTCACCATCCTCCTCATAAAAAATCACATATATGACATGCATTTATCTTTTGATTGCTAGCTATTTCTAATCAAAATATAATTAGATGTAAAGTTGGTTCATAACTACTTGTTATATGTTACATGTGTATCTCTAATCAAAATATAATTAGATGTTAAAGTTAGTTCATAACTACTTGTTATATGTTACATGTGTTTGATGACGAATCATGTTTTGATTGATTCATGTTTTAATCTAATTAATCTTATTTTTATATTTTTATGGCTTGTATCGATTAATTTTTGAATTTGCTCATCAATAATACTAGTTCCGCAATTGTTTGTATTGTATTGTTTATTTGTGTTTATTGTTAATTAACTAATTGTAATGGTTGATTATATTGTAATCAGGTAGCGAGGAGGTAATGGGACAACAACTGAAGTGCTGTTACGATAATAAGTAGGAGGATGCAAGCCGGGAAGTCCTGCTGATACAAAATGTAATAATATGTGTACGACTTCATGCGGTTCGAAAGGTGGACGGTGCAAGGTGTTTTCCTGTAAATGGGAATATTGTCATTGTATGTGTTAAGGATGTTGATTTATTCTTTAATTTGTAACTCGATATTTTTTTCTTCATTAAAAAATAATGGATACATTATTATTGAATAAACTCTATAATTTTTCATGTAATTTCCTGTTTTTGTTATCAAAATGCAATCTTCGTCTCTTTAAATGCTAAAATGATAAAGTTTGAAATAAGTCATCATTTTTTACAAGATTGAAAAATTGGAAATCTTAAAATTCTTAAAAGCTTCCCAAAATAGTTTTTAAATATTGAGTTATCATCATATAATTGATTGTCTTTTTGTAAATGAAATGGACTACTACTCGTTACATAATATGAATTCTAATATGAATTCTACAAATGAAACGAATGTCCTGTGTTGTTTTTGTAACATTTTTGGATTTTTTTTCGAAATATGTAATATTACTAAAAAAAAAGAAGAATAGATGTGCCCAAATAAATTAGAAATTTACTAATCACAGAGGAAAATGTTTAAGCAAACTGGCTATAAATTGCACATTTTTTATGATATTATATAAAATATAAAAAAAAACAGAAATTACTAAATCTAATTACGTAAAATTGAAGAAGAAGAATATTGTTAAAATTACAATTACATTTCCCATTTTACATTTTACATGTATTTTTGATTTATTAAATTGTTTTTTTTAATTGGGTATTAAAAATTAATTAATTATTTTTTTGAAAAAACTTTAATTAGTCAAAAATCACAAGGAATATAGGGACGCGGAGAGTATTTTCTAGCTTATTTTTCAGAGAATTACCTTATAATTGTTGTTATGTTTTTCAAATTTATCTATATATATGTTTTTATTGAGATAAGTTTTAAAAATTTAAATTTCATGCATACAAATATTACGGTGAAAAACCAAAATACCCATTAATTAATTTCAGTGTCCCAAAATACCTACCGGGGGAAACCTCCGTCCTTTTTACCCACGGAACACGCATGTGTCACATGCGTACACAGTACACGCATGTCTCACATGCGTGTTCTTTTTTTTTTTTTTGAAGTAGGCCATGCATGTACAACATGCGTGTATATTTTTTTTAAATATAAAACAAGCCCACGCATTGTACCAATGCGTATAGCTCATTGGTAAGTTTCTTTGTCAAATGGACAACGCATTGGTAGCATGCGTATGGTTCAATAATTTTGAATTTCACTTTTTTTTGAGCAAAATTTCCAATTTGACAATGCTAAACCCTTAACCCTAAGTTCGTATACGGTTTATTCTTCGTTCCGAATATTTAAAAACCTAAAATGGAAACGTTAAACCCCAAAAGTTAATTGTTGAACCCCTAAATTTAATTAAAAATGTATTTTTAAAATTTTAAAATTTATTTTAATGAGGTCCAAATTTTTCCACCAGTTGACCAAGTTAGCACCATTCAATTTATTTTCTTTTCCACCAATCTATTCCACCACTTAGTTTTTTGGTTTTATTTTTGTTTCCACCAGTCTTCTTTTCCACCACTTAATTTTTTTATTTTATTTTTGTTTCCACTACTTAGTTTTTTGGTTTTATTTTTTTCCCACCAATCTGTTCAACCACTTAGTAGCAAGTGAATTTATTTAATACGCATGGTACAGTTGGGTATTCAGGGTTACCCAAACAACCATAAACCCTAAGTTCGTATACGGATGATTCGTCGTCCCGAATATTTCTAAACCCAAAATGGAATTGTTGAATCCCAAAGGTTAACCGTTGAAATCCTGAGGGAATACAGATAAAATTTAAAATTTTAATAAAAAAATTGAATCCGGCGGCCTGATTTTTAAACGCTAACGCGTTTAAAAATCAGGATAAGTTAGGGTTTAGGGTCTAGGGTTTAGGGTTATAAATAACCCTAAACCCCAAACCCTAAACCCTAAGTTCGTATACGGTTTATTCGTCGTCCCGAATATTTCTAAACCCAAAATGGAACTGTTGAACCCCAAAGGTTAACCGTTGAAATCTTGAGGGAATATAGATAAAATTTAAAATTTTAAAATCAAAATTGAATCCGGCGGCCTGATTTTTAAATGCTAACACGTTTAAAAATCAGGATAAGTTAGGGTTTAGGATCTAGGGTTTAGGGTTGTAAATAACCCTAAACCCTAAGTTTGTATACGGTTTATTTGTCGTTTCGAATATTTCTAAAACCCAAAATGGAAACATTGAACCCCAAAAGTTAATTGTTGAACCATAAAAGAATATAAATAAATTTAAAATTTAAAATAAAAAATTGGATATTTTAATTAGGCCCAAATTTCTCCACCAATTGACCAAATCAGCACCATTCAGATTAAATCTTTTTTTTTTGGTTTTATTTACTTTTCTGCCGGTGTGTTCCACCACTTAGCACCACCATTCTCTTCCACCAGTTAGTTCCACCACTTAGCACCACCATTCTCTTCCACCACTTAGCAGCTTTGGGCATTATTTTTAGGGGAAAAAAACTAAAAATCCCTATACGCATTAGTATCATGCGTACATCATTGACAAAAAAAAACATATACGCATTAGCATAATGCGTACATAGTGGAGACAAAAAAGAAAACACTATACGCATTACTCTAATGCACATGCCGTGGATATTTAGGGCGACAGATCGTGCTAAACGACATTTTGGGCAATGAGATGCTGAAAAATAGGTATTTTGGGCATTTTCTCCAAATATTATTGTAATTATTTATTTTAGTTGTTATTTTAAAATATTTACATCTATATAAAATGTTACATAAAACAATCTTTTAAAAAAATTTATCTAATAGAAAGATTGTATTTTATCTAATCATGTAGATTCTTTTTCAATTTTATACAATTTTTTTATATCGTTAGTGTGTTCTAGATTTTATGTAGCTTTTAACTACAAATATTATAATCCAAGCATGGATGTTTTTTTTTAATTTTACTACTCATATTTTCATACAATTTTTTAATTAGTAGGAAAATAATTTTTTTTAAAAAAATAATACATTTTTGATAGTATTTTAAACGATACTATTTTAAATTTTAAATATAATACGTTATTGATGGAATTTTTGGGAATAACTGACAATTTTTAAAATAAATATAATTTAGATAAATATTTATTTATATTAATATGATGGTAAATCAAATAATAATAAAAATTAAAATTATGAATAATTTACATGTTTATTTAGATTGTAATTTAGGCTTTACTAGTATTCAATAGCTAGTCATATATTTTTCTAAAAAGGGTGTGATTTGACATTAGTTTTAAACTAGGCTCTAAAACCATCAAACTTCTCTCTCCCTCCCTTTTTACCTAAGCCCTTCTAAAAATTTTAAGGGCTTCTATAGGTCCTTTTCGTCTTTCTTGTTTTCATATCTTCTTTTTTATTCAATAAAACTCTAAATTTATTTGGGTTTCAATAAATTTCCAATTTATTTGGGTTATGTTAGTCTTTCGTTGTGAGAATTTGATTTTTGTTTTGATTAAGTTGTGGTGTGTTCCATGACCGAGGATATAGATCGGCAAGATTTTCATGTTTCTCTCCTTTGTGAGAGGTTTGTTTTTCGCTTTTTGATTGTGAGCGGGGGTCTTGATTTAGTGATGAAATTTTGTATGGGATTACAGTTCTGGTCGATACCTAAAACGATAGTTCCATCGGGACATGATGAAGAAGGTATCAATATTCCAACGAGGATGCACAAAGTGGGTACATGTATTTGTACATACATATCTTCAAAATATCGTTTAATTGTTTTTTCATGAGAACAGGCGATTGCAAATTTACTATTTGTTCAACTCGATCATTGGTGTAGATGTCGTATGCCTTTTTATTATTGAATTAACTCCTTTGTTTTTCAAAAAAAAAAAAAACTAGGCTGGCAACATTTTCTAATCGGTGACTTAGCTTTGCTACGTATCATAGTGCTTCTATTGTGTTTGTTTGACTTTATTTCAATATTGTGTTTGTTTGACTTCATTTCAATGTGATCCTACAAGGGCAAACTAGAATTCCTCAAAAGAGATGGAACCTGAGAAAAATGAGGAAAAACAAGGGCTTGACAACCACAAAGCCAGCTTCAAAGCTTCTAAAAAAACAAGGGTTGACAACCACAAAGTCAGCTTCAAAGCTTCTACCTTGTAAATGGTATTTCCTACCTTATTTCCGAGACAATTCGATCACCAATGATAGTTGTTGTGTTCTTTAAATCTATTTACTTTCATCACTGTAAATGTTACCTCTATCTCTTTGTAAATATATATATTTTTGCACCTTTTTGTACCTCTATCTCTTTGTAAATGTATTCTTTTACACCTCTATACCAGTGTCACTAGGTGCTACCTTTGTTTTTTATAATTTTTTTTTTGAATTTAAACAAATATTTAGTTAAATAATAATAAATATGTGTATAATGCTGCATAAAATAATGTGTTTATTTAGATTTCAATTTAGGCTTTACTAATATTTAATATCTATTGGATATATTTTCCCAAAAAAACTTTAACTTAATATTCGTTTATTATAAATTTATAACGATTATATGTAAAGTATGTGTTTTTGAATGCATAGTATATTTTTTTACATCATTAATTATTGAATTTATTCCTAACGAGATTATAAGTTTAATTAACTTTTTTATCATGAATTATTAAAATAGTTATTGGTGCTTCCTTTCCTTTTATCCTGACAAAATATTGTTCCTATTCTTAGTTTCAACAAACTATGATAGATGTTTTTATAAAAAAAATCAATACTTGTAAAGAGAACGTTAAAGATATTTTTATGAGGTTAAAACACTTTCCTCGCTATAAATTACATATGGTTATAAATTACACATGTTTAATGACATTATATAAAATTAAAAAACAGAAATTACTAAATCTATGAGGAAAAATTGAATAATAAGAATATTGAATAATAATTGTATTTTCTTGTAGAAAAATGCTAGATGTAACAAATTAGGTACCAAAAATTGTTACCAAATGGTGTGACATTGTTTTGATTGGTTATAACTATAATGGGCCGGGGCCATCCAATTAAAACATCATAAATGCCAAGTATTTAGTGCCACCAATTTGGTACCTCTAACACTGTGTCACTAGTATCACGTTTATCTTTCTCTTTGTAATTATGTTTCTTTGTATCAATGTACCTCTAATGTGTGCATCTTTTATAAACATACATTTTTTTGTTTGATTATATTCTTTGTATTTGTACATGCCATTAGTGTCACGAGGTGTCATCTGTGCATCTTTATTTTTTTAAATACTCCATACAACTTTTTATAATTGTTTTTATTTATATTTTTGTATATCTATGTGTCATCCGTGTCATCTGTGCATCTCTGTTTTTTTATTATAAATATAGAATGCTTACAAGGATGATGGTATATATCTCGTAATACATACCCAGTGTGTGTCAGTGTCATCTGTGCATCTTTGTTTCTTGTAAATATATAATGCTTATAATAATGATGGTATTCGTGTATTGGAATACATAGCGAGTCCCACCTGTGTAACCTTTGTCTGTCTCTTATAACATACTTTTATGCACTCCTGTATTCTATTATAAACTGAGTGTCATCTAATGTAATTTCTGTCTCTTGTAACATACTTCTATGCACTTCCGTGTTTTTATTAAATGTATCTTTCTTAGCTTATTCCCGAGACAATTCACGGGTTGTGTTTTTAAAATTCCATTTCAAGATAATTCAAGGGTTCTTATAAACATAGAATGCTTACAATGATGATGGTACTCGTGTGTGTATTGAAATAAATACTAAGTGCCGCCTACAGTTAAACCTCTTTAAAGTAATACACTTGGGATCGGGAAAAAATATTACTTTATTGAGTTTATTACTTTATCGAGAGTAAAAGTACACTGTCTCCATTATGTCAGGATCGGAAAAAAATATTGCTATAATGAGATTATTATTTTATCGATTATTACTTCATCGAGTTTCAACAGTATGTAACCTTTGTATATCTCTTGTAACATATTTCTATTCACTTCTATATTTCTGTTATACACTGAATGTCATCTAATGTTTGTGTCTCTTAGAGCATCTCCAATAGGAGTTGCTAATCAAGTTGCCAACTTTGCCAAATCATCAAAAAAAATTAATTTTTTAATTGATCTTCAATTTGGCAACTTTGAATAGAAAAATGATCCAATAGTTGGCAACTCTAAAAGTTGTATAAATGGTCCCCATATGAGTAATTAAATAATGTAAATTTGAAGGAAGACATGTAAAATAGGTATATTAATATATTTATTTTAAACAAAAATATGCACTTTAACCATTTGAGGAAGTTGCCAACTTTTGGCAACAATTGTTGGCAACCTTAAGCCAACCTTGGCTCTCCAACAGGAAGGCAACCAAGATTGCTTGCCACATAGATGTTGACAACATTCTTGGCAACTCCTATTGGAGATGCTCTTACAACATACTTTTATGCGTTCCGTGTCTTTTTTAAATGTATCTTTCTTAGCTTATTCCCGAGACAATTCACAGGTTGTGTTTTTTAAAAATCTATTTCAAGATAATTCACGGATGGAAAATGCTAGGTACCCCAAATTTGTACCCCAAATTTCTTTCCCAAATGACATGGCAAGTAATTATTGGTTATAATTATAATGGGCCCGCCAGGGCCATCCAATTAAAATATTCTAAAATGCCAATTAGTTAGTGCCACATCATTTGGTGTCAAAATTTGGTACCCAATTTGGGGTCTGTAGCACTACTCTTCACGGATTAATGTATAGTATTTTAGCTTATTTTATAATACATTATAAACTAGCCTTTCGTAGGCTACATATAGTTTTCAAAAGCTTCTTTATTGCATGTTTGAACTTAATTCACTAGATCTGTACTTGTGTTGTTTGCAATTGCATAATTGGTGAAGTTTTACCTATTGCGGTTCTCATTCTGATTAATACCCTATTAAGTGAAAAAATAGCGCAAAGGACGTTGTGGGGGCAGTTACATCCATGCTCCTGAAGCAGATTGTTGTGTTTAATCGGCAGTTTCTCTAAGCATTTCATTCCACAACATTTGGATTCCTCTGAATTTCCAATGTTTATAGTAGGGGGAAAGTAGTTTAAACTCTTTTAATCTTGTAGGAAGAATATCTGTCTTTATTTACAAGGCATTAACATCATTGAATTGCTTCAACTGGTCTTAGGACGTATTAGGTCAACATCACATTACCTTGGAGGAGGTCTTTGCTACAATCCCACCTGGGCCCCCCATACAAATTACTTATGCTAGAAGGCCCAAGACAATAGGAACAGGAGCAGCTGAGCCCAACTGAATGACCCAGACCAGTAACGTTCAAGTGTAATTTATTAATATTATTTGTAAGGGCAATTTGGTATTTTCCAAGGGGAAAAGGGGAATTAGGGTATATGTTAATGTTGCCCATTGCATTAGGGTTTTATGGAATGATTGTAATAGAGTTAAACTTGGGAGAGGCCACATCTCGAATCGTGGAGTTATCAATTCGTATTTTCATGTTTGTTTGAGTGTTAATTTACATAATTGATCTATTCTCTAGCAAAGTGGTATCAGAGCGGTGAGATCTGGGGCAGTATGGTGGCTCCGTCGACAAATCAACAAAGGATAGAGTCGTTGGAGCGTTGTATGGAAGGGTTTCGAGCAGAAATGGAGGAGAGAGTTACCGCTGCGGTGAATGTAGCGGCGTCGGGAATACAGAACACGATGGTTGATACTTTATCGACAACGGTGGAGCAAGTAATGACGAGAATGGAGTCCAGTATGGTCAAATCGAGGGAGGAGCAGGATAATTTCCGAAAAGAAATGCGGATGGCCATGGCGGCGTTGAAGGTAAACGAGGTGACTCGGGGTGACGGGGTGAGTTCACCAGGGGGTCAAGGGTTTGGGTTGGTTACGGGTACGGGTCACAGCCCGGGTACCGGGTTGGGTACGGGTACCGGGTCAGCCCGAGTTGGAGATCAATTTTGGGGAAATTGGAGAATTAAGAAATTGGATCTACCAATATTTGATGGCACAAACCCAGATGGGTGGATTCTGCGTGCTGAGAGGTATTTCCACTTTTACCGTTTGGGGAAGAGGAGACTATGGAGGCAGTTGTGGTGTCCCTCGACGGCGACGCTTTATTGTGGTATCAATTTGAGCACGGCAGGCGTCCTATCAGAAATTGGTCGGAGTTGAAGGGGATGTTGTTGAGGCAGTTGAGATCGTCCTCCATGGGCAGTCTGCAGGAGCAATGGTTACACCATCAACAAACAGGAGGAGTAGTTGAGTACAGAAGGAGGTTCATCGAGCTCATAGCTCCGTTGACGGGGGTTCCGGAGGATATAGCGTTAGCCCAGTTCACCAATGGGCTGCGTGATGAGGTTAAGGCTGAAGTTCGAATTATGGGAGCATTGAATTTAGAGCACGCGATGGATCTAGCTGTCAAGGTAGAAGAAAAACTCACTAATGGAGGAACCAGGAAACATTACGGAGGGGGGCCATCATCTAGTTATACAGGTACATTCTCACCCACATCTCCTAAATCTTATTGGAGTTCACCTGGGTCGAGTAGGTCAGTCTCAATGTACTCGTAATCATCTCATTCACCGTCGAGCCAGTCTGTTAAGAGTGTGAGTAGTTTGCCTGTAGCCAAACCCATTGGAGAATTTAAGAGGTTGAATGACAGAGAGTTACAGGCGAAAAGGGAGAAGGGAGAGTGTTTCAGGTGTGAGGAGAAATGGTTTGCGGGTCACCGATGCAAGAAGAGAGAACTAAGTGTAATTTTGATGCAAGGAGAAGGCGAATTATGCGAGGAAGGGGGTACATCAGAAGAGGAAATTGGTAACTGTGAAGAGTATGGCGAGGAAGCAAAGGATACAATACAGTCTGGCATATCCTTGAATTCAGTAGTAGGAATTTCAAATCCAAAGACAATGAAACTGTTGGGGGAAATACAGGGGAATCAAGTTGTGGTAATGGTGGATCCAGGGGCGACACACAATTTCATTTCCTCGGCCGCAATACAGAAATTGAAGATACCAGTGGTGACCACGGAAGGGTTTGATGTGTGTTTGGGCAATGGTGAAACCGTGACAGGAGTGGGGATGTGTAAGTCGTTGGTTTTGCAGTTACCCAATGTGACAATAGTGGAGGATTTCTTGCCTTTGACACTGGGCAACTCTGATGTAATTTTGGGTGTGCAATGGTTGGAGAAGCTGGGCACGGTGGCAACCAACTGGAAGACTCAGACGCTTAAGTTCACCATGGGACGACAGAATGTGACCATAAAAGGGGATCCAAGTTTGGGGAGGTCCAAGATTTCGTTAAAAGCGTTGATTAAAACATTGAATAAAGGGGGACAAGGGTACTTGGTAGAATGCAATGAAGTCACCGCTCAGACAACGAGTAGCGAAGCCTTACAGAAAAAAGATGAAGTACCAGGCTACTTACAACCTGTTCTGCATAAATTTGAGGGAGTTTTTCACATGCCACCTGGGTTGCCTCCTACCCGTGAGCTAGAGCACTGTATTAATCTTAAAGAGGGTACGAACCCAGTTAGCGTGCGCCCTTATCGCTACTCTCAGTCCCAGAAGAATGAAATCGAAGCCTTAGTGCGTGATATGATCAAGGCTGGAATAATCCAACCCTCCCACAGTCCTTTCGCCAGCCCAGTAATTCTAGTTAAAAAGAAAGACGGGTCGTGGAGGTTTTGCATCGATTATCGGGCGTTAAACAAGGTCACTGTAGCTGACAAATTTCCGATTCCAGTGATTGATGAATTGTTAGACGAGCTCCATGGTGCCACAGTGTTCTCAAAGCTGGATCTTAAATCGGGATACCATCAGATTCGTGTTAAGTCAGAGGACGTGCCAAAAACGGCTTTCAGAACGCATGAAGGGCATTACGAGTTCTTAGTAATGCCTTTCGGGTTGATGAACGCCCCTGCCACGTTTCAAGGGTTAATGAATATGATTTTCAAGCCATACCTTCGCCACTTTGTTTTAGTTTTTTTTGACGACATACTTATATACAGCCCAGATGTCGAGCAGCACTCATTACATGTGGAGACAGTGTTACAGGCGTTGCAGGAGCATGAATTGTATGCGAACCGTGGGAAGTGTGAGTTTGGGAAGGGTCAATTAGCTTATCTGGGGCATGTAATCTCAGCCAGGGGGGTAGCAGTTGATGATAGTAAGGTGCAAGCAATGCTAGATTGGCCACTGCCCAGGAATATCAAAGATTTAAGGTCGTTTTTGGGTTTAACTGGGTATTACAGAAAGTTTATAGCTGGGTATGCCAACATTTCTCGACCTTTGACAGATCAATTAAAGAAGGACCAGTTTGGGTGGAATGACGAAGCAACCTTGGCCTTCAATGCTCTGAAACAATCGATGGCAACAGCCCCAATTCTGGCAATGCCTGACTTTGATAAAAGCTTTATAATCGAGACAGATGCGTCGGGATTTGGCCTGGGGGCTGTGTTACTTCAAGATGGACATCCTATTGCATTTTTTAGCAAGGTTTTAGGCCACCGATCCCGACTCAAATCTATTTACGAGAAGGAATTGATGGCGATAGTGCTGGCAATTTTAAAATGGAGGCATTATCTATTAGGAAGGCGATTTGTGGTTCGCACCGATCAACAAAGCTTGAGGCATTTATTGGAACAAAGGGAAGTAGGGCCTGATTACCAGCACTGGGTAAGCAAAATCATGGGGTTTGAGTTTGAAATTCAATACAAGCCTGGGGCCTCCAACCGTGTGGCCGATGCTCTGTCTCGTAAACCCACCTTTAACACAGAATTGGGCAGTATCACTGTAGCAGAGGGCCTGTCTTGGGCAGAGATTGAAAAGGAAATACAGCAGGATCCTTTTATTGCACAGATTAAAGACGATTTGGCGAACAACAGGCCTGTGCCTAAGGATTACTATATGGATGGAGGGGTGTTACGGTTTAAAGGGCGGATCGTGTTGCCTTCTAAGGGGGCCATGTTACAAAGGCTCCTACACACATACCACGATTCCCCTATAGGTGGGCACTCGGGGGAGTTAAAGACGTACCAACGTGTGGCTATGACCTGGTTTTGGTCGGGTATGAGGAAAGACATTGCTCAATATGTGCAACATTGTGAGGTGTGCCAACAAGCCAAATCGTCAACATTAAAACCTGCAGGGCTCCTCAACCCTTTGCCCATTCCGTCGACAGTATGGGATGAAATATCGATGGACTTCGTGGAGGGTTTGCCTAAGTCGAATGGAGTTAATGCCATCTTGGTAGTGGTAGATCGACTCACTAAGTACGCACATTTCTTGCCTCTCAGCCACCCCTTCACTGCTCCCACTGTGGCCAATTTGTTTGTACGGGAAGTTATTCGTTTACACGGGTTCCCCTCAAGCATTGTTTCAGACAGAGACAAAGTCTTTTTAAGCCTATTCTGGAAAGAGATATTTAAACTGCATGGCACCGTTCTCAACAGAAGCACGGCATACCACCCTCAGTCCGATGGCCAAACCGAGGTAGTGAATAAATGCCTCGAAACGTACTTAAGATGTTTTATTGGTGGCAAGGCTAAGGCATGGGCTAGTTGGCTTCCTTGGGCTGAGTATTGGTACAACACTACCTTCCATGCCTCAACCGGGTGCACTCCCTTCAAGGCACTCTATGGCAGAGACCCACCCCAAATCATTAAGTTTGTACCTGGCAGTACGGGGTTGTCATCTCTTGAAGACCAACTTCTGGAACGAGATGCCATATTGGATGAATTGAAAATCCAGCTACTGCGTGCTCAACAACGAATGAAACAGAATGAAGATTTGTCACGGCGAGAGGAGGTATTTCAGGTTAATGACTGGGTTTACTTAAAGTTACAGCCTTATCGGCAACAATCCGTGGCTCGTCGTATGTGTGTCAAACTGGCAGCCCGTTACTACGGACCATTTCGAATCTTGCAGAGAATTGGGGAGGTAGCCTACAAGCTTGAATTACCTGCATATTCTCAAATTCATCCCGTGTTCCATGTCTCACAGCTGAAGCGTGCCAAGGGCACCACTTCCAGTTCTCCTACCTTACCACCGGTTCTCAGTGATGCTAGGGATTAGAATGGGAAACCAGAAGCTGTGTTAGGAGTTAGACAAATTCAGTCCAGCCCATCTAATGAAGTTGAAGTGTTGATCAAATGGGACAATTTGCCAGAGTTCGAAGCCACTTGGGAGTTGTTCTCCAATGTGGACAATCTTTTTCCTGCATTCCACCTTGGGGACAAGGTGGCTCTTTGGGCCGGGGGTAATGCTACAATCCCACCTGGGCCCCCCATACAAATTACTTATGCTAGAAGGCCCAAGACAATAGGAACAGGAGCAGCTGAGCCCAACTGAATGACCCAGACCAGTAACGTTCAAGTGTAATTTATTAATATTATTTGTAAGGGCAATTTGGTATTTTCCAAGGGGAAAAGGGGAATTAGGGTATATGTTAATGTTGCCCATTGCATTAGGGTTTTATGGAATGATTGTAATAGAGTTAAACTTGGGAGAGGCCACATCTCGAATCGTGGAGTTATCAATTCGTATTTTCATGTTTGTTGAGTGTTAATTTACATAATTGATCTATTCTCTAGCAAAGTGGTATCAGAGCGGTGAGATCTGGGGCAGTATGGTGGCTCCGTCGACAAATCAACAAAGGATAGAGTCGTTGGAGCGTTGTATGGAAGGGTTTCGAGCAGAAATGGAGGAGAGAGTTACCGCTACGGTGAATGTAGCGGCGTCGGGAATACAGAACACGATGGTTGATACTTTATCGACAACGGTGGAGCAAGTAATGACGAGAATGGAGTCCAGTATGGTCAAATCGAGGGAGGAGCAGGATAATTTCCGAAAAGAAATGCGGATGGCCATGGCGGCGTTGAAGGTAAACGAGGTGACTCGGGGTGACGGGGTGAGTTCACCAGGGGGTCAAGGGTCTGGGTTGGTTACGGGTACGGGTCACAGCCCGGGTACCGGGTCGGGTACGGGTACCGGGTCAGCCCGAGTTGGAGATCAATTTGGGGGAAATTGGAGAATTAAGAAATTGGATCTACCAATATTTGATGGCACCAACCCAGATGGGTAGATTCTGCGTGCTGAGAGGTATTTCCACTTTTACCGTTTGGGGGAAGAGGAGACTATGGAGGCAGCTATGGTGTCCCTCGACGGCGACGCTTTATTGTGGTATCAATTTGAGCACGGCAGGCGTCCTATCAGAAATTGGTCGGAGTTGAAGGGGATGTTGTTGAGGCAGTTTAGATCGTCCTCCATGGGCAGTCTGCAGGAGCAATGGTTACACCATCAACAAACAGGAGGAGTAGTTGAGTACAGAAGGAGGTTCATCGAGCTCATAGCTCCGTTGACGGGGGTTCCGGAGGATATAGCGTTAGCCCAGTTCATCAATGGGCTGCGTGATGAGGTTAAGGCTGAAGTTCGAATTATGGGAGCATTGAATTTAGAGCACGCGATGGATCTAGCTGTCAAGGTAGAAGAAAAACTCACTAATGGAGGAACCAGGAAACATTACGGAGGGGGGCCATCATCTAGTTATACAGGTACATTCTCACCCACATCTCCTAAATCTTATTGGAGTTCACCTGGGTCGAGTAGGTCAGTCTCAATGTACTCGTAATCATCTCATTCACCGTCGAGCCAGTCTGCTAAGAGTGTGAGTAGTTTGCCTGTAGCCAAACCCATTGGAGAATTTAAGAGGTTGAATGACAGAGAGTTACAGGCGAAAAGGGAGAAGGGAGAGTGTTTCAGGTGTGAGGAGAAATGGTTTGCGGGTCACCGATGCAAGAAGAGAGAACTAAGTGTAATTTTGATGCAAGGAGAATGCGAATTATGCGAGGAAGGGGGTACATCAGAAGAGGAAATTGGTAACTGTGAAGAGTATGGCGAGGAAGCAAAGGATACAATACAGTCTGGCATATCCTTGAATTCAGTAGTAGGAATTTCAAATCCAAAGACAATGAAACTGTTGGGTGAAATACAGGGGAATCAAGTTGTGGTAATGGTGGATCCAGGGGCGACACACAATTTCATTTCCTCGGCCGCAGTACAGAAATTGAAGATACCAGTGGTGACCACGGAAGGGTTTGATGTATGTTTGGGCAATGGTGAAACCGTGACAGGAGTGGGGATGTGTAAGTCGTTGGTTTTGCAGTTACCCAATGTGACAATAGTGGAGGATTTCTTGCCTTTGACACTGGGCAACTCTGATGTAATTTTGGGTGTGCAATGGTTGGAGAAGCTGGGCACGGTGGCAACCAACTGGAAGACTCAGACGCTTAAGTTCACCATGGGACGACAGAATGTGACCATAAAAGGGGATCCAAGTTTGGGGAGGTCCAAGATTT
This sequence comes from Kitagawia praeruptora, assembly GCA_037693485.1. NCBI lineage: Eukaryota > Viridiplantae > Streptophyta > Magnoliopsida > Apiales > Apiaceae > Kitagawia > Kitagawia praeruptora. The sequence continues at coordinate 44,527,302 of CM075344.1, read as the reverse complement.
CGTTAAAAGCGTTGATTAAAACATTGAATAAAGGGGGACAAGGGTACTTGGTAGAATGCAATGAAGTCACCGCTCAGACAACGAGTAGCGAAGCCTTACAGAAAAAAGATGAAGTACCAGGCTACTTACAACCTGTTCTGCATAAATTTGAGGGAGTTTTTCACATGCCACCTGGGTTGCCTCCTACCCGTGAGCTAGAGCACTATATTAATCTTAAAGAGGGTACGAACCCAGTTAGCGTGCGCCCTTATCGCTACTCTCAGTCCCAGAAGAATGAAATCGAAGCCTTAGTGCGTGATATGATCAAGGCTGGAATAATCCAACCCTCCCACAGTCCTTTCGCCAGCCCAGTAATTCTAGTTAAAAAGAAAGACGGGTCGTGGAGGTTTTGCGTCGATTATCGGGCGTTAAACAAGGTCACTGTAGCTGACAAATTTCCGATTCCAGTGATTGATGAATTGTTAGACGAGCTCCATGGTGCCATGATAAGATATATTTTTATATATATTTTAGATAATTTTATTCCCGTATTTAATTGCATTTTGCATTGATTTGGATATTTGTTTAATAAATTTTGATGTTTTATTGCAGGAAGGCGAGAATTTCTATATTTGGAAGAATTTGGGTTTAAGAGCTATTTTGGAGCTATTTTGGAGCTAAAATTGGAGCAAAATTGGAATATTTCAGACACACCCCAAAAACTTTCATTTGAAATAGCAGGCAGCCGTCCTTTGAAAACATCAGAAGCAAACTTGGAAAAATGAAAGCAAAAATGTTTGAAAAGTAAAAGCTATCATCTTGGAAAATAAAAAGTCCAGCATGATTTTGGACTTAGACTTTCATTTTGCTTTCATATGTAAACAAAGTCCTATAAATAAACATACAGACACACAGATGCGGAGGGACATTAGATTAGACACAAAACATTAGATTAGATATTAGACTACAACACAGCACATTCATTCATTAGAGATAGAAAAAGCACTTTACATCTTTTCCATTTTACATCTTGTTTCATTCGGCTACTGCAAGAGCTAGGATTAAGTGCTTGATTTTCATCTCTTTTATGTACAATTTCTCTTTGTAAGGTATTTTCTATTTTCTCTTGTTTATTAAATATATATTTTAGATGAATTGTTATATAATTTTAGTTATTCTTAATTTTTATATTAGTGAGTAGTTTGTTCTAGGGCATAAAGGGAAGCCATGTTTGCATGATAATTCTGGCATGATTTTCATAGTGGTTTGATTGATTATGGTAAATTCTAATCGATTATGTTTTGATATTTAATTTGTGTTATCGGCCAATATCACAGATTAATTATATGCGAATAGGGGTAATAGATCGACAGATTTTACTCACTAGAGGCACACATACGATTAGCGGAATTGAATTTTAGTGCGAGAGCATAATTGGATTTCCGAGAGCGTTAATGTTTGAGAGAGATTAACACATGTTCTAATTACCCGATTAATTAAATTACTAAAAATGATTATATGTGTAAGCATGTTTCGGGAATGTTGATACTTGAGAGAGATTAACAAACTCTAAATTGCATGACCATTTTGATCACTTTAGCTTAGAAGCCAGATATTATGTAAACATGGTGGACCTAATTGCCCTAGATTTTAAATTCATTGTTTATCCCTTAATTAATTAGTTAAATTAATATAAATAATTAGTTAGTAAATATTTTCATAACTATCGTTTTTGTCCCTGAAACAATTGAATTAAAATTGATAAAACCTGCCTCCCTGAGAACGAACACAAAAATATACCGCATCAAATTGGCGACGCTGCCGGGGAGGCAAAAATTATTAATTTTAAATTAATTGTTTCGTACAGTTTAGATTTTATTTTGTTCAGTAAAAAAATAAAATAAATAAATTAAAATAAACGAAAATATTAGTTTTAATTTCCAGTTTGTATTTTCGGTGTTAATTCGAAGCAATTACTCTGTTTTCTCCCCTGTTTTCTTCAAACAAACCCAGTTCGTTTACATCAACACCACCTCTCTCTCCCACCATTCACCATTTCTCTTCTTCGATTCACCCCCTTTCCACCGTTCCTCTCCTCCACCGCGTTTCCTCCTTCACACCGCCGTCCGTTCACAGCCACCATCGCACCTCCTCCTCCTCCGTCTACAAACCTTTTCTCACAACCCACTTAATCTCCTTCCTCCCCTTCTCCATTCACAACAGCCATCGAACCATTCCCCTCGCCACTCCGTCTTTTCCCCACAACCACGCAACTCCCCTCTTTTCCTTTCGCATAAATCCCCTCCCCCTTTCTCATTCCTTTCGTTTTTAATTTCGTTTGTATCTCGGTTGCAGTAGAGTTATGCCGAGACTGGTCGAGTCTGTTTCTAAGTCATTGTAATTGAGTCGCTGTTTGTACTGAGTTGAATCCGAATTGATGCTGAGTTTCCGTAGAGTGTCTATTTCGCTGAGTTGCCGAGTCGAGTTGACTCACTTGGTTGCAGTTCTCGAGTTGCGTTGTTGTGCTGCTAGTCTAAGTTTCCGAGTCTTTCCCAGTCTGTCGTGTTGTGCTGAGCTTCATTCTGAGTAGTAACTAAATCACTCGATCCTGTTAGTTTGCTGAGTTTGTGTACTGAATCGTTGAGTTAACGTCTGAGTTCGTGTTAATGTGTCTAAGTCGTTTGTTTTTGCAGCGAGTTGTTTAGTCAAATGTGCTGAAAATTCTGTTTTTCCAAGTTGCTGCGTGTTTTTGTAGCTAAGTTCGTCGAGTTCATAGTTGTTGCTGCAGGTTGAAATCTTTCGTTTGCATTGCTAAGTCTAACCGAGTCTTGTTGTCATGTATGAGATGTCTGAGTTGTACAGTTGTCGTCATTGTTTGTAGTCGTCTTGTCCTTTTTGTTAGTTCGAGTCGGTAATGTTAGTACTGTTTGCTGCAGTTTGTTTCCTTTGTGTAGTGGTCTAAGTTCGTTTTAGTGCTTGGTAATTAAATTTGAGTTTGTGAAAATTCTTGTTTGATTTTTCTGGCTAGTTATATTTACGAACAAGTCATGCAGAATTTTTGAATCTTCTGTAAATAAATTTTAATAGTAAAAAAAAAAAAAAGTTAAAAAAGGAAAAAAAAATAATAATAATAAAAATACATATTTTAGATTTTGTTAAATTTTGTGTTAAATTTCTATGTTTTCTTTGTCTCTTTGGAACTTTAGTTCCAATTGAGACCGATTTTACTGCGTTTTCTTGGCTTTGTAGTGTGTTTACAGGTCTGCAATGGATGAAGTTGATACTTTTGCATATCTTTCTTTCCGAGTAGAGGCATATACTCGAGAAATTGCCTCGTGGAAGACTGCAGAGCCCACTACATGTCCGATGAGTACAAATGAGATGTCACAAGTGGCCCCTGAAACTTACACTGGTTGTGAAGTTTGTGGAATTTATGATCACTTTGATTTCGAATGCTCTTACAATGTCTATAATTCTCAGAGTGCTCAGTTCGGACAAATGAATTCTTTTGAAGAAGGATATGGGTACAACCAATACTCAAACACTTTTGATCAAGAATGCGTGAATCAACCAGATTTTTACTACCAGGACAATGGTGCTCAAAATTTTTCATATCATAATCAGCAACAGTTTGAGCAACAATTTTATCAGGCATATGAGCAGCCGCCACAGCAAGAATATCAATATCCTCCTCTACAAGAACATCTACATGTTTCTCAACCCAGCGTAGATGTGCAAGCTGATCAGACAAAGGAGATGTGGGATATCTTGAATAAAATGCTAAAGACGATTGTTAGGTCCCGGAGATCGTAGAGGGGGGGTGAATACGATTCCCAAATAAAAAATTATGACTTTTAATTATTTTTGGGACAACATAAAAATTAATTTGGCTCAAACCCAGTTACTGTTCATGGTCTTCTCCAAGCATATAACTCCATTAAAGTAACCAAGACCAAGAACAGAAAATCACCCAAAACACACAACACAACAAGATTCACAAATATAATTTTATATTTATGAAGTGGGGGCAATGCTACAAACAAGTTCAAGAACATAAGCTCAAGAACACAACAAAGAAATGATTCTTGGCTCCTCTAAAAATATTAAAGTCTATGGACTTAGGAGGCAAGAATCAACCCTATCTTCTATACAAGATTTAACAAGTGTTTACACTAGAAAGATAGAGGAGTGGTGTAACAAAGAAAATCATGGCTACAAGTATTTTCAAGAACAGATCTAGCCATGGGGGAGAGAAAAATAATTTTCTCTCTCTCCCCTCTTTTTTTCTCCTTGCGGCTGCACACCTTGCTTGTTGAAAGAGAAGACTTGCTTTTCTCTTTTATCAATTTGAAAAGCATTTCTTTTTCCTTTTTCCTTTTTCTTTTCTTGCTCCACCAAACCCTAATGCAAAGTCATGTGCCAAGCATGCCTTTGGAAATATTTAATTCAAAAGTAATATTTAATATTTATATAAAATATAAATAAAGAATATCTTTATTTATAAAATATATAAATAATTAAATAAATACTTTATTTAATTAAATTAAATAAGTACTTTATTTAATTAAATTAAATAAATACTTTATTTAATTAAATTAAATATTTCCATTCCACTCTTCAATTTTTGTAGACTTCCTCAACCAAATACATGGCCCCGTATACGTGACTCCACCACGTCCAAGTATTTGGCCTTCAATTATGTGAAGCTTTAGTAAAGGTCCAATCAGGTTGTGCCACTAATTCTTCGTACATTTAATTCTCGTTCCTTAAACATTGAATACTGTATTTCGACCTGTATCTCGATCTTCCAATACAGCTCCAATGCATATTCTGGAACTTTGGCACTTCAACACTAATTTACCTCCTGTGTTGATCCTTCACATGACTTAAGAAGATCAACAACTTTAGAATGATTAAAACCATATTAACTGACGAGAGCTTGCCTCCAATGTCCTGACACTTGATGCAACGGTCTGGTTCATAAGTGACTAGTCTTGATAGGGGCTCTTGATTCCGAATATGATTCCACACTCTTCTATTTAAACCTTACTGCAGCTTCGATTGTGGTACAATAAAATCTTCTGAGACTAAGACAATCTTCTGTAACTTCCACATCCTTGAGTAGATGTTACCATCCTTTATTCTCCACTGAGGCCTGAACATATTAATGAACTTCTTCCAGTGAGCTTCAAGTCTGTAGATGATCCTTTGATATTTTGTCTTAACTGAACTCTGTGTTCCAAGATTCCTGTGCACCTGTATATTATTACATGTCCTGTTCTATTGTTGAGTTATCGTCAACCATTACATAGGGATTACATTTAGCATTTCTAGTACACATGAAAGTGCAGTGAGTTACTTCCCTTCACTCCTATCTCTCCTTTCAATCTCCCCTTTCAATCTCCCCCTATTTGGTTGATATGGAATAACAATCAAATACTATTTCCAAACACTCTCCCCCAATAGCAATTAAATAAAATCAACTACTAGAGGATAACTCAACTAACATACAAGAAACAATGAAAGTACTGGATATGAAAATAATATACAAAAAGTTCTGGAAAGATATAATCAGTTTAATCCAGATTTCCTGAGTTGCTGAAAATGAATGATGAATTTCTGAATTTCATTTTCCTTGAGCTTTCTCTACTTCGTTGTTCTTCAAAGATGGAGTTCTTTCAATAAAGAATAAAATCATTAGTAGAGACTCCTTAACAACCATTCCGGTTCATCTTGCAATTTGAACTAGAACATACAGCTCTCTATGTTCCCCATAAGAGGTCAACTCATTCTCCCCTTAAGGTTGTTCTCTCTTGGAATGAAAGTCACTTCTTCTTTTTCTTCAGGATGTTCTATTTCCAGGAGATATATTTTTCTTTCTTCCCTGTACTGCTCCACTGACTTCATCTATCACTGAAACAAGAAATAGAACATACTTGGACACTTTTCAAATGCCCCTTGAAAATCTCCCTCAACATTCTTCTTTACCTAGAAAACTTCTACTTAGCAAAAACTCCCCCTGAGTTGATGCTCTTTAAAGAAATCCTCATTTTCATTCATTGATCGTGCTAGAAAGAATTCTTCTGCCGAACCTCTCCTAAGAATGTTCCAAGTACAGATCTTCAAACAAACAGAGCAAAATCCCTTAGATATCTTTTCAGAATAAGATATAGCATTTTAAAATCAAGATGTTAAGATTCTCCATAACTTCTCCCATTTGACAAAAAGTAACTTCTGCACTTCAGATGAAAAGACAGTTAAATCTACAACACCTTTAGGAATTAGGCTCCAACATATTACTAAGATTTCTCCCCCTTAGTAATTTCTCCTTCTCAGCTCTTGCATCACTAAGCTTTAAATGTTATCTAATTCTCCCCCTTAGTTCTTGCAAGATCCAATCCAATCTTGTGTCATTAGATGTCCTCTATTTAACCTCCACAAGATATGTTCCAAGTTTCTTCAAATTCTCCCCTGGTATCAATCTATATTTCTTAATACCAAACTATATTTCTTGTTTCTTGTATCACCAAATTCTCCCCCTTAGTTGAGAATAGCCTCTAAGACAATAAAAGTATCATCTACATCCAATCGAATAAGGAACTCTCCTCCAATTGAACATAAAATCCTCCTTAGGCCTAAAAATCAATGTCTCCCCCTTTGAGATTGAGAACAACACGGATTAATACACCCAAAGGTAATAGCTTGGACATTCCCACTAAGATTCAACTAGACTCCTCTTTGGCTTGTCTTCCAGAAAAGAATCTCTTCAACATTTTAGAGCATGAAAATATAGTTACAGGATTCAGACATATTAGCAAGGTTAGTGTTTGGTCTATGGTTTCCTTACTTCTACTACGTTCTGTTAGTGTTTACACTTTCAAGCACAAGTGTTTCACTCAGTTCTCTCCCTATTTCTCTCACTCAAGTGTATCACTCTCTCACTTCACTCAAGTGTTTCTCTCCCTTACTTGCACTCATTCCATATAGCAATTTGTACCTGCAAGTAAATCCATGCCAGTCTCACCAAGATATGTTGGATCGTTGACTGTAGCATGTTATCGATCACTTAAGATCTAGGTTCTGAGATGGAATCTCAGACAAGGTTTCAGTTAGGCCATCACCCAACTCACCATGAGCAAATCCATGCACACGTGGCTCGTCGTCGGGGAATAACCCTTCTGAAATTGGAATCTCCTCCATTCCAGGAGTGACTGAAATCCCAACACCCTGATCCTCAAAAGACTCATCAAATTGGTAAACCAACTGAATCATAGTCTACGAGTTGTTACTCAGCTATTTTCTGCATCAACAAACTCCCCATATGCAAATCCATGCACTGGATCGTTGAATGTGATATGCGTACTTGGCAGCTATCTAAGCATCAACCGACTCCCCATATGCAAATCCATGCACTGGATCGTTGAAGGTGATATGCCTTTTAAGCTTTGAGTGTTCCATGTATTCCAGAATTTGAATTTCTAGGAGAGTAGACGTGTACAAACATCTCTCTCAATCACCTGTGAAGATGAATTAACTCACTATTTTCAGTCATGGAAAACTGTCAGTGATTTCCTCTCACCATCAACAGATTGCTCTGCAGATGAGAAATCCCGTTAGGGAACTAGGACTGTTCCTCCTAGGAGGGTTGACAAGGATTCTTATATATGGCAAGAAATCCAAGTTTCCCTCAAATGCCTGTGAAGGCGTCTCAACAACTTCATTCACCATGAATGGTAAACAAAGAAGTTTAGGGGTTTCACCTATACCTCACAAAGTGCACTCCTCGCAATGTGTCCTCATAAATATTAATCATTTAGGCTTACCATCAGCGTGAATGCTTCTGGTGTGCTTGACCCATTACAAGGTGCTCTGGCTGACGAGCGAATCTTCACTGGAATTACCTGTTGAGAGAGTTCATCCAGAAACGGTGTAATTGCCTTTTCAGCTCTGCATTCTTTTGAGAGAATGCAGATGAGCTACAGTTACCTCAATTTGTATACTTCTTTACTTCTCGAGAGGTAGAGCTGTGGGTACACTTCCGACACATCCTTATTTGCTGCAACTAGTGCAGTTTCTCCCTTAACAACCACTAACTTAAATAAGTTCCTTATATCACCGAGGGTTGAAAGTTTGAATTTTGGATGACAGTGTTTGGTACTAAGGTCTTGGTTAGAAATTGATGGGTTAATCAACTTCACGACCTTCCCCTATAGCCACTTAGGCTAAGCCATTTCGGCTAAACAGAAAGAGTTAATCAGAGCTATATAATAGCTATATATTTTACAAAAATCGTTCTTTTGAATTTCTCTTAGATAAACATCCAATTGAAATCCACCTCTTTTAACAAAACATTTTGATTAGAAACTCAAATCTATTTCATCTTGCTCACTGTATGTTTTCAGAAATTGTTTTGCAATTCATTCTTATCAAATAGATGACTATGATTTCCAAAATATACTTAGGTATGATATACATCATATTCGTCTATCTGACATTATCTCCGACTTAAAACATAAATCATTCATGACAAAAGGAGATCGAACGAATGCGATAGTCATACAGTCCAAGGCACTAATCTTTAAGCTAGCAACCATTGTTTTGGTATTACGAGTCAATGTGAAACAGACACTGACAAGAATTTTGAAAAATGTTACCAATGGTTAATACCTCAAGATCAAGACAGCTTATTTAAATAAAATAGCCTGATACTATGCAACCTACGTTACAAGTCATCAAGTAACTTTACTTAAATAAATCGTGGAGAGAAAACATTTTACATTTCAAAACATTTTCGAGAGAGAGAGAGAGGATATATGATTTTGAAATAGAAAGATAATCCTCTAGAAACCTTTTAAAAAATTTTCAAAGGAGAAGTTTGAAAAAGTTCTTTTTGTTGCTTTTCATTCCCTAGCAAATGAATGCATGTTTAAATAAAACATTTTTCACAAGAAATAGACAAGACATTTCTTTATGCATTCAAGTTCTAAAGAATGAAAAGACACATATTAATACTAATGAATCATCATAGATATGAGTGACAAAACATTCAAAAGCATTAACATCATTCAATCATTTTGTAATAAAACGCATCTTACTACAAAACAATTAAGCACATAAGACACTTACATTATGCTAGAAAATTACCATTTGTCGCTTGAAACAAACACATATTGCAATATAGATCATGGTAATTCTAAAGCATAAAATATAAGTATCCGCTAAACACTGAATCATACATTAATCGAATGACAGCATTTAACTTCCTACACTACATCTCAACAATTATCACATAAGCATATTGAAAATACTCATGACAATCATAATGTATGTAAGCTCGAGGTACTAGTTGCATCAGAGATCAAAGTACTTTAAATATTAATGCTGAAACTTATGATATTTGACAACCCCTCGCGATGTAGTAAACCCCTTTCAATATTAGTGTTTTTGAAATAATCTTTTTGTCACTTAGCGCAGAGATTTTAATTGACATCACTAACATCAAAAGAATGACAACTAAAATTAATGGATTTTCTATAAGACATGATGCTTCACTTAAACTACATATTAAGTGATTCCATTAATAATAGCATTAATCAATCAGAAGTAAATAAAATTACGACTAATTACCATTAACTGATATAAGTCAATAACCTTACATACAACTAATTAAAACATATAAATACTTATGCTGAAACATTTAACATATAGCATTAATAACATATGACAGCACAAAGTACGATGTCCTAGATATAAATAACTTCACAAGTCCTAAAAATATTTAAAATTCAATACTTGTGAAGTCATTTAAGAATTCCTTGCAGGTGGGATTTCCAACAAATATGCACATAAGAATAACATCCCAATTTCACTAACTAACTTAGACAAAATGAATTCATTAAGTTGTTTAGCAAATATCTGCAATTTATTCAACTATGGACAACTCTCGAAGAAAATGATACCTTATGTCCATGCGTTGATTTCAACAAGTGGTGTAGACAGAATCCAACAGAGTTGTTGGAGTTGAAGTAGTTCCCTTGTCCATAAGTTTCAGCACACCATCCACAAGCTGCTTTAGGTTCATCCTTTGAAGTAGCTTTGTATGTCGAATGCTTCCCCTTATTTTAACAAAGATCCAACTTCTTCCACGAAATTTGACAGCATCTAGAAATTACTTCCCTGTCTTTCTGACAACCTGCATCACTATATCTATAAAGCCAATTAAATCTAGTATCCTCAGGGCACTAAATTAATGGTGATCCCCCTCAAGATACTTAAACAATTCATATTGTGGCTACAAGATGAGATTCTCTAGTATCCGCTTGTAAAATTTCACATGGGCATAACATAGAGAATAAAATATATGGTCTAATGCACATGAATAAGTAATGAGCTGGTCATACCTCTAAAGCTTGTCACTTCGGTTCATATACCTAATTTGCCCTGATCAAGCATAGCGGTTTGTTGGCAAGAAGTTTTGGCAGGTCTAGAATCTTCTAAGTTGCGCATCTTCAAAAGATCCTTGACTTACTTTAATTGCCATCATTCTTTTGAATTACTTAAAATCCAAAAAGAACTGCAACTCTTCCAACATGCTCATTTTACCTACTCTGCATTAACTTAGCAAAAATATATCTTGCACAAGTTTTCGTTAGTAGACCCATATATAATATAATCATGGTATAAGGTTCTGGATATACATTGACTATACAAAGAGATGCTACATTGTTAGGTTTCTAATGGTCATGTAAGGTCCTGGGAGGTCCTAATTTATCACATAGATATAATCTCGGGTCCCGGGTAAACACAAGCCAAACATTAACCAGAGCCTAAAGAAAATAGACATCTAAATAGCATGAACACTCTATATACATTGCATTTAGATAAGTCAATACTAGACTAGAGTGACATACCTTAGTCAATGAAGCTTTACTGGTGTATGATCGTTGAATAAACAATTACTCCCTTTTTGAGTCCGAGAGATCGAACGTTGACTCTTTTTGAGATCGAACGTTTACTCCATTTGGACAGGAATAACCCTCCAGTTACCAGTTGACATTGATCTTCGAAGCAATGCCTTGCTCATCCAGATGGAAACTGCATTACCTTCAACACCCAAATATTTCCTTGTAGAAATTGGTCTTGGCGGCAGCTTCACCAAACTCAGCACACTAGAAACCAACAGTCTTGATACTAGCAGAGTAGAACCTTCAGAATTTTTGAACTACCCTTCAGCTTCTGTATTACTACCAAGTCTTCATGTGGATTGATTCCTTGTGCTAAGTGTATCTGCCTCTGTTTCAATTTAGTTAGTCCCTTGATTCGAACCCTAACTAATTTCTTAGGATCAAACTTCAACGAACTCAACTCAATCTTGATTAGTTAGTGCATCTTTAGTCTTCATTGAATTCACTCAGAAACACCAATGAAACACTCTCATTCAAGCACGGCACTATTAATCACTACTCTACTTCCCAGATTCATTAAGAACTGACTCTAGGAAATGTTGTTACACAAAACCCTTTGTCATGACAGAAATGTCCTTAATGTTTCCTTGGATTTTCCAGTGGGTAGATTAGTCTTCTTTCAATTTAGTTGAGATCATCTTGCATTGAATTTAAACTGGCAAATTCATTTCCAATATGCAATCACTCAATATGGATCACTCAGTGCTCCTAAGAATTTTTAACTCTTACCCAATGAGCACTGCTAGCCTCAGAACCATTAAACTCGACTAGGTGATCCAACTTGCTAATGCTCCCCCTGCGATGTTGCTTGCAACTTTTCTTCATCTAGTGTCATCTGATCTCGAGCCCTAAACAGGATGTCAACCTTTAGGAATTCAGAGCTAAAACCAAATGAATGCTAGGGAGCTTGATGATGATGATGTTCACTGCATCTAAGACCTCCTCAATTTAATCACAAACTCTTTATAAGTTCTTAACTCCAAATGAGATAACCCTCTATCACACCATGTGACTTTAGGCATGATTAATCTTACTTGATGTCTTCTCTTTATAATTGTTGATTAGACTTGTTATATTAACTGATTCAGCCGTAGTAGATAGGAAACCTTAAGTCTATCCATTATCCTTGTAATTTCACTCAAGTTCTGGATTTTCCTATCAACTCCTCCATTTGGTCATGAAGTCCGGAAACAGTACGTTACTATAGAATACTCCTTTCAGTGCAGACAAACCATAGAACTTCATTCGTCAATCAAATTCTATTACCTGCCCTCAAAGTGTTCTTACAACAATCTGTCTAATCCTTTTAGTGTGATTAATCATTGAGATGCTTCATCTAAAGAATGCATGAACAACCATCAAACTTAACCAGGGTAGTCTTTGACTTGACTTCCCTAAACTGACATACTTCACTAATGTCCTTCTTTAAAAGAATATCACTAGAAGTAGTCCTTTCTCACCAACTTCATCTTTACCATCGAATCCATTGTCTTGATAAACCAAGTATTTGTTGATAAACCAAGTGTGAGAGCATCACTTGTTGTTGCGGCTAACTCCATTCTGACAAAATTCAACGAATAGTTGACTTCATCATAAGCTTTACATTTCGTGTCAGCAACAACCTCACTTCCAGCTTAGTGAGCTTCCATTTCTCTTGATCCTGATCAACACTGTTCAACCTCGAACTGATACCAGGAAACCCTTCGCAAATAATTCCCTAGGTCTTCCTTAATGTTGTGCTTCAGATCATTCAAGAAAAATAGGTATCCTTGCTTAACCATTTGAATACCAGAGCAAAAGTAGTTATATGCCTTGAACATGAAAATGTCATAGATATATAACTTATACCTGTAGAGAGATACTCTGCATTCACAAATGATTAAGACACGTGGTCCTCAATTTAATTGAGTCCAATAGGGTTAGAGATATTTATAAACATAGTTAACAACAGAGCATTTAAGTTTAACATGCTCATTCTTATTTGACTGATCACTCCTCATCTCTATCAGCCTTAACTAGTAGTCTTGGCTATGAGCTCAGTGATTCCAACCTAACTTAAGGTAGACTAGCAGTCTATAAGAATCATGCAATGCATATAAGTAAAAATAGAAGAATCAATCACTCAGATTACTAATCCTCCTAAATCACCTCTGTTGTTAGCTAATCATTATGTTATCTCTAATTACCTAAGTCAGTTCAGATTTAAACATTTAATCTACAATTTATTATACTGACCCCTAGGTAATTCCCAAAATAAAAAATGAACTCATCTTAACAAGCACATGATCAAATATGGCATTTAACATAACCATGCGAGTATAAGCAGATTATAGACATTTTAAACATCAAGGCACTTAACATGCAACACATACTCTTTCCGGTAAATGTACCCCTACAATTACCTAAGACCCTATATGCTAACATGATCAATTATCGTAAAGCAAGTACCAAATCACATAAGATTTAATCATGAAGTCAAATACGGATAAATAAGCAACACTAACAGACTAACATAAGTTATCTAATTCACATAGAAATCAAGGTGAGACATGCATTACATCAAGCTTACAACATAATGCAGTTCAGCACTTAATACTTCTATAATTGAATCAAACAAAGATAGACTAGTTAGAGTGTATACCTGAACGATGCTTAACATTCCATCTCCAGTGATAATCAATTGATCCCAGTCAATTTCCATTCCACTGACACTCATGGAAGTATCCTTGCATTTGACTTCAACAGTTCCTGCTTCAACCCAAACTGATGCCTGACTGTTCTGCTTAAAAACCCCGACATAGAATGTCTCATGTTCTGCTTGAAAAGATCACTCTTCTTTGTGTGTTTGTAGCAATAACCCCAGATTATCATAAGCCAGTGATAATCAACCTTATGTGTTTCTGCCACTGATGTCCTTTTAACCAAATATTCAGGTGTTTTGGTTCTTGACATATAAACTGAATTCCTTTTCAAAATCCTAAATTCTTCAGACATTGATTCAAAAACCACTGATCGAAGACTCTTCCCTAACCGAACTAATCCCTTTCAATAACCAAATGATCCACTGAGTAGACCGATGTATAAACACATCTCCAATGGTAAAATCAGAAACCAGCTCCATTAGAATGTTCTTCAGCCAATTCGTTTGTCCTCAACGAACGAAGAAACAACTCCTGTTGTTTTGTTTAATGAAACATTTTGTTTAAACAAGAGTTAAGCTATGTAGCCATGTGTCATGTTGAAACAGTCCTTCAAGTAGAACTTCTATATAGGAATTTTCTACATAGACTCTATCTCGAAGTTCAAGTAGAAATTCTACATAGGAATTTCTACATAGACTATCTCGAAATTTTGACTTAGCCAAAATTTCAGCAGTTAACAAAATTTCTACTAAGTCGAACTTCAAGTCGAACTTCAAGTCGAACTTCAAGTCGAACTTCAAGTCGGACCTCAAGTCGAACCTCAAGTCGAACCTCAAGTCGAACTCCAAGTCGAACTCTATCTCGAAATTTTGACTTAGCCAAAATTTCAGCAGTTAACAAAATTTCTACATAGGAATTTCTACTTAGCTATCTCGAAATTCCTATCTCGAAATTTTGACTTAGCCAAAATTTCAGCAGTTAACAAAATTTCTACATAGGAATTTCTACTTAGCTATCTCGAAATTCCTATCTCGAAATTTTGACTTAGCCAAAATTTCAGCAGTTAACAAAATTTCTACATAGGAATTTCTACTTAGCTATCTCGAAATTCCTATCTCGAAATTTTGACTTAGCCAAAATTTCCACCTCCAGAATTTCTACTTGGCTCTAAGTAGAAACTTATCTAGAATTTCTAGATAGCTTCCCTCCTTGAGTACTTAGAAAATATTTCCACCTCCAGAATTTCTACTTGGCTCTAAGTAGAAACTTATCTAGAATTTCTAGATAGGAATTTCTACATAGGTTCCCTAGTAAGTACTTAGAAAAATTCTGGGCTTCAACGATTAACAAAACACCTACTGCTTCCTGGATGCCCAGTGAACAAAAATAATTTTTATTTTCATACCCTCTTTAATCTCAAAAAAATGGATCCAATCGATTTGTGTGTCAACCGAAAAGCTCTGATACCAATTGTTAGGTCCCGGAGATCGTAGAGGGGGGGTGAATACGATTCCCAAATAAAAAATTATGACTTTTAATTATTTTTGGGACAACATAAAAATTAATTTGGCTCAAACCCAGTTACTGTTCATGGTCTTCTCCAAGCATATAACTCCATTAAAGTAACCAAGACCAAGAACAGAAAATCACCCAAAACACACAACATAACAAGATTCACAAATATAATTTTATATTTATGAAGTGGGGGCAATGCTACAAACAAGTTCAAGAACATAAGCTCAAGAACACAACAAAGAAATGATTCTTGGCTCCTCTAAAAATATTAAAGTCTATGGACTTAGGAGGCAAGAATCAACCCTATCTTCTATACAAGATTTAACAAGTGTTTACACTAGAAAGATAGAGGAGTGGTGTAACAAAGAAAATCATGGCTACAAGTATTTTCAAGAACAGATCTAGCCATGGGGGAGAGAAAAATAATTTTCTCTCTCTCCCCTCTTTTTTTCTCCTTGCGGCTGCACACCTTGCTTGTTGAAAGAGAAGACTTGCTTTTCTCTTTTATCAATTTGAAAAGCATTTCTTTTTCCTTTTTCCTTTTTCTTTTCTTGCTCCACCAAACCCTAATGCAAAGTCATGTGCCAAGCATGCCTTTGGAAATATTTAATTCAAAAGTAATATTTAATATTTATATAAAATATAAATAAAGAATATCTTTATTTATAAAATATATAAATAATTAAATAAATACTTTATTTAATTAAATTAAATAAGTACTTTATTTAATTAAATTAAATAAATACTTTATTTAATTAAATTAAATATTTCCATTCCACTCTTCAATTTTTGTAGACTTCCTCAACCAAATACATGGCCCCGTATACGTGACTCCACCACGTCCAAGTATTTGGCCTTCAATTATGTGAAGCTTTAGTAAAGGTCCAATCAGGTTGTGCCACTAATTCTTCGTACATTTAATTCTCGTTCCTTAAACATTGAATACTGTATTTCGACCTGTATCTCGATCTTCCAATACAGCTCCAATGCATATTCTGGAACTTTGGCACTTCAACACTAATTTACCTCCTGTGTTGATCCTTCACATGACTTAAGAAGATCAACAACTTTAGAATGATTAAAACCATATTAACTGACGAGAGCTTGCCTCCAATGTCCTGACACTTGATGCAACGGTCTGGTTCATAAGTGACTAGTCTTGATAGGGGCTCTTGATTCCGAATATGATTCCACACTCTTCTATTTAAACCTTACTGCAGCTTCGATTGTGGTACAATAAAATCTTCTGAGACTAAGACAATCTTCTGTAACTTCCACATCCTTGAGTAGATGTTACCATCCTTTATTCTCCACTGAGGCCTGAACATATTAATGAACTTCTTCCAGTGAGCTTCAAGTCTGTAGATGATCCTTTGATATTTTGTCTTAACTGAACTCTGTGTTCCAAGATTCCTGTGCACCTGTATATTATTACATGTCCTGTTCTATTGTTGAGTTATCGTCAACCATTACATAGGGATTACATTTAGCATTTCTAGTACACATGAAAGTGCAGTGAGTTACTTCCCTTCACTCCTATCTCTCCTTTCAATCTCCCCTTTCAACGATGGAAAAATTAGAAACTCAAAGTTTGGCAATCGAATCTCAAATTGCACAGTTGGCTAATTCTTCTACTACAGGGCAGCTCGGCTATTTACCATCATCATCTACCCGATCCGAAGAGGACCTGACTGCTATCAATCTCACAAGCGATCAGGAATATGATAGTTTCTCCATGTATGTTGATGATGAGGCCATTGATAAAGAGAAGGAGCATGCCACCGATGACGAGATCAATGATGTTGCTGCTATCGAGAACAATGTGACTGATGATGAGGCTACAAAGGAAAGCAATACAGAGATGGTTGTTGTTTCTCTTCCGCAACCGGTGCCTAAGCTACCATGTATTGATAAATTTGCTCTCGATCTAGCCTCTACTTACAAGGCTTCTCTGCTCAAGAACACTTATTTCAAGGTTGATATGATAACAAATATTGTCCAAGATGATATTTCTCAAATTCTGGTTTAGGATCCATACAAAGTGGCTCTTACGTGTCAAGCCCAAGAAACGGGAGAAGATGGAAGTGTCTACTTAATCAAAGATGCGATAAGCCAAGATGTTCGAATGGCTCATGTGGAAGTGATGAGTGAAGAAAAGCCACCACCAGAACCTCCGCCTTATGTCAAGGGAGTTCGATACTTTCGTGGTGTCGAATTCTATCGTTGTTTCATCACAAAGTTTTCCAAAACTGCAGAAGCACTTAATCAATTATTGCTTATTGCTGTCATATTTTATATGCTTCTTTGGAAATTTTGTGCAGGATTGCAACAACTGTTGATGCTCGTGGTGGTCCCGTGCAGCAGGTTTTTGGTCTTTTCGGAGCGGCACTCCATGCTTCGACATTCAGTGCCTCGACACTTCATGTATTAGGGGAGTATTTCTTACTTTTCTTTGTATTTCTTATTTCTCTTTTATATAATTGTTCATTGAGGACAATGAACCACTTAAGTGTGGGGATGAGTTCTCGATGATTAAAAATTCAAAAAAAAATTATTATATATTAAAAAAATTAAAAAAAATTAAAAAAATAAATTAAAAATTCCAAAAAAATTAGAAAATTAGAAAATTATTTGCCTCGTCTCATAGTGTGTTAACAAGGATAGGTACACATCTTGTGAGCTTATTTTGCATGATTATTTGACATGTCATATCTCTTGAAAATCATTTATTACTTGATGATTCCTTGTACGTACTTGCGAAAATTTTAAAACTTGAGATACATCATTGTCAATTTTAGTGAGTACTGAAGCATGCTTTCACCTTGTGAGATCTTGAGCCTAATTTGTGATTACATTCTATATCGATCAATTTTTATTGTTGTGTGTTAGTTCATCATTAGGCACGTTGCTCTAGAACTTGCTTTAAACCATTTTGAGATTACATGATATATGTATGCATGAAAATGATAAAGGCACTAGGATTAACCGTGTTTATCCAAACAGTACCCTTGAATTATATATCCTTAGTGAACTCCTTTGAGCCTTTTATCCGTTCTTTTCGTATATCACCAATCTAAATTCTTGAGCCTACTTGTTTATTCTTCTCTTGATTTACTAGTAGAGCATTTTGATTCATTTAGAGGTTGGTGAGTGCATAGTGTGTGGATATCTTTGTTAAAGTGTGAAAATTTGGCGGGAATCGTAAAAAAGAAAAAAAATTAGAAAAATAAAGAAAAAAAAAGAAGAAAAAGAAAGAAAAAAATTAAAAAGATCAAGTGGAGTTGTGTTCATTGGTTTGTGCAATATGAAAGTAGAAAAGTACATGGTAATATGTGCTTGGGTTTAATGCTTGTGAAAGCCTGATCACCTTTTACATGATCGAAATTTCATGTTGAGTGCTTTAATTAGAAATGAACACTATGCTCTATTAGTTTGTCGAGTTAGCCACTTGTCAGCCTTTTCTTGATTTCCTACCCTTCACCTTAGCCACGTTACAACCTTTAACAAAGACCTTTTGATTTGTGCATGCATGTATTCAAAGTAGTGGAAATTTGGTGAACAACCAAGCATATGGTAGCACATGACTTAATTGATTGAACTTGAGCGAATACACTTCACCTATACACATGTGTGATTTGAGAGTTTTGTGAGCTTCATTTATATCCATAGCATGTTACTCACTGAATGCGGCATTGATATACATTTCATGATATTTTTGTCTATCTAGACTGTGTGCTTACTGGGATAGTCTTGTACAAATGATGCGTAAATTGAAAGACTTGTCTTTTCTATATTGTGTAATTAAAGTTTACTTGTGTGGAGTACTATGATATGTTACATACTTGAGACTTGGCAGAGAAAAAATGGATTTTGTGGGTAAATTCACTATAAACCCTCACGAGACAACACTCGTCCTACTAGGGCTGCCTAGGGGTTTAACGGCTTGTTGCATGTGCTAAATGCAATCGTGTCATCTACGAAAGTGATGTTAGGATTTAGTTTTTATTTCACTTATTTGCCCGAGGACGTGCAAATGCTTAGTGTGGGGATGTTTGATAAGATATATTTTTATATATATTTTAGATAATTTTATTCCCGTATTTATTTGCATTTTGCATTGATTTGGATATTTGTTTAATAAATTTTGATGTTTTATTGCAGGAAGGCGAGAATTTCTATATTTGGAAGAATTTGGGTTTAAGAGCTATTTTGGAGCTATTTTGGAGCTAAAATTGGAGCAAAATTGGAATATTTCAGACACACCCCAAAAACTTTCATTTGAAATAGCAGGCAGCCGTCCTTTGAAAACATCAGAAGCAAACTTGGAAAAATGAAAGCAAAATGTTTGAAAAGTAAAAGCTATCATCTTGGAAAATAAAAAGTCCAGCATGATTTTGGACTTAGACTTTCATTTTGCTTTCATATGTAAACAAAGTCCTATAAATAAACATACAGACACACAGATGCGGAGGGACATTAGATTAGACACAAAACATTAGATTAGACATTAGACTACAACACAGCACATTCATTCATTAGAGATAGAAAAAGCACTTTACATCTTTTCCATTTTACATCTTGTTTCATTCGGCTACTGCAAGAGCTAGGATTAATTGCTTGATTTTCTTCTCTTTTATGTACAATTTCTCTTTGTAAGGTATTTTCTATTTTCTCTTGTTTATTAAATATATATTTTAGATGAATTGTTATATAATTTTAGTTATTCTTAATTTTTATATTAGTGAGTAGTTTGTTCTAGGGCATAAAGGGAAGCCATGTTTGCATGATAATTCTGGCATGATTTTCATAGTGGTTTGATTGATTATGGTAAATTCTAATCGATTATGTTTTGATATTTAATTTGTGTTATCGGCCAATATCACAGATTAATTATATGCGAATAGGGGTAATAGATCGACAGATTTTACTCACTAGAGGCACACATACGATTAGCGGAATTGAATTTTAGTGCGAGAGCATAATTGGATTTCCGAGAGCGTTAATGTTTGAGAGAGATTAACACATGTTCTAATTACCCGATTAATTAAATTACTAAAAATGATTATATGTGTAAGCATGTTTCGGGAATGTTGATACTTGAGAGAGATTAACAAACTCTAAATTGCATGACCATTTTGATCACTTTAGCTTAGAAGCCAGATATTATGTAAACATGGTGGACCTAATTGCCCTAGATTTTAAATTCATTGTTTATCCCTTAATTAATTAGTTAAATTAATATAAATAATTAGTTAGTAAATATTTTCATAACTATCGTTTTTGTCCCTGAAACAATTGAATTAAAATTGATAAAACCTGCCTCCCTGAGAACGAACACAAAAATATACCGCATCAAATTGGCGCCGCTGCCGGGGAGGCAAAAATTATTAATTTTAAATTAATTGTTTCGTACAGTTTAGATTTTATTTTGTTCAGTAAAAAAAATAAAATAAATAAATTAGAATAAACGAAAATATTAGTTTTAATTTCCAGTTTGTATTTTCGGTGTTAATTCGAAGCAATTACTCTGTTTTCTCCCCTGTTTTCTTCAAACAAACCCAGTTCGTTTACATCAACACCACCTCTCTCTCCCACCATTCACCATTTCTCTTCTTCGATTCACCCCCTTTCCACCGTTCCTCTCCTCCACCGCGTTTCCTCCTTCACACCGCCGTCCGTTCACAGCCACCATCGCACCTCCTCCTCCTCCGTCTACAAACCTTTTCTCACAACCCACTTAATCTCCTTCCTCCCCTTCTCCATTCACAACAGCCATCGAACCATTCCCCTCGCCACTCCGTCTTTTCCCCACAACCACGCAACTCCCCTCTTTTCCTTTCTCATAAATCCCCTCCCCCTTTCTCATTCCTTTCGTTTTTAATTTCGTTTGTATCTCGGTTGCAGTAGAGTTATGCCGAGACTGGTCGAGTCTGTTTCTAAGTCGTTGTAATTGAGTCGCTGTTTGTACTGAGTTGAATCCGAATTGATGCTGAGTTTCCGTAGAGTGTCTATTTCGCTGAGTTGCCGAGTCGAGTTGACTCACTTGGTTGCAGTTCTCGAGTTGCGTTGTTGTGCTGCTAGTCTAAGTTTCCGAGTCTTTCCCAGTCTGTCGTGTTGTGCTGAGCTTCATTCTGAGTAGTAACTAAATCACTCGATCCTGTTAGTTTGCTGAGTTTGTGTACTGAATCGTTGAGTTAACGTCTGAGTTCGTGTTAATGTGTCTAAGTCGTTTGTTTTTGCAGCGAGTTGTTTAGTCAAATGTGCTGAAAATTCTGTTTTTCCAAGTTGCTGCGTGTTTTTGTAGCTAAGTTCGTCGAGTTCATAGTTGTTGCTGCAGGTTGAAATCTTTCGTTTGCATTGCTAAGTCTAACCGAGTCTTGTTGTCATGTATGAGATGTCTGAGTTGTACAGTTGTCGTCATTGTTTGTAGTCGTCTTGTCCTTTTTGTTAGTTCGAGTCGGTAATGTTAGTACTGTTTGCTGCAGTTTGTTTCCTCTGTGTAGTGGTCTAAGTTCGTTTTAGTGCTTGGTAATTAAATTTAAGTTTGTGAAAATTCTTGTTTGATTTTTCTGGCTAGTTATATTTACGAACAAGTCATGCAGAATTTTTGAATCTTCTGTAAATAAATTTTAATAGTAAAAAAAAAAAAGTTAAAAAAGGAAAAAAAAATAATAATAATAAAAATACATATTTTAGATTTTGTTAAATTTTGTGTTAAATTTCTATGTTTTCTTTGTCTCTTTGGAACTTTAGTTCCAATTGAGACCGATTTTACTGCGTTTTCTTGGCTTTGTAGTGTGTTTACAGGTCTGCAATGGATGAAGTTGATACTTTTGCATATCTTTCTTTCCGAGTAGAGGCATATACTCGAGAAATTGCCTCGTGGAAGACTGCAGAGCCCACTACATGTCCGATGAGTACAAATGAGATGTCACAAGTGGCCCCTGAAACTTACACTGGTTATGAAGTTTGTGGAATTTATGATCACTTTGATTTCGAATGCTCTTACAATGTCTATAATTCTCAGAGTGCTCAGTTCGGACAAATGAATTCTTTTGAAGAAGGATATGGGTACAACCAATACTCAAACACTTTTGATCAAGAATGCGTGAATCAACCAGATTTTTACTACCAGGACAATGGTGCTCAAAATTTTTCATATCATAATCAGCAACAGTTTGAGCAACAATTTTATCAGGCATATGAGCAGTCGCCACAGCAAGAATATCAATATCCTCCTCTACAAGAACATCTACATGTTTCTCAACCCAGCGTAGATGTGCAAGCTGATCAGACAAAGGAGATGTGGGATATCTTGAATAAAATGCTAAAGACGATGGAAAAATTAGAAACTCAAAGTTTGGCAATCGAATCTCAAATTGCACAGTTGGCTAATTCTTCTACTACAGGGCAGCTCGGCTATTTACCATCATCATCTACCCGATCCGAAGAGGACCTGATTGCTATCAATCTCACAAGCGATCAGGAATATGATAGTTTCTCCATGTATGTTGATGATGAGGCCATTGATAAAGAGAAGGAGCATGCCACCGATGACGAGATCAATGATGTTGCTGCTATCGAGAACAATGTGACTGATGATGAGGCTACAAAGGAAAGCAATACAGAGATGGTTGTTGTTTCTCTTCCGCAACCGGTGCCTAAGCTACCATGTATTGATAAATTTGCTCTCGATCTAGCCTCTACTTACAAGGCTTCTCTGCTCAAGAACACTTATTTCAAGGTTGATATGATAACAAATATTGTCCAAGATGATATTTCTCAAATTCTGGTTTAGGATCCATACAAAGTGGCTCTTACGTGTCAAGCCCAAGAAACGGGAGAAGATGGAAGTGTCTACTTAATCAAAGATGCGATAAGCCAAGATGTTCGAATGGCTCATGTGGAAGTGATGAGTGAAGAAAAGCCACCACCAGAACCTCCGCCTTATGTCAAGGGAGTTCGATACTTTCGTGGAGTTATCAATTCGTATTTTCATGTTTGTTTGAGTGTTAATTTACATAATTGATATATTCTCTAGCAAAGTGGTATCAGAGCGGTGAGATCTGGGGCAGTATGGTGGCTCCGTCGACAAATCAACAAAGGATAGAGTCGTTGGAGCGTTGTATGGAAGGGTTTCGAGCAGAAATGGAGGAGAGAGTTACCGCTACGGTGAATGTAGCGGCGTCGGGAATACAGAACACGATGGTTGATACTTTATCGACAACGGTGGAGCAAGTAATGACGAGAATGGAGTCCAGTATGGTCAAATCGAGGGAGGAGCAGGATAATTTCCGAAAAGAAATGCGGATGGCCATGGCGACGTTGAAGGTAAACGAGGTGACTCGGGGTGACGGGGTGAGTTCACCAGGGGGTCAAGGGTCTGGGTTGGTTACGGGTACGGGTCACAGCCCGGGTACCGGGTCGGGTACGGGTACCGGGTCAGCCCAAGTTGGAGATCAATTTGGGGGAAATTGGAGAATTAAGAAATTGGATCTACCAATATTTGATGGCACCAACCCAGATGGGTGGATTCTGCGTGCTGAGAGGTATTTCCACTTTTACCGTTTGGGGGAAGAGGAGACTATGGAGGCAGCTGTGGTGTCCCTCGACGGCGACGCTTTATTGTGGTATCAATTTGAGCACGGCAGGCGTCCTATCAGAAATTGGTCGGAGTTGAAGGGGATGTTGTTGAGGCAGTTTAGATCGTCCTCCATGGGCAGTCTGCAGGAGCAATGGTTACACCATCAACAAACAGGAGGAGTAGTTGAGTACAGAAGGAGGTTCATCGAGCTCATAGCTCCGTTGACGGGGGTTCCGGAGGATATAGCGTTAGCCCAGTTCATCAATGGGCTGCGTGATGAGGTTAAGGCTGAAGTTCGAATTATGGGAGCATTGAATTTAGAGCACGCGATGGATCTAGCTGTCAAGGTAGAAGAAAAACTCACTAATGGAGGAACCAGGAAACATTACGGAGGGGGGCCATCATCTAGTTATACAGGTACATTCTCACCCACATCTCCTAAATCTTATTGGAGTTCACCTGGGTCGAGTAGGTCAGTCTCAATGTACTCGTAATCATCTCATTCACCGTCGAGCCAGTCTGCTAAGAGTGTGAGTAGTTTGCCTGTAGCCAAACCCATTGGAGAATTTAAGAGGTTGAATGACAGAGAGTTACAGGCGAAAAGGGAGAAGGGAGAGTGTTTCAGGTGTGAGGAGAAATGGTTTGCGGGTCACCGATGCAAGAAGAGAGAACTAAGTGTAATTTTGATGCAAGGAGAAGGCGAATTATGCGAGGAAGGGGGTACATCAGAAGAGGAAATTGGTAACTGTGAAGAGTATGGCGAGGAAGCAAAGGATACAATACAGTCTGGCATATCCTTGAATTCAGTAGTAGGAATTTCAAATCCAAAGACAATGAAACTGTTGGGTGAAATACAGGGGAATCAAGTTGTGGTAATGGTGGATCCAGGGGCGACACACAATTTCATTTCCTCGGCCGCAGTACAGAAATTGAAGATACCAGTGGTGACCACGGAAGGGTTTGATGTATGTTTGGGCAATGGTGAAACCGTGACAGGAGTGGGGATGTGTAAGTCGTTGGTTTTGCAGTTACCCAATGTGACAATAGTGGAGGATTTCTTGCCTTTGACACTGGGCAACTCTGATGTAATTTTGGGTGTGCAATGGTTGGAGAAGCTGGGCACGGTGGCAACCAACTGGAAGACTCAGACGCTTAAGTTCACCATGGGACGACAGAATGTGACCATAAAAGGGGATCCAAGTTTGGGGAGGTCCAAGATTTCGTTAAAAGCGTTGATTAAAACATTGAATAAAGGGGGACAAGGGTACTTGGTAGAATGCAATGAAGTCACCGCTCAGACAACGAGTAGCGAAGCCTTACAGAAAAAAGATGAAGTACCAGGCTACTTACAACCTGTTCTGCATAAATTTGAGGGAGTTTTTCACATGCCACCTGGGTTGCCTCCTACCCGTGAGCTAGAGCACTATATTAATCTTAAAGAGGGTACGAACCCAGTTAGCGTGCGCCCTTATCGCTACTCTCAGTCCCAGAAGAATGAAATCGAAGCCTTAGTGCGTGATATGATCAAGGCTGGAATAATCCAACCCTCCCACAGTCCTTTCGCCAGCCCAGTAATTCTAGTTAAAAAGAAAGACGGGTCGTGGAGGTTTTGCGTCGATTATTGGGCGTTAAACAAGGTCACTGTAGCTGACAAATTTCCGATTCCAGTGATTGATGAATTGTTAGACGAGCTCCATGGTGCCACAGTGTTCTCAAAGCTGGATCTTAAATCGGGATACCATCAGATTCGTGTTAAGTCAGAGGACGTGCCAAAAACGGCTTTCAGAACGCATGAAGGGCATTACGAGTTCTTAGTAATGCCTTTCGGGTTGATGAACGCCCCTGCCACGTTTCAAGGGTTAATGAATATGATTTTCAAGCCATACCTTCGCCACTTTGTTTTAGTTTTTTTTGACGACATACTGATATACAGCCCAGATGTCGAGCAGCACTCATTACATGTGGAGACAGTGTTACAGGCGTTGCAGGAGCATGAATTGTATGCGAACCGTGGGAAGTGTGAGTTTGGGAAGGGTCAATTAGCTTATCTGGGGCATGTAATCTCAGCCAGGGGGGTAGCAGTTGATGATAGTAAGGTGCAAGCAAAGCTAGATTGGCCACTGCCCAGGAATATCAAAGATTTAAGGTCGTTTTTGGGTTTAACTGGGTTTTACAGAAAGTTTATAGCTGGGTATGCCAACATTTCTCGACCTTTGATAGATCAATTAAAGAAGGACCAGTTTGGGTGGAATGACGAAGCAACCTTGGCCTTCAATGCTCTGAAACAATCGATGGCAACAGCCCCAATTCTGGCAATGCCTGACTTTGATAAAAGCTTTATAATCGAGACAGATGCATCGGGATTTGGCCTGGGGCCTGTGTTACTTCAAGATGGACATCCTATTGCATTTTTTAGCAAGGTTTTAGGCCACCGATCCCGACTCAAATCTATTTACGAGAAGGAATTGATGGCGATAGTGCTGGCAATTTTAAAATGGAGGCATTATCTATTAGGAAGGCGATTTGTGGTTCGCACCGATCAACAAAGCTTGAGGGATTTATTGGAACAAAGGGAAGTAGGGCCTGATTACCAGCACTGGGTAAGCAAAATCATGGGGTTTGAGTTTGAAATTCAATACAAGCCTGGGGCCTCCAACCGTGTGGCCGATGCTCTGTCTCGTAAACCCACCTTCAACACGGAATTGGGCAGTATCACTGTAGCAGAGGGCCTGTCTTGGGCAGAGATTGAAAAGGAAATACAGCAGGATCCTTTTATTGCACAGATTAAAGACGATTTGGCGAACAACAGGCCTGTGCCTAAGGATTACTATATGGATGGAGGGGTGTTACGGTTTAAAGGGCGGATCGTGTTGCCTTCTAAGGGGGCCATGTTACATAGGCTCCTACACACATACCACGATTCCCCTATAGGTGGGCACTTGGGGGAGTTAAAGACGTACCAACGTGTGGCTATGACCTGGTTTTGGTCGGGTATGAGGAAAGACATTGCTCAATATGTGCAACATTGTGAGGTGTTCCAACAAGCCAAATCGTCAACATTAAAACCTGCTGGGCTCCTCAACCCTTTGCCCATTCCGTCGACAGTATGGGATGAAATATCGATGGACTTCGTGGAGGGTTTGCCTAAGTCGAATGGAGTTAATGCCATCTTGGTAGTGGTAGATCGACTCACTAAGTACGCACATTTCTTGCCTCTCAGCCACCCCTTCACTGCTCCCACTGTGGCCAATTTGTTTGTACGGGAAGTTGTTCGTTTACACGGGTTCCCCTCAAGCATTGTTTCAGACAGAGACAAAGTCTTTTTAAGCCTATTCTGGAAAGAGATATTTAAACTGCATGGCACCGTTCTCAACAGAAGCACGACATACCACCCTCAGTCCGATGGCCAAACCGAGGTAGTGAATAAATGCCTCGAAACGTACTTAAGATGTTTTATTGGTGGCAAGGCTAAGGCATGGGCTAGTTGGCTTCCTTGGGCTGAGTATTGGTACAACACTACCTTCCATGCCTCAACCGGGTGCACTCCCTTCAAGGCACTCTATGGCAGAGACCCACCCCAAATCATTAAGTTTGTACCTGGCAATACGGGGTTGTCATCTCTTGAAGACCAACTTCTGGAACGAGATGCCATATTGGATGAATTGAAAATCCAGCTACTGCGTGCTCAACAACGAATGAAACAGAATGAAGATTTGTCACGGCGAGAGGAGGTATTTCAGGTTAATGACTGGGTTTACTTAAAGTTACAGCCTTATCGGCAACAATCCGTGGCTCGTCGTATGTGTGTCAAACTGGCAGCCCGTTACTACGGACCATTTCGAATCTTGCAGAGAATTGGGGAGGTAGCCTACAAGCTTGAATTACCTGCATATTCTCAAATTCATCCCGTGTTCCATGTCTCACAGCTGAAGCGTGCCAAGGACACCACTTCCAGTTCTCCTACCTTACCACCGGTTCTCAGTGATGCTAGGGATTGGAATGGGAAACCAGAAGCTGTGTTAGGAGTTAGACAAATTCAGTCCAGCCCATCTAATGAAGTTGAAGTGTTGATCAAATGGGACAATTTGCCTGAGTTCGAAGCCACTTGGGAGTTGTTCTCCAATGTGGACAATCTTTTTCCTGCATTCCACCTTGGGGACAAGGTTGCTCTTTGGGCCGGGGTAATGCTACAATCCCACCTGGCCCCCATACAAATTACTTATGCTAGAAGGCCCAAGATAATAGGAACAGGAGCAGCTGAGCCCAACTGAATGACCCAGACCAGTAACGTTCAAGTGTAATTTATTAATATTATTTGTAAGGGCAATTTGGTATTTTCCAAGGGGAAAAGGGGAATTAGGGTATATGTTAATGTTGCCCATTGCATTAGGGTTTTATGGAATGATTGTAATAGAGTTAAACTTGGGAGAGGCCACATCTGGAATCGTGGAGTTATCAATTCGTATTTTCATGTTTGTTTGAGTGTTAATTTACATAATTGATCTATTCTCTAGCAGTCTTGCACCTGCTCCTGGGGTTCATGGTGGAGAGTTCGGGTATCAGCAACCACTTTCTTATGGCTATCAGAAGGGTTTAACATATCCACCGTATGGGTGAGTACTGCTCCGATACAATGGTTCATTTGAAAGTATGATTTACGTACATAGGCAGAGTTTTTTCACTCCTAGCGTATTGGTCTCTGAGTGTTATTCAACATTTACTTGTGTCAATTCATGTGTGTATAGATATATGCGATAGTTCTACAGTTTTGCCCTACATGTGCACTACACATTTGATTACAACTTCTGTGATATTGAGAGATTATTGTTTCCAGTGTGCGCCTACTGGATTTTTTGTAACAAACACTTAAATGTGCTGCCACCAATTATATGCCTAGTTCTACCTTCTTGGTCGACCGATACTGTGTTTAATGTTGATCAGCGTGCTTCACATTAGAGGATATGAGGATCACTTCTTCTAATCCTTTCCTGATCTTGCATCTACTTACCCCTAACCCAGATTATGAATATTACAACATAATAGAGTTTGTCATTTCCAATGATAACTTAGATTGCACATGTCTGACAGTAATTGGACACAGTCACACAGGGCATTGATCCTTCCAGGAATGCACAAAAAAGTGTCTCATGGAAGAAGTTTGAATCTGAAATTTTTTGATGTGCACAATGATGATTTTGAAAAAGATATCTAGTTAAAATTACCATCAGACAGTATATTTCATCAAGTACAGACCAAATAAGCCGATACAGGAAAACATAAATCTTGCATTTTTGGATGCAAGTAAACACATTATTTTCTTAATTATCACCAATAGATCGATTACAATTTAGCCAAGGAACCTTATAATTCTTAAACTTTTCATGCTTGCAGGTACATGGCATATGGTCCGGAATACTGTTCTCCACAGGTAAATAAATGTGTCCAGAACCTGACTTTAAGTGATGCTATCTAGCATTTTATTGTTTCTCTCAACTATACATGTTGTTAGAGTTCCAGTTTGTTTCGTAATGTAAAAAAGTTGCTTCATGTAGGGTGTGTACAGCCCATATATGGCGCAGCAGTATCTCCAACTATATGGAGTGCCTGGATCAGTAAATTTAGCTACGTATCCTTACAACATCGGCCAGTATGTTCCCTATAGTCATGCTTATACAGCATCGCACAGTTATCCACTGCCCGGTCATCAAACTGTGCCTGTGCAGTCTGGTGGCCCCAGTGCCACATCAATCACCACATCTTTTCCAACACTGCAACCTCCAAATCCAACAGGCAGGTCCCCTTTCTCTTAATTTCCCTATTTTCATTCTTTATTTTGAAATGTACTAACAATATTGGATCGAGTATGGTCATTGTTTATTTTGTTTTTATATAATTATTTGTTAGTTACTGGGTAAATTTTCATAAATCTGATGTGGTTAGCTTCTGGCATTATCAGGTGCAAGGGCACCTGTTCCAGCACAAACTCAATTTTTACTGCCAGGTCCTACTCAGATTATCCAAGGTAGTGGTTCTGAACAAAATGCCTCATGAGGATTTGACAAAGGTAAGAAATTTACTACCACCTACGCTTCAGGCACAAACTTGTATAGATTTTAATTTGTGAATTGCTTTGGATGCTATGCAGGCTTTCTTGTTTTGCAGCATGATCTAGAGCAGCGGTACTGCTACTTGAGTGGTGGACTTCAGATCTTTCCTTGAAAATTATTTATTATACATTTTATAGGTAAATTCTTAAATTCTGGCAATAATTTTTTTTCATTTTTCAACTTCAAGATGTGTGAAGTCTGTTATTCGGACTCGCGGATTTTGTTTACATACCGGTGCTGACATGATATGACATGGGTGTGGAATTACATCTCTGTACAATCAGTCTTTATGAAACTGAACGCTTG
The DNA here is from genome assembly GCA_037693485.1 of Kitagawia praeruptora. NCBI lineage: Eukaryota > Viridiplantae > Streptophyta > Magnoliopsida > Apiales > Apiaceae > Kitagawia > Kitagawia praeruptora. The sequence continues at coordinate 44,497,205 of CM075344.1, read as the reverse complement.
ACCTTGCAGCAATCTAGCTCTAAATTAAATCTAAGCCTTCCTGATACTTCCAAATATTCGACTCCACACATCCACAACCAAATATGGGTAACATAGCTTGTGACTCATGAGTGGTGCAAACAGGCAATGAAGTACATATTCAGTGTGGGTGTAACCCCTATATCTGTTTGCATTCTACTAATTTTCACTGATTCAGTGCTGATGTTTATGTTATGCAGGTCAGATTTCCTGCTCACCGTAGTGATATTTGAGTCGCTCCAGATGGTCGAGAAAAGAATGTGGATTATGTTATGAGTATTTGTTCGAGTTATTTGTTTGTAAACCCTCTTGTTCTGCCGGTCTTCTGGATGACTGGTAGATCACCATAAATCAATGGTTGGGGTTGGTAGTTCTAGGATAAGGTCCTAGCTCTGCTTAGAGTCAAACATGTGACCAAAATATGCTAAAATCAAATTATGATTCTTTCATAATTGTCCCCAGCCTTTTCCAGTGTTGTGTCTTTGAGTTGGTGAATCCTATAAGGTATCCTCAGGTTCGGAATTGCTGTGAAATCCGCAAACAAGTTGACGCTTATACTGAAAGTAGTCAATCGTAGAACAAGAGGGAATTGTTTTATGGCTTGTTGGAAGTCCATTAGAAACTCATGTAGTTTGGATTACCTTGAGATTTTGAACTTGATCTTAGATTTGCATTTCTCTAGTACTTTCAAGTCAGATCTTTAAATTGGGAAGTTTGATCTGCAATACCATTTATGTTAAATTGTTAATCTAATCTTCACTCCAACTCTTACTTGTAATTCAAATATTTTGGTGTATCAAACCACAACAATCAAACTTACTTTTACCCCTGGATGTGACAGTGTTCGTCCTGCCATTTCAAGCCAAATTTCAAAGTAGTTGCTAATGAGACTAGAAGCTAGTTAGAGTCTACATAAACGAGTTAAATCTCATCGCGTTCCTCTAAATATGTGTGTTTTGGGGGGAAATTACTTGATCCTCTTGTTATGTTTCATTTACGATCTAGTTCTTCATTAATATTTCAATTTTCGTCTCCTTGTTGAAATCTTTTAGTTGCTATATAGAAATGAGTTCTGTTAACAATATGAAGCATGATAAAGAAGATAAAGAAAAGCAGAGAAACTGGGAACAAGAAGATATTTCTATTATCCCTGTTGTTCTTGATTACAAAAGCTGAAGAAAAACATGCATTACCTGAGTACTATATAGCAGTACCAGGTCTCTTAAATGCATCATCAAGAATCAAGATGTCTACCATTTTGTTTGGTTTCCTTTTGGGGAGCAGTCCATTGGACCTCATTCTGCAGAACATTTTCACAAAATTTTATTGATAGCCTTAAACCCGATGCATATCCAACCCAGTAATTGTCATTCTCTCTTTTAGAGGGTAACATGCAATTAATTAAGTATGAGAAATTTGTCAAAAAAAAAGAGGGGTACGAAAAATAATGAGAAAATACTACAGGATCTATAAAAAAAAATGTTCTAGTATATCATTGAAAATTAAAATACACGCGTTTCCAAATATATAAGGATAAATATTGATAACTTTGGGAAGAAATAAAAATTAGGAATTGGGAGTAATGAAAAAGAAATAGCGTGAAAAGGATAATTAATTACAAATTTGGGGAGAGATATTGTAATAACTACCAAATTTATTACTATCTATAATATCCAGGTGAAAAATAAATATGTGCATAATAAAGACAAAAGGAATATTAATTACAAATTTGGGGAGAGATATTATAATAATTATACCAAATTTATTAGTATCTGTGAAAAATAAATATGTGCATAATAAAGAAAAAAGATTTGCAAAAATCTGTTATGCAAATTCATATTTCGACCAGCTCTATATAAACAGTTCTAATCATGCCTTGTCTTCACAACATCAGAAGCTACAATTCAATAGTCAATAGTAATATATTATACTAATACGCAGGGTTAATAATATACGGATGGCCAGATTGACAATTGCATCACTGTTACTAATCGCTCTTCTTATTTTGTGTTCAGGTTTATTTTGTTCACCATCCTCCTCATAAAAAATCACATATATGACATGCATTTATCTTTTGATTGCTAGCTATTTCTAATCAAGATATAATTAGATGTGTTGGTTCAAAACTACTTGTTATATGTTACATGTGTATTTCTAATCAAAATATAATTAGATGTTAAAGTTGGTTCATAACTACTTGTTATATGTTACATGTGTTTGATGACGAATCATGTTTTGACTGATTCTTTTTTTAATCTTATTTTTATGTCTAGTATCGATTAATTTTTGAATTTTCTCATCAATAATACTAGTTCCGCAATTGTTTGTATTGTATTGTTTATTTGTGTTTATTGTTTTTGTTAATTAACTAATTGTAATGGTTGATTATACTGTAATCAGGTAGCGAGGAGGTAATGGGACAACAACTGAAATGTTGTTACGATAATAAGTTAGTAGGAGGATGTAAGCCGGGAAGTCCTGTCGATACAAAATGTAATAATATGTGTACGGCTCCATGCGGTTCGAAAGGTGGACGGTGCAAGGTGTTTTCCGGAAAATGGGAATATTGTCACTGTATGTGTTGAGGATGTTGATTTATTCTTTAATTTGTAACTCAATGTTTCTTTCTTCATTAAAAAAATAATGGATGCATTATTATTATTATTGAATAAACTCTATAATTTTTCATATAGTTTCCTGTTTTTGTTATCAAAATGCAATTTTCGTTTCTTTAAATGCTAAAATGATAAAGTTTGAAATAAGTCATCATCTTTTACAATATTGAACTGTTATATTTTGTAAATTATAACAGTTTTTTGTGATATTTAAACTAATACCATATTTTTGTCTTAAATTAAAGAACTTTCTTTACCTTGTAAGTTCATAAATTAAATGATTTTACTGAAGTTTGAAGGTCAAAATTATTTTATTATAATGACTTTGTCTACATAATACCATAAAATACATATTATAACCGCCAACTAAATTGCGTATCATATTTTAAAGTGCACTTAACATTTGCAAAATATAATCTTACAAAAGTCAGTTAAAATGAGACATAGCAGTGGTCAGGTACCATAACCAAACACTTGTTGTAACAAGTCTTCCATTTTTCATGAATACCTTTGGAGTAGCAGAATTTTTGCTTCTTGGTGGTTTAAAAGGATGATTGAATACTCCGCCTTGTGTTTCTTGTAAAGGTTGTGAAAATCCTGTAGTTACTTGACTTTGTTTATCTTGAGATTGATTAGCATTTGCTGTAACCTGAAGAGGCTGATCTGCATTCCTAGTAACATGGTCAATTCTTCCATCACCAACATGGTCAAGTCTTCCATCACCCATTTGTCCACCATCACCATTTTCAACTTGTTTACTCAAATCATGTTGCTGAAAATGGATCCAACAAATAAACTAGAAATTGTAATAAAGTTCGAATTTTTTGAAATTACGTCCAGAACAAGAACTAAACCAAGATCGAAATGAGCTAAAAATATGAGTACCTTTGCCGGACATGATCTTTTATTATGTCCAGACAATTTACAGTAGCTACATGCATTGGTTGTGCCTTGCCTCACTAACTTTGTTGGATCTTTTTTTGGAATATCATTTTTTCTTGATATGCTAAAATCAAATTATGATTCTTTCATAATTGTCCCCAGCCTTTTCCAGTGTTGTGTCTCTGAGTTGGTGAATCCTATAAGGTATCCTCAGGTTCGAAATTGCTGTGAAATCCGCAAACAAGTTGACGCTTAAACTGAAAGTAGTCAATCGTAGAACGAGAGGGAATTGTTTTAGGGCTTGTTGGAAGTCCATTAGAAACTCCTGTAGTTTGGATTACCTTGAGGCTTGAGATTTTGAACTTGATCTTAGATTTGTAAAGATGCCTGCATTTCTCTAGTACTTAGAAGCTATCAAGTAATGGGAGATAAAAACCCACTGATGATAGCCGTGCAATTTATTTTTCATCTTTGTATTATGTATTTGAATATAATTTTTGGGCAACATTGAATGCCAAGTACTTTTCTTGTTTTTTCAGTTGCAAGTGTGAATGGAATTGGTTGCATAAAATTTTGATTTTATGAACCCAGTAGGAAGAAACAATTTGAGCTAACCATGTTAATAGCGGGGATAGGTCAAAAGACTGCAATTTAAAAAAAAAAAAAAAAAAGGATATTCTCAATGGTGCCCATCTGTTATTGATTTTTCCAAATATTATTATTAATTACTATAATATTTTGGTGCTCTTCAACTGAACCCCGAAAGTTGAAACAATTCAATCTTTGAATAATCAGCTGCTGTCACTGGAAGCAAATTTCTGGTATTTGCAAGTCTGTTTGCAGCATCTCGTGCTCTGCCTGTAATACGCTGAATAGCTCCTTAATTTCTTTTAAGTCAGATCTTTAAATTCGGAAGTTTATTCTGCAATACCATTTATGTTAAATTGTTAATCTAATCTTCACTCCAACTCTTACTTGTAATTCAAATATTTTGGTGTATCAAACCACAACAATCAAACTTACTTTTACCCCTGGATGTGACAGTCATTACAAGTTTAAAACCAACATGATGTTTGGCTCGAAATTGCTTCATTCGCTGCATGAATTTAAAATCATACGAGACATTTTAGCAAATATTGTCTAGGCTGTGTCACTGTAAGTTATACCCTGCAAGTTACGTGTGAGCTACCATGATCTGTTAGTTCGTCCTGCCATTTCAAGGGAAATTTCGAAGTAGTTGCTAATGAGACTAGAAGCTAGATAGAGTCTACATAAACGAGTTAAATCTCATCGCGTTCCTCTGAATTATGTGTGTTTTGGGGGGAAATTACTTGATCCTCTTGTTATGTTTCATTTACGATCTAGTTCTTCATTAATATTTCAATTTTCGTCTCCTTGATGAAATCTTTTAGTTGCTATATAGAAATGAGTTCTGTTAACAATATGAAGCATGATAAAGAAGATAAATAAAAGCAGAGAAACTAGGAACAAGAAGATATTTCTATTATCCCTGATGTTCTTGATTACAAAAGCTGAAGAAAAACAATGCATTACCTGAGTACTATATAGCAGTACCAGGTCTCTTAAACTTGTCCCTTACTCTAACAAACTATCAATGTAAAGTCCATATTGCTATAATGTAAAGTACATGAATCAAGATTAGAGCACTGCTGAGAATTGGAGTTTCAGTTGTAGACAAAGAGTGGTCCTCTTGAAGAAGATGCAATACGGGCTAGTTTTATTGTGCTGAATAAAAAGTAGATTAGCTCACTAAACATGTGCTTAAGAGCATCCTGCTTACTCAGTTGAAGAACGGGGTACTAACTTCAGTAAGTTCCTCAGATTCCAAAGAGTTCCGACAATTGATACGAAGAAGATAAGTTTTGGACTGATATCATGCATCATCATGAATCAAGATGTGTACAAGAGGGTCGCAGAGCATGTCACTGGTAGAACTATGAGAATGTGTCGACCATTTTGTTTGGCTTCCTTTTGGGGAGCAGTCCATTGGACCTCATTCTGCACAACATTTTCACAAAATTTTATTGATAGCCTTATATCCGATGCCGGGCCCGAATCTACATTTGGCCCACCAATTCATATCCAACCCATAATTGTGATTCTCTCTTTTAGAGGGTGACATGCAATTAATTAAGTTTGAGAAATTTGTCAAAAAAAAGTACGAAAAATAATGAGAGAATACTACATGATCTATAAAAAAATCTTCTAGTATATCATGGAAAATTAAAAAACACGCGTTTCCAAACATAAAAGGATAAAAATATATAACTTGGGAAGAAATTGAATTGGAGTAATGAGAGAAATATTGTCAAAAGGAAAATTAATTATAAATTTGGGGAGAGATATTGTAATAATTACCAAATTTATTAGTATCTATAATATAATATCCAGGTGAAAAATAAATATGTGCATAATAAAGACAAAAGATTTGCAAAAATCTGTTAGGCAAATTCATATTTCGACCAGCTCTATATAAACAGTGCTAATCAGGCCTTGTCTTCACAGCATCATAAGCTAAAATTCAATAGTCAAATAATAATATTATATATTATATTTATACGCAGGGGCCTTCCCTTGAATTTTTTTTAATAATATACAGATGGCCAGACTGACAATTGCATCACTATTACTAATCGTTCTTCTTATCCTATGTTCAGGTTTATTTTGTTCACCATCATCATAGTTAAAAATCACATATATGATATATGACATGCATTTATCTTTTCATTGCTACCTATTTCTAATCAAAATATAATTAGATGTTAAATTTGGTTCATAACTACTTGTTACATGTTATTTATGTTTGATGACGAATCATGTTTTGACTGATTCACGTTTCAATCCACTAATCTTCGAAAATTCGAATAAGAAAATTTATCAAATTTTCTAGTATCGATTAATTTTTGAGTTTGCTCATCAATAATACTTGTTCCGAAATTGTTTGTATTGTAAATTTGTGGTTATTGTTTATTGTTAATTAACTAATTGTAATGCTTGATTATATTGTAATCAGGTACCAAGGAGGTAATGGGACAACAATTAAAGTGTTGTTACGATAACAAGCTAGTAGGAGGATGCAAGCCCGGAAGTCCTGCCGATACAAAATGTAATAATCTGTGTACGGTTTCATGCGGTTCGAAAGGTGGACGGTGCAAGGTGTTTTCCGGTAAATGGGAATATTGTCATTGTATGTGTTGAGAATATAGATTTATTTTTTAATTTGTAACTCAATATTTCTTTCTTCATTAAAAGAATAATGTATACTTCATTATTGAATAAACTCTATAATTTTTCATATAGTTTCCTGTTTTTGTTATTAAAACGCAATCTTCGTTTCTTTAAATGTAAAAATGATAAAGTTTGAAATGAGTCATTATTTTTTATCAGATTGAAAAATGAGAAATCTTAAAATTACCAAAATTGTTTCTGAATATTGATTTATCATCATATAATTGATTGTCGTTTCGTAAATGAAATGGGCTACTACTCGTTACATAATATGAATTCTAAAAATGAAACGAATGTCATGTATTATTTTGGAACATTTTTGGATTTTTTTTCAAAATATGTAACATTACTCAAACAAAAAAGATGTGCCCAAATAAATTAAATTTTACTAATCATAAACGGAAATGTTTAAGGGAACCGGCTATAAATTGCACATGTTTTATGATATTATATAACATATAAAAAAAATTAGAAATTACTAAATCTAATCAAGTATATAAAACTGAATAAGAAGAATATTGTTAAAATTACAATAACATTTCCCATTTTACATTTTACATGTATTTTTGATTTATTTAATTGATTATTTTTTAATTGAATATTAAAATTCAATAATTATTTTTTTTTTGAAAAACTATAAGAACCAAACCAAACGTACTCAGTATATCCCGCATGAGCAGGGTCTGAGGGGGGTAGGATGTACGCAGTCATGCCCCTACACAAAGGTAGAGAGATTGTTTCCGGTTTTTGACCCCCGGCAGGAGTCGAACCCGTGACCTCACGGTTCACGGATTGAGCACTTACCACTATGCTTAGTTAAAAATTACAAGGGATATAGGGACGCAGAGAGTATTTTCTAGCTTATTTTTCAGAGAATTCACTTATAATTGTTGTTATGTTTTCAAATTTGTATATATATATGTATATATATAATTTATATGTATACATATTTCTAGAAATATCCGTGATACTTCTAGAAAAAGAGGGATTTTAGTTAGAAAATATAGAAAAGATGATACGTTTTAGCTGAAAAGAGAAATTTTAGTTAGAAAAAAGAAAAAATGTAACATATTTTGGTTGAAAAAGGTAATTGATCAATTAATTAAAAGTAATTATATTAAACAAAATTGCTCGTAGTGCTTTTAAAAAGGGAGAAATTTTAGTTAGATAAAATATCATTGGCATGTTTTAGGTAAAAAAGGTAATTGATTATTTTATAGTAATTATAATTTAATTATGTTATTTTACTAAATAAAATTGTTTCCCGTGATATTTCTAGAAAAAGAGGGATTTTAGTTAGAAAATATAGAAAAGATGATACGTTTTAGCTGAAAAGAGAGATTTTAGTTAAAGAAAAGAAAAAAGGTAACATATTTTGGTTGAAACAGGTAATTGATCGATTATTTAATAGTAACTATATTAAACAAAATTGCTCGTAGTATTTTAAAAAAGGAGAACTTTTAGTTAGATAAAATATCATGGGTCGTCTGATTTAATGAAATAAATTAATAATATTATAATTACTAATGACTAAATTATTACGGTGTAAATGAGCCGATCCGAGCCGAACTCTAAAATGTTCATGTATCGTTTGTTAAGAAATTATCGAACTCGAGCTCGAACCTGAATCGAGCCAAAAAATATGTTTGAGTTCGATTCGTTAATATAAAATGTTGTTCACGAACATGTCTCATGAGCTTACTCACGAATTTTTGCTTTCAAACAACTCATTAAACTTGTTCACGAGCTTGTTCATGTAATTATACTCACGAATAAATTTTAAACATTGCTCGCGAACTTATGCTCACGAGCTCAATTAGAAACAACTCATATGTTTATTTCCTTATTTTTGTATACAAAAATCTAATATTAAAAAAATCAAAAAGTCCAAAATTAAATAATTAAAATTTTGTCTCAGCACTAGAAATGATAATAAATCATCAACCAATAAAATTCTCACATCTCCAATTCAAAAAAAACAAACAAAGTTTGATTTAAAAATAGAGGGCAAAGAAACGTAATTTTTTTATATAAATAAACTTATAAACTTAAGTTATTAAAGCTTAATCGTTTAAAAAACCAGCTTTATAATAATCAAACATATATATATATATACTATATATAGAAAATTATTTATTGAATTTGTTTATGAAACGCTAATGAACTCGTATACCGAGCATGTTAACGAACTCAATTATCGAAATTATTCACGAACATGTTAATCGAACTTGTTCGCGAGCTATCGAGTCGAACTTTACCGTGATCAAGTTCTGCTCATTTATAAATCGATCATTAAAATCATGTTCAAGATCAACTCATTTGTGAATCGAACCGAACTCGGACCGAACTTTTTTCGAACCGAACACCGAGCGGTTCGCGAGTGTATCGGTTCATTTACAGCCCTACTGATTACTTTTTTTAGCTAAAAGGTAATATCTTTTCTATATTTTATAACTAAAATATCTTATTTTCAAACTTGCTTTTTTTATTTCTTTTTCAGCTACCCTTACTTAGTTATTCTTTACTTATTTTATATATATTTCTTAATAACTAACCAATTACCTTTTTCATTTATTACCTTTTATACATTTTCCAACTAAAATCTCTTCTTTCCAAAAATAACATGGGTCGTTCTATTTAATGAAATAAACTAATAATATTATAATTACTAATAACTAACTGATTACCTTTTTCAGCTAAAAGGTTATATCTTTTCTATAATTTTAAACTAAGATATCTCATTTTCTAACTTATCTTTTTTTTACTTCTTTTTCGACTATTATCTTTTTTTACTAAAATCTATTCTTTCCGAAACTTGCTTTTTTACTTCTTTTTTAGTTATTACGTTTTCTAATATGGATTCTATCTATAATTAAGTAAGGGTAAATAAGTAAAATGATGAAAAGATCTGTCTATTACTTTGAGAAGAGAATCGTTGGTTTGACCGACGGACTACGTGGGAAATACGAGATCTAGGCAAGCATGGGAAGAATCAAAAGATGCACTGACGAAAATGATCTGAATTACGAGAATAACTAACTAAGTCGTGCCATAAGGGGCCATTCTCTAAACGCCAAGCCTTTAGGTTGTTTAAGTAGGTTGGGTGACAAATCGGCCATAGGAGTACTCCGGGATATAAATCAGGCCAACAACAGTGGAGCATACGACGATGCCGCCCGTTTTCATTTCGTGGAAGTCCTTGGCAGAGGAAAGGGCTCATACCGACCGACCGACCAAACTTTTAATATTTCGGCTTTTATATAATAGTATAGATAAGTTTTTAAAATTTTAATTTTCATGCATACAAATATTATTGTAATTATTTATTTTAATTATTACTTTAAAATGTTTACATTTATATAAAATGTTACTTAAAAGCAATTTTTTAAAAACTTTTATCTAATAGAAAGATTGTATTTTATCAAATCATGTATATTCTTTTTTGATTTTATACAATTTTTTAATATCGTTAGTGTGTTCTAGATTTTATGTAGCTTTTAATTATATAGATTATAATCCAAGCATGGATGTTTTTTAATTTTATTACCCATATTTTGATATACTTTTTTTAATTAGTAGCATAATAAATTTTTAAAATAAAAAATAATAATACATATTTGATAGTATTCTAAACAATAGTATTTTAATTTTTAAATATAATACGTTATTGATGGAATTTCTGGGAATAACTCATAATTTTTAAAATGAATATAATTTAGACAAATATTTAGTTATATTAATATGATGGTAAATCAAATAATAATAAAATATTTAATATTTAATAATTCACATGTTTATTTAGAATTTAATTTAGGCTTTACTAGTATTCAATAAAGGGGTGAAAGCCCTCAATAACCAAAATTTAAAGTGGAGAGCCCAAAATGATCACCGGCGGGAATGGTGCCCAAAATAACCAGGGGGCTACGCATTTGCGCTGTGCGTAGGGATAGGGCGGCCACGCATATGCACATTACGTGGAGTTTGTTAAAATCAATTTTGTGAACATCAAAAGTAGCCTGGGATGCGCATGTTGGACATGCGTGGCATCAGATAAGCATGTACAACATGCGTATCCCTAGTGACTGTTCATCATCTTCAACTTGCGTCGGAGTCGATTTTTAGCAAAATTTTGACCAATACGTTCAGTACTTTACAGGCATCGAGCACTAGCATATTATATACCAAAATGTTCGCCCTTTCACCTTCTACATGACTATACCATTCGATTTTCATTTGTTTTGCCGGAATCGAAATACCCAATTTGAACCTTTTTTCCGATCTAGTTTTTCGATTGGTTCGTGCATGCCCTTGCGGGGCAGAAATCAACAAATGAAGATGGTAAAGTGGAGAGGAAGTTATGGGCATCGTTTTGGTGTCTTCAGTTTTGGTGGAGGTTGCCGGAGGGTGTATATCGGAGGTAAAAAGCTAAGTCCTTGCTAGGATAGCTTAAACATAATAAATCTTTAGGTTCAATGCATGCCAAGTGCGAGACACCTCGTTCCCGTCCAACGTCTCCAACTTATAGGATCATCGCCCTAGTGTCTTCCTGACTCGATACGGCCCTTCCCAATTTGGGGCTAGCTTTTCCTTCTGGCCTACTCCTGAGGCTTCTATCTTCCTTAAAACCAAATCGCCTTGACGAAAGAACCTCTTCTTAACCCTTTGGTTGTAGTGAAAAGACGCTCTCTTCTGATGCTCTACATTTCTGGCATTTGCCTCATCCCTGACTTCATCAATCAGATCGAGGGCGAGCCTCATGCCTTCTTTGTTAGTTTTTGGTTCATATGCCTCAATCCGAGGGGATGCATGCATGATTTCCAAGGGCACAAATGCCTCGGCTCCTTAAGCCAACAAGAATGGGGTTGCTCCGTTTGTAACTTTAAAGGTGGTGCGATATGGCCAGAGTATAGGCAGCAACTCATCCACCAAAGTGTTCCTCGGGCGCTCGACCCTCTTCTTCAGTCCATCAAGGATAATCCGATTTGCTACCTCTGTCTGTCCATTAGCTTGAGGATGAGCCACTGAAGTAAAACGAAGCTCAATAGCATTCTCCTCGCAATACTTCTTGAACTCTTCATTGTTGAACTGTGTCCCATTATCTGTCACAAGGATTCGTGGGATTCCATATCTACAGATTATGCTCTCACAAAAGAATTGGGCAACTTGCTTGGTGGTTATCTTGGCTAGGGGCTTAGCCTCAATCCACTTGGTAAAGTAGTCGATGGCCACTATCAAGAATTTCCTTTGTGCTAAAGCTACAGGGAAAGGACCAAGTATATCCATTCCCCACTTTGCGAACGGGATAGGAGAGTTAATCGACATCAGCATCTTAGGTGGCTACCTTACAATCAGAGCATGCTTTTGGCACCTATCACACCTTTTGACATAATTCTGTGCATTGGCCAACATCTCTAGCCAATAAAATCCAAATCGAGTAATCTTGTGAGTTAGGGCCCTGCCCCCCAGGTGTTGCCCACAGATCCCTTCATGGACTTTCTCCAATGCATCTTTAGCCTCTTGGGGCCTCAAACACTTTAAGTATGGTATGACAAATGACCTCTTGTAAAGAATACCTTTAATCAGGGCATATCTCAATGCTCTTACTGATAGCTTCCAGATCAGATCGGATTTATGGTAAAATCGAAACCGAAACTCTTCGGGTTTTAAAATCTAAAACCGAAACCGCAACCGAAACCGGCGGTTCGGTTTCGGATTCAAAATTGTCGAATCGGATGCAATCGGTTTGGTTTCCGTTTTAAACCCGACTACATAGCAGATTTTGATCCTGAATTTATGAAAGCAAAAATCTGGCAAAAATGGAAAGGAAGGAAAGAGTTTATACAACAGTTAGCCAACAATTTATTGCTGCTGGGACTTTTGACAATGGTTCACGGATCAAGAGAGTAGTGTAGGTTCACACTGTACAGTAAATTCTTTTGCCTGCATTTTTTTGTCTGCTATCAGTGGTGTATATTTGGATCAACTTAATTGTATGGCTAAAATAGGTGAACTGTCTGCTATTTAGTACATATGTACACTCTTGGGTTTTTTTTACTGGTTTCAAAAATTAGGTGTAACATGTTTCTACACTAAATTGATGGTATTTAAATGGTTAGGAGAGTTCATTTTATTGCCCGTAATAATGATGCTGATCGACGATCCTATCAGTAGGATCCAACTAGGTTTGCAATGCAATAGCCATTGTAAATTCAGTTGGTGCAAATTATATTTCAAAAAATATGGGTATTTATTAATAATATATATATATATAATTTATTTATTTATTTTAATCGGATCGGATTCGGGTTTTTTCGGATCGTATCCGATAAGAAACCGAAACCGCATAATCGGATTCGGTTTTTAATTTTTCGGTTTCGGTTTCGGATCAGTTTTATACGGATCAGTTTTTAGCGGTTTTTAGCGGTTTCGGATTTTTTTGGATTTTTGCTCAGCCCTAGGATCTATCCAGCAGCCCCCTACATCGATCGGTGCCACCAATTTTGAGTTGATGGTCGGGGCCTTCAAGACCTGGAAGTAAACACTTCCCGCATAATTCTTTATCTCAGAAGAAACAAACTTGGAAAGGGCATAGGCCTTAACGTTCTCTTCTCTCGGAATGTGCTCCACATAGCACTCATCAAACTGAGTCATAACAGCCTTCAAAACTCTCAAATACTTTGCCATAGTTTCATCATTGGCTTCAAACTCACCATTCACTTGCGATACTTCTAGTCTTGAGTCTCCACACACTTTGAGGTTCTTGACCCTCATGATTCTGTCCAAGCCTAACCCGGCTATTAAAGCTTCATACTCAGCTTCATTGTTGGTCATTGGGTAGTCCAACTTTAAAGCATACTCGACTATAAACTTGTCAGGGCTTTGCAAGACTAAACCTGCACTACTAGATTTCGTTTCTATCAGGTACAAGCTCTTCATCTTTATCCTCTCTTCTAGGGATGGTCACTATCTCATGCCCCCCGACTTCTTGGTTGCTAATGGTACATTCAACCACGAAGTCATCCAATGCCTAAGCCTTGATGGCTGTTCGAGACTTGTATGTGATGTCAAATTCTCCGAGTTCGACCGCCCGCTTAATCAGCCTTCCACTAGCCTTTGGGTTGTGCACAATATTTCTCAATTGCTGGTCCGTCAGGACTTCAATCTTATGTGACTAAAAGTATGGTCGTAGCTTCCTCGAAGCTATTATAAATGCCAAAGCAAACTTTTCAATGGGAGAGTAATTTAACTCAGCCCCATGCAACACCTTGCTTACATAGTAGATAGGCTTCTGAACCTTACTTTCTTCTCGAATGAGAATGGCACTCAGTGCTTGTTCAGACACCGCTAGATTTAAATACAGAGTCTCTCCGGAACTAGGTTTGGCCAACAACGGGGCTTCAGTCATGTACTTCTTCAGCTGTTCGAAGGCCTCTTGGCTTTTAGGTGTCCACTCAAAGTTCTTCACCTTCTTCAATGCTTGAAAGAAAGGCAAGCACTTATCACCAGATTTGGAGATAAATCTCCCTAAAGCTGCAACTCGACCTGTCAACTTCTATACGTCTCGTCTAGAGCAGGGTGGTTCCATATCCAAAATCGCTTTGATCTTATCAGGGTTGGCCTCTATGCCTCTTTTTGAAACCATCAGCCCAAAAACTTTCCTGATCAAACGCCAAATGCACATTTGGCTGGATTCAACATCATCTTGTGGTGCCTCAGCACTTTGAATGCCTCTATTAGGTGCTTAATATGGTCTACCGTGAATAGGCTCTTGACTATAACATGTCATCAAGATAGACCTCCATGGTTTTTCCAATCAGATGGGCGAATATCTTATTCACCAGTCGTTGGTAAGTAGCTCATGCATTCTTTAGACCAAAAGCCATGACAAGATAACAGAAAACACCAAAGTCAGTTATGAAAGATACCTTTGGGATGTCATCCTTGTGCATTTAATCTGATTTTAGCCACTGAACCCGTCCATGAAGCTTAACATCTCATGCCCAGCCGTGGCATCTATCAATGTATCAATCCTTGGTTGGGGAAAACAATCCTTATGACATGTATCATTCAAGTCAGTGAAGTCTATACATATTCTCCACTTTCCATTTGCCTTCTTGACCATCACAGGATTAGCCAACCAATCGGGGAACTGAATCTCTTCAATAAAACCAGCTTTCAAGAGCTTGTCAACTTCTTGCTTAATGGCCTCTTGCCTTTCAGGAGCGAAGTTCCTCTTCTTCTGCTTTATTGTCTTTCGCTTAGGATCGACATTCAACCTGTGAGTTATGAGTTGGGGATCAATCCATGGCATATCAGCTGCTGTGCAAGCAAACACATCACTATTTTTTTGTAAGAATGCTATCAACTTGCCCTTCAAGGGTTCCTTCAGAGAAGCTCCTATATAGGTAACCTTTTCAGGGTCGCCCAGCTTTAGAGGTATGGGGATTAAGTCCTCTGCTGGCTTCCCTCGGTGTTCATCATCACCACGGACATCCATTTCTTCAATCGGAAGTACCTACCCCCCGACTCCATCAGCTCTTAATGCAAATACATAGCAACTTTTTGCCATCTTCTGGTCACCCTTTTGTTCTCCAACACCATTTCTAGTTGGAAATTTAATCTTCATGTGATAAGTAGAGGCAAAAGCTTTAAATGCATGAAGTCCAGTCCTTCCCAGGATTACATTGTATGTCGAGGCAGCCTTGATTACCAAAAAATTCAGCATCTGGGTAGCCTCCTTAGGTTCCTGCCCAATAGTCATAGGCAACTGAATAGTCCCTTCAACCTTGGACTCAACTCCATTGAATCCATATATAGGCATGTTGGTTGGGGTCAACTGAGAATCATTGTACCCCATCTTTACGAACACATCATGAAACAGAATATCAACTGAAGCTCCATTGTCTATCAAGACTCGCTGCACTTTCGAGTTTTCAATCACAGGAGTTATGACCAATGGGTCGTCATGAGGGAACTTCACCCCTTCCAAGTCTGAATCATCGAAACCAATTGTTACTTCAGTCTTAACACATTTTGGGGCCTCTCCCACGATGTGCATCACTTCTTTGGCATATGCCTTTCGAGAATTTCGAGTTGTGCCTCCCCAAATCATGTTGATAACTGGCCCTCAGGGCTGTGGGTTATGGTCAAGATCATTATCTATCATGTCGTTGTCTCTCCTGTCATAATCCCTTCTTTGGTTTCCACGATCTTCACCCTTCGTGAACTTGCTTAGCTTCCCTTTCCGGATCAAGAACTCAATCTCGTCCTTCAATTGCCTACAATCATCTGTATCATGTCCTACATCTTTGTGAAACCTGTAGTATTGCTCCTTGTTTCTCTTTGCGGGTCATCCCTGAGTGGCTTCGGCCATCGAAAGTCCTTATCCTTCTCGATATCTAACAAAATCTGACTCCTAGGAGCATTCAACCTTGCATAGTCAGAAAATCTTGGTCCCAAACTCTTCTTTGGTGGTGAGTGAGAGTCCTTGCTAGTCCGGGGATACTTGTCCCTAGCGTCGTACTCTTGCTCTTGCTTTTGCTTCTTTGAGTCATTGGTACCCTTTCCATTACCTATTGCGGCCTCTTTCTTCATGTTATCCTCAGCTTTAATATATTTATCGGCCCTTCGCTGAAGTTCAGCCATATTCTCAGGGGATGCTTCGCCAATGACCTTTTTAAGAATATATTAGTGGTTCCGTATTCTAGGGCTACCATGGCCACCTTATTCTCCAAATAGTGATATTCAATGTCTCCTTAGTGAATCGCTTGAGGTAATCCCTTATATTTTCATTCTTTCCTTGTACTACACACATGAGAGATGCAGAGCTTTTTTCATGAACTCTCCAGCTAATGAATTGATTGACAAAAGTGGCACTCAACTCCTTAAAAGAGCCAATCGAATTCGCACGCAACCGGCTATACCATCTTTGAGCCATGCCCAAAAGGGTTTGAGGGAACGCCCTACACTTTAGGGCATCACTCGCAGGCTACAGCATCAGTGCGCTTGAGAACGTCTTGACATGATTTGTGGGATCACCCATTCCATCATAAGCCTTAATTGTCGGCATCTTGAACATTTTAGAAATACGAGCATTCATCACCTCCTCAGTAAACGGGGGTGTGGGATCATCAGGATCCCCAAGTGGCATCAGATCCTTGGGGTTACCCCTGGGGGTTTCCACCCTTGTTGTTCTTCCAGTTGGGGGCATCGGCCCTTTTCTGTCTTCTTGAGGACCTCTCCAAATCAATAAAGGAAATCCCTAATGAGGTAAGAGGAGGTCGATGGCTCAATCTCACTTGCCCTCTAGCCATATCATCCTTCAGCTTTAAGATCTCGGCCTCATGAGCCTTAATTCTCTCTGCAATTGTCAAAGGAGGTCCATCATGGATAGTTTGAGTCCTCCTTCGAGGTTCTCTGCTAGCACATCACCTCCTCGGGGCTTCATCGCGATCGTCATCCTCAGATGATGATGAATCATTAGTATAAGGACCAGAATAATCATAGTATCCTGCTTCAGGGGGGCTAAGCCTCTGATGTAAGGAGGTTGAAGCGGCTCATTGATCTGCAAGGCATGACCGCTTGGTCCAGGGTCCCTTTGTTGAGGGGGATAGTTAGGCAACCAGTATATCGGGTTGGTATTCATAGGGAGCACAGTGGTGGAGGTCTAAACTCCTGAGAGTGGTGGACGACTGGTCAGATGAGAGACCACCATCTGAAGAGGGTTGGTTTCTTGATTTGGGTGAACGACCACAGGTAATGTTCTCTCAACATGGGGAATCGTCCCTGAAGGTTGAGAAACTTGAGGTTGGGTGATCGCCCCTATTGTCAGGAGCACTTGCCCCTGTTCAGTTGATGGGTGGATCAGAAGTGATGGGCGGAGCAGAGCTGTGGGGTATGGCCTCGGTAGAAACTGGTGGTGTTCTTCGTGTGGTTACCATGGTTGATGTCGTCTTCCCACAGACGGCGCCAAATATTATGGAATAAAATCTAGGTTATCGAATTGCGGTTAGGGTTTGTGTGTGTTTAATGCAAAGGGGGTTGGTGAGCTTCGAGCTTTAATGGCTTTTTCCATGTTCGAGACAGATCGGTCCTCACAAGTGTCTACGTATCTCGTTATTGAAAATCAAGCCAAGACGTAGTTCTAAGAATGAGGGGTCATGCCCTTTATATAGGCTGAGAAGCCTTAGAATCGTAATAGGGTTAGGTGACTTGGTGGGCAAGTCACCGCCTTGAGGAAGGTTCCAGATCCTATCTCGTAGGAGTCAGTTTCCATATTGAATTTGGTGCCTTGGAGGATAAGTCTGGTAGGAGTAATATCCTTATTTGACTCTTATTTGCAAATTGTCAATCACCCTCAATATCAGTTACGAATTTATTATTGAATTAGGGTTTTGGGCCTCACTAATGGGCCCCACGTTTGGACAATACTGGGTCTAATTAATGTCACATTAAATGTGTCTTCTAGAACTTACTTTTAACCCATATCACCAGCCTTAAGAGATATCGTGCAACTTTGTTACGAGAAGCTAGGCACCACGTATGCAATCATAACAAAACCATCTTCTGTCGCGAAGACGGATATCGATTTGTGATGTTATGTCATATACGCATGGGATTATTGTTCTTCAAATTTATTATCTATATTAGTGTGTTATTTTTTATATTTTTTAATGTTAATTTTTTTAAAAAAAGTTGTGCTTAAGTATTACTAATTTTATCTCTCACCTTTGTATTTCTCTTTCACCTATGCAATTTTGTCTTTTGTAAATGATACTTTTATTTTATTTCAAAGAGAATATACTCACACGACCTTTGTTGTATTTTATGATTATATATATTTTCATTTATATAAAAATAAAAATACATCACTGCATATCACCCAATATCACTTGTCTAACTTGTAAATGATATTTCTTAGCTTATTTTTGAATGATCGTTGTTGTGTTGTTTAAATTTATTTACATCTCACTTGTACGATCAAGTAAATGTGATACATAGGGTATCCCTAAGTATTAAGAATGTATCTCTCTCAATCTCTCTCTCTTTATAATTGTATTTCTTTGTATCTATGCGTACTATCACTAATATCACCTTTATCTTTCTCTTTGTAATTATATTTTTTGTATCAATGTACCAGTACACCAGATATTATGTGTGCATCTTTTATAAATATTTGTTTTGTTTAATTATATTCTTTTGTATTTGTACATGTCATTAGTGTCACGAAGTGTCATCTGTGCATCTTTACCTTTTTAAATACTCCGTAACTTTTTATAATTGTATTTATTTGTATTTGTGTATATCTGTTTGTCATCAGTGTCATCTGTGCATCTTTGTTTTTTTATTATAAATATAGAATGCTTAAAAGGATGATGATACTCGTGTATCTCCGGAGTATCAGCAGGGTCATCTGTGCATCTTTATTTCTTGTAAATATATAATGCTTATAATGATGATGGTATTTGTGTATTGGAATACATAGCGAGTCCCACTTGTGTAACATTTGCCTGTCTTTTATAACATACTTCTATGCACTTTTGTATGTGTACTTATATGCACCAACGTGTCTTTATTAAATTTATTTTTTTTATCTTATTCCCGAGTACAATTCAGGGTTGTGTTTTTAAAATTTTATTTCAAAATAATTCACGGGTTCTTGTAAACATATAATGCTTGCAATGATGTGTGTATTGAAATACATACCGAGTGCCACTTATGTAACCTTTGTAAACTTATGCATTCTGTTATAAACTGAATGTCATTTAATGTTTACAACATATTTTATGCATTTTTGTATCTTTGTTAAATGTATCTTTCTTAGCTTATTCTCGAGACAATTTACATGTTGTTTTGAAAAAAATTATTTAAAGATAATTCACAGATTATTGTATACTAGTATTTTAGCTTATTATGAAATAAAGTTACTTTAGCTTATTATGAAATAAAGTTAATGTGAGACACGTGTCTAATTTCTCAACACATGTAAATTTAGTAATAACTATTTTGGATTTAAGTCTAAAAATTATTTTATTAAACTTGGGTATTATTAAATTGGCTAATTATTTTTCTAAGATAAAAATATGTCTCCATACTTTTACATGTAATTACATATGATTTAGATTTCAAATTAGTTCTGTTAGTCATGCTCACAATTTTAATATTAAATTTAAACAAATAAATTTAGTAATTTTACATGATGGTAAATTATATAACACCGGATATGTATAGAGAATAACTGAATAAGGATTATAAGGTTAAATAAACAAGTAGTTTTGTTGGATGGTTAATTGGTTTTTGGAGGACACAATATATGCATGTAAATAAATAAAACAAATAAATTATTGTTAAATATTTAATTATCATTTATTTTATTCTACTTGTATATAAATTTGGAAACCAAATAATGTGTAGTCAAGATCCTTATTAAAAAATGCATAAAGATATGTTAATTTAGATTTCAATTTAGGCTTTTCCAATATTCAATATCTAGTGGATATATTTTTCCAAAAAAAAAATATGTGATTTGATATCATCTAATTGTAAAGGGTAAATAGAATCTACCTACCTGACACGCTTCAAATTCATATTTTCAATATTTTTTACGAAACTCCAACCGTACATATTAAAAGATTACGTAAAAATTAGTGGGTACACAAAATTACATAGAAATTGATTTTATATATGATGCAATTTTTAATCAAAAAAGGATATAAAATCTAAGTCGTTACATTCATATTGTAAACCATATATAAAATATTATGCTAAATTAAATGTATTCTTAAAGGCTAAAATTTCTAAAATTTTGCATATTTACTTATTTTTGCATAAAATTTTCATTTAGATTTACAAAAAATTTGGTAAATACATGATTTTAAGTTGTAGAGAATTTTTCTACCTTATTAGGTAGATTCTCTTTACCCTATTATAAATGTAAAATCATTGTAAGAAAGGTATGTATCTTTGAATTCATAGATTTGTTTTTTTCATAATAATGTCTATTATCAATTAAATAAAATATTTTAAAAAATAATAAATAAAAAGTAGGTGTATCAATATTAAAAAAGTAAGTATAAGAAAAACTGATGAGAAATCAAGGAAAAATGATAAAAATATACATTTTTAATTAAAAATGATAAAAAGAACAATTTTCATATATTTTTTACGTGATGGATAGTATAGCTGTCAAGTTTTTTTTTTTTGCCAGGAAAAGTCGAAAATTTATTAACTTCTCAAATCGTTCGACAATACATAATAAAAATCTGAGTGGACATCTCCCACTCTCCAAACATGATCAGCTATGGAACAAGTGTGACGCGCTAGAAAATGCGCGACTTTGTTCGCAGATCGTTTGACAAACTTAAACTTCACGTTTTTGCTAGATAAATTTGCAAGAAGGGTACGACACTCCTGAACCACTCTCCCTAAATATGAACTACATTGGACAGAGCTACGGATGTGCTGCACCATCTGCAAACAGTCAGACTCAACAATGACATTCCTCTGGTCCCCATTTGTTATCCAACTTAGGACTTCTTATATGCCCAATGCTTCTGCTAACTCTGGACTAGGATCTCCTCTTAGGCACCTCGATCTAGCTTCAACCAAATTGCCCACATGATCTCGTATAATAAAAGCAAAGCTATAGCAGTTAGTCTCCTAAAAAATGGCAGCGTCTGTGTTAATCTTAACACTATTAACCGGTGGTAATTTCCAATGTTCATCTCCGTCCTCTGGGGTCATATATCCCATGAAACGATCGAAAGTTCGATCTTGAACACTTCTCCATTGGTTAAGAAACAGACACGCAGATTCCACCACTTCTAAAACCTCCATAATTCTTTGATTCCATATGAGATCATTCCTACTTTTCCATAATAGCCAGCAGACCATAGCTATACTAGTCACCTCTTCCATATTATGCTGCATAAAAACCAACTGGAGTCAGTCTGCAAACGTGTTATAATCTCCAACTACATGAACCTTGTTGAACTTATTCCAAACCAAGACAGCATATGCACAATGTACTAGAATATGAAGGACTGTCTCTTGGTGACCATTACACACTGAGCATATTACGTTAACTGGGACTCTTTTTGCAACGAGCAGGTCTTTTGTGGGAAGACTGTTTGAGCAGGCACGCCATAGGAAGTTTTTAACCCTTGGAGGAATTTTTAAATTCCATAATTTTCGCCAGAAACCTGAGTTATCTGCTGTTCTGTGGTCATTATTCTCCCCTTCTAAAAGTAGATAGGCAGTCTTGACTGAATAATTACCGAGCTTTTCCTTTCTCCAATACCACGAGTCGTTTACCTCTCTATCAACTGGGATTGAAAGAATGATATTAGCATCTCTATGATCAAAGATATCCTCCACCACCTCACTGTCCCAGCTATTTTCTGTCATGCTTAAAAGAGATGACACTTTTTGGCCGTGGATGGACTCAGAATTCGTATGAATGTAAGGATCATTCTCCACTGGTAGCCAAGGATCCAATTCGATGCTGATAGATTCACCATTACCAACCCTACATCCGATTCCTTTCTTAATGACAGATTGAGATTCGAGGATGCTTCTCCATATATAGCTTGGACTACTACCAATTTTTGCAGTGAGAAAGGTTCCTTTTGGATAGTAACGAGCCTTGAAAATCCTGCTAACTAGCTTCTC
The DNA here is from genome assembly GCA_037693485.1 of Kitagawia praeruptora. Taxonomy (NCBI): domain Eukaryota; kingdom Viridiplantae; phylum Streptophyta; class Magnoliopsida; order Apiales; family Apiaceae; genus Kitagawia; species Kitagawia praeruptora. The sequence continues at coordinate 44,474,772 of CM075344.1, read as the reverse complement.
AGGATATTTAATGAGTCTCCATCCTTGATTACCAAGAAGAGCTATGTTGTAATCTCGCACACTTCGAAACCCCATACCCCCTTGAGATTTTCTTTTGCACATTCTCTTCCAACTTTGCTAGTGAATATTCTTATCTTTTTTCGAGTTTGTTCTCCACCAATATCTACACATTAAGTTTTACAGCTGGTGACACACTTCCATTGGCATTAAAAATACACTCATAGAATAATTTGGGAGAGTTTGAGCAACGGTCTTCAGTAGAATTTCTTTTCCTCCTTGAGAAATCAATTTTTTATCCCAACCACTAATACGATCATGCATCTTCTCCTTAATAAACCCAAAAAGCACTGATTTGTTTCTTCCAATTATGCTGGGAAGACCCAAATATTTACTGTTATCAGAAGCTTCTTTGAAACCTAATATTTGGCTTAGATCTCTTTTCAACTGACTTTGAATGTTTTTGCTAAAGAAAACGGAAGATTTATCAACATTAATCTAATTCTGTCCGGAAGCTTGTTCGAAGAGGTTTAACAGAATTTGCACATTGTCTGCACTCTCAATATTAGCCTTGCAAAAAATAAAGGAATCATCTGCGAAAAACATGTGACTAATAGAAGGAGCAGTTCTAGCCACCTTAACACTAGATAAAAGCTTTCGATTCTCAAATTCCTTCAGTAGAGCTGATAAACCCTCAATGCAGATTAAGAACATATATGAAGACAGGGGGTCTCCTTGTCTGAGGCCCCTTCCCGGAACAATCGAACCAAAAGATCTTCCTGCATGTGAGACTTTATAATTAACTGAGGATATGCAACTCATACGAAGTTGAGTCACTCGACTGTCAAAGCCCAGCTTTGTTAAAATAGCCTCCATATAGCTCCATTCGACACGATCATAGGCTTTAGACATGTCTAACTTCAAGGCCATCCAACAATCCTTGCCTCTCTTTTTTCTTTTTATATAATGCATTACTTCAAAAGCAATCATTATATTATCAGTTATTAGGCGCCCTGGAATAAAAGCGGACTGGGATTCAGAAATAATTGCGTCCAATACTCCTTTCAATCTGTTCGCCAAGACTTTGGATATAACTTTATAAAGAACATTACAAAGAGATATGGGGTGAATATCAGTCATATAAAGAGGATTTGGCTTCTTAGGAATTAACGCAATGTTCGTACCTTTCAGATGAGTGTCAACCTGTCCAGTTTGAAAGAATTGCTTAACTAGAGAGTCCACTTCGATTTTCACAATATTCCAGCATTTTTGATAAAACCCTGGTGTCATGCCATCTTGGCCCGGAGATTTATCCGAATGCATACTGAATAAAGCAGCTTTTACTTCTTTTTTCTGGATCTCTGCTAAGATGGCTTCATTTTGGCTTGTGCTAATTTTCCTTGATATGCAGCCTATCACCTGGTCCCATTCTGTACTTGAAGATGTAAACAAATTCGAAAAATAGTTCTCTACTGTCAACTCTAATCCAGAACCCCATTCAACCTTGTTCCCCTGACTCTCATGCAAGAAATTGATTTGATTCATCTTTCTTCTATTTTTAGTGGCTACATGAAAAAACTTACTGTTTTGATCTCCTTCGCGAAACCACAATTGTTTCGATCTCTGCCTCCAAAAAACCTCTTGTTGAGCATATGTTTCTGTCAATTTCTTTTTCTCCTCCTAATAAATCTTAAGAGAATTCATGTCTTTTCTTCCCTTCAATGTTTTCAGAATTTTTTTAGAACGATTTATACGCTCCTTGAAGTTACCAGTGATCTCTTTACCCCAAACAGATAAAATCTCAGCACACATTGATAACTTATCGTATACGGTTCCAGAGTTAGACTTCCAAACATCTTCAACAATCTGGTAACACATGGGCTCTCTTAGCCATGCGTTCTCAAACCTGAACACTTTTGATCGATGAACTATGGTATTGATAGCAGGCTCCATTAGAATTGGACAATGATCTGATGTTGACACCTCTAGATTAGTGAGTTTTGCTTCCTTAAAAGTATTGAGAAAATCAGGATTAACCAGAGCTCTGTCAAGACGTACTTCAATGTGATTGTCTGTCCCTGCTCCTCTATCCCAAGTGAATTGGTAACCACATAACTCCATGTCTACTAAATCACAATCAGTAAGGACATCCTGAAAACCCTGCAATAACCGATCAGGATAGGGTCTCTCACCCCTCTTGTCCTGCTGGGATAACACGTTGTTCATATCGCCAATAAGGCACCAAGGAAGTAAATTCTGAGTAGCCAAACTCCTTATCAAGCACCAGGTTTCCTCCCATTTTAACCTATCAGGCTCTCCATAAATCCCAGTCAATCTATACTTTGTACCATCTTGCGGTGAAACGATGACATCAATGTGATTTTTACTATACGAATATAAAGTAACCTCATCTTTATTTCGCCAAAGAAGAGTTGTTCCTCCGCTATGACCACTTGCATCAACTACTATCATACCCTCGAAGCCCAAAGCTGTTCGAACTCTTTCAACTACTGACTGTCTGCAGATAGTTTCACATAAAAAGATGAAATTGGGAAACTTTTGGAGAACCATCTCCTTAAGGAATTGTAAAGCCCATGGGGTCCCAATCCCATGGCAATTCCAGCTAATAATGCTCATAATGCTAGGCGAGCACCCCCTTGGATACTCGCCCCTAATCCATTTTTTGAGAATGTAATATTTGCTAGGTTTACCTGCTCTATGCTCATATTTGCTTCCTCATTAGAGTCCATAATGATTTCATTATCTAAGCCCGTGTGAATGTCCAAGCCCAATTCGTAATTTGTTCTCCGTTTCTTGGACTCAATGACTGTTACTGATTCGGTGCTTGTAGAACCCGTGATTTTAGCACTTGGATTCTGCTCATCCCTTATCTCAGCATTCCCGCCCATTGGACTTTTTTTGAAAACATTATCCCCCTGATTATCTCCTTTTCTAACTATTCCCTGATTACGTGGAGGAAATAATGGATCTTGATTACCACTTCCACCACCATGCTGCACCTGAGACTGTGTAGTTGGGAAATTCCGATCACCATCATCTATACCAGAACGTAACCATTTCGCTCCAATAGGTTTGACATGTTTCCTAAATGGAGCTCTCATCCAGGGTCCATATGGTTTGACAATATCAGCTTCTTCTACTTCGAATAAACGACTGCAAAATTTCTCTGAATGACCTAAAGTACCACATATGAAGCAAAAGGTCGGAACGTTTTCGTACTTAAAATTTATCCAAAACCAATCCTCTACTGCTTTCTTAATTTTCATTCTTCGCTTAAGAGGCTTTGTGACATCTATGGTGACACGGATACGGAAATAATCTCTCCAGACTCCTTTAAAATTGCTAGGGCACGATGCCACAAACTTGCCCACATAATTACCCACTTCTATTAGGACTCTTTCTGATATGAAGCCTGTTTTTAGGTCATACACTTGCATCCATAGATCCAACAAGTTCAGTTCTACATTTCTGGGAATTTCACCTTCTTGCATACGTTACATTACCAGTGCTCTTCTGTTAAAAGACCACGGACAGCCTTCCATGACTCTCTTAACATCCACCTCGTGATAAAACTGAAACAAAAATAGATTTGTTTCTAACTCCTTCATGTACACACCCATACCAGGTTTCCATAGTGCTGCCACAGTCTGCTGCATAGCTGGGAAATCTACATGACCTTCTGATAAAAAATGAGCCACCACACATAATTTTGCGTCAAAACCATTCAACTCTTGTTCACCTTCATGTGTATCCGATATATTTAATGATATACCTCCATCTTCTTCCTCATCTAGTGATATATTATTCATTGCATGAACTAAACTCTCATTTTGATGTCATAATGATGAAAAATGACAAAAACGAAAGACAAACTTCAGACTTATACGACAAGGGACGACCAAACCATGTCACAGAAACAAGACGATTGAATATTCACTTTAGTGTTGTATAGCTGTCAAGTTAGTTAGCTGAATAAAAAATTTAGTTAGAATAGATAGATTTGAGTAGCTTGTAATATACTCCCTCGGTCCTTTTTATTTGGCACATATGCAACAAAAAATTGTCCTAAAAGTTCCAATACATTTTTTACCAATTTTTTCATATATACCTCTTTATTTCTAATACCAATGTTGATTTTATATTTAATATACAAGGGTAAACGTAGAAACAAATTACATAATTAAAACTTTCTTAATATGTGTGTTTTTTGCAAATGTGCCAACTAAAAAGGAACGGAGGGAGTATTAGAATTTTATATTCTTATTTCACATTTTCTGTAACATTGAAACAAGTATTGAAATACAAGTCAATTTTTCCTCTCGGTTCTTCATTTTTATACATAATCCATGGAATCCTACACCTGCTTAATCAGTTGAAGAACAGGATACTAACTTCAATAAGTTCCTCAGATTCCAAAGAGTTCCGACAATTGATACGAAGAAGATAAGTTTTGGACTGACATCATGCATCATCAAGAATCAAGATGTGTACAAGAGGGTCGCAGAGCATGTCACTGGTAGAACTGTGAGAATGTGTCAACCATTTTGTTTGGTTTCCTTTTGGGGAGCAGTCCATTGGACCTCATTGTGTAGAACATTTTCACAAAATTTTATTGATAGCCTTAAATCCGATGCCGGGCCCGAATCTACATTTGGCCCACCAATTCATATCCAACCCAGTAATTGTGATTCTCTCTTTTAGAGGGTGACATGCAATTAATTAAGTATGAGAAATTAATCTTCTAGTATATCATGGAAAATTAAAAAACACGCGTTTCCAAATATAAAAGGATAAAAAATATAACTTCGGACGAAATTGAATTCGGAGTAATGAGAAAGAAATATTGTCAAAAGGAAAATTAATTACAAATTTGGGGAGAGATATTGTAATAATTACCAAATTTATTAGTATCTATAATATAATATCCAGGTGAATAATAAATATATTCATAATAAAGACAAAAGATTTGCAAAAATCTGTTAGGCAAATTCATATTTCGACCGACTCTATATAAACAGTGCTAATCAGGCCTTGTCTTCACAGCATCAGAAGCTATAATTCAATAGTCAATAGTAATATATTATACTAATACGCACAAGCCTTCCCTGTGAAAATTTTTAATATTACACAGATGGCCAGATTGACAATTGCATCACTGTTACTAATCGCTCTTCTTATCTTGTGTTCAGGTTTATTTTGTTCACCATCCTCATCATAAAAAATCACATATATGACATGCATTTATCTTTTGATTGCTACCTATTTCTAATCAAAATATAATTATATGTTAAATTTGGTTCATAACTACTTGTTATATGTTACATATGTTTGATGACGAATCATGTTTTGACTGATTCACGTTTCAATCTCACCAATCTTCGAAAATTCGAATAAGAAAATTTATCAATTTTTCAATCTAGTATCGATTAATTTTTGAATTTGCTCATAAATAATACAGGTTCCGCAATTGTTAGTATTGTATTGTTTATTTGTGGTTATTGTTTATTGTTAATTAACTAATTGTAATTCTTGATTTTATTGTAATCAGGTAGCGAGGAGGTAATGGGACAACAATTAAAGTGTTGTTACGATAACAAGTTAGTAGGAGGATGCAAGCCCGGAAGTCCTGCCGATACAAAATGTAATAATATGTGTACGGCTTCATGCGGTTCGAAAGGTGGACAGTGCAAGGTGTTTTCCGGTAAATGGGAATATTGTCATTGTATGTGTTGAGAATATAGATTTATTTTTTAATTTGTAACTCAATATTTCTTTCTTCATTAAAATAATAATCGATACTTTATTATTGAATAAACTCTATAATTTTTCATATAGTTTCCTGTTTTTGTTATTAAAACACAATCTTCGTTATTTAGCAAAAAAAAAAAAACAATCTTCGTTTCTTTAAATGTAAAAATGATAAAGTTTGAAATGAGTCATCATTTTTTATCAGATTGAAAAATGAGAAATCTTAAAATACCAAAATCGTTTCCAAAATTGTTTCTGAATATTGATTTATCATCACATAATTGATTTTCTTTTCGTAAATGAAATGAGCTACTACTCGTTACATAATATGAACTCTACATATGAAACGAATGTCATGTGTTATTTTCGAACATTTTTGAATTTTTTTTTAAAATATGTAACATTACTCAAACAAAAAAGATGTGCCCAAATAAATTAAAAATTTACTAATCATAGACGGAAATGTTTTAGAGAACTTGTTATAAATTGCACATGTTTTATGATATTATATAAAATATAAAAAAATCAGAAATTACTAAATATAATAAGTAAAACTAAATAAGAAGAATATTGTTAAAATTACAATTACATTTCCCATTTTACATTTTACATATATTTTTGATTTATTAAATTGATTTTTTTTTAACTGAATATTAAAAATTAATTTTTTTTTGAAAAACTTTGATTAGTCAAAAAATTACAAGGGATATAGGGACGCAGAGAGTATTTTCTAGTTTATTTGTCAGGGAATTCGCTTATAATTGTTGTTATGTTTTCAAATTTATCTATATATATGTTTTTATTGAGATAAGCTTTTAAAATTTTAAATTCATGCATACAAATATTATTGTAATTATTAATTTTAATTGTTACTTTAAAATATTCATATTTATATAAAATGTTACATAAAAGCAATTTTTTAAAAACTTTTATCTAATAGAAAGATTGTATTTTATCTAATCATGTAGATTCTTTTTCGATTTTATACAATTTTTCAATATCGTTAGTGTCTTCTAGATTTTATGTAGCTTTTAATTATATACAATATTGAATAATTTACATGTTTATTTAGATTTAAAAAGGGTGTGATTTGACATTAGTTTTAAACTAGGCTCTAGCAACATTTTTCTAATCGGTGACTTAGCTTTGCCTAGGTATTATTTCTATGTATCATAGTGCTTCTATTGTGTTTGTTTGATTTCATTTCAATATTGTGTTTGTTTGACTTCATTTCAATGTGATCTTACCAAGGGCAAACTAGAATTCTTCAAAAGAGATGGAACCTGAGAAAAAAACAAGGGGTGACAACTAGAACCAGATGTATTTGGTATGATGGTCTACAAATATAACATAATATTTATAACCATCGTGAGAATATATGGGAGATGTCTATAAATCAGTATAAGCATATTGAAGAGGAGCTGTGGAAGTAATAGTAGAAATACTGAACGGAAGCTTATGACTTTTATTGCAAGCACAAGAATTACAATCTAATGTAGAAATGCTAGGTACATTTATTTGAAAGCAAGAAACAAGCTGCCTACAAACTTTAGAAGATGGATGCCCTAGACGATGGTGCCAATCTAGAGCGTTGAGTGTGCTTGCAAAGACTTGTGGACGAATGGGCTGAAATTCATAGACTCCGGATTTAACCTGACCCTTAAGAAATGTCTCCCCCGATGTGAGATCCTTCACAGAAAAAGAAGATGATGAGAATTCAAGGATGGCATTGTTATCAAGACATAATTGAGATATAGAGATGTTATTTTTTGACATTGAGGGAACACACAAAACATTATTTAATATAAGAGAGGAAGATTGTGAAAATTTTATAGAACCAATATGAGTAATACGGAGACCAGTACCATCACCAATTATGAGTTCTTCGGTGCCGTCATACGGAGCATGAAAGGCAAGATTGTTTAGATCATTCGTAACGTGGTGAGATGCACCACTATCAAGGAGCCAGGGGGTAGAATTAAGGGTGACAACGGTTGCAGTATTGGCTTGAGGTCTAGGCTGATTATGTCTAGGTGCTTCATTTGCTGCTGTTGGGAATTTTTGAGTGAATTTAGAACATTTTGTGACAACATGACCACGCTCACCACACCACTGGCAGCGTCCTAGGTAAGGTTTAGATTGCCGAAAAGAGTTGGTGTTAGATGATGGTGTAGGGAGAATACCTGGAGCAGATTGCCAGGCTTGGCGCCCATTGTTTCAACCTTGAGCGCGAGTTGTTGCAACAAATGCAGTGGCTGGAAGTTCTGGAGGAAGTTGTGCTAGTGACAGCTCATTGTTGATGAGCTTTTCATGCAATTCTTCAAACGAGATTGGAGTATCTCTACTATGAAGGAATTTACGGACGAGCGGAAGCGCGATATAACATTTATTTCCGTAAAAACCATATATCGCACATATAGAAAATCATATAAAAACGAAAAAGCGGAGGAATCGAAACCTTACCTTGAAAATTCGAAGATAGTGTCTAGATGGTTGCTAGCAGTTGCTTCTCAGAGTGTGAAGCACTCTACCGGTATCCACCAAGATTGATTCTTCGATAAAGCTTTTTATAAAACTCGAAGCTTTATAAAAATGGAACTTTTCCTTCTTGAGAGAGAGAGAGAGATGAAGAAGATGGAGGCTAGCTCCCTTTAGGTTTTTCACAAAAACACAAGTGTGTACTTAGAATGAACTATCTCATTCTATTTATAGGGCACAAGTAGGTTTTAGTATAATTAATATATCAATATATATTAATATGTAAATCCCACACTTTATCTTATAAAATGTTTAAATAATAATTAAAACTATTTTAATCATTATTATTTTTCTAAACTCTTTAGAAAATAACTTGCTCTCTCAAAATACCTTCATCAATAAATTAATCTTTTTATGGTGTGACCCTGTAGGTTCAATATTAAGCCGGTAGTAGAAATAAATAATAATAAACTTTTTATTTATTATTTATATGAATTCTAAAATTCATTAAATATAATTAACTGATTAATTATATTTATTCTACATCGTGAGTGATGCTTCTCAACATATCGCGACTATCCGGATAATATGAATTCACTGCTTAGAATACCAAGAACCTGTCAGTGCTAGTTACCGTACAATCAATTCCTTCTACCCTACAATATCCCGATTAAATACAAGGCATGGATCTCGTGTCATGCCTATCAAATTTAATCATATGATTTCTTATTCATAATGCAAAGTTCAAATTTATGCAAATTAGAAACTCCTTTCTAATTTCATACACTCTGGCCAGAGATTCCAGAACTCGCATACTAAGAATAACATAGGACATTCACTTCTTTACTAAAAGGGGTAGATCCTTTATTGACCATTAACTATCTCCATACATAAATCCCTATGCCCAGAATAGACCTAATGGATGTCCTTGAGACTAAGGACTAAACCAAAACACAGTTCATTATATACAAGATTACTCTAACGATCTCAAGTCTAAGGACACTTGTACAACTATCACTCTGTGAACAACTATCGACACGTGAGTAAACTCCATTAGTTGTTCAACTTATCGAGTCATGTTTAGTGAACTTATTTGTTAATAAGCACCTACATACTAGCTATAGTGTCACCACACAAATGCCTATGAGAACAGACATCCTCCTAAAAGGAGCAAGCATAGTATGTACCAATCTTTGCGGATTCACTAACTTCCGATTAGTTATCCTATGATCAGGAATTGTTTAAGTCTAGAGTTATCATCTTCTAGATCTCACTATTATAATCTCATTATAATTCTAGAAGCTTTACTTTAAACCATGGAATATCTTATTTAAAACACTTTAAATAGATAAGGCCCGTAATAAAAACAAATAAGTCTTTTATTAATATTAATGAAATCAAATAAGTGTACAAGAAAGTTCTTCCTAATCATCATACATGATTGGATTTTAGGACAAACTCTTTCATACTACTGACAGATTCAATAATAGAGTTATATGATGTGTCGAGGCCATCAAGAACACGATCAATTAAGTCTTCATGATCAACAGGTTTACCAAGAGCCGCAAGTTGATCCGCACATGCTTTAATGGCTTGCATATAGTCAGTGATAGTACGAGGGCCTTCGGATATACGATTAAATTGATCTTTAATCTGTTTGATGTGGCCCCTGCTAGGTTTAGCATGTGTTTTAGCCAAGATACCCCATATCTCTTTGGAAATAGTGACTTGAGAAACAAGAGGAATAAGAGGAGGAGAGAGTGAACCAACCAGCGCACCTAGGAGAAGGTTGTCTTGGCGAAGCCATGTGTGATAGGCAAGGTTTGGAGTTGTAACTTCTCCCTTAGTGATAGTAGGAGAAGGTTGTGTAGCAGTACCATCGACGAAGCCGAGAAGATCATGGCCGATAAGGATAGCCTGAATTTGTATTTTCCAGGACAAGTAATTAGTTGGATTGAGTTTAATATCGTTATTGATGTTGATGAAAATGAAGGGTTTGGTTGGTTCATTTGGGTTAGGGATGAGAGAAGAGGAGTTTGAGTTTGCCATGAGAGACGTAAAAAGAAAGAAAGAAAAAAATATTTAGATCAAAGCTCTGATACCATAAAGAAGATTTTGAGAAGTAATAATTTGTATTACTAACAACAGGTATTTATAATACCAATACAACCCTAACATTCTAGGTATGCATTAGTTGTACAATATTAACAGACTAAGCTACAGAGTAGTAACAACCAAATATATTACACCTTAATGTGGGAGTAATTGTACGGAGAATATTCTGAAGATTGTGAAGATCATAATTAGTGAGTAAATCCTGACTCACTCCTTATCAGCTTCAAAGCTTCTACCTTGTAAATGGTATTTCCTACCTTATTTCCGAGACAATTCACCAATGATAGTTGTTCTGTTCTTTGAACCTATTTACTTCTATCACTCGTGGAGAAGTAAATGTTACCTTTTTGTACCTCTATCTCTTTATAAATGTATTCTTTTACACCTCTATACTTGTGTCACTAGGTGACATACCTTTATACCTTTGTTTTTTATAAGTTTATTTTTTTTCGAATTTAAACAAATATTTAGTTAATTAATAATAAATATGTATAATGCTGCATAAAATAATGTGTTTATTTAGATTTCAATTTAGGCTTTACAAATATTTAATATCTAGTGGATATAATTTTCCAAAAAAATTGTGATTTAATATTAGTTTATTGTAAATTTATAACGATTGTACGTAAAGTATGTGTCTTTGAATGCATAGTTTATTTTATACATTGAATTTATTCCTAACGAGATTAAGTTTAATTAACTTTTTTATCATGAATTATTAAAATAGTTATTGGTGGTTCCTTTCCTTTTATCCTGACAAAAAATTGTTCCTATTTTTAGTTTCAACAAACTATGATAGATGTTTTCATAAAAAAAAATCAATACTTGTAAAAAGAACTTTAAAGATATCGATATTTTATGAGATTAAAACACTTTCCTCGCTATAAATTACATATGTTTAATGACTATATAAAATTAAAAAACAGAAATTACTAAATCTACCAGGAAAAATTGAATAGTAAGAATATTGTTCAAAATTACAATTATTCAAAATTTCTAAGTTTAGTGTTTTTAAATGATGAAATGGGCTTACTAAACCTTCGGTCTTCGGTGTGCCTGCCATTACCTTTGTTCCTCTAACTCTCATGGATATTCACTTATGATTGTTGTTATTAAAATTGATTATTTATATTAATGTGTTATTTTTTATATTGTTTAATGTTAATTTTTTTTAAATTGTGCTTAAGTATTACCAATTTTATCTCTTACCTTTGTATTTCTATTTCTATTTCACCTATGCAATTTTGTCTTTTGTAAATGATACTTTTTAATTTATTTTATTTTAAAGAGAATTTACTCACACGACCTTTGTTGTATTTTATGACTATATATATTTTCATTTCTATAAAAATAAAATACATCCATGCATATCACCCAATATCACTTCTCTAACTTGTAAATGATATCTCTTAGCTTATTTTTGAATGATCTGTGTTGTTCAAATTTATTTACATCTCATTAAATATTAGGCATGTATCTATCAATCTCTTTCTTTGTAATTGTATTTCTTTGTATCTATACGTAGTATCACCTTTATCTTTTTCTTTTTAATGATATTTCTTTGTATCAATGTACACCAGATGTTATGTGTGCATTTTTTTATAGGGTTATTGACATTTTGACCCTTAAAGTTTTCACAAAAATACACATCAACCCTTAATATATAAAAACGTACATCTGCACCGTTAAAATTTGGCACTTGTACACCTTGACCATGTTTCATATATTTTCATATATTTCTTCCAATTTTACACTTGTACTTTCAGTTTTGACCCTCAAAGTTTACACATAAATACACATCAGACCTCAAAATTTGTCACTTGTACATTTCGACCCATATATTGAGGAGTTTATGTAATTCTTCCGACATTGAATTTGGTGATTTTATGGATTAATTTCAGCTAATTAATGTTAAAAGGGTAATCATGGGTAGTATGTATAAGTAAATCAATGACAATCAAGATTTTTTGGGGCAAAATGGTCTAAAATCAATAAAGATGATTTCATAAAGAGTTATGGAGAAACCATTTATGCAATCATTTTGTAGTCATAGACTAGATAATGGAGAGAGAGTCTAGCCACTAGTGCAATGGCTTTTATATCAAACGGGCCACTGATCTCATTAAAAAGTATCAAGTAGCTCCCCAGTCTACACGGGGACTCATTTAAACCACTAAACTAAGAAATATATCATTTGCCCCCCCTGCTTCACAAAAATAATACAATTTATGTATGATCTGAGTATTGTTGTTTAAATATATCATATTGTGTGTGTAATGAGAACATTGTCTGATTAATGTATACCATAAATTAGTAAGTGATACTTTTTAATGAGATCAATGGCCCGTTTGATATTAGTAAGGGATAAAACAGTAGTGAATTAAGGCATTGATTACTATATAACTGAACTAGGGGTAAAATAGGAAGAAATGTATTGAAAACTAATATTGAGGGTTAGGATATACAAATGACAAATTTTAAGGGCATGAAGGTATGTTTTTGTACTTTAAGGGTTAATGTGTATTTTTGTGAAAACTTTAAGGGTCAAAATGTTAATAACCCTTTTTTATAAACATACATTTTTTTGTTTGATTATATTCTTTGTATTTGTACCTTTTAGTGTCACCAGGTGTCATCGATCCGTGCATCTTTATCTTTTTAAATACTCCGTACAACTTTTTATAATTGTATTTATTTGTATTTGTGTATATGTATATGTCATCAGAGTCATCTGTGTATCTCTGTTTTTTATTATAAATCTCGCAATACATACCCAGTGTAGTGTCGGTAGTGTCATTTGTGCATCTTTGTTTCTTGTAAATATATAATGCTTGTAATGATGATGGTATTCGTGTATTGGAATACATAACGAGTCCCGCCTGTGTAACTTTTGTCTGTCTCTTAATTATAACATACTTCTATGCACTTCTGTATTCTGTTATAAACTGAGTGTCATTTAATGTAATTTCTATCTCTTGTAACATACTTCTATGAACTACCGTGTCTTTACTAAATGCATCTTTCTTATCTTATTCCCGAGACAATTCACAGGTTGTGTTTTTAAAATTCTTTTTCAAGATTATTCAAGATATTTCACGGGTTCTTGTAAACATAGAATGCTTCATAGAATGCTTACAATGATGATGGTACTCGTGTGTGTATTGAAATACATATTGAGTGCCACCTATGTAACCTTTGTATATCTGTAACCTTTGTATATCTCTTGTAACATATTTCTATGTAGTTCTGTATTATGTTATAAAAACTGAATGTCATCTAATGTTTCTACTCCCTTCGTCCCAAAATACAAGTCTCTTTTGAAAAATGAATTTGTCCCATTTTACATGTCCTTTTTCTTTTTCCAATACAAATTTAAGGTGATTTTCCAAAACTATCCCTACATTTATTTCATCTAAAATTTGACTTTTTTTCAAACTTAACACTATTCTCATTTTTCAATGTATTAATTAAGTGTATTAGTTGGAAAATATTATTCAACTAACCTTTACCTTTCTTTACCTTAATATGTGTGTTTTTTAGAAAAGGGACTTGTATTTTGGGACGGAGGGAGTATCTCTTATAACATACTTTTATGCACTTTCGTGTCTTTGTTAAATGTATCTTTCTTAGCTTATTCCGGAGACAATTCACAGGTTGTGTTTTTAAAAATCTATTTCAAGATAATTCACGGATTAATGGATTAATGTATAGTATTTTATCTTATTATGAAATAAAGTTAATGTGAGACACGTGTCTAATTTCTCAACATCTGAATTTACAGTAATAACTACTTTGGTTTTAAGTCTAAAAATTATTTTATTAAACTTGGTTATTATTAAATTAGCTAATTATTCTTGGGTGATGGCCCAAAATATTCATATGGGAGCTATGCTGGGTCTGCTGGCCCTTTTTACTGACCAGACACGTTAGACCGTGTACCGTGATATGGGGGTGTTGCGGAACACGATCTTCCGTATAATGCACGAACACGGTACACCGTGTTCCGTATCATGCACGAACACGGTACACCGTGTTCCGTATCATGCAGGAACACGGTACTATGCAGGAACACGGAACACCGTGTTCCGCATCATGCATAATACGGTACACGGTGTACCGTATTCAGCTAATACGGAGGCTGAAATTTCTTATCCCGTCAGTATTTCGGACTATTTTTTTCAAAATCAGTATTTTGGACAAAAACTTGTGAAAAATAGGCATTTTGGTAATTCTCTCATTATTCTTCTAAGATAAAAATATGTCTCCATACTTTTACATGTCACATATGATTTAGATTTCAAATTAGTTTTATTAGTCATGCTCACAATTTTAATATTAAATTTAAACAAATTAATTTAGTAACTTTACGTGGTAAACTATATAACACCTGCTATGTATAGCTATGTATAGAGAATAAGTATTATAAGGCTAAATATTTTTTTGGAGGGCACAATATATGCATGTAAATAAATAGATCTAATCAATTATTTTAAATATTTAATTATCATTTATTTTATTTGTATGTAAATTTGGAAACCAAATAATATTTACTCAGGATCCTTATTCTCATATGTATATATGTTCTAAAAATCGCTAGGCGGATAGGTGGTGAGCCTACCTTCTAGTGATTAATCCCGATTAAATTCGATTAATCGCCGCCTAATCGATTATTCCCGCCTAACTCATTAAACCATCCAATCCCGCCCAATCTCGCCTAGGCGCCGCCTAATAAAAAAACGTATAATGACCGATTTTTGCAGATTTTAGGCATTTAATGACCGCCTAGCGTCTAGGTGCCGATTAATCGGCCGCCTATGTCGATTTTTAGAACACTGGTAATGCTGCATAAAAAATGCATAAAGATGTGTTAATTTAGATTTCAATTTAGGCTTTTCCAATATTCAATATCTAGTGGACATATTTTTCCAAAAAAGAAAATATGTGATTTGATATCAGCTTATTGTAAATGTATAATCATAGTAAGGAAGGCAATGTGTCTTTGAATACATAGATTTGTTTTTTTTTTGTAGTAATGTCTATTAGAATTAAATAAATATTTTTAAAAATAATAAATAAAAAGTAAGTGTATCAATATTGAAAAAATAAGTATAAGAAAAACTGATGAGAAATAAAAAAAAATGATAAAAATACCCATTTTTGAAAAAATGATAAAATAACAATTTTCAAAATATATGGTTAGTTTTACGCGATGATACAAAACTGGTAATTGAAATTGAGTATCTCATTTTGTATAAGATGCCCCACTCACAAATTGGTATCCCAAAAATTTAAAAATAAAAAAAAAAAATTGTGATACACACTGGTATCCTATACGGCTATACCCAACTCACAAATGGGTATCAATATGTTGTAAATAAATTTCAAAATGGATATTTTCATGATGGAGTTTTAAAAAATAATTATTTTTAACCATTACCCGGAAATCAATGTAATGGAACAATTTATAAATATTTATGGGCCGTTTGAGAAATCTTATTTTTCAGAAATAAGTTACTTATTCTGAAAAAAATTTTTAGGAAATATGCATCTTTTCTGTAATAAGTAACTTATTTTTGCAAGATAACGAATATTAAACACCCCAGATATATTTTTTTCCTAAAAAAAAGAATATAAATACAAAAACTTTTCCGAAATAAGAAACTTATAAAATGACAAGTATTGAGCACTACTCTTTAATTTTGGTACCCAATTTGATACCTCTACCACTACTCTTTAATTTTTGCCAAACGGCACTTTAGTATTTAGCTGATTTTGAAGTTGTAATCCCAGAATTTGTTTCTCACCTTTAGATTGTCCACTTCTATGATTCTATGATTTCTATCTATCCTTTTCAATTCTAAACTTGTCTTATAACATCATTTTTACCGGTAACATAGCTTTGCCTGGTAAGTTACTCCCTCCGTCCCAAAATACATGTCCTTTTTCTAAAATGGATTTGTCTCATTTTACATGTCTTTTTTCTATTTTCAATGCAAATTTAAGAGTAATTTTCCAAAACTATCCCTACATTTATTGTATCTAAATTTGACTTTTTTCAAACTTAATACTATTCTCTTTTTTCAATGTATTAATTAAGGGTATTGGTTGAAAAATTTTATCTAACTAACTTTCTGTTAATATGTGTATTTTTAATTTTCTATATATCATAATGTTGTGTTTGTTTGACTTCATTTCAATGTGATCTTAGCAGGGGACAAATTGAAAATCTTTAAAAGAGATGGAACCTGAGAAAAAACAAGGGGTGACAACCACAGAACCAGCTTCAAAGCTCTTAATTAGAAATGTAAGACCTACTTACAATGGTGATGGTACTCCTGTATTGGAACCACTTACTGGCTCATTCCCACCTCCTGTTTCGAAACCTGCCGGACGACAGACAGTCATTGCCCTGCCACATCAAAAACATGGTAGGGGTGAATCTGTGAGTAGAAAGAGAGGTCGGGTCAGGAGAGGATGCATGTCCTTCTCATCTCAGCACCAGCATTCAGCTGCCACTTCTTCACTAGGAGGTTCTTCCTCCGAAATTCCGGTGAAGAAAAGAGGCAGACCTGTTGGTTGGTCCAAGAAGCAAAAAATGGAAGCTCCTTTGGGTAAGTAGTGATTCAGTATCTTTATTGTCTGTATTCAATCATGCATGTTGATAATCTTGTGCAATGATGTATTTGTGATATAATTAGGCCTTGATCTGGAGTTTTCTTAGGAAGGAGATTGAAGTTAAGAGATAGGGGGTGAATATTTCTTTCCTATATTCCTTATTAAAGTCTATTAAGTTTTATATGAAATTGTCATTTCTAGGACCACAGCCCAATTTTAAGTATGGGGAGGAGGGGAGGTGAAAGTCGAACTCTAGAAATAAGAATTATTTATTGGTTTGTTGACATCAACATATTTAGTATCTCATTTGTTGGATTTTTGCTTATTCATGTTTTTCTTTTCTAGTATCTGTCAAAGGCTATACTTGAAAAGTTTTGAATGGATTCTTAGGTGATCGGATTAGAGTGGATAGATTTTGCACATTAACTTATGTTTTCATATGATGAAGATTTGCTATTTTCATTGCTGGAACTTTGGATCTGTTTCAGTATCACTTATGGCATTCTAATAGATTTGCTTTTGAGCACTTTCTACACACCATCAGAGCGTGTATTGTTCTCTAGAAGAAAAATGAAATTATTTTACCAGACAAACCTTCGACTTGTTACATTTCTATTGATTCCTTTAGTTGTTCGTCTGGATTTTATACAGAACTTTCTATACTGATTACTGACTTGTTAGCGTAAGTTGTACATTGCTGTTAAATAACTCTTAACTATTTAAGATACCAAAACATACTTTTTCTCCAACAATACTCTTTAAACTACCTCTCTATCCATTTTGTTATGACCATAACTGATTGGAGTTGCTATGTGGCATGATTTTAGTACATACACATACTTTATTTTTTCATCTAAAATTATTGAGGAAAGGTTAAGAGCTCCTCATTAGTGAAGAAGGATATAAAGCTCCTAAACATTTGAGGAAAGGTTAGGAGTTTGTTGGAGATCAATTTTATTATAAATTCTTCAAATTTTGGCTTAGGAGCTTGTATAAAGAAGTTCTTGGAGTTGCTCTTACGCATTAGTACATAATTGAAGTACATTTCATAACCTTTATTAAACTGTAATTCTTATAGATACTGTTTTTGTACCTTATGAAGACTACGGTTTCTAGCTGACACCACTGCTATGGCTTCAGCAAATTCTTCCAAGCAATAATTTTTTAAGCACAACTGTTACTTTTCATCACAGCATCTGCTGTCTAGGAATATGCAGGTTGACTTAATAGAATGACCTATACCTTTGTAATGATATTTAACAAACCAACAAGCAGTTGGTCTGTTATGGCTTTCCCTTTTAATGCCAGTTACGGAAATATTTTCATGTTACCCTGTTTAATAAAAGTCAGTTAATTATGCTAGGATGTGATTATATAGTTACCAATCTATAATCTCCAATTTGATGAGGTATTCTACTTTGCAGGAACAGCAAGGATGGGATTTATTCCACATGTGGTCACTGTGCAAGCGGGAGAGGTTATTTTTTTCTTATCAAATTTTTTTATTATAAAATAATAATCGAACTCACTGGAACGCATCTGTCTATTAGGTTGATGGTTAATCTTAATCATGTCAAATGGTATTACAGTTGCACCTCGTATAGCTAATCCAAATTTGTAGGCCCCTGCAGAAATCGTCTATCTAGACTGAAAAATTACTTGTTATATAGTAGCTACATTTTGATTAAAATGACTTGCAAGTGGTTTAAATATTACAAGAGAAAAGAAGTAAGAGTTGTTGTATACAGTGTAAACTAATATTGTTATATCAAATACACAGACGACACAATGCATAATAATGCTAATTTCTATTGTTGATATGTGTTCAACTCCGGATCTATTTTCTAGCACTTGTAACTTAACTTTATATATCTGGACTTTAGGATGTGTCTTCCAAAGTAATTTTATCCTCTCAGAATGGTCCAAGAGTCATCTGTATTCTATCTGGAAGTGGTGCCATTTCTACTGTAACTCTACGTCACACTGCAAATTCTAGCGGAACTACGACGTATGAGGTTTGTCTTGTTCCAAGTCAAGTTTACAATTGATGAATAATTTTACCTTACTAGCAAACGACGCTATAATAAATTAGTTCAGAGGTGGCATCACCTCAATTTTAGTTTAATAATTTTATTAATAGTAGTTATATAGTCATGGATTTATAATTATAACGTTTATTAGCTCCTATGGATAGTGTAAAACACTAGTAGATGTAAGTGTCCCCGTCCCCTTATGCACAGGGAAAAAAGGCAAGCTATCCAAAATTATTTACTTTTTGTGTGATCCAATTGCGAAGTTTCATCTACATTTTTAGTAGTACTATGAGCCTGAACTAGAATATTTTAGAGCAAGTTAGCAAAAGTCATGAATATTTTATATGATGGTTATCAAAATTTAATTTACCCCCCTCCCCCCCAAAAAGAAAAAGAAAAAGAAAAACCACCCCCACCTCCAGTTGCAGAAAAATATCATTCTTTTAATGCTTGTGGTAGATAACAGAATCAGAAAAAACATTCTTACTCTTGAACATGTGTTTTTCTCATGTAAAGAGAAGCATCTAGACTAATCGCGCTGTTTCAGTCTGACTTGTAATTAAGATTTTGTTCATGCAGGGACTATTTGATATATTATCAATATCTGGCTCATTTTCGCTGTCAGGAGAAGGTGGTCAGCAGAGCAGAACAGGTGGACTAAGTATCTCACTAGCCTGCCAAGATGGTCGGTTTCTAGGTGGTTGTGTGGCAGGCCCCATAATAGCTGCATCTCCTGTTCAGGTCTGTAAAGTTGGTTTCTCAAGCTTCTTTCATAGCATATTTGATATTTTGATTTTGCACTCATCAGATCCTGTAAAATGTTTTTACGTCATTGTCTGATACGTAGTTTCTCGAACTAATTTCCCTTATTTCTTCCCCTTTATCCTTAACTTACTGCTTTCTGGTTTTAGTGTTTCGGATGCATTTTGATATATGTTACAAGATCTCTGTAATACGTTTTGAATCCTCATTCATTTTGATTTTACCGGAACAAATGAGTCAATACAGCAGGATAAATGTCCAGGGATATTGTTTACCTCTCTGACATTGCTGATCATTTGGAAAAACAATTCTTTTTCTTCCACGAATGATAAGGAAATAGAGATTCCTATCCTTGGCAGGTCATTATTGGAACTTTCAGTGAAGAAGAACGCCGAGATCCCAATGCAACTAACCAGATAAAACCTTCATCTGCTACACAGCAATTCATTCCAGGTGGTGATTCTACAGGTCCTAGCAGCAGCCCCCCATCACATGGAACTCATAGCGAGTGCTCTGGCAGGGCTGGCAGTGTCAGCCCGTTGAACCGTAGAGGAGATTAGGAAACTAAACCGCAAGGAATGTCAAATATGTCTTGGAAGTAATAATTTCATTAAGCTCCTGATCATGCTGATTAGTGATGGACTCTTGTTTCCAGTTGATTAGTGTAGAGGAGTCGATTTGGAATTTAAGCACTTAATGTAGTAAACTGTGCGAAAAATAAGGCCACAGGTTATGTTTCGGCTTAGCTTAGTTTCCAGTAGATTACCT
This sequence comes from Kitagawia praeruptora, assembly GCA_037693485.1. Taxonomy (NCBI): domain Eukaryota; kingdom Viridiplantae; phylum Streptophyta; class Magnoliopsida; order Apiales; family Apiaceae; genus Kitagawia; species Kitagawia praeruptora. Next base: position 44,454,235 of record CM075344.1, on the reverse strand, counting down.
TGTTGAAAGGGGGTGAATACAAGACTTTTCGAGTAAACTGGATAATATTTATGAAGAATAATGCATTGAATAAAAACACAAAGATGAAGTAACTTTTGTTTTATTAATCACTAAGTGTGACTAAAAAACAGAAAGTGATTAAACTTACAATACAAGAAAAACTAAGATGCTGGGAGCTGCTAACTCTGCATGTTAAACAATGCAAAATTCGATTCCGAGCCTAGAAATCTTATATCCTGAATGGTTTAAGAAATGAATTTTCACAATGAGTAGTCCTTATCACTAATCGGACCGTTTAGCACCCTCCTCCTAGTACGCATGCCATTACTACATCCTTAAAATACAGGTTATAGCAAATTAATTACAAAGGTACAAATAGCACACGTACTACAGAATTATTAACTCCGTACAAATCATTACTCCCTCCGTCCCATATTGTATTTCCTGTTTTGACTTTTTACACTGTTCATTTTAAGCGATTGACTATTAATTTACGCATAATTTATAAAATAAAATATAGTCATGAGTGATCTTGTTGGATTCGTATTTATGAGTACTTTAATACAGTGAAGTTTTTATATTTATTACTAATACGAAATTCAAGATATTAACGATCAAAAGTGTGCGTTGGCAAACGTGTTTTTACAAACAGGAAACATATTATGAGACGGAGGGAGTATCAGATAGTGAAGTGGAACTCTCAATCTCAGCAAACACCATGAGCAACGATACTGGAGCAAGTCCCTGCTGAGCGTCTTTTGAGACATTATTAGTTTGAACAAAAAAACCCACGTATTATGTTAAAACTCACATTATTAAATACTAGCTCATAACCCGTGCGAAGCACGGGCATACAGATTGAACAACAGTCGAGATTAAAATATTAATTTAAATACATTATTTAATTATGTAGTATAGAGAATCGAACCCGAGATAAAACTAAAAAATTAAAGTAAATAAATTTTTTTAATTATGTAGTTCGTAAGGAATCGAACCCGAGATGAAACTAAAATGTTAAATCTAAAAAAATTAAAGTAAATAAATTTTTTTAATTATGTAGTTGTAAGGAATCGAACCCTGAATGGAGTGATAACCAAATTTAGTATTTTGGTACTTTGGTATTTTGGTACTTTGGTACTATTGTGTACCATTAAAACGTGATTTTACACAGTAATAAAGAGTATAGATTTGATTTGTTACATGAATGATGAGATACTAAGATAAAATGCAACATTCCTGGAAATCTAGCAATATAGGAATTGCCTAAACATCAACAAATTACTTACCAAATTTCTGTCCAAAACTTAACAGAATTCAACAATGAATCTGTCCATTTCACTGGCAAAAAAAAAAGTTCTGGCACTTCTGGTTCCTTCTTGTTTGAGATGAGATGATACTTGACAAAGCATAAAATGACCCAGCAAAGAACTAGTTTCTTAAGTTTCATCAACTAGATTCAAATGGGAACAACCTAGATAGATTCTACAAGGATCCAACAAGAAAATCTGAGGAGACATCTACCTGCCTAGTTTTCTTTTAGTAATTGGCAACGATACATTAAGACTAAAAACAGTGGGAGCTAAGGTCATACAACGTCAGTAAAACCTTGGGGACTTGACAAAGTTTGACATTTTATTTGCTTAGATTTCATCAATGAAGTCGAGAAGTTCATCAACCTCATGCCCCAGCATAGAAATTTTCTGCAACACAGAAATGTTCTGCTGGATTGAAACAGTTCGGCTTTCACCATCTCGTCTCCCAGATTTTCTCTCGAATGACTCCACCATGGTCAAGTGTTTAAACATTAGCCTCTCCTGCAAATCTCTTTCCTTGGAAACCAGACCTTCCACCTAAAAGGACAAGTGATAAGCTATCAGAGTGTGGAAATTGACCATTGTGCTATACAGATAGATTTTTTATTGATGCTATAATACTATTAGAAGGTTGTCATGGGACATTTTCCCTAATAGTTCAAGATCATCAATAAGGCAAGATGGGCAGATGATGTGACTGATGTACTATAACCATCCCACACTGCAAGAGAAATATCTAATTGACCAGTTTTAGAAGCAAAATAGTTTATCCCTGTTAAATATATATGAGTATAAGATCCTTGAAAGGGCCTTTCCCAACACCTTAAGGTCTTGGGTGAAACGGTTTCTAACATGGTATACAGAGCCTCCGTCCTCTGACATTCTGATCCTCTACCCTAGAATTTTTTTTTTTCTTTTCTCTTTTCTTTCGCTGCCTGTTATTCTCTCCATGGCTGAGAAATCATCTTCATCTCTTCATCCTGCACAAACAGTGCATAATATTAAGAATTTAGTCCCCTTGACTCTTGATCTCCAGAGAGTCCAATATCACACATGGGCAGAGCTTTTTCAAGTTGCGGCTCGTGCTCACAACGTCATGGATCATATTGACGATCCCAAGACGTCTCCTCCTGATACTGATGTTTCTTCTGCCAAATGGAAACAACTAGATGCTGTTGTTCTTTCTTGGATATATGGCACAATCTCGGAAGATCTCCTGCTCACCATTATTCAACCTGGGTCCACCGCACGTGATGCGTGGCTTCGTGTCAAAAATCTCTTCCATGACAACAAGAGTGCTCGGGCTGCAGATCTTGATAATCAATTCAATCACATTAATCTTGAGAATTTATTCCAATTAGCATGGTATCAGAGCTCTGGTGTTTGTGGAGGTCTCAAGTTCGAACCCCACCACCCCCAATATTCTCAATTTAATTTGGCACTAAGGTATTGCTCCAAATATGGGCTCCTAGTGACCACTCTTACCCCATAGTGGGCTGTTACCCCATAGTGGGCTTGCGAGTGAGGGGGAATGTTAAATATATATGAGTATAAGATCCTTGAAAGGGCCTTTCCCAACACCTTAAGGTCTTGGGTGAAACGGTTTCTAACAATCCCTTTTTTGAGATATAGACGTTCATGTTACAACAACAATGAACTGATAAATTTGCCAACAAGAGGTTTGTAATTTCAAAAGTTAAACAAATTGCAGAATCTACTGTAATTTTTAAAGATTTCATTCGACCACAGACATTGAGACTTTCCATATAAGCAGCGAATCAGTAGTGTTTCGTGTCTCACAGCCAGAAGTACATTTGTTTTTGGTTAGCAGTATACATTACTAGCAAACTATTCAGATAGCTTATGCCTTATAGTCTTATACATATCAAACAATACCAGGTCACCTGGCATTTTCACGAATATACTCTTTTTTTTAAATAAAAAAAAACATTCTTCAATGAATGAAAATATATAACAGTAATAAATTTGAATGATAGATTGCGGACCTTGAGCAATATTCCTGACGCCTGAGGAGAGGATTGCAAGAATGTTAACAAGGGCTTCAACTCTTTGGAAAGCTCCTTCACTGAATTCTCAACTGCTTTGCGAGTTGATTTACAAGTTTGAATTGCACCTGTTCTAGACAGCTCACGTAATGAACCTTCTAGTTATTATGGATTACAAGGCTTTGACGGATGATATTCCCAACTGCCTGAACCTAGAAATATGAAACATGTAGTAAAATGAAAAAAGCCATGATATACTGGCGTGTAATATTTTAAATAAAACTAAAAACCAACTGAATATTATGTGTTCACCTCATCCCACTGCAGTTTCGCTATATAGGAAGGGGAAGACTTTGAGATAGTCAAATCTTCATGCACATATATGATTCAGGTAATGAAAAGAAAGAAGATTCCAGAAATCAACATTTAAGGCTCCCTAAGCAGTGAAAAGTTGCTGAACTTGTATAGACCTAAAAGAAGACAAAAACAATGTTTACCAATTACGTCTCCGGAAGTGGGTGGAGGAAAACGCATACGAAATTTTTGAAGTTTGCGATGTTTATTTTAAAGTTAGTGAAGTTAATGAATTACCACCTGAAATGGCTGATTATGCTCTGGCACGGCATAATATTTTTGCAATACAACAACTGGTCTACCAACCAAAGCCAAATGAGAAAATTTGGTCTGCAATATAAAAAAACATTATTAAGAGAAGATTAAGACAGATTATGTAACACCCTACTTTTATAACAATTAAAGCTACATTTTAAACAATTCCAAATCAAAATAAGCTGCACTAAACCAAGTCAATAATCCAAACTGAAAGTACGAGGTCCAAATATCCAAAATAACGAAACTAATAAAGTTCGAAACCAACTAAATGAGTTCTCAAAATCAATAAATCTACTAAACCAAAGCTCTACTAATGACTGGGTTACACTCATCACTCTTCCCGCTTTACCCCTATTTACCTGCGGAAAGGAAACAATAAAGAATGAGCCAAATGCTCTGTACGAATATAATCTAAATAAAACATGATATTTAAATATGAATGATTTGTGTCTTATCAACACAAAGATATGATGAAAGATGATATAGAGATCAACAATATATTTCCGAAACAATTATCGATGTTAAACGAATTAGTAGGATAATAATTTAAAACAATTAGGTTAACAATGAAGCTGTAAATAAGGCCGAATAGCAAGTAAGGTGGGTACAATATGGGTCTCTTACACAAAACTATACTCGCTAACTCCAATCACCAGCGAAGTACAGGACAATGGTTCCTTCTTCGGTAATCCAGAAGAAGAAATAAGGAATGTATAAAACATCCCAACAATACAATAGCGATCATGATCTAGTCACATCTCATACCCCAGAGACGCGCTCGTATACTCACCCACCGATACGAGTAGGTGCCTAGTTCACCTTTACTACGAACTCCATGTGAACATTGTCTGTGATTAACCCACACAGATCGGTCTAAGAGCCCAACAAATAGGGTACAAAAGTTGCTTGACTCGTTGCACGAAACGAAACAAAATAAACAATGTCGCAAGAAAATGCGAAACAAAACAATATATACGAGTCAAGACAACAATAAATCCAAGAATAAGGAATTCGAAACGAAATTGAGAATGCGTACAAGTATGTACACATGGAGTACAATAAGGTCACAATTTTAGAAAACGAATTGACAATAAATTTAACGAATATTTATTAATTAAAAGAGAGAACCAAGAATTCGTACCTGATATAAATAATGAACTAACACTAAAATATCCGTGATAAGATGTACCGCTAATCCTTATTCAAATCTAAAAACAAATTTATAATCGTATATTAGTACTACGAATTTATAACCATAAACTAATAAACATCTATAACTCTAGAATTAATTACCAAGATGAGTAGCATGCATATATGTATTTTTAAATTAATATGAACAAATAAATATTATAAAAACCAAATGATGGTCTGCCACCCTTGTAAAAAAATAATGTAACTTAGTCTGTACTTCCGGTTAACAGCTGGCAACATCTGAATCGGTCTAATTAATCAAAAACAATAAATACGATAAATGTTACCAATAATTTAATAAATTAATTATTGTAAAACCAATTAGCAAAAAGTGAACTAAGAAATATTAACCATCAACATGGATTAGTATAGCCCAACATTATTAATACACACGTAAGGAAATATCTAATGCCAAAAATCAAGAAACACATTAAAATAACAATTCCATAAAAATAAATTAGTATACATTTTAAATAAACATTAAAATAACTATAAATCTATTTATAACAATAATAATTAAATGAAAAACTAATTTAAATATAATACAGTGGCCATGCATAGACAGACATGATAGACAAACAAATTTTATTTAATAAATTAACGAACCAATACTTAAATACTATAATTACAATTACTAGACTCAAATGAAATGTCCATGACATATGACATAAGGTAACTAACTCTACGGAGACTTGACTGGAAACATGCATGCAATGCAAATCTGTCCTACACCTCTATTCACAATAAAAAACCAACATTTAATAAAAACCTATATATATACAAAATAACTCCTTTATGAATACAGAGATACTAGCACCTCTAAACATACCAAAATGGCCAAGTCCAATTACGTACGCATTTTCAACAATACCTTTAAAATAAAGTAAAATTAATGATTTATTTTATAATACGTCTCATTTAAAAAAATTAATAAAATAAATTTCTATGCACCTATTTAACTTTAATCCAATGTAATACAATTATATGATTTGCTACACTAAAAGTAATATTAATAATGAAAATTGATACGAGGAAACAAAAATTAATACCAAAACAATATACAAAATCAAAAATTAATAACCAAGCCAAATTTATGTACCAAAGAAAACCGTACCTGAAAAAAAATGAAAAACTATGATTGACTTACAATAATAGATTTATTCGGAATTCGAAAACCAGCAATGGATCGTATTCTAAGAACAGACGAGTGAAATACCGGAAAATATATATATAGGGTGACATGAGTTAAACATTCAACATAAAATATTTATATAAATATTTCGAAATCAACATCTAACCTTATTGTATTTGATAGTTTCAAGATGAGTACTTTGCAAACTTACTAGTCTTGTCACTACACGCCTGCACACATACAATCGAACACTTAGGATATAAAATATAATAAATAGTATAAATCAAACTCATAGTTCTTGTATATAGGTAGCTCGATTAACCTTACCCAAAGATATAGGCTGTCTCGATACACTACCTCCCTGCTTTACACTATGTGATGTTGTGCTCCATATACGTGTATATTAATATTTATTTATAAGGGTATTAGGATTAGCATAGCTTAACAAAAATAAGTGATCAGATCTAAAGGGTGTTTGGGATTGCTTAAAATAAGTTACTTATGACTTAATGGAGGTGTTTTTAACTTAAAGGAGAAAGTAAAGTTGTTTACTTTAAGTTGAATGAATGTGTTTGGGTAATTTTACTTAAAGTTAAATGGGAATTTATTAATTTTGACTTAAAATGATATTTGACTTAAAAAAATTTTAAATTCATGATATTTAAGCTTTATAAGAATTTTGAAAAAAAAAAAAAAAAAAAAAAACTCCATAAGTCATAAGTCATAAGTCAAAAGTACCTAAATGTAACTTCTGACTTAAAGTAGTTTTTTAACTTAAAGCCTAACTTTAAGCAAGTTAGGCAAACAGACAAAAAGATCATAAAAGTCGCTTACTCCTTTAAGCGGGAGAAGCCAAACAGGCTGCTAGTTAAACAACTTAACTCAAACTTATCATTAGTTTCTAAAATCCGATTAGGACTCTAAAACTAGCTTCTAGATTTTTCTAGAATATAGTATAAATAAATATATTTTAACAAATATTTTAAAAAATATTAATAATTAAATAATTAACTAAAATATTGGGGTATTATAGATTAAAACTTGATAAGTTCCACCACTGAATTACCTCTTCCGACTGTCTTACAGGAAATGGAATAGAGAAAGATATTTCTTTTGAACCTTCGGGCAGAATTACCTGCAGTCCAGATTATCATGCCAATTTTTGTTAAAGCATAAAACTTAAATATATACCATTTACAAAATTCGGTGAAGGAATTGTATATTAATTTTAATTACGTGAAAGACCTTGTAAATAACAAGTTCCGTCTCATTTTGATTTTATTAACTATGATTTAAAACTTGAAAATACTAATTTACAAGCATCCATGAGGTAGACCGACATATATAAAATGAGGCTGAAAATTCCACATGCTTGCACAGCATATGATATTTACACTTGACATAAATTCTATTATGGAATCATGTAACTTTGCTGGGGTCAGTTCTGTTATTTGTGATGGCAGATGGGATTTCACCTCTGTTACTGATACTACTACTCCAAGTGTCATCAGCTGAGTTGGCAGTGCTGAGCTGGAACTGAGCTGGCTAGAGAGTTTGTTACAAATCAGTTAGATTACAGTTGTAAATTCTGTTAGCTTCTGTTAGCACATTAGTCTCATCTTTGAGTGTATAAATACTGGTTCCTTGTTCTGTAAAAGTTGAGAAGATTCAATATACAGATTCATTGTTTCTAATCGTCTTCTTCATTTCTGTACTTGTTGTACTGTACTTTTGTAAAACTGTCATGGTATCAGAGCTATGGTAAAGCTCTTGATATGATTCGCTCTTATGCTTCCGCAGTTACAAACAACAACACATCAGCAACGATGAATTCATCATCGATTCCAGCGTCGTCTTCGACGCAATCCTCCATTGATATCAATCATCCTTACTTCTTAAGCTCTGCAGATCATCCAGGTCTGTCTCTTGTTAATGAAATGCTCACTGGTTCGAACTATCATCATTGGAGTAGATCTGTGCAGATTGCTCTTTCTGCAAAACTCAAATTAGGTTTCATAGATGGATCATTGACTAAACCTTCAACTGATGCTGCTCAAATCTCTCTCTGGATGCGAAGTAATGATCTGGTAATATCCTGGCTTTTGAACTCTATTTCATCTGATATTCGCAAATCTGTAGTCTATATGAACACTGCAAGAGAGATTTGGACTGATCTTGCTACTCGATTCTCTCAACATAATGTTCCACGACTGTTCTATCTTCGCAAAGATCTTGCATCTCTCTGTCAAGATACACTGTCTATTACTGATTACTTCACGAAGTTTCGTTGCTTAATGGATGAACTTGATATGTTGTCTCCTATTCCTAAGTGTTTTTGTCCCAATTCTACTTGTGTGTGTCAAAATGCTATGAAACTTGACAAATATGAGAAGCTAGTGAAGTTAAGTCAGTTTCTAATGGGACTAAATGAGCAATATACGAACATTCGTGGTCAAATACTTTTAATGAATCCTCTACCTGAACTGAGTCATGCCTATTCCATGCTGTTACAAGAGGAGAATCAGAGAGATTTTAAGCCTACATCGATTAATTCTGAACACTCTGTTATGAATGCTAAATTCACACCTAGTGCTACTCTCAAAGGTAAATTTACAAAGAAGGTTTCAGATACATCAATCTTGTGTGATCACTGTAATCTGACTGGTCACACTCGTGACAAATGTTTTGTGTTACACGGTTATCCTGAGTGGCACCGTCTCTATGGACAACCAAAGCCTAAGCCACGATTTGTCAAGAAATCTGTTAGTCAACAGTCATCAACTGCTAATTCATCTGTCTATCAGCCTGCTAATAATGACAAACAGGTCATATCTACCTCTGATAGTCCTCTGACTATATCTGAGCCCAATGCTCCTGCTCTCACTCAAGCTCAATATCAGAAATTACTTAATCTACTGCAAGAGAATGTCAAACCTCAAGCATCTCTTGCTCCATGGATTCAAACTCCAGATTTTGGTGCACATAGTGCAGGTATATCCTTTATGTCAAACTCTACAACTACTACATTTGACAAATCAGTACATACCTGGATAATTGACTCTGGAGCCACACATCACATTACACCACATTTATTTTTACTTAAAAACATTCAAGTATTAAAGTCAGATATTCATCTTCCCAATGGTAATATATCTCAAATTCATCATACTGGAGATATTACACTTGGATCAGACATTGTTCTGAAGCAAGTACTTCATGTTCCTCAATTTCACTGCAATTTGTTATCTGTTGCTAAACTAACATCAGACACATCCTGTGTTATACATTTTTCTGCTTCAAAATGTCTGATGCAGGACCCTATTTCGAAGAGGGAGAGAGAGATTGGTGAATACACTGAAGGACTTTTCAAACTATGTCTTAAATCTATCTCTGCAAAAGTGAACACTGCTACTAGTCATGATCATCTCTGGCATTCCAGACTTGGTCATCCCTCAAAGTATATCTTACAACACATTCCTTGTATTTCTGTGTCCAGTGATAGTACTGAATTGTTCTCATGTGACATTTGTCATCAAGCTAAACATTCTAGATTACCTTTTCCAGTAAGCAATTCTAAATGTACTGCTATCTTTGAGCTAATTCACTGTGATGTATGGGGACCTTACAAAACTCATACTCATGGTAGATGTAATAAATTTTTGACAATTGTTGATGATTTCTCTAAGACTACTTGGATCTTTCTGTTGGTTGATAAAACTCAGGTTCCTGGTTTAGTCAAAAAATTTCTCACATATGTTACAAATCAATTTCATACCAATGTTAAAATTCTCAGATCTGACAATGGGACTGAGTTCTGTAACAAAGAAATGTCAGATCATCTTCAGTCATTAGGAATAATACACCAAACCAGTTGTCCTTATACACCCCAACAAAATGGGGTTGTAGAAAGAAAACATCAACATCTTCTAAATATAGCAAGAGCCTTGAAAATTCAGTCAAATTTGCCTATCTCTTTTTGGGGTGATTGCTTATTAACAGCTGCACATCTTATCAATATCTTACCAACCAAAACTCTTGATTTTAAAAGTCCATATGAGGTTTTGTTTAACACTCCTCCTGACTACACAAGCCTTAGAAGTTTTGGCTGTTTGTGTTATATTCCAAATATTCAATCTCACTCAGATAAATTTGCTCCCAGAGGTCTCAGATGTGTATTTCTTGGATATCCTTTCAACAAGAAAGGCTATAGAGTCATGGCTTTAGATACCAGAAAATGTTATGTATCTAGGGACATAGTATTTGTTGAATCTGAATTTCCTTTTCAGCAGTCTGCTCTTCATTCTGAATCTTTAGAATTTTCAAATACTATGTTTCCCTCTTCTCCTATTCTTAGCCATGAAGATACTCCTAGTTCATCAGTGCCTCAATCTACTCCTCAACAATCTACAGACATTCCTTCTACAACTGTTCCTAACAACCAATCTCATAATCATTCATCATCTCCTACAACTGTACAGCCCATATCATCTACTCATTTACCTATTGCTTTGTCTAAACCTACCAGGAAAAGACAAATTCCTCAAAGGTTACAAGGTTTCACTGGCTTACCTTCTAGTGTTAATACCAGTCTCTCCATCTCTTCTCAGCAGTGTAAAGGTACTGATTCATCTTATCCAATTACTGCTTTTATGAGTTATAATGCCTTCACTCCACATTATACCAGTTATTTAGCAGCAACTGCTAAAGTTCCTATACCATACACTTATTCTCAAGCTGTTAAAAATTCAAATTGGCTCACAGCCATGAAATTAGAGCTAAATGCCCTTGACAACAATCAAACCTGGGAACTTGTGCTAAAACCTGAAAATAAACATGTGGTGGATTGTAAGTGGATATTCAGGATAAAATATAATCCAGATGGCTCTATTGATAGATATAAAGCTAGACTTGTGGCTAAGGGGTTCACTCAAACATTTGGTTTAGATTATTTTGAAACATTCTCCCCTGTAGCCAAAATGACTACTGTTAGAGTGTTACTTGCTGTTGCTGCTGCTCAGTCTTGGCCTATTAATCAGTTAGATGTCAACAATGCTTTTCTGCATGGTGATCTTAGTGAAGAGGTCTACATGAAAGTCCCTCCTGGATACTTTGATTTATCTACTCATTTCTGCATTCCTCCTGGCACTGATATCAGTAATCTGGTCTGTCGGTTGAGAAAGTCTATATATGGTCTTAAACAGGCACCTAGATGTTGGTTCACTAAGTTTTCCAAGGCATTACTGAAATATGGCTTCTCCCAGTGTCACTCTGATAACAGTCTTTTTACATTTTCTCAAGGTAAAGTCTTTGTAGCTGTTCTAGTATATGTTGATGATATTCTCATCACAGGCACTTGTACTTATGGTATACAACAAGTTATCTCTTTTCTGGCCTCCAATTTTAAAATCAAAGACTTGGGTCCTCTAAAATTTTTTCTTGGCATAGAGGTGGCCAGAAACTCAACTGGAATCTATATTCACCAGAGGAAATACACTCTGGATATTCTTGCAGATGTTGGCTTTACAGATTGTAAACCTTCAAGAATTCCCATGGAACAAAATCATAACTTACAGAAAAATACAAGTATTTTTTTGTCTGCTTCTGATATTTCTTTATACAGAAGATTGGTTGGTCGATTACTATATCTCACAATTACTAGACCTGAGCTAGCATATCCAGTCCAGGTTTTGTCTCAGTTTATCACTCAACCTAGAACTGATCATCTACATGCTGCTTATAAAGTTTTGAGGTTTATCAAGGGAACTCCTGGACAGGGTCTATTCTTTCCTGCCAAGTCAAATTTGTCTCTTACTGCTTTTTCTGATTCTGACTGGGGTGGTGACATGCTTACCAGGCACTCACTCACTGGTTATTGTGTGATGTTTGGTAATTCCTTGATTTCCTGGAAATGTAAGAAACAACACACTGTGTCTAAATCCTCTGCTGAAGCTGAGTATCGAAGCTTAGCTGATACCTGTTGTGAGTTAACTTGGTTGCTAGCTATTTTCAAAACTTTTGGCATTGCTTGTCTTACTCCTGTCAGGCTGTTTTGTGATAATCAGTCAGCTCTCTATATAGCATCAAATCCTGTGTTTTATGAACGCACAAAGCACATTGAGATTGACTGTCACCTTGTTAGAGAAAAGTTGCAGTTAGGTGTTATCACAACTTCACATATTGCATCTTCTAATCAACCTGCTGATATTTTTACTAAGGCATTGTCTTCAGTCCAGCTGCAGTTTCTTTGTTCCAAGTTGAATGTCTGTAATCTATTTCAGCCTTCCAACTTGAGGGGGGATGTTACTGATACTACTACTCCAAGTGTCATCAGCTGAGTTGGCAGTGCTGAGCTGGAACTGAGCTGGCTAGAGAGTTTGTTACAAATCAGTTAGATTACAGCTGTAAATTCTGTTAGCTTCTGTTAGCACATTAGTCTCATCTTTGAGTGTATAAATACTGGTTCCTTGTTCTGTAAAAGTTGAGAAGATTCAATATACAGATTCATTGTTTCTAATCATCTTCTTCATTTCTGTACTTGTTGTACTGTACTTTTGTAAAACTGTCAACCTCTCAAACCATCCATTTGCGATAGAGTATCGTCAAATTGCAGGTCAGGTAACTATTCACAATGAAGATTCAGTTGTATGGGATGGGGATAAGAATGTGAGTACTTCTTCGATCTGGCAGTCCATTTAAAGTGTTGGTTCTGGTCAGAATTGGCTCCCTGTAGAATGGCATACCTTGCAGTTTCCTAAATGTTCTTCATTCTATGGCCTTGGCTAAAAAATAGACATTTCACCGAGGACCCTTTGTTCTCATTTGGCATTGCGACTTATCTCACATGTAATCTTTGTCAAGCTTCAGCTGAGTCTTTACTTCACCTTCTTACTGAATGTATTTTTTTCAAGAACAGTCCTGCGTTCTAGTCCGTATCCTCTAAACCATGACTGGATTACAGACATTTCGGTGAACCTTAGCAAATTAAAGCTGCAAATTAATTATCTCTACATTGGCGTGGCGTTTTATACTATATGATGGCAGGAGAGGAATTCCCGAGTACATTAGACAAATGCTCAAAAATCAGCTGCTGATGTTAATCGAATTTGTAAAGCTACAGTTGGAGAAAAACTATTTCACTGTAATAAGTTTAGAAAACTGTTTAGGCAGTATCCTTCTATTTATTTCTGTGCTGCAATAAGTTGCTTTAGCAGTTAGCAAATACTCGCATAGTGCTTTTATGGTTGAGTGAGCTTGTTTTACTCTTTATGCCGTTCTAGGGTTTGCCCTAGTACTATGTTTTTTTTCTTTTTGAGTTATAAATTATTACTTAGCAAAACAAAAAGAACTGATAACAAAAGAAAATCTCTTATCAAGTGAATGGCAAAATGGCTTCTGTCATGATTAAATCATAAATGCAGGTTTTGAAACTGATTTACCTTCACAATAAGTTTCTCAACCACATCCTCGTCCATCAGGCAGCCAAAAGAGATATTAAGGAAACGTCTTCCAACTGACTGGAACAAGTAGTCCTGAAGAGGTAGACCATATCCAATTATGAAAGCTGTTCTCCAGCCACCAAACATGGCGTATCTGGGTTCAATTTCCAATAAGGTCTGCAATTTTGAAGAACAAGAACAGTGGTCAATGAGCCAGAACGGAATTAATATAGTAATACTTGGTACAGATGACAAACATTTCACCTTTGTTAAATCACCATATATATATTAGATGTTGAGAGATTTCCAAATGCATCCCTATAATAAATAGAATGAGCTCGTGAAGGCAACTTTGCTACTAGATTCCTGATTGCTGCTGCACCTCTACCTCTAGCCTGATAGTCCAATCTGCAACATTTTTGAAATATGTGAATTTGGCTATAAAATCACTTCAAGACCTTCACAATTAGTTAATCAACCCCGTACCTAAAAAATTGTCCTAAGCTCTGAGCTCCATTATGTATAATGTTGTAATGCTCTGTGATCTGTACATTTCCCCAGTGGGAGATATCTTCTCTCGCACAAGCTCTTGGGCAACAGGGAAAGGATGATTGTTCACAAAATGAATCGCAATTGGAGAGTACTGCAAAGCTGGAAGAATTGGTATTTAATCTCTGAACCAGTAAGTTTAGAATTCTCTAGCTTTGTATAAGATTCAACTTTTGCACCGGGTAATTTAAGATTAAGCATTTGTGCTTTAAACAATATAAGGAGAGAAATAATAAGCACTGTCCTGGAATACTACCAGCTGGTTTTCAGCTTCAGTGATTTTCTCTGGGAACAGTTGCAGTATATGAGTAAATACTGCAAAAAGGTCCAATATCAAGCTTTCTCCCTTGCCCAATTCTATAGGTAGAGATAATGAGTACTAAGTGATGGAGGCACTCCTTCTGGGTAGACAATCTCACTGGAAAGAGCTGTTTTTGGTTTCCCTTTTCCTTCACTAGCAGTGCCCTCAAACATTACCATGTTTTTTGCCTGGTGATCTGCAAAAGCAACTAAAACATACCGACTCAACACCAGCATTTTCCACCTGTAATAAAGATAAAGATATCAGTAATAATGGCATCTTTGAGTATGTACTAAATTGTGGACAAAGATGAGTCGAACATCCTACCTTTAGCGTGGAAGTCATCCGGACAATATGTGACGTAAGATCAATCTGGAATGAATAGAAAAGTTAGGCTGTGCCGAGAACATTGTACACCAGTACAAGAACATCTAACAGTTTTAGTTGGTACTACTCATTTAGCACTGAAAATTCATGAATTAGGTTGTAACATACAAGGCAAACCATAGTAAACTAGGCAAAACAGGAAACTTATTTCAATAAATACAAACTATATTCACAAATCACAAGTAACAAACCTATTAACATTAAAAAAGACTTGCATAATTAATCGCATAATTAAAATTCATTAGCTATAAAACCAAGAAGTGCTAACTACACTTGCACTGTAATAAAATTTTAAAAATATATATATAGAACTGAATAAAGTGTAGAGTAGTAGAAACAAACCCGTCGATCAAGCTTGGTGATAACGAGATCAGAGATGACAGGTGAACTCACTCACTATAGCTATGTGTAACAATGGTGATTAATTTTATGGTTTTAGCTAATAACAGAGAAGGAAATGTAACAATAATAGACGAATAAAAGAAAATATTCATTCAATTTCCAAGGTAACTTTACAAAGAAGACAGGGGTGTCTTATATGGGAGACAAATTCCCGCCAGCTATTTTCTACGATAATTTGACAAATTGACAAATACGATAATTTGTCCATTTGCAATCCATCGCCTCTGCCCCTTCTAGAACCTTCAGCCCAAGCTCAAAACAGTCTTCAGTCCAAGTCCAAAACAGAGTCGACACAATTATTCCCTCGTCAACCTTTTGGTCAATAACTTAATAATTAAAGTAACGAAAATAGGTTTGAGGGAATTTATCAAAAATACTAGATTTAAAGTTTCTATTTGCAAAAATACTATCTTCTTTAATTAATTGCAATTTTACTAACATAAGTTTCAAAATTGCAAAAATACTAGGTCAACCCTCCCCCTCCCCCTTTTGACCGGCGTGTAACAGATGCAACACTTTTTTTTTCTTTTTTCTTTTTTTTTGAGGCGGGGTTATATTTTGGTTGCAACAACATTCAACCAAATGCAACCACATTCAACTTTTATTTAAGGTGGGTGATTTTGGTGGATTTGGGTTGCATGACCCCGCCAGGGGCAATATTCAACCACATTCAACTTTTTTTAAGGGGGGTGATTTTGGTGGATTTGGGTTACAAGGCCCCACCAGGGGCAATATTCAATCAAATGCAACCACATTCAACTTTTTTTAAAAAAACGGTTTTGAGTGATTTTGGTGGATTTGGGTTACAAGGCCCCACCATGGGCAATATTCAACCAAATGCAACCACATTCAACTGGTTGCATTCAGTTGCTGATTTCAAGTTCCATTTTTAATTTTCATTTTCGACCTCATTTTTTAAATCTAATATATATATATATATATAGAGTTGGGTTCAGTGGAGACCTTGTTTTTTGTGGAGTCCTGGAGTCCACTTTTGTTTTGCATACATTCATCAGCATATTACATTGCATTTAACAATTTTCTACGGTCATCATCAAGATTAGTTAGGGTTTTTTCAACAATATCGTCAAAATCCATCACAAATATACATTATATTGCCCGCAATGACAAAATATTGAATTTGCTGAACAAATTTTATTTTGCAGAACCAAGTGTTCAAGAACAATATTCGACATCAATTCAAGAGATGTTTAGGCGTGTTTCGGAGCAATTTACGGTCATGTTTAGGAGGAAAGCGTTTTTGCATTGGTAAAACATTGTAAAATGTGGATGAATGTATGCAGAACAATGGTGGACTCCAGGACTCCACAAAAAACATGGTCTCCACTGAACTTTGTTATATATATATATATGAATATATATATATATATATATATATATATATATATATATATATATATATATATATATATATATTAGAGTTCAAAAATGAGGTCGAAAATGACAAATGAAAAATGGAACATGAAATCAGAAATTTAGTTGCATGTGGTTGCATTCAGTTGAATGTGGTTTCATTCAGTTGAAAGTGGTTGCCCCTACGGGGCCACGCAACCCAAATCCACCAAAATAGCATCCCACCTTAAAAAAAAAAAAGTTGCATGTGGTTGCATTCGGTTGAATGTGGTTGAAAATGTGGTTGCATTCAACTCTAATATATATATATATATATATATATTAGAGTTCAAAAATGAGGTCGAAAATGACAAATGACAAGTGGAACCTTAAAAAAAAGAGTTGAATTTGGTTGAATGTGGTTGAATATGGTTGAACGTGGTTGAATGTGTTTGCAACCAAAATATCACCCCACCTTAAAAAAAAAAAAAGAGTTGAATGTGGTTGTATTTGGTTGCACGGCTGGGCAGTCTGGGCAGCTGGGCAGGGTTGCCCTAAAAGGTAGTATTTTTGCAATTTTGAAACTTAGATTAGTAAAATTGTAAATAGGTTTTCTTAACAAAAGCAAAATTGCAAAAATTTACTTTTTTATATATATTTATGAAAAAAGCCCTAGGTTTTACTCTCCATTTTTAACATTGCCCCTTTCTTGGGCGGCGATGTCCTCATCGACGAACTGGGGGTAACTCCGGCGAAGACTATTATAATCAATCCAAGATGCATCTTCTTGTGTCATGCCTTCCCATTGGACAAGTACTGAAACAACTGCTACGTTATTTCGATTTATCATCTTGCGATCCAAGATTTTGCTAGGATACGCCGAAGAAGGAAAATCGACTGCCACTGGTGGATCAATTTGCACAAAGTCAGTTGGACCAATCTTCTTTTTGAGTAAAGAAACGTGGAACGTGTCATGTATCTTGGCTGTCACCGGCAATTGAAGGCGGTAGGCGACGGATCCGACCCGTTTCAAGACTTTATATGGTCCAAAATTCCGAGGAGTAAACTTGTTGTCCTTGACAAGTTTCATGGAGGTTTGTTTAAAATCTTGAAGCTTTAGGAATACTTCATCTCATTCCTTAAATTCGCGTTTTGTTCTTCCTTTATCTGCGTAAAACTTCATTCTTTCTTGTGCTTTTTGCAGATTGGCCTTTAGAAGCTTGTGAATCTCGATTCTTTGCTGGAGGAAGGTGTTGACACAGTCGTTGGTAGACTTCCCGGCTTGATGGTAGTTAAAGCTTGGAGCTTGACGTCCATAAAAGGCCTTGTATGGAGTCATGTTGATGGCGGAGTGGTGGCTGGTGTTATACCACCACTCGGCCATGGGAAGCCACCGGAACCACTGATTTGGCCGTTAGTGAGTAAGACATCGCAAATACATTTCCAAACACTGGTTCAAGCGTTCACTCTGTCCGTCGGACTGAGGGTGATAAGCCGTAGATAGCCGAGAAGAACCCCCGAGTTTCTTAAAAAGTTCCGACTAGAATTGAGAGGTAAAGATCTTGTCCCTGTCTGTGATTATATCATTTGGAGGACCATAGAGTTTGAATACATTGTCTAGTAACAATTGTGCTACCTGTGATGCAGAAAAAGGGTGCTGCAGGAACAAGGACGTGAGCAAATTTGGTATACTTGTCGATCACCACCAATATAGTATCTCGGCCATTTGATTTAGGAAGAGATTCAATAAAGTCCATTGTAATGGTGCTCCAAGCGTGGTCTGGAATCTGGACAGGCTGCAACAGACCGGGGTAAGGCACATGTTCCCCCTTGCACCTCTGACACGTTTCACACCCTTGTACCCACTTAGTCACATCTTGAGTGAGGGTCGGCCACCAGAAAAAAGAACTAACTCTTTTGATGGTAGCATTGATACCGGAGTGTCCTCCTTCAGGTCCCACCATGTAGGTTATCAATAACCTGTTGCCTTAAATCTCCTACTTGTCCAATGACAAGCTTGCCTTGAAACCTGAAATCCCCATCCTTGATTGAGAATTCTGGACACGTTTTAGTGTCAATAGCCAGCTGGGTTATAGTATCTTTAACTTCAGGATCTTGTTCCCAAGACTGTTGTAGATCGAGCTTCCACTGGGGTATTACAACAGTGATGGCTTTAGACTCCTTATCTCTGTTCGAACAGACCTCATGTAGGCAAGACAAAGGGTGTCCTTTCCTTTCTTGTAGACTATAGTGTAATCGAAGCCAAGAAGTTTAGTTAACCATTTTTGCTGCATCAATGTCGTGATCTTTTGGCTTAGTAAGCGCTTGATTGCTTCTTGATCTGTTTTAATTACAAATGGCCTGCCCAATAAGTAACCCCTTCATTTGTTAACAGCCATAACTATGGCGAGAAGCTCCTTCTCGTAAGTAGATAGCCCCATGTCCCTTTGTGAGAAAGCTTTACTGAAGAAGGCTAATGGTTGTCCGTCTTGCATTAGAACGGCCCCTGCCCCTGACTCGCAGGCATCTGACTCCACCACAAAGTCATTGGAGAAATCAGCCACTCCCAATACAAGGGTCTGACTCATAGTTGTCTTCAATTGTACAAAGGCCGAGTGTGCCTGATCATCCCAAGTAAAAGCACCTTTCTTCAGTAGGTTTGTTAGAGGGTTACTAATGATCCCGTAATTACGCACAAATCGACGGTAATACCCCGTCAGCCCCAAGAATCCATGGAGATATTTGATATTTGTGGGAGTAGTCCACGAAGTCATAGCCTCGATCTTCCTACTATTTTCTTCCACACCCCTTGCACTTATAACGTGACCCAAATATTCAACATAATCTTGAGAAAAGGCACACTTGCTGAGCTTGACGCACAAACTATTGCTTTGAAGCACTTCAAATACCAGTTTGAGATGACTAAGATGCTCTTCTGGTGTGACACTATAGATTATGATGTTGTCGAAAAATACACACACAAACTTACCAATATAGGGCTGAAAAATTTCATTCATGACGTATTGAAAGGTGGCTGGGGCATTGGCGAGGCCGAATGGCATCACCAAGAATTCGTAATGCCCGAGAGGTGTCTTGAAGGCTATTTTGTATGTGTCTTTAGCATTGACATGTATTTGGTGATGACCACTACGTAAGTCAAGCTTACTAAACACCTTGCTCCCATGTAGTTGGTCAAGCATTTCCTCAATAAGTGGAATTGGAAACCTATTTTTGACTGTTATAGCGTTTAAGGCACGATAATCAACGCAGAATCGCCACGTATTATCCTTCTTTTTGACCAGTAAGACAGGAGATGCATACGGTAACTGGTTATGCTTGATTATTCCACTCTCCAGCATTTCTTTAACCATTTTTTCGATTTCCATTCGTTGCAGGTATGGGCACTTGTAGGGGTTCAGATTGACTGGTGAGCTGCCTTCCATGATGGGTATCAAGTGGTCCTGTGGCCTTGTTGGTGGCAACCCAGTGGGCTTTTGGAAGACTTGAGGATAGGCTGTAATAAGTGGTTGAACAGCTTTAGGGATTTCCACTGTGGGTTTGTCCACTGTCTCAGATACTTCAATAGCTGATAGTTGCACTAAGAAACATGCTTGTGCTCCCACTGGCCCTAGTTTGTCACTGTCGAGCACCATCTTCACTTTCTGGTCCAATTTTCTGGATTGCTGGAGTACTACTGTTTTGTTCTTCCATTTCAGTGTCATTTCCTCGGCAGAGAAATCAAAACTCACGGGACTAACCTGTTGCAGCCATTGTATGCCCAATATGGCGTCGTATCCTCCAAGGGGTAAGACAAAAAACTCGGACACAAACTCTGTTGTTCCCGCTTTCCAAGCTAGAGCCATTATCTTTTTATTACATTGAGTCTCTGATCTATCAGCTAATGAGATTTTTATTACAGGGCAATTCTCTGTTTGCAGGACTAGCTGTTTGACCAGATTTTGTGACACGAAATTGTGCGTTGATCCCATATCCACCAGCATTGTGATGGACCTGTTCTTGATTTCACCATCCAACTTGAGTGTGTGGATCCCTTGGGTACCTTGCAAGGCATGAACAGATATTCCTCCCTCCTCATTATCATCGATATTTATCTCTACTTCTGGCTCGCCCTCTTCATCCCCCACCATCAGAAATAGTTGAGGTTTGTGACACTTGTGCCCACGGGTATACACCTCGTCACAATTGTAACATAATCCCTTTTCTCTCCTCTTTGCCATTTCTTGAGGTGAAATCTTCTTTACTTCAGGCCACTTAGTCGGGATGGTATATTTTTCTGTTTCTTTGTTGTAAGAACTTCCGTTGAGGTAGGGACAGAATTTGTAACTTTTGATGATGTGCCCTCCGAACCATATCTCTGATTATTGAAACTTCCTTTCGCAGATCCCCTCACCCTTTTCTCTAGCAACTCGATGAGTGTCTCCTGTTCTCGAGCTTTCTCCATTGCTTCATTTAAGGTGCGTGGCTTATAAACATATAATGCTTGCTGGATATCTGCTCTCAGTCCACTGAGGAAACTAGACAGGTAGAAATCATCTGTTTGTAGCATGTGCCTTGCCATAACGTAGCCCCTTAACTCTTCAAATTCAGCAATATATGCTTTCACAGTACTAGTTTGAACTAGCTTATTGAATTTGCCCACTAGGTTCTCCTGATTTCTAGAGGAAAATCATTGCAACAGCTGTTCAACTAATACTTCCCAGGTTAAAGCTGGCTACTCTTGTTGTATGGTTTGAAACCAGTAATCGGCTTCTCCATCCAGATATAAAGAAGCGAACACCACCTTGGTATATGTGTCCATCCCTGGATTCAACGTGAAGAACTTCCCTGCCTTGACTACCCAACTACGAACGTTGCTCCCATCGAATTTTGGAAATTCAACCTTGGGTAGTTTATAGGGAGCACCCATTCCAGATCTATATGATGATTGTTCTCCGTTGTAACTAAGGTTACCCATATACTGAGTTGGTGGATGGGTTGGTTGAGAGTAATTTGTAAGTTGTATGGTTGGTCTGGGAATGTTCATCGTTGGATTGTATCGTGGTACGGAACAGGGCAACGAATTTCGTGGGTTTGGGTATGTAGTTGTAGGTATTATTGTGGGGTTTGGTGTGGGCTGAGTAAACAGTGGGGTTGTATTCATAATCACAGGTGGAGCAGTCATCGTAGGGAACTGTTGTGGAACAGAGGCTCCAAATTGAATGTTGTGTGTGTGAGATTTAGCTATAGCAGGTGTAACATGTATATTCGTGGAAGACACGGAATTACGTAAAGTACTGTTGGGGGTCGATTGGTTACCTGTAGCTTGTATTTTAATGCGTCCACCAGATCTCTTATCTGTGCTGTCAATTCTTTCCTATCAGACTTCATTTCTGCAGTTAGGACGTTGACCTTTCGACCCATTTCTGACATTTGTGAGGCTAGATCTGTCAATTGCGCCTTGTACTCAGAATCCTTCTGTATTGTATCATTCCGTACATTTTCTATATGAGATTCCAGTATTTTTAGGTCTTTTTCGTGTTTTGCTAGAGATGGCCCAGCCATGCTCTGATACCAGTTGTAACAATGGTGATTAATTTTATGGTTTTAGCTAATAACAGAGAAGGAAATGTAACAATAATAGACGAATAAAAGAAAATATTCATTCAATTTTCAAGGTAACTTTACAAAGAAGACAGGGTGGCTTATATGGGAGACAAATTCCCGCTAGCTATTTTCTATTAATTAACAAATTGACACTATGAGCAATACTATAACGAGCAGATGGATACCAATGACGTCTCATCATGGTTTGCCTTCCATTTATTCCTATTCCTAAACCTTGTCTGACATTGTTTCAGTGTCTGATGCTGTAGCTACATCCAGCTCCGTTTGCACCTCAATTTATTTATTGGCCTACGGGCTACCATTTTGTTTGCAGCCAGTGATTCAGTCTTAATAAAAAATAAGAGTTAATATTATTTATATAACTATAGTCATTCTTGGCACTTAAGAGAGTGTGTTTAGTTGATGGGTTATAGAAAGAATGACATGATTACCATAAAATTGAACAAAAATGACAATAATATCATAAATTGTTGATATTGGTCATAAATACTAGTCTATTACGTATTTGAGAGAGTGGTAATAGATTTATACATATTATGCATTTTCCATATAGGTAATGGGTCCACCAGGAAAGCTTATTACGCATTTGGAGAATGGGTAACCCTATTATCCATTTTCGCGCATATGGTATTCTTGTTACGTAATACATATTTTTGTGATATTGTTGGCCAAAACCCTGGGTTATATGGGTTTGCAATTACGATTGATTTTTTGAAAACATCATGTTAATTAAATTTATGTGTTTTTCATAATTATAATAAATTGTTAGATTGTTCCTCCAAAAATGTTGTATGTTCAAGTGGTGAAAGTAAATTTGATCTTATTTAACATGTGTTCATTGGAATTTATTTATTTTTGTAGATGTCGTATGACTTTTTATTAATGAATTATTTGACTTTCAAAAAAAATTGTTGAGAATAAGGAATTTTCTTGTGAGTCTTTGGAGTTGTTTGGTACGTCTTGTACTCCAAGTCCGTCTTTATGTATTTAAGTAGTGATTTGATAAATGAATAAAATATAAATTTGAAAGTGCATTCATTAGAGTATCAGAACCTTGCTTGATTGCCTAGAGAAAAAAACAATTTACAAGAGTTCGTGGGCATATGAAGAAAAACCTACAAGAGTTTGTGGGTGTGAAAAAATTTACGAGAGTTCGCGAATACGAGAAGAAAAATATCTTGCAAGAGTTTGTGAGTGCGGAAGAAAAAAGATTCTGCAGAATTCGTGGTTAAAAAAAAGTAAAAAAATATGTGAGAATTCTTGGGTATGGAAGAAAAAAGAAATCTTGACAACAAAGGTGATGATAAGGTAAAAATACAACGACGATGATTAGGGATTTTTTTGAAAGAGATTGTCTTATATCAATGACGACAAAAGCAAGATTTTAATGAAAATCGTGATAGATGGTAGAAGTTAAAGATGATGATAATGACGCAAATGAGGATGAAAAGTTGATTATAACTTAAAAGATGATTTAAGTGAGTGATTATGTTGATTGGATTGGATGATTCAATTTTTTGAAAAAGTAATGCTACATACCCTAAAAACGTTCCTAAACAAAGTTCTCGAATGATGTGACATGGTTGACGTGACATTTTGAGAGGTTTTAATTGAAAGAGTATTTATCATAATTAATTGAATTAATACCTATAAGATTCTGACACATGACATTTAAGAATAAATTTAAAAATTCTAGCATTTTCCTTCTTAAAATATTGATGAATAAATCTCTTCTCTTTCTACATGGGGATAATTTTGAGCCAATAAACCCCATGTGAAATTACAATTATACCCTTGCAAGTTCTAAAATTACATGAAATGCCACTCTTTTATTGAAATGGAAAAAAAAAATAGTTTTTGTGGTGAATCGAAACTAGAACCTCCTCTACACAAGTTATCCTACCAATCATTGCGCTACATTGATTTTGTTGTTTTGAGTTAAAAAATCTTTTACATAAACCCGACCTTTCCATTATCTTATTTTTACTACAGTATTATTTAAATTTTTGAGTAAAAATAATGGTGATTCACATTATTTTAAAAATATTATATTTTAGGTTCCACAATATGGTAAACATCCATCCATTCTTTCTATATATAATAATAGAACAAGGGGATTTTTAGGGGAATTTTGAGCCAATAAATTCTCTGTGAAATTACAATTATACCCTTACAAGTTATAAAATTACATGAAATGTCACTCTCTTATTTAAATGAAAAAAATGAGTAAATTTTATTTTTATGGTGAATCGAACCTAAAATCTCCTCAACACGATTTATCCAACTACGTACTAACCATTGTGATGCATGAACTTTATTATTTTGAGTTAATAAACCTTTTACACAAACCCGACATCTCCATTATTTTATTTCAATATTATTTTAATTTTTAAGTAAAAATAATGGTGGCTCATATAACTTTAAAAATATTATATTTTAGGTTTCACAATATGGTACACAATCTATTTATTACTATATATTAAACCACAACACAAGTGCAAAAATGTCATTTTAATGGTTGTGAACTTACGATAATATCCCTATATGTTTAAAAATTACAAAAGCACTATACCATTAATATTTATGCAAACAATATATGAAATTATGTTAGTGTTGGGAATCAACCCTCTCGTAATTTCGGAGTATAATTCTATGCGACTTATATCTTAATGAGATATTTAAAGAAATAAATATTAAGGAGCGTACTAATTTTATCTGGAAAGTATTGTATGACGAGTATTATCCGCATCGATAATATGTCTTTTTATCATTGTTCTAAAAGAAATTGTGTTATAACCTATACAATATATTTATATGTTACAAAACATCCTCTTTTTAGTACTCATATCACATATGATCTGTATATAAATAAAATAATACATAAATTATAATACTGATATTATAATATGTACGAACATAAAAGGTGCAATTATATTCAAAAGTATTCTTAAATCATAAAACTATACAAAATTTATAATAATCGCAAGAGAATGACTTGTGCCTCGTACGGGTTATTATGCTAGTAAAATATAACCTCCAAAGCATGTTTATCAAGTTACCCTTCTTGAACTGCAGATGATTTGCATCTGTCGTCTGGCTACTCCAAATGCAATTTTTGTAATTTCTAGTTAGGACTTGCTTTTCCTGAGGTGATTAAAAAAAATAATACAAGAATAGGGTTATTTTTGTAAATATAAGGGGGCGGGTTCAATTATTACAAAAATGCCATCAAAAAATTATACTAAAATCTCAGGTAAGGTTCCTGAGGTGACCCCAGGAACATTATTCTCTTCTAGTTATTGCCTTTCTATTTTTATTAAAATAAAATCAGTTGCATAATTGCTTTTATTTTGTTTTATTTTACAATAGAAAACTACTACAAAAGAAAGTGATATTTTTCAGAATTTCAAAATTTCAAAATTAATTATAGTTATTGTTTTATTTCAAATTAAATGGTTCAGAATTAATAATCTATGGATGTATAAATCTTTTAACGATGAGCATTTCCCTTGAAATAATAAATACTAGATTATATTACTATTATGACGTTTCGATTTAGGAAGATGCTGGCACCATCAATATTCAAAATTTTCTCATTTCATAAAAAAATTTCGATTGATCTTGTATTTCTTCTTAAAAAATATTTTGCCCATTCAAAATTTTAAAATTTTGATCAATTTTAAAAAAATTAAATGAAATGTTTCTTTATCAATAAAGTTAATATATTTGATATTACTATATTTAATTATTAATTATGATTAAACCCCAAAACCAGTGTTATAAAAAACGGGAATCAGACTTAATCGGTAAAGGTACTGTCCAGGGATTAACTAGGTATTTGATGATTAATCAGAATGATTAATCGAAAAATCGAATTATTAATCAGTATGATAACCCATAAAACAAGGATTAATCGGTGATTAATCGCGACCGATTTTTAGAACATAGCCGAAAACAAGTAATTACTAATCGGTAGGCTTTTTGGGTCTGTTTAGATGAGTTGGTCGGAAGTATTCCGGGTGACCAACTTGTAGTGCTGGGTGGAGATTTTAATGGCCACATTGGTGAGAGGTCGGATGGCTATCCCGGCGCCCATGGGGGTTTCGGCTTCGGGATCAGGAACGTCGGGGGGTCAGCATTGTTGGAGTTTGCTACTGCCCAAGATTTGGTGATTGTGAATTCTGTTTTTCAGAAGAGGGCTGAACACCTCATTACCTTCAGCAGTGGAGGTCTAAACACTCAAATAGATTACCTTCTTATGCGCAAAAGGGATGCTAGGGCATGCGTAGATTGCAAGGTGTTCCGGAGTGAGGCTTGTGCTTCCCAGCACCGTCTGTTGGCTATGGATCTTTCCATAGGGGGCCGAGATGTTCGCAGAACGAGAGAGTCAAGATCAAGAATACTTTGGAAAGACTTGAAGGGCGAGAAGGCGGCCGAATTCAGGGAGTCTTTGTTTAAAGAAGGTTGTTTCGATCTTAGTGGAGATGCTAACTGTAGGTGGTCCAACATGGCGAAGGCTATTCGGTGTGTGGGCGAGAAGGTGGTGGGGGTCTCTTCAGGAAAGTTCAGTGGCCATAAAGAGTCATGGTGGTGGAACGAGGAGGTTCAAAAGAAAGTAAAGGCAAAATGTATGTTATTTAAAGAACTTTTGTCGAGTTCAGGGACAGAGAGGTCTCTGAAGCTGGAAGCATACAAGGTGGCGAGACGAGAGACAAAAAAGGCTGTGGCGAAAGCCAAGAGTGAAGCGTACGAGGGGCTGTACAAGCGCCTAGATACCAAGGAAGGAGCGAACGCTATTTTTAAACTAGCTAAAGCTAGGGAGAGAAGGCGGCGCGACCTGGGTTCTGTTAAATTTATTAAGGATGATTCAGGCCAAGTGCTAATAACTGAAGACGCCATTAAGGAGAGGTGGAGTTCATATTTTCACTATCTTTTCAATGGGGCGACGATGAGTGGTGCCAGTGTGGCGCAAGAGGTCACTCTTTCGCCAGCTCGCTCCGTCGGCCCTTGTGATCGTATCTCCAAAGAGGAAGTCAAGGGTGCCCTTCAAAAGATGGCTAGAGGGAAGGCGGTAGGTCCGGATCAGATACCTATCGAGGTGTGTCTTTGTCTTGGTGAGGTTGGCGTTCTATGGCTAACAGATCTGTTTAATGCTCTCCTTTCGGGTTCTAAGATGCCAGAGGAGTGGCGGCGCAGTATTGTCGTCCCTTTCTTCAAGAACAAAGGTGACGCCCAGAACTGTAATAACTATCGAGGAATTAAATTACTCAGTCATACTATGAAACTTTGGGAGAGAGTGGTTGAATTTCGGATTAGAAGAGAGGTTGAAATCTCAGAGAACCAATTTGGTTTTATGCCGGGAAGATCGACGACTGAGGCCATTCACCTCGTCAGACGCCTTATGGAGAAGTTCAGAGAGCGTCGCAAAGACCTCCATATGGTGTTCATCGATCTTGAGAAGGCGTATGATAGCATCCCCCGTGAAGCTATTTGGAAGAGCCTTGAGGAGGAGAGGAGAGTGTCGTCGGCGTACGTCAGGGCGATTCAAGACATGTACTCTCAAGCTAGTTCCTGCGTTCGGACACCAGTCGGTGATGCTCGTTATTTCCCTGTGGAGATTGGGCTACACCAGGGGTCGGCCCTTAGCCCTCTTCTTTTCGCCCTGATCCTAGATGTCATGTCGCGCGGGATTCAAGACGCCATCCCTTGGTGTATTCTCTTCGCCGATGATATAGTGCTAGTGGCGGAATCGAGGGGGGAGGTGAATGAGAAGTTGGAGTTATGGAGATCCACTTTGGAGCCTCAAGGACTGCGTCTGAGCAGGTCTAAAACCGAATACCTCTGGTGCAACTTCAGTGGTGACGCCAACGAGGAAGGGGTGGAGGTTAGGATTGAAGAGCAGACCGTCCCCCGTACGGATAAGTTCAAGTATTTGGGTTCTATCATCCAGAAGGAAGGTGAGATTGACGATGATGTCACTCATCGTATCAACGCGGGGTGGCTAAGGTGGAGGGCTGCGTCAGGGGTGATGTGCGATAAGAAAGTCCCGTTAAAGCTGAAAGGGAAGTTCTATAGAGCAGCTATCCGTCCTGCGATGTTATATGGTTCGGAATGTTGGGCGACGAAGAAGGCCCTGGAGTGCAAGTTGGAAGCAGCTGAAATGAGGATGTTGCGGTGGTCCTGTAGCCGCACGATGTTAGACAGAATCCCGAATGTGGTTTTCAGGAGCGAGTTGGAGGTGGCGCCTTTTTCTGCGAAAGTTAGGGAAGGGAGGTTGAGATGGTTCGGCCACGTTCGTAGGAGGCTTCCGGAAGCCCCGGTGAGAAGGGTCGAGAGTCTTACGGTTGTTGGGGTGCGGAGAAGAGGCAGACCGAGGAGGTCGTGGGAAGAACAGCTCAGGATGGATTTGAAGGCCTTAAACTTGGATGAGAACTCGACAGCGGATAGGAGTTGTTGGAGGCGCCAGATTAAAGTTGTTGATTCACTTCTAGGGAGTGGTTCTGTGGTTGAGAGCCTCAGAGTCGGGCTCTCTCGGTTAGCATTAGCTTAGAAGCTTGACTTTTCATCTTAATATTGTCTTCTGTTTTCTGTTTTTGCAGGCGCAAGGAGCTTGGCCAGAGGTCCTCCTAGATCAGGAGAGGAGTGCCCCTTGCCCGAGTAGGTAAGCCCCATGAGATCCAGGCCATGGGCCCAGGTTAGGGCAACTACTTTACCCATCATTATCATCTTTGTATAAAATTCACCTTGCTATTCGGTGCACTAAGCCGGGGGTCTTCACGGAAACAGCCTCTCTACTGTAAAGTAGGGGTATGGTCTGCGTACATTTTACCCTCCCCAGACCCTGCTCCATGCGGGATATACTGGGTATGTTTGGTTTGGTTTTTTATCTCAGTCAATTAATTTCGATTTTACCACTTAAAAAGTACTAGAAAATAAAAGAAAATAACGAAAACTTTACCAAATGGTCCAAATTTGTTTGGCAACTAGACTGCTCCGCGTAGTAGCGGATGATTACACTCCACCGAGTGTGACGCCTCGATATTATCGACACAAATTACAATAATAATATTTCATCTTCACACACACACACACTCTGTTTTAATCTGGGTGTTTGATTTGATCTCCATCTCCATCTCCTCATAATTTCTTAACAAAACAAACTAAGCATGACTCTGCTTTCCAATTCTCTGCTTTTCCCCAAAATCTCTTCACCCCATTTCTCCTCAGGTATGTTCTCAATTCATCTAAATCAATTTAATTTTTGTGCTGATTTGTATTGTTTTTAATTGATTGTTTTATGAGCTGAGCCACTCATTAGGGTTTGATTCAAACATGTTATATAGTGGTTTGTTTTTTTTTTTTTAATTCAGGGTTTAGTTAAAAGATTGCGTGGTTACTTATTATGTTTGATTGGTGGTGAAGTTTCGGTGTGTGTAATGTGTTTGTTGTAATGAGATAGGAATGTAATGATAATTTGTGAGATGGATTGAGGGCTGGAAAAAGTAATTTTATGTTTACGGAATTTTCGAGAAAATGGGTGTGTTTTGTGAACTGGTGGGATTGGTACTAGAATTCGTAGAAACGGAAATGGAGGAAGGAATGGAAGTTATGAAAAGTTACCCGCAAATTATATATATATTTCATTGCATTTCCACACAAATCACAATGTTATTTATTTCACGTGAGCGGATCATTAGCAATTAATTCTTGCATATGATCGCTATCAAATGAAAGGGATTTTGGTGGAGGTTATTATGGACATACTTATGTTCAAGTATGATTAGTCATTTGAACAGCTTTTGGTTTTTAAGTTAGGATTTGGGAAGATTGAGTTTTGTACTTGGTATTTAGGAAATTGGTTCGACGGGGGCTATCTTGTTAAAAGAATTTGATATCTGTACAATGGTTTCTTGCCTTAGTGAGTTGTCACCATTATGATAAATTGTGATATTTTTACCATCTAAAGCCGTTTTGTTTCTTTAGGCTCCAAATTGAAGTCTATTGACCTATGTACTGGAAATGGTTGTCTTGTCAAATCAACGTTCAAGATTAGTCGACAAACCAGAAGAAACTCACTTGCAGTTCAAGCAAGCTACAGGTATCAAGTAGTTGCATAATATATTTGATCCAACCGTTATCAGTCTTCTCTTGGTTAAAATATCATGCGTAGATGTTTTTATATGTATCACATAAAGTAAGAGGTCATCTTTCGGAATTACAGTGATGGTGGAAGGCCGAGCAGTGGGAGCATCTTTATTAGTGGATTTGTCTTGGGAGGAATAGTTGTTGGTACACTTGGCGCTGTATATGCACCTCAGGTATTTGATTCTCACTATAATTA
This sequence comes from Kitagawia praeruptora, assembly GCA_037693485.1. Taxonomy (NCBI): domain Eukaryota; kingdom Viridiplantae; phylum Streptophyta; class Magnoliopsida; order Apiales; family Apiaceae; genus Kitagawia; species Kitagawia praeruptora. The sequence continues at coordinate 44,423,587 of CM075344.1, read as the reverse complement.
CTTTTACTTGAAACAGTCACTGTATAAGAGTGCTCTCTGTTGTTTTAGGTGGTACCGTATGCTTGTTGCTTTAAACAATTATAAAATCATGAAACATTGTACTATTGGATTAGAATATATGTATGAAATTTCCCCGTAGTAGCATATTTCTCAAGGGACTGAATCAGATATATAAGTGTGTCATTTGACAGCGTTTTTGTTCCTGTTCAGATAAGCAAGGCACTAGCAGGAGCTGACAAAAAGGATCTTATGAGAAAGCTCCCTAAGTTCATATATGATGAAGAGAAAGCTTTGGAGGTAGATAAGTCTGCATGCTATGCTTATGCTACTTTCTAAATTTTAAACTTTTAGGCTTTTAGCTTTTATTGAGGATTTGAATGCTGGATGTGCTTCTTTGAAACATTATTTTAATTGTTAATCTTATGTGATATAAATAACCATTAACAGCAGTGGCCAATCTTCTGTTCCTCAATTTTCTTTGTACAAGAAATTTACAAATTGTTCAATTTACAGAGAACACGCAAGATTTTGTCTGAGAAGATTGAACAACTTAACTCTGCTATAGATGATGTATCTGCTCAGCTGCGAACAGAAGATTCCCCTAATGGAGTGGCTGTGGATACTGATGAAATAGAAGCTGCTATGTAATATCACCAGCTGTGTTGTCATTGGCCCTTCACTACTATCACATACTGTATTAGCTGAGTTTCTTTAAAAGTTAAATGTTATGAATGCTTGTGTTTTGCTACATTCAATATAAGGTGATTGAGATTGGTGCTGATTTAAGCAGTTCGATGTAGTTCACTGCTTTTTGGTGTTTTTCTTAAAATTGCCATGTGGGCAAGTTGTTTCAGTAGCAGACTTTGTATCAATCTACTTGCTCCTTCATTTATTTGCTGCCATACGGATGAAAGGTAGTATAATAGAACTTAAGCTGAATGAGAAGGCAAAGTGATGGATTGATTGTTATTTCATCGGATGACTGTGTCACTAACTTTTTTTCCTCACCTTGAATGGTAAATTTTAGCAATTGCCTTTTCTAGAATGTCTAGAATAATGCATTTAGTATGCGATCTAAATATTGTCCTGAGAAAGTTCTTGCAGCTTGTAAACATCAGCTGAGAGTAACTTTCAGATGTTTAAGGGACACTGAAACCCAATGTTACTTGGACTCGGCTATAAGTGTCCGACATGAGTTGTCCCAAGTGTCAGACTCGGCAACATTTTGAAAATGTACATGTTTTGGCTTAAAATAAGTGTCCAAGTCCAAGTGTCCATGAGTGTCAAGTGTTCGACACCGGTACTCCAAGGTAAAATGAAGAGTCCGAGTAACATAGCTGAAACCCATTTGATTGGTTGACTTTGAGACGATACAGTGTTGCACGGTAGGATGTCTACATGTAAAAGTAGGACCTGAAACCACAGTGATCGGTGTTGGAGTTCATATTGCACGATTTCACTGCAAAATGAATAGTTATAGTAAAGGACACTAAAACTGCTACTATCAGTTTTAGAGTGAGTTTGTTAAATTTTTTTTTGTTTTTCTGTTTCTGACTTGCAAGTAGCGATTTGTTTGCTCAAACTTGCTTTTTCTGACTTGCAAGTCTGTTAGTTTTGTAATGAACAATCTTGCAAGTGTTCTCTTTCTCTCTCTATGGTGAAATAATAGACATTAGTATATGCAATAGGAACTTCCTTATCATCCAGCTGAATTGCAAAAAGCCCCTGCTTATCCTATGCACGAATTCCATTGGCATGTAATTTGCTTCATCTCATACAGAGTGATAGACCACATATTGGTCACTTGTATTTAAAATTTGAGAAATGGGTGAAGAAAGTGTACTGTGTTTCAGATTATCAAGGACTGAAGCTGCATTGTAATCTTATCCAGTCAAAACACATTTCTTTGCCCAAGTAATATAATGGAAATAGGAAGAGAACAACCCTTTATATATGAGGAAGCAACAGTGTATACAGTCTTTACTTGCAGCCATGTAATCTAATGCAGCTTTGGCTTCTTCAAAAAATTCGACCACTACTATGCTTTCTTATAAAAAATTCAAAATAGAGTCATTGTTAGTTAAACTTAATAGTTGCTCTGTCACGTAGCATGGGCTAGAAACATTGTTCTTACAGTTTCATCAGATACGCAGATTTGTTTCGTTAATGATTATATACAGAGGCTCCTGGATGCTTTAACAGTGACCGGAGGGAGTGCCAGAGCTGCAGCATTGATGATTTTTACAAGTACTGGTGCAGCAGGTGTGCAGTAAGGCTGTCTAGTTCTACCCCAGCTTGAGGGAAAGTATAATGGTATCGCTCTTCGGGTGCTCACGCCCAATGTATTCGTTGTTGACCTTGTTGTGAATGTTGCAAAGGAAAGACTTTTAGCTGAAGATGTCAATGTTGCCTTCAGAAAGGCAGCTGATGGACCATAGAAGGACATTTTGGCTGTGTGTCATGAACCTCTCTTGTCAGTTGACATTTGGTGGTTCAATTATTGACTCATTACTGTTAATGGTCATGGGAGAATCGGTCAAGGTTGAAGCTTGGTACGATATGAATGGGGCTACAGGTGCTAAAAAACTCATGTCACTGAAGTATGTTGTGCAGCAGTAGTACTGAGTAAGTGAGCATCCTATGGAGGATTACTGCAAGTCAAAATCTGTGAGGAGTGCAAAGGTTTGGATTAACTAGTGCTGTTGCATATTTCTACTCCATTAAAGGAAAGAAGTTGATTAGTAAAAAAAATATTAGGCAGGGACCGTGAATGTTCAATCATTGCCAGGTACTAGAATTACTGTAAGATATGCGGTCCTGTTTTGTGCTGCATGTTTTCACAAAATTTCTGGGAACTAAAATCCTTTACACTTTATGATACTCATTAACACCTTGCTCCCGAGTTTTAAAGGGGGGTGGAAAGTAAGTGAAGGTCACTTTCATTCATATTTGTGCTTCCAAGTTTTTAATAGGAACAAAAGCATGTAAAGATGAATGCAATGGAATGAAAGTACTTCCTCATCATTTGTTTTTTTTTTTTAGTTTTAAAAACTCGGGAGCAGGATGTAAGTTTGTCTATTAGAATTCATCTTGTTTGTACTTGAGAACATTTTTCTTATATTAAATTCGGTTCTATTAAGAGAAATTAATTAATTTAAGAAATATGTTCTTAATCAAGTAAATATCATATTTTCCTTCAAAAACCAGAAGTTAGTATCGTATATGATTCAGTGCATATGGTCTTATCTAAAATCAGTTCCAAAAACATTAGAATCAGATACTGTTATAACAGAACTAAAATATGTGATCTAGTCTTTGTATCTCAGGCTCAGCATTGCTTCTCAATTCAGAACTTGCATTATCATCCTCGGGAACTGACATCTCTGTTTTCCTTCTTTTGCTCTGTCTCTTCATTGGATCTTCCTTCTCATCGAATATTGACAATATTTTTTGAATACGTTTAGAATGTGAATTACCCTGGCCATCTGACACAGGATCAGCAGGGGTGGAATGGTGAAATTTGCGCATTATCTGCAAGAAATATATGAAAAGGGCAACGAAGCAAGCTACCCCACATATAAGAAAGAGTCCCCAGAAGCTTCGCAGGTGAAGACGATCCGAGTCAATTTCAGCAGTCTCTAAGCTGCAAGTGCTGCTCGACAACCACTTGTCGTAAATTCTCTGTAAATCTCCATTCTCTGATAGCGTTAATATTGCAGTAGACAAGTCCACTGCCAAGGGAGAGTCACGCGGAAATGCCTACAAAAAGATGCAACAAATTGAGTTTACAAGATGTTAGAAAAGGAAATGTACAGTCTACAAATAATCGCCTGTCATTCTTTAAAGAGTAAATGCAATATATATCTTCGTATGGTGCATACACTCTGGAGAACAAGCAAATATAAACGAGTTAATCAACATAGAAACTTACAAATCCCCAGCCAGCTTTGGTGAACTCCTGACCTATGACTCTGAACTTGCATCGGGTTGACAAGAAAAGATCTACATACGGACGTTCATCAACCACGGCAGCAACACCCCCGTTCTTTGGACCAAGTTCGAGCTGTGAAGAATATTGTTCTGGTGTTCCGAGGGGTTTAAGCAATGATTCATGTATACCTATTTCTTCAACTAAATAATGGTAAGCGAAGGATCCCACTTGGTATCCAATAGGTTCCCCAAGTTTTTTCAAGGTTTCAATCCCATCAATTGGAGAATACATTTGTTGCACGGTAAGTATAGATGTCAAACTAGCAGTGTAACTTGAGTTAATTATGAGAACAACAAATAGCCAAATAATCAGCACTAGACGGCCAAGGGCACTCACGGTGTTCTCTCCTGCATAGAATAGACAAAGAAATAAAATACTCTGTTTTTTCCCCAATAATTTAGGCATATCTGAAAGTCTTAAAAGAAAACAAGTGTGTCACTTACTGTGGGAAAAAAATAGAGTAGAGAGGCTAAACCTGAAGGGAAATAAAGCAAGACGTTACCACAAAGAAATTACTTCAACAAGAAGATCAAAGATGTTCAGCTTACCAGGCCATTGGAAAAGTTCATATGTTATTTAATATTAATAACAACCTAATGTCATGACATCATGCAAAAGAGCATCATGTTAGCAATACAATTTAAAGCAGATAAGTACAAAATTATCTACTCGATTGGAGAAGAAATCACAAAAGAAAGAAGGACTAACTGAAGACAAATATCAAGGAACGGCTTAAGTGTACAGTGTTGCAGTTCACTCCAGCTGCCCCAAAAGTTGGAAACAAAATATGTAACCATCACCAAACACAGAACTCCTTTCACTAAGCAGTAGCTACAAATTACTTTTGTTTCTGGGCCTCGTCTTCTTAACATAATAGATAATATGAGCTAGCTCTATTCAGTACTTGTATGAATAAGGAGGTGGCTAAGAAGAAAAAAATTAATGAAAGTTACAATGTAAAATATTTGTCAGCTCAAACTAGAATAACTCACCATACAATGGTTATTAGCTGTGTCTTAGGGGGGCCTCTGAACTCATCATTTTTCCTATGCTCCAAGGTCCAAACCACTACACCAACAAGAAGAAAGAAAGCAGCAGTTACACCCCACAGTTGTGGAGAAAATGGTCGTAGAAATGCCCAAGCACCAGTGTTTAACTTCTTAAATGGAGCAATTACGACAAGCCCAGATGCAGCAAATGGTTGTGTAAAATCCACAATTTTCGTCCGATTTGTGACAATAGCAATGTCACCAACTGCACCATCAAAAAACTAGGGCACGAACAAAAGAAATAGAAAAAAAAATAGCATAAGTATAAAGTTTCCCTCTTAATATTAGAAAACCAACTTTTCGCTTCTTACTTTGTACTCACCCCTGTGGCAACTTCATTAACTAGCCCTGTGTAGCTTGGGTTTTCCTTGCTATCTCCATAGGAGATAAATTCATATGGAACTGCATATGGGAGCAACTCCACAGCTGCTGTAAATACATCTATGCAGAAGCCCTTAAAAGTATTGGTGCCTCGCGATTTGGATACAAATTCCCGGTAACTCACACGATCAGGCACTCCAATTCTCAGTAGCTTCCCGTAGTTGGGGAAAACCCACCCTCTAGGTTTTGTTACCGTGTTCCCTGGCCAAACAACACTGTGCAATTGCTGTGTCCCATTTGAGAAATTAGCTGGATTTGAGTACAATGTCTCGGGAGGCAATGTTGACAAACCAGAATAGTTGGACCAGTAACCAATATGACGAAAACCAGTTCCAATAACATTAATAACATCATATGCAGGATGAAAAAGAGATCTATCAGTGTTAAATTTAATACGCCCGGTCAAGCCAATGAGGTCACTCTGCAATATGTTCCTCAGCAAATGCTTTCCTCCATCAAAAATGCTCATGGCTTCAAGGTGAAGATTACCACCTCCAAAGCTCAGTTTAGAATTAGTAGAAAAAGAGATAATTCCACCTTGATTTAAAAATGAATCAATAGCATGAGCAACAAGCCATACACTATCATAAGCATAAAGGGCATAACTATTAAGCCCAACAGAACCTTCAGTCAAGTTGTTCCATCGAGAGATAAATGTTCTCTTTTTATCCGAATCAGGTGTATGCTGACGCAAAACTAGAACTCCTTGCATTGAATCCATCTTCTCAGAAGAAAGTTGTGAAGAGTCTAAAACGGATGAAAGCCAATCAGTTGCGATCCACACATATCCATCAGTCATCATTCCGAGATGCTGTGCAACTGAGAACACTGTGAAGCCCAACGCAGGGTAAACATGCAAAATTATTACGCGAGAATCCATCACTGCGAGTTTCACAAGAATGTCCATAATATCGCTCCTGCTGACACCAGGTCCAGGAGGAATCCCTGCCTTGTATGAGATTTTGCAGCGCCTTGCGGCAAGTGCATCATTCAGGGCTGCCACCCCATTCCTTCCATAATCATCATCGATATAAACAGCAATTACCTGCTTCCAATTATAGTGATCAACAATATCAGCTACTGCAGTCATCTGGTATAGATCACTCTGTGTCGTCCTGACAAGAAAAGGAAACTGGAGAGAGGAGAGAGTGGGGTCTGTGGCACCAAATGACAATAGAGGTACTTGGAGTTCATTCGCAACAATTGTCATAGCATTGGCTACTTCAGACGATTGTGGGCCTATAACAGCAACAGTATCGGCCTCCATGAATTGCACAGCTGTAAGCAACATATAAAGATCAAGATTCAAATAATCTGCAAGGACATCATAGCCGACTAGGCTGACCATAACCAATGCAAAGACCAAAGGAAAAAATAGGTCAAGTAATTCCACACCTCCACTTCTAACAAAAATGTTATCGATTCTGAACCAATATTGGGTATAGGAAGAATCGTGAAAACCAAACAATTATACAATAATAGAGGGCTTCCTGCGCCCAAAAGCAATGATTTACCTGACCCTATGTGGCATATCTGGATTAATTAGCTACTATGTTAACCAAAGCAATTACTGTAAATGCTGCGCACACATAATAGTTTCACCAAGGCTCTTTGAAAGTAAAGCATTAAGGAAATATAATTGCAGAAAAGATACCTCCAATAATGCCATGAAAGCCACTGCAATTGGAATTTCGCATTTCGATATGAAGTTTAGTTCCATGAAGAACACTGAAATTGGAGTTGACATCATCCACCGCTTGCTTAATCGCAACATACGAGGATTTGCCAATCGTAGAATCAAAAGTGAATACAGCTCCAATATTAACAACAGCTGGTCTTGACGAATTAACATTGTTGCTAATCCCATTTGACAAAACCACAAAAGGGACTAGTAACAGCAAACGCCAAACACAAACCGTAATCATAGTACATAAAACAAGAGATTTTTTTACAGAAAGCTGTCCTTAAAACTAAAAGAATCACTAGAAAAATAACTCTAATGGGGTACCCATTTTTTGACAATGCTAATTAAGAAGAAGTTTTAATGACTAGTAAAGAAGATAGGAAGAGGAAAAGAGCATCAGCAAATCGAATAAAGGATAGAGAATCAGATGTGGCACTCAAGGAATGAATTGGAACCCATGTGGAGGAAGCTTTGCATACTAAAAAAGATAAAGATAAAAGAAATGGCTCTATCGATCATTGTTCCAGGTTCTGGGTTCGATTCTCGGGTCCAGAATAATTAGAGAATGGTTGCTACTACAAATCAAATGAAAGAAGAAGGAAAGGAGGAGAGTGAAGTCTAAGAAATGGAACTAGTTCACGTGTGAAGACTGAGAAGGAATGACAGACAGAAGTAAGAAAGAGACAGCAAGTACGGATGATAAGATTTATAACATGCCGTGGAAACCCAACAGAATCTAACTTGCCTTTCATCTACGAGAGTAATTAATTATGCTTACACAATTCTCGGGACCCCAATATATTTTAAAATTAATTAACTCTAGCATGCTCGTTACTTAACCATAGTAGTACGAGGGTTATTTCTGATATTACAATTTATTTATTTTTGAATAGAAATTAATTAATTTAATAATGAAATGCCATAGGACATCTAAAAATAGTCGTGTTCAACAAACATAACGCAAAAATAATTATTCGCTTCACCACATCCAATTGTAACTAATCCAGTTAGAGCTATTGATTATAATTACAATCCCCTGCAAACTTTTATTACTAAATAAAAAATCATACTCTCACAGACAAATGAGAGAATAACCAAAACTCTCACCAAGAAGAAGAGACTACCAAGTTTGAAATAACAAATTAAAATTATAACCTAAAAACAAGAAAGATTTAGATTTGGGGAACAAAACCACAAAGATAAGAGCGAACCCCTCACGTGTTTGAAATCCGCGGAAAAGAAAGAAAAATCCAGAACTCCGAGGTTTTAGATCTAAAAATTAATTAAGAAAAGAATAAAATAAAGTCTAAATAGCAAGATAAGCAAGAAAAATGAAAGAAAACTAAGAAATTAGGGATTTTTATCAAAAAAACCGGTAGAAGTCCCGCCGACTATATTGTGAAAGTAGAAGAGGGAGGCCCCTGTAGGGAAAAATATTATTGTTCTTTTGTGTTATGACTCCAAATATGACCGAGGATTTAATTAAATATTCAAGACAAACAAATAGAAGGGCAAAACGGACAATGCACTACAGAAGTCAGCAGAGAGGGTCAAAGGGCAAAAGAGAGAAAAAGAAGAAGGCACAAAAGAGACGGGAGGAGAGGGAGAAAGGCATCGAATCATTTGTGTAATTGTTTAGGGTTTTTGTTGGAGAGCTCTGGGCCTCTCGAATGCTCAGTTTATCCTTCCTTTCTGTTTTATTTTCATCTTGTAAGTGAATCGAGAGTTTTCATCAGTCTGATCTTGTTATTCGTCAATGACAATTAGCTAGTTCATAACAAATTGGTATCAGAGCTGTACGATCTAATGGGCGAGCAGATGACAAATTTTGCCGAAAGGTTGAGGGAGGCGATTGATAAAGCCTTTGAGAAGGCCACAGAGTCGATGCTCCGTTCTTTCGACGAATTTTCGTGGGAACACCAAACCGCAGCCACAAATAAACGGGATGCAGAGGTTGAGGCTCGGAAGATACACAGTGATTGTGCTAGAAAGTCGGAGTTTGACAAGGAAGAAATGATCGATGTGGAAGCTATGTGTCAACTAGGGTATGCAGGGAAGGTGTTTGATGGATGTCCTGAGAGAGTTTTGGAGGAGGATACTTATGATTTTTTGAAAACTATTGAGACTCGGAAGGGGGATATGATAGGAACAAGGGACATTCGATCAGGCATGGCTCCATTACAGTGGAATACACCAACAGGTATACACCCAGAAATTTCGTCTCATATAAACTCTCATTTTAATTATTATGATGAATCTGGAAAAGGGACTGAGGTGGGTGGTTATGGAGAAGTGGGTACAAATGTTTGGGGTAGTTATAAGAATGGTGGGTCGGGTGGTGGACCGGGGCAAGGGCGACTTCGAACACTCGATATACCGAGGTTTGATGGTAAGGACCCAAAGGGGTGGGTTATGAGTGTTGAGCGTATTTGGCATGTATATCGTGTGTACGAAGATGAGTTATTAGAGGCAGTAGAAATGGATTTCGTAGGGGATATGTTACAATGGTATCAATGGGAGAATCAACGATGTCCTTTTCGTTGTTGGAGCGATTTGAAGATGGTTCTACTGAGGCAGTACAGTTCATCCACGTACCAAAACTTCAGTGATAGTTATGGTGGTCATGGTGGGATTGGTGATGAGGTTAAGTTTGTTGATATGGTTAGAAAATTAGGGATTGCAAGTTTAGATGATGAAAATAGTGTAGATGAAGTTGAAGTTGAGACTCAGGTGTTCGATGAAAGTCCTAGCAGAGAATCTACTGTCAAAAGTTAGGCCCCAAGTCCCATTACTGGTGTTTCAGATTCCACCATCTTACACCATGAATTTTTATCAAATCTTGGAGGATCAGGGATGAGCGACCATAATTTTACCACATGGAGGGATGGCAGAAATGAGATGATGCCGATGCAACCAGTGGAAGTAGACACCAGAAATCTTCATGATGGCCAAAATGTGCAGGGTCAGGGATTATCACTCAGACTTAGCCCACAAATTCCATCTGGAACACAAATTTCCTCTCTGCAGTACAGAAATCATAACTTAGTGGCCTCTTCATTTTTGAGACCTAATATGTCAGTATTAGGGGAGAACTTAACTATCAGAGATGACAATCAAGAAACACTGAAAACATGCAACCAGATTTTCAAGGAAGTGGTTCTAACATAATGAAAGGGAATGTTTCTCCATACATGATGTCAAATATTGCACGAAACATACCCAACTCTAAGTACTTGAAGGCAGCTCAACAGCTCCTTGATGAAGTTGTTAATGTGCGCCAAACTCTGAAGGAACATGGTTCTAAGAGGTTTCCTAAAAAAATTGACGAGGTTGCAAAAAATGGAGCATCAGTGCCTTTTGCTTCGCCTAATGTACAAGATTCAACCAGCAATCCAAGTGAGCTTTCATCATCTGAAAAACAGGAACTGAAAAACAAGATGCTGGATGAGGTTGATAGAAGATCCCGACAGTATTTCCATCAGATGCAGATTGTGTTATCTTCATTTGATGTGATTGCAGGATGTGGGGAAACTAAACCCTACATAGCACTTGCTCTCCAAACAAATTACCGTCACTTCCGTTGCTTGCGTGATGCAATAAATGGGCAAATCCGAGTTGCTCAGAGAAGCCTTGGGGAGCATGATGGTTCAGCAAATAGCAAGGGAATTGGAATATCTCGGCTCCGTTTTGTGGACCAGCAGCTTAGACAACAAAGAGCACTTCAGCACTTCATCATGATGCAACAACACACATGGAGACCTCAGAGGGGACTGCCCGAAAGCTCTATTACTATTCTGCGTGCTTGGCTATTTGAGCATTTTCTTCATCCTTACCCTAAGGCTTCTGATAAGATCATGCTTGCAAGGCAGACGGGCTTGACAAGAAGTCAGTTATCAAACTGGTTTATAAATGCAAGGGTGCGTCTCTGGAAACCTATGGTTGAAGAAATGTACAAAGAAGGGGCTGGTGGAAACAGGTTTGACATAGAATTCTTCACAAAGTATGGTGAGGCAAGTCTTTATGAAATTCAAGAAGTTGTTGGAAAGAGAAGCTATGGTGTTGTTGCTGCTGCAGTTGATACTCACACTGGGGAAAATGTGGCAATTAAAAAGATAAATGATGTTTTTGAACATGTTTTAGATGCCACACGCATCCTCAGAGAAATCAAGCTCCTTCGGTTGCTTCAACACCCTGATGTTGTGGAAATAAAGCCTATAATGCTTCCTCCCTATATAAGAGAACATAAGGATATATATGTTGTTTTTGAGCTGATGGAATCCGACCTACACCAAGTAATCAAGGCTAATGATAATCTTCCTCTTGGGCATCATCATTTTTTCTTGTATCAGCTACTTCGAGCTTTAATTTATATACATACAAGGCATGTTTTTCATCGAGATTTGAAGCCGAAAAACATCCTTGCTAATGCAGACTGCAAACTGAAATTATGTGATTTTGGGCTTGCTAGAGCATTATTTAATGATGCCCCATCGGCTATGTTTTGGACTAACTATGTAGCAACAAGATGGTATCGAGCTCCAGAACTTTGTGGTTCTTTTTTTCCCAAATACACACCTGCTGTTGATATCTAGAGCATAGGGTGCATAATTGCTGAAATGCTTACTGGTAAACCATTGTTTCCTGGGAAGAATATTGTACACCAACTGGATCCCGTTACTGATTTGCTTGGCAACCCACCTGCTGAAACTATTGCAAGGATACGGAATAAAAAGGCCAAAAGATATTTAAGTAGCATGAGGAAGAAAGCACCTATTCCTTTCTCGCAAAAATTTCCCAATGCTGATCCATTGGCTCTTCGTGTGCTTGAGCGTTTGCTTGCATTTGATCACCAAAATCGACCATCAAAAAGTGGCAACTCCGCGGGGGACAAGGTGCAACAATTTCCAAGCCTCCACCTTGAGGACAAGGTGAGTCTTTGGGCCCGGGGTAATGTTATGACTCCAAATATGACCGAGGATTTAATTAAATATTCAAGACAAACAAATAGAAGGGCAAAACGGACAATGTACTACAGAAGTCAGCAGAGAGGGTCAAAGGGCAAAAGAGAGAAAAAGAAGAAGGCACAAAAGAGACGGGAGGAAATGGAGAAAGGCATCGAATCATTTGTGTAATTGTTTAGGGTTTTCGTTGGAGAGCTCTGGGCCTCTCGAATGCTCAGTTTATCCTTCCTTTCTGTTTTATTTTCATCTTGTAAGTGAATCGAGAGTTTTCATCAGTCTGATCTTGTTATTTGTCAATGACAATTAGCTAGTTCATAACATTTTGTCACTTAGGTAAGTTTTTGATATTAGAATTTTAGTTTGGTGAAGTAAAATAAGTTAATTTATTGGGTTTGAGGTGCCTGAGGTTATCCTCAGAATTTTCCCCTGATATTAAAATATTTGTAATATAATTTTAAGGTTATATATGTAAATTACTATAAAAAATTTACATTTACAAAATTGTTCCTGCGGGGCCACTTGATTTATAGAAACAAAATCTTTTAACCTCAAGAAGATTGCCTGAGGACAATCTCAGACCCAGTTTTCTCTAATTTATTAATATTTACACTACGCCATAGAAGGCCTACGGCAACACCTCAAAAATGTTGCCAAAGGCCCAAAAACTGTTACCGTAGCCTAAAAAATCTCTACGGCAACACTTTTCGGGTGTTAGCTTTTTCGATGTTGACGTAGGGTGAACTGCAACACTTTTACCCCTACAGCAACATGTTAAAATGTGTTGCCATAGGATAGCAAATTGGCAATGACACGTGGCAAGACCCCATGATACGTGGCAGGACCCCATGACACGTGGCTGGACCCCACTGCCACATGGCTGGACCCATTGCCACGTGGCTGGACCCATTGCCACGTGGCTGGACCCACTGACAGGTGGGCCACTGACATATAGCTAGACCCACTGATAGGTGGGGCCCACTAACACAGACATGTGACTTGTCATAGCTATTGCAACACTTTTTCTTAGCTATTGCAACATTTTATGAACATATGCCAACACTAAATTAATCTAATACAACATTTTTTGAACATGGGTTACATTTTGTCATAGCTATTGCAACACTTTTGTAATGGGAAATTAAAATACACAGCTACCAGCTTAAAATACACAGCTGAGTACTTAAAACCTGTTTGCATTTCACAATCAACTCCAAAATAAGATACAAGATTCAGAGCTACATTACATCAGTCCAAAATGAAATAAACATCAACTTCCTAGTGAAGCAATCACATTGCAAATCTTATAAAGTATTTCACAAACATCCGGATACTAGGAAACCAAAAGATGGCATAATCTGCTACATAAATATCAACCTATTAGGTGTTCCAATTTGAACCAGAAGATGCATTAAACCAGCAAATTGGAGGTGTTCCTTCAAACTAACTGCATAAATCAGCAGATGCATTAAACGAGCAGATGTAGATAAGAAAGAACATAAAAGGCTAGAATACCATATGTAGTGGAATTAACACAAACAAAAGCTGCAATTTACTGACCTATGTTCCAAAAGCACGAGAGAAGTTTTGTCCAAGGTTGTGGCTGGTTCCAGCCTGCAAGAACATCATCTGGAAGGGACATCAATCATACAGATGTACCAAATGGCATACAAATATTTCTCTAGGTTAACAAACTGAATAAATCAAACTTATTATCCCCAAATGAACATACATATAAACAATAGCTGAAAAGAAAATATATATATATATATATATAATACACACCTATTGTAGAATTCGTATCATGACATCAATGAAATCATTTGTGAACAATTAGTTTTTTAATAATCGTATGAATTCCTAATTTACATAACTAAGTATTTTGCGGACAAGGTTTATGCACCATTACTTGATATGTAACCATTACATAACTAAGTATTAATTAATTAATAATTGAGATTAGTTTAACCACCATTCGAAGTCACCATACAAAATGTGCATAACTAATAAATTGTTAATCACATCAGAGTACCTTTAATATGCATGACATGTTAGATTCACATAGCCACAAAACAAACTATCTCAAAAGAATATCCAAAACTTCCGTGATATCTTTTCTCATAGATGGAAATGCCAGTAAACGACAAGTAAACAATACTTTTCAGGAATCTGTACTAACTAATACAGAACAGAAAAATAATGTATTAAAATACAAGAACATAAAATAAATAAGTAGAACTTAGTTACAGCACCTTTTGCAGCATATCAATACCTAAACTAAGGGATTCTGGTGCTTGATGCTAATAACCATATCCATAGCAACTCCTTCATATCATTTGAACCTGGGAGAAGTAGCCAACCAGGAGTTAGGTTACTTACAACTCCTTTATGCGTGCTCTTAGATTTTTATTGTCTAATACACATAAAAGTTTTATCAATGTGAACTTGCAACGTTAACTAGGTATACCATTGTCATTGCAACTATATCGTGAAGTGAAAAAACACAATAGACTAAGATTGATGACATCAAGGGCCAGTTCATATATAGACTTCAGTGAGAATCTGTTTTCAGATTATTACTCATGTCTTCCTTCTCATCAGGTCCATATGCACTCTCTAACTTCTCCAAAGAGTCATGACGAGGTACCTTGTGGAACTCTGGTTAGGTTACTTACAATAATACCAGGAGTACTTCTTGCATATTGTAAGTAACCTAACTAGAGAATGTATTTGCATCAGCAAAGAGAAGAAGCAATACATGCAGGACTTCAATAATGCAAGAGGTAGAACTAACCTATAGATGAGCTCTAGCAACCAAATCAGGCTTAAACTTTTGAAACTCAATCACAAAATTAAGAACGCCCTCAAACAATGGATCCAATGGATAAGAGCATATGATATCAAGATCATGAAGCAGCTTTTGGTAATACTCAATAGCCTGTATATCAAAAAAAAATGCATATTACCTTCATGAGAATATGAATGTATGTATATTTATTTTGTAAACTCGAACCTTCTTCCAGCTAAGAATCTTGATTGTTCGAGGCGGTGTAGGAGCACATAATCTACTATTCAAAGTAGGATCAAAACCAACTGGTTGACGACCAGATGCAGTCGTTCTATCATCAATTTCATCTTCATACGACCCGCAAACGCAGGACCTAATAAATACTGCTGATTTAAGCATGCATTCTAGCTCTGATAAGCACGAGGCTATATGTTTCCTAGCTAACTCGAAACCTTTTCCCCGAGGCCGCCTCATGCATGTTATGACATGATGAAAGTGCTGAATAGAAAAGCAAAGATGTTTCTCCATAAAATGAATAATTGGCCAAAAGCAAAAATGCTGGCTATCATCGTGGCATATTGTATTTATTACACTATTTATGATATGATTTTCTACATTTTTCACTAAATTAGTTCTTTGTCATCAGGTATAATGTTTTGGCCCTTCAAGAACATGTTCATCAAGAGTAATCAAGAATCAGGTCTGCATGAGGAGCATAAGAAAGAAAACACAGGGCAAGACCTTACGAAAACGCAAGCGGCATAATACAGCTGTGCAGTATCCTTCTTCTAGATCAGGATTAGTTTGTAAAGGCTCTATATCTGCATCGATATCAACCCTGTGAGGGAATTTGGAAAAACACACAAAACAACGGTACAATAACAAAAAAAAAAGTTATGGATAGATCATGCATCAAACGGTTACTCCAGATTATCTTCATGACAAAAAAACCGTCCATACTTCATAGAGATTAGCAAGTCAATAATATAGTTACCATAACTTCCAGATTCTTCTTTAAATTATTGACATTGACCATAAAAAGGGGAAACTGACAATTCATTCTCTATCATAACCAACTGAAGTTCCATGACATTGGCGAAATAGTGGAAGTTAATACGGATCAGGCACCAACCATCACTATTGCAAACTATGAGACAGCTGTATTAGTGCTTTTGCACACTTTCTTATAGCATTTGGGAGTTTATTTGGATCACTTCTAACCAGGCTTATGAATTACATTGTCGATCATTACAATTTAGGCTGATAGTACAGAAACTTTAGGGGAATTTACTCAAAAAACATTCTAAACACCTACAAATTGGTTCAAATGCAAAAATAAGGAATATGGGCACAGGGTCCGCATGCAAAAAGTAAGGAATATGGGCACAGGGTCCTGATTGACATATACTACCAAATAACAACATGGCAACAATTATCAACATGTAGGCAAGTGTGACACTGTTAGGAATATGTTGTAGTTGATGATAACTTAACATTCAAGCAAAATTGTATAAGTCAAGTTTTGTAACTGTCAACGGATAAGACCTTATAACTCTATTCGTTGACAGGTAGCTCATCAACGGATGAGGCTTTGTAGCATATTGCATTATCTCTATTTATCAGTTGATAGTGTTTTTATTCAGAGTCATGTTGACCATCAATGGATAGGCAGAATAGGGTAGCCAATTGTAAATAAGCTATGCTATGTAATTCTGTCTAAGTGAAAATGTATCAACGGATGAGAACAGGGCTCTATCAACGGATACAACTCAAATCTACTCGATCAACGGATACAGCTCAAACTACCATCAACGGATAAGTTGGCACAACATCAACGGATAATCATTGTCACTTTATTCCATGCTAGCTGGGAATTAGTAGTTGATAAGGACAGGTTTGACTGACAGATCACATGGGTTGATAGTAGGTATAAAAAGCAATATGGCAGCCATACTTTGGAAACACAGAAGAAAGAAGCATTCCATTTACACAGTACATACAAGAAAGGTGCAGGGGACATATCTGTTCACAAGGACAACCTTTCGGCTACATGTGGATTTAGAGTGGAGTAGCAAGTCAACTTGAATTAGATTAATATTATCTTATTCCTGTAGCACTTGTAAACTTGGGATATATAACCAAGTGTAGCAACTCTTTAGAAAGTAAGAAAACTTACATATTTGCTTAGGATTTCTTGAATATCTTTAGAAGCAAAGAGTTGTAAACACAGAAGCTGTGTACATTTGTATCACAGGGTTTTCTTCGAATAAAAGTCTCAGGTGGTACATTTAACCACCTGATTTTTATGTGGTTGTGAACTTTTTTTATTCAGCAATTATTTCTCTATAAGATTTCTGTGGTTTTTATCAGAAATTTTATAACTATCAAGAATTGTATTCAACCCCCCCTTCTACAATTATACAAGTGTGTAATCTGGGAATAACAATTGGTATCAGAGCAAGCTTCTAATATATTTGAAGTTTAAAGATCAACACACTTCCAACATGTCCTAGAAGGATTATGGAGTGAAGATACCGGTTCTTGATAGGGAAAACTACTTTCACTGGAAAGTAAAAATGCATCTACATCTCATGTCTATTGATGTAGGTTTTGTAGATTGCATTGAGAAGGGTCCTCATGTTCCAATGAAGGCTGCTTCAAGAGTTGGTCTTGCTGCAGATGCACCAGACACATACATCCCAAAACCTGTTTCTGAGTGGAGCACTGAGGATGTTGCAGAAGTTCACAAGGATAAAAAGACCATGAATATTCTGTTTAATGGCTTAGAAACAGACATGGTTGACAATGTTATCAACTGTACTACCGCCAAGGAAGTATGGGACATTGTTCAAACCCTCTGTGAAGGTACAGAACAGGTAAGGGAAAACAAGATGCAACTACTGATCCAACAGTATGAGCACTTCCATTTCAAGAATGGAGAGACATTGAATGACACATTTAGTAGATTTCAAAAGCTACTGAATGGCTTGAAACTGTATGGAAGAATCTACCAAGTGAAAGATTCTAATCTCAAATTTCTGAGATCACTGCCCAAAGAGTGGAAGCCTATGACAGTTTCTCTAAGAAACACTCAAGAGTACAAGTCATTTACTCTTGAAAGGCTCTATGGAACTTTAAAGACATATGAACTAGAAATGGAGCAGGATGATGAAATTGAGAAGGCCCAAAAGAAAAGTGGGTCAGTTGCACTTGTTGCCAACTTGGAGCAGAAGGAGGAAAAGAGGGCTGAAGCTGCTAAATCTACACCAAACAGAGAGGTTTGTGAAGGTAGAACAGAATCAAGCAAAAGCAAGGAGAAGGTGTCTGAAGAAATGAGTGTCCTACAGCAGGATGAATTGGATGAGATAGATGAGCATTTAGCCTTTCTATCTAGGAGATTCTCTAAGCTGAAATTCAGAAGAAACTCTGGGGTGACCAAGCCATTTAACAAGGATTTTTCTACAAGCAATTATGTGGATAAATCCAAAATTAAATGCTACAATTGTGGTATTGCTGGTCACATGATAAGTGAATGCAGGAAGCCTAGATCTGAGAACAAGGGAAAGTCAACTGAAACTGTTGACTACAAGAAGAAATATTTTGATCTTCTCAGACAAAAAGGAAAGGCATTCATGACCCAAGAGTATGACTGGGCTGCTGATGGAAATCATTCTGATGATGATGCTGAGTTTGTCAACCTTGCATTAATGGCTGATTCTGAGCAGGAAGCAAGTTCAGCTAGCAATCAGGTATATTCTACTAATCTCTCTGAGCTCACCAAAGAGGAATGCAATAGTGTTATAGATGAAATGTCTACTGAACTATATCACTTGAGTGTTACTCTTAAATCACTTACAAAAGAGAACAATAGGATTAAAGAAACTAATCAGTTCTTAAGTGATAGAAATGCAGTTCTAGAAGTTCAATTTCTAGAATTTGAGAAAATGAGAGTTGATTGCAATGATGCTAAAAATGAACTTGAAGCTGTGTTAAAAAGAGAATTGATCTTAAGAAATCAGCTTGAAAAAGAACAAGGGATAATTGCTAAATTTCAAAGTTGTAGGAATATTTCTCAAAACATAATTGAAGTCCAGGGAATAGAATCATTTGTAAGGGATACCTGGACTCAGAAGAAAAAGGAGCTAGAACCTTGCCTTGAGGATCTAGAGACTTTTTGTGAATCAACGGATAGTGATCATCCGTTGACAGATGAACCATCAACGGATGAGAGGTATCCGTCGACTAACAAAAAGTCTGTTAGTAAGAAGGAACTCAAGAGACTGAATAATCAGTATGGTCCAGTAGCCAAGAACTTTGTTTCTGGTGAAAGTAGCCAAGCCAAATCAAGTGAGAAGGATAAGGCAGGTGATTTACCTAACAAAAAGGCTGTTGGTAAGTCAGTTAATGAGAAGGTAGAGACTGAGGGTAAAAAGAAAAAGAACAGGAATGGTAAGATAGGCATTAACAAGAAAAACAATTATTCTCCTGACAAGTTTGCTCCTAGGAAAACTTGTGGTAATTGCAATAGTGTCAATCATCTATCTTCTAATTGCAAGTCTGTTAAAAGGACTCTTGTTCATATACCTCAATCTATGCCAAGTATGCCTGCAATGCCTGTTATGCCTGGTTTGTATCAGAATGCTAGTTTTTCAAATCCTTATGTGAACATGCCATATGTGCCTAATCCTTATTTTCAATCTGTGAATATGCCACAAATGTCATGGAGCATCCCCAACATAGATAATATGTATGCCAATTTTTCACAAATGCATGCATCAAATATTTATGCAAATGAGCATCTGTCTAAACCTATCACTCAAGCATCTACACCCAAAGTGAAGATTGTCAAGAGTGTAAAACCAAAGGCTAACAAGAAAGGACCCAAGGAAACTTGGGTACCAAAATCAACTTGATTTGTATTTTGGATTGTGTGCAGGGAAATAAGAGGAATCTATGGTACCTAGACAGTGGATGTTCTAGGCATATGACAGGAGATTCAACCCTGCTCACAGAGTTCAAGGAGGAAGTTGGCCCTAGAATTACCTTTGGAGATGACAGCAAAGGATATACTAAGGGATATGGCTTGATTACAAAGGACAATGTCATCATTGAAGAAGTGGCTTTAGTTGAAGGTTTGAAGCACAATTTGCTGAGTGTCAGTCAGATTTGTGACAAAGACTATGAAGTAAAGTTTACTAAAGAAGCCTGTGTTGTTTCTACCAAGGAAAACAACAATGTGGTTCTGACAGGCTTTAGAAAAGGAAATGTTTACATAGCTGACTTCAACTCAGTATGCTCAGAATCCATTACTTGTCTCTTCAGCAAAGCAAGCAAGGATGAGAGTTGGCTATGGCATAAAAAGCTGTCTCATTTGAATTTTAAAGTAATGAATGATTTGGTAAGAAAGGATCTTGCTAGAGGAATCCCTCAATTGGAGTTCATCAAAGATGGACTGTGTGATGCCTGCCAATTAGGGAAACAAAAGAAATCATCCTTCAAAAGCAAGACAGAGTCATCTATTGTTAAGCCTCTTCAATTGCTGCATATGGACTTATTTGGTCCAGTAAATGTCATGTCCATTTCAAAGAAGAAATACTGCCTGGTGATTGTGGATGATTTTTCTAAGTTTACATGGACCTTCTTCCTGCACTCCAAAGATTGTGCAATTGAAATCATCATCAATCATCTCAGACTAGTAAACAATGGTTCTGAAGTAAAAGTACAAAGAATCAGGAGTGACAATGGCACTGAATTCAAAAATTCCACAATGAATATTTTCTGTGAAGAGAATGGAATTGTCCATGAGTTTTCTGCTGCTAGAACACCTCAACAAAATGGGGTTGTTGAAAGGAAAAACAGAACTCTCATTGAAGCAGCTAGAACAATGTTAAGTGAATCAAGATTGCCAACATATTTCTGGGCTGAAGCTGTCAGCACTGCCTGCTTCACTCAGAATATTTCCTTGATCAATCAAGCTAGAGGAATGACTCCTTACCACTTATTCACCAACAAGAAACCAACATTAGCTTTTCTTCATGTCTTTGGATGTAAGTGTTTTGTGCTAAGGAATCATGGAGATAACTTGGGCAAATTTGAAGCAAAGGCAGATGAAGCTATCTTTGTTGGATATGCAGCAGGGAAAGCCTATAGAGTCTACAATCTAAGAACCAACATTGTTATGGAATCTGTACATGTTGTGTTTGATGATCAAAAGATTCTAGGTCTGAATGATGAAGGCTTCCATGAAAAGTTGAGGTTTGAAAATGAAGTAGAAGGAAGAATGTACATTGATGATGATGAGGATAATGAAGATCATGACATTGGAAATTCACCTAGAGTTGTTGGTCCAACTAGAAGTGATGCTAACACTGGAAATGAAGCAACCGTTGACAGTCATACTAGATCATCAGATGCATCCGTTGACAGACATTCTCATGTATCCGTCGACAGGCAAAATGGAGCATCCGTTGATAGACAAAATGATGCATCTGTTGACAGTCAACTTCATAATTCATCAAGGACAACAAACTCAGGGGGAGTTTCTCAAAGTCAAAACTCAATATCCAATCAACAAGATCATGCTCACATAGAAGAAGCAACCTCATTTAGATCAAACCTTCCACCTTCAAGAAAATGGACCAGAGATCATCCTTTTGAGTTAATCATTGGTGACTCAAACTCAAGAGTCCAAACTAGGAGAGCCACACAAGAAGAATGCCTATACAGTAGTTTCCTGTCTCAAGAGGAACCTAAGAAAGTGGAGGATGCTCTTCTTGATCCAGATTGGGTCTTAGCAATGCAAGAAGAGCTAAACCAATTTGAGAGAAATAAAGTATGGAAGCTTGTGCCCAAACCTGATGATAGAGGTATCATAGGTACCAAATGGGTTCTCAAGAATAAGACTGATGAAAATGGCATAATTGTGAGGAATAAAGCTAGATTAGTGGCAAAGGGCTATTCTCAAGAAGAAGGAATAGATTTTGATGAAACTTTTGCTCCAGTGGCAAGACTTGAGGCCATCAGAATTTTCCTAGCCTATGCAGCACATGCTAACTTCAAAGTCTATCAGATGGATGTTAAAAGTGCCTTTCTAAATGGGGAACTGGAAGAAGAGGTATATGTCCATCAACCTCCTGGCTTTGAAGATCCAGAATTTCTAGATTATGTATATCTTCTCTTGAAAGCACTTTATGGTTTGAAGCAAGCACCAAGAGCCTGGTATGACACTTTATCTCAATTTCTTTTGGAGAATCACTTCACTAGAGGTACAGTAGATAAAACTTTATTTCATAGAAATGTCAATGGTTCTTCAATACTTGTTCAAATCTATGTAGATGATATTATTTTTGGGTCTACAGATGAGAAGCTTTGCAAAAGGTTTGCCAAACTTATGCAAAGTAGGTATGAAATGAGCATGATGGGTGAATTAACTTACTTCCTTGGTTTACAAGTAAAGCAAGTTAATGAGGGAATTTTCATTAGTCAAACAAAATATATTTATGATCTCTTAAAGAAATTTGACTTAATGGATTGTGCCTCTGCAAAAACACCTATGGCCACTGCAACTAAGCTTGAGTTGAATACTAAGGAAAAATCTGTGGACATCTCAAGCTATAGAGGCATGGTAGGCTCACTTCTATATCTAACAGCTAGTAGACCTGATATAATGTTTTCCACATGTCTTTGTGCTAGATTTCAAGCTGACCCTAGAGAATCTCACTTGATTGCTATTAAGAGAATTTTCAGGTATCTCAAGGGAACACCAAACCTTGGCATTTAATTGGTACCCAAGAGATTCTGGCTTTGATCTAATTGGCTATTCAGATGCAGACTATGCAGGTTGCAGAATTGATAGGAAAAGTACTACTGGCTCCTGTCAGTTTCTAGGGAATAGGCTTGTGTCATGGTTCAGTAAGAAACAGAACTCAGTCTCCACTTCTACAGCCGAAGCTGAGTATATTGCAGCTGGAAGTTGTTGTGCACAGATTCTTTGGATGAGAAATCAACTTATTGACTATGGTCTAAAAATTGAGAAGATTCCAATTTTCTGTGACAACACTAGTGCTATTGCCATCACAGAAAATCCAGTGCAACATTCGAGAACCAAGCATATTGACATCAAATATCACTTCATCAGAGAGCATGTGATGAATGGTACAGTAGAAATGCACTTTGTGCCAAGTGAAATGCAGCTTGCAGATATCTTCACCAAGCCTCTTGATGAATCTTCATTCACAAGGTTGGTAGGTGAACTAGGTATGCTTAATTTTTCATAATTCCTAGTGATATCTAATAATACTGTATTGCAGCTAGAAATGTGTTTTGATTTACTTGAGAATTAAAAACTCTCAGAATAACTCTTAGCAGAAATTTTGTTTAAGGCAAAATTTGCTTATCAACGGATATCCTTTTATCCGTTGGTAGTATAAACACATTACTAGATTTTCGTATGTCAATGGATAACAGGTTGTCCACGTCGTCGATGGATAAACTGTTTTCTCAACTGTCCAATCTTTATCTGTTGATATACATATTTCTTTTTATAGCCGTTGGTAAGCGTGTATGATTAGTCACGGCTGTACTTCTTTCCTTTTCATTTATTATCTGACAGTTACTTTTATCCAATGGGGTAATTACTTTTAATTATTTCATTTTTAATTCTTGGAAAATATAAAAGGCTGTCTTGTATCCACACATTTCACATTTATTCATTTTCAAGAGTCTCATTAGTTAACTGCATCTTCTTCACTAAATCTCTCTCTGCAACAAAAGCTCAAACACTTCAATGGCGCCTATTGTTAAGATGATGTCTTCCACCGGGTTTACCTATGAGAAGAACAATTTCGCGGCCTTTGTTGATACTGTAAACGCTCTAGAAGCATATCACACCATGATGAATTTCGTGAAGAAATGCAAACTGTCATATGCTATGACTGCCACCACTCCTCTAATCCATGAAGTTATTGAAGAGGTGTGGGCATCTGCTGAGTACAATGGCACAGACGGTACACTTGCTTTTTCTTTAAAGGGTAAAGATTATGTAGTTAATTCTGATGTGTTAACTGCTTGTTTAAAATTGCCTGAGAATAACTGTCTAGAGGTACCCAGTAATGCTGAAATTGTTACCATGCTTAATTCCATAAATTATACCCTTAGTACTGAGAACTTAGGGAAAATTGTTAGGAAAGGTATGGTTAAGGAATGGAGTTATCTTTGTGATGCCTTCATTAAAACTTTTTCTGGCAAGATTAGTAACTTTGATGCTGTTACCAACTCCATGCTAGTTATGCTATGTATGCTTTTAACTGATAAATTCTACAATTTTGGCACACTAGTCATGTATGAGATAGCAGCTAAATTAGGTAAAAAGGAAACTAGGAGCAAGAATGTTTATTTTGCTAGATTTCTAATGCTCCTAGCACTGCATGTATCTGAGAATGAGCTATCCATTGCTAACCCGGATAGCAAGTTCAATTGTTTTGTTCAGGAGAAGAGAGTCTTAAGTGATTTGATTCGAATGAACCTAAATGCAGAAGTACAATTGGTATATCTACCAATTGTTCAGGTAACTGTTTCCAACCCTGAAACTCCTATCTCCAACCCCCAAATTTCTTTGCCTTCTAGTGTCACAATGGAGTCTGTGACTGTGACCAAACAGGCTCCTACCAAAGTGACCAAAACCAAAGTTCCTAAACCACAATCTAAAAGACAAACCTCAGGTGTCTCTCAAAAGGCAACTGTTGCAAAAACTACCAAAGCTCTTGAGGGGAGTGTGAAGGTGGTAGTGAGTGGTGAGGGACAGGGTGAACATCAAAGAAGCCCTAAGGATAAGGAAGGTGAGGCAGGTGCAACCAACATTTCAGTCTCTCAAAAGACTGTTAATGAAACTACAAGCCAAATTCTAGTTACATCCTCTCAACAGGGTGTGACTACTAATTTAAGTTCCATTCCAGGAACACAGCACAAAAGGGCAAGGGACACAGATAGCTCTCACTCAAAAACCTATGGTAGAAGAGTAAAATCCAAAACCATTGGGGAATCACAGGGTGCACACACAGTACAGCAAACTGTACCTTCTCAAATTCAGTTTGATGTGACTTCAATAAATGTGGAGTCACAGCCCCTTGATCTTAACCTTCAAATCGATACACTTTTTGATCCACCATCACCAACTCCATCTCTGGATGTGGATATGATATCTACATCAATTCCTGATTCTCCATCTTTAAAATTCTTGGAGAAGCCCCACTCAACAATTGGTGGTCATCATCTTTTAGATGATTTGTTGGGCCATCAATCTTCCATTCCTGAATTCACAACACTATCTGTGGCCTCTTCCTTAAAATCAATCACCACAGATTCATTGTTGGTTTTCACTTCAACGGATACTCGTTTACCTTCATCAACGGATATCCTTCATCCGTTGACAAGTGTTTCTCAATCAACGGATATGTCTTCAACTAATTATCCGTTGACAGCAATAACCACTACTCCAACGGATACACCTTATCCGTTGACAACTCTCTCTACTTCTGCAAAATGTGACATTCCTATGTCAACTGTGGAGGAGTTTGTAGTGATTGAAACACTCTTAGGAATGAGGGAAGGGAGTGAGAGGCTGCCTTGTGAGCAGGCAAAAGGAGAGCAAATAATTGAGAGGCTGACCATTTCTTCCGGTCAGGCAAAAGGAGAGCTAGAGAGTTCCACCTTAGTAGGTGAAGGTGAGGGTGTGAGAGGTGTGAGCCAGGGGGAGCCCCTGATGCAAGAAAAGAGAGATGAGAGGAGAGAAGGGACTACAGGAGAAATAAGGCAGGAAGACTCAGCCATTGCAAGTGAGTTAATGAAGGTTAATGAAGCTTCCAAAGAGATGGCATTTAGACAAGAATATCAGTCAGTTATTGACTCCATCTCTTTGGATCCTGAAACCTTTACTCATCCTGTTTCTGCCTATCAAGTCATGGCACAACAGGGCAATGTGGAGGCAGAGGAGGCAATGCACCTAGTGCACACCTGAGAATCTCTTCAAAGAGCAAAAGAAGCTTTACAAACCCTGTCTCCAAGTGCTGGAAGTGAAGAGTTTGGTAGTGATGACAGTCAAAGTTCAGATGGTGAAGACATAAATGAGGATGAAACTCCAGGATGGATGTTTTCCAATGCCACTGAACTTGGGCATCTCAATGTGGAAATAATGAAGCAATATCAATCTGCTAAGGCTGAGCACCAAACTGCAGAACCACAGAGAAAGACTGTACTTGAGCAAGTAATGGCCTCCCTGAAATTACAAAAGATGCAATCTGTTATTCAAAGAACACAACAAGAGGAGGTCCAGTCTGCAATTCGAGATATGAAAATAACACTAGATTGAGGCACTAGCTCCTACTACCACTCAGAAGGTGCTCTCTAGCAAACTTCTCAAAGAAGACAGCCTGGCTAAGTCTGTTCAGCTTCTTTCCTCAAGAGTGGATAGTATGGAATCTCAATTGCACACCATCATTGCCAATCAAACAAAACAAACACAACTACTGGAAATGCTACTTGCAGCTTCAACACCAACCCTTGATGCTAACAAAAAGGGGGAGAAAATGGGAACAAGCACAGAAGAGGCTGCAACACCGACTGGCCAATTTCAAGCTACCAGTAGTGAGATAGCACAGATTGAGGGGGAGCAACAGCCAATTGTAGTGGTCAATCCAACAGAGTTTGAGATAAAGGCTTCCCCTGTGAAGAAACAAGTGGCTTTGCCTGAGATTCAGAGCTTAGAAGAAATCTCAGATGGTGAAAGGCAAGCCAGAATAGATGCTTTGGAAATGATCAACAAGGAGGCTAGTGAAAGAATTCTAAGGACAGAGAGGATGATCAATGAATCAATTGCATCATCTATGTTCCTTAATGCTCAATCTTCTGCTCCAACAATATCAACCACAATCATGAAGGTGCTCACTCCAAGGGTTGTGGCTCCTACATTCTATGATGCTGAGCCATCATTTGTCAAAGAATTTGAACCAACTATCAAAGCCAGAGCCTACTCACCACCAAAGGAAAATGGGAAGAACAAGCTTCAATTGGACTACCCATTTCCCAAGAATGATGAAGAAAAGCTAATGGGAAAAACAATAATGGAGTTCAAAGCTAAGACAAATAGGAGTGTAAGAGATTGGATGGCTGTAATCATAAGGAATGGAAAAGTATTAAATATATCCAACAGTCATCCTAGATTTGTGGAAGCTAAAAGAGAAGAAGTCTCCAGAATCCAAAGAGAAGCCCATCCAAGTACAGAAAATCAACATGAAAACTCAGAAGAGAAGCAAGCCAGGCTAGCTCAAGAGTTAATGGATGAGGTAGAGGTTGAAATGAAGGAACCTGAGGAAGTTCCCAAAATCAAACCTAGAAGAAGGAAAGCTAAAACCAAGAGGGTTCTTTCTCCAGAACCCCCTCCAGAAAAAGAAACAATTGGTTCACCAGTACCTATGTCTGCAACAGTAATTGACCCAACTGTAAACTTCCATGGTGACCCCATAAGGCCTAAAGAGGAACCAGTGAATTTTGATTCAATTGAAGTCCCTTCATTCTTGTTAAATCCAAAACAGAAGAAAAGGGCTCCAAAGAAGCAACTTTCAAAGGGACCAATTCAAGTTGCTAGGGTACCTGCTATTGTCAAACAACCAACCTTGGAAAACAAAGAAGACTTTATCTATCAGGCAGAAATTGAAGAATACTCTGACATGAATCTATATTTAGATGAACTATCAGAAGTAAGAGGAATTGACAAGTACAAGAATCAGCCTGAGAGATTAGTGTTTGTCTACAAGGGAGGAAGTCAGAGGACATGGCCACTAAAGAAGGTTCTTGGAGAAAATTATCATACACTGACCAGAGTGTTCTCAGCATTCAAGAGACACACAGGGTTCTCTGAGATAGCCAGAAGGGAGATAATCAGCAGAATAGAGGAAATAAGGAGAGAATGGAACTCACCCTCAAGTCTACCAAAGAAAATGAAGATCCCTTATAATGGACAGAAAATCCACATTCAACCCTTTTGGATGATGGAGTTCAGGGATGATGAGGGCACTAGGAGATTCTTCAGGTTAGAAGACCAACTGTCAAAGGCTAGTTCTGACTACCTGAGATGGTTACAACTAAAGCTAAATCCAAAAGTTGTTGAAGAAGATACCTTCTATAGGCAACTTCAAGTGCAAATTGAGTCCAACTATGCCAAGGAAGGAAAGTCAAGGGTGCAGCCAACCAGAGAGAGGAAACATCATTAATTTGCTCAATCTAAAGGAGCACATCTCTGATAAGTTTCTTAAAGCTTTCTGTTTTTAATTTTTGTAGCTTAATACAATTTTTGCATACTGTAATGTATAAATCTTTAGGAATGTTTTGTTATCATCAAGGTCCTGAATTTATGCTTTATTGCCATCAAGTATAAATTGGGGGAGATTGTTAGGAATATGTTGTAGTTGATGATAACTTAACATTCAAGCAAAATTGTATAAGTCAAGTTTTGTAACTGTCAACGGATAAGACCTTATAACTCTATTCGTTGACAGGTAGCTCATCAACGGATGAGGATTTGTAGCATATTGCATTATCTTTATTTATCAGTTGATAGTGTTTTTATTCAGAGTCATGTTGACCATCAATGGATAGGCAGAATAGGGTAGCCAATTGTAAATAAGCTATGCTATGTAATTCTGTCTAAGTGAAAATGTATCAACGGATGAGAACAGGGCTCTATCAACGGATACAACTCAAATCTACTCGATCAACGGATACAGCTCAAACTACCATCAACGGATAAGTTGGCACAACATCAACAGATAATCATTGTCACTTTATTCCATGCTAGCTGGGAATTAGCAGTTGATAAGGACAGGTTTGACTGACAGATCACATGGGTTGATAGTAGGTATAAAAAGCAATATGGCAGCCATACTTTGGAAACACAGAAGAAAGAAGCATTCCATTTACACAGTACATACAAGAAAGGTGCAGGGGACATATCTGTTCACAAGGACAACCTTTCGGCTACATGTGGATTTGGAGTGGAGTAGCAAGTCAACTTGAATTAGATTAATATTATCTTATTCCTGTAGCACTTGTAAACTTGGGATATATAACCAAGTGTAGCAACTCTTTAGAAAGTAAGAAAACTTACATATTTGCTTAGGGTTTCTTGAATATCTTTAGAAGCAAAGAGTTGTAAACACAGAAGCTGTGTACATTTGTATCACAGGGTTTTCTTCGAATAAAAGTCTCAGGTGGTACATTTAACCACCTGATTTTTATGTGGTTGTGAACTATTTTTATTCAGCAATTATTTCTCTATAAGATTTCTGTGGTTTTTATCAGAAATTTTATAACTATCAAGAATTGTATTCAACCCCCCCTTCTACAATTATACAAGTGTGTAATCTGGGAATAACAGACACCCTTCTAGTGTTCAGAAGAACTGCTGCAGGAAAAGAAGTAGAAGAGGTTTCTGGATTCATCTACAGACTGGAGCGCCCAAGAGGTTTAAATTTTGATACATCTGCAATTCAAAAATAAAACTGTAGTAAATTAATCAAGAAAATTTTACATCCCAAATATAGATTCTTGAGAAAATAATGCTGAAAATTTATCTGCAGGCTGGGATTTCAAGAGGAAAGAATGAGCCAAAAAGACCATACTTCTTTCAATTTATAACAGAGGCTTTCAATTTATAGATTTTGTGTCTCTATTTCATACTTCTTTCAGTAGTAGGAGACATCCCCAAAATATTTATATGACCTTCAATTATCAAATATATAGAAAGGAAGCTTATTATCCACAATGAATGTGCTAAATCACTTGTTTCACAGATTGGTTCAATCTGTAAAATCATGACAGATGAACCAAAAATCATGACAGTTTCTCTTGTAGTAGAAGAGAAACTTGCTTGCTTCACTTCCTGTTCTTTGATTAGTAAACATTATCATTTGGGTAAAGCATGTATGTTTGAAATCGATGTAAGGGTATAAAATATATACCAGAATTACAAACAACTCTATCAGAAAACTAACCAGAATTACATATTCTGGTGTAACTCATTCGGGCTAGCTCCCTAGTAATTCATGAGCACTTGAATTATCAAGAATCAACGTAACACATTTCATAACATGTATAATAAACCGCGGGCACGTAGTTCACTTAGTTTTCTCTTAATCGTTCTGAGTCATGGATCATAAGTTTGTTACATCATACAGAAGAAACGAGTATGTTTCAAATAGAGGAAGAAATAAATGACACGGTTCAACTAAACACCAAGATTTTCAGTTTTCCAAAACAATATAAAACACTATTCACTTGATGGAAGAATTGCAGAAAAAATCACAGTAGTAATCTAGAATATGCTAAACATATTTTTTCCAATGATGACAAGTGGGACTTATCAATTAAATCTACAAATTAGCATTTTTAACATTTTCTAAAGATGGATCTGTATCTAAAAATGCGCAAACATCACAAAGTCATGTTTTTTGTGATAATTGATGAAGACAATTAAAATATATAAATTTACCTTAATGTAAGGGTAAAGCATAGTAGAAGATTGTGAAGCTAACAATAATCTTGTAAATATAAAAAGCCTCGATTTTCAAAATAGAGGTGGAGGACTTGTCCTGGTACAGAAAATAGAACAAGTAAGACAAAGCAAGCCCAAGTTAGACTAGTTACAAAAGAAGCTGTACTTACACGCAAGGCCTTCTTTATTCTAGGAATGGGAGATCCAACATGGTCAGCTACGCTGTGAGGCAAGACAATGGCAAGTTCTTTCAGAACTGAAAATGCGCCAACCTGCAAATAAACAAGGCTTGTTAATTGATTTAATGTCATTTGGCACTTCTTGTATTAACAAGCATCTGGGACTGCAGTAATACAAACAAAATCTACAAGAAAAACAAGAAATTAACAAGAAACAAAAATACAAATAAGAAACACACACAAGTAATACAAACAAATCTACAAGAAAAACAAGAAATTAACACAAAAACTTACTAATTGCATATTTAGAGATAACGATTTGAGTTTCCTCTGCTCTATTTTGATTTAGAGATTAATTAGGGTTTAATTAAAGAAAAGTGAGGGTTTAATATAGAGAAAGAGATATGCGGGTGAGAGAGAGGGCCGAGTGAGAGAGAGATGAACGAGAGATAGATGAGCGAGAGGGTCGAGTGAGAGAGCGATGAGAGAGAGAGAGAGAGAGAGAGAGAGAGAGAGAGAGAGAGGGGTGAACAAGAGTGAGAGAGAAATACGAGTTATAAATTTGGGGGAAATGTTTTAAGATGGGAAAATAATTTGGGGGAAATGTTCTAGGGCGGCTGGGCGGGGATTAAAATTTCTAAGGGAAATGTCCAAATTTTAGGCGGTATACCCGTTCATTGAATTTTCATTGGCTGTTTTTTTTTTCTTTTCTTTTGTACCAGCTTTTATTTGTTAATTTCAACAGCGGAATTTTGTAAAACTTTTTTTCTAACAAAATATTTTAATTTTAGATTATTCAAAAAAATCATCATTTTTATTTCTATTAATATTTTTGATATGATAAATAAATTCATTTCACAAATTTTTAATGTTTTAGGTAAAATATTATTTATTTTTAATTTTAAAATATTAATATTTTTATGTAAAATGTTTTATGTGAATTATTTTTAATTTTTTTTAAAAAATTAAAAAATAGTCATGCGAGCCCCACTGCCACATCAGCTCCACATCAGCAAGGGGTGTGACCCACTGCCACGTCAGCATGCCACGTCAATAGGTGGGTCACATCTGCCACGTCAGCATGCCACGTCCATAAGAGTGGGTCCCACCTGCCATGTCAATAGAGGTTGGCCCCACCTGCCAAGTGAAGAGTTAGGGCCCACTGCCACGTCAGCAAAGTCCAGTCAATGTGTGGGGTCCACTCCCACGTCAGCGCAAAGCCAGCATTGCCTAGTCAGCATTATAATATAAATAAAAAAAAGAAAAATAATAAAACATCTACGGCAACACTTTTCATGTCTACGCTAACACAAGTACGTGGTGTTATAGTAGGTAAGGATGAAAATAGCTACGACATCACTTTTTCAAACGGCAACACCTTGCAAAAGTGTTGTGTAAAGTCATCTATGGCGTAGTGTTAGGAGTTACTTATTAAATATTTTCTACATGAAAAGAAAATGTACATATATTGTTTTTATAAGCAAATTATATAAATAACAAATTTAATATTAAAAGGGATATTTCATTTGTTAATATTGTTAATAGATGTCAGTCGATCGCTATAAAATTATGGGATTTTTTATTTGATATCACTCGAAGTTTTTGACTTCTAAGTGTCACCACTTTACTTTGGATTTTACCTCCGTAATACCACCCATATCCAGGGGCGTCTCTTGCATTAGGCCAGTAAAGCAATTGTTTTAGGCCTCCAAATTTTATTAGGCCTCCAAATTTTATTTTTAAAATATTAGATATTAATTAACATCAATTAAATTATAGTAATTGCTATTCTATTAATAAAAAAAGATTTATTTATTAAAATATATTATAAAATTTAATTAAAAATTACACAAATAAAATAAAAAATTAATTTGACATAAAAATTAATAATTTTTTTTTAGAAAAACAACAATTTTAATTTATTTTTTATAAAAGGAGCTCAAATTTTTATCTTGCTTTAGGCCTCTCTAAGGCTAGAGCCGCCCCTGCCCATATTAATGAATCTGATCATTCTGATCAAACACTTTTGTTTTTGGTGGGCAAAGTGATGCAGACACCATTTAGAAGTTAAAAATTTCAACAGGGTATAGTATGGAAAATCCTAGAATTATATACGATTGACTAACTTTGATTAACATAGTGGTATTATGTAAAATGAAGCCAAAAGTATAATAACATCATTTGGAAGTCAAAAATTTCGAGTGATATCAAATGGGCCAATTATATAATGGGACCAATTATATAATGATACCAAATGAAATATCCCACATTAAATTATTTTTATAATGATTTAAAATTAAATCACTATAATTAATATTAAAATATTCCACGGATACACTACAATTTCCGACATTTTTAATTTAATATTAACTACTATTTTAATTATAATAAATTTTGAGCACAA
The DNA here is from genome assembly GCA_037693485.1 of Kitagawia praeruptora. Lineage (NCBI taxonomy): Eukaryota > Viridiplantae > Streptophyta > Magnoliopsida > Apiales > Apiaceae > Kitagawia > Kitagawia praeruptora. Next base: position 44,390,609 of record CM075344.1, on the reverse strand, counting down.
TAAGATATCTAAAGTGTTAAGTGCTCGTCCAAATCCTTATTTGTAAAACATATGAGGTTAACTATTTAAAAGAAAATTATGATAAATTTAAAAACAAATAAATTATTAAAATATAGTTAATTAAAATCATTATAGATATTTTATTTAGGGTTTTGGTCCCTGACAATCATTTGTCAGGGACCGGTTATTTAACAATCGGTTCCTAAACCGTTAGATCGTTGATCCAACGGCCCCCTGGATTACAAAATTTTTTTACTGTCCGCTATAATTTTCTGCCTGTCCGCGGAAAATTATAGTGAACAGTAATTTTTTTTTTTTAATCTCAGCCGTTGGATCGGTGGAACCGATTGTTAAATAATCGGTCCCTGACAAACAGGACCCTTTTATTTAAACAACTTCATAGAAAAATTCATTTTAAAATTAATATTTAGTTTATAAAATACACTTAGGTATATTTTCCGAAAAAAGCTGTGAGTAGTCCCCAAATCAATAATCAGGGAAAGTATTATTGCATACACAATTACACACATCTCTCTGTTTTGTATGACAAGAGGATAAACATAGAGATCTGGAGTGGAAAGGGGGGTTTTGACAGATCGATTTGAATAGAAAATGGAAGAATTTAAACAAGAAAATGTAGAAATAAAAGAAAACCAAGTAGAAAGCAGCAGCAACAACTCAGAGAAGCAATTATTACCAAAAGATGAGAGTGTGTTGGAGCTTCTTGATTCCATTAACAATTATCTTCTTCTCATGGATTCCTTGTCTTCCACACTCCGTCAGGTATATTATATCTCTATGTCACCGTCAATTCAATCTTGGTATGTTTTTGTAGTATCCATTTTCATTCCAGTGCTCTCTCTGTTAATTATGCACATTGTGTAACCAGTTTTCGGAGTAGGAATGTATTAGGAAATTGCGAATGTAATTCTAGGCGTAATCGAAATTTGTAAGTAGGAATGAGCATTCTTTGGTTTTAATTTGTAGGAACCAATGCTATCAATATATATTCAGTATGTTTTCTACTGCAATTCAGGAACCAAACCTTTGATTCTTTACTCTTTGCAATACGTTAACAAATATATTATTGAATTTAGGGATTAAGTTTAGTTCCTCCTCAACTGTGAAAATAACATCCAAGTAGGGGTTAATCACAGAACATACGTCCGCCTTGAGAATTTGAGATTGGTGAGTTGCAAAAGGAACTCTTGTGGTGGAAAACAGCATAAATTTTTTTCTATAGTTTGGTAGAAATAATGGAATATTTTATCTAATAATGTTATGGTGTTTGTATACCAAGAATTCGTTTGATATACTGAAATTGGGGTAAATAACTTTTTGAGGATCTTAAGAATTTAAATTTTGGGTTTGGTCTGATTCCATAGTATTTAACTATTAGTACCAACTTTAGAATTTAAAATAACATTTCAGATTATGAAGTACTATGAAATTCTCATGTTCTCCAAACATGTGAATGGAAATTGAATTCTTGAACTGAATCCAATAATTTTAAACGAAGTCCATGCTCCCAAATTAATCTTATTTACTTTCTCTGTTGCATTTTCTAATTCATAGTATAAATTCATTATTGTCCGAATTCATAATAGCCTTTATCCTATTCATTGATAATGGAAGACCGGGTATTTCTTGTTTACTACTCCCTCCGTCCCGGCCAATTCTTTACATTTGGTTTGTGCACGGAGACCAAGGATAGTGGGTGTAATATTGTTAAAATAAATGAAGTAGTGGGTGTAATAGTGATTTTATTGTTAAAATAAGTGAAGTAGTGGGTGTAATAGTGTAAAGTGTTGAAAAAGTAGAGTGAAGTAGTGAAGACCGGGTATTTCTTGTTTACTACTCCCTCCGTCCCGGCCAATTCTTTACATTTGGTTTGTGCACGGAGACCAAGGATAGTGGGTGTAATATTGTTAAAATAAATGAAGTAGTGGGTGTAATAGTGATTTTATTGTTAAAATAAGTGAAGTAGTGGGTGTAATAGTGTAAAGTGTTGAAAAAGTAGAGTGAAGTAGTGGATGTAATAATGTATTTTATTGTTAAAAGTTACTATTTTTAGTAATGTAAAGAATTGGTGGGACTGTCCAAAAAGGAAAGTGTAAAGAAATGGGAGGGACAGAGGGAGTATCTGTTAGTATTAGTGTAGTCTATAAACTATAATGTTGTACTTTATACTAAAGACAGGGAATTAGTGTCTATCAATCTACAATACAATATGGTTATGATAGCTCAAACGGGGTGTAAACCGATCCCAGATACTAATAATACATCCCTTTTCTCTTCTCCCTCCTCTCTGACGTACCATGTTTAAGATGTTTGATACGGTAAATATATATTACATATCCAGTAAGTTTAATTATTATTCCCTGCTACAGGGATGGCTTGAATTGGCAAGTGCTAGACAGTCTATGGGTTCTTCACGTGTGAGCAGTGCGTTGTTTGACCTCAAGTACCACCGTGCTGCCACATTAATGGAAGTAGATCATGATGATGGTATGATATTGATCAATATTTTTAGACCTATCAAGCTAGGCATTAGATAGTATTTTTCAAATAAAAAGTAGAAATCTATTATCCAATGTACACTAGATGGGTGCTTTTACTGTAAAGGATATTTGTTGGCAGGAAGTGTATTATGTATGTCCTTATAATACACGAGGATAGAGGAAAAAGTTGTTACGAAGCTCTTATTTGATCCACGTAGACGAAGTACCTTCAGCTGTAGTAGATTATTGCGATCACACACACAATTAAATTATCTTCGAAATATTATGAAGTAGAATGGATTTTTTGACAAATCATTTGTACAAATTTGTTATTACTTATTATATATTCATTTTGTCATAGCTGATTCCAATGTAAAGCAACCACATTTTACCTTGCACAAATGGGTATCAACAAATCAAGAATTTAACCCTGAGGAAGCAAAATTTGAGGAGGATGACTTGTTACAGCAGAAATCTAGCTTTCCACATAATAATGATGGTGCATCCATGTCCTCCGGTTTGTTCTCCCGCTTTATTTTCCCAGCTATATTTTATGATACTGCTGCATGGATATGATGAAGTTCATACAACAATGTAAAAGTAGTGTTACCGAAAGGCTACATCTAAGCTTTTATTTTTAATCTGGCATCTGATACATTATAATGCTAGCTTGTGTATTCCTTTTAGATCAAATTTGGGATATAGACTAATTTGATTCCTGTTGTGTTTGTGCATGTTCTTTTAATTACTGTGAAGAACATCAGGAGAAACGGCCTGAAAATAATGAACCAGAAGTTTTGTCATCACCGCATTCTCCATGTACACCTGAAAACCATGTAAGTGTTTAAAGAATGATCTTAAATTCATATTGACTAGAAATCTCTACCAGAACAATTCTGTATCAGTTACAACTTACAAGCATCGTAATACTCGTAGTCAATTTAATAGCAGCTTAAAATGGATCCAATACGGAGACATCTGTGTGGTATTGCTCCCTGTCTTTGTGACTCACACTTAACCTCCAAATTAGTAAAACTGGATGTTATAGATATATTAAATAGGCATAATTGCTAAACTATTGATATACATGTACTTAAGTATTCGTCAAAAAAAAAAGTAAATGCGGGCTCAATTGAAATTATGCTTTAACGCAGATTAATGAAGCACTAAGATAATGCATATATTTGTGGAAAAGGGCATTTTACGCTTAGTCATATATACACACATAGTCCGGTGTATAATATCATCTCATTGATTCTTTTATCTTTATGCATAGATTAAAAAAGAACGAGCAAAAACTCTGTCAATGTTTGGAACTCTGGTGTCTCCTAAGTTGAGAGCTGCCCAACTTTCTTTTGAGACAGGTGAACTTCAGAATTCATTAATGTACTCTCCTACTAGCAATCTCCCCGGAAGTATTCTTTATTCCTTTGTCTACATTATATGTGTGTGCTTATATTACCTTTTGTGAGCCCGTTAAAAGATCAACTTTGTGCGTCTCTCCTACTAGCATGTAACTTAGTAGTTTACACGTGTTACACAAGTAACCTTCCTCTCGCCAAACCTGTGGCATTCTAGACGTTGATTTGGACGAAAAAATGTTCTATATTGTTTATTGAATCCCCCTAATTTCTCATATGCAGTTTTGGAGGCTCTTCAAGAAGTAGCAAATGTGCGATCATCAATGCTTTCAGCTTATGAACAAGTTCTTAAAGAGATAGAAGTTTCCAAAATATGATGGTCAGTTCACTTGCTTTCATCTGTCTGCAGAATATGATGACATGACGTTGAATATTACATCTTCCTACGAAGGCATATGCACACACATTGTTTTGAGAGTGCGTAGTTGCTCGTGGTCTAACTTTGTATTTCAAGTCAATTTTCTCTTCTTTTTCAATCTCTTGCACTTCAGCAATGTCTTTTCATGCAAATAGGATTTGCAATTAACTCAGGGTAATCATGTCATTGTGCAGGCTACAACTCGAAGTACTTAACATCATATCAGAACATTGATCACAAGTCATAATTCAGATCCTCCTTCAGTTGTGTTTAATTCAATTGCACAATGTACTTGTTTACTCCGGTTACTGTGTGGAGGACGTTAATAAATTATTATGGGGCAATATGTTATGCACGTTCTTCAGTGATTCTTATCGAGTTGTTTTAAATGAATGTCAAAGTACTACTGCGTAATAGAGTAGCGATGCAGCTACAAGCCAAATGTAATTGGATCAGATCCTGGATCATGATTAGTAAAAGGCACTTCTACAAGGCTACAATAATTTTGGTTTCTCTTATAGCATCTTGGCATAATCTTCTTAGTGGTTTACATATTTGTCTTGGCATAAGCTTCTTAGTGGTTTGATTGGTTATGATCAGTTTAAGAAGTTGTTTGGTTGACAGGTAAATATATGGGAACTTGATCTTCCTAGGAAGTATGGAATTATAAACTTATTTGGTTAACATTCATGTAGGAAGTAGAAGTTACTAGGTAGTTATAATTCCCGAAGTTACTTACACACCCTTCCCTTGGTAACTTCCCATCATTTATAAATTCCTACATAATTTTCAACTTTTCAGGAACTTGATACAAGGAAACAATTACCAAGGTATTAAAACTTCCCCAGGAAGTGAATACCCATACGCAACCAAACGCGAGCACTAAGTTTGTTATACATTAAAGTTTGATATATGTAATTGGCAGATATTATGAATTAATTACAGGTAAATATGAGAAATTGATTGAGAGATAAAATACTCATTAAAGGACACATATGAGTAAGCAGAATAAATGCTAGGCAATGTTCTAAAAATCGGGGTGGTCATTAAACGCCTAAAATTTGCAAAAATCGGTCATTAGGCGTTTTTTTGATTAGGCGGCGCCTAGGCGGCTGATTAATCGGTCAAATTTTAAAAAAACGGTCAAATTAAGAATAAAACTTTAAAAATATAATTTTTTTTAATAAAAAATATTATTTACATATGAAAGGGTAAATTCACTCATCATATTTAATAATAAAATGAAGATATTTATATTTTTACTTATATAAAATATATTTTTAAATATTAAAATTAAATTATATAAAAAATAATATTTTAATACATCCGATTAGTGTTCCGATTAATCGCCGCCTAATCGATTAATCGCTAGACGGGTCTAGGTGGTGAGCCTAGAAGGTAGGCTCACCGCCTAGACCCGTCTAACGATTTTTACAACATTGATGCTAGGTAACCAAGAAAATGTTCCCATAGTAGGGGTGGTAAAATCTAATACTCCCTCCATCCCAAAATAATAGTCCTGTTTGGGAAAAACACACATATTAAGAAAATTTAATTGTGTTACTAATTATTCTCATTTTACACATTATGCATTAATTACAATCATTGACTTGTTTAGGGAGTAGTACCATGCACTCTCATCCTATATAAAAACTCAACAAGACTATTCAAATTAATGAGTACTCACCTAGTCAACCTTGGAAATATTCAAATTAATTGTATTGAACAAAGAGTATTCCAAACAAGACTATTATTTTGGGATATTTTTTTTTCTCAAACAGGACTATTATTTTGGGATGGAGGGAGTATGAGTATATGACCCGAAACTCGAAATGTACTCTACTCAGAAAAACACAAATTATGGTCAGGGATTTAAGTTTCAGGTCGAATTCAGGTTGGTCAACGACAGTTTTGGTTTGACTCGAACTTAAAAATTTAAGATATAAATGTATAAAATAATATATAGTATAAATAAAATATGTTTATGTTTAAGGCCGACCTGATCCAACACATTCAAATGTCATCCTCTTATATATTCAAATGTCATCCTCTTATATTTAGCGTAAACTAGCGTACATTTGTTATGCTCAAATCTTAACATGAATCATAAACATGTCCAATGGTTTGAACATTGCCCTCTCGTTTATACGGGCTTGAAGATTAATCATGAAAAAGATTGAATGATGTCTTTAAAAGATGTGATGCGCCTAGAGGTCGCATTGTATTGACAATTTTCATATCGCGCACTTCGCATTCAGGAAAGATCACTAGGATGATCTTTGTTTGGGATCACTTCATTGCTACTCCCTCCGTCTCTTAAAGCTTTTCTCGTTTAATATGTCGGGACTGTTCATAACATTAGATAAATTACTAATTTACATCTAATCTATAAGACCAAATATAATCATGAGTGATCTTGTTGGATTCGTATTTATGAGTAATTTAATACAGTGAAATTTTTATATTTAAAATTAATATAAAATTAAAGATATTAACGATTAAAAGTGTACGTTGACAAACGTGTCCAAGGGAAATGAGAAAAGTTTTTAGAGACAGAGGGAGTAGTATATAACCCCAGCGAGGTCGTATCGAAAGGGATTCCTATAGGATCACATCACTCAAATTGACATCGATCCTTCGCTGCAACATATGTTTTCTTCTTTTTTTTGTGAAGTGCAACATTTTTTTTTGAATGATTATGTTTATATATGTTTTATAGATGAATATCTGTTCTGATTAATTTCGGGATAAGCGAAATTCGAACCCATGATATAGAACGACAAGACGACAAGAGATAAACTCTTAACACTTGAAATCTCTCGTCACGCTCGTTGCAACATTTATTTTTGAATATTCATAATTAATTTAATTATTTTACTAATTATTTCGACCTTTTTTCTTTTTTAACTTTGTTTTTCTAATGTTTTAATATAATACAGGTGAAATACACAAAATTTCCTATTCATATGTGAATGTATGATGATATTTTTATATAAAAAAAATTCAATACTATAGTAATGTCTTTAATTTATACTAGGGGTGTTCATCAAACCGTATAAACCGCAAAAAACGCCCACACCGCACCGCGAAGCGTGGTTTTTATTTTTCGCGGTGTAGTTACGGTTTAAAATTTTGACAAACCGCGCGGTGCGGTGAGGATCGTGGTTTTGAATTTCAGTCACGCGGTTCAAATCGTACCGCACCGTAATATTTAATAATTTATATTTATATATATATATGTTATATGTATTTTATATATTTTATAAATCTATCAACGATCAGTCCATTTAAATTAACAGGTCCAATCCAAACTTATTAATAATACTAAAAAGCTAATTAGGTTAATACCTCACATTGAAGTATTTATTACATTATATATACTAATTCATCCTTTATTGACTTTCATTTTATACAAAAATCTAGCTTAATTATTACAAATTTAGTATTATAGATTACCTGCATGATTTTATTTTTAATTATAGACTGATATGATTGACTTAATATTAACTAGATGAACAAGCAATGTACATTAGATCCTCAATATATGATTTGATGTTCAAGATATTATGTTAGTACGTTCTAAGAGTTTGAGTTACCAACTGCAAAATAAAATAACAAAATGATATATAGATACAAATTACATAAAGATGAGTGAAGCAAATCAAATTACTGGGAATTTAATTCACATTATCAAAAAAAACTATTTTATATAATAACTAATATAAATAATTTTTAAGTGTATAAACCGCACAAACCGCATCGCACCGCACCGAACCGCTTTTTCGTGGTGCGATTTTCGCGGTTTTTATGTTACGTGGTGTGGTCGCGGTTTGGTTTGCAGTTTGAGGAAAAAACCGTACCGTCCGCATCGCAAACACCCCAAATTTATACTATATATTTAGATAAGTTTCCTACATACATGCTTAAAAATATTTTTACACTATCCCCACGGGATGTCTTAGATGGTCGGGCAGTGGCGCTTAAGGCTTGCTGATTTGAGGTCACGAGTTCGATTCCCTGGGGCGTTCCAGGATTAAGTGGGTTGTCATGCTCGAGGGTATGGGTGTGCTAGTATGCCCTCCAAATTAGTCGAGGTGCGCGCAAGCTGGCCCGGACACCGGATTATCAAAAAAAAAATAATTAAAAAAATTACACTATACTATAATAAGCGAAGGGGGTAAAATTTGTAGTTTGTTTACCTTCTATTTTGGTTCCTCATTTTTGGTTATCCCCGTTCACAACCGTTAGATCTTCAACTCAAATATATCATGATCGTTGGATAGAACAATACTAAAATTTAGAGGTTTAAGGTTCGAATCCCGCCAACAACATTTTTCAAGGGGTGTCCGACACGCATTTTAAAGTGCATTTTAAGGATAGTTCCATAAATTATTTTTAAATTTCTTTTTATATAAAAATTTAACATTAAATTTTTATACAAAAAAAAGAAAGTTATGAAACAATCCTTAAAATGTATTTTAAAATGCGTGCCGGACACCCCTTAAAAAATGATGGAAAGGATAGAAGGAGTAATTATTTAATACATTATTATATAAAAGTCATCTTTTTGGTTTTCTCACTCATTTTAAAATATATACATACATATTTGTACACTTTTGAATTCAAATATTTAGTTTTAGTTTAATGTTTATTGCATAATACCGAAGTTCTATTGTAAAAAATAGGTAATTTGACGTTTAAAAATAGAAGGTAATTGAAACAATTTTTATGTTATAATTTTGAATTATTTTTTAACTCAACTGTAATATGTTCCCAAGTATTTAAATCGATGAAAAATATGATTAGACGATCTTAATCACTTGTGCATATATATTATATTATCTAAGATCAAATTTTTTTGATTTCATTATATATCAATATAAGTATCAAAAAAATATATATAAGTATATGTTACAACTCAACCATCATATATTACATTGATCAATTTACTATATTATACAAGATTATAATTTCATATTGTAACATCCCACATCGAATAGAATGAAAGTGTTTGGGATCCTTACACATACAAGTCAACAACTAATGTGTAACAATTTGCTAGCACTTTTGGACTAACATGTGGTGAGTTGTTGGGTCCGGTATGCATTCTGTTGTGGATTTGGATGTTATAAATGGTATCAGAGCTCTGCCCGACCTGAAGTGCAGAGGCATTGCCCGAGTTCTATAAGTTTGTGTGTGGGCTCGACGAGGACGTCGACCCAATAAAAAGGGGTGTTTGTAACATCCCACATCGAGTAAAAATAAGAGTGTTTGGGACCGTTATAGATACAAGTTAACAACTAATGTGTACCAATTTGCTATCACTTTTTGACTGACATGTGGTGGGTTATTGGGTCTGGTATGCATTCGGCTGTGGGTTTGAATGTTATACATATAATCATGCTTTATAGTCGAGTCATTGTCTAACTGATCATTGTTAATAATTATTACATATCTGTAATATTTATGACTCAAAAATCATTTTTTTCATTTAATATTGAAAATTAGTTACTTTTTTTTATATAACATAGATTCAGTTTTAGGATTCTCTTCTTTTTTAACATAAATTCAATTTATTTTTCGTATAATTTTAAATATCTATGTTTTCAGACCAGCCGTACATTTCAATTATCGAAAGGCTGAATAGTCGACCAAAAATATTTAACATGACTAACATATTTGAAATTTTGAATACCCAAAAATTTTGTATGATTTGATAAACATAATTTACATATATCTTAAAATAAAATCTTATTTTTTATTTTAATAATTTAATATCTGCTTGGAGAGTAATGTAAATAAATTCATTTTTTCCCAAACTAAATTATATTTTTGTATTATCTTAAATTTTTATTTTTAATTTGAATCCTTTAAATTGGGAAAAGAGAACTGTAGAGCATGCTCAATCAATTAATTTTTTGTAATTATAGATATTATGCAAAATTCTAAAACTAATAAAAATCAATATTTTATTTAGTCAAAAAAAAAATGGGACTAAAGGAAAAAATATGATTTATCTAATAAGATTTTTAAAACATACTCAAAACTAACTATAACACAATGGTTTTGGTATAAGCTTAGGAGGGGAAGGTTAGGGGTTTAACTCCCAAAACTAACATTATCACATCTAATTTTTACACAAATATTAAAAGGATGATACTTTTGTTATTTTTCAAAAAATAGGGATAAAATAGTAATTTCACGACCAATAAAATGATACTTTTTGCCCTTATATAAAAGTATAATCTCTTTTTATATATAATAGATCAACAAGGGGATAATTGTGAGCCAATAAACCCCCTGTGAAATTACAGTTATGCCCTTACAATTTATAAAATTACATGAAATGCCACTCTTTTATTTAAATAAAAGTATAATCTCTTTCTATATATAATAGAGCAACAAGGGGATAATTGTGAGCCAATAAACCCCCTGTGAAATTACAGTTATGCCCTTACAATTTATAAAATCACTCTTTTATTTAAATGGGAAAAAATGAGTTTTTGTGGTGAATCGAACCTAGAACCTCCTCTACACAAGTTATCCTACCAACCACTGTGCTACATGAACTTTTTTGTTTTGAGTTAAAAAATCTTTTACATAAACCCGACCTCTCCATTATCTTATTTTTTACTATTATTTTAAAAATATTATATTTTAACTTTCACAATATGGTACACATCCATCCATTCTTTCTACATATAATAAGAGAACAAGGGGATTTTTAGGGGGGGTTTTGAGCCAATAAATCCTCTATGAAATTACAGTTATACCCTTACAAGTTATAAAATTACATGAAATTTCACTCTCTTATTTAAATGAAAAAAATGAGTAAATTTTATTTTTATGGTGAATCGTACCTAGAACCTCCTCTACACAATTTATCCTACTAACCTTTGTGCTGCATGGACTTTATTATTTTGAGTTAATAAACCTTTTACACAAATCCGACCTCTCCATTATCTTATTTTCACTATTATTTTAATTTTTTAGTAAAAATAATGGTGACTCATATTATTTTAAAAATATTATATTTTAGGTTTCACAATATGGTACACAATCTATCCATTACTATAAATTAAACACAAGTGCAAAAAGTGTCATTTTAATGGTTGTGAACTTACGATAATATTTCTATATGTTTAAAAATTACAAAAGTACCATCCCTTTAATATTTATGCAAACAATATATGAAATATGTTGGTGTTGGGAATCAGCCCTCTCGTAATTTCGGATTATAATTCTATGCGACTTATATATCTTGATGAGATATTTAAAGAAATAAATATTAAGGAGCGTACTAATTTTATCCGGAAAGTATTGTATGATGAGTATTATTCACACCGATGATATGTTTTTTTATCATTGTTCTAAAAGAAATTGTGTTATAACCTATACAATATATTTATATGCTATAAAACATCCTTTTTTTAATGCTCATATGATCTATACATAAATAAAATAATATATAAATTAAAATACTGATATTATAATATGTATGAATATAAAAGATGCAATTATATTCAAAAATATTCTTAAATCGTAATGTTGAGTATTGAATACGATAAAAGAATACAGAGGGGGGTGAATGGATTCTTGAACTTTTCTTTGGCTAGAGTCTATGCAGCAAATAAGTGTTTGTGTGTGCAGAAGTGAAGGTGCGGATAAAGAACAACACAAGACACAATATCACTTTAATCTAATGTATTATTAGATAAAGGTTGCTACAATCTGTGAATACAGATGATAGTATTCTCAGCTTCGTTTTTCTCAGAGAGATACAGCTTACAGTGTATGAAAAACTTGACTCCCAAAGTTACAAAGTTAATGACTAAGGAAGTGAGGCTGTATCCTTATAGAACATGGATACACCCTACTTACTACAAATAAGGTAGCTGAACAAATTACTTTCTAGTCTGTCTATCCTTTTTGAGTAAGTGTCCAAACGATTACAGATTGGACTTTGTAAAGCCTGTTCAGATCCACTTCTTTAGCCCCTTGTCTCTTCTGTATCTCTCCAAGCTTCCTTGTAGGCTTTCCAGAGCACGTTACAGATTGTGGTCCATAAAGTGCATTGGCTTGTTGCAGGTTTCTGACTTGTACAATTTCTTCAGTATTTCGTCTCCAAGAATGTATTCGAGAAGTGACTAAGTATGTGATTCGAGAACTTGAGTTGACTTGATCGATAACTCTGAGTTCTCGAACACTGTTATATTGACATATCGAATTACTTCTCGAATAGCTCTTTTCTTCAGGATTTCTTGAGTTGTCGAATAGAACACTTGACTTGTCGAATCCTTGAGATATCGAATAGCTTTCTGAGTCCTTGAGATATCGAATGGAACTTTGACTTGTTGACTCCTTGAGAACTCGAATACTACTTTGACTTGTTGACTTCCTGAGTTCTCGAATAGAGTACATAGACATATCGAATCTCTGAGATATCGAACATTGTATTCAGAGATATCGAATAGTGTCTTGAGATATCGAATCCCTGACTTCTCGAATGCTGAACTTCTCGAATAGACAAATATACTTCTCGAATTGGTACTTAGGCAAATTCTTCATTTCTTCAAATCCCAACTGTGATTATTTGACAGTCTTTATCTTCTTGCTTGAGGCATGAACCTTAGAACTTTTTTCAAGCATTATTCTAGACTCTATAAGTACAGTTACTCAACTAGGATTTGATGCCTACTACAAGTACAATACAAACAGAAACTCTACAACTAGAGGTTCCCTCAGTCAAGAGGTCATGTAAGTAATGCAAAGCATTACAAACAATTAGGCTTGTTATTAGATGTATACAGGCATGCCTCTGTAACTAACAATCTCCCCCAAATTGTGAGTGAGACCCTTAGTCACAATTTCATGTCTGATAACAAGCCTAACATACATAAAGATAAAACTTTAACAGTACAGGTATGTAGATTGATTGAGGAAAGTACATAGAAGTGTTCTTACAAGTTATGAGAAACTACTAGCCATAACCTTTTGGATTCATCTCTTGAGCTTTGGCTTGCAGATTCTCATTTTTCATGTTCTCTTCATCTTCTTTGGCTTTCTTCTTTGCATTTTCCTCCATGGCAAGAATAATGTCTTCCATTGCAGTGAGTTCTTCAATTAGAGGGGAGCCTGATAAATCCTTAAGTACTTCATTCAGCTGTTTCTCAGAATATGAACTGATGTAGTCCATTCTAATCTTTACATTTCTACTATATTTCTTGTACTCAATGATATAAGGATTAAACCTGACTCTACACAGACCCATAGCTCTCAATTCATCAGCCTTAGTTTCCATTGCAGCAAACTCCTTCTCCCTTTTCTTTCGTAGCTCTTCACTGTTCTTTCACATTTCTGCCTGGTGTTCTCTCTTCATTTTGACAAAGTCAATTAACTCCAGCTTCCATACCCTTTCCACTCTGTCTTCAGAATCCAACATTGCAATTATTCTTTCTATGTCATATAGCCTGCCCCAGTGCTGACATGTTCCTTGTCTGAATTTCTTCTGTCTTCCATCAATATATTTTATTTCAAGAAAATCATCAACAATGGCAAAATGATAGATTCTTTGAGCCCATATGAACTGCAGTTGGTCTTCATCATAGATTTCATCCAGAGGTGGTAGGTTCAATCCTGGAATTATTGTCAGTGCCTTTGACTTCGATATCTTCACCCTTCTTGCAGCATGCTTAAATTTACTCCTCCTTGTATGATTGCTAGGCAGAAACTTATGACCCTTGTTGGTAGACCATAGTAGTATTCCATTAGCAGTTTGCTTTCCGAAACATACACATGGTTTCTTAACTTGAATCTTCTTCTCTTCTTGAGGTGGCAAAACAGTTGCAGAAGCCATCAAATCAGATTTTGGTACGTCATTACTAACAGTATTCACCCTAGACTCAGAGTCTTGTGTTGTGGTGAGGTTACTGCTAGCAATGCCTAAGGCTTGCTGTTTTCCAATTTTCCTCTCATAGACTTTTCCTTGGTCATCACCATCTTTCTTATTCTTATCATCCTTCTTCTTCTTCTCATCTTCATCACCCTTATCTCTCCAATGATGTCTCCTCCTCCCATCACTTTTGTCTTCAGAGTCATCATCCTTATCTCTCCTAGGTTGAGCCCTCTCTGGAGTTTCACCAGTTGCTATAAAAGATCTTAAAATTTCCATTACTTCAATTTCTTCAGCATTTCTGGTTCCAACCTTCTTCTGTAGTTGATCAATGATAGCAATGATCAGCCTGTGATTTCGAGAAGTAAGATCATGGGGAATGACCAATTGCTTGATGTCTTCAATTTTGGTGCCAGACTGATAGATGATTGTCCATGGCTTCTTGATCACTTCTGGCAGCCTTGAAGGTTGGCCATTCCTCAAATCATCAAACAGACTTTTATTGTTCTCATTTCTCTTCGCAATAAGCTCAAGTATGGCATCTATCTCTGAGTGTTTTAGGGCTTGTAGAGTCTTGTATGTTAGATGCCATATCTTTGATTTGGATATCATCATTATCTCCTTGAACCATAGATTATTGACTTTCTTGGGGATGACAGTGATGTAGTCAATCTGCTCCTTCAACTCCCTCAGATAGAACTGAGTGTCACCAGCTTGTTCCCTTGTGGCTTTCAGAAACTCCAAGAAGGCTTTATCATGATAAACATTTGAGTTAGCAACTTCTTGCAGCTTAGCCTCAATAATTACTTTGACTTCTATAGGCTTGGCACTTTCAGATATGGAGGATGGAGGTTTGTCAGATTGCATACTCCCTGCAACCACTGTGGTTGTGATAGATTGCTTCTGACCACAAGGAGTAATGACATGCACAGTTGGTAGAGTAACAACTGGCAATGAGGTAGGAGGCTCATCAACCTTTGTTTTTCCTTTGCCTAGCACATGAGTTGGAGATTTATTTGCCCTTTGGTGATCACCCTCTCTTAACTTTATCCCTTTTTCCTTGGGTTTCTCCCCCTTAGTATTTGAATTCCTTGTCCTCTTCTCCCCCTTAGGCTTGTTGTCATGCACAGAGGCTTTAGAAGTGACCTTTGGGGTGGAAGATTCTTCAGGGAGAGGAAGACCCATATGCTTCATCATAGCAGCCAACATAGATTGTTGATGCAGAAGAACATCAGCTGTGGTGGTTGCTTGAGTGTCCAACTGATCAATGAGAAGGGCAACCTTGTCTGTAAGATCAGCATTGGACTTAGTGAGAGTAGCCACCTCCTTTTCAAGAGTATCCACCTTAGTGAATAGCTCATGTGCCCTGAAACCAGTGAGTGATTGATCCTTGAGTCTTTGGGCTTCATACTTGGTCATGTCATGAATAGGGACCTCAGTCACTAGCCTGTCTCCATAAAAAATTTTGAACATTGTCCTCAGCATGGCAGTGGATTCTGTAGTCTGATCAGATAGAACCTGAAATTGATGCCCTAGACCTGTGACAGAATCTTTTAGAAGAGCCAAACCATTGTCCATCTTGGTGCATATAGACTTGCATTCCAGAATGTCCTTGATGACTGACTCCAACTGGGGAAATTTGGAGAGGAATTCTCTTTTGACTTCATTGACTTGGTGGATTGTGGCTGCAACTACTTCATTCACTTCTGATTGCAGGCCTTTACCAAGAAAGTGTGCAGCCTTCAAGATCCCCTTGTAGATGTCATTGACAGCCTCATACACATCTCTGGGAGTTAGAGATTTGGCATTGGACCCCAGTGAAGTGATGTATTCTTCTCTTAGATGTTGGAGGCCTTCTGCGAGAGGTACAGAGTATTTGCCTTGTAGCCAAGCATCCACATTTCCATCTCTTGCAGATTCATCTGCTATTTTCTATTGTTGTTGCTCTACATCTTCTTTATGGCATAGCAAGATGGCTTCATAGTCAGGATTGGGTAGGTTTGAGGTGACCAAGTTTTGGGCAATCTTTACAAACTCAGGAATCTGATCCACAACCAAGCTTTGAAGTGCTTCAACCGTCAATTGTGGTGGAACATACCCTGATCCTGAAGCACTGTCATGTTGCACAGGCTTCAGCCATTGTGACAAGAAGTCAGAGCTAGAGCTAGGCAAGCTAGACTCCTCAGTTACAGATGCAACTTCTGCAACCGGATGGATTGACTCTCCTACTGGTGTCTCCACAGAAGTGGGATGAGGTACACCAGTAGTTGACACAGGCACAGAGTCTCTAGTGAACACTAGTGGAACCTCTGTTTTTGTGATGGTGTCATTAGGAGATGCCCCAGCATGCATTCCCTCACCATCTAAATGTGGGTCCTGGGTGGTGAGCAAAGTGTCATGCACTAAGTCACTTGAGTCCATTGGCTCACCAAGAGAAAAGGATTCTTGGTGATCAATGCCTTGATCTTCAATTTCTTGAATTACAGGCTCCAAAGAAATTTGAGATGAAGATTCTAGAAGAGTAGTGTGTTGTAGAGTAGAATTTGGCAACTCCCCCTGAGAGATAGAGGGAGTTTCAAGTGTGATGTGCTCTCCACTCAGTGTAGTGCCAGCCTTATCACTCCCATGTGCTGAATCAATACAAGAAGGTGCATTTTGGAGGATGCTTGATTCTATAGATGCACCTTGTTGAGAGGACACATCTAGTGAGCTGTTTGCCCCTGATTTTACAACTTCAACCATTTGTGTGACTGAAGAGGTGGTCTTAGTTTTCTTCTTCTTCTTTGGCCTTAGTAAGGGTGACTCTGGTTCCTCACTTTCTAGACCTAGTTCAACAGCTAATGCTGCTTCAGATAGAATATTTAAGGGTGCAGACATTACTTCCTTTCTCTTCTTTTTACTAACATCACCCTTTTGAGAGGATGATGCAGTTGGCTCAGTGATTGGTAGAGTGTTTGGTTGAGAGGGTTGGTTATCTAGCCCTGGGTTAGCATTTTGTTCTACTTGCTTGGGCTTAGCTAACTCAGACTTAGAGGCAAATGTTGGCATGTTGTGGGGGTAAGTTCTAAACAAACTCTCCATATGGGGAGTTATGTTAAGTCTTACATCCACATCATTCCTAGTCTCCAAATTACCAAAAATGAGTTTGGTCATGGATTTAGGATAGCCTATTCTATTTTTATTCATCCCATCTAATTCAATCAATTTATCATCTAAGAAATTAAGGACAGATTGAATAAAACGAGGGAAGAAAATTGCTGAATTCTTACCAAGTCTCCCATACAGCTCCTGCAGAATGATGAGACCAACGTCTATCTTCTTTCCATAAGCTAAGGCATAGACTATTTGCTATGCAGGAATACTGATTTGGTCATAGCTGGATTTTCTTGTAATGAAGACTTGAAGAAGTGTAGCAAACACATAACTCCATTCCTTCCTCAAATGCTTCCTGTTCAAGTGCCCAAGATTGATTCTGTCTGCATATTTGATGAAATCAAAGAAGTCTTCAAATTCAGCATTTGTAGCAAGTGGGTCATACACCTCTCCTTTGGTACCCATCTCAAGTGCCTCATTCATATCCTCTATGGTGATAGTGAGATTTTTGTCTTGAATCTTGCAGTAGATGATGTACGAGGATATTGTAGAGTCAAGAGCCACCACCTCCACTGTAGCAGACTGCCAAAACTATTCTAGAATGTCGAGATACAGAGTTGGGTTAACAGAAAGAGCATTCTTGATGTACGATTCAGACATCCACTTCACAAAGCACTTGAAATTGGCGTTGGGTGCTTCAACATCACAAGTTAGAGCAATGAAATTGGTGTTGAACTTTACTGTTGCCATTTGTGTGAGAGAGAGAGAAGAAATCGAAGGTTGAAGAAGAAATTTAGCTTTTGCAGTTAGGGTTTCAGAGGTTTTGGGAGTTTGGATGCTGGAGAAATCGAACGAAATGAATCGAATAGATGTGAAATTGTAAAAGTATGAAGTACTTGAATTGTCGATTAGATGTATGTTCTGTATCGACAAGTCAGGCATTCGAGAAGTAGAAAATAACTATTCGAGAAGTCAAGAAAGGCTTATTCGATAACTCAAGCAGGTTGTAACTAGAGCTGGCAATTCGTTTCGTTTCGTGTACTTCGTGTCGTGTACTTTCGTGTTTCGTGTACCAAGAGGCCAAAACGAACACGAAACGAAATTAATTCATGTAGTCAAATTTTAAAACGAACACGAAACGAAATATATCGTGTAAACATGAAACGAAACGAAAAGTACACGAAATATTTTGTGTACTTTCCGTTTACACGAAAATGAAATAAAAACCGTGTACTTTCGTGTACTTTCGTGTACTTTTCGTGTACTTTTCGTGTACTTTCGTGTACTTTTCGTGTACTTTTCGTGTACTTTCGTGTACTTTTCGTGTACTTTCGTGTACTTTTCGTGTACTTTCCGTATATTTTCAATTTATTTTGTAAAAAAGTTAAATATGTAATATTTATTTATAATATATATTTATATAATTTAAAATATTTATTTAAATATTTATTTATTTCGTGTATTTTCGTTTCGTGTCGTGTACCCAAGGGTAAACCCAAACCGACACTAAATTCATCCGTGTAATTTCGTGTTCGTGTACTTTCGTATTCGTGTACCAAAAAGGTCAACCCAAACCCGTAATTTTCGTGTCGTGTTTTCGTGTCGTGTACGAAATTGCCGGCTCTAGTTGTAACTCACAGCTGGCAGTTATCTAACTTAGACGTGAATCTAAATTAGGTAAAATATGTTTTTATGAGTAATTATGAATTCTGAATAAAAATCCAAAATCGGTTAAAATTCAGCGAGAAATCAGCCTTTTCAAATGATTCGAGAACTCAAATATAGTATTCGAGAACTCAGTCAATCGAGAACTAAAACACTATATTCGAGAAGTCAAGAAAACCTCTATTCGAGAACTCTAAAAGACTCTATTCGAGAACTCGAGAGTGCTCTAAAGAGACTTGTTAGAGATGTCGAATAGTGAATCACTTGAGAAATCTGATTTGTCAAATTATACTCATAGAAACTCAATTTTCACTATCTTTTCAAAATTTACTAGCCATATTCATTCACGAATATTCTAGCAAATTAAACAGTGATTTTCTCAAAATTTCATAGAAATTTCAAGTTAACAAGAAAATATGATTTTCCAAATATGCAACAGATTTGAAATATTTATAAATCATATTTCAGCCAACACTTACTCCAAAAATATTGAGAATTTAGATAAAGTAAGTGTTTACTGCTGCAACAATCTAGATGATATATTCACTTAGCCAGAATCTGAAGAATTCAGCATTCCAATCTCACTAACCAACCTTGTGAAGGTGGCTTCATCTAGTGGCTTAGTGAATATGTCAGCTAGTTGTTTATCTGTAGAAACACAATGCAACTCAATGGTTCCATTAGTTGCATGTTCCCTTATGAAATGATATCTGATGTCAATGTGCTTTGTCCTAGAATGATTGACAGGATTGGCAACTATAGAGATTGCACTTGTATTGTCACACATGATTGGAATTCTTTCCAACACAAGTCCATAATCTCTAAGTTGATTTTTAATCCAAAGCACTTGAGCACAGCAACTTCCAGCAGCTATGTATTCAGCCTCAGCTGTAGAAGTTGACACATATTGTTGTTTCTTGCTATACCAAGAGACTAACCTTTGTCCAAGGAACTGGCAGCTTCCTGAGGTGCTTTTCCTATCCACTCTGCATCCAGCATAATCAGCATCAGAATAACCAACCAGATTGAACCCTGTGTCCTTAGGATACCATAGTCCCAAGTTTGGAGTGCCCTTCAGATATCTAAAGATCCTTTTTATAGCAATCAAATGTGATTCTTTTGGATTTGATTGAAACCTTGCACACAAGCATGTAGCAAACATGATGTCTGGCCTACTTGCAGTGAGATAGAGTAGAGAACCAACCATGCCTCTGTAGACTGAGATATCTACTTTCTTTCCTTTAGCATCTTCATCCAATTTAGTGGCAGTGGCCATGGGTGTCTTTGCAGGTGAGCAATCTTCCAAGTCAAACTTCTTTAATAAATCCTTGATGTACTTGGTTTGACTGATAAAGATACCATCCTTCCTTTGACTGACTTGCAACCCAAGAAAGAATGTCAACTCTCCCATCATACTCATCTCATATCTGCTCTGCATGAGTTTAGAAAATTTCTCACACAGCTTCTCATTTGTAGAACCAAAAATGATATCATCCACATAGATCTGAACTAGGATAAGATCATCACCATGCTTCTTGTAAAACAGTGTCTTGTCCAGTGTGCCTCTAGTGAATTGATTTTCAAGAAGAAATTATGATAAGGTATCATACCATGCTCTTGGAGCCTGCTTAAGTCCATACAATGCCTTAAGCAATCTGTAGACAAATTCTGGGAAGTGTGGATCCTCAAAACCAGGTGGTTGTTGCACATAAACTTCTTCTTCTAATTCTCCATTCAGAAATGCACTCTTGGCATCCATTTGATAAACTTTAAAGTTTGAATGAGCAGCAAATGCCAAGAATATTCTGATGGCTTCCAATCTAGCAACAGGGGCAAATGTCTCATCATAATCAATGCCTTCCTGTTGAGAGTATCCTTTTGCAACCAACCTAGCTTTGTTCCTTATAATTACACCATCTTCATCCATCTTATTCTTCAGAACCCATTTTGTTCCAACAATGGTTCTATTCTTTGGTGCAGGCACAAGTTCCCATACTTTGTTCCTTTCAAATTGATTCAGCTCCTCTTGCATAGCAATAATCCAATCTGGATCCAAAAGTGCATCATCAAGTTTCTTAGGCTCAACTTGTGATAGAAAACAGCTATAGAGGCACTTATTCTGAGTTGCTCTCCTAGTCCTTACTCCTGCATTAGGATCTCCAATGATTTGCTCTGCAGTGTGTGATCTATCCCATTTCCTTGAGTGCTCAGCCTGATTTCTCATTCTTGATGTTGCTTCATCATCCACATCATGGTCATTCTCATTTCCTCCCCCTGTGAAGTTGCCACTACTCACAGGTGTGTCTTGGATGCTTGTTTCTTCACTATTGATTGGCACAAATTCTTCTCTTGTATCATCATTCACTTGAGTTTGTTGAACTCGAGTTTCAACCTCAATTTCAGTCTCTTCATCAGAATCATCTAGATTATCAAACTTCAATGGATCTTTATCTTCATCATTGGCTTCTTCTAGTCCAGATAGTTTGCTGTCATCAAATGTCACATCTGTACTTTCCATAATTTTCTTTTGACTGATGACATAAACCTTGTATGCAATTCTTTCCATAGAGTAGCCAAGAAAAATTCCTTCAAATGCTTTTGCATCAAATTTTCCAACATATTCAGAATTATCCTTCAATACAAAGCATTTGCTTTCAAAAGTATGAACATACTTTAGAGTGGGCTTCTTTCCAGTCATCAAGTTGTAAGGTGTCTTTCCAGTGTTTTTGTTGATGAGAGTTCTGTTCTGGATATAGCATGCAGTGCTCACATCCTCAGCCCAAAAACATGTAGGCATTTTTGCATCAAGTAACATTGTTCTAGCAGCCTCAATTAGAGTTCTATTCTTTCTCTCAATAACTCCATTTTGTTGTGGAGTCATTGGAGCTTAGAATTGCTGAGAAATGCCATTCTCTTTACAGAATGTTTCAAGTATGGCATTTCTGAACTCTGTTCCATTGTCACTCCTCAATGCAGTCACACTTGCATTGTTGGCCTTTGCTTCCTTGTCAACTTTCTTTATATGCTCAATGATTACTTGTGGAGCCTCATCTTTTGATGCCAGAAATTCCACCCATGTATACCTTGTAAAGTCATCAACCATCACCAAGGCATACTTCTTTCTTCCTAGTGACATAATATTGACAGGCCCAAACAAATCCATATGAATGAGTTGTAGGGGCTTGGTTATTGATGTCACTGTCTTTGACTTGTGGCTTGATCTTTTCATTTTTCCTTTTTGACAAGCCTCACACACTCCTTCTTGGCAGAATTCAAGTGTAGGCATGCCTCTCACTAACTCTCTTTTGACTAGAGAATTAATGGCTTTGAAGTTCAGGTGTGATAATTTCTTGTGCCACAGCCAACAATCTTTATTTGATGCTTTTGAATAAAAGCAACAAATTTTGTCCTTGTTTACAGAGTCCATATTGGCTACAAACAGGCTTCCCTTTCTTACTCCAGATAGAGCAAAATCACCAGTCTTCTTGTGGGCGATCAAACATTCATCTTTGTCAAAATCCACCTTGAATCCCCTTTCAGTAAACTGACCAACACTTAGCATATTATGCTTGAGCCCCTTGACTAGTGCTACATCTTCAA
This sequence comes from Kitagawia praeruptora, assembly GCA_037693485.1. Classification (NCBI taxonomy): domain Eukaryota; kingdom Viridiplantae; phylum Streptophyta; class Magnoliopsida; order Apiales; family Apiaceae; genus Kitagawia; species Kitagawia praeruptora. The sequence goes on along the minus strand of CM075344.1, from coordinate 44,368,079 downwards.
TGATGACATTACCAACTTTCAACTTGCCATATCCCAATGTGTTACCCATGCTGTCATCTCCAAAAGCAACCATTGGGCCAGCCTTTTCCTCATACTGTGATAGCAGGGCCATATCACCAGTCATATGATTTGAGCATCCACTGTCCAAAATCCACATTACCTTCTTTTCATTTTCTTTTCCCTGCAAACACAAAGGTATTACTTCTCCTTTGGTACCCAAACAAGTTTGGGTCCATGTGACTTAGAAACAGTTTTATCATAAACAACATGCTTGTCAACTTTCTTGGCATTAGTCTTCTTATCACTGTTAGAAGTCTTAGAACCTGAGGTTTCAGACTTAGGTGACAGAGGTACCTTCTTAGCTTTAGGAGGACTCGAAGACTTTGACCTGGTGTAGTGTGTGTGAGAATTATGACTGATACAACCATCAATGAATTGCCTTCTCAAATTAAAACAACAAGTCATCACATTCATGTTGCATGGCATACAGTCAAATTTATCACAAAATGGAGCATCTCTATGTCTTAGAAGCACAGAACAATCATAGAAAGGTTTGGACACACTACCAACAGGTTTCTTGCATGCATGAGTTAAATGATTGGTACTGAAACAGTTCTGATAAGTTTTCCTAGGGGCATTAGGCATATAAGCATAGTTGTTATCCTTGTTAATCCCTAACTTGCCATTTCTGTTTTGTTTCTTCTTAGTCACTTTCTTTTCTGATTCACTCTTCCCAGCTGAAACAAACTTAACAAACTTCTTAGGTCTTGGCCTATCAACTACCGGCTCCTTGGTCTTTGACTTGACACTCTCACTCTTGGAGGATGCTTGTTGTTCACTGGATTGTGCCTCATCCTCATCATTCAACATTTGTTTGATGAGTAAGGCATCCTCATCAATTTCAAATGTTGATTCCTTAAAAATTGGATTTTCAGTCTTTTTCAAAATGTGAGGCACTTTCTCATGAACAACTGTGTCATCTTCAATGACAGCATAGCCTTTTCTCTGTTTGAGAGAGTCATAGTCAAGTCCAATAGCTGCTTTGGGTTTAGCCTGAATTTTCTCACAATAGGATTGCACTAGACCAGATGAGTTCTTAAATGTTTTCAATTTGAATTCATTTTCAGCTAATTCATCCCTAAGAGCCTTTTCAACTTGACTAGCACATAAAACCTTGTTCTTCAAATTCAACTTCTTTCTTAAGGTTTTCTACCTGCATAACAGTTAGCTCAAGTTCCTCATTCTTTTTGGTTAACATTTCATTTCTAGTAGACAGTTTAGCAATCTCTTCATTAGCAGCAGTCATGCTAGTATGAATGTTAAACATTTCAACAGATAGTTGTTCAATTATGCATTTATACTCTGAAACAGACATGTCTATAGTAGTGAGAGATGGTACCTGAGGGTCTGATGGAGATGTGTCATCCTTGGAATTGGCCATCAAGGCATAGTTGCAGAATTCTTGTTCCTCTCCATCACTGTCAGAATCATCCCAACACTTCCCTTCAGCTATGTAGGCCTTACCTTGTGTCTGCTTTTTCAGAAGGGCCTCATACTTAGCTTCGAGCTCAAGATAATCTCTATCCTTCTTTTTAGGCTTCTTGCATTCACTGGCAAAATTCCCTAGGTCATTGCATCTATAGCACCTTACAGATGACCTATCCATATGGCTGGTTTTAAACTTATTCTTGTTTGATTTCACAGGTGCCTTGCTCTTGTTGAATGAATGGTTTTGGGTTTTGGGTTTGAAGGGTTGATTCCTTTTGAATCTGATGTTTGGAAACTTTCTGGCCATGAAAGCATATGAAGTGTTTTCCATCCCATCTAGTTCTTCAAGAGTGTAAAACTCTTCTTCCTCCTTCTCCTCAATAGGTTCACTTAACTCAGGTTCAGTTTCTTCCTCTTCCACTACCTCCTCTATCCTTAACTGGCTTGTGGATGTTTCTAGGTCTTGAATAGATTTGTTGACAATCAAGGCACATGATGTGTTTACCATTCTGCCTTGATTGGCCTGGATAGCCCTTTTCTGAAGCAACTCAAGCTCATGAGTTTTTAAGACTCCATAGAGCACATCATATGTAACTTTGTTCAAATCTCTTTCCCTTAGAGAAATGACCAATTGATCTAGATGGTTTGGTGAGGATAGCAGAAACTTCATTTTTAACTCCTTGGTACTGTAAACCTTGCCATTCATCTGCAACTCAGTAACTAGCTTGTGAAATCTCTCAAACATCTCAGTAATGCTTTCCTTGGGTTGTGCCATGAAAGCCTCATACTGTGTGACCAGTATCTGTTTCTTGTTTTCCTTAACCTCATCAGTTCCTTCACACAACACCTCAATGTGATCCCACATTTCTTTGGCAGATGTACATGATGCAATGTTTGCAAACATTGACATGTCCATGGAATCAATGATAAGCAGCATGAGGTGGCTGTCAAGAGCAACCTTCTCCCTTTCTGATTCTGTCCATTTTGATGGATCCTTGGCCTCATAAGATCTTGGGATAGTTGTGGTTCCAACAGTCTTCTCTGGTATCTCTTATTGAGGAATAAAAGGACCATTCTTGAGAATCTCAGGATACAAAGGATGAGAGGCTTTGATGAACAACATCATCTTTATTTTCCAGAGGTTGTAATTCTCTTTGTCAAACTTAGGGACCTTCACCGTTCCTGTAGTCTTTGGTGTATTCGAACTCATGATCGTTTTTCTGTTTTTGAATAAACAGCCCGCTCTGATACCACTTGTTGAGTATTGATTACAATAAAAGAATACAGAGGGGGGGTGAATGGATTCTTGAACTTTTCTTTGGCTAGAGTCTATGCAGCAAATAAGTGTTTGTGTGTGCAGAAGTGAAGGTGCGATAAAGAACAACACAAGACACAGTATCACTTTAATCTAATTTATTATTAGATAAAGGTTGCTACAATCTGTGAATACAGATGATAGTATTCTCAGCTTCGTTTTTCTCAGAGAGATACAGCTTACAGTGTATGAAAAACTTGACTCCCAAAGTTACAAAGTTAATGACTAAGGAAGTGAGGCTGTATCCTTATAGAACATGGATACACCTTACTTACTACAAATAAGGTAGCTGAACAAATTACTTTCTAGTATGTCTATCCTTTTTGAGTAAGTGTCCAAATGGTTACAGATTTGACTTTGTAAAGCCTGTTCAGATCCACTTCTTTAGCCCCTTGTCTCTTCTGTATCTCTCCAAGCTTCCTTGTAGGCTTTCCAGAGCACGTTACAGATTGTGGTCCATAAAGTGCATTGGCTTGTTGCAGGTTTCTGACTTATACAATTTCTTCAGTATTTTGTCTCCAAGAATGTATTCGAGAAGTGACTAAGTAGGTGATTCGAGAACTTGAGTTGACTTGATCGATAACTCTGAGTTCTCGAACACTGTTATATTGACATATCGAATTACTTCTCGAATAGCTCTTTTCTTCAGGATTCCTTGAGTTGTCGAATAGAACACTTGACTTGTCGAATCCTTGAGATATCGAATAGCTTTCTGAGTCCTTGAGATATCGAATGGAACTTTGACTTGTTGACTCCTTGAGAACTCGAATACGACTTTGACTTGTTGACTTCCTGAGTTCTCGAATAGAGTACATAGACATATCGAATCTCTGAGATATCGAATGAGATATCGAACAGTGTATTCAGAGATATCGAATAGTGTCTTGAGATATCGAATCCCTGACTTCTCGAATGCTGAACTTCTCGAATAGACAAATATACTTCTCGAATTGGTACTTAGGCAAATTCTTCATTTCTTCAAATCCCAACTGTGATTATTTGACAGACTTTATCTTCTTGCTTGAGGCATGAACCTTGGAACTTCTTTCAAGCATTATTCTAGACTCTATAAGTACAGTTACTCAACTAGGATTTGATGCCTACTACGACTACAATACAAACAGAAACTCTACAACTAGAGGTTCCCTCAGTCAAGAGGTCATGTAAGTAATGCAAAGCATTACAAATAATTAGGCTTGTTATTAGATGTATACAGGCATGCCTCTGTAACTAACACGTAAAATTATACAGAATTTATAGTAATTGCTAGAGGATGACCCGTGCCTCGTACGGGTTATTATGCTAGTATATAGTAATAAAGTAAAGAGTCGGCCTTTTTTTTTAATAATTTAAACAATGCATTAGTTTAATAATTTAATATGTATATATTAATTCAAAGAGAGGTAAGAAAAGATGCAAAACGTGGCATTCGATTTCATGAGACAAGTGTCATATTAATCAGACAAAACTAGGGCTGTAAACGAAACTAGCCGTTAGCGAACAAGCTCGAGCTCGGCTCGTTAAGAGCTCGTTCGGCTCGGTTCGTTTGCTAAGCTAGCTCGAGCTCGAACACAATTTTCTGCTCGTTAAGCAAACTAGCTCGAGCCGAGCTTTTGCCTTGTGCGGCTCGAGCTCGGCTCGAGCTCGACTCGAGATCGTTCGGCTCGAGCTCGGCTCGTTAAGCTCGAAAAAATTTCAAATTTTACAATATTTTCTATAATATAAATTATATAATATACTAGGAACATTTGGGAATATCACTAAATTAGATATATCTTGACATTCGTATGATTAGATCGTCGAGAATTTTTTTTTAAAAAATAGAAACAACAATTCGTGATAAAGCACTAGTTACTAGTACTAGTTAGAATAGTAGTGATATACTAAGATCTCCAACCAAATTAATTTTTTATTTTTTGAAAATTTGGGAATATCACTAAATTAGCTATATCTTGACATCCGTACGGTTGGATCGTCGAGAAATATTTTTTAAAAAATAGAAACAACAATCCGTGATAAAACACTAGTTACTAGTACTAGTTAGAATAGTAGTGATCTACTAAGATCTCAAACCAAATTAATTTTTTATTTTTTAAAATTTGGGAATATCACTAAATTAGATATATCTTGACATCCGTACGGTTGGATCATCGAGAAATATTTTTTAAAAAATAGAAACAACAATCCGTGACAAAGCACTAGTTACTAGTACTACTTAGAATAGTGATGATCTACTAAGATCTCCAACCAAATTAATTGTTCGCGAACAGCTCGAGCTCGGATCGAGCTCGGCTCGGCTCGAGGCTGTTCGTGAACAACTCGAGTTCGGCTCGGTTCGGTCAAAGCTCGGCTCGGTTCGTTAAGAAATCAGCTCGGTTCGTTAAGATCAAAGCTCGGCTCGGTTCGTTAAGGTCAAAGCTCGGCTCGTTTCAGTCAAAGCTCGGCTCGGCTCGGTTCGTTTACAGCCCTAGACAAAACGAGGCATTCGATTTCATGAGACAAGTGTCATATTAATTAGACACGTGACAAGCACCGGTGTTATATATTATGTGTGTATATATATATATATATATATATATATATATATATATATATATATATATATATATATATATATATATATATATATATAAGTAAGAGAGACGAGGTTCTCACACCTGGCTCGGTATTCTTTCTAATTTTCACAAAATCTCGCTTCTTGCACTTTTCGTTCTTATTAGCTCAGTAATTATGTTCAAACTTCTGAATTCTCACACCAATCAGGTACATGAATGCTCTTCTTTATTAATTTCCTTATTGTTCAATTACCAAACGATCCTTGATTTTGATTTCATAAATGTGTATTGTTCTTTATTGTATGTATATTTGGTTTTATTCGATGATTGAGTTTGTTTTATTTGGTACTTATTGTGTTAATCGTTTTCGTCTTAATTGGGGTCCTTCTTAATTTTGAATTAAAAATCATGTTATACAAAAATAAAAAGGGTAGATTGTTTAATTTGAAATTGATTGGTTTTTCCCTAAATTGGTAACTATATCCAAAACAATCTTGTCAATCCAAATGTTGTTATTTCCTTTGATTAGTTGCGCGTTAAGTGTGATTATTTCAAGTTAACACACACACACACACATATATATATATATATATGTGTGTGTGTGTGTGTGTGTGTGTGTATGTGTGTGTGTCTGCATCTATCATACCAGTTACAATTTATGTGCGATGGTAGTTCATGATCATTGCTGCATTTTGATAATATATACTCCCTTTGTCCCCCTTGGTTCTTTACCTTGGGGGACGTAATTCTGGCACGGATTTTAAGGTGCAATTTACGGATAGTTTCATAACTTATTTTTTAAATTTTCTTTTTTTATATAAAAATAGAATTGTTCTATTTTTATACAAAAAAAGAAAATTTAAAAAATAAGTTATGGAACTATACTTTTTAGGAGCCTTAAAATGCGTGTCGAGCAGTGAAAAAGAAATGTAAAGAAATGGGAGGGACAGAGGGAGTAGTTGCTAAATACAAAGTAATTTTCAGAAATCTAAGATATTTCAGCATCCCCCTCATGTTTCTATACTTGAAAATGTGATAATATTGAACACTAGTTTATTAATATAAATTACGTAATTTTGAATTATTAAACCTTAAAAAGTTAAAATTGAAATAGGTTAGTTAAATCAAAATGTACTACAAATAATCACTTACTTTAGTACACTTATTATAACAACATAGTCCGTCTTCAAGTCGTGAAAATTTTAGTTTAGTATATAAGACGTAATAATATTGTTATGTCCAAAGTATTGTAGAAGGGGTGGGGGTTGAATACGATAATATCAATTTTTCGATTTCTTTGCTAATAATAATATGATCAGTTCCAAATCAATCAACCAATAACAAAACACAAATTCGGGATAAATATTTTTTATTAAAAATATGAACCCGGAGGTGTTGCTACAAATTCTAATCCGTAGATTAGTTGCTACAAGTAGTTTAGACAGTTTATCAATTCACTTCAAGGAATTTGGTTCATTAATGAAGATTTAATCAAAGAAAATCTTCAAGAAAAATCTCTTCGTTCTCTCAAACTCTCTGTATGTGTTCTTGTCCGCCTACGGCTCTTTTTCACAACCGATGAAGATAATATCTTCTTCTGTAGACTTTAAAAACTATCGAAACAAATATGATAGCCTTCAACCTTGACTAAGTCTTCCACTGCTTCAAACCTTTAGAAAACTATCGAACAATGTAGTAGGATAAGTAAAGAACTGATCTTTATTTGCTTCGAAAGAACCAAATAAAGATAATCATTTCTTACTTTAAAAAAACAACTACTAAACGGAATAATAGTCATTCGATAGTTTTGTATAAAAATTATTGAAGTGGGTGTTAAGTGGATATTAAATCATCCATTTAAACCATTCAATAGTTTTTGTACAAAAACTATCGAAAGAATCCACTTTTTATTCTTCTCCATTTAGTTCGATAGTTTTTAATAAAAATTATCGAAGTGGTCATCCACTTGTTTTTCTTTTATTCTACTTCTACCAAATCTATTCAAATAACCATACTTTACATATTTTCCTTTCAGTCACTGTGCTTTTAGATTTTCAATTAAGTCCTTGGAGATTCTCTTCTTTTCTTTAAGTCCTTGTTGTTGTAGTTCTTTTAACTTGTATCAATTCTTTTGTGCTTCAATTAACATGTTGATTTTCTTCATATGTGATGACATCACGTACACTGATCTGGTTTACAGATGACTACCACTGAGTTTAATCTTCATATCTTTTTTGCTTTCTAATTGACAAGTCATTGACTGTTCTGGTTGATACTGGTTCAAAAGAATCCTCTAGCACTTACTTAGAATCTTAATACTTTTGTAAATATGAATGTCTAACTTCTTTATTCGCCATAGAGGCCTGATCACAATAATGAACTTCTTTCAGTTTGACAGAATTCATCCTTACTTTGCATATTTTGATTCCTTGTATTTACCTTGTATTTCTGTCTTCTGGATTCTGTGCTTATTTTAATATTATTATCTGTCTTGTTCCTCCTGTTTGTTGAGTTATTGTACTCTATCACATATTGAGTTACATTTGCTCTACAGATACTACTAATTGAACCAACAAATCATGATTGTTTGAGGGTATATGGTGGGTAGTGGATTAGTCAAGTTGTTGCATTCAAAACAACTTATTTTAGTATAGTTCGAATTCAGGATTGGGACTTGATCCGATTTTTTAAAAAAAAAATCGAGATTTTACCCATATTGTCACATATGTTATCAGAGTCGACTCTCAAAAGCCCGTCGAGGCAAATTACCGGAGACGGGATACAAAGGCCGGTGGTATTAGCCTACGACGGACAAAGTTTCGAAGGTGATGACACGAAACCAATCGGTATTATCCCACAATAACTAGAGAGGTACCTTCTGGGTCTCTAGACTATTTGTTTAAGCCTGACAACGACGTCAAAAGTTTAAGTGGGGGAGTTCGTAACACCTCAATCTTACATCGAGATATGAGAACTTTAGTTCTGTATATAAAATGGAATAATACTACTAAGTGCACCAACAATTTGTGATCTTTTGGGAGCCTTGCTAGTTTGTAGATTACGCAAGTTGTTGCATTTGTTCTAGTGTAAATTGGCTTACTTAGGAATCAAAATTGCAACTTAACCCGATTTTTGAAAAATATTCGTGACTTGACCCGAGTTGTCAAACATGTGTATATTTAAGAACTCCTAATAATACAAAATTTTCCACTAATATGATATATAAGATCTAGTTTTAACAACACAATTTTTAAACGGCCTCATATTAGATGTCATACATATAAACAATAAATACATGTATTTTTCCTTATTCCCCACATATTTAAAATCCATTATTAATTATTAATTTTCGATTGATCAACCCAGTATCTTACAAAAAATTACAACTTTTATATAATAAAATTTACATGTATTGTAATATTGTTGTCATCTCAAGTATTGACTTATATTTTATTAATATATATGTATATTCTTAAATGATAATTTATTAAGATTAAATCCTTGAGAATATGTGATTTATGTAGTTCAAATTGATGATTTTTGTAAAGACTAGAATTGTTGCCAAAGAATCAATTTGTCAACAATTGTTAGAACATATACTTATGATAAACACTTTATTGTAAAAAAAAAAAAGTAAAAAAAATTTGTAAGTACATGACATATTCCCAATATATTTTGAAAAAAGAATTCATCTTTTTCGAATATTTTGGTAAAGTAATTAAATTATTTAACATTCCGTCCGAACAAAAGTCAAAAACTTCCCCTCACACAAAAATTTCCTTCTACTACAGTAACATTACAAGGAATCCAACGTTCCATCCCCATGTCTGGTCGCGACTCTTGTCGGTGAAGCCGCTTTTATTACACAAACCAAATGGCAAAACAAGTAATTCCACACTTCCCCAAGGGCAAATTAGTAAAAATCCACCGAAACGTTTAAATGGCGCAAGAGAAGAAATGGGAAGAAAGAGAAGGGAGACGAGAGCGACCTGCAACGAAATAATCATCAACCCAACCCCTCTCCCCTTTAATGTCCCCGCATATACTTACATATATACACACACAAATAATTGTGCAGATAAAGAAAAACATTACTAGTAGCAGGTAAAAAAATATATGTATGTATATGTGTGTGCTTATAGTTGAAGAGTTCAGCTGTACACAGAAGAAAAAAACTGGTCAAACTGGTCACGGTTTTTCAACACTCTTTTGATTTATTGGGCTTTTTTTATTTTTTATTTTTGTTTGTATTTACAGTTGTAATTTTTGTTTTTTTGTATGTGGGTATTTATAAATAATGCATTGGTTTGGTTTAATTCTTTGGTTGATTGTAATAGATCTAAGATATGTCTAGGGTCTGAATTCTTTTAGTTTAGGGGTTTTAATGTTTTGTTGAGTTTGTAAGGTTCATACAGTTTTGCATTGTAATATACTTATTTTTTTGCAATTAAAGCTGGTTTTGTGTTTTTTTTTGTTATCTTGTCTGCATATATTGTGTGGATATATATACAGATGGGTTGCTTTTCTTGCTTTAGTCCTCACCGGAAAGATGTTCAGGATTACGATGATGATACTGCGGTTCGGTCAGCTGAATCTTCAGGTTTGAATGTTTGATTTATTGTAATTTTGATTTGATTGTACAATGTGCTCGATTGTAGGTGTTTATTCTTGATTTTGTGGATGAAGTACTTGTTTTGTTGGATTGATTGGGTGTTTGGTGAATTGAGTGCAGAAAGAGGTAAGGGGAGAGATGCATTGAGAGGGAGAGGCAAGGATAATAATGTTACTCGGAGTGGAGATGGGGCGTGTAGCTACACGTTCCGTGAGCTTGCAGTTGCAGCTAATAATTTTAGAGATGTTAATTTAATTGGGGAAGGTGGATTTGGAAGCGTTTATAAAGGTCGACTAGAGTCAGGACTGGTATGTTGTGATTCCTTAAAGTTTCTTCCATTTCTGCACATGTTTATTGATCTTTATGTTTGTTATTTTATAGTTTAGTAGTAGTTATATCCCTTTTGAAGTCAAATTTTCCATATTGATCTTGTTGGAATAAAGATTAACTATTAAGATCATCAACAGGTTCTTATTATTTACAGTAACAAATTTGATGCATTCGTTATGTTACTATGAGTTTCCTTTCCTTTTTTTTTACTTTGGAAAGCTCCTGTCATGAAAAGTTGTTCTCTTTTCAAAAAAAGGCAGGTTAACTTCTGGAAGCACAATCTGAGGTTTGCATTCGTTTTAGAGTTTCTTTCTTCCTCTCAGTCAAGTGTCATTCTGTTTATCAGATACTAGATTTTTACAGGGTGTACTTACTGAACCAGTGAGGGGAACTTACTGGAACACTACTGATAATATGTTTTAAGATCGTATTCAGCCTTCAGGGGTTTTTTATCTTGAATGAATTTCTATCTCGCACAAGTCTGTATATAGCTGGACTAGTTACTCTCATGCAGACTAGTAGAGTATTACAAAGGTCCATCCTTCTAGGCATGGTACATGGTGATGGCAGACACTTAAGCTGTAATGGAAATATTAGATAATTATTCTGAATTTATCCAAAGGCATATCTAGGCTTTAGCTCTCTGTCAACCTCCCTTTTCTCTCTTAGTTACTAGCCATATTCTGCTTCAAAAAAAAAATATATATATAACAAAGATAAACAGCACTTTGGTATGTCTTGTCTTTTTAGCTTCTCAGAGGACAGAGCAATCCTTTGAAATTTTTCCTATTGCTTTAGTTTTTTCCTTGATTTTCACTTGTTAATCTGATGAAAATACGAGTGCATATAGGACAGCAACCTGAGAACACAAATTGCATCAGCACCATGATGCAACAGAAGTACTCATCGTCTTTAATAACTGTGCTAAGAGTAGCTTATTAGGAGTATATATGATACACAACTTAGTAACCAAATCATGCCAACCATACCCAGTGTCTATCCCGCTCGTAGAGCAGGGCTGGGGAGGGTAAGATGCATGCAAACCTTACCTCTACTCTGTTTCTGCCACAATGGTTGTGGCAGCTTTTGTTCACGATCTGAATATGTGCGCGACGGTGCTCCAGATTAAACTGTAGAATACTTTCGTCATTAAAATTTCATCTCTTATTTAAGATCATCATATTATTGACTATGATCCTTGACTTTTGTGATCAGCTTGTTGCTATCAAAAAGCTTAATCTCAACGGGCATCAAGGGAACAAGGAATTTATTATGGAGGTTCTTATGCTAAGTTTGCTGCACCATCCCAATCTTGTCACTTTGAAAGGCTACTGCACTGATGGGGATCAAAGACTTTTGGTTTACGAGTACATGGCCATGGGAAGCTTGGAGGATCATCTCTTTGGTAGTACTTCACCACAGCTGTAGTTATCAACTTATAATATATGATCCCCCCCCCCCCCCCCTTTCTCGGTCAGAACTTAAAGATGCCATAACTACTTATATGTTTTTATCTCTATTCATGATTTTGTGAATTGTGACCACTTCTTCTTTCCCTTGAAATTTTCATATCACGTTTAAAGGAGTAGATTTACTGCATATGTAATATTTATTTATGTACTTTTGGTTTTGACGTATAATAAGTATAATCATATTTAACTTAAGTTGTTGAGGCTTATGAATTTTGAAGATTTCATAATTTGAAAATGCATCATTCAGATTCTTGCTTTCATGTTAAACACTTATTCCAAGCTATGGTACTTGGTTATCCTGTAAGTTTAATGGTGTTTATAGCATAAGCTTTTTTTCTTCGAGCTTCTAGTTTTGACTAAAGTCTATCTTAACATTATTGTTCATTGTTACACGTTTCTTTCTTACGTATCCGATTCTGATGTATTTGTTTGTCCTCAACGTGTGATTTTCCTAGTCTATTTGTTCATCCTGTCTTTGCGTTCAAAAATGTACTTTTTGGTTGAGAAGCATCATCTTGCTTAATAAATCGTATATTCATCCGTGTGCGCATAAACTAATGCCTGCATTTTGATCATTTTCTCCCTGAACCTGGGAAGTCCTATTCTACCATTCAGGTTAAGGCAGATCTTCTTTGCTAGGAAATTGCTGATAGCGGTTTCTGTTACTGTTTGTCCCATAGATCATCCAGTACAGAGATAATACTGGTTGCTTTTAAATAATTTTGGGCCAAGTTGTTGGTATTGCGGTGCTGCTGATTATTGACTTCTCTTTCATTCCAGTGATTTAACATATATTTCCATGTGATCCGGTTGTTATAAGATTGAAATTGTGCTAAAGAAATTTATGCTAAAGAAATTTATCATGATGTTTTCATTTGGTAGTTTTCTCTTTATTCTTTTGGGTTGGACAAAATTTGCTGAGTATACCCACCTATTTCCCTATGATTCAGCTGTTTTAATTTTTATATTTGGCTGAGAGCAATTCTTGCGATGTTTTTATTTGGTGATTTTCTTTTATTCTTTTGATTGGAACAAAATTCTCTAAGTATAGATTGTGCATCAGCATATTTGAAATCTTAAAAGTCTCTAGGCTTGTAGGTTTCCTCAAACAAAGGACTTAGCTACTAGGGACACTTTGTATTAATGTTATACACGTAGCATAAATCATTATAGAAACTCAGTAGTGAGTAGTCAGTACTTTACCTTACCTAATTGCAGTTTCTATTTTGAAAAGACAAACTTCTAATAAGCAGTTGTTTTTTTTCTGATTGGTGTCATGCATGTTTGTTTGTTTAAAAATTAAATGCATCATCTTATCATTCTTACTGGACTGCATGTTGGCAGATTTGAGACCTGACAAGAAAGTACTGGAGTGGAGCACAAGATTAAAGATTGCTGTAGGTGCAGCTCGTGGTCTTGAATATCTCCATTGTAAAGCAAGCCCTCCCGTTATATATCGTGATTTGAAATCTTCCAATATACTGCTAGATAATGAATTCCGCCCAAAGCTTTCAGATTTTGGACTTGCAAAACTGGGCCCTGTTGGAGACAACACTCATGTCTCTACTCGAGTGATGGGAACTTATGGGTACTGTGCACCAGAATATGCCATGAGTGGAAAATTGACTCTAAAATCTGATATCTATAGCTTTGGAGTGGTTATGTTGGAGCTGATTACAGGGCGCAGGGCATATGACAGCACTAAAAATCCAGGAGAGCAGAATGTAGTTGTTTGGGTGAGTTATATGTGAACATTATCTCGCTTGTTGCTTGCTAGGATTTTATGAAAGATCACGTAGCAGCAGAAATTATTATCGCCTCTCTGTAGTACTTAAAAGAATTTTATAAAATTTGAGCCAGTAGTTCATTTGATCTAAATATTGTTGTTTAAGTAAACAGGTAATTGGAGCTATTACAGGTATTTTGTATGCTGTATGTTTCATGGCGTCTCATCTATCTATTAATATAAGCTTTATTCTTTCTGTGATATGATGTGGGTAATCTGAGAAACTGTTCGACTTGCATGTTTCCAGTTTTAGGGTTGTGATTATAACTCTACTTATATTCCTTTGTCTTACTGCAGGCTCGGCCTTTCATGAAAGACAAAAGAAAGTTTGTTCAGCTAGTAGACCCCTTGTTGCGTGGACGTTTTTCCACTAGTTCTTTGCACCATACTGTTGCCATTACTGCAATGTGCATTCAGGAGCAACCAACTTTCCGTCCTCTCATTGGCGATATTGTTGTTGCTCTCGAGTACTTGGCCTCTCAAGCTGAGAGTTCAGAGGCTGCCAGAAGTGGGTCTCGCACTCCGCAACAGCCATCCCCTTCTCGCCGACTAAACAGTCACTTATCTTAAGACCAACAGGGAGTGTATCGCTTTTACTTCTGAAGGACTGTCAGAAATGCAGTAAGCAGGTCCATTTAAGTTGCCAGAATGATTGGTAGATCTGGTGGGGATTGAATGAAAGCATGCTTCATAACTTCAAAGTTACTTTATGTTTTAAGATATTTCTAGAAACATGTGGCAAGAAGACAGCCTTGTACAGTTTACATATTTAGAAATTAGTTCAGCTTGGGGGTTTTTGTTTTTTTTTTTTCAAGTAAACGGGAGTTTTGCGGCCCATAACTCCATAAGTATCATAGACACACATGATTTCACCCAGGTTTGAACCTTAAAACAGTTACTAAAACTCTTGTTAGTGGGTTACAAACGATACAAAGGATTTCTTGGACATCTTTATCTTCTGGATCCCTTTATTCTCTGTAAACTGTAAACTTCTCCGCAGGGTGGGACAATGTGGAGCAACCACAATTAATCATCTTGGACATCTTTATCTTCTGGATCCCTTTATTCTCTGTAAACTTCTCGGCAGTGTCCCGATTGGAGCAAACCCCTTTGAAAAAGGGTGTTGGTCCTCTATATCACAATTTGAAAGCAAATGGTCCCAAATATCATAGCTCAAAAACTTGGCCTCAAATATCACTCCATAATATGTGTGTAGCGTTTTGATTTTGTTTACTTTTTTTTTAAAAACGCTAATGCGTGTAGCATTTTGGGACTAAAAGGAGAGAAAAATGATATTTAATGTAGCGTTAACTATTTTTTGTTTTTTTTTAAAAAAAAAAAACCAACTACCAGAACGCTAGTTAAGGTTAGGTTTTGAACTTGAAAACGCAGCATCAAATGGTGTTGTGGTGGTAACGCCATGTTGTGCCCAAAATCTCCATGGACTAGATTTAGGCCCATTAATCTATAGGGTTCGGTCCATACAAGCCAGAAGATTGATCCAGTACGAGTTACGAAGATCAAATAGAAGAAATGACTAAGGAAATATGAGTATCAGGAGGTTCCCAATGGTCAGGAAGCTGAGCAGAGCACTAGAAGACCAGGTTCCTCCAAGCAAAAGAGTTCGAGTTAGCATAGCAACAGCCATAGAGATGATGAAAGCATGTGAAGAGTTATCCAGTCTAACTAGTTTGTTATTTGTGCAGGTACTGACACTCAAAGGGAGGTCCCTAAACGATATGTCCCGAAATAAGGAGGTTCCTGAGAAACAGGCTCCTGAGATGTAGGTTCCTGAGCACCAGGTTCCTACGAGTTGCCAACAGAAGGTTCTAGAAGCCATCTAGAACAGATAAACGAATTGGTATCTGAGTATAATTCTAGGGCGCAGATGATCCTAGAATAACTCTAACCAATGAGAGAATCATAGTGGGGTACGAACTCGAGTTCTACTCTACTTAGCCAACTAGTTCGTGAAAGGCTCTAAAGGAACCTGAGTCCTACACGAACTAGGTGACCGAATATAGCTATTCCAGTAAGAGACAGAATCATATTAGAACTACGTGAGCTTGATCCCTATATATACAAGGGTACGTAGGCACCTCAAGGTACGACGCATTAAGTTCTCTGATTTTCTCTAAAAGCACCTGAGATTATTGGAGATACCCTCGAGCTCAGCTCAACCCCCACAAACACAACCCAAACCTTGTCATAGAACAGTTGATCGCTAGCCTATACAACTACCTGTAGACCTCACATAAGTTGATTACGAAATCCACTCATCAACATTGGCGCTAGAAGGAGGGGATAGTTAATATCTTAAGAGTGGAAAAGATGTTAGGCAACTCGGATAGCGAAGCAACCCGTTCTGAGCGACAGATTCATGAGGGGAACACATCTCTTCCCAGAGCACCGAAGGTTACTAAAGCAGCTATGATGGAAATCTTAAAGACTGTGGGAGAACGTTTGTCGACTTTGGAGCAGGCTTCAAGCAAAAAGAAGAAAAAGAAGACAAAGAAAGGCAAGAAGTCGAAAGTTACTCCGAAACAGTTGAACTTTGAAGAATCTGAGAATGGAGAGGAGGTTCCAGACGATGGTGGAGAACCGAAGCAAAATAATGGTGATGAAGAGCTAGAAAATCCTGAGAAGAGTAAAACTGTTAGCAAGGGCCGTACAGGGTCTAAGGGAAAGAAGAAAACCAAGACTGGAGGTTCCTCACAGAAAAAGAAGAAAGATAAAGACCCATCTGTCGAGATAATTGAAGAAGAAAGCACGGATTCAGATGAGGATACTGAAGAATCAAGCACTGCAGAGTCGCAAGAGGAAGAAGGAACGAGTAAGAAGACAAAGGCGGAAGCTACTGGGGAGGTGACAGCAGAAGTTGTCAAGAAAATTTTGGCTCAACTCAAGGACGAAAAGAATCTTGCTGTGAATCCTATAACAGCTTCTCCTTTCACCAAGAAGGTTCGAAAGTCGGCTCTGCCTAGGTCTTATAGGCCTTCGAATGAGTTGAAATTCGATGGGACTACTGACCCCATTGAGTACCTTAGTCGTTTTGACACAGAGATGGATGTCTATCAAGTGAAGGAAGCCACCAGGTGCAGGTTACTGGCTGCAACTCTACAGGGCGGAGCCCATCAATGGTTCAAAAGGTTACCTGCAGATTCGATTGGTTCTTGGGCAAGTATGGGGAAGCTCTTTGTCACTCAATTTAGAGCATCTGTTGCATTCGAACCACCAACCAATACCTTAGCCAATATCAAACAAAGACCTAGTGAGACGTTGACAGAATATTTCAAGAGGTTTAATGCGGAGGTTCCTAAAGTTAGGAAAGCATCTGAGGAAACAATAAAGAATTTCTTAATTGCTGGAGTCAAAGGAGGCTCAGATTTTTGGAAAGCACTGCAAGGAAAAGAACCAGAGACGTTGGCAGATTTTATGCCCAGGCAGAACCCTTTCGTCTGGTGGAGGAATCTCTGGCTGAATTAAGGAAGGATCCAGATTTTGTAAGGCAAAGTGGAAGCAAGAGGTCGAGACAAAGAAGCCCCAATGGTCGTGACAATAAAAAGGTGGTTAGTCGTACATCCCAGATGAAGCCTGAAGCTGTGAATCCAACTAAACCTGTCATGAGTCAGGTACCGCCACCAGCTTCCTATAACAACAATAAACATGAGAGACCTGTTTATGAAACTTTCACCCCTTTGGTAGCCCCGATCGATCATATTTACGCAGTGAATGAGAAGTCCTCATGGTTTAAGAAGCCTTTCAGAACCGGTCCCCCAGGGAATAAGAATGAACGCCCATACTGTGACTTCCATGATAATAATGGGCATAATACTGCAGATTGTCGTCACCTCAGAGATCTAATTGAAACTCTAATCAGACAAGGGCAATTGAGTGAATGGGTGGCTCAGGAAGGAAAAAAGTATAGAGATGAGAAGACTCAGAAGACGCAGACACAGGAACCTGTCATGATGGAAGGACCACCTAAAGCTGGGTGCATACGCACAATTATAGGAGGTCCCCATATTGGAGGAAGCAGCCGGAATGCCATGGAAAGGTATACCCGTGAGGCTAAAGAACGTCCTTTAACCAGTATTTACAATCTGTCACAGAGGTCCCCAAGGTTGTTCGAAGGAGAGGATGCAGATATTACTTTCACTAAAGAAGATGCTTCCTGGGTACATCATCCCCATACTGATGCTTTGGTAGTTGAGGCAGGAATTGGGTCTTATGAGGTTCATCGAGTGCTAGTTGATAATGGAAGCTCTGTAAACTTGCTATCTTACTCAGCTTTCAAGAAGATGCATTTTCTGGATAAAGATTTAACTCCAACAAACGATACCTTGTACGGATTCACTAATAATCAGGTTCCTATCAAAGGTAAGATTCGTTTGCCAGTAACTTTAGGTGATAAACCATGTTGCATTACACAGTTGGCAGAATTCATCGTCATAGAAGAGAATATGAATTACAATGCTATTTTGGGAAGACCCATTTTGAAGGAGATGAGGGTAGTAACCTCCATTTACCACCTCACTATGAAGTTCCCGACACCAAATGGAGTTGGTATAGTTCGAGGATGTCAGTATGAGTCTAGAGAGTGTTACACCAAAGCTTTGCAACATGCTGCTAAGGCTGCTAAATTGCCTGAACCTATGGACGAGGTTCCTGACGATTTTCCAGGAAAGAACCCAGACAAAATAACGGTCGACCTGCGCGGTTCGCCTTTGGAAGGTTTTGTGTCAGCATCCTGTAGAGCTATAAGAATTGAAGAGATCATAGAAGAGGAACCTCATGCTGAGATTCCAGTTTTTCGGGGACCAGATACCCCTTACTTACTGATAGAAAGTGCACCCCCTACGGACAAGGATGGTGACGTGTGTATGGTAGAAGGATTGGATGAAGAAAAATCCCGAAAACTGAAACATAATGGAAGCAATGAAGACAGTCAGCCAGCATCAAAGAGAAGGAATGTCATGCACGAAGTGCAGGAACCGTCTACAGTCCAGGAACCTCAAGAGGACTCAACCACAGAGATGGAGGTAGACTTAGACCCTCGAATGCCAGAAACCATGGTTAAGGCTGGACCAGCTGGTGAAACTCTGGATGTGAAGATAAATGACAAAGATGGTACAAAGGTGTTGAAGATTGGAGCTCAACTCGATCCAGCCTTAAAGGAATCTCTCATTACCTTTTTGGGCAAGAACCTGGATGTGTTTGCATGGTGTCATGCAGATATGGAAGGGATAGATCCAAGGGTCATGTGTCATAAGTTGAATATTGATCCAGAAAAGAAAGGAGTGAGACAGAAGCGAAGACCAGTTAGTGGAGAAAGAGCTCAGGCATTGAAAGAAGAGGTCGACAGATTATTGGATGCAGGATTGGTTAAAGAATCTTTTTACCCAGTATGGTTGGCAAATCCTGTTTTGGTAAAAAAACCTAATGGAAAATGGAGAACCTGTGTGGACTTCACAGATCTCAACAAAGCATGCCCGAAGGACAGTTTCCCACTACCACGGATTGATCAGTTAGTGGATGCAACAGCTGGACATGCCCTCCTTAGCTTCATGGATGCATATTCAGGTTACAATCAAATCCCTATGTATGAACCTGACCAAGAGCATACTTCTTTTATTACGGATAGAGGTCTTTATTGCTATGTATGCATGCCATTTGGATTGATTAATGCTGGAGCCACATACCAACGGTTAGTGAATATGATGTTTAAAGACCAAATTGGCCATACTATGGAAGTATATGTGGATGATATGCTAGTTAAGTCTAAGGAAGCTGTTGACCATGTAAAGCACTTAGAAGAAATGTTTGGAATCTTGCGGAAGTACAGAATGAAGCTGAACCCTCAAAAATGTGTGTTTGGGGTAGAATCAGGAAAGTTTCTGGGTTTCATGGTAAACCACAGAGGTATCGAAACCAACCCAGCCAAGAT
This sequence comes from Kitagawia praeruptora, assembly GCA_037693485.1. NCBI lineage: Eukaryota > Viridiplantae > Streptophyta > Magnoliopsida > Apiales > Apiaceae > Kitagawia > Kitagawia praeruptora. The sequence continues at coordinate 44,348,574 of CM075344.1, read as the reverse complement.
TAAAGCATTGATTGATATGAGGTCGCCGAGAACTGTGAGAGAGGTTCAGTCTCTTACAGGAAGAGTTGCAGCCTTGAATAGATTCATTTCGAAGTCCACTGATAAGTGTCAGGAGTTCTTTAAAGCTATAAAGAAAGGAAGTAAATTCGAATGGACCACAGAATGTGAGAGAGCGTTTGGAAAGTTAAAGGAGCATTTGGGGAGCCCCCCGCTGTTAGCCAAACCTGTGGATGGAGAAACATTGATACTTTATTTGGCTGTATCAGAGTATTCCATTAGTGCAGTTCTGGTTCGAGAAGAGAATGGACAGCAGAGCCCAGTCTACTATGTCAGTAAAAGATTACTTGATGCAGAAACGAGGTACACGGGAATGGAGAAGCTGGTTTTCGCATTGATTCTGGCTTCCAGGAAGCTGCGACCTTATTTCCAAGCTCACAAGATTGAGGTAAGAACCTCATATCCACTTAAGCAAGTGATGCATAGGCCAGAAACTTCCGGGAGAATGTTAAAGTGGGCTGTGGAGCTAGGACAGTTCGACATAGAATATAAGCCAAAGACAGCAATCAAAGCTCAAGCTTTAGCAGATTTCTTAATAGAGTTTCCACCTCATGTAGAGGTTACTGGCCAAGAGGGGCCAAAAGAGGTGGTGGAAAAATAGGCAGACAATGACAACTGTGCACCTTGGTGGACACTGTATGTAGATGGAGCTGCTAACAATGGTGGAGCAGGTGCAGGCATAGAACTAGTTAGTCCAGAAGGGAACCAACTCTATAGCTCAATTCATTTTGCTTTTAAAGCCACGAACAATGATGCAGAATATGAGGCATTGATTTCAGGCCTCAGGTTGGCTTTGGAGATGAAAGTAGAGAATATCAAAGTGTATAGTGATTCGATGTTAGTAGTTTGGAAGATTCGTGGTGGTTTTCGGGCGAGAGGGCCAAGAACAGACTTATATTTTAGGTACTCCCAGGAGTTGATTGCAAGGTTCAAAGAGGTGAAGCTAGATCAAATACCTCGAGGAAAGAATACCAAGGCGGATGCATTGGCCAAGCTAGGGTCTCAGAGAGAATCCACGTTATTAGGGGTAATTCCACTTCAGATTCAGGAGCAACCTAGTGTTTTCAAGGAAGAGGTAATGGATATCGAGTTTCCAGTTGAAGATTCCTGGATGACCCCAATACATCGTTACCTGGACAAAGGGGAGCTACCTCCCAGTCAAAATGATACCAGGAAGCTGAGGTATCATGCAGCCAGGTATGTAATCTATGATGGAGTTCTGTATAGACGGGGATTCAATCAGCCTTTGCTCAAGTGTGTAGCTGGAGAACAATGCAAGTATATTCTCGAGGAGATTCATGAAGGAGTATGTGGAAATCACTCGGGGGGTAATTCTTTAGCCATGAAAGTCCTTCGACAAGGATATTATTGGCCAACCATCAAAGCAGATGCTACAAAGTTTGTGCAAGCATGCAGTAATTGTCAGAGGTTTGCAAATTTTGATAGTCGTCCAGTAGCCCCTATCAAACCGATTGTTAGCCCTTGGCCATTCGCTGTTTGGGGAATAGACCTCATTGGAGAACTCCCGAAAGGAAAAGGAGGAGTGAAATATGCAGTGGTTGCAGTTGATTACTTTACAAAGTGGGTAGAAGCAGAACCACTTGCTAAGATTACAGCGTCAAAACTGACTGAATTTGTGTTTCGAGCCATTGTATGCAGGTTTGGCATTCCGCAGAAACTGATCTCTGACAACGGGAAGCAGTTCGATAGTAGAGAGCTTAGAGGGTTATGTGAGCAGTTTGGAATCCAAAAAGCATTTTCAGCAGTGTATTATCCGCAGAGTAATGGACAGACTGAAGCAGTGAATAAGATTATCAAGCACACTTTGAAGACGAGGCTTGAAGATAAGAAAGGAAGCTGGCCAGAGGAGCTTCCTGGAGTCTTGTGGTCGTATAACACCACGCCTAGAACTACAACTGGTGAGTCTCCTTTTACCCTCACTTATGGTTGTGAAGCTATGGTACCTGTGGAAGTTGGAACAGGTTCCTTGAGAAGAAAGTATTTTGACCCCGAGAGCAATGAGGTCAATCATAGACTGTATTTGGACATGGTCGAAGAGTTGAGAGCAGATTCGCAAGTGAAGTTAGCAGCATATCAACAGAGAGTTCGAAGGTATTACAACAAAAAGGTGAAGGCAAGACCTTTTAAAGTTGGAGACCTAGTTCTGAGGAAAGTCATGCCAAATACCAGGGTTCTGGCACATGGAGCCTTTGGAGCAAATTGGGAGGGACCTTACCAGATAAAGTCAGCAATTTGGGAAGGAACCTACCACTTGATGGATATGGATGGGAACCTCATTCCGAGAGCTTGGAATGCAGAACATCTCAAGAAGTATTATCAGTAATTCTTTTATGAATTTTTTCTTAGGAAAAGTAAGGCTCTTTCAGCCCACGAATAAAGGCAGCTTATTAGTTATAGCTGACCAGTATTTTGATTTCAGTATTTAATTATGCATGTACTCGGGGGATACTTGATGTGAACCTCCCTACTTGCAAGACGATTTTTTTTCAAGTATTGAGCGATGTATAGCTCTACGTTGAATATTTTGAGTGCATTCTTTGCAGCTATAGCTCCTTAATAGTTCTTTTACGTAACAATCATTACCAAAAAGAACTGGGGGGTAGTATTCCTACTTAGACAGTATTGTACATGCTATGATTTGATATTTCATATGCCAATTTGAAATTTTTGAAACAGGTTACCTAGACTAACAGGTTCCTGTAGCATTGTATTGTATTTTGCAGGTTACCTGAGCTGACAGGTTCCTGTAGCATTGACAGTATGTGCGAAGTATGAATACGATTTGACAGAATATGTGGACTACGAATGATTGATATGAAAAGTCCCAGGTAGCTTCCTAGGCATTGAGAAAAGTCCCAGGTAGCTTCCTGGGCATTGAGAAAAGTCCCAGGTAGCTTCCTGGGCATCGAGAAAAAGTCCCAGGTAGCTTCCTGGGCATTGAGAAAAGTCCCAGGTAGCTTCCTGGGCATTGAGAAAAGTCCCAGGTAGCTTCCTGGGCATCGAGAAAAAGTCCCAGGTAGCTTCCTGGGCATTGAGAAAAGTCCCAGGTAGCTTCCTGGGCATCGAGAAAAAGTCCCAGGTAGCTTCCTGGGCATCGAGAAAAAGTCCCAGGTAGCTTCCTGGGCACGAGAAAAGCCTCAGGTAGCTTCCTGAGCAAATGTGATTGAAAAGCCTCAGTTGACTGAGCACAACATTGTTGCCAAAAGCCTCAAGTTCCTTGAGCACGAGAATTAAAGTCCTGACAAAAGGCATCTAAAGTCCTGACAAAAGGCACCTTAAAGAGAAGCCTAATAAGCTCTCCCTCATGTGGAACCGCCTTTGGCACATGGGAAGAAGGGATAAAATCCTTAGCATTTACCTTCATAAGATGTCTAGCCTGACACATGAAGAAGAGGAATCTGTGTGGACTCCTAGAACGGCGCACAGGTTCCTAGAATCGCCTCGAGGCACAAAAAGGAACCAACATGTCTCGAGGCATGTTGGGACCTAGAGAATAGGACTGGGAACCAAGCAGGTTACCTTTCCAACAGAAAAAGGAATCAACATGCCTCGAGGCATGTTGGGACCTAGAGATTAGGATTGGGAGCCAAGCAGGCAACCTTTCCAAGAGATGACCCGAATTAAACAAGAGAAAGATTTTACTAACGTTAACTGTTTTTTGTTTTATGTTTATTTTGCAGGATTAATACTCGAGGAACCTGGTCTTAATGAAGAAGAAGTTGTTAAAGAAGGCTACGGTTTAGATTATCGATACAAAGTATAAACACAGAGGTTCCAGGTTTTACAACTCAGCTGTAGTTTGTTGCATTTATTTTGAGATTTTTCTAGCGGAAATATGCGTGTGTTCTGTTTCTTACAATGGGTTAGCCCACGTAAGCTTGAACATATGAGTAAGGAAGCTTAATTATTCTCTAGTGCATAACAGTGAAATATTTCATGAGGTTTTGAAGAAAAGTATGTAGTAAGTTAAGATTCGAACAAAGAAATATGTATGAGCTTACCCTGAACAAGAGATATGTAGCAAAAGCAAATATCATAAACCATGAAGAGAGTTATGGATACAGAGACCCAGAAAACCAGCATAAAAGTTATTGGCACGAAGGCCATGGAAACCAAATTTAAAATTACATTTTGCGAGGCGTTACTAGGAGCCCGCGACCTCATCAAAAGTTATCAAAAGTTTTTTAAAGGATCTTGTTGAAATTACGAAGGAGGAACCTCATCGGAACCCTTGGTGGCAACAGGAGGAGTTGGAAGGATAGGCTGAACAACGTCAGGAGCAGGAACCTCTGCAGTCTCAAGGTTGGCACCTGGAGACCTCTCAACCGTTTTCACGGGAGGTACAGAGGTTGCAGCAGCAGCTTTCTCCTCAAAATCTTTGATCATCCCTACTATGTCGTCACCCAGGAGGGACCAGTCTATATTGGGCATCTTCTCCCATGTGGAACGTATGTAGTCATTAATACCTTCATCATAGCCTTCATCATATCTGGCCTTCTCCTTGATAAGTATGGATGACTTCACAACTTCAGCAGCAGCATTCAAGGCGTCCACCTGAGCTTCCAGTTCATTGGTTCTTTCCAACATCGACAGTTTCTCGTCCTTAAGGATCTTGACCTGACCTTGAAGTTCGATTTTCTCATTTCTTAAAGAGGTCTCCACAATCTTTGCATTTCTGACAGCCGCAGTGGCAATGTTTGCCTTATCCTCACTAGCAGCTAGTTCTATTTTGAGTTTGCGAATCTCTCCTTGAAGTTGAAGGTCATATTGGGTCTTTACAGCAAACTCGTCGCAGTATCTAAGAGCAAAGAAAGCAGATTGAGCAGTAGCAAATCTCATGGCGTGCATGGCTTCAGTAGAACTCATTTTACTCCAGGCAGCTATCGTCTCTGTAGGAACATGGGTGTCAATCATGTCCTTGAACAAGTTGGAGGATTGATCAGGGTCGGTTTTAACTGCTTTGCTTTTCCTTGACGAGCGAGTCTGGGGAGCTGCTGAGAGGTCAAGAGTTGACTGAGCAAACTTCCTCTTTGAAGAACCAGAATGAGTAGTTTGGGAAGCAGGAGTGCCAGGAATTTGATTAATAGGAGTTGCATTCAGCGGAACCTCCTTAGTTTCAGTCTTGAAGATCTCATCCACGTTTTTGGACCTTTTGATAAATGATGGGGCTTTTGGAGCCATATCTGCAAAAGAAAATACAAGAAAGTATCAGAGATTTATATACATAGTAAGCAGGTAAAAGTGCAGATGTATAACAATAGAAAAGAAAGGACAACAACAGGGAAACTCATACCAGAAGCTGAGGGTATAAAACCTAGGGCAGATAAATTATCAGGGGTCAATAGGATCATACAATCTCTTATGGCTGAAGAGTGCTTCAAAGCCTCTTCAGCTCTCATTAAACAAGCTCCAGTAAGAACAGTCTGTTTTGGAATTAATGGGCGGCAATTGAATTCAAAGCGGATAGAGGGGCAATCAAAGCAGTAAAGGAACTGCTCTTGCCATTGAACAAAGTTCTGTTTAACACCTTTTATACATCGGCCTTGATGACTAGGCCAGGCAGTCAGATAGAAACAACCAGAACCCTTCCCAGTGTCCTTCAATCTGAAGAAGTAACCTAATTCATGTGCAGATAGTGGGGTTGTGAACATGCTAGTGTACAGAATGTAGGTACTAATGGCTAACCTATATGAGTTAGGTGTCAATTGGAGAGGGGCCAAGCCATAGAAGTCAAGAACCTCTCTCAGGAAAGGATGTAAAGGGAAGTATACACCAACTTTGAAGAAGGCAGCAGAGGTTACAACATTTGGAATACCTCGATCAGGTATCTTGGTATCAAACTTGTGAGCTCTCTCACCTGGCTTAGGGATAACAATGGAGCAGGATGGACGAAAACATTCCTCATACAATTTCTCTAACCTAGTCAAGGTCATAAGAGAATCCATTTTTTCACAGAAAGGTACAATTTCTTGCTTATACAACTCTCTTTCAACGGACACTTCGTTATCAAAATCAGGATCTGGGATCAAACTATGATCAGGCTTAGACACTTCTTCTCCGTCAGAGGGCCAATCATCCCCCAAATCTACAAAGGAAGGGGTAGGAAGATTTGTAGAGGGTAAGGTCGAAGGTTTGAGAAGGATATTTCCAGGTTCGTCAATGTCTGGAACAACAACCCTAGACCTAGTTCTTTCCCCTATTGGCATCATAGAAGGTTGAATTGAAGATAAGTGGTCAGAATGTGTAGAATCAGAGGACATCTGCAAAAGTCAGACGGAGAAAAATCAGGTTTTGAGTCTTCTAAAAGAGAAATAGTGGTTCTAAAGTTCTTGAACAGACATAACTATGAGACACAGGGTAGTCAGTGAATTACACAGAAGCTACGCACCATTAAAACGACTCATATCGACTACAGTATAAGTCGAAAACATGTATATGAATAAACAATATTGAGTCCCAGAAGAAGTCAGGGTCACAAGACCGTAAATCGATGATCAAACAAACAGGGTATAGTAAAAGACTGTGTGAGAAGCATGGAATAGATACAAATGTATACATACAAAGACTAGAAACGAAGAACATCGACATGCAAGACACGAAAGTGCAGACAGTACGAAATGAAGTCAAAGATCATGAAAGAGCAGAAAGAAAGCAAGTCATACCTTAATTCGAAGAAAGCGGGGACGGAGATCTCGGATTGAGTTGGTGACCGTCGAACTTCTTCTTCTCTCTCTCTAAGGGTTTTGGAAGATATTTGGTAAAGGTAAAAAACTAAACCTGGAGTTAGAAGTGTGTTTATAATCAAGACAGCTCCGTACACGTGGCAGCGTATTACTGGAGCGGTAAAATGAAGAGGTACACGCGTGAGAAGCGTGTGAACCTTGGGAACTTACACATTAACTACAGCCTTGGTAAGTGATAAGTTTAGTTCAAATTTTGAATTATCTTTTACAATCAACCATTATCCCCTCTTAAATTATTAAATTTAAAGAGGCGTGAAGTTGAGTGACAAGTTAGATTCCCTGAGAAGTCGAATGCAAACATAAATTAGATTTCGAGAGCTGGAGCAAGAAGAAGGAAATAGCGAAGTAACAGGTTCCTTAATACAAATGAAGCTTACTATTATATCAAGCTGAAAATATTCTATGTCCTGTTTCCTATACCGAGTTAGCTCATGTAGGCTTGGATATACAATGTTGAAGCGAGATATAGTTACCAGGATGGTTTAACATTAAACCTTTGATCGTAGAATTAGAATAGGTTCCTTTCACATTACATGATTTCAAGGAACCGGGGGGTACTTGTTGTGCCCAAAATCTCCATGGACTAGGTTTAGGCCCATTAATCTATAGGGTTCGGTCCATACAAGCTAGAAGATTGATCCAGTACGAGTTACGAAGATCAAATAGAAGAAATGACTAAGGAAATATGAGTATCAGGAGGTTCCCAATGGTCAGGAAGCTGAGCAGAGCACTAGAAGACCAGGTTCCTCCAAGCAAAAGAGTTCGAGTTAGCATAGCAACAGCCATAGAGATGATGAAAGCATGTGAAGAGTTATCCAGTCTAACTAGTTTGTTATTTGTGCAGGTACTGACACTCAAAGGGAGGTCCCTAAACGATATGTCCCGAAATAAGGAGGTTCCTGAGAAACAGGCTCCTGAGATGTAGGTTCCTGAGCACCAGGTTCCTACGAGTTGCCAACAGAAGGTTCTAGAAGCCATCTAGAACAGATAAACGAATTGGTATCTGAGTATAATTCTAGGGCGCAGATGATCCTAGAATAACTCTAACCAATGAGAGAATCATAGTGGGGTACGAACTCGAGTTCTACTCTACTTAGCCAACTAGTTCGTGAAAGGCTCTAAAGGAACCTGAGTCCTCCACGAACTAGGTGACCGAATACAGCTATTCCAGTAAGAGACATAATCATATTAGAACTACGTGAGCTTGATCCCTATATATACAAGGGTACGTAGGCACCTCAGGGTACGACGCATTAAGTTCTCTGATTTTCTCTAAAAGCACCTGAGATTATTGGAGATACCCTCGAGCTCAGCTCAACCCCCACAAACACAACCCAAACCTTGTCATAGAACAGTTGATCGCTAGCCTATACAACTACCTGTAGACCTCACATAAGTTGATTACGAAATCCACTCATCAACACGCCACTTCATGTGGCGTTTCTAGTTTTTTTTTTTTGCCTTTTTATCCAAATATATACGATCGTTTTGAATATTTCTAAACCCAAAATGGAATTGTTGAACCCTAAAGGTTAATTGTTTAAATTCTGAGGGAATAATGATAAAATTTTAAAAATTTAATTAAAAAACTAAATCCGGCGACCTAATTTTTAAACGCTAACGCGTTTAAAAATTAGGATACGTTAGGGTTTAGGGTATAGGGTATAGGGTTGTAAACAACCCTAAACCCTAAATTCGTATACGGTTTATTCATCGTTCTGAATATTTCTAAAACTCGGAATGAAAATGTTGAACCCCAAAAGTTAATTGTTGAACCCCAAAATTTAATTAAAATTGTATTTTTTTATTTTAAAATTTTAATTAAAAAATTGAATCCGGCGGCCTGATTTTTAAACGCTAACACGTTTAAAAATCAGGATAAGTTAGGGTTTAGGGTTGTAAACAACCCTAAACCCCAAACCCTATACCCTAAGTTCGTATACGGTTTATTCGTCGTTCCGAATATTTCTAAAACCCAAAATGGAAACATTGAACCCCAAAAGTTAATTGGTGAACCCCTAAATTTAATTAAATTTTACTTTTTTAATTTTAAAAATACAATTTTAATTGAACATTTGATTAAAAGTTTTTTAATATTGTTTACAAATATATATTTAGGAGAAAACAAAAAAAACAAAAAAAAAACAAAATTGAAAAACACCCCGAAGTGGCTGCACCCTAAACGCCAACTAATCCGGCGTTCACTTCCATTTTGATAACGAGGAACGCATTAGCGTTTTAAAAAAAAAATTGAAACGCTACTTAATATTGTGTTTTAGAGTGATATTTGAGGCCAAGTTTTTGAGTTGTGATATTTGGGGCCATTTACTTTCAAATTGTGATATTGGGGGCCTTTATTCTTTGAAAAAGGGAATTTTATTTTCATTTTTTGAAAAGTGAAAAAATCAATTTTTTTCAACTATTTAGTTTTTCAGAAATTTACCATTCAATTAAAAAGTTGAGTATTTATAAAAAAATACTAGTTTCAAAATTTCTATTTGCAAAAATACCATCTCCTTTAATTAATTGCAATTTTACTAAACTAAGTTTCAAATTTGCAAAAATACTAGGTCAATCCCCTCCCCCCTCCTTTCTACCTTCCCAGCCCGGGGGTGCTATTTTGGTAGATTTGGGTTGCAACTGAATGCAACCACATTCAACCACGATTTCAACATTTTATTTTATTCATTTCTTTTAAGAAGGGGTGCTATTTTGATTGATTTGGGTTGCAACTGAATGCAATCACATGCAACTTTTTTTTTTAAGATGGGATGATTTTTGTGGATTTGGGTTGCAAGGCCCCGCCAGGGGCCATATTCAATTGAATGCAACCACATTCAATTGAATGCAACCATATTCAACTGAAAGCAATCACATGCAACTTTTTTTTAAGGTGGGATGATTTTTGTGGATTTGGGTTGCAAGGTCCCGCTAAGGGCCATATTCAACTGAATGCAAATTTAGTTGCATGTGGTTGCATTCAGTTGCAAATTTAGTTGCATGTGATTGCATTCAGTTGCTGATTTCAAGTTCCATTTTTCAGTTGTCATTTTCGACCTCTTTTTTGAATGACAATTGAAAAATGGAACTTGAAATCAGAAATTTAGTTGCATATGGTTGCATTCAGTTGCATAAGAAAGTTCCATTTTTCAGTTGTCATTTTCGACCTCTTTTTTGAACTATATATATATATAGGCCTTTGCTCCATACAGAACATCCTTATATAACAAACAATAAAGAACACCTTAGATCTATAAGATCCTTTGGCCCCGCCAGGGGCACCCAATACAAAAAGTTATTATCTTTTTACCCTCTAGCCATTCAATAAAAAAAATTAAATTTTTTTTACTGTTCATGATGACGTCATGCTGACGTTAGCAGTGACGTCATCATGAACAATAAAAAAACTTTTTTTTATTTTTTTTCCAGATGGATAGAGGGTATAAAAATAACAATTTTTTCTATTGGGTGTCATAACGTAACTCTTATATTAGATTAGATATGAGGTGTTCTTTATTGTTTGTTATATAAGGTGTTTGTTATAGTGCAAATTATATATATATATATATATAGTTCAAAAAAGAGGTCGAAAATGACAATTGAAAAATGGAATTTGAAATCAGAAATTTAGTTGAATGTGGTTGCATTCAGTTGAATATGCCCCTGCGGGGCCTTGCAACCCAAATCCACCAAAATAGCACCCCACCTTTATTAAAAAAAAAAGTTGAATATGGTTGCATTCAGTTGATTGTGTTTGCCTCTGCGGGGCCTTGCAACCCAAATCAACAAAAATAGCACCTCACTTTAAAAAAAAAAAAAAAGAAGTAAAGTCGTGGTTGAATGTGGTTGCATTCAGTTGCAACCCAAAATCCACCAAAATAGCACCCTACCTTATAAAAAAAAGATGTGGAAGTCGCTGGGCAGCCCAGCTGGGCAGGGAGAAGGAGGGGTGCCCTAATTTCTAGTATTTTTGCAATTTAGAAACTTAGTTTAGTAAAATTGCAAATAATTATTCTTAACAAAAGTAAATGTGCAAAAATTTATTTTGCCCTATTTATTTATGAAAGAAGCCCTAAAAAGTTTGTGTTATTAGATTTTTGTTGGGAAACTAACTTTTTTTATCACTTAACTATTGACTTTTTTAGAAAGTAACCACTGAACTATCAAATAATTAAGGCTTAATGACCTTTTGGCCCTTCAAGTTTGCACACTTATACCCATAAAGCCCTAACGTTTAAACTCATTCTTTTTTGCCACTCCAACTTCAGAAATGTACCTTTTTGCCACAAACTGTCGTCTATTCGTTCTAAAAGATGACGGTTTTGTGTCAAAAAAGGCGACGGTTTTGTGGCTAAAAGGTACATTTTTGAAGTTGGAGGGGCGAAAAGGAACGCTTTAAAATTATAGGGCTTTATGGGTATAAATGTGCAAACTTGAAGGGCCAAAAGGTCGTTAAGCCAAGGCTTAATGACCTTTTGGCCCTTCAAGTATGCACAGTTATACCCATAAAACCCTAAGGTTTAAAGTCGTTCCTTTTTGCCCCTCCAACTTCAGAAATATACCTTTTAGCCACTTTACCGTCGTCTTTTTGACACAAAACCGTCGCCTTTTAAAGGTCAAAGATGACTGTTTGTGGCTAAAAGGTACATTTTTGAAGTTGGAGAGGCGAAAAGGAACAACTTTAAACCTTAGGGCTTTATGGGTATAACTGCGCAAACTTGAAGGACCAAAAGGTCATTAAGCCAATAATTAATTATAATTATTAACGTTATATTTATTTGGCTTAATGACCTTTTGGCCCTTCGAGTTTGCACATTTATACCCATAAAGCCCTACAGTTTTAAAGCATTACTTTTCGCCCCTCCAACTTCAGAAATGTACATTTTTGCCACAAACCGTCGTCTATTCGTTATAAAAGACGACGGTTTTGTGTCAAAAAGGCGACGGTTTTGTGGCTAAAAGGTACATTTCTGAAGTTGGAGGGGCGAAAAAAAACACTTTAAAACTATAGGGCTTTACGGGTATAACTGTACAAATATGAAGGGCCAAAAGGTCATTAAGCCTATTTATTTTTGTTTTTAATCATTCCATTAACTTTACCGTTAAAATATAATGGAAAATAAATTTTTACTATTCAACTTTGGTTTTCATAGTCACTGAACGTCCAAATAATTAATAGTAATCATTAACGTTACTTATGTATTTTTTTTAAAATTTCAATTTAGTATCTATTTTTTTAATCCAAAATTTGGGATATGGATCCAAAAAAATCATTCAAATGCTGGATCTTATTTTTATACTTAAATTTGGTTTATGAAATTTAAAACCTGACATATGAATCTAAAACATTTCTTATACAATAAACATAAATAATTTCATTACTACTACATTTATTATAATAAGTTTTAAACAACTAACGTTTATAACTGTTGACGGAGGAATTTGGTAACACCAAAGTTTGAGTTCTGTCGCCGGAATCAAGATCTATGACGGTGGTTCTTTGCCGGATATGTCGCCGGAGTGTGGTGGTTGTGATGAATTGGGGGTTGAGATTGAGAGGGTTCTTGGTGGTGGCTCGTAGCTCTTCGCTTCCATCCCCCTCAATTTGCCTACGTACCTCTATATTTATAGAGGATCAAGCCCACGTAGTTCTTGGAGCAAGAAACCCAAATGGACTTGGATTGACGAACTAGCTTCCGGAATGTTCTACTGTGAGGCCTAACCACAAAGGCCAAGGCTCGTCCATGAACTTTGGACTTCACAGATAAGGAAACTTCCCCCGTCGAGGATTAGTCATATCCGCTACCACCTATTTCCTTATTTCATGGACGCAGGTATAGCCATGGTTTACCTCGAGTGCAGAACGCATCCCTGTCCCCCGAATGAAGAACACCCACCAGATAGCAGGACAGGTGATCCAGAGCTTTTGGGTGCAAAGTGCAGGATTACTCCAAAGTTCCCCAATGAGGACGCGCCCATTGGCTACAGGAACAGAACTCCCAAAGCACACACCAGAAAGTTCCCATCTTTCCACCTTAGGGCGCGCCCTTTGTGTCTAAGATGGGTCCTTATATCCAGGCATACCCCTGGAGGCCTTCTGCGACGTACATCCCCCTCCTGAGATACGATAGGAGGGAATTCTTCAATAATCTTTGTAAAACCTGTTGATAATTGTCTTCATTCTGCATTTATGCTTCTCAGGGCGCGCCCTCCACATATAGGAAGTGAGAGCGCGTCCTCCTTCTCCAAATCTTTATCAAAACCATAATTTATCTTGAAAATCCCTAAATTGAACCTGTATCTGACCCGAATCCATTTTAGAATACCCGAACCGAATTTTGGGCATAACAACTACCCCTAATTCCATGTAAAATCAAAGATGAAGCATGTAATTTCAATCTAAACGACACCAAAATTTTTGTAGCTCTATTTCTCCAGGGCGCGTCCTCATTCCTTTTATCTTCAAGATTATATGCGGAGGGCGCGTCCTTAATTTCTTCAATCCAAAATTTTATCTCCTGGACAACTCTAGTTTTAACTTATTCGTAGAGGAATAACAAAAATGCACCACATCTCTAAGCTTACATGAGCTAACTCGGCGTAAGAAACAAAAGATATTATGCACAAGTGTAAACCTCTCACAGGGATCGCACTGAAGCTAAATATATGTATATATTTACAAAGGGCGCGCCTTATGATATTAAGGCGTACGGTCCCCTTCAGTTGTCATCCAATGTAATAGTATAATCCTCTACCTGTGATGAAAGAAGTGTGCTCCTGATCAGGTGCATTCATGGAAATCTGATTATAACCCAAATAAGCGTTCGTGAAACTCAAGAGAACATGGCCTGCTGTTGCATCTTCCAACTGACCAATCCGAGGAAGAGGAAATCTATCCTTTGGGCAAGTCTTTGTTCATATCAGTGAAATCTACACAAGTCCTCCATTTCTCATTAGGCTTCATAACGAGAACCGGGTTAGCTAGCCACCCTGGGTAGTAAGACTCTTTAATCAAGCCAACATTTAACAATCTATCAACTTCTTCCTTCAATGCAATATCTCTTCCTCACTTATCAGACGTCGCTTCCGCCTTATACCCTTCCTGTCAGGATCTATATTCATGTGATGACACATGACCTTTGGGTCACTGCCCACCATATCATCATGACTCCAAGCAAAAACATCTGAATCTCTAGCATCTGCCAAAAACTAAGATTGTATCTTCTGTTGAACCAGTCTTTTCCACCGATTGAGGCATTCTTGAATCAAGATCAAAATCAAAACTTCGAGGGGTCTTCAATCGGTGCCTCATCCTTGGAGGGCGCGTCCTCTTTAAGAGGGAAGTCTTCCTCAACAAGGGTATGTACCAAGCCTTCCAATAACATTCTTCTTCCCACGATCTGCTTACCTCTATTACTAATTGATTTGATATCATCAGAATTTTCTTCTTCAAGCTCTTCCATAATCCCTTCTCGAAAGTCATCAAAGACGAGTTATCTGAGGGCGCGCCCTCTGGGTGGACGCTTCCTCATCTTCTGGTTCTTGAATAAAATGATGAGCCTGAATTTCTCCCTTGATGTTCATGATTCCTTCAGAGCTTCTTTCAGTGAGGGTGCGCCCTCCATCTCTTTGTCTCCTGAAACCTTCATTTCCTTCAACAAGGGGCGCCCTACTAGGGCATTGTGAACTGACTCCTGACCCAAAACCATGAATTCCATCATCTGAGTTATTGGGAAAGAACCTTCTCCAAGAGTTACGATAACCTGATTGCACCCTTCATTTTGACAACTTCTACTAAAAACCATAAATTTATGCATTCTCTGCTACCATTTCTTTGTCCGGAAGCGACACCTTCTTGTAGGTATTGTAATATAGAATATTCCCCGAACTTCCATTGCCCGAATCTGAAGAACACATTCCTCATCTTCAGTACAAGTGATATCTGCACACTCCCCCTTGAACAATTTAGGTGGCCTTAACTCTATGCTATTCACATCGGTGAGAGGTATATCTTGCCTCTCAAACATATCTTTCCAAAGCATTGTTGCTATCACCCCCCAAGTGATGTCCTCCAAAGATAGTGTGTATACTTCCTTCCTTGGCAAATTTCTTCTCCTCAATTTTGTCCTCATCACGGAGGGCGCGCCCTCCGTTCTTCTTCTCAGGATTCTCCTTATGCTTCTTGACTTCTTTAACAATCCAATCGGTCAAGTATCCTTCCTTGATCAGATCTTCAATTTCATTCTTCAACTCGTGAGTGTTGTGCCCTGTAGACTCGTGTTACTTGCAATACTTCTTCTTGTCATTGCTTTGCAAAGTATATAGAGGCTTTGGCTTTCTGAAGAAACCCTTATTCTTGTTTATCTCATAGATATGCTCAATTGAAGCCACCAAGGGAGTATAATTATTTGGCCTCATATCATAAGTGTAAGTATTTGGAGTTCCCCGCTCTCTTCCAACACTAGTTGCATTTACTCCGTTAGCGCCGATTCCGGTACGATATACAAGACTTGTAATCTTTCCCTTAGCGTTTCCTGAGCTTCTGTCTTCCGATTTTCTGCCAAGGATTGCTCCACTATCTTAAAAGATTTACCCTGTGCAAAAACATCAACCAATCATAGCTGAATCCCTTTCTTGAAGGCGCTTCCAGAAATCCGTCTCTACTTGCAAACCAGCTATCAAGAAACTCTTAAGTGTCTCATCGGTTGTTCCTCTAACCAAAACGGATTCTGCATTGAATCTTATGAAGATTGAAGACTTTCTCCTTCTTTCTGCTTGATGTTGGCCAGAGTTATAATGGGAGGAGCATATTTCACTGTTGCTTGGAACTTGGCTAAGAACAAAGTCCTCATCGTCTCCCAATAGGTAATCACTCCAGATCCAAGCTTTTGAAACCATTGCTAAGCATTCTCACTGAAAGTTGTTGCTAGCAGACGATATCTAGCCAAGTCAGTTACTTGGTAAACATCCATCTCAATGTCAAAGCATCCTAAGAACTCCACAGGGTCTGCATTTTCATGAAAACGTATATCATTGGTCATAGATTTATATCCTATAGGGAGCTTGATAAGTGGAGTTATATCCACTTGGAGCGTTCCATATCGGCTTAAATTGATTGTCTTGGACTCAAGTTTGTGGTGGTTTTGATGTGTTTTGTTTAGTTGTGCATATTTACGAGAATGTTGATTAAGGTTGATGCTTCTATCGTTTTTGGAGAATAAATTGATTAAAATTCGGATTTCTGAGACGGTTGCGCAGTCTACACTGTTTTGGACATATCAAGAGTTCTATAAGTCCGTTTTCAGCGATCTTACTGCCCACGCGAAGCTTGGGAGATTTTCTATAATATGGGACAGGTGTTGCACGAGCAGGTTGCGCGTGGTGGGCGCAGGTTGCGCAACAAACAGACTGATGGGCGCAGGTTGCACGCGCGCGGTGCTGAAAAATTACAGTTTTTACTATTTTGGCCATATCTTGAGTTCTACAACTCCGTTTGAGGCCCGTAAGCAGTCCACGCGAAGATAACGAGATTCTCTATCATTCTAAAGTGGTCCAGAGGTCCAATTACGATTGGAACGTTCCAGAATATCTGAAGAAGAGTCAGCTACGAATTTTCCTTAAAAACAGAATCAGTTTAGAAAACGTATTTTGCAGAAATTCTATTATAATTCTGTTTTGGTATTTTCTTGCTGGGCAAGACTTCTAGAGCCTATATAAACACATCCAACCTTTGTAATTTGTATCATTAGGGATAACCATTACATATCAATTACTTAGGTTTATTTGTATATTTTCATACTTTGTTTTTATCATGGTTTCATCAGATCCCATGATGACGAGAGGTTCATTATG
Organism: Kitagawia praeruptora; assembly: GCA_037693485.1. Lineage (NCBI taxonomy): Eukaryota > Viridiplantae > Streptophyta > Magnoliopsida > Apiales > Apiaceae > Kitagawia > Kitagawia praeruptora. The sequence continues at coordinate 44,331,901 of CM075344.1, read as the reverse complement.
AGCTAATCGTTGTCATGGGATTCTAACGAATTTATTTATGGAGTTTAGTATCTTGATGCTTTAAAGATCTGTGTGTGATGTATATCTGATATCCTCGTATGGTTGTGTTTCATGTATTTAGATGTGTAGCTAACATCTAATTTGTTAATCTCTTGTGAAGCGAGAGTGGATCTTGAGATTTAGAACTTGCCATGCTAGCATAGGATAGGTTGATGTTTTAACATCATGATTTGTAGCGTAAATAGAGATATTACGTTGCCCTATGTGATCATTATGGATAACTTGTTCTTCAACCGTTATGTTTTCAAATTCTATAGACATATAGGGTCTAAGCATAATTGGTGTCTATTCATCTTCTATCTCTTTTGTGGATGTATGTTTAGTTTGGTATACGTATACTGAGAAGTAGCGTTTACTTGTTTCGTGTTGTCTTATCAGATATCATAACCATTGCATATAGTGATTAAAGGCGTCAGATCTAAGCAAAGTATTTAATGAAGTTAGGATTCCATAGTTTATCTTGCAGAAGTAATTTGATTTAAATTCTTGTTAGTTAGTTAATTCTTAGTTTGTTAATTTGCTTTTTCTTAGTTTAATTTAGATAATTAAAACCCAATATTGTTAATTGTCTTAGCAGTGAATAAAAACCATACATTGTTGCATAGGTGCATGAACTGAATTAAAACCATAACCAGATCTCTGTGGGAACGAACTCGACTTATATATGTATTACTTGTGACCGCGTACGCTTGCGTGTTTTAGCAAAAACAAGTTTTTTGCGCCGCTGCCGGGGATCGTCGGTGTTTTATTTTTTGTTTATGTGCTTGTCAATAGTGGTCGTTAGAGTTCACTGACTCGGATTTTTTTTTTCTTAACTATCTTGTTTAGTTCGGTGTGTTTCAGGTACTTGAGTGTTGAAGATGGCAGGTCTGGAGTTGCCATGGTGGGAATATTCGAGTACATCCATGCCTCAACAATGTGAGCGGTGTTTGGGCGTTCATGATCCCTCACAATATTGTTACTACGAAGGAGTTGATCCATATGTCAGTTATGAGGAACAACCATATTTTCAATACCATCCTCAACAGTACCAGCAAGATGTTCCAGATATGTCATATTTCTTTGGTAGTGAAGAGTTTCAATATCAGCAACCTACTCCTACTTTTCAATCAAATGAGGTTGATGATTTGAAGGAGATTAGGAAGGAGATTAGGATGCTTGCAGAGAGTAATGAGAAGCTTATTAAATCTATGGGGATACTAGTTGCTCAAGTTTGTAGTGTCTTGGAACAAGAGAAACAACAATTCATGCTAGAGGCAATTCCAGAGAGTAACGATGACTTGGAGCGAGGTACTGCATGCTTAATTGAGGAAGACAAAGTCCAAGGTGAGGTGAGCGTTCCCAAGCCATGTGAGGAATTTGATCATGTTAGGACGGTGGATGATTTGGAAAGGGCACTATTTGGGACAGACACTGCTGAGCTGCACAAATTTCAAAAATTGGTATGTGCGTACCAAGAGGCTGAAGAACATGAGAAAGATGCAGATCTTCTACTTGTCTCAAAGTGTGAAGATGGAGGTAGCGCATTAGAGCCAATGGAGGAAGTTCTCTTTGAGGAACCAAAGGCTTCAGCAACTTACATTTACCCTCCTCCATTACATTCAAGCGAAGCCCGCGAGTGTGTGTTGTTCTACAAATTGACAGATTTTTGGTCAACAGATGAAGGCATTGGAATAGGACATAGTTGTTACACGAATAGGCCAAGCAAGAAGAAAGGGCAGAAAGTGTGTCGCCGTGATGATGATGAAGTTTCGCGAAGAGATGATCAGACCAACTATTATCATCCTTAATGGAGGCTTGGAAGTAACGTCAAGCTATTGACGTTAAAGAAGCGCTTCTTGGGAGGCAACCCAAGGTATGTTTTCTACTTTCCCTCGTATTTACTTCCATTCAATGTGGACATTGAACTTTTCAAGTTTGGGGGTGGTTTGAGGGATAAGTAGTGTATATATATATATATATATATGTGATTGTTAGTCATTGTGTTCATGTAGGATTTCATGCTTTGCATATTAGTAGTAGTAAATTATGCATTTATGTTCGTGTTATCTACGTTTGTTTCATATAGGACATTCTGTTTTTTTGTTAGTATTTCATGTGAGTTCATAATAGTTTGCATTTGCACCCATGCTTGATAGGAATTTTGTGTTGTTGACGCTTTTGATTGAGAAGTGATATGCTTTGTTCTTGTGCACACACATACACTAGTAAGTTGAAGCTAGTAGACTTATTGAATGTTGTAAGTGATTAGAAGGACATGAATATGTGCAAGATGATTTAGTTTGCATGCTTTGAATACAAGTTGGTGCGTTAGAGAGATTTTTGCTTGGGATTGAGTATGTTTTTCCACCAAGTGAGTTTTTGAGCCTTATTGCATATTTGTTGCAATTTTATTCGTTTGCTTGAGTGTCCACAGATTGTTTGCATTGCTAGCAGTTGTTTGAGGTCTTTCTTGAAATGCATGACATTATTTGACGATTAAAATGATAAAGGCATTTAGGAATAACCGCATATTTTCCCATATTACCATACCATATTTACATGATCAATTAGTTAACCCGTTGAGCTTAATCCTATTTTTTCGGTGACATACCACATTACTTGCCTAGACCTTTTTCTTGTATTGGCCTTACATTAATTTGAACCCGCATTGTCAAAGGCTAGTAGAGTGCTTAAGGGAGTAATAAGGTGTGCAAGGAAGGATTTATTGTTGGTCTTACTTTTGGGGGAAATATTGAAAATTGGGTTTGGTTGTGTACTTGATAGTCGGCATGTGTAATAAAATTGTGGGATCATTGTTATTGTTTATATTATTGTTTGTGTTATATTTAGCTCTCGAAAAAAAAAAGAAAAAAAAAGAAAAAAAAAGAAAAAAAAAGAGAAAAGAGAAAAAAGAAGAAAAAAAATATATTATGAGAGCATGTTTGTGTTTGTACGATCCTATTTCAGTCGACTAGTCGAGTGTTGTTTTAGTAAAAATTATGTGGGGGAAATAGGGTGTTGTGTATGATTTATTAAGGTACTTACTGGCTTTTGACACTTCACCTGTTTTGGCTTATTTGACATACCTTGTCCCTAGCCCCGTTACAACCCAAATAAAGACCTTTTGATTATCGTCATTGATGTATGTTGTGTTAAGAGTTAGATTGATACCAAATGTCAAGCGTGCTTATGATTTTGTTGGAATTGAGTGATACACTTACCCTTGTTCTTGAGTGAATATTCTTTTGTGAGTGGATTGTGAGTGTTTGCTTGTTTTTGCGTATGAGATCCCGAGTTTTGTCTCAAAGATGTACTCTTGTAGGCTTAGCATATTTACTAAATTATTCTTACATTTGACATGGGCTTGTGAGAACTTATGCATGTTCATTGAGTAGATTATGTGAATACTTGCACTTTCGACACCAAGACATTGCGTACTTACTTTGATTCTTAAGTTGATATGGCATGAGAGGATTTGAAGGTATGGTAGGATATTAGTACTAGATTATTTGCATTTTTCATGTTAGTTGCATTCATGCATTGCATTGCATTAGGTTAATTGGATTTTGTGGGTACATTCGCTATAGGCCCTCACGAGACCTTACTCGTCCACTAGGGCTGCCTAGGGGTTTAAAGGGCTTGTTGCATATGCCAAATGCAACCGTGATCACCTACGGAAGTGGTACTAGTTAGTTAGTTAGTTGTAATTGTTTATGCTTGAGGACAAGCATCGGTTTAAGTTTGGGGGTGTGATAAGTGGAGTTATATCCACTTGGAGCGTTCCATATCGGCTTAAATTGATTGTCTTGGACTCAAGTTTGTGGTGGTTTTGATGTGTTTTGTTTAGTTGTGCAGATTTACGAGAATGTTGATTAAGGTTGATGCTTCTATCGTTTTTGGAGAATAAATTGATTAAAATTCGGATTTCTGAGACGGTTTCGCAGTCTACACTGTTTTGGACATATCTGGAGTTCTAGAAGTCCGTTTTCAGCGATCTTACTGCCCACGCGAAGCTTGGGAGATTTTCTATAATATGGGACAGGTGTTGCACGAGCAGGTTGCGCGTGGTGGGCGCAGGTTGCGCAACAAACAGACTGATGGGCGCAGGTTGCACGCGCGCGGTGCTGAAAAATTACAGTTTTTACTATTTTGGCCATATCTTGAGTTCTACAACTCCGTTTGAGGCCCGTAAGCAGTCCACGCGAAGATAACGAGATTCTCTATCATTCTAAAGTGGTCCAGAGGTCCAATTACGATTGGAACGTTCCAGAATATCTGAAGAAGAGTCAGCTACGAATTTTCCTTAAAAACAGAATCAGTTTAGGAAACGTATTTTGCAGAAATTCTATTATAATTCTGTTTTGGTATTTTCTTGCTGGGCAAGACTTCTAGAGCCTATATAAACACATCCAACCTTTGTAATTTGTATCATTAGGGATAACCATTACATATCAATTACTTAGGTTTATTTGTATATTTTCATACTTTGTTTTTATCATGGTTTCATCAGATCCCATGATGACGAGAGGTTCATTATGAGCTAATCGTTGTCATGGGATTCTAACGAATTTATTTATGGAGTTTAGTATCTTGATGCTTTAAAGATCTGTGTGTGATGTATATCTGATATCCTCGTATGGTTGTGTTTCATGTATTTAGATGCGTAGCTAACATCTAATTTGTTAATCTCTTGTGAAGCGAGAGTGGATCTTGAGATTTAGAACTTGCCATGCTAGCATAGGATAGGTTGATGTTTTAACATCATGATTTGTAGCGTAAATAGAGATATTACGTTGCCCTATGTGATCATTATGGATAACTTGTTCTTCAACCGTTATGTTTTCAAATTCTATAGACATATAGGGTCTAAGCATAATTGGTGTCTATTCATCTTCTATCTCTTTTGTGGATGTATGTTTAGTTTGGTATACGTATACTGAGAAGTAGCGTTTACTTGTTTCGTGTTGTCTTATCAGATATCATAACCATTGCATATAGTGATTAAAGGCGTCAGATCTAAGCAAAGTATTTAATGAAGTTAGGATTCCATAGTTTATCTTGCAGAAGTAATTTGATTTAAATTCTTGTTAGTTAGTTAATTCTTAGTTTGTTAATTTGCTTTTTCTTAGTTTAATTTAGATAATTAAAACCCAATATTGTTAATTGTCTTAGCAGTGAATAAAAACCATACATTGTTGCATAGGTGCATGAACTGAATTAAAACCATAACCAGATCTCTGTGGGAACGAACTCGACTTATATATGTATTACTTGTGACCGCGTACGCTTGCGTGTTTTAGCAAAAACAGAGTTGTGCCTCTCTAACCTCTGTTGAAAATGAAGAAGGAGTTTGTGTCGTAGTAGATATCCTTCCTCCTTCCAAGTGAGAAAGAAGCCTCTTCAAGTCGATGACATTAAAGATGCCCACACTTGAGTATAAGTTGAGTACCCCCCAGGGGTAGAGGTTGAGCCGTCATCTGAGCATTTCCTGGAACTCCGGCATGAAGTTGTATGAGAATTACCTCTTGAGTATAAGTTTGTTCCTTTTGACCTTGAGCTTTTGGATTTCCTTCAATCTGTGGATTCCCTTGAGGTCGTGGATTTCCCTGAGAAACTCCTTGATGTTTTACTTTAGAAGGAGGGCACACCCTCGACCTCACTTCACTAGAAGTACTTGAAGAAATTTGAGTGATGCGAGGAGCTCTACCTCCTGAGGGCGCGTCCTCTTTATTGTGAAGTCGCCTCTCTCCTTGATACTTCTTCATCCTCTAATCTTCATGGTCTCAGCTACTTCTTCTTCTAGCATCACCTTGAGGAGGGGCTTGTTCATATCCAAGGGGCCACGACCTGTGATCAGGGGGCGCGCGTTGTAGAACATCATCCCGAGGAAGGGCTCGCTCATCTCCAAGGGGCCTCGACCTGCAATCAGGGGGCGCGCGGTGTGGATCACGGGGCCTCGACTCTAAGTGCTTTTCCTTCTTCTGATGCTCAAGAAGTACTATTCTTAAATTGTCATCATTAAGCCTTACACCTAGGCGTTCCTTCAAGCTAGCAAAATCTTTATTTTCCCTATCAAGCCTCTCTTTGTCACGTTAGATTTCGCTGAGGGCGCACCCTGACCAATGTGGGTGAGGGGGCGCCTTCTCCTGAACAGCCGACATCCTACAATGACGAACTTCTCCATTAGGATGTTCAACAACAGGGGCTCCTTCTTCAAAATAATCCATCCTTCAAGGAGTCACCAGTTGAAACCTCCTATCTTGCACATCCTCCCCTCCTCAAGAGCTTCCTTTGACCAAGATACTATCAAGTGGATTGATGACTTCAGAGTTCAGGAAGCTGCAACCATCAAATCTAAGAGGATTGCACTGGGGCTTCAAAAGGCTGTTGAGATGAAGGGCGCATTCTCAAAAGTGGGAAGACTTTTGCGATCGGCCGAAATCCCAACTCCACCTAATAAAGACAATGGTAAGAGCAATTCTTACTCAAACATGGAGGAGACTTCTACCAAGGCAAATGCTTTCAATCCTCCAACAGACCCCGTGCATGGCGCGTCCTACCGGCACAATCTTGCATTCTCGAAAAAGTTGAAAATTTCACTCAACTAAGACTAAGGAAAGTGTACATGGACTACCCCCTACACTAGGAGGTAATTAATTTACCTTGTAGTCTACTATTCAGGCATCACCCTACTTCGATCAATTACTAGTATAATGAGGAACAAGAGCATCATCCTATTGATAGTGGGGTCATAAACCTCACCCTAAAATGTTTTACAAAACGGTAGTGAGCACTCTCCGGTCACGAACTATTCCAAATCTCATCCCATGAAGGGGCATCTCAATGTGAGGCATCTCACTAGGAGGCATCCTATGAAGGGCATCTCACGAAGAGGCATTTCACTAGGAGGCATCCATTAAAGGGCATCTCATGAAGAGGCATCTCACTAGGAGGCATCCATTAAAGGGCATCTCACGAAGAGGCATCTCACTAGGAGGCATCCATTAAAGGGGAGGTGCATCAGTACTACCCCCAGCGTCATTATATCATTCATTGAAGATCATCTCTTAACGAGGCATCCCAAGAGGGGAATTTTAAGAGAGAGCCGTTGGAGTTGCTGAGGACGTGCCCTGTTGCTTAGGGTGCGCCTTATGAGGATGAGGGCAATGACAAAGTCTCTTCTAGTCCGGATGAATGTCATTCTTGTGTAGAGGGGCTCGCTCATGACCTTGGGGCCTCAACCTGCCTATCAGGGGGCGCACTCTAAGATTCATGGGGCCGGACATCAATACAATTTTCTTCAAGCAAAAGATATGCCATGGATCGTTGCGATCATACGTGCAGACGAAGCCACAACATGAGGTTGATAAGTTAGGGTGCACCCTGATGCCTATCATTCAGGTCATTGTAAATACGAGGGTGCGTACTCTGTAGCAAAGTATTGTTTCTTCATAAAGGGGCTCGCTCACGACCTTGGGGCCTCAACCTGGTGATCAGGGGGCATACTCTATGGTTCGTGGGGCCGCAACTCAACAGCTTCTTTCCTTCTGAAGTCCAAGAAGTAAATTACCCTAGTAGATATTGGAGTCCGCCTGAGCATTTGCATCTTTCATTGAGGGCGTGCCTAACTGGAAAGGTCCTCTGAGGGAGAGCCCCATGAGGGCGCGTCCTATGTTGGAGGATTTTCCCGAAGTTGTGCATTTCCCTGAGGTTGAGGATTCTCACCCTCTCTTCCACCAGTTACACTATGAGAAATCAAGGGAACAATTGTAGGGCCTTTCTCTCTTGAGGGCGCGCCTTCAGCAATATGTCGAGCCTCACTTTGGCGATTAGGCCAAACAACGTCATTCCTATATCATTAGCTTTATTATCTTCCAACAAAATCTCCAAGAAGGGATCTCTCGTGTCCAAGGGGCCTCGACCTGTAACCAGGGGGCACGCGCTGTGGATCACGGCCTTGAGGAAGGGCTCGCTCATGTCCAAGGGGCCTCGACCTGTAATCAGGGGGCACGCGCTGTGGATCACGGGGCCTCGATTCCAAGTGTTCTCCGTTCTCTTGGCCAGGCAAACCCCTGTAGGCCTTCTCATCAGGTAAACCCCTGAAGGCCTTCTCATCAGGTAAACCCCTGGAGGCCTTCTCATCAGGTAAACTCCTGTAACTTTATACATGCAATAAATATATAGAGCAAAATAATATAGAGGTTGTATATTACCTGGAGGTGCGCCCAGTCAGGGGAAGGCGTGCTTCGTAATAATCTTCTAAGGCATGTTCTGCTTGAATTAGTAAAACTCACCATTTGTAGCTCTCTTCTATATCATCTTCCATGGGTGCGCCCTGTGGCACGCCCTGGTAGTGCGCCCTTGATAAGAGATGCTTCATCTTTTATAAAATCTTTGAGGCTTCTATTGACGTGACCTCCTCCAAATTGGAATGTGGCGCTTCGCAAATTCTTGAGATCTGAATGAGGCGTTCTGGAGATGTGGAGATGTGTTCAACCATTGAATTCTCCTAGAAGTTGGAAATCATCTGAGCCTCAACTACCACCCTCAGGGCACGCCCTGAGAGTCGTTGGGGATTCTCTTTCACCATCTTCTTTCTACAAAAGTTCAAGAAACAAATAATAGAATTCACAACAAAACAAGTTAAGGGTTACCTTGAGGGCGCATCCTGATGGTGAGGACGAGTTCCCGATAATTGTGCCTCTTCCCTAGAACATCCTTCTTCAAATCATATTTGAAATCGCCCCTCGGAAAACCTAGTTCAACGCCGTTGATCAGAAACCTCCACCTTTGAACATACCCGGAACCATCTTTTTGCAGCAACAAACTGAAAATCAGTTCTAGAACCATCTTTGACATCACAATCGCCTTCGGATCTTGTTCGACCCCCTGCCAGAAATTGCCATCCTTGGATCTTCTCTGTTGTTGCAGATCTGCAACCCTATCGAGGGTTATTCCTTAGATCTTGCTTGTCGCTTCATAAGAACCTTCATCGTGGTGAGAAATCCATCCTCCTTGGATTATGATCTCGATTAGTAGCCTTCCTTCTCATAATAGGAAGTGGATTTCATCCTAAACCAATTACCAATAGGTTTCCTAAACCAAGTAGAATTCTTCATTGAAAATTCGTAGTTGTCTTTTCTCTCCAGTTTCGAACTGATTCCAACAAAATTATTCAGATTATAACACCTTTGGGTTATCGAGAATTTAATAAGCTTCGCGTGGGCTGTAAAATCGTCCAAATCTGACTTCTAGAACTCAAGATATGACCCAAACAGTGTAGGTAGCGCGTGAAGCACAATACATACGAATTTTCATATATTTTAACTCCAAGATCGATGACCCATCATCAATTAAGCCATACTTGAGACCATATCTTTCAAACCATGATGAGAATCGTAACCTGTTGAATGCAAAATCTTTAAAACCTCAGATTTGGTGTAACATCTTTCCTCCTAAGATGTAGATCTTGATTGGCTGCCCTCCTTCTAGCGCCAATTTGTTGACGGAGGAATTTGGTAACAACAAAGTTTGAGGTCTGTCGCCGGAATCAAGATCTATGATGGTGGTTCTTCGCCGGATAAGTCGCCGGAGTGTGGTGGTTGTGATGAATTGGGGGCTGAGATTGAGAGGGTTCTTGGTGGTGGCTCGTAGTTCTTCGCTTCCATCCCCCTCAATTTGCCTACGTACCTCTATATTTATAGATGATCAAGCCCACGTAGTTCTTGGAGAGCAAGAAACCCAAATGGGCTTGGATTGACGAAATAGCTTCCGGAATGTTCTACTATAAGGCCTAACCACAAAGGCCCAAGGCTCGTCCATGAACTTTGGACTTCACAAATAAGGAAACTTCCCTCGTCGAGGACTAGTCCTATCCGCTACCAGCTATTTCCTTATTTCATGGACGCAAGTATAGCCATGGTTTACCCCAAGTGCAGAACGCATCCCTGTCCCCCGAATGAGAAGCACCCACCAGATAGCAGGACAGGTGATCCAGAGCTTTTGGGTGCAAAGTGCAGGATTACTCCAAAGTTCCCCAATGAGGACGCGCCCATTGGCTACAGGAACAGAGCTCCCAAAGCACACACCAGAAAGTTCCCATCTTTCGACCTTAGGGCGCGCCCTTTGTGTCTAAGATGGGTCCTTATATCCAGGCATACCCCTGGAGGCCTTCTGCGACGGACATCCCCCTCCTGAGATACGACATGAGGGAATTCTTCAATAATCTTTGTAAAACATGTTGATAATTGTCTTCATTATGCCTTTATGCTTCTCAGGGCGCGCCCTCCACATATAGGAAGTGAGGGCGCGTCCTCCTTCTCCAAATCTTTATCAAAACATTAATTTATCCTGAAAATCCCCAAATTGAACCCGTATCTTACCCGAATCCATTTTAGAATACCCGAACCGAATTTTGGGCATAACAATAACATATTCAAGACAAATATTTGAATTATAATGAATTAATTTATGAAAAAACAATAAAATTTGTAGAAAATTTTATAATGATGATATATAAAAAGATCCTGAGATTATCTCAAGAAAATTATTTGAGCTGATAGCATTTTTTAGTACAAAAAAGTGGTGGGCAATTTTATAAATATGTAATAATACCCATGAAAAAATCTTAAAAATCTCAGATAACTTTGTGAGATAATCTCAGAAACATATATATATATATATATATATATATATATATATATATATATATATATATATATATTATATAATGGAGAATTCTTAATCGATCAAATCGTCTAAATTATATTTACATAAAAATATATAAATAGTTTATTTTATATCATCTATGTGTATTTTATTGGGAAATTACCCCATATACTGTCTTTTCAATCTTATTTACAAAATTACTACCCAACTGTTTTCTTTTCTTTTTTGTCTATTTTATAAGTTTGCTTATCTCTCTACTCTCTTTCTACTCTCTTCCCCGACGCCGACCCCGACCCAACTACCCACTTGCATCTTACACTTCTCCGACCACGTTCTTGTTCTCCGATCACCTACTTTCTTTTCCGACGTCCATCACCTCCACCACCTTCATTTTCGACTCCAACTTGATCTTCTCCGACGGTCCCCCACCCCCTTCTTCTCCGACGGTTCAACGACAGCTCCATCATCCCACCACCTCCTTGACCACCCCCACCAACCTACCTACCTACCTTCGACGACCTAGGTTCGCAGGCCATCCGTCGGAATTTATCAAATCCAGCCGGAGTTTAAGAAATTGGCCCGACGTCGCCTTCTCGTCCTTCGACCAGCCGTCGATTTCTCTCCTCAAATGATCATTAATCATTGAATTGAACTGCCAATCGATTTCTCCGATTGAAGTAAAGTTGATTTGATTATAAAGTTGATTTTGATTGGTTGTCGTTTGAGACGGAGGAGGAGGGGATGTCGGGGTCGGGGACGGGGAAGGAAGGTCGGGGAGACTGGAAATGTCCGTAAAATTGAAAGAGGAGTTTGTGGATCGTATTTTTAAAAAACTTTTGTTGTAGTTTTGGAAATAAAGTTGAGCAGCTATCTATTTTTGAAAAAACCCCTATTTTATTTATACAACAGTATGTTCATTCATTTATATCATATCATACATATTTCTTAATCAATTTTTTTAAATAAATAATCTATATTTAAAATATTTTTTAAAAATTAAAAGATTTTCACGAAATACGACTTAGTCAGATATAAGAGAATAGAGTGTTTTGAATGGGTAATGGTTAAAAATAACCATTTTTTAAAACTTCATCATCAAAATAACAATTTTGAGGGAAGATTGTTGAAAATAACGGATTAAATATGCATTTATCAAATGGGTATTCAGAATACAAATGATACGCATTTGCTAGTTGGGTATCACATCACATATGGGATACCCAACTTACAATTTTTTTTTTGAGATACGCATTTGTGAGTTGGGTATCTTATATAAAATGGAATACCGAACTGGTAAATGCGTATCCCATCCGGTAAAAGTCGCCAATATACCCAAAAATTGATATTTTTGTTAACTTCACTTAAAAAGTTGTTATATTTAACATTTTTCGGTTTTGAATCATGTAATAAATATTAAATAAGTAAAATAGAATCACAATTAATGAATTTAAATAAGAGAAAAAGGATCCTGAGATGTATCTCAGGTATTTTTTCATGAGATACATGCAAAATACCTTTAAATTCTGTTGGGCCCGTAGGGCCAATTAAAAAATCCTAAATTTACTAAAATGTCCATCCTATTTTACATATAAAAGATGTGTATATATGGGAAGTTGCCTGACATATATCTCAGGTTCCCTACTCTTTAAATAATATACTCCGTATCATTTAAGATGGCAAGTACAACAAATTAGAGATATTAATTTTATTTTTTGTGCAAAAGTAGACAAAAAAAAAGGGACTAAAAGTAACGATTGGATTAACAGATCATTGTGCAATGTGTACATACATGATACATACATTCATCCAATTTATCAAGAAAAATATATAACCTGAAATTCAACCTCGGATCATATTTACACATAATTAAACGAGTAATAAGAAGAGCCCGTGTAGTTAAAAGATAGATTAGAACCAAAAACACACACACACACACTTCTTGGCGAAAAGTATAAATAAATCTTATTTGTAGGTTTTAAATTACAAGTAATAAATAAATAAATAAGTAGTGTGAGGATGAAGAGCAAAGATGATGATGAGCGAGGTGATAATCCATGGCCACAATCAAATAGAAATGGTAACAACAATAATAATAGAGCTACCAAAGAGGCAGAGGATATGCGTTTATGGGGAATCTTGATTTTTGGGTTTATTGGAGCTAGTATTACTACTTTAGCTGTAAGTCTTTTTATCCTATTTGTGTAATTCTTGCTTACCCGTGTTTTTTTTGTTTGTAACTTTGATGGGTTTCTTGCTTTTTCTTGATTAGTGTTTGTTTTTGTGTGATTAGTTGTGTGGGTGATTGTATTAGGTTAGTTTTCTAGATTGTGGGTTCTTGATTTATTAGTGTTTGATTGAATCGTAACTCGTAAGTATATGCTGCGGAGGCCTTAGTGGCTTCGATTGATGGAATGAGTATGATTAAGTTTCGAGAGTGGGTACATGGACAAGCTTGAAATGAAGTAAGAATTAGTTAATGGGCGAGCTTGAAATTTAAATATTAAGTTTTTACCCGTAATTGCTATTGACCTTGACCTTAAGATTAGATAAGTAACACTTTTGGCCGGTAGATTAGCACATTCTGTCAGCAATGGCATCATGGAAATGTGTTTCCTGATTTTTAGATTGCCAGAGTATCAACCGACTTGAGAGAGGGGGATGTAGGTTGATTGGGAACGTTTTAGCTCCATTATTGAAAAAGGGAGACATGGAATACTTGTGAACCTTAGTATCCGAAAAAATTTGTAATTTTGTAGAAGCAGAGCTCTATTTCCAGGATTTTAAATGGATTGCAAAATGTCATGATATGGGAGATAAAAGTTTTGTTGTTATCTTTAGTTGGCGTGTTGTTAGAATGTGCTAATTTTGAGAGACAAACAATGTGAAACCGAATCAGATACTTTGGGATCAGTAAACCTTTTATAATGGTTTTACTAGATTTTTTGTTTTGCTAAATAGGTTTCACTTGATTGGCATCAGAGATATGTTATTTCTTTGTTTCTGGGTTCCTTCATATTAGCCATAAGGCATCGTGGTGTCCTTTGGCTTGCAGCTTCTAAATTTGCGCCACGAACGACACATCCTTGTCTACTTTTTCACAAAAGAGCAAAAAGAATCATTTTGACTTGGAGAAGACGAGACTTGCCTTCAATGACCCCAAATGCGGGGCTCTTATATCTTGATCTTTCTATCGTTTATTTTTTTTCTTGAGTTTGTAAATATATATATATATGCTAAACCAAGGTACTCCAGGTAATGGTCATAGTAAGGTTAGAGGAGACTGAGATGTGCATGAACCTTATCTATACAGTACAATAAGAATAGATTTTGTATTCATGGAGACCCGAACATTTGAAGACAAAGATGGGAAGTTTTTGGTAAAGATGTTTACACTTAAGGAAAACTTTCAAGATTTTGAGCAGCTGCATAAAGGCATTAAAACAAAGGATAGGGTTTTTTGGGGAATAAAGACATGCAATAACATAGCGTAAATCTACATGGAGGACCAGTACAGTATATGTAGGCATTCAGCTCCAGTGCCTTGGGCCCTTGACAATTTTGACTAATACAGTCACGAAATATCAGAACAAAGATATTAACCATCCAAACAAGGACCAGCCAAATGATCATTAAATCCATAATATTTACAAAAAATGCTATTGTCCAAGTTAACGACATCGTTACACAACCACATGCGTCTCGGTGATGTAGACAACATTTAGTTTTGAACAAATCTGGTACAATGTGTCACATATGGGTGCTGTCATCTGTCTCGTCAAGTTTCGAAATCGGTACCTAAAAAGAATTTACCTTCGGGGTGAGCTCAGATTAGAGTATGGTGCTCCTACATAAATTTTGAGTCGACCTTAAGTTCCATCAATATTAGATGTGTGAAACCACCAGGAAGTTGTTGGAGTTGGTCATGTCATCTACAGTCACGAGAGTGGGTGTGGGAAACTGGGAGGTCTGGTTTAAGATTGGGGGATTTTTGCTGGTTGGTTATGGCCTTTTTTATCTGGGCTCGGCTGGAGTATTCAACATGGATACATGTTCAAGGGGTCGGACTTAGCAATATATTTAGAATTTAACATGTTTTTGGCCTAAAATAAGTGTCCGAGTGCCCATTCCCGTGTCCGAGTTTTGAGAGCCCGCCACAGGTACTCGTGGCAAAATAAAGGGTCAGGGAAATAGGACTTACAGATAGTCACCTGGTGGCGGTCTCCAGTGACTGGTTGAGATGATTGTGGTAGTTTTAGGGTTAAAGAGTTCTGTTATGTGTTCATGCATGAATATGTGGAAAAATGTGATATGTTAATTAATTATGTTACTACATTCTTTATAAAATAGGAATATAAAGGACCATGCACAGTAAAAGTTTTAGAAATACAATCTACCTTTATATGTGAATTCTTACAAGTATAAACTTTTGCATGGAAAGTATGTGATAGTTGAACCATCTGGCAGGTTAGGCAGTTGCAGGCTACATTCGAGTGGTTTGGTGTTCAGGTAGTGGTTTTATTGTCTCTGCTAAAATTAATGAACTACGATTAGGAGGTGAACTATTCTACACTGATTTTCATGTTCGTATGGCTATCTGCCAGTTTATACAGTCCGATCCCTGAAGGCTTCCTATCTGCTTCTAAAACATATGTTGACTTCAGGTGTAAAACATTTTATGAATCAGAATTTCCTCTGTTAGATAAGGTTATGTAGCACTTGTAGCTTTTCTACTTATCCTTCATTGTCATCATCTTTTTTTGGGTCCTTAAAGAAACTAGCTTTGATCTTCCAATCTCGAAATCTGCATATCCTACAGTTGCGCCATTAACAAATTTTATTTTCTGTCTATGTTACCCAGGTTCTTTATCGCATCTAGACTCTTGAGTATCCATGTCAGACACTTGACCCTCAGAAATGGGTACACTTCATTTTGCGCCAAAAACATGCAAAAAAATTCAAAATATTACCAAATTACGATAGACACTCTTAAACAAGTCTGGCTAACATAGTTTTCTGCATCAGGACAACACAACAAAGATTGTAATTTGCACTTTAATAGGCCTGTTATCTAACTTGCAATTCACCGTTCTTCTTGCCCGACTTGAAATTTATTGACTAATGTAGAGGACCGTAAGATATATGGGTTAAGAATTACTTGAGGAGTTGAGGTGGCATTTACCTCAATATATAATCATAAAAGTTTGCAGTACTTGTGCCATTGTAGGTTTCTTTTTAGTTACTGTTTATGTGTTAAAGCTTATATGTAAGTATTAAAATAAGTGATAATTGTAAACCTACCCACCTTCAGCTGCATGATGATTATTTATGGGAAAATTACATAAGTCTCACAAGCCACTTAAATTTATTGTTTCTTAATTTCCGTGATCTTAAATCATACAATATTATGAATTATTACATGTTTTCTGTTTGTATTTGCTACTTAACCTGATTATGTACGTGATTCCACCATGACAAGATGACCAGATCTCAGTCATCTTGGAAAGGAGCAAAAGGTGGTACATTTCGCACAAGTTTTCAGGAGGAAGCATGGAAAAGATATAATCGTAGAATGCAGGAAGAATATGAAGAAGAACTGGAGAGAGTGGTGAGAACAAAGTACTTTAGTCTTGTATACTTTTCATGGTTTTTTTAATGTCAAAGAAGTTTGAACTAATTTAGCGTTGAAAATTGTATGTTTTTCACTTAAACAAGGTTATATTTCTTTATGAGTTTGTTACTCATTTGATGCTTGGGTACTTGATGATAAATGATGCATTAAGCTCTTTTTTGAATCCACTTGTACAGATATCTTAAAATGTCACTTTCCGACAAGTAGTAATCACCATTTTTTTTTTCTTTTGCTAAATAGTCATCAGCATTTTACTTGCAAAAAGAACATTATTCATCCTAAAAGAACTTTATAAATTTAAATACCATTTTTAATGTTAAAAGGCATGTCAAATAATAATTCTTTTGACAGG
The DNA here is from genome assembly GCA_037693485.1 of Kitagawia praeruptora. Classification (NCBI taxonomy): domain Eukaryota; kingdom Viridiplantae; phylum Streptophyta; class Magnoliopsida; order Apiales; family Apiaceae; genus Kitagawia; species Kitagawia praeruptora. Next base: position 44,315,210 of record CM075344.1, on the reverse strand, counting down.
TGTAGCATCACTTATATAACTATGTAAAGATAGTATTCTTTTAAGTAGTAATACAATCATTTTACATGGCTATAAATATGTTGGTATACCCAAAAAGGCGGAAATTTGATTGCTCCTTTATGTGTAGATGTTGTATGATATGTATGGTTAAATGGGATTGATTTTAGAAGTAGAAAATAATAAGAAAGAAAACCTAAGAGGTACGGCTTTGCCATATAAGCTAGAAAAAAAATCATCTCTCTCTCTCTCACACACACACACACACAACACTATATAAATACAAATTATATACAGATAGTGTGTGTTTCATCCCATTTGCAAGGTTTGATCATGGATTCGTATTTAATTATTATTTGTTGTTTATAATGTTGACCTAGATCAATCCCTTGTTGAGTTATTACTAATAAATTATCCTTCCAGTTACGTCCTAAATATTGTACTTGATCACATTATACTGGTACTCAATTGTATCCTTGATCTACGTCTATAGTTGTAATATAGATAATGTTCATGGAATTTTATAGTTTTTGTACCTCATTTTTTTTGCCACGTTTTGTACCTCAGTTTTCATTAAGATGTAATTGTGTTTAATTGGTTTCCTATGTACCTTGCCATTTATTTGCCTTCAAATGATTGCATGACTAATTAGTTTTCTCCAACGTGCTTCCAAGGAACGTATAAGGCGCATGCAGAGTGTGTTCAATAGAGAGAGAAACAAACATAAAAGGGGCTATGAGAGCTGGAGGGAATATGGCCCTGGTCAATATCATCAGCATTTCCAAAGGGACGATTGGTATTGGAAGACAGAAACATCAAGTAGAGATCGAAGAACTAACTATGGTCAAACTCCACAAAATAACTTGAGCTATTCATTGTCCCACCACTACACAGTTTTGGGTCTTGACAGGTATTGAACTATACGAATACATACATATGACAGGAATTCATTCTATATCATTGCTTTGGTTAACAAGTATTTTCTAGTTCTCCGTCAAGTTCCTATAGAGCAAGATTTTTTTTTTCAATTCTTTTTGTATTTCATTTCTTTTGTGGTAGTGTTGACCACTAATATGGGGATTAAAATCACCTGCAAGGCTATACTTGGTCACTCTGGCTCTGCCTCTTTAATTTTCACAAGGAAGCCTTGGGATGTAGCTACCTAATTAGAACTTAAAGTTTATAAAGAACTAGGATAATTTAAATAGTTGAAATATAGAAGACAAGAATTATGGATGCCCAATGACATTATGGTGAGCATATAATGGTATCACACTATCACATTGAAGAAATGACCAGCAGTTTCCCATTTTGATCAATAAACAACGCAGTAAGAATCAAAAACTGAAATTCCATGTCAAATGTATATATCTTGAGATGATGAATCAAGTCACCTTAACAACCGTAAAAAAAAAGCATACTTTTTAAAATTTTGTCTCTTAAGTACTGTACCTTGAATAAGTATATATATCAAGAACTTAAAAGGAAAAATATGCAAGAAGTCTGCATTGGTCAAAGCAGCTGCTTCTGATGTTAACTATTGGCTGCTATATTGTTTAGTGTGTAATGACTTTATTGTTGTATGGTGTGGGTGGGTGTATTGCATGTTCATTTTTTTACTCTTCGTGGAAATTAATGTGCTGAAGTCCATACATTGGTTACTTTCAACTATGTTTGTTGAGTTGATACGGAATAGCATACAATAACATGTGTTACTAGTTAGTTGGTGTAAAGACTTGAATGATTTTGATATATCTTATAATACAAATTCCCCTTTTGACAGGATGAGGACAAAACCATACACAGAAGATGAGATAAAGGTACGAAATTAGTGTTTTTCATGTCTTCTGCATTATGATTAACATGGTAACCTACTTCGTTCACTGATTTTTGAAGCTGCAAGATTTCCTATGTAATTAAAATTTTCAAATGTATATATATTTTTATTTATGTACTTGCTTTAGTTGGTTTTAAAAGACTGCAAAATAATTTTGCTATCAAAGCACATATGATAAGGTGAACCCTCTACTTTGCAGACATGCAACACACCCCAGAAAAAAGACATCAACAGAATCACTTACTATTTTCTCTGTGGACTCCCTTAGATATTTTCTTTTATCCAATTCTCTTAAGTATACTTTTCTCTGATGTTAGTTCATTACTTTTTGATCCCTCATCCCTATAAAAATGGACTTCTTGGTGGGCTCAAATGTCCCTTTCATTGGTTAATTAATTTTATATTTTTACCATGTTGGTCACGGTGTATGTGAAAGCATTCATTGATACTGTCTTTGGCAAATGCTTTCTTCAAGTTGGGAATATTGTAGACTTCCCTTTGATCAAGTCAATCCAAGTCTAAAACATATGTGCATATCATGCCTCCAAGAACTATTCTTAAAAGAGCACACAAGATGTAATTCATGGATGTCTCTGAGTTTCTCTTATTATCAGTTAAACTAATAAACTAATAAAATTCTATATTAATGACTCGAGAAGAAACAGAATGTTGCAGGAAGGAGCAGTTAAATAAACTAATAAAATTCTAGGTGTCTAAATTGGTGTCTCAAATACAATAGAGAAGCCCCATATATATAGGGAAAACAATGGGTTTGGGCTCTTTGATTACAATCAGATCCTGAATATAATTTCTTTAATTTCCTTTTCTTCTCTCTGATAAGTATTCGATTTTCCTCCAATTTCTTTGACTTCGAGTATTTTCTACCTCCTTGTCTTTTTTCACCTTTTTTCTGCTTGAAATCTGATTTTATTTATTTTCCTACAAAACAAAATAAAACAATTTATTAAATAATAAAATTACGAAAACGGACATAAAATAGGTATTAAAAAATGATGAATTATGGGCCTATCATGTACAGGACCTATGATAGATGGTAGAGTAATTAGACTTTCTGCGAAATTGCATACTAGTGTTATTAGAACTCATGAAATTGATGTTGAACGTTAATATTTTGTGTAGATGTGATTAAAAAAATACCGTCTTGTAGTCAACTTAAATAAAAATTAGACTATAAGTTTGACACTAAAGAGAGACCGGTTCATCAGTTCATGAGATTTTTTCCAAAACAGAGAATCATGTAGTAAAAACAGACACTCCAGTCTGTTTTAAAAGGAGTTTCCAGTTCTTCTCTTTATTATGGTATATGAAGACTTGTCATCCCCGTGTAATAGTTGCATTATCTTAGTGCTAATAAGCATTTATCTACTCACCATTTTTTGCAACTATTTGTAGCAGAAAACATTCCTCAATATTTTTCAACTTTAATGGACACTTTTCTGGAATGGGAAAGAACTATTTGAGATTATGAACGGGATTCCGTACATTGCTTGATATTAGCAGAGCTCTGTTTTCTTGTATTTATTTAGGAGGCCTTAACGGTATACATCACTGCACTTATATGTTAAGAATTGCATAGTTGTGTTAGTCCATTATTAGTCCAAGGGTAGTCGAGTCATTTCAAGTATTCAGTTTAGCTAGTTAGGACTCAGGAGTCTATAAATAGTAGAGTAGTTTGTAATCTTGGAGTATGTTAATTTTACAGAAAATGGAAATACTCTTTCCACCACTTCTCGTTCTCTCTACTGCTTCTCTCTATATAACTGTCTTTCTTCTTCTCCAAGCTACCTCTCTCTCTCTCTCTCTGTCTGTAATTTCTCTCTCTGCGTTTCTTTCTGGTTCTTTGCTCTATATATCTCTATCATCTCAATTCTGTGTTGTATGTTTTTCATTTCGGCACTTACAATCATAAAAAACACCAAAAACATTCTCATATAAAACTACAAACTCAGGTCCTTACATTGTATTATAGTATTATACAAAACACATATCACGATGATAAGTCATAAGTGACTTGTGTTGCCTTGCCTGCTCTTCATTCTTCAAAACTTCTGTCGCTCCATTTCCGCAGGAGAAACCACCATTATATGATGTCAAAATGTGGGTCACATGCTCTCACAATATAAAGGTGTGAGTTGCCAATAAGGACTAGCTGAGAACGATATTTTTTTTGTTCTCTTCTCTGCTAATTGCTTGTTATTGACCCCACACTCAACTCTTGCTATATATTTGTGAGGAGGGCGACACATTTCATTAGTCTGACATGGTATGACTGTGATATTGATTACTCTCTTTCCGCAGGGGTAAAGATTGTCTGGTTAAAATATAGGTTTATATGGAAAGTTTAAAATTTTGTTTTCTGAGAACATATTTCCACATAAATCATTGAATTTGATGCACTTTTATCTACTCACATGCAATAGTGTGTTGCTCTGTAATTTTTGTGTCTGAGGGTTTGGAATAATTTATGAAAGTTTTCCCTGAAAGTGATAGATATTGAAATACAAAGTAATATATTCACATGTTGCAGACTGCATTCCGTGTTAAAGCAAAGCAGTTCCATCCAGATCAGAATCAGGATAATAAAGGTACTTCTTGTTTCTCCATTTAACTGAGCTATTTATATTTGTACTATTCTGATGTCTGTTTCCTTGTTCTGTTGCATTTTATAATGTGTTGCAGTAGCTGCTGAGGCGAAATTTAAGGAGGTCATGACTTCTTATGAGGCAATAAAATCTGAAAGGAAAAACAATAAGTAACGGCATTACAGAAATTGCAGTAGTTCAACAGTCCGCTGTTCAAAATACTTTTCTAGCTCAGGAAACCGAGTAGTTTTCACGGCCACAGATGTTCTTAAGGTAGCCAGTGAGTTGAGATTCTTTGTTGTAATTGTAGGGCGGTCTCCTAACGGTTTTGATACCAAGGACTCAAGGAGAGGTATCTGTATATTACTTTGAAAACTTCTCTGAAGTTGCTTGTATATTACTCTTAATAAAACTATTTTACCTTTGAAACTATTTAAGGAGGCATAACAATGTTGCTCATGGTTCCAGGATGGTGAATGTGTACATTTCAAATATTTTACTTCTTGTTCTGTAATATATGCACTTGTAGTCTTTTTGGAGGACAATGTCGTTGTTAATAATACAGGCGGAGGTATAGAACATATTAAAAGCAACCTTTCTTTTGTTGTTCACTTCCAATATGCAGACCTTCTATTTGGATTCCTAAATATGGTATTTCTACTTATTTATGTAAATATATTCGAATATGACTGGACAACAGTCGACCTAAGTTCTTATAATTTTATCAAACTGTCAAAATTTAAAAATTGTGCCCGAGTTTCAATCATCTATAACCTTTATTAATGAGCCATATTTTGGTTTCTCCCCTATGTTAGTTTTAAAAAATAAAAAAAATCCTATTACAATTATAATTCGTTTATTACAATATAAAAGATTACAAATACATATGTGGAGTCCCACTCTATGGAGAACCATCTTACGTGGAGAACCACTTAAAATGCATTAAAATTGTCCTTTATATAAGGCCCATGGCGGGGTCCCTTTACAAAAAAGTCTTATAATTCTACCCTCTATCCATTTGTCAAAGAAAAAAAAAGAAAAAAAAATTCACTGTTCACGTGATGACGTGGCAGTGGATTTCACTGGTTAACGGTGCTTCGCACCTTCTTGTACGGCGCTTCGCGCCTTTATCATTCTAAAGTTGTAAGGAATGGCAATCAATGGTAAAGGCAATAGACGATTGACGGGTGTGTCGAGAGCCTTCGGCCCTCATGACTAACTAACTCATCCGTTTACTGTCTTAATGCTTCGCATTTCCACGACAAGTTTTTTTTTTTTTTTTTTTTTTATGGATAGAGCCAATTATTTTAAGCATTTTTTGTGAAGGTACCCTTGGCGGGATCCTTATATATAAAGCAATTTTAATGCATTTTAAGTGGTTCTCCACGGTTCTCCACGTAACATGGTTCTCCATGGAACAATGGCCTACATATGTGATTACTGATTGTGTAGAACACTAACTTAAAAGTGTTGAGCTAAACTTGAAAGTGTTTCTTTTTATGGCATGCAAAATAAAACTAAAGTTCGATGACTTATAATCAACAAGAATCAAAAAAAGAGAAAACACAAGGGAGAACAAATATGTACAAATAGCAGCTCTACTAACTACTGTCAAAACAGTTTCGGGTATGATCAGTATCTATACATAATTCGTGGATAAACTAAAGTTACAAACGACCTACAGTTTCTTATTTTCTTGTTTTTATTTATGCAGATATTATATGTTTAATGTTTTGTATGGTTTATTCAATCGTAAGTATATATTAAACTTAAATTAGAACACTACCTGTTTGTTAAATTGCCTAAACGAAAACATGTTGCAACTGTAGGCTGTAGCTATGAGCTTTAATGATATCATCTTCTTGCAGCAGAAACAAATTTAGGCAAATTTCTTCTATAAATGTATCACAAGTTTCGATGTTGAATTTAGTCCCTTCTCGAAAATTCATGCTTGTGAATTGTTGTTGCTTCCATAGGTGTTGTCTTTTTAAGTTGAGCCAGCTGAGAAAATTTCTAAAATAATGGGGGATTTTTCGGAACAGTACTATGCTGGTAGGCATAGACAGGAGTATAACTTCTGCAGTCATCAAGGTATTTGTTTCGACTGCCTCTTTTTAGTTTTCAATATCCCTTTATGGAAGTGATTTCTGCCTAGTTGACATTCATGCAGGGTATAATCTTTAAGTAATATGACCTGTTAATAGACATGCATGCACACAAATCATATTTACTTTTTAAGAAATGTTAATTTGTGTCCAATTTGGTCTGCCCAAGCAAAGATTTTTCGATGAATGAATGTTTTCGATAACATATTTCTTTAAGTCTGTAATTATCATTTTGCTTCTTTGTTTTTACCATGTCTTCCTGAATCCTGTGATAAATTTATAGGAGTATTATTTATATGTTTTGTTCCATGTTGAGTACTTTTCTTTGTGTTATATATAGATCATTACATTTAGCCTTTCAATTCCTAAAATTAGTGTAAAGATTATACATCTTTCAAATACTTACCCCAATTGAGATTATAAATAAGTGTTTTCTTAATGTAGTAATTTACTGCAATCTTTAACTCTTAAAAGTAATTTACATTTTTGTCTCACGACATATATATACTATTACTTAAATATTGAAGTCATAACATTAAAAATTTGGTAATCGGTCGGTACGGTATTTATATTTTGGTTCCTATATTTATACAACGTGACCTTAACCTTTTTAAAAACAATAATTTTAATGGGATAAATATCAATGTCATTACTCATTTCATCCAAATATATCAAGTGAGCCACTCATTGTAAAAATGACTTGATTTGGTCACTATATTTAAAATTTGTATCAAGAAGATCATCTGGAAATGACTAAAATGATACTCTCTCCGTCCCAGCCGGTTCTTTACAGACGACTAGGACACGGAGACCAAGGAATATAATTTAAATAGTGCGTGTAATAGTGTAGTAGTGGGTGTAATAGTAATTTTATTGTTAAAATAAGTAAAGTAGTGGATGTAATAGTGTAAAGTGTTGAAAAAGTAGAGTAAAGTAGTGGAGTAGTGGGTGTAATAGTATAAAGTGTTGAAAAAGTAGATTGAAGTAATGGATGTAATAATTTATTTTATTGTTAAAAGTTACTATTTTTGGTATGTAAAGAAATGGGTGGGACGTCCCAAAATAGTAACTGTAAAGAATCCGTTGGGACGGAGGGAGTAATAATTTTCAACTTTTAAATGATTAAGATGATACAAATTTTCAAATTGGTGACTAAATTGAGTCATTTTTACAATGAATGACTCATTTGTTATATTTGGATGAAACGGGTGATGATCTTGATACGTATCTCTAATTTTTAATCTAAACATGCCTTTGAAATACTAAACACAAAACTCTTTAAACACAAAACTCTTTAAACACAATTTAATCACGATCAAACACAAATACCGACATGATGCCGAGTTCAATAACCTGTAACTGATCTTCCGAAAGTTGTGATTTCAATTCTCTTAGGGATATAAATGCATGTATACATTTAATTATTCAATTCATAGCTAAAAATATAGAGGTAAAACTATTTTTTTTATATTCATTTAATCTCAACTTTATCCGTTTAATGCAATTATCAAAGCCAAATAGTATAAATTGGAACATATCTAACTCTTTCACAATAAATTAAATACAAAAATAAGATATATAAAGAAGCCCGTGCATAGCACGGGATTTAAGCTTGTTGTTAAAAGATAAATCTCAAAGAAAAATAAAAGTTAAGATTATTTTTTAACATTTGTACCTATATCGAGGATCTATTCTCAAAATTTTGCTTTGGGCCGCAAATTAGGTTTAGAAAGCCCAAACATCACCATCCGCCCTAATCACCCAATATAAATATCTAGCAATAGTTCCACCTCCCTACTTGTTCCATATAATATCGAGATTTCAGCCTCCTAATTTGTTATGTTATGTTCTTGGATGCAAAATTGGTATGTATTCCTACATCGACAAAATCAATCTATCAGTCAAGTAAAGTTTTCTTCCCCTTATAAGTTTTTATCATTTATATATTTGTCACAAGAAAGCTCACACATAGTAAAAGCTTATATTGAAATGATAGTGAAGCTTGTTTATATTTATTTTTTTGTCATTTTAGGTTTCTCCCTATCATAACTGAATTAATCCAGGTTACATATGATGTTTCTTTGTAGAATAAAGATATGAATTTTCAAACATATCTTTATGTGTATGTGCATCTATTAGATTTATCAAAAATACATATTTGTTTATTCAATGAATTATTTTTTGTAGTTTAGGTTCTTGGCTGCACTATGACGATTATATATAAATAAAGTATATGTAAGCCTTTAACTAAATTATGAATATGTAAAATGTGATGTTGCTTATAAGAATACCATAAAGCTTAATGTTGTGTTACATCTAAGCAATAAATTTTTCACTCTTCGCTGGGCTATCAAAATAGAAGTAATTTTTTTTGTCTTGTTTATACTTAAGAATTTGATATATTTTCGTATTTTAACTTTTTTAAATTATATTTGTTTGTTTATTATTTTTAAGTTAATTTTGTTTGTTTCTTGTTTTTTTGCTCTGTTATTATTTCATATTGAAGGCTCATCATTATTCGTTAATAATCCGATCCGATAAGGGTCCGATCCAATAACGAACGGATATGGATTTTGTATGATCCGATCCGAATATATTATATTTATTATATATTTTATATATTTATGTAATATATATATATATAATATATAAAATTTTATATAAATATATATATAATTTCTTTGCTTAAATACATATATAATATATAAAATTTTATATATTTATGCAATTTCTTTGCTTGTAATCCAGAGAATTCTTCTCGTACTTGTAATCCATGGAACTTGTATTGTACTTGTAATTTTTTCAATTTGCTTGCTTGTAATCCATTGCTTTTATTTTACTTTACTAGCTATTTGATTGCTTGTATAAATTTTGTATCTATTAATTCACATTGACCATTTATTTGTTATTCATTTCTTTGTCATGTTAGTAAAATTTGTGGACCGATGAAATGTCATGTTTAGTAATTATCAGGAAATGGTAGACAAGCATTTATTCATCAGGTTCTACCACAAAGGAGAGTTTAAAAAAACAAAATATTCATGCGGAACCTGCACCAAGATTCCTGAACCCGCTGATGCTGACAGATTATCATTCTCGGTAATTATGGAGCATGTGAAAGATGATGTTGGATACCCTGAAATTGGAGGAGTTTATGTGAAGAAAGGAGGAGGTGGTTGGAAAATAATCAGTAATGATGCAGATATGATTGGTCTAGCAAATGGGTTAAAAGACGGTTCATCCTTGGATCTCTATATCGACACTGTTGTTGACAAAGCTATTGAGCCCGCTGCTCTGATACAGCCCCATGTAATCATAAGACCAAGAACACAATATTTTGAAGGTAAAATGTAGTTGGCTAGATTTATTTCATTGCTCTTTTTAAGTAATGATACATTTTATAATTTTGTGTCATAATTACTGTTTTAGGTCCTAATTTCCAGTTGAAACGGAAGTTTGTGACGATTCAAGATCTTAAGCAACAACAGTTGGATAAAAAGAAGTCTGCAACACCATGCGAAAATGAGAAGGGACATGACAAGCAGAGTGACAATATAAATAAAGAACCAAGTGAAAATGACAAGCAGGTTTTTTTTTTGATTTTGTAAACATTGTTATCATTTTTGTCCTTTTTACTTTATTATTATCATGTCATATATTCGAGTGTGTTATTTGTTTTGCCTTGATGTAGGTGAAAATTGCAGATTTTGAATTAAAGAGAAGAAAAAGAATGGAAGAAAACCAGAAAGAAGCTGAAAAACTGAAACTAAAGGAGAAGGCAGCTGAGTTTTTTGCTGCTGAGAAATCCAAAATAAAAGCAAAAAATATAGTTGTAGAGGAACGGTCAGATCTGGAATTGCCATTGGATAGGGACTATGTTTCTGGACATGATAGTCTAAGCAAAGAGGAAATAGTGCATGTTATTCCCCAAGTATGTCATAATCTGATTTTGTAAAAAAATGAACTAAATTGTATCTTTTATTTTTTTGGAACTTAATACAACTGTTTGTTTTGATTTCATTTTGCTTATTTAATTAGAAAAAAAAGAAAGTTCAGAAGGTGAAGGATGTCGCGTGTAGACGAAGTACCCGTTCATGTGCAACTAATAATGTTGTAGGGAGAACAGAGGTATATGAATAAAGAATTTAGCTCTTTTTTTTGTTGCTAGTTTCCATATTAATTGATTTACATATATTTATTTTGAATCATGTCATATAGTACAAGAATCAGCTAGCACTACTACTTGTCTAAATTTAGCTATTTTGTATGTGTATCTTATTTTGTTTATGCTGTTGTAATTTGAGATACATGATTTTTATTATTTTTTTTGCAAGGCTACTGATGGAGAGCTACCACCTCCTCCGCCACTACCACTTCCCCCTCCACTACCTACTGATCTTACGAAGCTACATAGGGTTCCTGTCAATGAAGGAATTGGTTCGATGAAGACATTCTTACAATTGCAAAAAAGCAAAAGGGACATGGAAGAGCGACAAAAGCATGCCAATGACGTGGACAATCATGGAGCTGATAATGACAGTAACCATGCACCACCAGTCGTTAGTGTACATGAAACAGGTTTGTGTTTACTCTCATAGCTATTAGACTTACTCTATGGTTATGTTTATGTGTACTGATTTGTGTTTACTCTCATAGGTGAAACTAGTACAAAAAAAACTAGAAGGTATAGAGGACCTACAAAGATGAATCATGTCTTCACCCGGAAGTACAATGAAAGGCCAGCGCTTGGCTTTAATCATGAGCTCCAGCCCGTGTCAAAAAATAAAAAGGTGGTTGCTGAATTGAGCAGTTTCTTGGGAACGATAGCAAGGCTACACATTCCACTTGATTTTGTTAATTGGTCTAAAGTTCCAGAGGAAGAAAAAAATGGATGGTGGGAATATGTTAAGGTAAAATAAAAAGCACTATATTTATTTTTCGCTATCTTGCTCAATTTTTTTACTATATGTTATAAAACTCACTAATTCTTATTAATTATTTATAAGTAGTTAGTATTTTTAATTACTTTACCAGTCAAAGTATATTATTCCCGAGGAAGGGAAAGATTGGGTATTGAGGACACTTGATGATAATTGGAGAGTATACAAAAGTCGTGTTAAGAGTCGATGCTTTACCAAATACAATAATGATGAGGACCGGATAAGGAGCAAGCCTCCAAACATTCCATTGGAAAAATTCAAGGTGCTGCTAAAGTATTGGAGTGATGAATCAGTGCGGGAGAAAGCTGCAAAGTGTACTGCAAATCGGAAACATGTGACTGATACTCATTCTGTCGGTCGTACCAGTTTTGCCCAGCTTCGTAGTAAAATGGTATGTTAGACCCAAGAGTGATTTTATTTAACATACTCCCTGTGTTTCATTTTTTGTACGGATAGTAACTATGTTTTCTTCATTTTATGGTAGAAAACTAATAAGTTTGGCGGTGCAAATCCTACAAAATCTCGGTTTTATCCAAAATCACGCAAAGGTCACAACAAGAAGGTAAAAATAGCATATATATATATATATATATATATATAGTTTTCGGCAAATATATATGTATCTTTGCAATTTGCTTTTTACGGATTATGCCATTAGTATTTACCACTAATGCAATTGTGAATATTTGTAGGCTAATAAAGATGGTGAAAATGAGGAGGAATCAGATGATGAGGATGAAGAGATGGTAGAGCTTGACCTTGCAGCTCATAGACCAAATTGGCTTGTTGGTAGAAGTGGCAGAACAAGGAAAACGAAGAAAAATTTGTCCAAAAAAGACAACACGGATTCTACAGAACTGGCAAAGCTCAAAGAAGAGATAGCTGCTGAACTGGAGGAGAAAATGAAGAAGAAATTAAAGAAGATTTTTGGAAAATTGGCTGAAATGAATCATGCTCTGAATGTCAATGTGGACCAATTGTGTGCTGAAAGTTCCGTTGACAAGGTTAATGCAGATGATGAGGGCGACGAAGATGATGAGAATGAAGAAGAGATGGATGCAGATGATGAGGTAGACAGAGCAAAAGCTGCCACATGATAACCTTATGTTTAAATTATGTGTTAATGGTTGGCTTGCTTTATCCTTTTTGTCTAATTAGTAGTGAAGCCAAGTGTATGCGACTTGTTCAGGTTGATAACTAATTAAGTGTATGCGACAAGACTACTTTGTCATTTTATCTTGACTTATCTTTTGGATGGTTTTTATGAGGATGTCATAATTGTAATGGTGCTACTTTTGAACTGTTGGTAATTAATAGTTACTATGAAATGATATTAATGTTTGGTTTTACTTGCATTTGTGGCTTTTTATGCCTGGGTAGTTTGTATTTTCAAAGGTAACCATTCACCTTAATTTTTATAAATTGTTGCAATTGGGTCCAAATATGTTGCAAACAAATATTACAACAGCTATTGCAAAAAGGGTATAAACTGTTGTAATTAGTCTAACAAATTCATTGCAATTGGACTAATATTTGTTGACTTAAAGTGATTTATTTTTCAACCATTTGTTATTGCAATAAAATGTTGCTACATGTCTTTATTGCAATGATTTTTATTGTTGTTGTATGGTACTCAAATCGTTGTTAAATGGCTCTATTGCAACATGGGCGGATGCAACGCTGAAATTTTTTGCATTCGCTGCAATAAAATCTATTGCAATAAATATTGGCCTTAAGGCAATGTATTTGACTATCTGTGGTGTTGCAATATGCGATCTATGGTGTATTGATTCAAGTTTGATGGTAAATAACCAATCCACCACAACTGCCAAAACTATATAAACTAATGTAATGTATCATTTATCTTTTTCAATATAGTTTTCTAGTGAGGAAGAAGTAGAATATGAAATCTAAGTCTACAAGGAAGAAGAGATCCTCTACTATTAAGAGGAAGAAGCTTGTTAAAGAATCGCATGGCTTGACAATCAATTATTTAAATTTTAATATAGATCTTCATTCTACAAGCGAAGATTTTGTGATGAAGTTCAAAATTATGGAAGAAAGACAATCTGAATTGTATGCACGTTCAGTTGGGCTTAATGAAAAATATGGATAAGTTAGTAATGCATTTTTTTGTTTTATTTAACTATCATTTTTGTGTAGACATTCGCTTTTGATATGTCACCAAAGTTTTCAATATTGTTATTGTAGGGAGGTGATTGAACTTTTAGAAGGTGGTAAATTACAAAATTTCGGGGAGACATCCAAAGAAAAGAATGATCTTACATCTTCCTATTCTGATGATATCTGCAGATATGTTGAAGACACACGTGCATCATTGGATAACCATACTACATATTTTAAGGCGAAAGAAGAAATGATTCAAGAATTTCACAAATTTAGTGACACATGGAATATACAGCCTTCTTGCGGAGATAATCTAACGATTTGGTGTAGTCATGAAGAATATGTATACATGATTTATCATAACGCATTCATTCAAAAAGTTGACCATAACTGCGATACCATGTAAACCCTCATCAACGAATCTTTATTATAATTCTGCAAATCTACGATTCCGGACATAAAACACACCAAAACTCTTACAAAAAGAGAAAATCGAACCCAAAATATGGATAAAAAAAACATAATTACTGGATAGAAAATATGGTTAGTTAATAAAGAATCATCTTGTTTGTTTGCTGACATTTTTTTCTTATAATATATTGTTACAATTATTTCTTAGTTTTCCAATATTTTAATATTTTCCCACCATCTTCCTTTTACTCTAACCACCAATAAATCACCAACGTTATAACTAAAATCACTACAATTAAAAAAATCTTTAACGTTAACCAAAAATCACCGCACTCCTATCATTCACCACCACGTAACCACCCGCCATCACCACCATCATATCATCACCAAAATTTAAAAAAAATAATCATAAAATATCATCAAAAAAATTTAAAAAAATAAGTAAATTAAAATTATTATCCCCTATCTATCACCACCACCAACAATAGAATCACCACAAGGAAAACATACCCAAAACATTCATTCGGAATCAATAAAATTTATAACAAATCACCAAAATTTGTATGAAAATCACCACGGCAAAATCAATTATGAAAATGTTTGAAGATGGAGATGTATACGAATTTGAAGGAGATGATTACGAAGAAGTAGGAAAATGGGAATCAAATAGAAGGGGAATGGACATCATGATGGGTCAAACTCTTCTTAAATGGTGGTTATCATCTAAAATATGTTTTTTTAATAAGTAGGCTTATATGCTTGGGTGAGCGAAAATCGAACCCTAAGACATGGGACGATAAGTGATAAGCTCTACCAAGAATGGACATCATGATGTGTCAAACTCTTCTTAAATGGTAGTTATCATCTAAAATATGTTTTTTTTAATAAGTAGGCTTATATGTTTGGGTGAGCGAAAATCGAACCCAAGACATGGGACGATAAGTGATAAGCTCTAACCACTTAGCTATCTCATCGCGCTCATCAACTTATTAATGTCATATTCCATTAACATTTCTCCCACAAATGTATATTATTCTATGTTTCTCTCTCTCTCTATCTCTGCAATTTATAAACCTCCACAAATCCTCTCTCTCCCTCTAATTTATAACTTCCACTAACTTTCTTTTCTACTCATTTCTCATTTACTCTCCTCATTTCTCATTCATTTTGTTATGAGAATCTGTACTATTACATAATAGTCGAAACATTAAAACTTTGTTTGGTCGGTCGGTTAGTCGGTACCGTACCAGTTGATTTTACTTATTTACCCTTACTTAACGGTACATGTTATTTTTACTTCATTATCCTTACTTAATTACTTATAGTTACTAATAACTAATAAATTTCATTTTTCAGGTAAAACATGTTACCTTTTTTATTTTTCAATAACTAATCAATTTACTTTTTCACGTAAAATACATTATCTTTTAAATTTTATCTAACTAAAATTTTTCCTTTTCTAAAAACACTATAAGCAATTCTATTTAATAAAATAAAATATTTTAATTATAATTACTAATAATTAAACAGTTACTTTTTTTTAGCTAAAGTACATTACCTTTCAGTAAAACCCATTCGAGCAGTTTTATTTAAGTAAAATAAAATAATAATAATAATAATAATAATAATAATAATAATAATTATAATAATAATAATAATAATAATAATATAACTAATAACTAACCAATTACGTTTTTCAGCTAAAACATATAATCTTTTCTATATTTTTAAATTAAAATTCATCTTTTTTATAAAAGATCACGGACAACATAAATATAATTATTATTAGATCATATCATTTAAAATTTTAAGCATACAAAATTTATGTCTTAAATTTTTTAATTCTAATTAAAAAAAAGTTTTCATTATATTACAGAGCCTCAGTGCATCGCTAAGCTAGTATTTATAATTTGTGTAATACTATTTTTTTAAATTTTGAATTTATTCTATTTCTTATAATTATGTATAATAAGTGTTGAGTATTGAACACGGTAAAAGAATACAGAGGGGGGGGGTGAATGGATTCTTGAACTTTTCTTGGATTGAGTCTGTGTAGCAGATAAGTGCCTGTGTGTGCAGAAATTAAGGTGCGGATAAATAAACAACACAAGACACAATATCACTTTAATCTAATGCATATTAGATAAAGGTTGCTACAATCTGTGAATAAAAATGGTAGTATTCTCAGCTTCGTTTTTCTCAGAGAGATATAGCTTACAGTGTATGAAAAACTTGACTCATAAAGTTACTAAGTTATGAAGTGAGGCTGTGTCCTTATAGAACATGGATACAGCCTGCTTACTACAAATAAGGTAGCTAAAACAAATTACTTTCTAGTCTGTCTATCCTTTTTGAGTAAGTGTCCAAACGGTTACAGATTTGACTTTGCAAAGCCTGTTTAGATCCACTTCTTTAGCTCCTTGTCTCTTCTATATCTCTCCAAGCTTCCTTGTAGGCTTTCCAGAGCACGTTACAGGTTGTGGTCCATAAAGTGCATTGGCTTGTTGCAGGTTTCTGACTTGTACAATTTCTTCAGTATTTTGTCTCCAAGAATGTATTCGAGAAGTGACTAAGTAAGTGATTCGAGAACTAGAATTGACTTGATCGATAACTCTGAGTTCTCGAATACTGTTATAGTGACATATCGAACCACTTCTCGAATAGCTCTTTTCCATCAGGATTCCTTGAGTTGTCGAATAGAGCATTTGACTTATCGAATCCTCGAGTTGTCGAATAGCTTTCTGAGTCTTTGAGATATCGAATGGAACTTTGACTTGTTGACTCTTTGAGAACTCGAATACCATCTTGACTTGTTGACTTCTTGAGTTCTCGAATAGAGTAGTAGACATATCGAATCCCTGAGATATCGAATGAGATATCGAACAGTGTATTCAGAGATATCGAATAGTGTCTTGAGATATCGAATCTCTGACTTCTCGAATGCTGGACTTCTCGAATAGACAAATATACTTCTCGAATTGGTACTTAGGCAAATTCTTCATTTCTTCAAATCCCAACTGTGATTATTTGGTAGTCTTTAACTCCTTGCTTGAGGCATGAACCATGGAACTTCTTTCAAGCATTATTCTAGACTATATTTGTACAGTTACACAACTAGGATTTGATGCCTATTACAAGTACAATACAAACAGAAACTCTACAACTAGAGGTTCCCTCAGTTAAGAGGTCATGTAAGTAATGCAAAGCATTACAAACAATTAGGCTTGTTATTAGATGTATACAGGCATGCCTCTGTAACTAACAATCTCCCCCAAATTGTGAGTGAGACCCTTAGTCACAATTTCATGTCTGATAACAAGCCTAACATACATTAAAGATAAAACTTTTTAAAAGTACAGGTATGTGATTTGATTGAACACATAAATGAAATTACAAGATAAATACTTCTTACAGTATGATGAGGTACTAGCCGTTTTCTTTTGATTGCATCTCCATTGCCTTGGCTTGTAGATCATCATATGCTTTCTGTTTCCTTTCTTTCTCCTTTCTTGCAATCTCATCTACTGCTCTCATGATTTCTGTCATAGCATCCAATTCTTCAATCATAATAGAGTTTTTGAAATCTTCAAGCACTGGCTTCAGAATGTTGGCAGGATAGTGACTGAGTAGGTTCATTCTTATATTGACATTGTCTTCATTTCTCCTCCTATACTTCACCACATAGGGATCAAACTGAACTCTACACAATCCCTTTGCCCTTAGCTTTTCTGCTTCAATCTCCAGTCTATCAATTTCTTTCTCCCTTTCTAACCATTTCTCATAGCAGCCCTTTCTTATCTTCTCGGCATATTCTTTCTTCATTTTCACAAAGTCAATCAATTCTAGCTTCCATACTTTCTCCATCTTGTCTTTAGAATCCAGCAATGCAATGATTCTTTCTATCTCATACAATTTACCCCAATGTTGACAACCCCATTGTTTGAACTTCATTTCTTTCCCATCAGTGTACTTGATTACAAGGTGATCATCCACAATTGCAGCATAGCATATCTTTTGAGCTCTTAGAAATAGCAGTTGCTCTTCATCAAAGTCTTCATCAAGTGGCTGGAGTTTTAATCCTGGAATGATTGTTAGGGCTCTAGATTTGGATAGCTTCACTCTCCTTGCAGCATGTTTAAATTTCATCCTCTTGACATGATTGCTTGGCAGAAATCTTTGACCTTGGTTGGTAGACCATAGTAGTATTCCATTAGCAGATTGCTTTCTGAAACATACACATGGTTTCTTGACTTGAATCTTCTTCTTTTCTTGAGATGGTAAGACAGTTGCAGAAGCCATAGATGTAGATTTTGCTAGGTCACTACTAACAGTATTCACCCTAGACTTAGAGTCTTGTGTTGTGGTGAGGTTACTGCTAGCAGTGCCTAAGGCTTGCTGTCTTCCACTCTTTCTCACATATGTTTTACCCTGATCATCATCATCCTTTTCATCCTTGTCCCCCTTTTTCTTCTTATCTTCATCACCCTTATCTCTCCTGTGATGTCTTCTCCTCCCATCACCTTTGTCTTCAGAATCATCATCCTTATTTCTCCTAGGTTGAGCCATCTCTGGAATTTCACCAGTTGCAATATAGGTTCTGAGGATATGCAGTGCCTCAATTTCTTCAGCATTTCTGGCTCCAACCTTCTTCTGTAGTTGATCAATGATAGCAATGATCAGTCTGTGATTTCTGGAGGTGAGATCATGAGGAATGACCAATTGCTTGATATCTTCAATTCTGGTACCAGACTGATAAATGATTGTCCATGGCTTCTTGATCACTTCTGGTAGCCTTGTAGGTTGGCCATTCCTCAAATCATCAAACAGACTCTTGCTGTTCTCATTTTTCTTCTCAATGATCTCAAGTATGGCATCTATCTCTGAGTGCTTTAGGTCTTGTAGAGTCTGGTATGTTAGATGCCATATCTTTAGTTTGGAAACCATCACTATCTCCTTGACCCATATATTGTTGACTTTCTTGGGGATGACAGTGATGTAGTCTATCTGCTTCTTCACCTCCCTCAGATAAAACTGAGTGTCACCAACCTGTTCCCTTATGGCTTTCAGAAACTCCAAGAAGGCTTTATCATGATAGACATTGGAGTTAGCAACTTCTTGTAGCTTGGCCTCAGTAACAACTTTGACTTCTACATGCTTGGCACTCTCAGATATAGAGATTGGAGGTTTGTCAGATGGCATACTCCCTGCAACCACTGTGGTAGTTATGGATTGCTTTTGTCCTCCAGGAGTAGTGATGTGCACAGTTGGTAAGGTGACAACTGGCAAGATAGATGGGGGCTCATCTACTTTGGCTTTTCCCTTGCCAGGCACATTTGCTAGAGACTTAGAAGCCCTTTGTTGACCACCCTCTTTGATTATTATGCCTTTCTCACTCTTTGCCTCCCCCTTTGCATTTGAGTTCCTAGCCTTCTTCTCCCCCTTAGGCTTGTTGTCAGGCACAGAGGCTATAGAAATGTCCTTTGGGATTGAAGATTCATCAGGTAGAGGGAGACCCATATGCTTCATCATTGCAGCTAACATGGATTGTTGATGCAGAAGGACATCAGCTGTGGTGGATGCTTGAGTGTCCAACTGATCATTTAGCAATGCAACCTTTTCTGTGAGATGAGCATTGGTCTTGGTGAGAGTAGCTACCTCCTGCTCAAGAGTGTTGACCTTAGTGAATAGCTCATTGGCCTTAAAACCAGATAAAGATTGATCCTGCACCCTCTTCACTTCATATTTAGACAATTCATGCACAGGAACATCAGTCACTAGCCTATCTCCATAGAGATTCTTGAACATTATCCTCAGCATGGCATTGGCATCTGTAGTCTGGTCAGATAGATTCTGAAATTGATGCCCCAGACCTGTGACAGTATCCTTTAGCAGAGCCAGCCCAGTGTCCATGTGAGTGCAGGTAGAGTTGCAGTGTTTGATGTCCTTGAACACACTGTCCAATTGAGGAAATTTAGCATCAAAGGCCCTCTTGACTTCTGCTACTGAAGTGGCTGTCTTGTCACACACCCTGTTGACTTCAGTTTTGACTCCCTTGCCAAGATAGTGTGCAGCCTTGAGGAAACCCTTGTAGGAATCATTTACAGCTTCATACACTTCACCAGATGACAGGGATTTTGAATTGGAGCCCAGTGAAGTGATGTATTCCTCCCTGAGATACTGAAGTGCTTCATCGAGAGTAATATTATATTTTCCTTGCAACCAGGCATCTATGTTGCCATCTCTCTCAGCATCATCAATGATCTTTGACTTCTGCACTTCCACATCATCCCTATGGCATAACGGAATAGCCTCATAGTCTGGATTGGGCATGTCTGCAGTGAGAAGGTGCTGAGCAATCTTTGTGAACTCAGGAATCTGATCCACAATTAAGCTTTGAAGTGCTTCAACCGTCAATTGTTATGGAACAGACCCTGATCCTGAAGCACTGTCATGTTGCACAGGCTTCAGCCATTTTGACATGAAGTCAGAGCTAGAGCTAGGCAAGCTAGACTCCTCAGTTACAGATGCAACTTCTGTAACCGGATGGATTGACTCTACTACTGGTGTCACCACAGAAGTGGGATGAATCACACCAGCAGTTGACACAGGCACAGAGTCTCTAGTAAAAACTAGTGGAACCTCTGTGTTTGTGATGGTGTCATTAGGAGATGCCTCAGCATGCATTCCCTCACCATCTAAATGGGGGTTCTGAGTGGTGAACAAAGTGTCATGCACTAAGTCACTTGAAATGATTGGCTCATCAAGAGAAAAGAATTCTTGATGATCAATACCTTGCATCTCAGTTGCCTGAGTTGCAGGTTCCAAAGAAATTTCAGAGTTAGATTCTGGAAGAGAAGTGTGTTTAAGAGTAGATTTTGGCAACTCCCCCTGAGAGATAGAGGGAGTTTCAAATGTGATGTGCTCTCCACTCAGTGTTGTGCCAGCCTTATCACTCCCATGTGCTGACTCTATACAAGAAGGTGCATTGGGGAGAATGCTTGATTCTATAGGTGCACCCTGTTGAGAGGATACACCCAGTGAGCTGTGTGCCCCTGATTTTACAACTTCAGCCATTTGTGTGACTGAAGAGGTGGTCTTAGTTTTCTTCTTCTTTGTTCTGTGTAAGGGTAACTCAGGTTCCTCACTTCCTAGACCTAATTCAACAGCTAATGCTGCTTCAGACAAGATATTTAAAGGTGCAGACATTACTTCCTTTCTCTTCTTTTTACTAACATCACCCTTTTGAGAGGATGATGCAGTTGGCTCAGTATGAGGTAGAGTGTTTGGTTGAGAGGGTTGGTTAGCAGGCCCTGGGTTAGCATTTTGTTCTACTTGCTTGGGCTGTGCTAACTTAGATTTTGCATCAAATGTTGGCATGTTGTGGGGGTAAGTCCTAAACAAACTCTCCATATGGGGAGTTATGTTCAGTCTTACATCCACATCATTCCTAGTTTCCAAGTTACCAAAAATGAGTTTGGTCATGGACTTAGGATAGCCTATTTTATTTTTATCAATCCCAGGCAATTCAATCAATGAAGCATTTTTATAATTAAGTACAGATTGAATAAAGCGAGGGAAGAAAATGTCAGTACCTCTCTTGGTTGTGTTCTTACCAAGTCTCCCATATAATTCTTGAAGTATGATTTGGCCAACATCTATCTTCTTTCCATAGGCCAAAGCATATCCAATTTGCTGCACAGGTGCACTGATTTGATCAAAGCTTGATTTCCTGGCAGTGAAGACTTGGAGAAGAGTTGCAAACACATAGCTCCACTCCTTTCTCAGATTCTTTCTGTTTAGCTTTCCAAGGTTAATCCCATCTGAGTAGTTTATGAACTCAAAGAATTCCTCCAACTCTGCATTAGTGGCCATTCTGTCAAATGACTCTTGTTGTAGTCCTAGTGCTTGGTTCATGTCTGCAGTAGTGATAGTGATTTCCTTATCTTGAACCTTGCAGTAGATGACATATGAAGTGATTGCGTTTTCCAGGGCTACAACCTCCACAATAGCAGTACTCCAGAATTTTTCCAGAATATCGAGATATAGAGTTGGGTTGGCAGAGAGTGCATCCTTGATATATGACTCAGCCATCCATTTCACAAAGCACTTGAAATTTGCATTGGGTGCTTCAACATCACTAGTGAGAGCGATGAAGTTGGTGTTGAACTTTACTGTTGCCATTTGTGTAGAAGAGAGAAAAGAAATTGAAGGTTGAAGAAGAAATTTGGCTTTTCGTAGCTAGGGTTTCAGGGGTTTAGAGAGTGTAGATGCTTGAGAAATCGAATGAAATGAATCGAATAGATGTGAGATTGTATAAGTATGAAGTACTTGAATTGTCGATTAGCAGACTGTTTTGTATCGACAAGTCAGGCATTCGAGAAGTAGAAAACAACTATTCGAGAAGTCAAGAATGGCTTAATCGATAACTCAAGCAGATAGAAACTCACAGCTGGCAGTTATCTAACTTAGAAATAATTCTAAATTAAATAAAATGTGTTTTTATGAGTGAATTAAATTTTTAGATAAAAATCCAAAATCGGTTAAAATTCAGCGAGAATTCAGCCTTTTCAAATGATTCGAGAACTCAAATATAGTGTTCGAGAACTCAATCATTCGAGAACTAAGTTACTATATTCGAGAAGTCAAGAATTCCTCTATTCGATATCTCAGAAAGTCTCTATTCGAGAACTCAAGAGTACTCTAATGAGACTTATTAGAGATGTCGAATAGTGAATCATTCGAGAAGTCTGACTTATCGAACTATACCCATCACTCATAAAAATTTGATTTTCACTATCTTGTAAAAATTTACCAGACATATTCATTGAAAAATATCCTAGCAAATCAAATAGTGATTTTCTCAAAATTTCATAGAAATTTTAAGTTAATAAAAATATGATTTTCAACATATGCAACAGATTTGAAATATTTATAAATCATATTTCAGCCAACACTTACTCCAAAAATATTGAGAATTTAGATAAAGTAAGTGTTTACTGCTGCAACAATCTAGATGATGTATTCACTTAGCCAGAATCTGAAGAATTCAGCATTCCAATCTCACTTACCAACCTTGTGAAGGTGGCTTCATCTAATGGCTTAGTGAATATATCAGCTAGTTGTTTATCTGTAGAGACATAATGCAACTCAATGGTTCCATTAGTTGCATGTTCTCTTATGAAATGATATCTGATGTCAATGTGCTTTGTTCTAGAATGATTGACAGGATTGGCAACTATAGAGATTGCACTTGTGTTGTCACACATGATTGGAATTCTTTCCAACACAAGTCCATAATCTCTAAGTTGATTTCTAATCCAAAGCACTTGAGCACAGCAACTTCCAGCAGCTATGTATTCAGCCTCAGCTGTAGAAGTTGACACAGATTGTTGCTTCTTGCTATACCAAGAAACTAACCTTTGTCCAAGAAACTGGCAGCTTCCTGAGGTGCTTTTCCTATCCACTCTGCATCCAGCATAATCAGCATCAGAATAGCCAACCAGATTGAACCCTGTGTCCTTAGGGTACCATAATCCCAAGTTAGGAGTGCCCTTCAGATATCTAAAGATCCTTTTTATTGCAATCAAATGTGATTCCTTTGGATTTGATTGAAACCTTGCACACAAGCATGTAGCAAACATGATGTCTGGCCTACTTGCAGTGAGGTAGAGTAGAGAACCAACCATGCCTCTGTAGACTGAGATATCTACTCTCTTGCCTTTAGCATCTTCATCCAATTTAGTGGCAGTGGCCATGGGTGTCTTGGCAGGTGAACAATCTTCCAAGTCAAACTTCTTCAATAAATCATTGATGTACTTGGTTTGACTGATAAAGATACCATCCTTCCTTTGACTGACTTGCAACCCTAGAAAGAATGTCAACTCTCCCATCATACTCATCTCATATCTGCTCTGCATGAGTTTAGAGAATTTCTCACACAGTTTCTCATTTGTAGAACCAAAAATGATATCATCCACATAGATTTGAACTAGGATCATATCATCACCATGCTTCTTGTAAAACAGTGTCTTGTCCAATGTGCCTCGAGTGAATTGATTTTCAAGAAGAAATTGTGATAGAGTATCATACCATGCTCTTGGAGCTTGCTTAAGTCCATACAGTGCCTTAAGCAATCTGTAGACAAATTCCGGGAAATGTGGATCCTCAAAGCCAGGTGGTTGTTGCACATAAACCTCTTCTTCCAACTCTCCATTTAGAAATGCACTCTTGACATCCATTTGATAAACTTTAAAATTTGAATGAGCAGCAAATGCCAAGAATATTCTAATGGCTTCCAATCTAGCAATAGGGGCAAATGTCTCATCATAATCAATGCCTTCCTGTTGAGAGTATCCTTTTGCAACCAGCCTTACTTTGTTTCTTATTATTACACCATCTTCATCCATCTTATTCTTCAGAACCCATTTTGTTCCAACAATGGTTCTATTCTTTGGTGCAGGCACAAGTTCCCATACTTTGTTCCTTTCAAATTGGTTCAGCTCCTCTTGCATGGCAATAATCCAATCTGGATCCAACAATGCATCATCAAGTTTCTTAGGCTCAACTTGTGATAGAAAACATCCATAGAGGCACTCATTTTGAGTTGCTCTCCTAGTCTTTACTCCTGCATTAGGATCTCCAATGATTTGCTCTGCAGTGTGTGATCTATCCCATTTTCTTGAGTGTTCAGCCTGATTTCTCATTCTTGATGTTGCTTCATCATCCTCATCATGATCATCCTCATTTCCTCCCCCTGTGAAGTTGCCATTACTCACAGGTGTGTCTTGGATGCTTGTTTCTCCACTATTGATTGGCACAAATTCTTCTCTTGTATCATTATTCACCTGAGTTTGTTGAACTTGAGTTTCAACTCCAGTTTCAGTCTCTTCATCAGAATCATCTAGGTTATCAAACTTCAATGGATCTTTGTCTTCATCATTGGCTTCTTCTAGTCCAGGTAGTATGCTGTCATCAAATGTTACATCTGTGCTTTCTATAACTTTCTTTTGACTGATGACATAAACCTTGTATGCAATTCTTTCCATAGAATAGCCAAGAAAAATTCCTTCAAATGCTTTTGCATCAAACTTTCCAACATATTCAGAATTGTCCTTAAGTACAAAGCATTTGCTTCCAAAAGTATGAATATACTTCAGTGTAGGCTTCTTTCCAGTCATCAAGTTGTAAGGAGTCTTTCCAGTGTTTTTGTTGATGAGGGTTCTGTTCTGAATATAGCATGCAGTGCTCACAGCCTCAGCCCAAAAACATGTGGGCATTTTTGCATCAAGTAACATTGTTCTAGCAGCCTCAATTAGAGTTCTATTCTTTCTCTCAACAACTCCATTTTGTTGTGGAGTCCTTGGAGCTGAGAATTGCTGAGAAATGCCATTCTCTTTGCAGAATGCTTCAAGTGTGGCATTTCTGAACTCTGTTCCATTATCACTCCTCAATGCAATCACACTTGCATCGTTTGCCTTTGCTTCCTTGTCAACTTTCTTTATATGCTCAATGATTACTTGTGGAGCCTCATCTTTTGATGCCAGAAATTCTACCCATGTATACCTTGAAA
Source organism: Kitagawia praeruptora (assembly GCA_037693485.1). Taxonomy (NCBI): domain Eukaryota; kingdom Viridiplantae; phylum Streptophyta; class Magnoliopsida; order Apiales; family Apiaceae; genus Kitagawia; species Kitagawia praeruptora. The sequence goes on along the minus strand of CM075344.1, from coordinate 44,289,621 downwards.
AATCATCAACCATTACCAGGGCATACTTCTTTCTTCCAAGTGACATTATGTTGATAGGCCCAAACAAATCCATATGGATAAGTTGTAGTGGCTTGGTTATAGATGTCACTGTCTTTGACTTGTGGCTTGATCTCTTCATTTTTCCTTTTTGACAAGCCTCACACACTCCTTCTTGGCAGAATTCAAGTGTGGGCATGCCTCTCACTAACTCTCTTTTGACTAGAGAATTAATGGCCTTAAAGTTCAGGTGTGATAGTTTCTTGTGCCACAGCCAACAATCTTCATTTGATGCTTTTGAGTAAAAGCAACAAATTTTGTCCTTGTTTGCAGAGTCCATATTGGCTACAAACAGGCTTCCCTTCCTTACTCCAGATAGAGCAAAATCACCAGTCTTCTTGTGGGTGATCAAACATTCATCTTTGTCAAAATTCACTTTGAATCCTCTATCAGTAAACTGACCAACACTTAACAGATTATGCTTGAGCCCCTTGACTAGTGCTACATCTTCAATGATGACATTTCCAACTTTCAGCTTGCCATATCCCAATGTGTTACCCATGCTGTCATCTCCAAAAGCAACCATTGGGCCAGCCTTTTCCTCATACTGTGATAGCAGGGCCATATCACCAGTCATATGATTTGAGCATCCACTGTCCAAAATCCACATGACCTTCTTCTCACTTTCTTTGCCCTGCAAACACAAAGGTATTACTTTTCCTTTGGTACCCAAACAAGTTTGGGTCCATGTGACTTAGAGACAGTTTTATCATAAACAACATGCTTGTTAACTTTCTTAGTGTCAGTCTTCTTGTCACTGTTGGAAGTCTTAGAACCTGAGGTTTCAGACTTAGGTGACAAAGGTACCTTCCTAGCTTTAGGAGGACTTGAAGACTTTGACCTTGTGTAGTGTGTGTGAGAATTGTGACTGATACAACCATCAATGAACTGTCTTCTTAAATTAAAACAACTAGTCATAACATTCATATTGCATGGCATACAATCAAATTTATCACAGAAGGGTGCATCTCTATGTCTTAGAGGCACAGAACAATCATAGAAAGGTTTAGACACACTACCAACAGGTTTCTTGCATGCATGAGTTAGATGATTGGTACTGAAACAGTTCTGACAAGTTTTCCTAGGGGCATTAGGCATATAAGCATAGTTGTTATCCTTGTTAATCCCTAACTTGCCATTTCTGTTCTGTTTCTTTTTAGTCACTTCCTTTTCTGATTCACTCTTCCCAGCTGATACAAACTTAACAAACTTCTTAGGTCTTGGCCTATCAACTATTGGTTTCTTGGTCTTTGACTTGACACTCTCACCCTTAGAGGATGCTAGTTGTTCACTAGATTGTGCCTCATCCTCATCATTCAACATTTGCTTGATGAGTAAGGCATCCTCATCAATTTCAAATGTTGATTCCTTAAAAATTGGATTTTCAGTTTTTCTCAAAATGTGAGGCACTTTATCATAAACAGCTGTGTCCTCTTCAATGACAGCATAGCCTTTCCTTTGTTTGAGAGAGTCATAGTCAAGTCCAATAGCTGCTTTGGGTTTAGCTTCAATTTTCTCACAGTAGGATTGCACTAAACCAGATGATTTCTTGAAAGTTTTAAGTTTGAATTCATTCTCAGCTAATTCATCCCTAAGAGCCTTCTCTACTTGACTAGCACATAGAACCTTGTTCTTCAAATATTCAACTTCTTTCTTAAGGTTTTCTACTTGCATAGCAGTTAGCTCAAGTTCCTCATTCTTTTTGGTTAATACTTCATTTCTAGTAGACAGTTTAGCAATCTCCTCATTAGCAGCAGTCATACTAGTATGAATATTAAACATTTCAACAGATAATTGTTCAATCATGGATTTGTATTCAGAAACAGACATGTCTATAGTAGTGAGAGATGGTACCTGAGAATCAGATGAAGATGAGTCATCCTTGGAGTTGGCCATCAAGGCATAATTGCAGAATTCTTGTTCCTCTTCATCACTCTCAGAATCATCCCAACACTTCCCTTCAGCTATGTAGGCCTTACCATGTGTCTGCTTTTTCAGAAGGGCCTCATACTTAGCTTCTAGCTCAAGATAATCTCTATCCTTCTTTTTAGGCTTCTTGCATTCACTGGCAAAATGCCCTAGGTCATTGCATCTATAACACCTTACAGATGACCTATCCACATAACCGGTTTTGAACTTATTTCTGTTTGGTTTCACAGGTGCCTTGTTCTTGTAGGCTGAATGGTTTTGAGTTTTGGGTTTGAAGGGTTGATTTCTTTTAAATCTGATGTTTGGAAATTTTCTGGCCATGAAAGCATATGAAGTATTTTCCATCCCATCAAGTTCTTCCAGAGTGTAAAACTCCTCTTCTTCTTCCTCCTTTTCCTCAACAGGTTCACTCACCCCAGCTTCAGTTTCTTCATCATCTGCCACCTCCTCTATCCTTAGTTGGCTTGTAGATGCTTCTAGGTCCAGGATGGATTTGTTGACAATCAAGGCACATGATGTGTTTATCATCCTACCTTGGTTGGCTTGGATAGCCCTCTTCTGAAGCAACTCAAGTTCATGAGTCTTTAGGACTCCATAGAGTACATCATAGGTGACTTTGTTCAAATCTCTCTCTCTTAGGGAAATGACTCTTTGCTCCAGATGATTTGGTGAAGACAACAGAAATTTCATATTTAACTCCTTGGTGCTGTAAACCTTTCCATTCATCTGCAACTCAGTAACTAGCTTGTGAAACCTTTCAAACATCTCAGTGATGCTTTCTTTGGGCTGTGCCATGAAAGCTTCATACTGTGTGACCAGTATCTGTTTCCTGTTTTCTTTAACCTCATCAGTCCCTTCACACAACACCTCAATGTGATCCCACATCTCTTTAGCAGACGTGCATGATGCAATGTTTGCAAACATTGACATGTCCATGGAATCAATGATGAGCAACATGAGGTGGCTGTCAAGAGCAACCTTCTCCCTTTCTGACTCTGTCCACTTTGATGGATCCTTGGCCTCATAAGCTCTAGGGATTGTTATGGTTCCAACAGTCTTCTCTGGTATCTCTTGTTGTGGAACAAAAGGGCCATTCTTGAGAATCTCAGGATACAAGGGATGAGAGGCTTTGATGAACAACATCATCTTTATCTTCCAGAGGTTGAAGTTTTCTTTATCAAACTTAGGGACCTTCACCGTTCCTGTAGTCTTTGGTGTATTCGAACTCATGATCGTTTCTCTGTTTTTGAATAAACAGCCCGCTCTGATACCACTTGTTGAGTATTGAACACGGTAAAAGAATACAGAGGGGGGGGGGTGAATGGATTCTTGAACTTTTCTTGGATTGAGTCTGTGTAGCAGATAAGTGCCTGTGTGTGCAGAAATTAAGGTGCGGATAAATAAACAACACAAGACACAATATCACTTTAATCTAATGTATATTAGATAAAGGTTGCTACAATCTGTGAATACAAATGGTAGTATTCTCAGCTTCGTTTTTCTCAGAGAGATATGGCTTACAGTGTATGAAAAACTTGACTCATAAAGTTACTAAGTTATGAAGTGAGGCTGTGTCCTTATAGAACATGGATACAGCCTGCTTACTACAAATAAGGTAGCTAAAACAAATTACTTTCTAGTCTGTCTATCCTTTTTGAGTAAGTGTCCAAACGGTTACAGATTTGACTTTGCAAAGCCTGTTTGGATCCACTTCTTTAGCTCCTTGTCTCTTCTATATCTCTCCAAGCTTCCTTGTAGGCTTTCCAGAGCACGTTACAGGTTGTGGTCCATAAAGTGCATTGGCTTGTTGCAGGTTTCTGACTTGTACAATTTCTTCAGTATTTTGTCTCCAAGAATGTATTCGAGAAGTGACTAAGTAAGTGATTCGAGAACTAGAATTGACTTGATCGATAACTCTGAGTTCTCGAATACTGTTATAGTGACATATCGAACCACTTCTCGAATAGCTCTTTTCCATCAGGATTCCTTGAGTTGTCGAATAGAGCATTTGACTTATCGAATCCTCGAGTTGTCGAATAGCTTTCTGAGTCTTTGAGATATCGAATGGAACTTTGACTTGTTGACTCTTTGAGAACTCGAATACCATCTTGACTTGTTGACTTCTTGAGTTCTCGAATAGAGTAGTAGACATATCGAATCCCTGAGATATCGAATGAGATATCGAACAGTGTATTCAGAGATATCGAATAGTGTCTTGAGATATCGAATCTCTGACTTCTCGAATGCTGGACTTCTCGAATAGACAAATATACTTCTCGAATTGGTACTTAGGCAAATTCTTCATTTCTTCAAATCCCAACTGTGATTATTTGGTAGTCTTTAACTCCTTGCTTGAGGCATGAACCATGGAACTTCTTTCAAGCATTATTCTAGACTATATTTGTACAGTTACACAACTAGGATTTGATGCCTATTACAAGTACAATACAAACAGAAACTCTACAACTAGAGGTTCCCTCAGTTAAGAGGTCATGTAAGTAATGCAAAGCATTACAAACAATTAGGCTTGTTATTAGATGTATACAGGCATGCCTCTGTAACTAACAATAAGCACACTATTAATACATATTAAATTAACTTATTTTAAACTAATATTTAATAGAATAATTATAATATAATCTCGGGAACTATTCTAGTATCTAGATTGTGTAAAAAAAAAATCTAGTATATAGATCAATTGTTGGGTAGAACCTTTCATCCTAGCCCAACCCCCGGGTGAGTAAGGAGACTCCCACCTGCCAAAAGATTTTGAAGCCTAAACTCAGCAGTACCAGTCTACGGTCTACCAGACCACAAGTCCACAACTCACACGCCACAAGTAGATTCGATAGACGCCCACCCGGGGTGTAGCTACCATTCTACGGTCCTAGGAAATTATTCCCCGTCCCTCTAAATTCTTAATATTTGCGGATCAGTGTCCGGCACGAATTTTAAGGTGCAATTTAAGGATAATTCTATAATTTATTTTTGATATTTTTTTTTCTGTTAAAAAAAATATAAAAAATAGATTATATAACTATCCTTAAAATGCACATTAAAATGCGTGACACGCTATTTTTTTATGTTAAGAAATGAGAGGTATGCCAAAATAAATATTTACTCATATCCAACAAAAATATTAAGAATCTTGACCCTAGCTAGCAAAGTTGATGTACAATTTAAATTTATTTTTTTTTGGCAAAATAAAATTTTAATAATTACCCACCAACAAAATTCCCAGGCACCCTGGCAGAAAACACAAATTGTGCATTCTGTGGTATATATTATGTCTTCTGCATGTTACTTCTTAAGCTCTAAATCTGAAGCAAGTCGAGGAGAAGAGCCAACGTGCTAAGGTTGCGTTCGGGGTCAATCTTTATTGCATCAAAGTGCTGATAAGACTTTCCGGTGAAATCATATACATTCCCTCTTTAAGGTGCATTAAGCAGAAGAAAATGGAAAGAAGTATATATCATTTTGGGACTTTTATTGCTTGTTTTTGGGCTCTCATGGCACATGCAGAGTACATGAAGTATAAAGATCCTAGCCAGACCATTCAAGTACGAATCGAGGATTTGATGAGAAAGATGACCTTAGAGGAAAAGATTGGACAAATGACGCAGATTGAACAGAGTGTGGCATCATTTGAAGTCATGCAGAATTATTTCATTGGTAAACTTCATTGCAATTATTCTTCGATATGGGTTTTTACTAGCTGTTAACAACTTGCATGATAAATGATTTGTTATCTGATGGCAAGGCTTATTCCATTACCAATGTTATGAGTTTGAATCCTCATATGATTTAATATTAAGAATTTGCACGATACATATGTTCTTATGGTCTTTGTAGGAGGTGTGTATAACGACAGACGGAGTAATATTCCAGACAAACAGGCACCTCCAGAGGACTGGATCAACGTTGTGAACGAAATTCAGATGGGCGCTCTATCAACCCGCCTTGGGATACCCGTGATTTATGGAGCTGATGTTGTTCATGGCCATACTTTTGCTTACTCTGCAACAGTATTTCCACATAATATTGGTTTAGGGGCAACCAGGCAAGTGGATGTTTTCTAGTCTGTAAACTTAGACCATTACACACATTAGAACTGATCATTCTAATTTGACTGAGTTGTGTTTTATGTTTCCCGAGAGTTGTTTGACTTGTCACCTCTTGGTTTTGTCCTGTAAGAAGGGAATAAAATAAGGGAGTACATGTACATCTGATGATGTGGTTAGATTGATTTTGTTGTGTTAAGCAGGGATCTCACATTGGTTAAGAAGATTGGAGCAGCTACCGCTCTTGAAGTCAGGGCCACAGGAATTCGTTATGCATTTTCACCTTGTATCGCGGTAATAAAATTTGAGGAGAAAACAAATACCGGAACTCAGTAATCCAGCTTTGTAAAATTTTCTCTTTTAACTGCTAAAAGCATTACAGGTTTGTAGAGATCCAAGGTGGGGTCGTTGTTATGAAAGTTATAGCGAAGACCCCAGAGTAGTTCGAGCGATGACTGAGTTCATACCAGGACTACAGGGAGACATCCCTGAGAATTCTCTCAAGGGGCATCCCTTTGTTTCTGCAAAGTAAGGTTTAGTTCTTTTATTGGTGTTCCCCTGTTTATTGCTTTCATTAAAAGTCGAAACGCAAAATGTAAAGATTTTGTTGATGACCTAGATGCAAGACTCCCCCCCCAGTGACCAAATGTCATTGCTCTACTACCTGAACCATCTTCACTCTGATCTCGATACAATTTATATCTTTGTAGGGATAAAGTTGCAGGATGTGCCAAGCACTATGTGGGTGATGGTGGAACTATTAACGGCACTAATGAGGGCAATACTCTTGCAAGCTGGGATGAGTTGCTTAGCATCCATATGCCAGCCTACTATGATTCGATTAGCAAGGGTGTGGCAACTGTCATGATCTCCTTTTCGAGTTGGAATGGAGTTAAAATGCATGCTAATCATGTTCTTATTACTGACTTTTTGAAAAATACTCTTAACTTCACGGTAAGTCCAATTTTTTATAAAAATTCAAATTTTCTGTTTTTTGTTGTTTATGGCAAGGCCAACTAGATTACAATCATCTTCTTCGTTCATTTCCATGGGAATAGAATGCCTAGAGAGAGATAGTATTACATAAGCCTCCAAAATGAACTAGAAACTAAAAGGTGACTAAAACTTTTTCATAGCATTGTATCAAAGGATTAAATGTGATAAGAATGAATAAATATCATACCTGGTAAAGGGAATATAGTCCTTGCAAACAAATATAGCCTAAGACTGCATTATAGGAGTATGGCTTAAACCACATAAAAGGCTGATAGTTGATAGTTGATAGTTGATAGTAAGTTACCCACTCTCCCAAGTCCCAACACATTAGCAGGGTGACCTAATTGAATCATAATTCATATATCTTTAACAGTTTGAAAGAAGCAAAGGACCTCCGATCACGGTTTTGATATTTTTTTCATTGAACTTTTCCAGGGATTCGTCATTTCAGATGCAAAAGGTCTTGACAGGCTGACATCTCCACTACATGCAAATTACACATACTCCATCGAGACTGCAATTAATGCTGGCATCGACATGGTCATTTTCTTGTCATATCTTTCCGGTCTCTTGAACCAAAAGATTTAGGATTTTGTGAAGCAATGATCAAAAAAAAAAAAAAAAAACCAGTTTTAAAGTATTTTGGGTACATTGCAGGTAATGGTACCATTTAACTATACAGAATTCATTTCTGGTCTATCATTCCTGGTGAGAAACAACTTTATTCCCATGAGACGCATTGACGATGCGGTAGAGAGAATTTTAAGGGTGAAGTTCGTAATGGGTCTTTTTGAGAATCCATTGGCTGACTATAGCATGGCCAAGTACTTGGGATGTAAGGTCAGTTTTCCAGTTGCCAACTTCATAGTACTGTTCAGGGAGCATCTTTCTACCAGATGTTCACTCTTTTAATCATTATACTGTATCTGTATGTTGAATAGGAGCATAGAGAACTGGCAAGGGAGGCTGTAAGAAAATCACTTGTGCTGTTGAAGAATGGAAATTCCGAAAAGCAGACTTTGCTGCCGCTTCCTAAAATTGCACAAAAAATACTTGTTACAGGAACTCATGCTGACAATATTGGATACCAATCTGGTGGGTGGACGGTGGAATGGCAGGGTGTTAACGGCATTGTTACAGGGGGTATGATTTCTTGTTTTCTACCATTCCCCTTGCCTATGCACTTTTGATAATTGTAACGCTGTTAAGTGTTTGGTAAATACTTATAAACGCTACAAGTTGAAGGTCAAAATTAGTATTTAATTTTTTGAACCTAAGTTTCTGCTTAGATCTCGAGACACTACTTATTACATGTGCCAAGTTAACAACTCTTGAGAGTTGAGAGCGCAACTTATCATGATGTTAGGAGCATACCTAATTTTGATCATATATCTATGACAAGCTTGAGTAGCCATGATTTCTGAAGCCACAGGTAGCTTGCAGTGAAGAGTCTTTAATATGTGGAAAAAGCTGAAAAAGTTACTCCTGTTTCGTGTTTCCCTCTCATTTATTTATGTACAGGTACATCTATACTAACTGCTATCAAAAGAACAGTTGACGCAGCTACTGAAGTTGTGTATGAAGAAAACCCTGATACCAAGTTCGTCAAGTCCGACGAATTCTCTTATGCCATAGTAGTTGTTGGGGAGTACCCCTACGCAGAATCAGACGGAGACAATATGAACTTAACAATTCCAGAACCTGGACCAAGCATTATCAGCAATGTCTGTGCCACTGTAAGATGTGTTGTCGTCCTTATCAGTGGCCGTCCAGTAGTTGTTGAGCCATATCTTTCTACGATCGATGCCCTTGTAGCTGCTTGGCTTCCTGGATCAGAGGGACAAGGCATTGCAGATGTTTTATTTGGAGATTACGAATTCACAGGCAAGCTTCCAAGGACCTGGTTTAAGACTGTTGATCAACTCCCAATGAATGTTGGAGATGAAAATTATGATCCATTGTTTCCTTTTGGATTTGGCCTTACAACTGAACCTATCCAGACTATTTCAGCAGGAAGAGACAAGTTACAGTAATGGAAAAACAATGGTGTGTGATCCATTCAGATTTTGGGAAAATAAATAACAATGTAGTACATCACTATGTTCTCTTTTACTATGTACTTACTTGATTTTGTCAAATATTCAATAATCATTACTCCCTCCGTCCCTATTTATATGTCCACTTTTGAACATTTCACATATATTAAGAAGAATTAATTTTGATAACAATTTTCCACTAATACCCTTATTTAGTGCCTTAATTGAAGGAAATACAGATGCTTTACTCCATAATCCAATGCAGACTTAATTACTCTTTTCCATTAAACAGCTGATTGTACTTTAAAGCTTGGTTTTTAGTTCCAGAAGCACATTCTAGTCTCAGTAATGGAAAAATAAGGGTGGTGCTAAATACAGTTTAATTTTACTGAATGCAGTTTGTTAATATTACATTTACGTCCTTAGCCGTATTAATTGTGCCAAAGCCTTGCTGATTGGGTTTTGGTTAACGTTGGTTATATTAAATGGAGTATTAAATTCATCATTACTTACTAGTTTTATACAATTAACCAATATTTGTAAATATTATTTATTTACATTTATTAAATTTAATTACTTTTTAAAATCATAGTTTTTCAAAAATATTATTTATTTTAAAAATATGTATTCTACAATTATTATTTCGTTTCATGTTATTGTTATATTATTGTTAAATTTACTTTATTATAATATATTTAAATGTATTAAATCAGCTTTTTATAATATTTATACTTTTAAATTTTTTTGAAATTTACAAACGAAAATACAAAATCATGCGAAATAATTCTTTTATTCCAATTTCATATATATATATATATATATATATATATATATGTATGAGTATAATTTGATAACTAATACCTTTATTACTCATATGTGTATTGCTAAATGATTTGCCATATTTAAATTTTAATACAAAATTTTACGTATTATAGAGTTTATTTGATTATTATGTAAAAATTATTTACGGCTAAAATTTCAAAAAAAAGGTTAATTGGATATTTTAAAATTTTATCTATAGATCAAACTAATTTCCATAAATTTATTTCATTAGAAAAGTAAGTGAAGTAGGTTTTATTGAAAATACAATTAATTAATAATTATAATAATCATATTTTCTCTACTAAATCCACAATAAAAATATTAAATAAATATTGAATGATATATTAAAAAGATTATAAACTATTTTTCATAAATTTATTTCATTAGAAAAGTAAGTGAAGTAGTTTTTATTGAAAATACAATTAATTAATAATAACAACAATCATATTTTCTCTACTAAATCCACAATAAAAATATTAAATAAATATTGAAAGATATTTTAAAAAGATTAAATATAGGTGAATATATTCATGTAAGTTAATAATAAAAAACATTCAGAGCTACACTATTTACTTCTGTACGGAACCCTGCATTTATTAGGGCACATAATATATACCAAAAACACACAAAACAATGGAAGTGTTTAACTGTTCACGTTTTTGCCCAAAAAATTAAGAAGGTCAATAATGTAATTTAACCAAACTGCATTAAGTAATTCTGACCTGCATTTAGAAACTATGAAAAATAATTTGGTTCCTAAAACGTAAACATTTGAAAGTGAGTCAATTTTCTGTAAAAATAATATAATGGGGGTCAGCAAAATGCAATTAATTCTATTATTTATCTATTTTAAAATAAATAGGCTTATATGTTAAATATTTGAGTACGTGTTCTCAATAAATTTTGGATGAAACAAAAATAAAATGAGAATTGTTACATATTTTAAATTTTATCCTAAAACTTTCCCCAAAAATTGATGTGTCACAAGTGAATATGGTAATTTTCCTAATAATAAAAGAGTCTGGATCCGGATCCTCTGTCCCCTTCCTCCGTGTCCCATACTCTTTTTAGTACAAAAAGAGTGCCCCTGCGGGGCCCATTTTAATAAATAATAAAAATGGGCTTCACAAGAGCATTTTTTTGTATTAAAAACAACACGGGACACAAAGGAGACACGGAGGAAGGGGACAGAGGATCCCGGCTCAGTCTGGATCCTCCTTTGTCCCCTATTTTTTTTAATACAAAAATAGTGAGTGTCTTTGATGGGACCCATTTTAATAAATAATAAAATGGATCCCGCCAAGGACATTTTTTTTGTATTACAAAAAGCAGGAACATAAAGGAGACATGGAGGAAGAGGGAGGACCCATAATAAAATAGGATCTCGGGTATATACGTCCCCAATTAAAATTTGAAATTTGACACATTTAACACCGGGTCATTTGATAAAAATTTTGGTAAAACTTTGGGTACCAAGCACTACTCAAATAAAATATGATAAAAAAATTATTATACGGTTTGTACTCTCGAGTCGCGTATACATAAAATGCTGAACGCTCCTGCCCACTCTATTCTCTGAGAAGTGACTCGGAAAGCCGCGACGTTGAATCCAACAAAATTAATCGGGGTAAATACTTGGACTTTACAACTTGTTTGAGATTTGTTCCTACTGATACATAATTCATTCATGTTAATTAATTATTTTTATTCCTAATTCATTGATGTTATTAATTTTATTCCGTTGTTGATTTTTCTTGGGTTTGTTTAGAACTGTGATTAGTTTTGATTTTTAGATGAAATGAAAATATTTTAGCAAGATTTATAGATTCCTAGCTCAGACCAACTAAGCTGTGCTGCATGTACCCATGGGTTTAACTGTGTGTTTTCGGGTGTGATTATAATAAGTATGTTTGTGTTATCTAAGCATTTTATGGGGTGGATTGAATGTGAGCGTACACAGTGCTTTAAGATTTGATAAAATTATTCTTGGCTTTGTTATCTTGCAACAATGGGGTTTTTTTGGAGGGACAATGGGGGTATATTCTCGCTTTTTAGGAAAAATAAGTACATATTTTTAGAAAATGCTAAACCGAACACCGTCATTATGTATGGTGGGACATATTGAATTGGTATATCTCACTCTAATGGAAACTCGGAATTTTTAAGTTTCGGTAAAGGTATGTGCGTAATTATTCAAATTTATGTAATTGACCAAACTAAAAAGAGAATATGTATTTAGGGTTTTCTATACTCGCCATTTATACCTTGGATGGTTGTTTGCATTTAGATGATTATTGCTAAATGTACATGTCTTTGGATTTTGTAAAAGCTTATGACCGTTTGTGTGGTCCATTACCTTAATTAATAATCTAATTATCCTCAAAAAATTATATTCCAACTAACTGATATATCAAAATTTTGAGGGTAGATTATGTGTGCATTGAATTTAATAAAAATAATACTAATAAAGCACCTGGTTTGTATACCGATCTAGCATGCCACTTCATTCAGCATAGCAACAATATGTAGTAATAGGACCTATAATTTTACGTGCGCTCAATAAAGATACCTTTTCAAGTTTGATTATCTCTTCTACGATAGTTTCAATGTGTCAGAATACTCGAAGCAAATTTGAATATACCCTTGAGTAATAGTGTACTGTATTTTGACTTACCCTATAATTTTCTGTTTGTCTGGTTTTTTAAGATTATCACCCTGTTGTGAATTATGATGCTTGCACTAGATTAATTGAAATTCAATATTCTGTGTGATACTGTAGTCTGTACCTTGGTGCTGCATTAATTGCTGTTCAGTTACAGATGCAGATTTTTGTGAAAACTCTTACCGGCAAGACCATCGCCCTTGAGGTTGAAGGCTCGGACATCATCGATAATGTCAAAGTGAAGATTAAGAACAAAGAAGGAATCCCCCCCAGACCAGCAAAGGCTCATTTTTGCTGGTAAACAACTAGTGGACGGCCAGACCCTAGCAGATTACAACATTCACAAGGAGTGTACTCTTCATTTGGTACTGAGGCTGAGGGGGGGAATGAAGGTATTCGTGAAGACCTTTATAGAAAAAACTATCGAGCTGCAGGTGAAGAGCTCGGACACCATTGCTGATGTCAAAGCAGAGATCCAGGACAGAGAAGGCATCCCAGCGTACTACCAAAGGCTGGTTTCTTCTGGCAAGCATCTTGAGGATCGTCATACTATATACAAGGAGCTTGAGGATGCTCTTAGTCTAGCAGAAAACAATATCTCTAACAATTCTATTCTCAGGTTGGTGCTGAGTTTTCCCTATTTTAGGCTGAAAATCTCTGAGACTGGGACAGGGAAGATTATCAATGTGGATGCTTTGAGCTCGAACACTATTCGTGATGTCAAAGCAAAGATTCAGGACAAAGAAGGCATCGCACTGGACGATCAAAGGCTGTTATTTGCTGGCAAGCAGCTTGAGGATCATTGTACTCTAGCATACTACACTATTCCTAAGGAGTCTCTCCTCGAGTTGATGGTACTCAATCACAGTTTTGTTTCCCGTAATAACTTGGTGCAAGTGATGGAAGGTATTTAAATGTTTAACTTGGTGCAAGTGATGGAAGGTATTCAAATGTTTTTGATCTACTCTAAATCAAGTTCATGAAAGTGGTGCAAGTGCTATAATCAAATGTTGTGGATTTCAATTTATAATTTTTAGTTTACTTCTTTCTCTTCTTTTCTTTTCTTTTGTTATAGTCATCTCATCATGAAAATTTATGTACTCATATCCTGCATCCGCCTTCTAACTGAGACGTGCTGATTACAAGTGGCATGTTCTTTATTCCCGTGTTTCTGACCACTTTTAAGCAAGACGTACAGGGTATGTCAGATCTTTCATTTCTAAGCAGGGATGTTCCTACTTTCTATTTGAAACAGCTAAGGGTGAGCTATGGTACTTTGCAGAGATATTTTTTTGTGAAATTAACGTATCTTAGCTGATAAAGATTTACATCCAACTAATATTTCCACACATCAACCACCAACAAATCTTATATCGACCTTTGTAAAAGATTTTTACACATACTCTTTCCTCCACGATGACAGTCGAAACAATCATCTTATGATCTCTTATTTCTGTCTGAATGTACAAATATCAAACAGTTGGGCACTAGAAATCGATAAGACTCTGAAGGATCTTTACACCACTTTCTTTTGTTGCTAGGAGGACGGTCTCTGCAATCAATTTCAGAAATCAACTTCTTTGTTAGACAGATATCAATAATTTACTTCTTTTCGGTCGTTTTTCCTACAGATCCAATTTTGACCGTCCTGCAACAGTAGAAGTGTAATGTTAGGCTTACGAAGTCTAAAACATGAGACAATTTGTGATTAGTGAGCACTTGAGTTTCCGGAAATTACCAGTTGGCCCAAGACTATTGTTAACATCAAATCCCATTTTAAGAAGAGTATGCAGCTCATTGCCCCCATACGGCCTATACTTTTAGGGCCTGTTTGGATTGGGGGTTGGGGAGGGATGGGTTGGGTTGGGAGGGGTTCAAATTTGACAACCCTTGTTTGGATAGAAATTTAAAATGGAGGGTTGGGTTTATAGTGGTTGGTGAGGGGTTAGGAGAGGGTTCTAATATAATGTAAATGAGGGAGCATTTCAACACCCCGATTTGGGGTGTTGGACATGGTTGAAAAAATATTTCAATAATAAAAAAAATACTTCCTAATAAATAACAACAATAAAAAAATATTTCTGAATCAGTATTTCTGAAAAAAATATTTCCGAACCAATATTTCGGGAAAAAATATTTTCGAACCAATATTTCGGGAAAAAATATTTTCGAACCAATTTTTCGAAAAAAAATATTTTCGAACCAATATTTCGGGAAAAAATATTTTCAAACCAATATTTCGGGAAAAAATATTTCCGAACCAAAAATTTGGGAAAAAATATTTATGGATCAGTACTTCAGGAAAAAATATTTCCGAACCAATATTTCGGTAAAAAATATTTCCGAAACAATATTTCGGAAATATTTTTTTCCAAACCAATATTTCCGAAATATTTTTTTCCGAACCAATATTTCGGAAATATTTTTTTCCGAACCAATATTTCGGAAATATTTTTTTCGGAACCAATATTTCCGAAATATTTTTTTCGGAATCAATATTTCGGAAATATTTTTTTCCGAACCAATATTTCCGAAATATTTTTTTCCGAACCAATATTTCGGAAATATTTTTTTCCGAACCAATATTTCGGAAATATTTTTTTCCGAACCAATATTTCCGAAATATTTTTTTCCGAACCAATATTTCCGAAATATTTTTTTCCGAACCAATATTTCGGAAATATTTTTTTCCGAACCAATATTTCGAAAATATTTTTTTCGGAACCAATATTTCCGAAATATTTTTTTCCGAACCAATATTTCGGAAATATTTTTTTCAAAACCAATATTTTGGAAATATTTTTTTCCGAACCAATATTTCGGAAATATTTTTTTCCGAACCAATATTTCGGAAATATTTTTTTCGGAACCAATATTTCCGAAATATTTTTTTCCGAACCAATATTTCGCAAATATTTTTTTCCGAACCAATATTTCGTAAATATTTTTTTCAGAACCAATATTTCGGAAATATTTTTTTCCGAACCAATATTTCGGAAATATTTTTTTCGGAACAAATATTTCAGAAATATTTTTTTCAGAACCAATATTTCGGAAATATTTTTTTCCGAACCAATATTTCGGAAATATTTTTTTCGGAACCAATATTTCCGAAATATTTTTTTCAGAAATATTGGTTCGGTAATATTTTTTCCTGAAATACTGATCCAGAAATATTTTTTTCCGAAATATTGGTTCGGAAATATTTTTTCCCGAAATATTGGTTCTGAAGTATTTTTTTCCGAAATATTGATTGAGAAATTTTTTTTCCCAAAATATTGGTTCGAAAATTTTTTTCCCCGAAATATTGATTCCGAAATATTTTTTTCAAAAATATTGATTTGAAAATATTTTTTCCCAAAAAAATAATAATTAATTATATTATAACCCTTCCCAACCTAATCCTCCATCCAAATAAGGTAAGGGTTGAACCCTTCATTACTCAACCCTTACATCCAAACAAGGTAAGGGTTCAACCCAACCCATCCCTTCCCAACCTAACCCATCCCATTATAACCCAACCCAACCCATCCCTCCCCAACCCTCAATCCAAACAGGCCCTTAACAGAGAACAAACAACTCGCAAATCGGATTCAACAAACATCAAAGAAAATGCAGCAAAGGAATTCAAAACCCGGACATTAAACTCAGTAAAACCGGAACAAAGAAACAGGACTCTACAACAAATCGGCGAACAGGATGTGAAAACACAGCAAAAACGCAAACAGCAACTTGAAAAACAGCCATAACTCAGTACGCAAGAAAATGAACCAGAAAATAGGCCAATCGACTACTCAAACTTCATAACGAAATTCGGCCTACAATTCAGAACTCAGACAAAACTCCAACAAATTACATCTTCAACTCAGAACAGAAAAAAGACAGAGCAAAACTCGGAATCAACAAAACAGAAACACTTGATTGAAGAATATAAGAATCAAACAACTTCAAACGCAAACAGCAACATTAGCCAGCAAATTTTTTTTTACACAAACGAACAAACAGGACACTACAACTACTCGAACTTGAGAGCAAAATCGCAAGACTCAGTAACAAAACTCAGTCGAATCGACTAAGAGACTCTAACGAAATCTGCGAACAAACATCACAAACTCGATTCACAACCAAAACTTGAAAACTTTAACGAAACTAAACAGCAACTCAACGAAAATTCACAAATATTCACAAAGTTCAGCAATTAACTCAATTCGACACATTAACACTACTAACTCGACCCAGTATTCAAACTCAACAGAAGATGGCGACTTAGACTTCCACGCAGAGACCATCACCAATTCGAGAAAAAAAAAACGACTAGACAAACAACGATTTGACTCGATAAGACAAGGAAAGACACGAAAAGGAAACAGAGGAGGGGGGACGAGTTTTGCAGCGATAAAGAAGACGAAAAGGGGAAGGAGAAGGGGGTCGAAGAAAGAGAGGAGGAAACGAGGGAGATGAAGCTGGGTTTGGTGTTTGTTCGTCGAAGAGAAGATGGGAAGAAAAATGTAAACTGGTTTGCAAAAATAAACAGGGAGGTCGTATAAAAGAGACAGGGGGTTGTATTTGGTTCGAATTAAATGATTATTGGTGAATAAAACTATAAAATCAAGTAAGAAAATTGCTGGAAATTAAGAAACAAATATTTTTGTGATTTTTTTTTTTGAAAATTAAAAGCGAAAATGAAGAAATTTAAGTGCAAGAAATTTAAATTTAAAACTACTAAAAACAACGATTTGGTATTAAATGACCCACATTAAAATTGATTTCTAAAGGGGCAAAACTACGATTCAAACTACGAACATGAAATTAAAAATCGTTACTTTCAACCCCAAGTGTTTAGCATTTCGCTACTTTATCCACTAAACGGATTTACGAAAGTAACGAAGTAAGGTAACAATAACGAAAGAGCAAGACAAGAAATTAAAGGGAACTCGAAAATTGCATTAAAATAAAAAGTGTTTACAAGATTTAAAACTAAAACAAGAAATTAATTCTACCCTAAAACTACACTAAAATCTAATCCTAAGGTGTATGGTATCAAATACAAGGGGGATGAGGGGGTATTTATAGGATGAGAATTAGGGTTTAGGGGGGGGTGTGGGTTAATCTCCACCATACATTTGGGGTGTGTGGTGGTGTAATCCTAGCCATTAAAAGATTCCTTTCCCATTAAGCTTTGGTAGAGTGGATCTTGGCCATACACTTTTATTTTTATTGTGTGTTGGGATGATCTCCACCTTCCACTTGTCTTGAGATATTCCTTTTGCTCCAAGCCCCTAATTCTTTTCCTTTTTTTCTTTTTGGTCCTTTTTCTTCCTCTTTTTCCCTTCCTTGCTCTTTATTTCTTTATTTTGCCATTTCTTTATTTATTCACGAATTTCCTGAAATGCAACAAAATAAATTATTAAAATACGAGTTCAAGTAATAAATAGGTAATAAAAATATGCAAAATATGCACTTATCAAATGTTTAAAATCCCATAGAGAACATCATATGTGATTTTGTTCAAATCTCTTTCCCTTAGAGAAATGACCCTCTGCTCTAGGTGGTTTGGAGAAGACAATAGAAACTTCACATTCAGTTCTTTAGTGCTGTAAACCTTTCCATTCATCTGCAACTCAGTAACCAGCTTGTGAAATCTTTCAAACATATAAGTAATGCTTTCCTTGGGCTGTGCCATGAAAGATTCATACTGTGTGACCAGTATCTGTTTCTTGTTTTCCTTGACCTCATCTGTTCCTTCACATAGAACCTCAATATGATCCCACATTTCTTTAGCAGAAGTGCAAGATCCTATATTTGCAAACGTTGACATATCCATTGAGTCTATGATTAACAACATGAGGTGACCAGAGGCGGATCCTAAGAGGGCCAAGGGGGGACATCCGACCCCCTTAAATTTCTAAAAAAAAAAAAATAGTTATATATTTATACACATAAATTATATAAATTAAAAATGACCCCCCTTAATTTTTCAAAAAAAAAATTTGACTATACTTAATATGATTTGATGCTACAATTTCTTTTTATGAGGGGCAAAAGTTATAAGTGAAAATGAGTTATATTGTAAATTTGTAATATTGAAATATAAGTTAGGCTTAAAGAAAATATAAACTTAAGTTCCTTTATTTTTACTGATTTTAAGTTTTCACATCACAATTCACAAACACAGAACACAAACACGGGAAAAGGTCACAAAACTCAATTGACTTCTTCCATTTCATAAACCATTATCTTCTACAAATCATCAAATGGCAAATCAGCAAAGTAAGTTTCTTGTAACTTTTAGATATATTCCTAATCGTATATTTTATTTCTGTATTGTTTTCTCTAAATTGCAAGGTATGGAATTGAGCTATAAAAGAAGAACATATTTTGTTCAAGTATAATATAATCAAACTAATTTTTCTCTTGTTGTTGATTCATGATTGATAATCATACAATATCATACTCTGGTTTTTTCTCAGTTATTCATATTTGTATTGTGTATTGTTAGTTTATGTTTGTAATGTGTTTGATTAAATGCCTGAACCATAGTCCATAATCTAATACGCAGGTATGAATAAATACATCACTACAACGAAACGTGTTCGAATTGAAGTACAACATAATCAGGGACCTAGCAATGTTGAAACAAGAGAGACGAATTCAAGTGTTCATGAATTTCAATCACAGGAAGAGTCTTATTCGATTATATCAGATCCTGGCTGTTAGGTCCGGAATAACGTAGAAGGGGGGTTGAATACGTTATTTAAAAAATATTTCGATTTTTGATGTGGATATGAAATCAAAAATACTAAATCGAAATAACACAACTGTGTGAGAAATATCTTTAAATAGATAAAACCCGGAGGTTTGTTACACAATCTAATCCTACGGATCAGCTACAAAATCAAACACTCCTAAGGATAGTTTAGGCACGAGGACCTTCTATCCGACACTTCCTGAAAGCGGGCTAAGCCGGCTTTCCTACTAGATGGACTGTCTAGAAGCTAACACAGAGAAGATATAAGAGAGAGAAGAGAGAGTTATGTGTTGAGGTGTGTTTTGAAATGAAATACAACCTGCCTATTTATAGTTTTTGGAAAGTCACCATTTGGCACTATTCCAACAATCCCCAAATAGTAATTTACTATTCCAACAACTCCCAAATAGTAATTCACTATTCCAACAACTCCCAAATAGTAATTCATATGAATAGTGATTTCGGTTACTGTTATTCCCAGATTACACACTTGTATAATTGTAGAAGGGGGGGGGGGGGGGGTTGAATACAATTCTTGATAGTTATAAAATTTTTGATAAAAACCACAGAAATCTTATAAAGAAATAATTGCTGAATAGAAATAGTTCACAACCACATAAAAATCAGGTGGTTAAATGTACCACCTGAGACTTTTATTCGAAGAAAACCCTGTGATACAAATGTACACAGCTTCTGTGTTTACAACTCTTTGCTTCTAAAGATATTCAAGAAACCCTAAGCAAATATGTATGTTTTCTTACTTTCAAAAGAGTTGCTACACTTGGTTATATATATATCCCAAGTTTACAAGTGCTACAGGAATAAGATAATATTAATCTAATTCAAGTTGACTTGCTACTCCACTCCAAATCCACATGTAGCCGAAAGGTTGTCCTTGTGAACAGATATGTCCCCTGCACCTTTCTTGTATGTACTGTGTAAATGGAATGCTTCTTTCTTCTGTGTTTCCAAAGTATGGCTGCCATATTGCTTTTTATACCTACTATCAACCCATGTGATCTGTCAGTCAAACCTGTCCTTATCAACTACTAATTCCCAGCTAGCATGGGATAAAGTGACAATGATTATCCGTTGATGTTGTGCCAACTTATCCGTTGATGGTAGTTTGAGCTGTATCCGTTGATCGAGTAGATTTGAGTTGTATCCGTTGATAAAGCCCTGTTCTCATCCGTTGATACATTTTCACTTAGACAGAATTACATGGCATAGCTTATTTACAATTGGCTACCCTATTCTGCCTATCCATTGATGGTCAACATGACTCTGAATAAAAACACTATCAACTGATAAATAGAGATATTGCAATATGCTACAAAACCTCATCCGTTGATGAGCTACCTGTCATCGAACAGAGTTATAAGGTCTTATCCGTTGACAGTTACAAAACTTGACTTGTACAGTTTTGCTTGAATGTTAAGTTATCATCAACTACAACATATTCCTAACAATCTCCCCCAATTTATACTTGATGGCAATAAAGCATAAATTCAGAACCTTGATGATAACAAAACATTCCTAAAGATATATACACACTACAGTATGCAAACATTGTATTAAGCTGCAAAAATTAAAAACAGAAAGCTTTAAGAAACTTATCAGAGATGTGCTCCTTTACATTGAGCAGATTAATGAGGTTTCCTCTCTCTGGTTGGCTGCACCCTTGACTTTCCTTCCTTGGCAGAGTTGGACTCAATTTGCACTTGAAGTTGCCTATATAAGGTATCTTCTTCAACAACTTTTGGATTTAGCTTTAGTTGTAACCATCTCAGGTAGTCAGAACTAGCCTTTGACAGTTGGTCTTCTAACCTGAAGAATCTCCTAGTGCCCTCATCATCCCAGAACTCCATCATCCAAAAGGGTTGAATGTGGATTTTCTGTCCATTATAAGGGATCTTCATTTTCTTTGGTAGACTTGAGGGTGAGTTCCATTCTGATATGTTAAATTCTACCTAACCGCAAGCGCACGGTGTCTATTGCTAGTACAGATGGCAAGCGGGTCGAATCCACAAGAGACAGGTTCTACTAATTCCTTTTCAGTTATCGCTAATTGTTTCAAGGGTCAGACGAATATGTGAAGAATTATTAATTAACTAATTAAACTAAATTAACACTAATTAAACAGATGATAAACAAATTATTTAAAACCTAGGGCAATCAGGTCCACCATGCTTACACAATTGGCTCTTAAGCTAAAGCAATCATTGTGATCCTATAACTAGAGTATGTTAATCTCTCTCAAGCATTAACACTCTCGAAACATTCAACACAATTAACCACTTTTAGTAATTCAATCAATCAGGTAATTAGAGTCAAGTTAATCTTTTCCAAGCATTAACGCTCTCAGAAATCCAATGATGCTCTCGCACTCAAATTCAATTCTGCTAATCGTATGTGTGCCTCTAGTAAGTAAATCTCTCGATCCATACCCCTATTTGCATATAATTAATCCATGATATCGGCCGATTACACAAATTAATGATTAAAACATATCAATCAGAATTAATCATAACCAATCAAACCACTATGAAAATCATGTCAATATTAGTGCAAACATGGCTTCCCTTTAAGCCCTAAAAATAACTACTCGCTAATAATAAAACAAGTAAAACAACTAGTAAAACAAGAAAACATAATTAAACTAATAAGAACAAAGAAAAGATTAAGAGAACAAAACCTTCAAACTTCAATGTTGTCACCCAAAAGAAGAGTCATGGTGTTTCTCTACATCTCCAACTAATAATATTAATCTACTCTAAACTATATTATCTGATCTAATATTACTCCCTAATTCTTCCTCCTTTACATAATACCCTAGATGTGTTTATATAGGCTCTAAAAGTCTTGCCCAATAAAAGTATTTTAATACTCTAAATCAATTACAAGTAGGATTCCATAACTGAATAGGATTCCTTAATTAAAATTCGTCACTTCTTTTTCTCCTCTGTTTCTGGGCTCTTCCAGTTGGATTTTGATTACTGGACCACCTCTGAATTAAAGATAATTCCACAAGCTTCGCGTGGACAGTAATTTCGTCAAATTCTGACTTCTGGAACTCAAGATATGGCCAAAACAGTGCAGAACAGCCCGTATAGCCCAATATTACGAATTTTCTCCTATTTTATCTCCAAAATAGCTCTTTTTGCTCCAAATCCTTCCAAGTCATGAATTCTTTATTTCCTACAATAAAACAATAAAATCTATTAAATAAAAATCCAAATCAATGCAAAACACAATAAATATGAGAATAAAATCATCTAGAATATATATAAAAATATACTCTATCAAACATCCCCACACTTAGCATTTGCACGTCCTCGGGCAAATAAGTGAAATAAAAACTAAGTTCTAACAAACATCACTTTCGTAGATGACACGATTGCATTGAGCATATGCAACAAGCCGTTAAACCCCTAGGCAGC
This sequence comes from Kitagawia praeruptora, assembly GCA_037693485.1. Lineage (NCBI taxonomy): Eukaryota > Viridiplantae > Streptophyta > Magnoliopsida > Apiales > Apiaceae > Kitagawia > Kitagawia praeruptora. The sequence continues at coordinate 44,266,870 of CM075344.1, read as the reverse complement.
CCTAGTAGGACGAGTGTTGTCTCGTGAGGGTTTATAGTGAATGTACCCACAAAATTCATCTAACCATGCAAAAGATCAATGCTAACACAACACCACACACACAAGTCCTCTCATGCCACATCAACTTAAGAATCAAAGCAAACATACGATGTCTTGGTGTCGAAAGTGCAAGTATTCACGTAGTCTACTCAACCAACATGCAGAAGGTCATAAAAATTCATGTCAAGTGTAAAAATCGTTGGTAATCATGCTAAGACCACAAGAAATACATCTTTAAGTCTAAACCCGGGATCTCCTATGCCAAAACAAGTAATAACTCACCTTTCACTCAAAAACGAATATTCACTCAAGAACAAGGTTAAGTGTATCACTCAATTCCAACAAAATCATAAACACAACTTGACACTCGCAATCAATCTCACTCTCAACACAACATAAATCACTGATGACAATCAAAAGGTCTTTATTCGGGTTGTAGCGTGAGCTAGGGACAAGGTATGTCAAGTAAAGCTAAAACAGGTTAATGTCAAAAGCTAGTACCCAACAATATAATCATTATTCAATTCCCTTTCTATTAAAACAAATACTTCCCCACACTTGGATTTTTCAATAACTCTTACATAATAACTTGACTAGTCGAGTGAAGAAGGATCATACAAACATAAGAATGCTCTCAAATTTATTCATTTTTTTTTTTCTGTTTTTTTTTGTTTTTTTTTTCTTTTTTTTCTTTTTTTTCTTCTTTTTTTCTCTTTTTTTTTTCTGAGAGCTAAAGAATAAACACAATGATCCATAGATATTTTTATGAATTTCGACTAGCAAGCATCAACCCAAAATTAATATTCCCCAAAAGTATGATCATCAATAACCCCCCTTTTATGAACACCTTATTACTCCCTTAAGCACGATACTAGCCTTTGACAATTTAGGTTCAAATTCAATATAAGGCCAATAGAATAAAAAGGATAATGGCAAGTAATGTGGTGTGTCACCGAAAGAATAGGATTAGGCTCAACGGGTTAACTAATTGATCATGTATAAATGGTGTGGAAATATGGGAAATACGAGGTTATACCTAAGTGCCTTTATCATCTCATCATCAAGTAATGTCATGCATTTCAAGAAAGATCTCAAGTAAGTGCTAGCAATGTAAACAACATGTGGACACTCAAGCAAACGAAAAATCATGCAAAAGATATGCATATAGGCTCAAAACTCACTTGGTGTGACAAAACATAATCAATCCCAGGTAACAAGACTCTCTAACGCACCTACTTGTACTCAAAGCATGAAAACCAAGTCATCTTGCACATATTCATGGCATTCTAATCACTTACAACATCCAATTAAGTCTACCAGCTTCAACTTGCTAGTGTAAGTGTGTGCACAAGAACAAAGCACGTCACTTCTCATACAAAAGCGTCAATAAACACAAGAATTCTACGCATGCATGGGTGTATCAAGCAAAATACAACAACTAATCAACTTGCATGGCTAGAATTATTTTTGGTATTTTAAATTTTTTAATTTTTTGGATTTTTTTTTTAACAAGTAATACACTACGTTGAGAACACCTCCCCACACTTAAGCGGTTCATTGTCTTATCCATTGCAAACCTGTAGATACTCAACAAAGCCAAGAAAACGTAGTAAAATCTGCCTCAATTGGAACAAAGGTTCCAACAAGACAATGGAAACAATCTAAACAACTAAATTAAAATCAATAGAAACTCGCTGTCTCCCCGGCAGCGGCGCCAAAAACTTGATATGTTAAATTCTACCTAACCGCAAGCGCACGGTGTCTATTGCTAGTACAGATGGCAAGCGGGTCGAATCCACAAGGAGACAGGTTCTACTAATTCCTTTTCAGTTATCGCTAATTGTTTCAAGGGTCAGACGAATATGTGAAGAATTATTAATTAACTAATTAAACTAAATTAACACTAATTAAACAGATGATAAACAAATTATTTAAAACCTAGGGCAATCAGGTCCACCATGCTTACACAATTGGCTCTTAAGCTAAAGCAATCATTATGATCCTATAACTAGAGTATGTTAATCTCTCTCAAGCATTAACACTCTCGAAACATTCAACACAATTAACCACTTTTAGTAATTCAATCAATCAGGTAATTAGAGTCAAGTTAATCTTTTCCAAGCATTAACGCTATCAGAAATCCAATGATGCTCTCGCACTCAAATTCAATTCTGCTAATCGTATGTGTGCCTCTAGTAAGTAAATCTCTCGATCCATACCCCTATTTGCATATAATTAATCCATGATATCGGCCGATTACACAAATTAATGATTAAAACATATCAATCAGAATTAATCATAACCAATCAAACCACTATGAAAATCATGCCAATATTAGTGCAAACATGGCTTCCCTTTAAGCCCTAAAAATAACTACTCGCTAATAATAAAACAAGTAAAACAACTAGTAAAACAAGAAAACATAATTAAACTAATAAGAACAAAGAAAAGATTAAGAGAACAAAACCTTCAAACTTCAATGTTGTCACCCAAAAGAAGAGTCATGGTGTTTCTCTACATCTCCAACTAATAATATTAATCTACTCTAAACTATATTATCTGATCTAATATTACTCCCTAATTCTTCCTCCTTTACATAATACCCTAGATGTGTTTATATAGGCTCTAAAAGTCTTGCCCAATAAAAGTATTTTAATACTCTAAATCAATTACAAGTAGGATTCCATAACTGAATAGGATTCCTTAATTAAAATTCGTCACTTCTTTTTCTCCTCTGTTTCTGGGCTCTTCCAGTTGGATTTTGATTACTGGACCACCTCTGAATTAAAGATAATTCCACAAGCTTCGCGTGGACAGTAATTTCATCAAATTCTGACTTCTGGAACTCAAGATATGGCCAAAACAGTGCAGAACAGCCCGTATAGCCCAATATTACGAATTTTCTCCTATTTTATCTCCAAAATAGCTCTTTTTGCTCCAAATCCTTCCAAGTCATGAATTCTTTATTTCCTACAATAAAACAATAAAATCTATTAAATAAAAATCCAAATCAATGCAAAACACAATAAATATGAGAATAAAATCATCTAGAATATATATAAAAATATACTCTATCACATTCTCTCCTTATTTCCTCTATTCTGCTGATTATCTCCCTTCTGGCTATCTCAGAGAACCCTCTGTGTCTCTTGAATGCTGAGAACACTCTAGTTAGTGTATGATAATTTTCTCCAAGAACCTTCTTTAGTGGCCATGTCCTCTGACTTCCTCCCTTGTAGACAAACACTAATCTCTCAGGCTGATTCTTGTACTTGTCAATTCCTCTTACTTCTGACAGTTCATCCAAATATAGATTCATGCCAGAGTATTCTTCAATTTTTGCCTGATAGATAAAGTCTTCTTTGTTTTCCAAGATTGGTTGTTTGACAATAGCAGGTACCCTAGCAACTTGAACTGGTCCCTTTGAAAGTTGCTTCTTTGGAGCCCTTTTCTTCTGTTTTGGATTTAGCAAGAATGAAGGAACTTCATTTGAATCAAAATTCACTGGTTATTCTTTAGGCCTTATGGGGTCACCATGGAAGTTTACAGTTGGGTCGATTACTGTTGCAGACATAGGTATTGGTGAACCAATTGTTTCTTTTTCTGGAGGGGGTTCTGGAGAAAGAACCCTCTTGGTTTTAGCTTTCCTTCTTCTAGGTTTGATTTTGGGAACTTCCTCAGGTTCCTTCATTTCAACCTCTACCTCATCCATTAACTCTTGAGCTAGCCTGGCTTGCTTCTCTTCTGAGTTTTCATGTTGCTTTTATGTACTTGGATGGGCTTCCCTTTGGATTCTGGAGACTTCTTATTTTTTAGCTTCCACAAATCTAGGATGACTGTTGGATATATTTAATACTTTTCCATTCCTTATGATTACAGCCATCCAATCTCTTACACTCTTATTTGTCTGAACTTTGAACTCCATGATTATTTTTCCCATTAGCTTTTCTTCATCATTCTTGGGAAATGGGTAGTCCAATTGAAGCTTGTTCATCCCATTTTCCTTTGGTGGTGAGTAGGCTCTGGTTTTGATAGCTGGTTCAAATTCTTTGACAAATGATGGCTCAGCATCATAGAATGTAGGAGCCACAACCCTTGGAGTGAGCACCTTCATGATTGTGGTTGATATTGTTGGAGCAGAAGATTGAGCATTAAGGAACAGAGATGATGCAATTGATTCATTGATCATCCTCTCTGTCCTTAGAATTCTTTTATTAGCCTCCTTGTTAATCTTTTCCAAAGCTTCTATCCTGGCTTGCCTTTCACCATCTGAGATGTCTTCTAAGCTTTGAATCTCAGGCAAAGCCACTTGTTTCTTCACAGGGGAAGCCTTTATCTCAAACTCTGTTGGATTGACCACTACAATTGGCTGTTGCTCCCCCTCAATTTGTGCTATCTCACTACTGGTAGCTTGAAATTAGCCAGTAGATGTTGCAGCCTCTTCTGTGCTTGTTCCCATTTTCTCCCCCCTTTTTGTTAGCATCAAGGGTTGGGGTTGAAGCTGCAAGTAGCATTTCCAGTAGTTGAGTTTGTTTTGATTGATTGTCAATGATGGTGTGCAATTGAGATTCCATACTATCCACTCTTGAGGAAAGAAGCTGAACAGACTTAGCCAGGCTATCTTCTTTGAGAAGTTTGCTAGAAAGCACCTTCTGAGTGGCAGTAGGAGCTAGTTCCTCAATCCTGGCATCTAGTGCTATTTTCATATCTCTAATTGCAGACTGGACCTCCTCTTGTTGTGTTCTTTGAATAACTGATTGCATCTTTTGTAATTTCAGGGAGGCCATTACTTGCTCAAGAACAGTCTTTCTCTGTGGTTCTGCAGTTTGGTGCTCAGCCTTAGCAGATTGATATTGCTTCATTATTTCCACATTGAGATGCCCAAGTTCAGTGGCATTGGAAAACATCCATCCTGGAGTTTCATCCTCATTTATGTCTTCACCATCTGAACTTTGACTGTCATCACTACCAAACTCTTCACTTCCAGCACTTGGAGACAGGGTTTGTAAAGCTTCTTTTGCTCTTTGAAGAGATTCTGAGGTGTGCACTAGGTGCATTGCCTCCTCTGCCTCCACATTGCCCTGTTGTGCCATGACTTGATAGACAGAAACAAGATGAGTAAAGATTTCAGGATCCAAAGAGATGGAGTCAATAACTGACTGATATTCTTGTCTAAATTCCATCTCTATGGAAGCTTCATTAACCTCCATTAACTCACTTGCAATGGCTGATTCTTCCTGCCTTATTTCTTCTGTAGTCCCTTCTCTCCTCTCATCTCTCTTTTCTTGCATCAGGGGCTCCCTCTGGCTCACACCTCTCACACCCTCACCTTCACCTACTAAGGTGGAACTCTCTAGCTCTTCTTTTGCCTGACCGGAAGAAATGGTCAGCCTCTCATAGATTTTCTCTCCTTTTGCCTGCTCACAAGGCAGCCTCTCACTCCCTTCCCTCATTCCTAAGAGTGTTTCAATCACTACAAACTCCTCCACAGTTGACATAGGAATGTCACATTTTGCAGTGGTAGAGAGAGTTGTCAACGGATAAGGTGTATCCGTTGGTGTAGTGGTTATTGCTGTCAACGGATAATTAGTTGAGGACATATCCGTTGATGGAGAAACACTTGTCAACGGATGAAGGATATCCGTTGATGAAGGTAAACGAGTATCCGTTGAAGTGAAAACCAACACTGAATCTATGGTGATTGACTTTAAGGAAGAGGCCACAGATAGTGTTGTGAATTCAGGAATGGAAGATTGATGGCCCAACAAATCATCTAAAAGATGATGACCACCAATTGTTGAGTGGGGCTTCTCCATGAATTTTAAAGATGGAGAATCAGGAATTGATGTAGATATCATATCCACATCCAGAGATGGAGTTGGTGATGGTGGATCAAAATGTGTATCGATTTGAAGGTTAAGATCAAGGGGCTGTGACTCCACATTTATTGAAGTCACATCAAACTGAATTTGAGAAGGTACAGTTTGTTGTACAGTGTGTGCACCCTGTGATTCCCCAATGGTTTTGGATTTTACTCTTCTACCATAGGTTTTTGAGTGAGAGCTATCTGTGTCCCTTGCCCTTTTGTGCTGTGTTCCTGGAATGGAACTTAAATTAGTAGTCACACCCTGTTGAGAGGATGTAACTAGAATTTGGCTTGTAGTTTCATTAACAGTCTTTTGAGAGACTGAAATGTTGGTTGCACCTGCCTCACCTTCCTTATCCTTAGGGCTTCTTTGATGTTCACCCTGTCCCTCACCACTCACTACCACCTTCACACTCCCCTCAAGAGCTTTGGTAGTTTTTGCAACAGATGCCTTTTGAGAGACACCTGAGGTTTGTCTTTTAGATTGTGGTTTAGGAACTTTGGATTTGGTCACTTTGGTAGGAGCCTGTTTGGTCACAGTCACAGACTCCATTGTGACACTAGAAGGCAAAGAAATTTGGGGGTTGGAGATAGGAATTTCAGGGTTGGAAACAGTTACCTGAACAATTGGTAGATATACCAATTGTACTTCTGCATTTAGGTTCATTCGAATCAAATCACTTAAGACTCTCTTCTCCTGAACAAAACAATTGAACTTGCTATCCGGGTTAGCAATGGATAGCTCATTCTCAGATACATGCAGTACTAAGAGCATTAAAAATCTAGCAAAATAAACATTCTTGCTCCTAGTTTCCTTTTTACCTAATTTAGCTGCTATCTCATACATGACTAGTGTGCCAAAATTATAGAATTTATCAGTCAAAAGCATACATAGCATAACTAGCATGGAGTTGGTAACATCATCAAAGTTACTAATCTTGCCAGAAAAAGTTTTAATGAAGGCATCACAAAGATAACTCCATTCCTTAACCATACCTTTCCTAACAATTTTCCCTAAGTTCTCAGTACTAAGGGTATAATTTATGGAATTAAGCATGGTAACAATTTCAGCATTACTGGGTTCCTTCAGACAGTTATTCTCAGGCAGTTTCAAACAAGCAGTTAATACATCAGAATTAACTACATAATTTTTACCCTTTAAAGAAAAAGCAAGTGTACCGTCTGTGCCATTGTACTCAGCAGATGCCCACACCTCTTCAATAACTTCATGGATTAGAGGAGTGGTGGCAGTCATAGCATATGACAGTTTGCATTTCTTCACGAAATTCATCATGGTGTGATATGCTTCTGGAGCATTCACAGTATCAACAAAGGCCGAGAAATTGTTCTTCTCATAGGTAAACCCGGTGGAAGACATCATCTTAACAATAGGCGCCATTGAAGTGTTTGAGCTTTTGTTGCAGAGAAAGATTTAGTGAAGAAGATGCAGTTAACTAATGAGTCTCTTGAAAATGAATAAAGGTGAAATGTGAGGATACAAAACAGCCTTTTATATTTTCCAAGAATTAAAAATGAAATAATTAAAAGTGATTACCCTATTGGACAAAAGTAACTGTCAGATAATAAATGAAAAGAAAAGAAGTACAGCCGTGACTAATTATACACGTTTACCAACGGCTATATAAAAAAAATATGCATATCAACGGATAAAGATTGGACGGTTGAGAAAACAGTTTATCCATCGACGACGTGGACAACCTGTTATCCGTTGACATACGAAAATCTAGTAATGTGTTTATACTACCAACGGATAAAAGGATATCCGTTGATAAGCAAATTTTACCTTAAACAAAATTTCTGCTAAGAGTTATTCTGAGAGTTTTTAATTCTCAAGTAAATCAAAACACATTTCTAGCTGCAATACAATATTATTAGATACCACTAGGAATTATGAAAAATTAAGCATACCTAGTTCACCTACCAACCTTGTGAATGAAGATTCATCAAGATGCTTGGTGAAGATATCTGCAAGCTGCATTTCACTTGGCACAAAGTGCATTTCTACTGTACCATTCATCACATGCTCTCTGATGAAGTGGTATTTGATGTCAATATGCTTGGTTCTCGAATGTTGCACTGGATTTTCTGTGATTGCAATAGCACTAGTGTTGTCACAGAAAATTGGAATCTTCTTAACTTTTAGACCATAGTCAATAAGTTGATTTCTCATCCAAAGAATCTGTTCACAACAACTTCCAGCTGCAATGTACTCAGCTTCGGCTGTAGAAGTGGAGACTGAGTTCTGTTTCTTACTGAACCATGACACAAGCCTATTCCCTAGAAACTGACAGGAGCCTGTAGTACTTTTCCTATCAATTCTGCAACCTGCATAGTCTGCATCTGAATAGCCAATTAGATCAAAGCCAGAATCTCTTGGGTACCAAATGCCAAGGTTTGGTGTTCCCTTGAGATACCTGAAAATTCTCTTAATAGCAATCAAGTGAGACTCTCTAGGGTCAGCTTGAAATCTAGCACAAAGACATGTGGAAAACATTATATCAGGTCTACTAGCTGTTAGATATAGAAGTGAGCCTACCATGCCTCTATAGCTTGAGATGTCCACAGATTTTTCCTTAGTATTCAACTCAAGCTTAGTTGCAGTGGCCATAGGTGTTTTTGCAGAGGCACAATCCATTAAGTCAAATTTCTTTAAGAGATCATAAATATATTTCGTTTGACTTATGAAAATTCCCTCATTAACTTGCTTTACTTGTAAGCCAAGAAAGTAAGTTAATTCACCCATCATGCTCATTTCATACCTACTTTGCATAAGTTTGGTAAACCTTTTGCAAAGCTTCTCATCTGTAGACCCAAAAATAATATCATCTACATAGATTTGAACAAGAATTGAAGAGCCATTGACATTTCTATGAAATAAGGTTTTATCTACTGTACCTCTAGTGAAGTGATTTTCCAAAAGAAATTGAGATAAAGCGTCATACCAGGCTCTTGGTGCTTGCTTCAAACCATAAAGTGCTTTCAAGAGAAGATATACATAATCTGGAAATTCTGGATCTTCAAAGCCAAGAGGTTGATGGACATATACCTCTTCTTCCAGTTCCCCATTTAGAAAGGCACTTTTAACATCCATCTGATAGACTTTGAAGTTGGCATGTGCTGCATAGGCTAGGAAAATTCTGATGGCCTCAAGTCTTGCCACTGGAGCAAAAGTTTCATCAAAATCTATTCCTTCTTCTTGAGAATAGCCCTTTGCCACTAATCTAGCTTTATTCCTCACAATTATGCCATTTTCATCAGTCTTATTCTTGAGAACCCATTTGGTACCTATGATACCTCTATCATCAGGTTTGGGCACAAGCTTCCATACTTTATTTCTCTCAAATTGGTTTAGCTCTTCTTGCATTGCTAAGACCCAATCTGGATCTAGAAGAGCATCCTCCACTTTCTTAGGTTCCTCTTGAGACAGGAAACTACTGTATAGGCATTCTTCTTGTGTGGCTCTCCTAGTTTGGACTCTTGAGTTTGAGTCACCAATGATTAACTCAAAAGGATGATCTCTGGTCCATTTTCTTGAAGGTGGAAGGTTTGATCTAGATGAGGTTGCTTCTTCTACGTGAGCATGATCTTGTTGATTGGATATTGAGTTTTGACTTTGAGAAACTCCCCCTGAGTTTGTTGTCCTTGAGGAATTATGAAGTTGACTGTCAACAGATGCATCATTTTGTCTATCAACGGATGCTCCATTTTGCCTGTCGACGGATACATGAGAATGTCTGTCAACGGATGCATCTGATGATCTAGTATGACTATCAACGGATGCTTCATTTCCAGTGTTAGCATCACTTCTAGTTGGACCAACAACTCTAGGTGAATTTCCAAGGTCATGATCTTCATTATCCTCATCATCATCAATGTACATTCTTCCTTCTACCTCATTTTCAAATCTCAACTTTTCATGGAAGCCTTCATCATTCAGACCTAGAATCTTTTGATCATCAAACACAACATGTACAGATTCCATAATAATGTTGGTTCTTAGATTGTAGACTCTATAGGCTTTCCCTGCTGCATATCCAACAAAGATAGCTTCATCTGCCTTTGCTTCAAATTTGCCCAAGTTATCTCCATGATTCCTTAGCACAAAACACTTACATCCAAAGACATGGAGAAAAGCTAATGTTGGTTTCTTGTTGGTGAATAGGTGGTAAGGAGTCATTCCTCTAGCTTGATTGATCAAGGAAATATTCTGAGTAAAGCAGGCAGTGCTGACAGCTTCAGCCCAGAAATATGTTGGCAATCTTGATTCACTTAACATTGTTCTAGCTGCTTCAATGAGAGTTCTGTTTTTCCTTTCAACAACCCCATTTTGTTGAGGTGTTCTAGCAGCAGAAAACTCATGGACAATTCCATTCTCTTCACATAAAATATTCATTGTGGAATTTTTGAATTCAGTGCCATTGTCACTCCTGATTCTTTGTACTTTTACTTCAGAACCATTGTTTACTAGTCTGAGATGATTGATGATGATTTCACTTGCACAATCTTTGGAGTGCAGGAAGAAGGTCCATGTAAACTTAGAAAAATCATCCACAATCACCAGACAGTATTTCTTCTTTGAAATGGACATGACATTTACTGGACCAAATAAGTCCATATGCAGCAATTGAAGGGGCTTAACAATAGATGACTCTGTCTTGCTCTTGAAGGATGATTTCTTTTGCTTCCCTAATTGGCAGGCATCACACAGTCCATCTTTAATGAACTCCAATTGAGGGATTCCTCTAGCAAGATCCTTTCTTACCAAATCATTCATTACTTTAAAATTCAAATGAGACAGCTTTTTATGCCATAGCCAACTCTCATCCTTGCTTGCTTTGCTGAAGAGACAAGTAATGGATTCTGAACATACTGAGTTGAAGTCAGCTATGTAAACATTTCCTTTTCTAAAGCCTGTCAGAACCACATTGTTGTTTTCCTTGGTAGAAACAACACAGGCTTCTTTAGTGAACTTTACTTCATAGTCTTTGTCACAAATCTGACTAACACTCAGCAAATTGTGCTTCAAACCTTCAACTAAAGCCACTTCCTCAATGATGACATTGTCCTTTGTAATCAAGCCATATCCCTTAGTATATCCTTTGCTGTCATCTCCAAAGGTAATTCTAGGGCCAGCTTCCTCCTTGAACTCTGTGAGCAGGGTTGAATCTCCTGTCATATGCCTAGAACATCCACTGTCTAGGTACCATAGATTCCTCTTATTTCCCTGCACACAATCCAAAATACAAATCAAGTTGATTTTGGTACCCAAGTTTCCTTGGGTCCTTTCTTGTTAGCCTTTGGTTTTACACTCTTGGCAATCTTCACTTTGGGTGTAGATGCTTGAGTGATAGGTTTAGATAGATGCTCATTTGCATAAATATTTGATGCATGCATTTGTGAAAAATTGGCATACATATTATCCATGCCGGGGATGCTCCATGACATTTGTGGCATATTCACAGATTGAAAATAAGGATTAGGCACATATGGCATGTTCACATAAGGATTTGAAAAATTAGCATTCTGATACAAACCAGGCATAACAGGCATTGCAGGCATACTTAGCATAGATTGAGGTACATGAACAGGAGTCCTTTTAATAGACTTGCAATTAGAAGATAGATGATTGACACTATTGCAATTACCACAAGTTTTCGTAGGAGCAAACTTGTCAGGAGAATAATTGTTTTTCTTGTTAATGCCTATCTTACCATTTCTGTTCTTTTTCTTTTTACCCTCAGTCTCTACCTTTTCATTAACTGACTTACCAACAGCCTTTTTGTTGGGTAAATCACCTACCTTAGCCTTCTCACTTGATTTGGCTTGGATACTTTCACCAGAAACAAAGTTCTTGGCTACTGGACCATACTGATTGTTCAGTCTCTTGAGTTCCTTCTTATTAACAGACTTTTTGTTAGTCGACGGATACCTCTCATCCGTTGATGGTTCATCTATCAACGGATGATCACTATCCGTTGATTCACAAATAGTCTCTAGATCCTCAAGGCAAGGTTCTAGCTCCTTTTTCTTCTGAGTCCAGGTATCCCTTACAAATGATTCTATTCCCTGGACTTCTATTATGTTTTGAGAAATATTCCTACAACTTTGAAATTTAGCAATTATCCCTTGTTCTTTTTCAAGCTGGTTTCTTAAGATCAATTCTCTTTTTAACACAGCTTCAAGTTCATTTTTAGCATCATTGCAATCAACTCTCATTTTCTCAAATTCTAGAAATTGAACTTCTAGAACTGCATTTCTATCACTTAAGAACTGATTAGTTTCTTTAATCCTATTGTTCTCTTTAGTAAGTGATTTAAGAGTAACACTCAAGTGATATAGTTCAGTAGACATTTCATCTATAACACTATTGCATTCCTCTTTGGTGAGCTCAGAGAGATTAGTAGAATATACCTGATTGCTAGCTGAACTTGCTTCCTGCTCAGAATCAGCCATTAATGCAAGGTTGACAAACTCAGCATCATCATCAGAATGATTTCCATCAGCAGCCCAGTCATACTCTTGGGTCATGAATGCCTTTCCTTTCTGTCTGAGAAGATCAAAATATTTCTTCTTGTAGTCAACAGTTTCAGTTGACTTTCCCTTGTTCTCAAATCTAGGCTTCCTGCATTCACTTATCATGTGACCAGCAATACCACAATTGTAGCATTTAATTTTGGATTTATCCACATAATTGCTTGTAGAAAAATCCTTGTTAAATGGCTTGGCCACCCCAGAGTTTCTTCTGAATTTTAGCTTAGAGAATCTCCTAGATAGAAAGGCTAAATGCTCATCTATCTCATCCAATTCATCCTGCTGTAGGACACTCATTTCTTCAGACACCTTTTCCTTGCTTTTGCTTGATTCTGTTCTACCTTCACAAACCTCCCTGTTTGGTGTAGATTTAGCAGCTTCAGTCCTCTTTTCCTCCTTCTGTTCCAAGTTGGCAACAAGTGCAACTGACCCACTTTTCTTTTGGGCCTTCTCAATTTCTTTATCCTGCTCTATTTCTAGTTCATATGTCTTTAAAGTCCATAGAGCCTTTCAAGAGTAAATGACTTGTACTCTTGAGTGTTTCTTAGAGAAACAGTCATAGGCTTCCACTCTTTGGGCAGTGATCTCAGAAATTTGAGATTAGAATCTTTCACTTGGTAGATTCTTCCATACAGTTTCAAGCCATTCAGTAGCTTTTGAAATCTACTAAATGTGTCATTCAATGTCTCTCCATTCTTGAAATGGAAGTGCTCATACTGTTGGATCAGTAGTTGCATCTTGTTTTCCCTTACCTGTTCTGTACCTTCACAAAGGGTTTGAACAATGTCCCATACTTCCTTGGCGGTAGTACAGTTGATAACATTCTCAACCATGTCTGTTTCTAAGCCATTAAACAGAATATTCATGGTCTTTTTATCCTTGTGAACTTCTGCAACATCATCAGTGCTCCACTCAGAAACAGGTTTTGGGATGTACGTGTCTGGTGCATCTGCAGCAAGACCAACTCTTGAAGCAGCCTTCATTGGAACATGAGGACCCTTCTCAATGCAATCTACAAAACCTACATCAATAGACATGAGATGTAGACGCATTTTTACTTTCCAGTGAAAGTAATTTTCCCTATCAAGAACCGGTATCTTCACTCCATAATCCTTCTTAGACATGTTGGAAGTGTGTTGATCTTTAAACTTCAAATATATTAGAAGCTTGCTCTGATACCAATTGTTATTCCCAGATTACACACTTGTATAATTGTAGAAGGGGGGGGTTGAATACAATTCTTGATAGTTATAAAATTTCTGATAAAAACCACAGAAATCTTATAAAGAAATAATTGCTGAATAGAAATAGTTCACAACCACATAAAAATCAGGTGGTTAAATGTACCACCTGAGACTTTTATTCGAAGAAAACCCTGTGATACAAATGTACACAGCTTCTGTGTTTACAACTCTTTGCTTCTAAAGATATTCAAGAAACCCTAAGCAAATATGTATGTTTTCTTACTTTCAAAAGAGTTGCTACACTTGGTTATATATATATCCCAAGTTTACAAGTGCTACAGGAATAAGATAATATTAATCTAATTCAAGTTGACTTGCTACTCCACTCCAAATCCACATGTAGCCGAAAGGTTGTCCTTGTGAACAGATATGTCCCCTGCACCTTTCTTGTATGTACTGTGTAAATGGAATGCTTCTTTCTTCTGTGTTTCCAAAGTATGGCTGCCATATTGCTTTTTATACCTACTATCAACCCATGTGATCTGTCAGTCAAACCTGTCCTTATCAACTGCTAATTCCCAGCTAGCATGGGATAAAGTGACAATGATTATCCGTTGATGTTGTGCCAACTTATCCGTTGATGGTAGTTTGAGCTGTATCCGTTGATCGAGTAGATTTGAGTTGTATCCGTTGATAGAGCCCTGTTCTCATCCGTTGATACATTTTCACTTAGACAGAATTACATAGCATAGCTTATTTACAATTGGCTACCCTATTCTGCCTATCCATTGATGGTCAACATGACTCTGAATAAAAACACTATCAACTGATAAATAGAGATATTGCAATATGCTACAAAACCTCATCCGTTGATGAGCTACCTGTCATCGAATAGAGTTATAAGGTCTTATCCGTTGACAGTTACAAAACTTGACTTATACAGTTTTGCTTGAATGTTAAGTTATCATCAACTACAACATATTCCTAACAATTACTATTCATGTGAATAGTGATTTCGGTTACTATTCATATGAATAGTGATTTCGGATACTACTATTCATTTTCCTCTTAATTTGACATCCTTAAATATTCAGCTTCCGAAAATGGAGGATATCAAAACTGCTCTAAACTCAATCATACCTCTTAACAGTTTTTCTGAGTTAGATACTTCGATTCCTTTGTGAAGTGTTGACGCCTAGTGCAACTGGTCTGATTCACAGACGACTAACATTCACTCATGGTATTCTGTCACTGAGGCTTGATCATGTTAATGAACTTCTTTCAGCGACTTGATCCTTGTTGATGCCTGTTCTTCAACTTTCACGATCCCTGTATAGAGTTAATATTTATTTATCTTTTATCCTAGTTGAGTTATATATTTCCTCTATTACATATTACATTACATTATGCTTTACAATCTCCCCCTATTTGATTGTTAGGGTTTGACAAGCAAATACATAGAGGATAACTCAACTGATACAAATAAAATACAAAGATAAATAATATCAACGTGCATTCTGGATCATATATATACATTTTCCAGATTTCTAAAATTAAATCAAGTGCAAGACAATTGTTCCTCTAGACTGAACATATCTTCAAGTTTGCCTTGATTTCAACATAGCACTAATACTCCCATTAGCTTTTCTTTTCCCAAAATAAAGTTAATTCCGTGTCAACAACCTTTTCATTGCCCTTACGCCTAGTAGATTTTTCTTGATCATCCACCTTCTCCCCCTCAGTTGGGTTATCCTCCAGAGTAGTAGGATGTGGAGTTGGTAAATTAGACGAAGCTGTCTTCCCCAAGGAATGAATTGTATGACTAAACTGGGATGCCATGGAAATTAATTGAACCTGGAATGCATCATGTTGAATAAGTTGCAAATTTTTGATTTCTCCAATGGACTTACAAATATTTGACAACTCTTTCTCCGTTGTTTGGACCCGTGTAAGGAGTCTGCTATATTCCTTTCTGGTTACAGGTGCACGTGGTTGAGTAGGTTGCTCACTTGTACGTTCTGCAGGTGTTTCACTCAACACTCTATATTCACTTGGTTTAGTGGTTTGGGTTACACTTACATGTTCTGTTGGTGTTTCCCTCAACTTTCCTCTAGAGCTTCCACCGATATGTGTACCTGCAAATGAAATCATCCTAGCCCCTTTTTCAGAGGTCACGGATGGTGCAATGAAAGTTCGTGAGCTTCCGTCCTCGCGTGAAGCGAGTTGCCGGCCACTGGTAAAGAGTGGTAAATCTCGAAAGATATCCAGAGATTTTCCCTCTGGGAGGTTAAACTTGAATCGATTAAATGGCACAAAACCCAAGTTTCCCTCGGATGCCTGTGAAGGCATTTATTCTTTAGAAAGATCATCAACTACTCTTATGTTCCGTGAAATGGAACTCAAGATAGTTGCTCCTGTCAATTCAACCTCATTTACATTTTCACTCATTGGATAAGGAAGAATTGTTTCACTAACAGTTGCCATTACCTCAGGTTCATTGGGTTTACTCCGTTTAGAATGAGGTAGAGCGGCTGTTGTAACTAACTCCTTATGTGGTGCTGCTGAGGCACTATCTCCCTCAATAATGTGGATGACTGGTCGTTTAAGTGACAATTGAGGTGTAGGAGTTTGTTGTGTTTGTGTTTGCATTTGTAGAATGGGCTCTTCGACCTGTGTTAGAGTCGGTGGGATTTCCTGCTCTTGGTCGGGTAAGATGGCCACTGGGGGCTGTAGAAACTGTATTTCCTGTGACACAATAGAGAATACAGAGGTTGAAATAGCAGGGATTGAAATATTACCTTGTCGTATACCTGCTCTCACTGGTCGTGGTAACAACGGAAGTGGGACAATCTTTAGATATTCAGTTAGGACTGTAGACACATCCGTATATTTCTTTTTGCTTATGTAATTAATTACATTCGTCTTCATGGAAGAACATTCCACCTTTTGACCATTTTCCAAGCGTACCCTGTCTTCATCATTCAAAAAATCATTTAATATTAACTGTAGAAACCTTGGATATAGACATTTGACACTTTGAGTCCAAACATCTCTTGTTCCCAAGCGTTTCATTTTTAAAATGATTTGACCAAGCACTATTTTTCCAAAATTAATCCTCAAATTATTGGCGACCGCATACCCTATTATTTGAATAAATTCAGGTATTCGATCTTGATTTGTTCTATCTGAGGAAAAAACATGGTTAAGAGTGTGAAAGAAGAAATTCCAGTACTGGGTTAGAAACGTTCTAGAAAGATTACCAGTATTGAAATTGCAATCTTGGTACCTAATAAAACGAAAGAACATTTCAATCTGTTCAGGTGTAGGATCAGAAACGAGATTTTCCATAGGAAAATGAAGAATTTGATTAACATCTCTTTCAGTGACCCTAATCGACCTACCAAATAGTCGATATGTGATTGCACACCCGTCCTGTCCAGAAGTGTTAACGGCACTGCAATATAGTTCACGCAATGCATCATGGTTAAGCTGTACTTGTGTAACTAAAGCATAACGAATTAATGAATGTTCATTCAGAAATTGTGTCCAAGCCCGAAATTGCTCATCCTGAATGGTTTCGATTTGCTGAATGGAAATAGGATTAACTTTAGCAATTAAAAAGCTTCCCTGCAATGCCATTTTCAAAACTTTGAGGAAATTCAAAAATAAGGGTTAGTGCGTATAACAAGAATATGAAATCCGCTCTAAAAACCACCAGCTAGATTGTGAGATCTTTCCGATCAAAGCTTGAAATATTCAGCAATTGTGTGTATATGCTCTGTATATCTGAAAAATGATGATGTTAAACACAAACAAAAACTCATCATTTATAAGGTTTCAAGTATTAGTGGGTTAGGTGTAATAGTGACAGGTTATGTTTGAAAAATAACACCGCTCAATAATTTCTCACCTAACTACCTAATTAGCCGAAAAAACATCTTATCACCGAAACCTGTCGGCCGAAAAAACATCTTATCACCGAAACCTATCAGCCTATACACATACACATATTTAATACTTCTAATTATTATGGATTTAAAAATAATCACACAGTAAATCAAGAATTAATCCACAATAATCAGATAACCTCACAATTAAATAGACATAAAATTAACAAAATATCATTAATTGATATATGTCAATAAAATATTTATTTAATTATGCTACAATTAACACAATTATTTACTAAATAATTACCATAAAATATTGCATTTATAAGCATGTCAATTAATATAGAGATAACTGTAAGATGAAGATTGGATGCAAATAAATTCACATGTCATAAACAAATGGACATTTAAAAATACATGTGAATTTATAACAAATTGCAGTTATTGATTATCCAAAATTAATTAGACAGATTTAACATCCCAAGTTCACCAACTAACCTGGAGAAAGTGGATTCATCCATTGGTTTAGTAAAGATGTCTGCAATTTGTTGATCTATGGGAACAAAATATAATACCACAGTTCCATTCATGACATGCTCTCGTAAGAAATGATACCTGATATCAATATGCTTAATCCTGGTGTGCTGAACTGGATTGTTGGCAATGGCAATGGCACTCGTGTTGTCGCATAGAATTGGAATTTTGTCCAACATGAGTCCATAGTCCTGAAGTTGATTCCTCATCCACAGGATATGAGCACAACAGCTACCTGCCGCAATGTATTCTGCTTCGGCTGTCGAGGTAGATACTGAGTGTTGCTTCTTGTTGTACCAAGATACCAACCTTCTTCCTAGAAACTGACAGCTTCCAGAAGTACTTTTCCGATTAATCTTACAACCTGCGAAGTCAGAATCTGCATAGCAAATTAGGTCAAAACTTGTTCCTTTAGGGTACCAAATCCCAAGATTGGGGGTTCCCTTAAGGTATCTGAAAATACGTTTAACAGCTACAAGATGTGACTCTTTAGGGTTAGCCTGGAATCTAGCACATAGACAAGTTGCGAACATAATATCGGGTCTAATAGCAGTTAAGTACAAGAGAGAGCCGATCATACCTCGATACTTCGTGATGTCAACGACTCACCAGATTTGTCTTCATCAAGCTTGACTGCAGTTGGCATCGGGGTCTTGGCAGTAGATGCTTCTTCCATCCCATATTTCTTTAGAAGATCCTTTATGTATTTTTATTGGCAGATGAAAATACCATCAGGCTTCTGAACAACTTGAAGTCCAAGGAAGAAGGACAACTCACCCAGCATGCTCATCTCTTACCTACTCTGCATTAGCTTAGCAAATCTCTTACATAACAAATCATTAGTAGATCCAAATATTATATCATCCACATATACTTGCACCAGAATTATACCATTTTTATGTTTTTTATGAAAGAGAGTTTTGTCGATGATACCTCTTGTAAAACCATTTTCAAGTAAGAACTTGGAGAGAGTAGCATACCATGTTCGAGGGGCTTGCTTGAGACCATAGAGAGATTTGAAGAGAAAGTACACAAAACCTTCAAATTCCTTGTCTTCGAGCCCAGGGGGTTGTTCAACATAGACTTCTTCTTCTAGATCTCCGTTCAAAAATGCACTCTTCACATCCATATGAAAAACCTTAAAGTTGGAGTGTGCAGCAAATGCTAAGAACATCCTGATTGCTTCAAGCCTTGCAACTGGAGATATTTCATCCAGTTTATTTCTAAACACCCATCTAGTGCCAATTACAGATTTATCTTTTGGTCTTGGCACCAGCTTCCATACTTTCTTCCTTTCGAACTGATTGAGTTCTTCCTGCATTGTAGTTACCCAATCTGGATCATCAAGAGCTTCATCAACCTTTTTAGGTTCAATTTGCGATAAAAATCCTGCGAAATTGCATTCATTCTGTGTTGTTCTTCTAGTCTGTACACCCGTGTCCGGTTCACCAATGATCTGTTCAAAGGGATGCGCTCTACTCCATACCCTTTGTCTCGGTAGATTTGATCTTGATGATTCCCCAAGTTCATAATTGTGTTGAGTGTGGTGACTAGTAGATCCAAAATCATTGTTTGCTCCCCCTGAGCTGTTGCTTTCAGAGTTTGAAGAATCATTAGCAACAAATGTTTCTTCACTTGATTGGGGTTCATTTTCATCGTTCACTTGATCCCCCTCAACATGTGCTGCTGTCTGATCTACTGGTATATATTGAACAATAGAGTTTGAAAGAGTATCAGAATTTTGTAGATCATCATTTATTTCTTCATTCTCAAATCTCAACTGGTCATGTTCATCAAAATCTTCAAGTCATGTTATCTTCTTATCATCAAAAGACACATGGATAGATTCCATGACCACTTTTGTTCTCAGATTGTAGACTCTGAATGCTTTTGTGGATAGTGGGTATCCAACAAAGATTCCTTCATCAGCTTTTAAATCTAATTTGGAAAGCTGTTCTGGATGAGTCTTAAGAACAAAACACTTACATCCAAACACATTAAAGTACTTCAGGTTCGGCTTCTTATTTTTCACCATATGATATGGTGTTTTACCATGCTTGTTTATGAGTGTAGCATTCTGTGTGAAACAAGCAGCTTGCACAGCTTCAGCCCAGAAGTAAGTTGGCAGCTTTGCTTCATCAAGCATGGTCCTTACAGCTTCTATGAGAGTCCTGTTCTTTCTCTCTACTACTCCATTTTGTTGTGGAGTTCCAGGTGCAGAGAATTCTTGCTTTATTCCATTTTCTTTACAAAACTCTTCCATGGCTACATTCTTGAACTCAGTGCCATTATCACTCCTTATGATTTTCACTATATGCTTAGATCCTTTGTTAAGTTGTCTGACATGCTCTGTTAAGATTGATGTAGTTTCTTCTTTCTTGTGCATGAAATACACCCATGTATATCTGGTGTATTCATCAACAATAACCAAATCATATCTTTTCTTTCCAATAGACATTATATTTACTGGACCAAATAAATCAACATGCAATAAGTGATATGGCTCAAGAATTGAGGATTCAGTCTTACTTTTGAATGAAGTTTTCCTTTGTTTTACCTTTTGACATGAGTCACATAGACCATCTGGAGTAAAAACTGATTTGGGCAATCCTCTCACAAGTTCTTTCTTCACTAGCTCATTAATGCTGTTGAAATTCAGATGAGAAAGTCTCTTGTGCTAATCCCAGCTTTCTTCAATTGATGCTCTACTTAGTAGACAGATTGCAGAGCCATCAGGGTTTGTTGAAAGCTTGGATTCATAAATGTTACCATGCCTGTATCCCTTCAGAACAATTTTTCCTGTAGATTTGCTTACAACTTCACCGTGTTCTTCAAAGAAATCCACATGATAACCTCTGTCACAGATTTGACTCACACTTAGCAGATTATGTTTGAGTCCTGAGACTAGAGCCTATAGCTTCAATGATGACATTCCCAAGTTTGATATTGCCATATCCCAGAGTCCTTCCTATGTTGCCATCTCCATAAGAAACACTTGGGCCAGCTTTCTCCACAAATTCTGATAGCATGGCTTTATTTCCAGTCATGAGCATCCACTGTCCAGAACAAGGATATTTTTCTTGTTACCCTGCAATCAAAAAGACCACTAATGATTAGTTTTAAGGACCCAGACTTGCTTGGATCCTTTGGCCTTATTAAGTTTGTTAGCTTTTGCAGCAGAAGTCTTATCAGAGTTTGTGCTAACATTCTTTTTATCAGAATTTATACATGTAGAATCAATCTTGAATTTATTCAAAGAGGGTTTAATTTCATAATAATCATAATACAAATTATGATACTCTTTGCATGTATAAATAGAATGCCAAATATTGCCACAGTGAAAACAAGGATTCTGTGGCTTAAACCTAACTGAACCACTCTTAACTCCTGACTTAGAAGGTATAGAGTTTAAATTTTTATTCTTCCTGCAAAAAGTAGCAAGATGGTTAGGATTTCCACAATTGTAACATTTCTTCCTAGGAGCATTCCGAATGGACATATAGTTATTGCTTTTATTGATGCCTACCTTTCCATTTCTGTTTTTCCTAGGTTCTTTTACCTTGTTCACTCTTTTTAACTCCTTCGGCTTGTGTTTAAGCTGTTTCTGAGACATTAAACTAATATTTACTGATTTGACTTCATCCTGTTTTGGTTTGTCAGATTTTGGTACAAACCTCATATGATTAAGTTTGGGTTTTGCAGCCTTTTCAGTAAATACAGGTTTAGAGGTCTCAGCTTCTAGGTTGGCAGTTTTCTTTTTATCAGTGTAACCTAGACATTCTTTCCAACAATCATTCTCTATGATAATCTGAGTATTTTTACCAGAGTTAGTCCAAGTTTTAATAATGTTTCTTTCTTTAGCAAGTTCAGATTCAAGATAAGCATGCCTTTTCAATAATTCAGTTTTAACAAAAATAGCATCATCTCTCTCTTTCTGAATTTTTAACATCTGGACTAGTTCTAATTCTAGATAGTCATTTCTCTTTCTAAGGTCTAGACTTTCAGATTTTATTCTTTCATTTTCTAAAGTCTGATCTCTATAGCTAACATGCAAGTTTTTAAGAAAGATTCTTAACTCAGATACATCAGTAGTATCAAAAGCTAGAGTAGAATGAGGTACCTTGGTCTCAGTAGCTTCAGAGATACTATCATCATTTGCCATCAAGGCATAGTTCACCTCATCTTCAGAGTCTAAAGTGTCAGCCCAGTCCTTCTTCTTTGTGATGTAAGCTTGACCTTTATCAACTTTGGCTTTCTTGCACTCAGGTGCAAAATGTCATTTCTCACCACAATTATAGCATCTGATCTTGGACTTGTCCACTTTCCCATACCTGCCTTCCTTTTCCTTAGTTTTTCTGAAATTCTTCTTTTCGGAATTTGAATCTCTTCGTGTGAACTTCTTTCCCTTCCTGAAGTTCTTGTAAGCCATCTTCTTGAAGCTTTTTACCATCAGGGCTGCAAGTTGTATCATCTCAGCATCACTTCTATCATCTTCAGATTCTGTGAGATTGTCAGAGTTTGAGTCATCATCAGAGTTTGATGACTCAGTATCAGACTTTGTAATAAGAGCCTTTCTATTGGATTGACTCTTTTTCACAGCAACTTCTTTAGAAGCTTTCTCCTCAGCTTTAAGAGCCATTGATTGGGACTTTCCTTCATGCCTCTTACTTCTTTGTTCCATTTCAAGCTCATGAGTCTTGAGCATTCCATAGATTTCATCAAGAGACATGTCTTTCAGATCATAATTGTCTCTGATGGTAGTGGCCTTTAAATCCCACTTCTTAGGAAGAGCCAACAAGAATTTCAGATTGGAGTCTTCAAGATCATACTCCTTATCTACCAGTGATAGATCATTCAACAATTTCAGCAATCTGTCATATAGATCTGTTAATGACTCATCAGACTTAGAGTCAAAGTGCTCGTACTCCTGTGTGAGTATTGTTCTTCTGTTCTTTTTTATGGCTTTGGTTCCTTGACATCTGACTTCCAAAGCATCCCAAATCTCCTTAGCAGTTTTGCATCCAATGACCCTGTTAGACATAACATTGTCAATGGCGTTATGTAATAAATGCCTTACCTTGGCATCTTTGCTAATAGAGGAGGTATCTTCAGGGGTGTAGTCTTTCTTCTCCTTTGGAATCGTTTTTTGTTCCTCTCCAGCAACTGCAACAGACAATTTGGTAGGCTTATGTGGGCCGTCATGGATTCTGTCTAAGTACTCTGGATCTGTAGCCTCCAGAAACATTTCCATCTTCACCTTCCATATGGGATATTCTGATGCCCTGAGTATTGGAACTCTAATTGATTCATCTCTGCTTGTTGTTGGAGTTTGTGTTTTCTCTATCATGATTGTATAGCTTTTTGGATCTTAACTGTTGTATAATAACAGAGTGGATCTGATGCCAATTGTTAGGTCCGGAATTACGTAGAAGGGGGGTTGAATACGTTATTTAAAAAATGTTTCGATTTTTGATGTGGATATGAAATCAAAAATACTAAATTGAAATAACACAACTGTGTAGGAAATATCTTTAAATAGATAAAACCCGGAGGTTTGTTACAAAATCTAATCCTACGGATCAGCTACAAAATCAAACACTCCTAAGGATAGTTTAGGCACGAGGACTTTCTATCCGACACTTCCAGAAAGCGGGCTAATCAGCTATTCCAACAACCCCCAAATAGTAATTCACTATTCCAACCAAGCACTATTCCAAATAGTAAACAAGCACTATTCCAAATAGTAACCAAATAGTAACCAAGCACTATTCCAACAACCCCCAAACAGTAATTCAATATTCCAACAACTCCTAAATAGTAATTCACTATTCCAACAACTCCCAAATAGTAATTCATATGAATAGTGATTTCGGTTACTATTCATGTGAATAGTGATTTCGGTTACTATTCATATGAATAGTGATTTCAGATACTATTCATTTTCCTCTTAATTTGACATCCTTAAATATTCAGCTTCCGAAAATGGAGGATATCAAAACTGCTCTAAACTCAATCATACCTCTTAACAGTTTTTCTGAGTTAGATACTTCGATTCCTTTGTGAAGTGTTGACGCCTAATGCAACTGGTCTGATTCACAGACGACTAACATTCACTCATGGTCTTTGTATCATGTGTTTAAGACCACTGCAATCTTTTGGCCCTTCAACTGAATCATCTGTACATCTTATTCTGTCACTGAGGCTTGATCATGTTAATGAACTTCTTTCAGCGACTTGATCCTTGTTGATGCATGTTCTTCAACTTTCACGATCCCTGTATAGAGTTAATATTTATTTATCTTTTATCCTAGTTGAGTTATATATTTCCTCTATTACATATTACATTACATTATGCTTTACACTAGCAAAAGAGATTGTTTTACTAGCATTGCACATAATGCAATAGAAATGGAAAAAATTAGAAGAGCATATGTCTCTAAATGGTATTCCTGATCTTGCTCAAAAGATGGTTGAAAAACGCAAAGATATTGGATTTCCTTGGGTTTATATGTTGATAAAATTGGCACTGATTCTACCAGTTGCAACTGCAACAGTTGAGAGGGGATTTTCTGCTATGAAGCTAGTTAAAACTACGCTTCGGAATAGAATGGGAGATATTTGGTTGAATGATTGTTTGATAACATATATTGAGAGGGATGTTTTTCAGAAAATTGAAAATGAAGAAATCATGAAAAGATTCCAGAAAATGAAGGATAGGTTGATGATCTTATGAAGGTAAAAAAAAAATTTAGTATACGATTATTTGCTATATGTGCTGCTTTAAATTTGTAATTTTTTTTATATCCGACCCCCCTTAAGTTGGGAGCTGTATCCGCCACTAGGTACGGTTCCGTGGTGTGTGCGCGGTGGTGGTCGTATACACACCTATATCCTTATCATGTGTTTTTAGTTAATTTTTTTCGTTTTAGGTTGAATTTAAATTGCGAAGATCCTTGCGGTAAGCTCGTTAAATTATTATCTATTCTATGACTTGGTTGTGTCTTGATTAATTTTTCCGGTGAAGTTTCCGATTTATTAGTGTTTTTCGATGAAATTTGAATTACTTGTTTATTTGATTACGTGATATGTAGATATTGTTTCTGAAATAATTTACCTACGTTATCAATACATAATTGATTATGCAATAAGGATCTTTCTATTTCCTTTGTAACCGATTTAGTAATTAATCATTAATGGCCTAATTATTATTAATTGTTTTCCCATATTTAAATTTTGTTTTTATTTGTTACTTAATTCACTCCAATAAAAGCTCGCGTTGATATATTGTCAAATTGCTTTCTAGTATTTAGGTAGAGCTTTGTGATTTTTTTAGTCGATCTCCTGCCTTTTTGTAATTTACTTTGAATTTGTTTTGTTAGTTTATTTTTTATATGTTTCCATATTTAGCATTTGGATGTGGGCATGATTAGTGGATAATTTTTAAGATTTTAAAGGATATTTATGTGGGTTGATTATGCATTTATTGGTGGTTATCAAATAACATATGTTATATATTTAATTGATAATTTAGGGAGTGTTTTAAGGAATATATCATACTTTTTGTAATATAGTAAATGTGCCATGATTCGTGCAAAAGGTTTTGCTACTATTTGATAATTATTATTATCAGCTACCATTTGAGTGTTTAATTTTAATTTTATTTATTCTTCTAATGACAAATTTAATTTTCATTAATGTGATTAAACACGATTCCTACATGATAATGAATATTAGTTGCTTTTATTTTATTATAGTAATATATCTTATTAGTTAATACTTCACATTCAAAATCTCAATCTTTTAAGGTAATTTTACAAAGTTGATTACTTTTTATTTTTTGGGTTTTTTGTTTCGTTTATATTTTTAGTAAGTAATATTAGTCAGTCGATTAATTTTTTTTAGTAAAGATAATAAAAACCGGTATCATATATGATGACCTTTTATGTTGTTTTAAACGTTTTAAGATAAACACATATTGTACCATTTTATATGGATTTTAGTGCCTATAAAGGGTGTGCCATATTTTTGGCTTTTGGACCATTTATTGGTGTTTGTGATCTGTCGTCAGTTGACGAATATGTTATTATGTCATTTTAAATGACTTTTTTAGTTTTTTATGATTTTGTATGAAAACTGGGCGTTTTATATGCCTAACCAAAGGGGACCCCTTTGGTTAGATATATAAAACTGTTCAATTTTAAGAAGTATATTGCATATATTAAATATTTATAGTATATTTGATATATGGTTCATTGACATAATTTTATTGTTTTGGTTGTTTTGGTGATCTTTCAGTTTTCTTGGGTGAGAAGAACTGTAGAGAGAAGATAGATGGAGGCAGAATCTTGGGTTTTGTAGAGGAATCAACAAGAAGTCATTAGCATAAGCAACAATTAGTTCTGAATATTTTTTCGAAAAATTTGTAAAATGATGTATTTATATATTTTGAGGGCACTCTTTTTCCCCCTTGAGTTTTTTCCCACAGGGTTTTGTTCTTGAGGGTTTTTTAACGAGGCCATTCTTTTGTGTCTTTTGTGGGGTTTTTCCTTTCAGACTTGAAGGTTTTATTGTCTAAACGTCCGGAGGCAACATGCGTGTTTTGCGGTTAGATGATGAATTTTCTTGAATGAATAAATCCCCTTGTATAATTATTGTATTTTGATACAATTCATGAGTGAGAAATTCACCGTGGCCACTTGGCCATTTTCACAAAAAAAAAAAAAATAACTACATTCATAATACATTAGTAAATTAACAATTATTTTTATAACACTTAAACAGATCGTGTTGGGGTTAAATGGATTGATTTGTAACCCTTTTTTAAATGAATCGATCTTGGATCCGAACTAATGAACTATATATTTCTAAGCCGATATATTTAATATTAATCCTAACTTGTAAAATTCGAATCGAGTTCGTAATATCGAATTCGCGAAGCCGTCCAATACTTCAATATTAGCTTTTTCTCTCTTTCTCTTGGTCTTCTTCATCGGCTCTTCTCCTCCGGCGGTGGTTTTTTCCACCGGCCGGAGGCCTTTTCCTGTCTAGTTTTCGATTCCTTTCAATAATAATCCTCCTTTGGTGAGGATTGTGAGTGTTTTTTAGGTTTTTCTCTCCTCTTGTGGGAGCTTGTTTTTCTCTCCTTGTGAGAGTTTTGTTTTTCTCCCCTTCTTGTGAGAGTATGTTTGGATTGGTTGGTTTGTCAGATCTGCTAAGAATGACTTTGCTGATGTTTTGGAGGATCTGGAAGGTCCGCATCGAGGCTGGGATGCAGACGATTATTGCAAGAGCTCACCACTCACAACCAAAGATTGTTCATCATCATCATCTATTAGGGATTTTTACTTTCGGCATGTCTATAGCTGTTATCCGGCATGTAGATAGCTGGGGTATTACCCATCCTTGGGAGGTTCCTATTTTCGGCATGTCTATAGCTGGTATCCGGCATGTAGATAGCTGGAGTGGAATTCTAACTGGGGTTTCTGAACACTGGGCTATCAACATAGTGACGTGGTCAATTGTAACACCGCTGCTCTCAGGGATGTTGACACAGCTTGGATCATTTCGGATATCTTCGAATTCATTTTTAGTTTCAAGAACTTTTAAGTTCAATTTGTTAAACGATGAGAAAACAATTTATTTGTTTTTCAACCTCATCGTATCGTCAGTCGGGGGTTTGTCCCACTGTTTTACGTTATATTTGTTTGAATTATGAATATATCGTCTTGCATTTCGTCAAAAAAAAAAAAAAAAAACTCCTCAAATTTTTTGGTTGACCAACTTTAGAGGAAGACTATCAAGTGGTCTCAAAAAAGAGAAAAAAACAAGGAAAAAGAAGAGAAACTTGTCCAGCTGTTTTTCAATGTTCATATTCATTGAAAAGAAAAAAGAAAATTAAAGTCAGCATGTAAAAGTCAACATATATTGGGGTGTTTGGGAAAACTTTTTTTTTTCATAATAAGTCAGCTTATTTTAAAATAAAGTTAGAGATACCTAACTTTTTTCTGAAAAAAAGTTAATTTCTTTTTCAACTTATATAAAATCAAACATATATTAAATATTTTTATAAACAAAAATTATCAAAATATGAAATTTTTACCCGAAAATAGTAAATCTGGCCAAACTGGCCAATTATAACTTGTAACATAAATAACAGATTGATTTAATTTGTATTGTATAATTGTATGACCCTCGAGTCCTTGATTGTATCAACCATTACAAAAGTTCTTAACTCAAAGCTTCTACCTTCCAACTCCAGAATGCATAGTGGGGTCTCAGGTTAAAAATCTACACATAAGTTGTTTTTGTTTTCCTTCGATTTTTTTTTTTTGCTAAGTAAATAATGTATACCTGAACAAAAAAAATACAGATACTAGGGCATATCCTAGGCCATCAATGATGGGAGGGTTTTGGTCAAGAATACCCCGCATAGTACCCGACCATTACAAGAATATCCCAAAATGTTGATGGTGGCCATAAATACCCCGCTATTACGTATTTGAAATAGAGGTAATAGGTTTTATACTAATTACGCATTTAAAAAAGGGGTAATATGTGAATAGTACTTATCTATTACGCATTTGGAGAATGGGTAAATGCTATTACGCATTCTCCAAATGGGTAATAGAGAGAAAATTTTATGCTAATTACCCACTTATCAAATGCGTAATAGGCTGAGTTTTTTTTTTGTTAAGCTTCTACCAAATGCGTAACAACCACCTTTTTTTATTATGCATTTCACAAATGCGTAACTGGAGGGTACTTTTGGCCACCACTTCCAAAAAGCGTTATTTTGGTAGTTGTTAGAATTTGTGGTATTACTGTCATTCTTTCATTATGGGAGGAACAAACTCCAGCCCAAGAACCAGGAAAACATGGCAATGTCTTTAAAAATGAAGCAACCACAATCTAATACAGCAAGGTTACAATATCTGGCAAAACTAGACCTATACATTCTAAGAAATCAAACGTTTAAAAGCCTTGCAAATAGAGACTTTCTCTCTAATTACCCTCTTAACCCCTTTGATAATGCTGTGATAAACCTGAGATTATCTTGAAGCTATTTAGCATGAACAAGACGAACAAGATGAAGAAGACAAGTATATTACTTTGCCATTAAGCTATCTTTTACTGAAATGATGAGTACAAGTACATAATGTTCAGCACTATCTTTCTATATATACCAGTTACATCGACTAAGCTACAAAATGAAATGTAACAAACTATCCTAACTGTTTTATCTCCAGTTGGCAACTTGACAGTTTATGGACCACATGACAGCTGTGAAGACTAGCAAGAAACGATCGTGGCTTTCTCAGTAATGCTACTAATATCAGCTCCAATACCCCCCTCAAGTTAGGATGGAGTGAATCAGTCAATCCTAACTTGGAGAGTAGATAGTTAAACTGAGGAGAAGGTATGGCTTTAGTAAGCAAATCAGCTAACTGAGAAGTTGTAGGAAAGTAAGCTAGCTAAATTAATCCTTCCAGAACTTTGTCTCTTGTAAAATGACAGTCAATCTCTATATGTTTTGTTCTTTCATGAAAAACTGGGTTCTTTGCAATATGCAATGCTGACTGATTATCACAATGAATTGTAACTGGAGTTAAACCTGTAATACCAAAATCAGCTAGTAATCGAACTACCCAAGTAACTTCAGCTGCAGCAGAAGCAAGTGCCCTATATTCAGCTTCAGAAGATGATTTATAGATAGTAGATTGTTTCTTTGATTTCCAAGTAATTGGAGAATTACCAAGTAAAAGAACATATCCAGTTACTGACTTTCTTGAATCTGGACAAGAAGCCCAGTCACTATCTGAAAAAGCTTGTAAAACCAATGAATCAGTAGCCTTTAACAAAATACCTTGACTAGTAGTATGAGCAACATATCGTAGAGTATGATGCATAGCTTGAAGATGTGAAGATCTAGGAGCTTGCATGTATTGACTTAAGACTTGGACAGCATGAGAAAGATCAGGTCGAGTATTTGTCAAGAAATTTAGTTTACCAACCAAGGATCTGTAAAATTCAAAGTCTTCAAGCAATGTGCCTTCAGTTGCAGACAAATTATGATGAACTGGCAAAGGAGTAACAGCCTTTTTGCTAAGATCAAATCCACATTCAGCAAGTAACTCTCTAGTAAACTTGTGTTGTGTCACTACTATACCATCAGTCAAATAGCCAATTTCCAAACCCAAAAAATAACTGAGCTTTCCTAAATCTTTAATGCCAAAGGTAATATCCAGATGCTGTTTAAGAGAATCAATAGCAACTTGATCTGTACCAGTCAAGATGATATCAACAACATAGACTGCAGCAATACAAATCTGACCATCTGTATGTTTAATGAACAGACTATAATCATTTTTAGACTGTTCAAAACCTTGCATAATCAATTCATTCAGCAATTTTGAAAACCATTCTCTTGAAGCCTGTTTAAGACCATAAATTGATTTGATGAGTCTGCAAACTTTGTTAAGAGGGTTAGGAATGCCCTGTGGTACCTTCATGTAAACCTCATCATGTAAATCCCCATGCAGAAATGCATTATTAACATCCAGTTGAAATAAAGGCCATTTTTTGCTTGCTGCAACAGCTAATAAGGTTCTGATAGTAGCCATTTTAACTACAGGAGAAAATGTTTCCTGGTAGTCTAAACCATACTTTTGATTGAAACCCTTTGCTACTAACCTAGCTTTGCATCTGTCTAGAGAACCATCAGCTTTGAGTTTGACTTTAAACACCCACTTAAAACCAATAGCCTTTTTTCCTTTAGGCAAATCAACCAATTCCCATGTATTATTAGTAGTTAAAGCATGAATTTCTTTGTCCATAGCTTCAACCCAAAGAGGATCGGTACAAGCTTCTTCATAGGTAGATGGTTCAGTAATAACACAAGAATTAGCTAAAAAGGCTTTGTGCAATGATGGTAAGGAAGAAAATTGGATGAAATTACACCAATGATCATGATTAATAGCAGAATGACAGTAATAAGAATTTAGATATGAAGGTTGAGTGTGTGATCTGGTAGATTTTCTTAAGGGGACATCAGTTGATGTAGAAGTAGAATTTGAATGTGTGTTTGAGGTTTGATCAATAGGAACAACAGATAAGGAAGGAAATTCATCCTCAGATAAAGACTTATCAGCTGTGACAACTGGAAAATAGATTGAATTAGTAAAAGAATCAGAAATAGACTCTTTGTCAAGATTATGAAAAGGAAAATGTTTTTCATGAAAGATAACATCTCTGGAAACAGAAATTTGATTGGTTTTTAAATCTAAAACTTTATAACCTTTCTGAGTAGTAGGATAACCAATAAAAACACAGGGAAGTGCCCTGGGTGCAAATTTAGTTCTGTTGGATTTTGTAGTGGCTACATAACATAAACAGCCAAATGTTCTCAGAGAATTAACATCAGGATGAGTGTTGTAAAGCTTAAAATAAGGAGACTAAAAGTCAATGGATCTCAGAGGCATTCTATTAATCAAATAAACTGCAGATAGAACACACTCACCCCAGTATTTAGCAGGAAGTTTAGATTGAAAAAACAATGCTCTGGCAGTTTCCAATAAGTGCCTATGCTTTCTTTCTGGTACTCCATTCTGTTGAGGTGTTTGAACACAACTACTTTGTTGCAAAATCCCTTTAGATTCACAAAACAATTTTAAAGTGCCTTCAAGAAACTCCTTAGCATTGTCTGACCTAAAACATTTAATTGTAGTGCCAAACTGATTCTCTACATAAGAGACAAATTTAGATAAAATGCTAGCAACATCAGACTTATGTTGTAACAAATGTATCCAAGTAAAACGACTAAAATCATCAACAATTGTCAGAAAAAAGTACAACCAGATGGGGTTTTAGTACTGTATGGCCCCCAGATATCAAGATGAACAAGTTCAAAAACAGACTGTGACTTTATACAACTGTGATTGAAAGGCAATCTGGTTTGTCTAGCAACAGGACAAATTTGACAGATATTGTCTTGTTGACACAACTTGACATTACAAGAAGGTATAGCTAATTTTAGATGTTGAAAGGGAAGATGGCCAAATCTCAAATGCCACAGTTTAGCATCTTCAGTAGCTGATAAACATGTAGTATTGCAGAAATGGTTTTGAAGTTGAATAGACTTGAGATTTGGGAATTCCAAAGAATAGAGTCCAGCTTGAATTTTACCAAGAGGAATTGCCTTCTTGTTCTGAGAAAGGAACTGAAGAGTACAATGATTAGTAGTGAAAGTAATTGTACAAGAAAGATCTTTGCAAAGTTTCTGGATAGAAATAAGATTGAATTGAAATTCTGGAACATAAAGAACATCATTTAGAACTATGTCAGTGTTAACAGAAATAGAACCAATGTGTGTAACCTTAACTTTTCTTCCATCTGGAACTATGATGTAATTATCTGAATTCATAGTTTGTGTAAAACTTGTAAACCAATTAATGTTCGAGCAAATATGATCTGTAGCTCCACTATCTAAAATCCAAACAGCATTATGAGTAGTAAGTAAACACTTGCCTGCTAAAAGAGCATGACTAGTATTTGCAGAGCCAGAATTCACATAATCAATGTGTTGTTGATTGAGAAGACTTAAGAGTTGTTTGTACTGTTCTGCAGATATTAGAGTTTCATGTCCAACAGCTGTTTCTTCTGGTGTACTTTGATTTTGAGAAAGAGCAGCAACTTTTCTATCCCTGAATTTGAAGCCAGGTGGATAACCATGAACTTTGAAGCATCTGTCTAAACTGTGACCTGAAATCTTACAATGAGTACAATAATAAGATTTCTTAACAATTCCAGAATTAGGTCCTTTATACTGAGTGCCTGATGGAGACTGCCTTTGATTCTGAGTGAAATTTCCTTTTTGAAATTTGGCATTGACATTAGAGTTCCTTTCTGCTGTAAAATCTAGAGATTCAGTTTGAGCAATGAGATGAGATACTTCTTTATGTCTTTCTTCTTGAGTAAACAACCTGAAAACTTGTGAGATCGAAGGCATTGGCTGCATCATAAGAACATTGCCTCTAACAGTTGAGAAATTATCATTCAACTTCATCATGAACTGAATTAACCTTTGCTCTTGTTGCTTATCAGAAATCCTTTAGTCAAATTGCAAGTGCAATTGTTACAAGTACAGGTAGGCAATGGACTAATATCACTCATAGAGTCCCAAACTGACTTAATTGTAGTAAAGAAATCAGAAACAGATTGTGTGCCTTGTTTCATTTCAGATAATTGATGTTCTAGAGAATACAATTGAGGCATACTTGCATAACCAAAGCGTTCCTCCAAATCTAACCATACTTCTCTTGCAGTCTTGAGAAACAACACACTTTTAGCAATAGAGTCATCTAAATTGTACAATAACCAAGAACACACTAGATCATTACAACGTTCCCAAGCTTTAGCTTCTGGTGTGGTTGAGACCGGTTTAGGTAAAGTTCCATCAACAAAACTTAGTTTGTTTTTAGCAGATAGACTCAAAATCATTGAACGTTTCCAATTAGTAAAGCCAGTTCCATTGAATTTAATGGACACAAGTTGAGAAGAATTAGCATCTGATGGATGTATGAAGTATATACTAGAAGGATCTTGATTTGGATGTAAAGAATTTCTAGTATTATGCACCATGAGTTGTGTTTAGGTTTAACAAAGAGATTGAAGCAAAAAATTCAGAATTAAGAACATGAAACAAGTAACAGAAAGAACAATGGAACAGAAGCACCTGATTCAACAAAGAATGTGATGATAGAGATCGTAGACAGATAGCATAGATAGATCATCAAAGTAATTGTATCATTACGCTTCGAGACTCCATTGTTGTACGGGCAAGAAAGCTCAAGAAATTGTACGGTCAACAAATCTCGAGAGAACAGAACAAATATCAGAGTATGCAGGAAGAAGAAGAATGAGAGCGAAAGGCTTCATAACCTTGCTCTGATACCATGATAAACCTGAGATTATCTTGAAGCTATTTAGCATGAACAAGACGAACAAGATGAAGAAGACAAGTATATTACTTTGCCATTAAGCTATCTTTTACTGAAATGATGAGTACAAGTACATAATGTTCAGCACTATCTTTCTATATATACCAGTTACATCGACTAAGCTACAAAATGAAATGTAACAAACTATCCTAACTGTTTTATCTCCATTTGGCAACTTGACAGTTTATGGACCACATGACAGCTGTGAAGACTAGCAAGAAACGATCGTGGCTTTCTCAGTAATGCTACTAATATCAGCTCCAATATGCTGAGAGGGCTTGAAGGAGTTCCACCATGAAGACGAGTGTTTCTTTCCATCCAAATGAGGTGGGGAGCAGTTGCAATGTACATACGGCCAAGTTGTACCTCCACTGTGTTACTTCTCATTCTATTAAAGAAAACAGCATCTGAGGTCCAGTTTACTGGAATACTGATGGGGCAGTCATTGATGATTTCTTTAGAGAAATTGCAGTGAAAGAATAGCTAGGTGCTGCATAGATTCATCATTATTGGAACAAAGTAAGCAGGATGGAGAAGTTTGCATTCCAAAATTCAACATTCGATCACGGGTGAGCAGGCGATTTTTCAGAATCAACGACAATAGGAAAGCATGCTTCGGAATCATCATTTTATGCCACACTAATTGATGCCATGGTACTTCGAGACCTGAAGAGCGAATGGTCTGCCATATATCTGAGATCTTTACTTTCCTTTGATCATCCCAGAGAATCTCATCATGGTTCCAACATTGACTGAGTTCAGGATGTTTCTAAGTTCGATCATA
This sequence comes from Kitagawia praeruptora, assembly GCA_037693485.1. Taxonomy (NCBI): domain Eukaryota; kingdom Viridiplantae; phylum Streptophyta; class Magnoliopsida; order Apiales; family Apiaceae; genus Kitagawia; species Kitagawia praeruptora. Next base: position 44,232,026 of record CM075344.1, on the reverse strand, counting down.
AGAGTGTGATTAGAAGGTGTAAGGAGCCACTCTGAGCCCCCAACAAACTCCCAACTCTGGCCAGGTTCTCAGACTTAGTCAGTAAGATTATCTGGTTTTCCAGTAGTTGAGAGATAGATTTCCCTCGGAGCCATGGGTCATGCCACATCAAGAACGAAGAGTTGATCCCAATTTTGTATCTGATATACTGAATTGCAGTGGATCGTGACTTTAAAATCTTACGAAGGCTCCAAGGGCAATTCTGGGGAATGTTCATATTCCAGAAGGACCGTGACTTAAGAAAAACTTTATTCACCCAAATCAACCACAAAGAATAATGAGGTTGAGTTAAAATTCTCCATAATTGGTAAATAGTGGCAGCCTGATGCCAGTCCTCAAGATTCTCGATATTAAGACCACCTTCGAAATTTCGTAAACATGTAGTATACCTTACTGATACATTCGATTTCTTAACAAGTATAAAGTATGAATATGTAATTATCATATGACGATATAAGTTAAGACAACGAAATATTTGTCATCGATGAATACGATTTAACTACACATTATTACATCACCTCCGGCCAACGTTTTAAAAATCGCAAATCAGCATTACTCAGATACAACGATCATATTAAAATTAATCGAATAATCGTTGATTAATCGAATGCATGTATATTCTCGAAAGGAAGGTGATTGCAAATAAAGCATATAAATATGTTTCCCTATGATGATTAGTAAGTATATATAGTTTATGCATGCTAATTAACAATTGCATGTACTTTCTCCTGAACCCGCGGTTTTTCTAGCTGGCTTCATGACTTGCTTACCAGGCTTCACTCCTTAATCTTTTAATTGTTTCATTCTCATGATCAAGGTTAGGATAGTCCACACTCTATCATTATTTATTGAGTAGTGTTACGGGTACCAAAATTGGGTACCAAATAACATGACAACAAACACTTGACATTTTAAAATATTTTGATTAGATGGCCCTGGCAGGCCCATTATAACTATAATCAATTAAAGCCATTATAACTATAATCAATTAAAACAAAGCCACATCATTTGGTAACAATTTTTGATACCTAATTTTGGTAACTCTAGCATTTTTCTTATTTAAATTTGGTTCCGCCTTCTTCTACTAGTGGATCACATAAAATCACAATCTTTGTTTAATTAAATAAACTTACAAGCTGGACTTTATACTTTCCGTTTTAATATTACAAGGGATATCTGCAGGCTGGCTAGCACTCTCCTCAAATCATTACCAAACAATACTTCACAACATTATATATATATATATATATATATATATATATATATAGGCTAGCGTTCAAATAGAAACCAACTTTAGAATAGAAACTAGAAATCTACTCTAAATAAATTATATTTCATTTATTTTAATGGCCCCGCTAGGGGCACCTTCACAAAAAACTTATAAAATTCTTGGCTCTATTCAACAAAAATATAAAAAAAAATAAAAAAAAGTTTTAAAAAAAAGTTACTGTTCACTTGCCACGTCATCACGTGAACAGTAACTTTTTTTAATTTTTTTTTTTATTTTTTTGTTGAATAGAGCGAATAATTTTAAACGTTTTTTGTATTGGGGTACCCCTAATTTGGTCATTAGACTAGCTTGAAATATTTAATTTAGGTTTAGTTTCTAGTTTCTATTCTAATTTAGTTTCTATTAGAACAAGACCCTATATATATATAGGGTTCCCTTCCAGAGAGAATTTGTTATATAGAGAATATGAGAGAATCACTTAAAATGTATTAAAATCTAATATTTCAAGCTAATCTAATGACCAAACTAGGGGTATCCCAATACAAAAAATGCTTAAAATAATTGGTTCTATCCAACAAAAAAAAATAAAATAAAAATTAAATAAAAAAATCACTGTTCAAGTGATGACGTGGCAGTGGATTTCACTGGTTAACGGTGCTTCGCACCTTCTTGTACGGCGCTTCGCGCCTTTATCATTCTAAAGTTGTAAAGAATGGCAATCAATGGTAAAGGCAATAGACGATTGACGGGTGTGTCGAGAGCCTTCGGCCCTCATGACTACCTAACTCATCCGTTTACTGTCTTAAATGCTTCGCATTTCCACGGCAAGTTTTTTTTTTTTTTTTTTTTTTTTTTTTTTTTTTATGGATAGAGCCAATTATTTTAAGTATTTTTTGTGAAGGTACCCTTGGCGGGAACCTTAGAATAAATGAAATATAATTAATTCTCTCATATTCTCTATGTAAGGAGGTCCTCTCTAGAATAATGGCCTATATATATATATAGGTCATTGCTCCATAAAGAACACTCTTATATAACAAACAATAAAGAACACTATAAAATCATTTATTCCAATAGATCCATTGGCCCCGCCAGGGGCACCCAATACAAAAAGTTCTTATTTTTTTAGGCTCTATCCATCCAGCAAAAAAAATTGAAAATTTTACTGTTTATGATGACGTCATTGATGACGTCATCGATGAACAGTAAATTTTCAATTTTTTTTTGCTGGATGATTAGAGCCTAAAAAAATAAGAACTTTTTGTATTGGGTGGCCCCGCCAGGGGCAATGGATCTATTAGATATGAGGTGTTCTTTGTTGTTTGTTATATAAGGTGTTTGCTATCGAGTCCAACGCTATATATATATATATATATATATATATATATATATATATATATATATATATAGGCTTGTGCTCAAATGAGACCCCCCTTTATTATGAGAACTGAGAATTAATCCCAGCCCTTCCTTTTTAAGTGTTAACTTCTAATCTGGTCCGTTAATATTAATCAGACAAAGATACACGGTAATTAATATGGTATATTCCGAATTAAACACCTCTGCTCAGACTCTCACTTATCTCTCTTCTCTGTATTTTCTCGTCTCTACCGATCAGTTTTAAATTCGATTTACATCAATTCTAGCTTTAGAATTTGTCTTCTCTCTGTTCTCTTTGTTTTAGCATCGATCTATATCAATTTTAGCTTCGATTCATATCAATTTTGGATGAATTTCACATCTCCGGTGGTATCTCTTCTTTTACAGTTGTTTTCATCATGATTACCGACGATTTGTTGCGCATTAGCAGTAATCAAGGTACTTTTTTCCAATTTTTGTTAGTATATTTATTTTTATGATTAATCGATTTGTTGTTCATTTAATTTGTTAACAGATTTAGCTTGAGATTTTGTTTTTCTTCTTATCCGCTGATTAGCTACAAACTAAGTTGTTTTTAATTATTTGTTAGTCTATTAGTGATCTGTTTTAGTAATTTGTATTTTTAACAAGTTTACATCAGCTTACATGAATTTATTCTGTAAATATATAATCACATATTTTTAAGTGATTTGTTGTTCTTATTTTGGTGATTTGTCTTTGTTTATTGATGTGCAATTGTCTTCCGTATAACTAATTATATGTGTGTTTTTATGTTTTCCGTTTAGGTGTTAGCAGTGGTGATTCTTCAAATTTTATCCACCTTATTGATAATGTTAATCTGTCTAATCAATCTGGTTCAAATGAAAGCGATGATGCAATATCAAAATGTACTATCACACCAGGTGGTAGGAGATACTATGTTCCTGTGTGTATTGATGAGGCTTGCATTCCAGTTGTTAATAAGGTGTTTGATTGCTTGGAGAAAGGTATGGTATTTTATCAGGAATATGGTCGATTATCTGGATTTGATGCACGTCGTAGCACGGAGAAGGCGGCTGATGATGATCCTGAAACAATCATTTGTAAATACGTGGTTTGTAACAGGGCTGGGTATAATGAAAAGAAACTGATTGTGGCTGATAGTAAAAGTAAAGTGTGTCGGCGAAGAACAGCTTCTAATAGGTGTGGCTGTCCTGCAAAGATAGTTTTGAGGCTTGTGTCGGGTACGTTGTATAGAATAACCACATTTGTTGAGAAACATTATCACGATCTTGTTCCGAAAAATGCTAGGCAGTTTTTGAAAGTAAGTCGTCAAATGTCTAGTATTTCACGAAAGTTTGCTTTTGATGCTGCCAATGTTAATATCGGAGTAAGCAAGTCTCATAGCCTTATGAAAGAGTTGGTTGGTGGCTATGCTAATGTGGGTGCCACAGTTAGAGAGTTTAGGAATTTTAGTAGAGCTTTGAAGGCTTATGTTGGGAAACGTGATGCACAAATGATAATTGACAAATTTAAATCGAAACATGACAGTTGTGAGTCCTTTTATTATGCATATGATGTTGATTCAGAAGGCCATTTGACCAAATTATTTTGGGCGGACACAGTTGCTAGAAAGAATTATGAGATCTATGGTGATGCTGTTTCTTTTGATGCGACATTCAATACCAATATGTAAGTTTTAGTGATTTCTGTTTTTTTATTTACAGTGGTATTCAAATTTAAGTGTTTTGTCTCTATTTTGTAATAGTTTCTGCACTGATTTGTGTATGTTTGCCCTAATTATAGGTATAACATGGTGTTTTGTCCATTCACGGGTGTTGATAAACATGATAAATGCGTTACTTTTGCATTTGCCCTTCTCTCTAAGGAAGATATTCCACATTTCCGATGGGCTTTTGATCATTTTGTAAAGGCAATGGGTCGTAATCCCGTTGTTATTGTGACTGACCAGTGCCCTGCTATGAAGCAAGCTATTCCAACTTCGTTTGCTGCCAGTGATGAATTCCCTGCTACGAGGCATCGTTTATGCATGTGGCATATTATGGAAAAGTTCCCTGTGAAGGTGTGTATACATTTTCAGCTTGTATGGTTTTTTCATTTATATTTATATGCCCTTTTTGTTTACTTGTTCTTTCTTTATTTACAGCTTGGAAATTACTTGTGTAAGGAAACTGATTTTATGGAAAAAATGAAAAAATATATCTGGTCTTCCACTTTGGAACCTGCTGAGTTTGAAAAAGGGTAGAAATCAGTATTGAAAGAGTTCAAGTTGGAAGGTAACAAATGGCTTTGGGAGAAGTATGCGATTAGAACTTCATGGATCCCAGCTTTTTTTAGGGATAAACCTATGTTTGGCCTAATGAGGACAACATCAAGGTCTGAAAGTGAAAACAGTTTCTTTAGTCAGTTTCATAAGCAAAGTGATACGTTATGCGAGTTTTACCTTCGTTTTGGAAGTGCAATGGACAGACAGCGATATGAGTATACCCGGCTGAATCAGGAGGATTTATCTGCAATACCTTCGACAGTTTCGAAGTTGTTTATTGAGGCTGATGCGGCACAATTGTACACTCGTCCAATTTTCTATAAAATTCAAGAAGAGATTTTGGCATCCTGTTATAACATGAGAATTCAGGAAATTGGTCCGTTGTTAGATGGGGTTAAATTCTATATAATGAAAGATGTGTTGATAAAGGACCAATTGTTTAAGGTAATATATTCTGTTTTTTTAATGCAGACTATATTTTTTAGTGATTTGTAAGTTTTTTTTAGTGATTTGTTCACCATGTACTTACCATTTCAGGTTCAAGTCAGTCAAAACCATGCTGAATGTTCTTGTAAAAAATTTGTCATGTGTGGAATACTTTGCAGACATGCTTTTTGTGCACTTAACCATTTCGAAGTGACCAAAATACCAAGGAATCTTGTGCTAAATAGATGGAGCAGGACTACAGAAAATAGACCATCTTCGTCGAAGTATACTGGGGTTTCTGATGATTTCAGAAAGATGGAAACTATATCTAATACAGTGACTAACATATGGTTTAATTTTCAAAAATCTATGAACAAGGCAGGTGTAGATGTTGAAAAGCTCTCTCACGTGGAAAAAGTAGTGAAGCAATTGAATTCAGATCTTGGTGATGAAAGTGGTATGACAAAGCAAGCTCATATGGAAGTGATGATGGGGCCACAACCGACTGAAAAAATTACCATTCATGCACCAAATCAATGTAAAAACAAGGGTTCTGGTTTGAAGAGGTTGGTCAGTCAAAGGGAGAAGGCAATTAGAGAAGGAAGAAAAAAACCTAGGCAGTGCAAGTTATGTAATTCAACTGTGCATGATTCTAGAACCTGTTCACGAAGAATAAAACCAACTACATTGGGTGTCAAGGTTGATTCAACAAATAAAGACAAAGTAACAGTTGATGGTGCAAATGAAGATCGAGTAACAGTTGATGGAGCAAATGAAGATCAAGTAACAGTTGATGCACCAAATGAAGATCAATCAACATTAAATACTTAGTACAAAATTTTCTCCTATTATATTCAATGTAGAGATCTATCTTTATACATATGGTGTGACAATGAGAACTTCATATTTCACTTTTCTATCCAGACACAAGAACTTTGTATAAATTGGTATCCAGCTGTTAATGTCATTTTTAGTGACTTTGGTTAATTTGAATGAGTTTTTTTTTGGTGACTTGTATTTGTAAAAGGTGATTTGCTTTTACATTTTAAAGTAATTTCTGTTTAAAGAGTAACCAAAAAATCGTATCCCAAACTTAGTGTTTCTGAATTCGGTAAAAAGATCATGCCGCCAAATTCGGTAAAAAAACATAATATGGATTGACCATTTGATTAAAAGTTGTTTAATAGTGTTTGCAAATAAATATTTTAGTAAAAAAAAATTGTTACACTTTTGGTGACTTTTCTGGAAAAAAGGTGATTTATATATAATTTTTGGTTTTAAAGTGATCTCTTTTTATTTTTTTTGTTACCTTCTTATCAAAAACAGTGATTTCTTTTTAAAATATGAATTAAAGGTGACTTGATAATAACAATCTTATGTTTTCCATGGAAACACCAAGACAAATTGTCCAAAAATATAAAACGAAGCCAATACGAAAGAAATTTCCAACTGTAAAATTACATTTAACCAACGCATACTTAATGTCAAGTGATTTTCTCTGAATGGAATAATTTCAAATGAAAACCACTGTCAACGATAACAACTAAAATCAAATTTGAACATATACAAGATGCAGAATGTAAATTCTTTCTTTTACTGTCCAGTAAATCACTCATTTCATTCCTTTGTTTTGGCAACATCATCATTTGCATTTGCATTAACATCATCTGCATCATCTTCTGGAAACAGCACAGTTCCCTTCTTAATATGTCTTGCTTTTGGCTTTTTCTTACTTGATTCGATGATCGCTTTGAGTAGTCCTTGTCCTGCTAATTTGTTGTATAGGAATTTTGATTCTTTGACAACAAAGCTTCTTTTCTCATTCACATGCGAGGTCAAAATAGCATCTGCATATTTTATTCTCAATCGAACCAGTTGTTCTTGGTGCCCTTCTTGGTCTTCAGATTTGAATTGGGTGTCCCAGTTCTTTCTTTCTCTTTTATATGTCTCCATGTGCCTCATCAGAAACACACCACAATCTGTGCTATTTTTTAATGTTTGCCAAGGCATTGTGACGCAATATGTCTTCATTCGAGTGATATAGGTTGCGAACGATGACTGGTCTTTCTCTTTCAGGTACTTTGCAAAGTGTTTTTTCTAAATTTTGCATTTGAAAGTGTCACATTCATTATAAAAAAAAGTGATTAAAAAACATAGGGTGATTTGTGCATGCTTACCAGTTGACGGAGTTTCGCGGTATATGCATTATTAGCTGCCTTGCCGTGTCTTATGTTATCAATCACATCCCATTGTTTTGCCTTCAAGTTTCAGCAAATGAGGTAGAAATGCTCATATGCCAGGATAGGAAAAAATATCTGCAAATATTAGGACGTAATATTAATTTCTAAATAAGATAAGTTGTATAATTAGGAAAGGGAAGTAAAATCTAAGAGATGAATATATACCAGGTCATAATTGTTGAACTTTGCATTTGGGTATTTTAGAAGAAAGTGATCCATCTCTGTGACAAATATTTTGTATTATTCATCTTCTGATTTTCTCTCATCCAAAGGTGCAATCTGTACATTCATAAGGATAATGAAGTTAGTATAGTGTTATACAAACTTAATTGACTATAATGTAAATTTATATTTACCGATAGGCCAATGTTGAAGAACAAGCGCATTGGTGATTCTGGTGCTTTGTATGTTTCTTTCTCATTCATTAGAGCAGACCAGACATCTATCACTGAGTAATATAACCGCTCTCTTGGTCTCAGTGTTGCCATGTGCTTACGAATGCAGAACAAATCACCAGCCACAAACACATGTTCTCTGTAAGTATATAATTAAGAAAAATATTATTAGATCACAAACTAAAAAAATGATGCTTCTGTGGTGATTTTTTTTGTGGAAATTCATGCAAATTTTAACTGCATACTTACAGTAAATCTTGTCCCTCCTGTATTATCCATCTCCATATAGCATAATTTTGAGTTGTGTATTTTGCTTTCAAGTCTATTATCCTGCGAACATATGGTGATCGATAAGGAGCAGCAAGTTTCGTTTCCCTCTTATCCTTTTTCTCATGTTCTGCGGGTGCTGGTGTCACCATATCATTATCATCACCTTGTGCCTTAGGCTGTGACTCTCCATGATCGTTGTTGATATCCTTGCATACATTCATTATGTAATCATTTATTCCAAGTGAAAAAGAAGGAACCGACACGTCATCCATATAGTCATCCATATCTTTTTTCCCCTGTGAAGAGTATAAATACTAAATCAACTCCACACGTTCGAGTACATCTGGATCTATTTCAGCTGGTTCCATCTCAAATTCTGGTTCCATCACAGCATCTTTTTCAATCTCAACATTTTGTTCTATCTCAACATCTTTCTCATTATGTTGATCTTCCATTTCATGTTCACTTTCAGATTCAGATATATTACCATCTCTCTGTTCTGTTGAGTTTTGCACCATTTTCTGTATACGTTCAGTCACTTTCCACTCGATATCTGAAACAATGATTTCATTTGGATGATTAACTTTTGCCTCTCCCATTTCAGTTTTATATGCCTCAAGTGCATCCAATAACGTGACAGCCTTCACACTTAATCTTTCAAACCAGTCCTGATTAAAATAATAAGAAGTTATAATAAAACGGTATATTTGTGCAATTTCTTTAAAAATAAATCAAACAATATATACCTCTTCTGTTGGTTTAGTGTTTGGAGGTAGCTCTTCTTGTCCTCCTGCATCTTTGTCCATGTTCTATTAAACAAGGTAAACTTGGAGAAATGAGATTTTTTATATTACATAGTGCATGCCTTATATTCCCAAAACTAATAAATTTTTCGTATTATACCTCTTGCGTTGGTTCAGATTGTGGTCTAGGTTGTGAGCACTGTATTGTTGAATCCGTTTGTTGTTCAGCATAGACAAAATCATCATTCTCTACATTTTCCTATTCAACTCACCAAAGTACTTATTCACTTTTGTAGTGGATAAAAAATAAATTTGTCTAAGCAAATCACTAAAAAACTATGGTGATTTGAATTTTTTTTTACCCATACCTGTTGTACATGCTCGTTGTTAGCTGCATATTCTCCCTTTTCATTTTCTTCAACTGCATTGTCATCCTTTACATATATACGTTTTTAGTGTTTTGTGCAAATATTATAGTGCTTTGTGCAAAATATTTTTGTATTTGTGGGAAAATACTAGTAGAGTTTTATGTTCCTTACTTGAGCTCTTTGTTGTTCTGATCTAGCTTCAATTATTTTCCCACTTCCAAAACAATCAGACTTCAATTCTTCTGCTTGCCTTGCTTTTAAAAGTTGCGTTGTCCATCCTTTAAAAGCCGGAAACTGTCGTTCTATCTCTTCCTCGCCTTTGAGGACACGATCAACATAGAATATCTGAAAAGTTATCAGAAACACAAATTAAAATAATGGACAAGCTATTTTCAAATACAAAATTATGTGTAAAAGGTGCTTACAGTGAGAAACACTATTGGGCCAGGATAAAACAGTGATTTTAGGGAACTCCAACTGTTTTTTGTTTTCACTAGGCATGAAATCAAGTACTCCCCCCAATTATATGCAGCACAATTGTCTAGATCAATGTCATAGTCCAGGATATCTCTAATCATGTATGATGTTGTGTTTCGTTCGATCAATCCATTGGAGACTATCATCAAAAAATTTAGCTTGAACAACTCACTGTTTTCAGTCATGTCTTTCATTACATCAATCACCGTTGATGGTGGGATATTATACTCTGGTTTTCCAGGGAACTGTGATGTCCATAACTTCTTTCTTTCTGATGTTGTTGAGTAGTTAAAACTTTGCTGTCCAACAGGTAGTCCCAAAACATCATGCACATCTTGATCTGTTATTGTGATTGATCCAGCAGGAAGCTTTAAGGCTCGGCTTGAAGCATCAAATGACTGGAACACGTAATAAGCCAGTCTATGTGGTATCTTTCCCATCGAGAAATCCAACAGATGTCCAAAACCGGTTCTTCTTACCCATACCTTTTGTTGGTCAGAAAGCGCAGATATCATTTCTGTCAAGTTAGAAGGCGAGTTTCTTAACTTGAAGATATTGCATATATTCTCCTTTTTCTTTTCACTGGGATTCTTATCTGCTTCCTGATAATAGTTAGATAAATTAAATAAGACATGGTAATTATTGATCAGTAAGGTGATTTTTTTAAAAGTGACTTTCGTGTAATATTTACCTTTTCTGTCACCTTTTCTTTCTGCTTCCATTTTTCATTTTCATTTGCTTTTGGTGGTTCATCTTCATCAGTTGTCTTTCATACAAAAAACACCAAAAATCATGCAACATTATGGTAAAAAAAGTTGTAGATGAAATCATCTATAAGCAAAATAATATTTACCTCATCGACAAGTCTGAGGTTTGCCCTTTTAGTTTTATTAATTAGTTTCTTTCCAGGCCCCTGTTCTTCAACTTCTTGCTGCACATTTTTGGCCAATCACTATATTGTTCTAATATAATCTGTAATGCTACAAAGTTGGTCGATTGGAATGTACCTCAAAATCAAGTTTTCGTTTCAGTTCATATCTTTTCCTGGGAGCTTGATCCTTTTTGTGCATATTTGCTCTGATTTTGTATTTCTTATTTTGCTTTTTGAGGGCTTCAACACTCTGTGGCTTTTGTTTTGGTTTTTGTGCTGGAACATCTGCTGCATGCTTCGACCTACGTTCTCTTCGTAAACCACTTTCTGATACAAGCTCTGTATCATATCTGTCTTTATTTTTGGTTTTTGATGGTAGTTCAAAATCATCATCAGTATCACTCCCATTTCTACTATCTCTTGCTTTAATCTCATCAAATTTCATTTGTTTTGATCTCTTGCGTTGTCTTGTACTAGAACCTGCAAATCAGTACTACTTTAAGATCACTACATACCAAACAATGTTTTTGTCGATGACAAAGCAAATAATTACCTCCCACATCAATGATCGTAGGTCCACTATCATCAATATTTTGTGGATGACTGTAAGATGTTTTTTGAAACTTCATCTGGTGCAATCTCTTGCTTTTTCTTGCACTAGAACCTGTATAATTAACAAACAATATTAATAAACCAAACATTATAAATCACTGTTTTAGATCACTTTAAAACGGAACAGCTTACAAGTCCCTATATAAACGTAAATTACAAGTTGTAGATCACCTTTTATTACAAGAAATCACTCTTTTTATAACACTTTTAAAAAGATCTAGCATTCAAACAAATCAATAAACTATATACAAAAAAGCACAATAGAATAACAACTCACAAATCACCTTTTATTGTAAGAAATCACTCTTTTTATAACACTTAAAACTAGAACAGATTACAAGTCACTATATAAGCATGAATTACAAGTTGCAGATCACCTTTTTTTTTTATAAGAAATCACCTTTTTTCCTAACACTTTTAAAAAAAACTAGCATTCAAACAAATCAATAAACTATATAGAAAAAAGCACAATAGAATAACAACTCACAAATCACCTTTTATTGTAAGAAATCACTCTTTTTATAACACTTAAAACTAGAACAGATTACAAGTCACTATATAAGCATAAATTACAAGTTGCAGATCACCTTTTTTTTATAAGAAATCACCTTTTTTCCTAACACTTTTAAAAAAATCTAGCATTCAAACAAATCAATAAACTATATAGAAAAAAGCACAATATAATCACTTATTAAAAGTCACAAATCACCTTTTATTATGAGAAATCACTGTTTTTGTATCAAAAATTACTATTAATCACAACTTACAAACCACAACTTACTAGTCACCTAATATCATCACAAATCAATAGTTTTATACATAAAATCACTAGTTTCTAATAATATATTACCTTCTTTCGTATTATCCATTGAAGTAAAGTATTTGTTAATAGATCCTGCAATAAAGAGTAATGGACACACATTAACATTAGAATCACTTAAAAAATGAAAGTAAAACAACAATATCAACTGGAACAAACCAAAACATAAAAAACGAAAATATTCTATGTTGTAACATGCAAAAAATCACTTAAAATCGTAATTCAGGCAAATAAAACCTGATTCAAGTATAATAAAACGTGATTCAAGCAAATAAAACGTGATTCAAGCAAAGTATGAGCGAAATCATCTTCTACAACAATGTAACAAAGTGATTTATACACGTATTTTTCACAATATTGAAGAGTATATCGTTTTTTATACTTACAGTCGAGATATTGCAGTGTTATGAAGATCTTCAACGGTCTAGAGGCTCGATTAGGGCAAATTTGGGGGTGATTAGAAGGTGTGAGCAACAGAGAAAATGGTGAATAATCGTGCAACAGAGAGAGGTGGTTTCATCGATAGTGGTGAATTAGAAAGAAGGCAGTTAGCATTTGTCCGTTTTTTTATTTTGAAGAATGTAGTGCCGCGTGCGTGTTTTACTTATTGGGCCTAATTTGTGGCCCAATGTGCAATTCTCATTATAGCAGGGGTCTCAATGGAATAGCCCTATATATATATATATCTATATATATATCTATATATATATCCTGTCAAACCAACAATGGATCTCATGTTCTATCCTTCTCAGTATTATTTGTCGTCGCAATTATCGTAATTAGAGCCACATATACTTGTACTAACATTGATTTGGTTAGCACATTGTGACAGGCAGCCACATTGTGTAAGTAAATGAAGGGGGAAGCATATAATTCAAGAAATATGGGGCGTGGCCGCGGCAGTGGGCTTATGAGGAAGCTTGTGTGGTGTGGGAAGAGCAGCGTGAGCCATCGATCATCAAAATCTGACTCGGTTCGAGAAGGCCACATTCGGGTTGTGGTAGGGAAGGTGGAAACTGAAGTGGTGTTTTTAGAGATGGAAGCTAACTATTTAAATCATCCTTTGTTGGAAAAACTGTACACTTTAACAGGGGAAGAGTATGGATATTCATATCAAGGGGCTTTGAGAATAGCTTGTGACATTCATTTGTTTCGATATCTTCTTCAACTTCTCAGTACTGGGAATCCTTCTGCGCATTACATGGATCTTCCTGATCTTATTTCTAATTTCAATTTCCAATGCAGTAACTAGCTAGTGCCATGATATTAGATGGGGCTGTGTTATGTACTGATAGTCATTAGTTATGTAATTAGAAATCAGTCAATCAATTACACTATTGTTTGGAGTTGAGCTAGCTTTATTAACACCAGGCTCTGAACTTCTGCGTGCATTTTCATTTTCGGACTTGACGAAAAAATGTTTTGATCAATCTGGTTTTGTTTATAGTTTAGGAATTTTTCCCTGTATGTTACATACAGTTTATATCTTATATCCAAATGGAATCAGTTGGGATAAATATGTTCCTTTCTTTTTTCTCCCCATGCTGCAAATGCTCTTATAAGTCTCCTTTTAAGTACACTTAAATCTAACTAAGCAAAGAGTAAGTAACTTTAATTTGAAAAAATATGTACCCTCCCACGCAGATTACTAAACACATTTTTAATCGAAAATCTAACGATGGCAGAGAGTGGAGAATCACTACAAATTTCTGGAACAATCTTGTTAAGTGACATAAAATTACCAAGAACAAAACAAAAAGAACTCATAGTAATTTGCCGGAAGTATTGAGAGTAGAAAGTCTGAAAAAACAAGATCTCCGATAAACTATTACATTATGAAAGTAATTTTGATGTCATGATAAAGGATTAACAATCTCAAAAATCAAACTTGTAAAGAGATCGAATCCAACAACTGTTAGGACTAGCTAGCTCCATCTTTCTTAATTATATGTGTTTTGTAATCAGGTATAAATGTGAGATCAGAAATTGGAATCTTTGTACTTGTTAATCCCTCTCCACCATCACAACCAGGTATCGTGCTAATAATCAGTTGCATCATGTACTTTTAAATAGCTAAAATATGAAATAAAATACTGCATGTACTTTCTCCTTGATACGCGCTTCTTTTCGCTGGTTTCGCTTCCTAACCAAGCATCTTGATATGCACACATCATCCATGACTTTATTTAACAATTTTACCAGTTGGTATGATTCGTTCGTAATCTTTCTATTTAAATAGGGCGAGAATGTAGTAATTTCTACAATACATCTCTCGCAAGTATTTTTTTAAACAAGGATCAATTGTATTTTCATTTGTATTAACTAAAATTCCACTTCATCTCATATACCGCCAATGATCACTTTGAGGCGCATCATGACTAAACTAATTGCAGACTAAAATATGAGTTCTATATCACACTCCAAAAGAGAACATGACTATTATGGCTACTGATATAGATATATACTTGCACCTTTGACTGCTCAATTTCAATATCCTTTGTAGGAGTGTGTTCCTCTCCCTCTTTACAATAGTCCAACATCTTCATCTCTCAACCCGTTTTCAATGTCATTGGATGCATTTTCGGCCTGCTTCTCCAGCTCAACTGCCCAACTGTATATCACCATTCCGACAACAGCAATTACCATGCCTATTATGTTCTTAAAAGTCATCTTCGAATCAAATAATAGCCATCCTAATGTGAGAACACATACTGTTTTCATATGACCGAGAACCTGGAAGGAAACAGCTGAAAAGCGCCCGATGCAGAGGTACTGACTTAAGGAAACAACGGAAAATAATCAATGATATAGATATCAACCAAAGTTGAGCAATTTGATGTTTTAGCATTATCTCAACTCCAAGGTACTATTAGAACTAAACTAAAGTCTTATTTTCGAAACAAAAGAAATTGGGAGTTGTAATTTATACTGGATTAACTAATCAACCACATATACCAACTAAATTTATTTATTCAGGCAGAAGTCAGAACAAACTATAAATTTAACTTTTTAGTAAATGAACAAGAACTTTGCATTTTTATGTACCCAAAATGTGTGTCTGATCTGTGAATAGACGTGTTTGATAGATATCTGAAGTTCTGAACGCAGTCATGGAAAACAAAAACATGCAGTGAATATGCAAGGTCTTCATGGTTTAATGATGCTAAGTGCTAACATAACTACAAAATAGTCCCGAGTAAGATTACAGTATGCCCTCACAATTTGTTGAAAGGATGTTGACAGAACTGCTACACAAGCTGTCATAACTAGAGATTACAGAGATATGTGTATATGTGTAAGCACAGAGAGATGAAATGTAGAAGATGATCATTGTTATCAGAACGGAGTACAGAGTATTACATTTCTATCTTACTCAACAAGTTAAGCTAATTGTGTTTTTATATACAAGACTGAAAACAAATAACAGACTAACTAACTATGAGCTGTCATCCAGCTGGCTTTGATCTTATGTGCTGACTTTGACCTTCTGTGTTGACTTTGTCATCAGCAGTCTGCTCTCTAGTGTCATGTATATAGTTAACATCCCCCTCAAGTGAGGAGTGTGGAAGAAATTACAGACTCCTAACTTGGAAAGGAGATAACTAAGATGTGTGGAAGACAGAGCTTTGGTGAACAAATCAGCAGGTTGTTCCATAGTTGGAAGATGATCAGTTGTAATCAACCCTTCACGAAGCTTGTGTCGAACTAAATGGCAGTCTATTTCAATGTGTTTCGTGCGTTCATGAAACACTGGATTAGATGCTATATAGAGAGCACTCTTGTTATCACAATAAAGAGTAACAGGAGTAACACATGAAACATGTAACTCCTTCAGGAGAGCAACCATCCAGGTGATTTCACAACTGGTATCTGCCATAGCACGGTATTCAGCCTCAGCCGAAGACCTGGAAACAATATGCTGCTTTTTGCATTTCCATGAAACCAAGGAACCACCCAATGTAAGACAGAATCCAGTAAGAGACTGCCTAGAGTCTTTACAAGAACCCCAATCAGCATCACTATAGGCAGTGAGATCAAAATTAGAAGAGGAGGAGAGAAAAATACCCTGACCACAAGTTTGTTTAACATATCTAACCACCTTTAAAGCAGCTTGCCAGTGATCAATTTTAGGAGCATGCATAAACTGAGATAAGATGTGAACTGGATAAGCCAAGTCTGGCCTGGTAATTGTAAGGTAGATGAGTCGACCAACAAGTCTTCTATAAGAGGATGCATCAGACAACAGTGGAGAGTCCATCTCAGCAGACAGTTTGTGATTTTGGTCCATTGGTAAAACAGTTGGCTTAGAATCAAGCATGCCAATATCTTGTAAAATATCCATAGTGTACTTTCTTTGATTTAAGTAGATACCATCCTCTGACCTAGCCACTTCTATACCCAGAAAGTATTTAAGTGGGCCAAGATCCTTGATTTTGAATTTCTGAGAAAGAAATGTAAATACCCTCTGCATGAGATTAGTATCATTTCCAGTCAACACCATATCATCCACATAGACTAAAATAACAACCATTTGAGAATCTTGTTTGTAGACAAATAGACTAGAGTCACTATAGGTCTGAGTGAAACCAAAGTCCAGTAAAGCTTGAGATAAAACAATAAACCACTCTCTAGGAGCTTGTTTAAGACCGTAGAGAGACTTAATGAGCTTACAAACAAGATATTGATTCGGATATAAGGCCTGAATATCTGAAGGAATTGTGTAACCTGGAGGAATCTCCATGTATACTTCTTCATGTAATTGACCATGAAAAAAAGCATTAGTCACATCTAACTGCTTTAAGCTCCAGTTATATTTGGCAGCAAGAGTAAGAACAACTCTTAAAGTAGCCATTTTTGCCACTGGGGCAAAAGTATCAAAGTAATCCAAACCTTCTGTCTGTGTAAAACCTCTGGCCACTAATCTGGCTTTATATCTATCAACCTGACCATTGGCCAAATATTTAACTCTATAAATCCACCTGCAGCTGACTGCTTTCTTGTCTGGTGGTAAAGGAATAATTTTCCAAGTAGCATTAGCTTCCAAAGCAGCAAGCTCAGTATTCATAGCTGTGCACCAGTCACTAGATTTGACAGCTTGCTTATAGGTATGTGGTTCAGGAACTTTACTGATGTTCGCTAGAAAATGACGATGTTGATTGTGAAAAATATCATAGTTAAGAGTATGATTAAAATCATAAGGTTTAACATCTGAAGAGGAGATGATGTTGGATGAAAGATGAGCTGGCAAACCAGTATAATCATGATATTTAGCAGGTAAAGTTCTATGTCTCTGAGGTCTAGCAGGTAGTAATTGAGTGTCAGATGAGGTAACCTGATCACTAAAAACCTGGTCACTATTTGACATAGATGATTCCTCAGTAGAAGAAGAATGTGTAGGTTGAGTTTGAGATATATCAGAAGAAGTTGGAACAATAGGTTGAAACAAAGTTAAAGGATCAGAATCATAGTGTTCATGAGACTGAGAAGGAAAAAGTAACAAAGGTGGAGAAGAAGAGATATCTTGAAAAGGAAATTCAGTTTCTATAAAAGAAACATCCCTTGCAATAAAGACCTGTTTCGTTGAAAGATTCAGAACTTTATAGCCTTTCTTTGCATAGGGATACCCTAAGAATACACCCTTCACAGCTCTAGGACTAAATTTATTTGAAGGTTGAGGAACAACCGTGGCATAACAAAGACAGCCAAACACCCGAAGATTAGTGTAATCAGGTACTCTATGAAACAAGATTTCATAAGGAGATTTACCATTAAGAATAGGAGTAGGAGTCCTATTGATGAGATAACAAGCAGTAAGTACACAGTCACCCCATAAAGAAAGTGGAATAGAAGCATGAAACCTAATAGCTCGAGCAACATTTAACAGATGCCTATGTTTTCGTTCGACAATACCATTTTGTTGAGGTGAATAAACATATGTGGTTTGATGAATGATACCTTGACTTACAAAGAAAGATGTGAGTTTGTGATTAACAAACTCGGTACCATTGTCTGACCGAAAACATTTAGTTGTAACTGAGAATTGAGTTTGAACATATTTTACAAAATCCATGATAACAGAAGAAACAGGACTTTTATCACTGATTAAAAATAACCAGGTGGCTCTACAGAAATCATCAACCAAAGTTACAAAATATCGACAATTTCCATGAGTTGTATACTGATATGGACCCCATAAGTCCATGTGAACCAAATCAAAAACATCAGTAGAAGTACTAGAACTGGAAGGAAAATGAAGTCTACTTTATTTAGCTAAATGACAACTGTCACAATCATGAGACAATTCAACATTACATTTGAAAGGTAAAAATTTTAACAAAGCACTAGGCAGATGTCCAGTTCTAGCATGCCAAAGATCTACAGATGAATGTGAACCAAGAACTTGAGCTACAGATTGAAGAGAAGAAGAGTTTGGCTGAAACAAATACAAGCCTCTGCAAGCTTTACCAATCTCTAGGTCCCTCTTCAAGATAGGGGCCTGAAGAGAACAAGTAGTGGAAGTGAAATGCACAGTAGCAGAAGAATTATTCAACAGCTTAGTAATAGACAGGAGATTGTAATGAAATGATGGAACACACATAACATTGAACAGAGTGATATAAGGACTCAAGACAACAGAACCTATATGAGTAACCTGAGT
Source organism: Kitagawia praeruptora (assembly GCA_037693485.1). NCBI lineage: Eukaryota > Viridiplantae > Streptophyta > Magnoliopsida > Apiales > Apiaceae > Kitagawia > Kitagawia praeruptora. The sequence continues at coordinate 44,213,230 of CM075344.1, read as the reverse complement.
AGTGTTTCCATTAGGAAGATTTAATAAAGAATCACAGCTTTTAGCATTTTGTAACAAGTGAAAGTGTGGAGTAACATGGTCTGTTGCTCCAGAATCTATAATCCAATCAGACTGATATGATAAAGTATCAGAGTTAATTGGACTAACAAAAGGAGTGATAATACCTGCAAACTGAGCACAATGCACTGAAGTAGAAGGAACAGTAATATAATTGGCAGTAGTATGATTACCAGACTCATGAGAAGTTGATTGTTGGTCCAGGAAAGTATTGCAGAAGGGGGGTTGAATGCAATACTAATAAATTTCAAAAACTATTTCAACAATTTAAATAGAATTTGTAATTTACTAGTAGAAGAAATGCAAACACAAGTAAAATCAAATACGAGGATTTCACAAAATAAATGTTTTATTTATTTTGCAAAGTTTTGCTACAACCTTGAGAACAAAATAATTCTCAAGCTACAAATACTCAAGAGATTACAGTTGTTGAGTTCTATATCTGTTGTATAAATAGAGTGCTCTATTTATAGTGTGATAGTCTACTGTACTACTACTATCAACATGAGTTGTTGAGTTGTTGTTATATTCCTTTTGCAGCTCATTCCGTGATTTATTCCCATGTGATCATCACAAAGTAACTTTAAGATACTTTCCACATTTGAGCCACCCAGATCTAGCCGTATTCAATTTTATCTGCTATAGACTTTACAGGTTGTTCCATGTGATCTCTCGAGCTTCAGTTATAGACTTTCCAAACTTGCTGTAAAGGTTGAATATTACAACAAGCCTGCTTCTTTTAAACATGTACTCTGTCGCTTAATTTGACTTAGAAAATTCCTAAATCAAGCTGATTCTATATGACAGTATGTTTGCCACAAAGTTTGCTGTCAATGGATTATGCTTTGGTTGACAGTATGAATTTCCCGCAGATATTACTGTCAAGAATTTTGCTTTGGTTGACAGTATGAATTTCCCGCAGAGATTGCTGTCAGGAATTCCAAACTTACTGTCGCAAACTATATATCAAGGTTGCTGTCATCAGAATCTCCGCCAATGTTGCTGTCAAGTTGAAACTTGCTGTCGACTCCGTGAAACTTGCTGTCGACCTAGGCAACATGTTGTTTCCTTGTAACCTTACTGTCAGGACTTGACAGTAACTTTTATTCCTTCTGTCGAACTTATGTATTTCTTGAGGCTTGAACAAAATCGAACTTCTTCCAAGAATTACACTTATTACATGACAGTATTAATTTAAATTACAAGAATACATTTCAGGCTATGACAGTATGTTCTACTTAGTAAAAACTAAGTATACCAATAAAACTAGTTAAGTTGTCTATTCCATCACCCATAAATCCCAACAATCTCCCCCAATTTGTTTTTATGGACAATAAGGACAAATTTACAAATATCATGCTGACAACTTAACTAACATAGATCATAAAGAATAAACTCTTCATTTCTGACCAATGATTAAACTGAATTGTTTTCAAACAATATATCACAAAAGTTCACAATTAAAAAAAAACTTTACTTATCTTGATTTGAACTTTTCACTTTGCTCCTTTTCCCTTAGAGCTCTTCTGAGATTTTCAATTAACTCTTTTTCTTCAGGGGACTGTGCATCATCTTCATTTTCCACAATGTATTTTCTGATCATTGAGGAAGCAGTGTTTAATACATCTCTGAGTTCCATCCAGTAAACATTTTGCTTTACAATTGATCTGAATTTTAGCACATCTCCATCCATCTTGAATCTCCTGCCAGGAAGCTGATTTAGAGTTTCCCTTCTTTGTTTGTCCAGGCTGGGATCCTCTCCTCTCCTCTGATCAAAAATCATATCAAGCTCCCATGAACACAGTGTTTCAAGACTGTTAGTTGATCCAACCACTTGCCAGTATAATTCTTTTAACACACTGGTCTTCAACTTAGAGAAACTATCTGCATAAATTTCTTCTTTGCCATACTTGATTCTCAAAGGATTGTCCAGTACGCATGGCTGATAGTTGGATTCTTCACTGTTGATCTTATTGATTTTACTGTAGCTTTCCTTCATTTGAGCTTCAATCTCATCTTCTATCTGTTGACGAGATTTTTTCCTTGATGCTAATTCTTCTCTGAATCTCTGCTCTGCTTCATACATCTTCATTTCATGTTCTGAATAAGGTTTCTCCATTTCTTTCCAGTTATATTCAGGAATATGATTGTCTTCTTCATACTCCAAACCAAGGATTTGATAGACATCATCATCATTGTGAAGTGTCCAATCACCAAACTTCTCAATAAATTCAACATGCCTGGCTTCATAGTACTTGAGAACTTGGTCCATGATCTTCTTTGAAACATTATCATAGGTTTGCAGTAGCTCAACCATCCTTTCCAGATTGAAGAAATCAATTCTTCGTTTTACTGTTTCAGAAGTTTGAATGAGTTTCTTGGAGATCACCTTTGATTTTGTTATCTGAGTGAAGTCAGATTCCACTGTAATCAACCTTTCATTGTTTTGCCATAGAATGTATCTTGCAACTTCTTCTTTTGACTCATCAAATTCTATGGATACAGAGGTGATTGTATCTTTGGCCTTCAGCTGCATCATTTCAAAGCTATTCATTCTTCTTCTCATGAGAGGTTTCTTGAGTCCTAACCCTGTAGCTTTTCCTTCTCCTTTGTAGACAGTCTTTCCCTTTGTTGGTCTTTTTGATTTTCTCTTGATTCTTAATGTCTTGGAGGTTTTGACAGTAGGATCGTTGACAGTATCTTTTATAGGGCTTCTGACAGTGTCTTCTGTGACAGTATCTTTAATGACTGTGACTTTATCCTGTCTGACAGCATCTTTGTTGACATCCTTGACAGCATCTTTGTTGACAGTATCTTTTTCAAGTTGTATACTGTCAATTTCCATTTCTTCTTGATTTCCTTTCAATGCTTCAAGTACTTCTTCCTCTTTCTTTTCATCAACTTTCTTGCTTTTGCTAGAATTTTCAGAGGTTTCCTTTGATTCTGCTTCTTTGACTTGAGTTTGCTCTTTTGAAGAGTCTCCCAGTTCTGTTTTCTTAGGTCCTCCAGCTTCACCTCCATCTTGATTGTCATCATCATCTTTTTCCAAGGTGTCATCAAAAGTGCAGTTTCCACCTTGAGCATTTCTGCTTGAATTTGCTTTGGCAATGAGCTTTTTAATTTTGGCAAAGTATTCCATATCTCTCTTTGCCAATATCTTGTGAATATCTTTAACTGCCTGAATCCTTTCCTTGGTGATGGGTGCTTTCAACAATAACTTAAGTACATCCATGATGACTTTGCTTTGTAGGGATGTTTTGCCTTCAAGAGTTAAGAATCCAAGACCTTTAGTTCCTTTGGTTGTTGTCTGTTTAAAGCTTACACCATATGGCTGGAGACTTACTTCTGGAAGTTTGCTGTTGACCATTGTGCCCAGTTGCATATAGAGACTTTCATCAAAGATGGTAGAGTTTTTCTTCACTAGAATCCCAAGGATGTATTGCACTCTGGCAGAGAAAGTTTCCAGCAGTTGAGTTGTTATGAATATTGAATGTCCACTCTTCAGGTACACTTCAACTGCCCACCTCTTCTCTGAGCTAATCTTTACAGAAAGATTTACAATCTTTTCTTTCAAGGCTTCTGCCAACTTAGCAGGTTTTCCTTTAGATTCTGTGATTGCTTCATTCACCAGATTGTTGAATTCCTCATCCTTATTATTCAAGGTGCTCTCCATATGACTTACTGTTATTGAGTCAGCTTCTTCTTGGGAATATGTGCTTCCATCAGTCCAAGTGATAAACTCTGAAGAAGTCACATATTCAGGCAACTTGCTTTTGCCTTTACCCATCCTATTTGATTCCTCCTTTTCTCTCCATAGCCTCTCCAATGTGGATTCTTTCTTCTCAGGAACTGGTTCATTGATTTTGATAGAAGATGCTTGACTTCCTTGTATCTGTCTTAATACCTCCTTAGATACTAACATTTGTTCCCCATCTACTTCAGTTTCAAAAAGCTCCTCAGTTCTAGAGGCTATTGCAGTTTTTACTCTTTGCTCTTGCTCCCCCTTACTCCTTTGCTCCCCCTGTCTTTTAGCTTCCCCTTGTAACTCCACATTTCTTTCTGGTTGCTCAGCCTCTTTCTGATCTATTACTTTCTCCCCCTTAGTTAAGTTTGTAGCATGAATCAAGGAAGAAAGTGACAGTAGTGTGGCTTGAATTTCAGCAAAACCAGTCTTCACAGTAGATGACAGGTTGTCCAGCTTGCTTTCCATTGTAGCACATCGATCTTCAAGTGCTTGGAGCCTGTCATTTGTGGATGCAGAAAGACCACCAGACCTAAGCCTTTTAGGAGGTAAGGGATAAGTCTGGGGCATGGAGGCTGTTGGGGTTCTCACACTCTCAGTGTTTTTATAGATGATCTCATCATCTCTCACAAAAATTCCCCCAAGGCCTAATGCCTTTTGTTTACTGGCTCCCTCAATATCACTCTGGACATGCTCAAGTCCCTCACCTTTTGCCAGCACATTTGGCTGCCTCTCATTTTTAGACTCACTTCTCTTTTCTTTTATCTCTCTTTTCTTTTGCTCTCCCTCACTCATCCTAGATGCATGAGTATGAGCAGTACTAGCATGCATTGTAGAAAAAGATGTCTTAGATTTTACCTTAAAAGCCCTGGAGAGTGGCATGTCATCATCAGAGATGTCTTCAATTAGTCCTTCCTGGAGTTGTGATTGAGCAGTGATGACAGCATCTTTTGGAAGACTTTTGACAGTATCTTTTGTCAGAATGGTACTGTCACTTGATTGTTTGACAGCACCTTCTGTTTTGTCATTGACAGCATCTTTGGCTGTGACAGCAACTTCCCTTGGGTAAGATGCTTTGAGGGAATCGATCAAGATGCTGGTTGTTTCTATTTCTGGCAAATTTACATCTTGATCTAATCCAGTGTTTGATGGAGTGGTATCCATTTCACTTTGAGAAATGGGTTCTTGTGGACCACTAGATGGGGGCTCATCCATGATTTGAGATGGATGATCAAAACCTGAGGGGTTGGTGATGTCCCCCTCTCTAGGTTGTTCAGAAGAAACAACAGATATAGGAATGAAAGAAGAAAATTGAAGTTCAGATAGAATAGTTGGCTGTTCCACAGAAGAAGATTGTGGAACATCAATAGTATGAATGAATTCCTCACTGTGCTCTATTTCTATGTGTGTATCTTCAAATACAGGTTCCTCAAGCGTGAATTCTTGAGTTTGTGCAGACTCTTTACAAGATACCTTGGGAGACAGGCCAATTTCAATAGATGTCCCTTGTTGAGAAGAGACACCTAGAGGTGAGTTTATTTCCCTATCATCCTCTACAGTCTTTTGGGAAACTGTAGGGTGGCTGACAGTAATCTGTTGGAAATGGAAAACCAAGGTTGGGCACTTGATTAACCATGTGTTGTGTGAAACATAGTGGAATATGTGCATTCAAATTTTGTGTGTTAAGAGATGTGTGTGTGTTTTTCTTTAAAACAGGACATTCTTCAAAATCAGAATTGTCCTCAACATTTCCACAAATATTATTAATACACATAGTTAAAAAGCGAGGATAGATGGATACCTTCTTGCCTATTGCGCTTTTCAACTGTGCCATGATCAGTTTTCCAATGTTCACCTTGTATCCATGGACTAATGAATGAGTGAGCTTCTTGATATATGATGGTATTCCATTCCAGCCTGTAGTCTTGGTAGAGAACACCTTCACCATTACATCAAAAATCATACTCCACTCTTTTCTCAGAAATTTCCTGTCCATTTCTCCTGTTTGATACCACTTATCAGAAGTTTCTTCAAGTTTAGAGCCAGAGTACCCAATCTTCAGAAATAACCTTTTTAGAGTATCATCAGTGGCTAATTCCTTAAAGTTTTCTCCACTGGCTAGCACAATACCCAATGCCTCATTGATAATCTTTACTGAAAGAGAGTGACTTGCATCATCTATTTTGAACTTAATTTCTTCATCTTCTCCAGTTCCTTGAGCACTTGCAGATTTCCAGAATTTTTCAATTCTAACAGTATCAATTTTGGGGGTAGAGGTTACTGCATGACCTAGGTAGGATTTATTTATGAACGAAATAAGTCCTTTGAAGTTTTCACCAGCATCACTAGGAGAAAAGATACCGGCAAAGTTGGTTTGAGCAACACTTTGTTTAGGTGCCATTGTTGAATGCTTTGAAAAATGGAAGAGAAAATGCGGTTTTTGGATGCAGAAGGTTGAAAGGTTTTTGCAAATGAAAGTGATAGTAGATTAAACGGTAGATTCAGTTTATAATATGAATCGATTTAACCTCTCTTAATTGAACGTGTGATAATGATATTTCCCATTAACTCCACTTGCTATATTACGTGGCAGTTGCTATTAAATCGTGGATTGGTGGAAAAACAATATATGTGTATATATATATATATAAATTAATGTATATATATATATATATATATATATATATATCTTTCCACTATCTTTGACAGCAACTACCCGTGACAGCAACTTTCATTGACAGTAACCTGTGCGCTTTTCTTTTTCTACCAATTTTGACAGCAATTTCTTGTGACAGCAACTTTCATTGACAGTAACCTGTGCGCTTTTCTTTTTCTACCAATTTTGACAGCAATTTCTTGTGACAGCAACTTTCATTGACAGTAAACTTATCATAGAATCATGCTGTCACTGTTCATAACTTAAGTTAAGGACGCATGATTTCTTAAAATCGTATTAAGACAGACATGTAAAACTATTTTAGCATAGTCATAGCAAGCATGATATCTAAAAATCCTTTTAGCATAGTCATAGCAAACATGATATCTAAAAATCCTTTTAGCATAGTCATAGCAAACATGATATCTAAAAATCCTTTTAGCATAGTCATAGCAAACATGATATCTAAAAATCCTTTTAGCATAGTCATAGCAAACATGCTGTCTGAACAAGTAGCACATAGTACCTTAACTTCTCATGACAGTACCTTCTAGTGACAGTACCTTGAAAGTTTCTGTCATGAGCTGCGATCAAGAATTGATAAACCAGTTAGATAATCATACCTGATTTAGCATTCTTAATTCACTCACCAACCTGATAAATGTTGCTTCATCCAATGGCTTGGTGAATATGTCTGCAAGTTGCTTGTCTGTTGGAACATAAACCAATTTTACATCTCCCTTTTCAACATGCTCCCTGATGAAATGATGCCTTATATCAATGTGCTTTGTTCTGGAGTGTTGAACTGGATTGTCTGATATGGCTATGGAACTAGTGTTGTCACAGTAGTTAAGAATATTTGACAACTCTAGTCCATAATTCATTAATTGATTCTTCATCCAAAGAATTTGTGCACAGCAACTTCCAGCTGCAATATATTCAGCTTCTGCAGTTTATGTAGAAACTGAGTGTTGCTTCTTACTGAACCATGACACCAATCTCCCCCCAAGAAATTGACAGCTTCCTGTAGTACTTTTTCTGTCAATTTTGCAGCCAGCATAGTCTGAATCAGAATATCCAATTAGATCAAATCCAGTTTCCTTAGGGTACCAAAGACCTAGATTTGGGGTGCCTTTGAGATATCTAAAGATTCTTTTAATTGCAACTAAGTGTGATTCTTTTGGATCAGCCTGAAACCTTGCACAGAGACATGTAGCAAACATTATGTCTGGCCTGCTTGCTGTTAAGTAAAGCAATGATCCAACCATGCCTCTGTAGGTACTAGAATCCACTTTCTTGCCTTTAGGATCTAATTCTAATTTGGTGGCTGTTGAGATAGGTGTCTTGGCAGGTGATGAATCTTCTAAGTTAAACTTCTTGAGAAGTTCTTTGACATACTTAGATTGACAGATGAAGATTCCTTCCTTCTTCTGATAGATTTGAAGACCAAGAAAGAATGCTAATTCTCCCATCATGCTCATTTCATACTTGTTTCTCATTAGAGATGAGAACTTTTCACATAATCTTTCGTTTGTTGAGCCAAAGATTATGTCATCAAGATATATCTGTACAAGGATGATGTCTTTGCCATGGTATTTATAGAATAAAGTTTTATCCACCATACCTCTTACACATTGATTTTCCAGGAGAAAAGTGGATAGTGTGTCATACCAGGCTCTTGGTGCTTGCTTTAAGCCATATAGAGCCTTGAACAGCTTGTAGACAAAATTATGCAGTTTGTCATTTTCAAATCCAGGAGGTTGTTCAACATACACTTCTTCTTCTAATTCTCCATTTAGAAAGGCACTTTTGACATCCATTTGAAATACTTTGAATTTGCAGTGTGCAGCAAAGGATAAGAAAATTCTTATGGCTTCAAGTCTGGCAACAGGAGCAAATGTTTCATCATAATCTATCCCTTCCTGTTGACAGTAACCTTTGGCCACTAGCCTTGCCTTATTTCTTGTCACATTTCCACTCTCATCTATCTTGTTTCTGAAAACCCATTTTGTCTCAATGACTGATTTTCCTTTTGGCCTTGGAACCAGTTTCCAAACATTGTTTCTTTCAAATTGATTGAGCTCCTCCTGCATGGCCATCACCCAATCAGAATCCAACAATGCTTCTTCAACTATTTTTGGTTCCATTTGAGATAAGAAACATGAAAACATGCTTTCAGCAGAGATATTCCTCCTTGTCCTTACACCAGTAGTGGGATCTCCAATAATTAGATTACTGGTATGATCTCTGTTCCACTTTGTTGATTGAGGCAAGCTACTTGTTTGATGAGATTTTCTTTCATCAGTGTGAGGATTTGATTCTCCACCATTTTCATTGTTTTGCTCATTTAGCTCAAATTCTCCAGTCTCACAGTCTTGTTGATTGATGCCTGAAATTGTCTGTGATTGGGCTGAGGTTTGATTTAAATTATGAGTATTGACAGATTCTTTCTCATATCCCATTGATTGAGTGATACTTGGTTCTTCATCAACATATTCTTCTTTTTCCAAGTATCCTTGATTCTCAAATCTGAAGGGTTGCATTTGACCATCCTCATGTAACCCTGGAAACTTGGTTTCATCAAACGTGACATTGACACTTTCTTCAATTGTCTTGTGTTCCATGATATAGACTATGTAGGCAGTCCTTTCTATCCCATATCCCATGAAAATGCCTTCATATGCTTTAGTATCAAACTTGCCTTTTCTTTCATGGTTGTCTTTCATCAAAAAGCACTTGCTTCCAAAAATATGAAAGTACTTGACAGTAGGTTTCTTTCCTGTCAAAAGATAGTAAGGAGTATTGTCATGAGCCTTGTTGATTAGTGTCCTGTTCTGTGTGTAACAAGCAGTGTTGATGGCTTCTGCCCAGAAATATGTTGGTAATTTAGCATTACTCAACATAGTCCTTGCAGCTTCAATAAGAGTCCTATTTTTCCTTTCTACAACTCCATTTTGCTGTGGAGTTCTTGCAGCAGAGAATTGTTGAACAATCCCTTGATCTTTGCAGAAGTTTCCAAGTGTAGCATTTCTGAATTCAGTTCCATTGTCACTTCTTAGAAATTGAACTTTTGCTTCAGGGGTCCTGTCAAGTACCCTTATGTGATCAATGATTTCTTGAGCAGCTTCATCTTTTGATTCTAAAAATTTCACCCAAGTGTACCTAGAATAGTCATCTATCATGACCAGTGCATATCTTTTTCTGGATAGTGATTGAACATTCACTGGTCCAAAAAGATCCATGTGAATCAACTTGAGTGCTTCAGTGTTAGTGTTGACTTGCTTTGATTTATGCATTGCTTTCCTCAGTTTTCCCATTTGACAATCTTCACACAGTCCTTCTTGACAGAATTCCTGTTGAGGTAGTCCTCTCACCAATTCCTTCTTCATCAGCATGTTCATTGTTTTGAAGTTGAGATGAGAAAATTTCTTGTGCCAAAGCATGCTATCTCCAACACTTGCTTTGCTGTAGAAGCAAAATATTCTTTCCTCATTTGTTGAGTTTAAGTCTGCAACAAATAGGCTTCCTTTCCTTATTCCTTTCAGAGATAGGCTTCTATCCTTCTTGTTGTGGATTGTACATTCCATCATGCTAAAGTTTACTTTGAATCCTTTGTCAGTGAATTGACTGACACTGAGCAGATTATGCTTCAAACCTTCCACAAGAGAGATTTCTTCAATGACAACATTTCCAGCTTTTAAACAGCCATATCCCACAGTGTAACCTTTGCTGTTGTCTCCAAAGGTTATTGTTGGGCCAGCCTTCTCAACATATTGTGATAGCAGGGATATATCACCAGTCATGTGTTTGGAACATCCACTGTCGATTATCCACATTACCTGTTTACCTTTCTTTCCCTGCAAGACAGAAAGAGTTTAATTTGCATTTGGTACCCAAGTCTTGTTGGGTCCTGCATACTCAGTATCATCAGAAACCTTATCAATATTTGAAACAATATTATCAGAAGATGGTTCCTTGACTTCTTTTATTACCCACTTAGTTTTTGACTTAGGCTTTTTCTTAGTGAGAGCAGACTTCTCACTTTCTTTAGTGGATTCAGAAGTCTTTGCAGTTTGCATATAAGAACATAATTCATTAGATGAAATTTGCAAATTAAAACATGTACTCATGACAGTAATTTTGCATGGCATACAGTCAATGTTGTTACAAACTACCAATTCTCTTTGCATAATGGGGGTTCTGTGTAAGTTCCCTTTCAACTCTGTTGCATTAGATATGCTACTAGTGATTTCTTACAAACATGAGTTAAATGATGTGAGGAGCCACAATTATTGCAAAGTTTCCTTGGTGCCTGCTTAACATACGCATAATTATTCTTTTTATCAATGCCTAGCTTCCCATTTCTGTTTTTGGACTTGGAGACAACTGTCTTGACAATCTGTTCAGAAGATGTTGTCGAGCTATTTTTGACAGCATCTTTTGTACTTGCTATCTTGACAGTAGGTTTGAAAGTTACTGTCTTGGATGACTTCTTGACAGTATCTTTTGAACACTTGGTTGGACTGTTTAATACTGTTTCTGTCATAGACATTTTGACAGAATCTTTTTCTTTCTTAGATTCACTGTCAATCCTCTCATCTTCATCACAGAGTTCTTGATTAATAATTAGGGAATTTTCATTAACCTCAAACTCTGTACTTTTGAAGATTGGATTGCTCACATTTTTGAGGATGTGAGGTCTTACAGTATTATTATCATCATTGTTCTGTATAACAGCCTCTTTACCAGGTCTCCTACTATAATCATAGCCTATGCCTATCTTCTTACTCTCAGTATGTTTCTCATGATACTCTTGAACTATTTTAGAGGAATTTCTAAATGCCTTTAGCTTAAATTCATTCTCAGAAATTTCTTTTCTTAGATATTCCTCTATCTCTTTAGCACAGATTAAATCATTTTTTAGTCTTTCGTTTTCCTGAGCTAAAGAATCAATAGAACTGGTCTTAAGCAACAACACATCATTGTTGGATCTGAGTACTTCATTTTCTTTAGTTAATCTAGCAATTTCTTCATTTGCAGCAGATAAACTAGTATGAATATTAAACATTTCAGTACTCATTTCCTCAATGGTTTGCTTATAGTCATTTAAAGACATATCTAGTAATACTAGAGATGGTACCTGACTTGACGAGGTTGATGCTTCTTCATCCTCTCTAGCCATCAAGGCTAAATTCACAAATTCCTCTTCTTCTTCATTATCAGATTCATCCCAGCATTTTCCTTCAGCCACATAGGCTTTTCCTTGTCCTTTCTTAAATTGACTCCCAGTTCCTCTCTCCATTCTTTGTATTTGTTTTGGTCTTTTGCATTCAGTAGCAAAGTGACCAAGTTCATTGCAATTGTAACATCTAAACTTTGACCTATCTACCATTCCTGTTTTGTATCCTCCCTTGGTGCCAGTAGCAGGTTTTGATGAGCTTCCTTGGTTATATTTTGGAAATTGACCTTGAGGCTTATATGGCTTGTTCCTCCTGAACCTTATTTTTTTGAATTTTCTTGCCATAAAAGCCATGGTTGGATTATCCATTTTCTCCATTTCTTCTAGAGTGAAGAATTCTTCATCTTCAACATCTTCTAGTTGAAGGACAACCTTTTCTTCATCTTCAACCACCTCTTCAATTTTCACAGATGAAAATTGAGGTTGTTGATCATTTTGAATTTGCTCACTTGCTTGAAAATATGATGGTCCTTGAGCAACTAGAGCACCAGCCATGTTTGCCATCAATCCTTTGGATCCACTTTGTATGGCTTTATTTTGATAATATTCAAGTTCATAAGATTTTAGAACTCCATACAATGTTTCAAGAGAGACAGAGTTTAAATCTCTTCCTTCTCTTATGGCTGTTACTCTATGCTCAAGGTGTTCTGGAAGAGTTAGCAGAAACTTGATATTGACTTCCTTCTTTTCATAAAACTTTCCATGAATCTGGAGCTCAGCTATCAGTTTGCTAAATCTTTCAAACATGTGAGTTAACTCTTCTCCATGCTTGCCCATAAACGCTTCATATTGTGACACCAGTATTTGTTTTTGATTCTCTCTGACCTCTTCACTTCCTTCACATAACAGTTCTATCTTTTTCCACATATCCCTGGCAGAGTTGCATGCTATTATATTTCCACTCATAGCTTTGTCCAGGGTAAGTGCATCTAGTAGAATGAGTTGCAGATGATCATCCAGTGCTACCTTTTCTTTTTCTGAGTCATTATACTCAGAAGGCTTCTTAGCAACCCAATGAGCTGGGATTACTACATCATTAACCGTAGCAGATGGAATTTCCTTTTGAGGAATGAAGGGGCCATTTTCCAGAATACCTAGGAATAGTGGATTCTGAGCTTTGATAAATAACATAATCTTCTTTTTCCATATGTTGTAGTTTTCTTTATCAAAAGCTGGAATCTTGATATTACTTGACCTTTGAATACTTGCCATTTGGATCTCAGATATGTGTATTAATCTGATTTCCCTGATACCAGTTGTTGGTCCAGGAAAGTATTGCAGAAGGGGGGTTGAATGCAATACTAATAAATTTCAAAAACTATTTCAACAACTTAAATAGAATTTGTAATTTACTAGTAGAAGAAATGCAAACACAAGTAAAATCAAACACGAGGATTTCACAAAATAAATGTTTTATTTATTTTGCAAAGTTTTGCTACAACCTTGAGAACAAAATAATTCTCAAGCTACAAATACTCAAGAGATTACAGTTGTTGAGTTCTATATCTGTTGTATAAATAGAGTGCTCTATTTATAGTGTGATAGTCTACTGTACTACTACTATCAACATGAGTTGTTGAGTTGCTGTTATATTCCTTTTGCATCTCATTCCATGATTTATTCCCATGTGATCATCACAAAGTAACTTTAAGATACTTTCCACATTTGAGCCACCCAGATCTAGCCGTATTCAATTTTATCTGCTCTAGACTTTACAGGTTGTTCCATGTGATCTCTCGAGGTTCAGTTATAGACTTTCCAAACTTGCTGTAAAGGTTGAATATTACAACACGCCTGCTTCTTTTGAACATGTACTCTGTCGCTTAATTTGACTTAGAAAATTCCTAAATCAAGCTGATTCTATATGACAGTATGTTTGCCATAAAGTTTGCTGTCAATGGATTATGCTTTGGTTGACAGTATGAATTTCCCGCAGATATTACTGTCAAGAATTTTGCTTTGGTTGACAGTATGAATTTCCCGCAGAGATTGCTGTCAGGAATTCCAAACTTACTGTCGCAAACTATATATCAAGGTTGCTGTCATCAGAATCTCCGCCAATGTTGCTGTCAAGTTGAAACTTGCTGTCGACTCCGTGAAACTTGCTGTCGACCTAGGCAACATGTTGTTTCCTTGTAACCTTACTGTCAGGACTTGACAGTAACTTTTATTCCTTCTGTCGAACTTATGTGTTTCTTAAGGCTTGAACAAAATCGAACTTCTTCCAAGAATTACACTTATTACATGACAGTATTTATTTAAATTACAAGAATACATTTCAGGCTATGACAGTATGTTCTACTTAGTAAAAACTAAGTATACCAATAAAACTAGTTAAGTTGTCTATTCCATCACCCATAAATCCCAACATTGATGTCAAAGACTGTTGCAACATATGGATTAACTGTTTGCACTGATCATCAGACAGGTTGAGTGAACTTGAAGTAGAAGACCCTGAGCTAGGCTGTGGTGAACCAGTTGATACAGATTCAGATACTTGAGCAACCACAGTAGTTTTTGGATTCAGGAATCGTGGTTTTGGTTTTGGTTTGCCATGTAAACGATGCCAAGTGGGATAACCATAAAGACAATAACACTTCTCTTTCATATGACCAGTCATATGGCAGTAATCATAAACAACATTGACATTAGGATTTGGAGAAGCATTAGTAGTGTTTCTGAATTGATAAGATTTCGTCTGAGTATGATGCTTGACAGCCATAGTCATGTTTTCTTTACTGAGAGAACTAACATTCGAATCTCTCGAATTTTCCTCTTGAAGAAGCATGGCATAACATTGACTCAAGGATGGGAGAGGAGTCATAATCAGAATTTGACCACGAATTGCAGTGAATTTTTCATTTAATCCCATAAGAAACTGTGTGAGTTGTATAGTTTGATCATAAGTATCAAGCTTAGCATTAATCGTACAAGTACATGTTGTACAAGTACATCTAGGTTTAGCAGAAATACACTCTAATTCATCATGAATAGCTCTAAACTTTGTGAAATAAGCAGCAACCGATAGTGTTCCTTGAGTTAGATGAGAAATCTCTTTACGAAGATTAAACAGTTTAGGCATATTCGTTTGATCATAACGAACCTTCAAGTCTTCCCAAATTGCTTGTGCAGTTTTCATGTAAACAATACTTTGACGAATATCAATGGATACAGAGTTAAGAAGCCAAGAAGTTACCATATTGTTGCAGCGCATCCAATGAACCAGAAGCGTACTGTTTGCAACAGGTTTCGCATAAGATCCATCAACAAAACCTAGTTTAAGTTTCGAGGAGAGAGCAATCTCCATAGATCGTTGCCATTGACTATAATTTTGTTCATTAAGAATAACTGTGGTAAGCACCATGCCTGGATTATCCGATGGATGAAGAAAATACGGATGATTTACATCCAAAGTCGATGTAACTGGTGTTGATGTAGATCCAAGAGTAGCAGATGAGTAAGACGCCATTGTTGAAGCCATGAATTAACTCAATTATTGTTGTAGAACTTTAATCAAACACTTATTGTGTATTACAAATGAACAGCAATGAAGAACAGATCAATTTGAGTGGATCGAAATTGAACAAATCAAAGAACAAAAACGATCAGAGTTATGAGCTATAGAGCTCTGATACCATGTCATAACTAGAGATTACAGAGATATGTGTATATGTGTAAGCACAGAGAGATGAAATGTAGAAGATGATCACAGAGTATTACATTTCTATCTTACTCAACAAGTTAAGCTAATTGTGTTTTTATATACAAGACTGAAAACAAATAACAGACTAACTAACTATGAGCTGTCATCCAGCTGGCTTTGATCTTATGTTCTGACTTTGACCTTCTGTGTTGACTTTGTCATCAGCAGTCTGCTCTCTAGCATCATGTATATAACATAGAAAGCCTTTGGCATGAACCTTGACATCCGTCACAGTGCAAACACCCACACCTATTACAACAACAATAACGGCAATTTTAACTTCCCTTGGGTAGTTCCTGTTACGAAGGATCCATTCCATCACACAGACAACGGGAATCATGCTCAGTTTTGAGATCTACAACAAAATTGTCATGATCAGCTGACTACAAAGGTCAAAGGAGCAATAAAATAAAAACATAAGAATGTATAATAAACAGAAGGAAAAAAACTCATACAAATCCATGATTTTACTCAATTTAGCAGGTAAAAGATAATAGTATGGTCATCAAACGCGACGGGGAAATCCCAAGTATTCCGTTCAATAGTAATTCGTCTGATACTGCCTGTTTGTCTTATGCAACAGTTGTGCAACATCCACTCGCCACTCTACTTCTTGTATGATCTAAATAAAACAATACAACTCGTTACAGTTCCAAAAAATATTTCTACACCTGATCCCTTTATATATCAAAATCCTTCATGTTCATCCAACCTGAATGTAGGATTCCTGACTCCCACCATCCAGTGATGATAACTATCTCTACCACAACTACATCAGATACTTTCTATATTGTATATGAGTACGAAGAACCACATCCTTATCATTGGGTTTATCAATACCTAAGTAGAAGTTACTGATCCTCATTCACCACGGACAAGTTCAGTCAATCTGGTTACTAGTGGACCCTTATTCTAATAGTTTGGTGAGTCAATAGAAAAGTATCAAATATGAACCCAGTTCCTATTATTCTTATGTAGCAACTAGCTAGCAAGTGTTCTGAGATAATTTTACTTGGTTTCTTTCACTAGATGGAACATTACACCTCAGCACGTGGGGTCTTAATCGTCTTCTGTATAGATTAAAATACGTCAAACCGATAAATATGATAAAAAACAATTAACATACTCTAAAGAGGTTTTTGTGTGTGTGTGTGGATACTTCACTGAGTTCATTTTTATTTGCAAGCCTTGCTCAATTTAAATCTTAATTTTCTAACTTCTGCTATTTTCAATCTCCTTTTAAAATCGTAATCCAATATAGATGACAAAAATATTGTATACTCACGGCAATTGCTGCACTTTTTTTGCCAATATAAGTCACCCCATCATTGTTCTTTGTATGCAGATGCTCAAACACCTCAGTGGGGCTCAGCTTTCTTTTCCACTTTTCTGCGTGCATAAAACACCATTGCAATATTAAAAAGATGAAATACAAAATTTAGCCATCTATTTAATAATCTGTACAATAGTGCATCCACTAGCTTACTAAACGAGCTGTATGTGTTCGGCCACAAGCTGAGTCACCGGTGTGTGTTGCAGGGTAGTCCCCATGGTCAACTGCACCCCTACGATTCTGCCTCTTTTTTTTAGATTTTTCTTGACATTATGGGGTTTTACCAATCCTCAATCCAACTCAGCCACACATCTTTTCCAATTCTATTGTTCAACTCAGGTGGTTCTGTTTCCCAGTGTGCACAAGCTCTACTACGCAGATCTTTGTAGCGGATTGCAGCATTTTTTAGAAATGCTTTGTACATTATGTTGTCTGGTAGTTTCCATACAAACCATTTCTACGAATTGAAAAACGAAGCAAAAATTAGAGTAAACCTACAAGGCTTGTGGCTGACATTATCACATATATGATATATTGCAATACATCTTAAATTCCAAATATGGTTTGATGAACTTAAAAATACTAAGAAATAAATACCACAATTTATACATAAATATAATGTATTCCAGATTTGAAATAATAATCTATTCCAAAAAGACAAGTTTTATCTCCATCTCTAGTTACCAAGCAGATTGAGATACTTATATATTTGAACTTAAATATCAGGATGTAGTTGATTTTAAAGTAATTATGTGCTACGCTGTTTCCTTTTTTTCTTTTTTAATATTACCCCCATATCCTACAGACTTCTAGATATTCAAAGATTTACAAGAACCTCCTGCTATCTAATTCCTGCTAGTCACAGAGTTCATCTACTTTCTTCATTGTGCTTTGAATCATGAGGTGATGCACATCGTGGGCTTCTCCCACGATGTGCATCACCTCTCTGGCATACGCCTTTCGAGAGTTTCGAGTTGTACCAGCCGCTGTCGGGCCTCCCCAGATCATGTTGATAACTGGCCCTCGGGGCTGTGTGTTACGATCACGATCATTATCCCTTCTATCGTTGTTTCTCCTGTTGTAATCTTCTCTTTGGGTTCCACGATCTCCACCCTTTGTGAAATTATTCAGTTTTTATTTTCGGATCAAGAATTCAATCTCGTCCTTCAACTGTCTACAATCATCCATGTCATGTCCCACATCTCGATGGAACCTGCAGTATTGATCCTTGTCTCTTTTTGCGGGGTCACCCCTAAGTGGCTTCGGCCATCGGAAGTCCTTATCCTTCTCGATCTCTAACAAGATTTGACTCCTGGGAGCATTCAACCTTGCATACTCAGAGAATCTCGGCCCAAAATTCTTCTTTGGTGATGAGTCAGAATCCTTGCTAGTCCGGGGATACTTGTCCCTAGCATCGTACTCCTGCTCTTGCTTTCGCTTCTTTGTACCATTGTTACCCTTGTCATTATTTATCACGACATCATTTTTGGTACTGTCCTCGGCCTTGATATATTTATCAGCCCTTCGTTGAAGTTCAGCCATATTCTCAGGTGGATGCTTTGCTAATGACCTTTTAAAGTATAGATCAGTGGTGCCATGCTCTAGGGCTACCATGGCCACCTTGTTCTCTAAGTCGGTGATGTTCAACGTCTCCTTGGTGAACCTCTTGAGATAATCTCTCAGATTCTCATTCTTCCCTTGTACCACATACATGAAAGATGCAAAACTTTTCTCATGAACTCTTCCGCTGATAAATTGACTCATAAAGGCAGCGCTTAACTCTTTAAAAGAGCCAATCGAGTTTGCAGGTAAGCGGCTGTACCATCTTTGAGCCATACCCGACAGGATTTGAGGGAACGCCCTACACTTCAAGGCGTCACTTGCAGGTTGCAACAACAGTGTGTTTGAAAACGTCCTGAAGTGATTTGCAGGATCACCCGTTCCATCATAAGCCTTAATAGTGGGCATCTTGAACTTCTTGGAGATACGAGCATTCATTACCTCCTCAGTAAATGGGGGTGTGGGGTCATCCGGATCTCCTAGTGGCATTAAATCTTTGGGGTTACTCCTGAGAGTTTCTACCCTTGCTGTTTTATCAGATGGGGCATCAGCCCTTCTTTGCCTCCTCGGAGGTCTTTCCAAATCAACAAAAGGAATCCCTCCTGAAGTTGGAGGAGGTCCATTCTTGTTCAACTTCGCATGTTCCCTTGCCATATCTTCCTTCAACTAAGAAGAATTTGTTAGAAACAAGTAGTGATTGATACGTTTGTCTCTGTGGGATCGACTCTGACTTACCCTACTACATAGTTAGAAGGATTTGTTAGATTTATAATTTGATAGGCACGCGACGGCCTTGTCAGTTCCAAGTACTGATCCAGTCCAGGATTTTATCCAATACTGATCCATCCATTTCCAGTACTGTTATAACAAATAACTGAAACCTGTTAAAATAAATCAATATTCCAGGTAATATAATTCCTCGCCCAGGTCGCCTCGCATACGCGAGACGCCGAGACATTGCCCAAATCGCCCTTCGACCCGACCCGACCCGACCCGAGTCGTGTCGTGGCGTATAAATCAAACTTCTCATAATTATATTTTGAGTATGTCAATAATATAATTTGGTACATCGTACTACGGAGGATTAAAACTTCTCATTCCATAAAATATAAATGCTCCTTAAACTACTACGGAGTATAAAATATAAAACACTCTAATAATTACTCAACAACTTAAGATCTGGGTTCTACTCTTGAAAGTTGAAAGTAATCACCCGAGGCACCTTTAGCAAACAAATTACTTTGTTTGGCTTACTTTAAAGTTCTAAAACTGTGTTTGTCTAGACAGGATTACAATTTGGTGATTATAATTACTGCATGTAAACTTATTGTACAGGAATGTGAACAGTATGTTCTATAGTGTTAATTACTAACTTTAAATTAATGAAGCTTCTGCCAACAGTTTCACTATCAGTCCTTAGAGTGTCAATCCTTTAAAAATATGATTAGTTGATAACTACTTTTGCATAAGATTGTGTGCGAATAATTTAGTGTTTAGGCTGATATGTCTTTTTGCTGATGTGAAAGTATTGGGACTAGATTCATGACAGTTATCATGTTTTCCTGGTTTTTGCTGATGTGGACAGTTATCATGTTTTCCTGGTTTTTGCTGATGTGGATAGCTTCAGATAAGTTCATATTCTTATACCTTGACCAGAGATTGCCTTCCTTTTCTTTTTTGCCTGTTCAGGAAAACGGTTATCAGTTGCTTTTTCTAAGTGCGAGAGCACTTTCTCAAGCTGGCCTTACCATGCAATTTATGTTTAATCTTAAGCAGGTACTCTAATATTGTCTTACATTTCTCTTGCATGACAACAGGTTGCATGACAACAGAGTCTTGGTGTTAAAAGTTCATATTGGCATGTACCTAGAGTCCATTGCATTCTTCGTCTATTTGTTTATCAGTTTCCTCATACACAAGTTCTATGCAGGATGGAAAGGGATTACCAGGGGCCTGTTGTTACTCTCTTCCAACCCTTCATTGTTAAAATTATTCGCCCATTCTATTCCTCTACTTCTATATACAATCTTCTTAATCTTCTCGATCCATCTTCTTCACTGCGTGTGATCCGTCCTCTACTAATCCTTCACAAGTTCCATCCTATTCATTTGTATGAAAAAAAGGTGTGGAGTCTACTACAACGTAATAGTTGAAGTTAAAGCTATAAAATTATAGTGAAAATTCAACTTTTTTTCAATTTAACTTGAGTGGGTATGAAGGAAGGAAAAGGCACTGCTAAATATATGAACAAACAAACAAAGAAATTCAGACCGCAAGTACTTTTGGCAAGAATGTACGAGAGTTACTTTTTATTACCAAACAAACCAATTATAGCTAGCCAGTATATCCCATTCGTAAAATAGGGATTCGGGAGGGGGTTATGTACACAAACCTTACCTAGTAGAGGTCGTTTCTGTAAGAGACTCCCGGATTGAACATCAAAATATCTCGATTTGAACGCAGTGCTTTGTCGATTTCTTTTACCTAAGCAAGAACATTATAATTTTGATTGCTGTTCCTTTCTGAATAACTATTGTTAGGAAGTGGGAAGAAAACCACTTTCTGACTCACACAGCTTAAATTTTTTGTAACCCTAAAAGAACTTGCATTTGTTGCCGGAACAATATTAGAAATTTCATCATCTAAACAAGAGAAATAAGTGAAAAATATAAAAATAATTCATGGTCATATGTTTTCATGTTAACGGTTGTGGATTCGTACACATTCCTTGCAAGAAGAATTCAGTAAATATATTTGTTGTATTTCTGAACAAATGACTTGGTGACACAGGGACACAATTCAACTAAAAACGAAAAGAGCCTGTATTTATGCCACAAGCCTACTAGTATTTCATGTATGCATTGAATAAACAAGTCTTTTGTCCTCAGTCATATGTAATTGTTCCAATTGAATTGAGATAGACTATACTCATCTCTGTATTGTCCAACTGTCATTTTTTATGCAGTTAAAAGAAGAGCTCCTCATGAATTCAAAATTGCTTGCACAAACAACCAGAGACATACCTATATAGACATCTTCATATGGAATGTGATTTTTTCTTGTAATACATATTCTATATGGTTCGATCTCTAAATTTTCAGGATATAAGGGCATGCTTTCCATCTGACAGAAAACCATTTTATGCTGGTTTTGGAATCAGAGACACTGATGAGTTTAGATACCTTAAAGTAAGAATTCCAATAGGAAAAATCTTCATAATTAATCCCAAGGTACCCGTAACATATAGAAAGTATATAAATAAATTTTAAGGTGCAACTTTACCATCAAATACTGTACTTAATAGTTATCCTGAATTCATTAGGGTGAGGTGGTTGTGAATCGATGTGATAACCAATCATATACTTCCCTACATGATCTTGTAAATGGCATGTTTCCTCTCACACTCTCGTCCGAACAGGTTTGTGACTCTAGACTTTCATGTTTCCCTATCGATATTTTTTTGGAAATTTAATTTCATAGGAATATGTGTAACTTCACTTAAGACACATCGGCTAGACACTGTTTTGTAATCTAGGATAGTGGCACAATATAGTCTCAGTTAAGAGTAGGTTAGTAGTGTAGTATGCTGTAGAGTGTATCAGGTTCTTATATTACATCATAGTGTACATATCAGGTTCTTATATTGATTTGTGAAGGTTTCTACATATCAGGTTCTTATATTATGTCACTTGGATGTACCAGTACTTTAGTCTAATCTTAGTTTAGTACCGTCAAGTCTATTTGGTTTGTTTGTCACTTGACTGCCTCATGTTCTACTTAGTAAGTTCTTCTTGGGGCTTGCAGGAAGATTTTAACTCGTGGAACTTTTGGAAATTGCCACCTCTTATTGATTTGTGAAGGTGTCTACCAATATTCATGGCACAAAATTAATCTTTTTCAAAAGATGACCCAACTGTAGACCTGGCAAAATGGGTCTGGATCCGAAAAACCGAACCGAAATATGTGGAACCGAATCCGAAATTGGATCCGAAATAGATTATCCGAAATTGTATCCGAAATCGAAACAATCCGAATCCGAACCGAAACCGGTTCAATTTAATCAAATCTGATAATAATCCGAAAACCGATTTGACCCGATCCGAAAATTAACCGAACCGGAAATTTAACCAAAAATTATTCGAAATACTGTATCCAATGATGACCATGTATCCGATTATAATCAGAACCGATCAAATCCGAATAAAAATGTACCCGAACCGAATATGACATGAATCCGATGTAAATCCGAAACTAAAAATAACAGATTCGAAAAATATCCGATAAAATAATTTTATACAGATTAATATTTTCTTGACCTTTATTTGTTTAGTTTTGTCAATTTTTATATTTTCTGATTTGCTACATATTTATTATTGTCATTGAATATTGCTTACGATATTTTGTATATAATAATATTTTAATTCAATTTGCAAATATAAATTAATAAATTCTCCACATAATTAGCAAAAAAATAAATAAATAAATAAATAAATTCTGCATATTCTGGGCAGAAATTAAAGTGCATTCACTCATATAGCGCTTATTGAAGCGTTGTCTAAGTGAGTGCATTCACTTCCATAGCGCTTATGGAAGCGTTATATAAATGATGTATCAAATTTTGACATATTCGGTCTTATTTAATAAATTTTGACACATGTATTTTTTTATAAATATTTTTTATTTTTTGAAAATTTGGAAATATCACTAAATTAGATATATCTTGACATCCGTATGGTTGGATCGTCGAGAAATAATTTTAAAAAAATAAAATCAACAATCCGTGACAAAATAATAGTTACGAGTATTAGTCAATTCAGTAGTTGACTACTAAGATCTCCAACCAAATTAATAATTTATTTTTGGAAAATTTGGGAATATCACTATATTAGATATATCTTGAGATCCGTACGGTTGGATCGTCGAGAAATATTTTAAAAAAATAGAATCAACAATCCGTGACAAAGCACTAGTTATGAGTAATAATCAATTCGGTAGTTGACTACTAAGATCTCCAACCAAATTAATTTTTAATTTTTTGAAAATTTGATAATATCACTAGATTTGATATATCTTGAGATCCGTATAGTTAGATCGTCGAGAAATAATTTTTTAAAAATAGAATCAACAATCCGTGACAAAACACTAGTTACACGTACTAGTCAATTCGATGGTTGACTACTAAGATTTTAAACCAATTAATTTTTTATTTTTCACAAATTTGAGAATATCACTAAATTAGATATACCTTGAAATCTGTACGGTTGGATCATCGAGATATATTTTTTAAAAAATAGAATCAACAATCCGTGATAAAACACTAGTTACGAGTACTAGTCAATTCAGAAGTTGACTACTAAGGTCTCCAAACAAATAAATTTTTTCTTTTTTGAAAATTTGGGAATATCACTAGATGAGATATATATTGAGATCCGTACGGTTCGATCGTCGAGAAATAATGTTTAAAAAATAGAATCAACAATCCGTAACAAAGTACTAGCTACGAGTACTAGTCAATTCGGTAGTTGACTACTAAGATCTCCAACCAAATTAATTTTTTTTTAAAAATTTGGGAATGTCACTAGATTAGATATATCTTGGGATCCGTACGGTTGGATCGTCGAGAAATAATATTTTAAAAATATAATCAACAATCCGTGACAAAACACTAGTTAGGGGTACTAGTCAATTCGGTAGTTGACTACTAAGATCTCCAAATTAATTTTTTATTTTTTGAAAATATGGTAATATCACTAGATTATATATATCTTGAGATCCATACGGTTGAATCGTCGAGAAATAATTTTTAAAAAATGAATCAACAATTCGTAACAAAGCACTAGCTACTAGTACTAGTCAATTCGGCAGTTGACTTCTAAGATCTCCAACCAAATTAATTTTTTATTTTTTAAACATTTAGGAATATCACTATATTAGATATATCTTGAGATCCGTACGGTTGGATCGTCGAGAAATAATGTTTAAAAAATAGAATCAACAATCCGTGACAAAGCACTAGTTACGAGTACTAGTCAATTCAGTAGTTAACTACTAAGATCTCCAACCAAATTAATTTTTTCTTTTTTTGAAAATTTGGGAATATCACTAGATTATATATATATTGAGATCTGTATGATTCGATCGTCGAGAAATAATATTTAAATAATAGAATCAACAATTCGTAACATAGCACTAGCTACTAGTACTAGTCAATTCGGCAGTTGACTTCTAAGATCTCCAACCAAATTAATTTTTTATTTTTTGAAAATTTGGGAATGTCACTAGATTAGATATATCTTGAGATCCGTACGGTTGGATCGTCGAGAAATAATATTTTAAAAATAGAATCAACAATCCGTGACAAAACACTAGTTAGGGGTACTAGTCAATTCGGTAGTTGACTACTAAGATCTCCAAATTAATTTTTTATTTTTTGAAAATATGAGAATATCACTAGATTAGATATATCATGAGATCCGTACGGTTGAATCGACGAGAAATAATTTTTAAAAAATAGAATCAACAATCCGTGACAAAGCACTAGTTACGAGTACTAGTCAATTCGATAGTTGACTACTAAAATCTCCAACCAAATTAATTTTTTATTTTTTAAAAATTTGGGAATATAACTAGATTAAATATATCTTGAGATCCGTACGGTTGGATCGTCGAGAAATAATTTTTAAAAAATAGAATCAACAATCCGTGACAAAGCACTAGTTACGAGTACTAGTCAATTCGATAGTTGACTACTAAAATCTCTAACCAAATCAAATTTTTATTTTTCAAGAATTTGGGAATATCACTAGATTAGATATATCTTGAGATCCGTACGGTTGGATAGTCGAGAAATAATTTTTAAAAAATAGAATCAACAATCCGTGACAAAACACTAGTTACGAGTACTAGTCAATTCGGTAGTTGACTACTAAGATCTCCAACCAAATTAATTTTTTTATTTTTTGAAAGTTTGGAATATCACTAGATTTGATATATCTTGAGATCCGTACGGTTGGATCGTCGAGAAATAATTCTTAAAAATAGAATAACAATTCGTGACAAAACACTAGTTACGAGTACTAGTCAATTCGGTAGTTGACTACTAAGATCTCCAACCAAATTAATTTTTTATTTTATGGAAATTTGGGAATATTACTGGATTAGATATATCTTGAGATCCGTACGGTTGGATCGTCGAGAAGTAATTTTTAAGAAATAGAATAACAATCCGTGACAAAACACTAGTTACGAGTACTAGTCAGTTCGGTAGTTGACTACTAAGATTTCCAACCAAATTAATTTATTTATTTTTGAAAATTTGCGAATATCACTAAATTAGATATATTTTGACAACCGACAGTTGGATCGTCGAGAAATATATTTTTTAAAACGAAACAAAAAGCCGTAACAAAGCACTAGTTACTAGTACTAGTCAATTTTGTTGTTCATTGCTAAGATCTTAAGCCAAAATAATTTTTTTGTTTTTGAAAATTTGGGTACATCAAAAAATTAGTTATATCTCGACAATCAGATCCGAACCGAATGTTCCTACATCCAAACAAAATCCGATTCGAACAGTAAAAATCCGATAGAGAACCGAACCCAATTTGATCTGATCTTAATCCAAAATTTATCCGATTTTAATCCGAATTTTACCCGAACCGAATCAGATCCGATCCGAACCGAACAGTCTCTAAATAGTACCTTAACCGAAAGTGGATCCGAATCGAATCAGATCCGATCCGAACCGAACAGGATCTAAATAGTACCTTAACCGAAAGTGGATCCGATCCGAAACAGATCCGATCCGAAACCGATCCGTTTACCCGATTTTCCAGGTCTACCCAACTGAGAACCAACTAAATGAAAGAACAGAGGCAAATATGAAGAAAGCTCAATACTGGAAACAATTTACTACTCATGTGCAAGATTTTAAAAACAAACAACTTTGACTCCAAAATTTTAATCAAAACCTAACATAACATAATCAATCCCAACCGACTCAATTCCTTTCTCTCGATCACTCTTTTATGCGTAGCGTATATAATTCAGCAAACATAACATAATTCAATAGAAACACCCAATTCATAAAAAACAAAATTAAACACAACCCAGTTTACTATCTTCAAATCCAAGCAAAACACAGTTCATCAAATTCAAATTAAACAAACCCCGATTCACATAACACGATTCCAAATTCAGAAAATCAAGCATAAGAGAAGAGTCAGACAACAAACATACCCACATGAACAAGATGGGGCGTCCTAATTATAGTAAAGCTTGAGACCCATTCCATCATGAATCTCATAATCACGAAGAGTGATATGATGCCAGCTACATACGAGCTACATTGGGGTGGTGTGAAAAAGAAACTTTCCTTCCGGAACTTGTGCCGCGGAGGGATGATTGATGAGGTTACCAGACATATCAAACATAATGCCAATCTCGGCTAGTATTGGATGGTTCTGACAAAGCTTAAATGTCAAATTCACATCCACGAGCTTTCTTCAACACCATTTGAAAATCCTTAATATTGTGATACTCCCCAACATTAAAAAATTAGCCTCTTGGAGAATTCTCCGAATGTCAAGCTCCTTTCCATCGAAAAATGGAAGTGCTAAATCATACACCGTCCGAAAATAGTCTGATATCGTGAAGCCCATATGGTAGTTGACATGCTTAGCACATTGAGAAGCCCAGAATTCAGTGGCAGGGAGGGTAGGGTGAAATCAAATAGTCTCAAGATCACTAACCTCCCGACCCCAAAGCTATTTGAAGATGTCCTGGGAATAAATTAACCAAAACATAATTGTGAATTAGAGAACAAAGGAGCATCCCTAAAAACTATATAAGAGAAATAATTACCTGTTCAGATTATTTGGCTGCTTGCTTGAAATACTGCTTTTGTGGATACATGTATGAACCCGTGATGTTGAGAAAGTGAGCTCCATAAAAGTACAAGCAGCCCACAATCCATGTATTTTTAGTACCCCTCTTATGGGCTTTCTTGCAGTTCTTCTGGATTGGATTGGTAACGGGTCTTCTTGTTGTTGATAAGTGGCCAATCTTAATTCCATACAAAGATCTACATATATTTTTTATTAGGGTTAATAAATAATAATTAGGGTTTTGAAATAAGCTAATAACTAACTTTTTAAACAAAAATATAAATACAAATATACAAGATTCACAAGTACGGATGATTTCAAAAAAGAAAAAAACATTTAACAATACTTACTATCATGTGGGTGTACTGTAGTGGGGAGCATTACTGGGCCAAGTTGTTGTAGTCCAGGATCAAAGCATCCTTTAGGGCCCAGAAGATGGAAGGGTAGGGACTGGGAGGGCAGCAGTGATAGCTTTGTATGACAAAGCTTGTGGGCAGCGGCGGTAAATGGCTAACAATTCAACAATTGAAAATAGAGTATTATTAAACAACCAGTTATATAACACGTACTAAACACTAAATTAGTTAAAGTAAACATTCATCAAAACTAATACATATTATATGAACCAGTAAGAAAAGAGATTTTAAAGAGGAGTCATAGAATAAAAGGGCCAAGCCCAGCCATTACAACCAACCAGATTAACCAGCTTAAACAGAAAGCCCACTAGACCCACTAGCACAAGACCCCCAAAAAGAGAGACTACATCTTTCACTAGCCCAAATAACCAATTTCTTAACATACCATGAGGTTATACTTGTCCTTTCGAACAGAGCCCAGTAACTTGAATCTTCCCCGCCTTCGAATTGAACCCGGCAAATGAACATATACTGATAAACAACCCAGAACCATAACTGTACTTCTTATTAGGAATCTGCCCGATTCCCTGCGGAAGAGATTTGGTAAATATGTGTGCTTAGATCCCACAAATATACGTGATAGTAATGAAGCAACAAACCAACAATACAGTAAAAGAGACAAGAGATTTAACATGGTTCGGCCCAGCCTACATCCACAAGAGCAACAACTTCACACTAGATAAAAGAGATTACAATATCCGGGTATCCGGCCCCTTGAATTTCATACAAAAATTCAGCCCTACAATACCTATTATGTATATCCCCAACTCACTGAAGTGTTTATCTCAAAACCTCCCCCTATCACTATTTCCCGACAACCTTTCCTTCTCTCCCT
This sequence comes from Kitagawia praeruptora, assembly GCA_037693485.1. Taxonomy (NCBI): domain Eukaryota; kingdom Viridiplantae; phylum Streptophyta; class Magnoliopsida; order Apiales; family Apiaceae; genus Kitagawia; species Kitagawia praeruptora. The sequence continues at coordinate 44,184,804 of CM075344.1, read as the reverse complement.
CTCCCAACCCGGACAGTGTCACACAACCTGATAGAAAGACCTCTGCAGCGGGACCACCTCCGATGGCTGCAGTCAGACCCAAGTACCCTAAGAAATAGTTTAGGCACGAGGATCTTCTATCCCGACACTTCCTGAAAGCGGGCTAAACCGGCTTTCCTACTAGACGGACTATCTAGCAGCTATAGAGAGAGAAGAGAGAATTTTGGTGTGTTTTTAGAATGAAGGGGAAAGGGGTATTTATAAGAAGAAATATGTAGTAGGTGGGGAGGGGTTGGTGAAAGTTTGGTAGTGATGTTTGGTAAGAAGTTGGCTGCCTAACACTCTTAATTACGGCTGCCTAACAATCTCCCCCTCTTTCCAAACTCACGGCTCTTCACTTGCACTCCATACCTGCGCCCCGCTGGCACAACTCCAACTTTTCCTTGATCCGTATCATTCCCTACGACAAAACTCCCCCGAGTCCAAGACTCCAAACTATACCCTAGTTTGCACATTCATTCTCGAATGCCCACTTGCTATACGCACAAGTGTACCATTGACCTCTATTTGTCCAACTACATACATGTGAAGCAATCTGTTGTATACACACATACTCACTTGATTCACGTCGGTCAATCCCATATGTAGTCCATCACACACGCAAGTGTGACCATCACACACACAAGTGTGACCATCGATCTTTCATTTACTCCCCAACTTTATATCAAACAAATCAATCTGTTGCATAGTTCACTGCTCACTTGATTCGTGTTGATCGATGCCCATATGCAGCTGCAACACACCAACTACTCGTTGATGTCGTGGAAGCCCTTCGACCAAGCATCCATCCCAGCAGTCTTTGCACCATCGTTCAGACTTGACAGCAATACAACCGCAGCAATATCCTTCAAGTCACTCTTCCCTCGTGCACGAGATAACCAGATTTTCGAAGTTCCAGTACGTTCTGGCCACGTACTAATCAGACGATATATTCCCCCACGTAGCTCTCCCTTTATCCGAACCACACGGCCTCTTTTGATATTCATAGTTCCCCCTACTACAGAGCATCTGTAGCCTTCTGAAGCTAACCGACCGATAGATATTAGATTCTTCCTCAGCTTAGGCACATATCTTACCCCGTTCAAGCTGTGAACTATTCCATCGAACATTTTGATTTTCACAATTCCAATCCCCTTGATCTCACAAGTAGATCCATCAGCCAAAGAAACTGTTTCATTCTTTGTATCTTGGAATTTGTCAAAATGCCCCCTCTCGGAACATACATGGTAAGATGACCCTGAGTCTAATATCCATTCTCTTGGAGAACTAGTGCCTCGATTGAAGACGGTGCAAACATCTTCACAATCGAGAGTAACCACAGCCAATGATGCATCTGGATCCTTCTTATTAAGCGGACAATTCAGCCTAATATGACCCCACTCCTTGCAACCAAAGCACTGCATGCCCTTTTCACTGTTTCTGGATTTACCCCTACTATTGGTAGTGAAGGAATTTACGGACGAGCGGAAGCGTGGTATAACAATTATTCCGTAAAAACCATGTATCGTGCATATAGAAAATCATATAAAAACAGAAATAGCGGAGGGAATCGTAACCATACCTTGAAAAATCGAAGCTTTACAAAATGGTGTTTTATCAGTTGCTCCTCAGAGTGTGAAGCACTCTACCGGTATCCACCAAGATTAATTCTTCGACGAAGCTTTTTATAAAGCTCGAAGCTTTTATAAAAATGGAGGTTTGAGAGAGAGAGAGGGAGATGAAGAAGATGAGGGAGGCAACTAGGTTTTTCACAAAAACCAAAAGTGTATAAACTCATTCTCATCTCATTCTATTTATAGGGCTCATGTAGGGTTTTCATAATTAATATATCATTATATATTAATATATAAATCCTACACTTTATCTTATAAAATGTTAATAATAATTAAAACAATTTTAATCATTATTAAAATAACTTGCTCTCTCAAAATACCTTCATCAATAAATTAATCTTTTTATGGTGTGACCCTGTAGGTTCAATATTAAGCCGGTAGTAGAAATAAATAATAATAAACATTTTATTTATTATTTATATGAATTCTAATAATTCATTAAATATAATTAACTATTTAATTATATTTATTCTACATCGTGAGTGATGCTTCTCAACATATCGCGACTATCCGGATAATATGAATTCACTGCTTAGAATACCAAGAACCTGTCAGTGACTAGTTACCGTACAATCAATTCCTTTTACCCTACAATATCCCGATTAAATACAAGGCATGGAACTCGTGTCAAGCCTATCAAATTTAATCATATGATTTCTTATTCATAATGCAAAGTTCATATTAATGCAAATTAGAAACTCCTTTCTAATTTCATACACTCTGGCCAGAGATTCCGGAACTAGCATACTAAGAATAACATAGGATATTCACTTCCTTACTGGAAGGGGTAGATCCTTTATTGACCGTTAACTATCTCCATACACAAATCCCTATGCCCAGAATAGACCTAATGGATGTCCTTGAGACTGAGGACTAAACCAAAGCATAGTTCATTATATACAAGATTACTCTAACGATCTCAAGTCTAAGGATACTTGTACAACTATCACTCAGTGAACAACTATCGACACGTGAGTAAACTCCATTAGTTGTTCAACTTATCGAGTCATGTTCAGTGAACTTATTCCCTAATAAGCACCTACATACTAGCTATAGTGTCGCCACACAAATGCCTATGAGAACAGACATCCTCCTAAAAGGAGCAAGCATAGTATGTACCAATCTTTGCGGATTCACTAACTTCCGATTAGTTATCCTATGATCGGGAACTGTTTAAGTCTAGAGTTATCATCTTCTTGATCTCACTATTATATTCTCATTATAATTCTAGAAGCTTTACTTTAAACCATGGAATATCTTATTTAAGACACTTTAAATAGATAAAGCTCGTAATAAAAACAAATAAGTCTTTTATTAATATTAATGAAATCAAATAAGAGTACAAGAAAATTCTTCCTAAATCATCATACATGATTGGATTTTAGGACAAACTCTTTCAATCTCCCACTTGTACTAAAGCCAATCATTCTAGTATCCAATACCCATTCACTCATTATGACGATCGAAGTGAATCTGAGATTGCGGCTTAGTGAGTGGGTCTGCTATGTTGTTATGTGTGTCAACTCACTCAATGTTAACTTCTCTACTTTCAATTATCTTCCTAATAAAAAGAAAGCGCCACAAAACATTTTTGCAACGTCACTTGCATCTATAAACTCTGCTTCCGCTGTTGAGTCAGCCGTTGTAGGCTGTTTGGAACTCTTCCAACCAAACGCTCCACCCTTCAGAGTAAACACGTACCCTAACATGGATATGCTATCATCACTTTCTGATTGAAAACTAGAGTCAGTATAACCCTCTATTTTCAACTCAGATCCACCAAAAACAAGAAAAATATCCTTAGTCCTTCGCAAGTACTTAAGGATGTTCTTCACTGCTTTCCAGTGGTCTTCACCTGGATCGGACTGATATCTGCTCGTCAAACTAATTGAATAAGCAACATCAGGCCTAGTACATAACATCGCGTACATGATAGATCTTATTGCTGAAGCATAAGGAATCTTACTCATACGCTCTCTTTCCTTACGTGTCTTAGGAGACATCTTCTCGGAAAGGGATACTCCATGGCTCATCGGTATGAGACCTCTCTTGGAGTTTTCCATGCTAAACCTTTTAAGCATTTTCTCGATGTATGTACCTTGGGTAAGACCTATAATTCTTCTCGATCTATCTCTATAGATCTTCATACCGAGAATCTAGGATGTCTTTCCAAAGTCCTTCATAGTGAAGTTCTTTGATAGCCACACTTTGACTGATTGCAGCTTCGGTATGTCATTTCCTATAAGAAGTATGTCATCCACATACAACCCAAGAAATGTTACCGCGCTCCCACTAACCTTCTTGTAGACACATGGTTCATCTATGTTTTTGATAAAATCAAACTCTTTGATTGTCTCATCAAAATGGATGTTCCATCTACGAGAAGCTTGCTTCAATCCATATATGGATCGCAAGCAAAATCCGAATTGATTTGAGTAGGGCTACATGCAAAAAGTTTCATCAAAGTCAATCCCTTGCCTTTGTCTGAATTCTTTTGCCATGAGCATGGCCTTGTAGATCTCCACCTGGCCATCTACTCCAATCTTTCTTTTGTATACCCTTTAGCACCTAATAAGTCTAACATCCTCAGGTGCTTCAACCAAGGTCCATACTTGGTTGGCATACATAGAATCCATTTCGGATTTCATGGCACTCTGACATTTCTCTGAGTCAACACTATGCCACATAAGGTTGTTTAGTTTGAACAAGTGTTTCCTCTTGAACCGTAGTAGTTTGTGTTTCATGAACTTCTTTAAGTTCAATTTTGCTCCCACTGTTCCCTTTCAAGGATAAACTATTTTTCCAAGAATGTAGCATGTCTGGAGAAAAAAACCCTATGATCGGTGTAAAAGTGATACCCTAAATCTCTTTAGGATATCCCACAAAACTACATTTTACGGATCGAGATTCCAGCTTATCAGGGTCAACTTTCTTGACATAAGCCAGACATCCCCAAATCTTAACGTGTTTAAGACTCGGTTTCCTTTCTTTCCATATCTCATATGGAGTTTGAGGAACAGATTTGGAAAACACCTATTCAGTAAATATGCTGAGGTTTCCAATTCATAACCCTAAAGTGATACTGGAAGATCTGCATAGCTCATCGTGGATCGAACCATGTCTAACAAAGTTCAATTTCTCCTTTCAGATACTCCACCTAACTATGGAGTGTCCGGATGAGTCCACTGGGAGACTATACTATTTTCTTTGAGATAATCTAGAAACACACCACTCAAGTATTCATCTCCTCGATCTGATCGAAGAGCTCTAATACCATGTTTGGTTTATTTCTCTACTTCATAACTGTATTCTTTGAACTTTTCAAAGGCTTCAGATTTGTATTTCATCAAATGCATATATCTAAATATAGATCAATTATCTATGAAAGTCACGAAGTATTAAAATCCTGCCATGGCTTGCGTAGACAGTTGTCCACATACATCTATGTGTACCAATACCAGCAACTCTCTAGCGCTCTCTCCATGTCCACTAAATGGAGATTTGGTCATTTTACCCAATAGACAAGACATGCATGTAGGATATGATTCAAAATCAAAGGTTCCAGTAACCTTCCCTTATGCAATGTCCGAAGTCTATTTTCACTAATATGACCAAGTCTGTAGTGCCATAAGTAGGTAGGATTTTCATCATCCTTTTTTTTAATTATTATGTTCAATATAAAGTAAAACATATTCTATGTCACATACATACAGACCGTTATTTAAAGTTCCACTACCATAAAGAACATTATCTCTGAGGATTGGATGTTTAATATTCTGAATAATAAATGAAAATCCATCCAAGTCTAACATGGGAATAGAAATAATATTCCTCACAATCGAGGGAACAAAATAACAATTATTTAAAATAATAGTCTTGCCTGTAGGCATATGTAAATCAAATGACCCTACAGTTATGGCAGCAACTCTTGCTCCATTACCCATAGAATCACCTCCTCTTCCCAAGAGCCCTACTTCTCCTTAGTTCTTGCAACGAATTGCAAATGTGAGAACCAAGGCGGTATCTAATACCTAAGTAGAAGTTCGATTTAGTGACATGTTTACTTCAATCATGAACATACCTGAACCAGAAGCGGCAGTCTCACTACCCTTCTTCTTATTCAACTCTGCAAGGTAAACCATGCAGTTCCTCTTCCAGTGCCTCGTCTTGTTACATTGAAAACAAACAACATATCCTAGCTTCTTAGCCCTTGAGAACTTTTTCTCAAGCTTTGAAGCCAGTCAGTATGGTTGGGACCAGTCAATATGTGAGCATCTAGTATGCTACGGAGTGATTGTGCAGAAGACCTAGTGTATATATCTATATATATTAAGTCTGCAAATGATATACACATAACAACACTTAGCAAATATTCAATTTCATTATTAAAACACTATATGAATCGGGTCTTTATTCATAAGTGGCTCCCACTAGTTTATCTAATTTATACAACCCCCTAAGTGAATAAATAAGCATTCGAAATGCTAGTGGGAATAGGGATCCTACATTCCATCACACAACCTCGGCTGTAGCACGAAACGCCATGTGATGTTCAATAGGCAGACAACTCTTGTCAATTACATCTCATGTTATTCCCTAATAAAACTTTAGCCTCTTGAATAATTGAGTCACGGCTGTAGTACGACAAACTCAATATTCTAAGTCAAGTCTAACCCAACATTTCGTACAATTGAATCAGTCTCCAATAGCCCACGGCTGTAGCACGTAACGACCATTAGATTCTAATTCATTGTACACATCTCTATGTAATAGACAAGTATTTCTAATTTCAAAATCAAAGCCCTCGGCTGTAGCACGAAACGACAATGATTTAAAAATAAGAACTACTTTTCTACCATGTTGGAAGGCTATGACCGACACAAGCCCGTTGTGTCATTGGCCAATTACTACTTGATATTTATAAAAGAGGTTTTTTTTTTTAAGGTCACGAAACATTTTCGTATAAACCTATAACTCTAACGTGTTTTAAGTTTAATAGATAATCTAAATCTATAACAAAAACACGAAAAATCTCAATATTATTAGTCAAGTCAAATCCAACATTTTGTACAATTAAATTAGATTCCAGTAGCCCACGGCTGTAGCACGTAACGACCACTAAAATCTAATTTTGTACACATCTAATGTAACAGACAAGTATTTACATGTTGATCGGTAACAAAGTCCTCGGCTGTAGCACGAAACGACAATGCACCGAAAACAAGAAATACTTTCTGTCATGTTGGAAGACCATAACTGACACAAAACCTTTTGTGCCTTTGGCCGATTACAACTTGACATATATAATACATAGATCTCATCTTCTTTGTTATTAACCAATAATTAAAACTCTTTTAATTATTAATTCTATTTCTAAACTCTTTAGAAAATTAATCTCTCCCTTAATTTAATTTCTTAAATTAAATCAATAATTAATAATATTAAGATCACATCTTAATTATTTTATAATCAATTAAATCTTATTTAATCAATTAATAAAATTGCTAACTAATTATTCATTTCATAAATAAATAATTATCAACCATTATTAATTAACTACTCCCTCCGTCCCTTTTGATTCTTAACATTTCACTTTTTCAGAACTTTCTGGCACGCATTTTAAGGTGCATTTTAAGGATAGTTAAATAACATTTTTTTAAAATTTTCTTTTTCTGTATAAAAATTTAAACATTAAATTTTTATACAGAAAAAGAAAATTTTAAAAAAAAAGTTATTTAACTATCCTTAAAATGCACCTTAAAATGCGTGCCAGAAAGTTTTGAAAAAGTGAAATGTTAAGAATCAAAAGAGACGGAGGGAGTAATATTATTTAACAATCATAATCATATTATAAAGAAATTCTCTTTTCTGAATTAAATATTTCAAATCAATAATCGATAATCGGATGATTCCCAGATCGGGGGGAGCATTGTCAAGAGGCGTCACTTAATACCCCTTTCTTACAGATCAAAATCTGTTTTTGACAGAATCATCCTTTCTCTCAATATTAAAAATTCATATTTAATCATGTGTTTCACAAACACAAGAATTTCATGATTGTATTTATAATATTAATATTAAGGTAAGAAACGATTCATATTCCAGATTTTCTAGAGCACGCCTTATGTTGATTTAAGTTCGCCTAAATCTATCATCGCATGGTAAACATAGGCATATATCTCATGTATAAAAATAAATCAACAAGTAAGCATGCAAGCAATATCATGTCACACATTGATATAATGATGTATCGATTTATTATAGCAATTTAAAACAATTAAAATATGCTTTAAAACACTTCCGGTAATATAAATATTTCAAAAATATTATATAAAAAATATTTGACCACTCCATTAGATCCGTCTTGGAAAAACGAATCCAACGATATATTGCACGCCCAAAACGGAGTTACGAAACTCCCAAAAAATCAAATTTAATATGGACAGAAGGAGTGTAACGCATGGCTTGGACGCGTTACAACAATTTAAAGCAATTAAATAGTGTAACGCATTCCTTAAATGCGCAATCGAAATATCAAGCATTTCCAAAATGCGCGACACACTTCCCCCGGTACAGACCACGCGCGAGTGATAGAGCTGGCTGCAACAGTTTTTTTTTTTTTCTTTTACTGCTTTAGAGCCGTTGTTCACTTTACTGTACAAAACGCCAGAGAAATTATGACATGATGTAACGGTTTCAACTTTAATACACAACTCCTTTAATAACAATTATTATATGTATATAATTTTTTTTAATATTAATAAATTAATTAACAATTAATTAATTTATTAACAAAAAAAAACAATTACAGGAGTATGATTTCTTAAATCAGTAGCAAAAAATTACCCGGTGGTTATGGGTCCTTGTGCAATTTTAATTTAATATTATTCATATGCATGATTATTTTATGAATTTTAATTAAAACAATTTTTAAAAAATTCATAACAAATAATCTACACATCACAAAATTATGAAAAAAATATCTAGATGATCCATAACACTTATAGAACCCAGATCAATGGTCAAAACTTCATGCAAATATTATTTTGAATTAATTCATAATTAAATCCAAATAAACTTGCAAAATTCATAATAAATCCATACATGCATAAAAAAATCTGAAATTTTTTATGTGAATCTCTATATGCAGAACCTAGCTCTGATGCCATTGAAGGAATTTACGGACGAGCGGAAGCGTGGTATAACAATTATTCCGTAAAAACCATGTATCGTGCATATAGAAAATCATATAAAAACAGAAATAGCGGAGGGAATCGTAACCATACCTTGAAAAATCGAAGCTTTACAAAATGGTGTTTTATCAGTTGCTCCTCAGAGTGTGAAGCACTCTACCGGTATCCACCAAGATTAATTCTTCGACGAAGCTTTTTATAAAGCTCGAAGCTTTTATAAAAATGGAGGTTTGAGAGAGAGAGAGGGAGATGAAGAAGATGAGGGAGGCAACTAGGTTTTTCACAAAAACCAAAAGTGTATAAACTCATTCTCATCTCATTCTATTTATAGGGCTCATTTAGGGTTTTCATAATTAATATATCATTATATATTAATATATAAATCCTACACTTTATCTTATAAAATGTTAATAATAATTAAAACAATTTTAATCATTATTAAAATAACTTGCTCTCTCAAAATACCTTCATCAATAAATTAATCTTTTTATGGTGTGACCCTGTAGGTTCAATATTAAGTCGGTAGTAGAAATAAATAATAATAAACTTTTTATTTATTATTTATATGAATTCTAATAATTCATTAAATATAATTAACTATTTAATTATATTTATTCTACATCGTGAGTGATGCTTCTCAACATATCGCGACTATCCGGATAATATGAATTCACTGCTTAGAATACCAAGAACCTGTCAGTGACTAGTTACCGTACAATCAATTCCTTTTACCCTACAATATCCCGATTAAATACAAGGCATGGAACTCGTGTCAAGCCTATCAAATTTAATCATATGATTTCTTATTCATAATGCAAAGTTCATATTAATGCAAATTAGAAACTCCTTTCTAATTTCATACACTCTGGCCAGAGATTCCGGAACTAGCATACTAAGAATAACATAGGATATTCACTTCCTTACTGGAAGGGGTAGATCCTTTATTGACCGTTAACTATCTCCATACACAAATCCCTATGCCCAGAATAGACCTAATGGATGTCCTTGAGACTAAGGACTAAACCAAAGCATAGTTCATTATATACAAGATTACTCTAACGATCTCAAGTCTAAGGATACTTGTACAACTATCACTCAGTGAACAACTATCGACACGTGAGTAAACTCCATTAGTTGTTCAACTTATCGAGTCATGTTCAGTGAACTTATTCCCTAATAAGCACCTACATACTAGCTATAGTGTCGCCACACAAATGCCTATGAGAACAGACATCCTCCTAAAAGGAGCAAGCATAGTATGTATCAATCTTTGCGGATTCACTAACTTCCGATTAGTTATCCTATGATCGGGAACTGTTTAAGTCTAGAGTTATCATCTTCTAGATCTCACTATTATATTCTCATTATAATTCTAGAAGCTTTACTTTAAACCATGGAATATCTTATTTAAAACACTTTAAATAGATAAAGCCCGTAATAAAAACAAATAAGTCTTTTATTAATATTAATGAAATCAAATAAGAGTACAAGAAAATTCTTCCTAAATCATCATACATGATTGGATTTTAGGACAAACTCTTTCAGGTAGATCCTCTCACAGCACCCCTTCCTCTATTATTTTGACTACGCAAAGCCAAAACTTTGATTCCGTCCTTGTCACCATCCTGGTTCTTCCTTCCAGCATTTGACAAAAGTGCTGACTGAACCTCCTCCATTTTTAACGTGTCCTTCCCGTACAAAATGGTTGTGACCAAATGATTGACTGACTCCGGAAGCGAAGTAAGAAGAATAAGGGCCTTATCTTCTTCCTCCAATTTTACATCAACCTTTTCAAGTTGATCAACAATACCATTAAACACATTCATGTGCTCAATAACATTACCTTGAGCTGCCATCTTCAGCTTGTATAACTCGCGCTTTAGATTTAACTTTGTAGTCAAGTTCTTACCGAGATACAATGTCTCCAACTTTGACCATAATTCCTTCGGTGTGCTTTCGTCAACAACATTATTGATAATGTTATCAGCAATGCATAGCCTGATGGTACTCATGCATTGCGACTCAGCATCCTCCCAATCTTCATCGCTCATCTTTGTTGGTTTTCCCTCCTTCCCCTTCAAAGCCCTTGCTAGCTTATGTTGAGTTAGGATATCCTTTACCCTTCTCTGCCAAAGAGTAAAACTTCCTTTACCATCATATGGAGTCACCTTGAATCCTCCAATACTTGCCATGATCTCCGTTTGCACACACAAACCAATTCAAACAACTAAATCAATTGGCCAGGTAAGTGTAAGAAACAATGGGAGCATTTCCGTCAAAACGACGCCAAATTAGACAACCACTTTTCTTAACGACTTTCCTTCGGCACCAATAATTTAGACACAACTAGCTCTGATGCCAACTGTTAGGAATCTGCCCGATTCCCTGCGAATGCGGAAGCGATTTGGTAAATATGTGTGCTTAGATCCCACAAATATACGTGATAGTAATGAAGCAACAAACCAACAAAACAGTAAAAGAGACAAGAGATTTAACGTGGTTCGGCCCAGCCTACATCCACAAGAGCAACAACTTCACACTAGATAAAAGAAATTATAATATCCGGGTATCCGGTCCCTTGAATTTCATACAAAAATTCAGCCCTACAATACCTATTATGTATATCCCCAACTCACTGAAGTGTTTATCTCAAAACCTCCCCCTATCACTGTTTCCCGACAACCTTTCCTTCTCTCCCTCTCCCAACCCGGATAGTGTCACACAACCTGATAGAAAGACCTCTGCAGCGGGACCACCTCCGATGGCTGCAGTCAGACCCAAGTACCCTAAGAAATAGTTTAGGCACGAGGACCTTCTATCCCGACACTTCCTGAAAGCGGGCTAAACCGGCTTTCCTACTAGACGGACTATCTAGCAGCTATAGAGAGAGAAGAGAGAATTTTGGTGTGTTTTTAGAATGAAGGGGAAAATGGTATTTATAAGAAGAAATATGTAGTAGGTGGGGAGGGGTTGGTGAAAGTTTGGTGGTGATGTTTGGTAAGAAGTTGGCTGCCTAACACTCTTAATTACGGCTGCCTAACACTTCTCCATCACTCCCTCTCCTCTCTTCTCAATATTACTCACCCTAATTAAACCCAGGAATTGCAGACGTACCTCATTATATATAGTTCTCCGTAATAGAATCCTTTTCATACAGACCCCTGTCACTCTGTATCTATTGACTAACAAATTAACTCTCTAGACAATTTACCCTCACTCTCTCTTTATTTCATCCGAGCATGACTCTTGAGTTGGGCCTCGTGTTGAACTGCCTAATATTATCATTATTAATGTTGATTTTTTGCTTAAAATAAATTTTTTCTTTGCTTCCTTTTATCTCCCAAAATAAAGTTTTCTTACTTAGATTGTATTAATTGGCAATAAAAATATTTATCTTTTGAGTAGTCGAAAGTTTTCCCACCTGTTTGTTTCAGCTTTCACAGAGGTCCATGGTTGTTCCCACTATTCTGGGAGTTCCTCAAAATTTGCTTCCCATCCATGGATTGTCTTTTTTCGAAAAAAAAATAGTGATTTTATGTAGTGTGATTTGATGAGTTAACTAAGTGCATTGTGATATAGTTTGGCTTGGGACCAAGGTCATTTGGTCATTTTTGTTCACAGTGGGAATAAAAAATGTATACGAAAACGACAACGAAGGTTCCTATAGTTGGTGTTAAGCAAGAGTGTTAGTAGAACCAAGTAAACATGTAACATCTGAAGTAACAAGAACACGAAAATCATAGAGGTCTGAAGATTCAACTATACATACTAAACACCTTAAATGAAAAACATAGAGGTTAAGATGAAAAAGAAAATAACATGTACGTACCAGCGTTGGATGTCCTTGGCGCCCATGATTGAGGTTGTGTGATGGAGATGGCTGATCGTCGCCTTGGCACACCTATTAAATATACAAAATGTGTTAAAACACAGCATATAGAAAGGGAGGGAAGAGAGAGAGAGAGGGGAATGGAGGGAGGGAGAGAGAGAGGACGGAGAGAGAAGAAGAAGGGGAGAGGGAGAGAGATCGAGAAGAAGATGGAGGGACGGGGAGAGAGAGAGACGCAAGAAGAAGAGAAGAAGAAGAGAAGAAGAAGAGGAGGAGGAGATCCTGACATAGCAAACCAGAAAGGCCTTTCATGACTGACTGGAAATTGACAACGGTGGGAGAACTTGAAGAAGGCAACGTCCGAAAGTGATGAGAAAAAGGTAGGATATATATATATATATATATATATATATATATAGGGTTGGACTCCATAACAAACACCTTATTTAACAAGCAATAAAGAACACCTTAGATCTAATAGATCCAATGCCCCTGGCGGGGCCACCCAATACAAAAAGTTCTTATTTTTTTACCTTCTATCCATCCATCATCTCAAAAAAAAAAAAAAAAAATTAAAAGTTACTGTTCATGATGATGACGTCATCAGTGACGTCATCATGAACAGTAAACTTTTAAACTTTTTTATTTTTTATTTTTTTGCTGGCTTGATAAAGGTTAAAAAATAACAACTTTTTGTATTGGGTGTCCCTGGCGGGGCTAAAGGATCTAATAGATCTAAGGTGTTCTTTATTGTTTGTTATATAAGAGTGTTCTGTATGGAGCAAAGGCCCATATAAGGTTTTCCCTAGATCCTTACTCATATATATATATTTATATATATTTATCGCCAAGGTTCTAGAGAGAACACCCTTAGAAAGAGAACGAGAGAACACATCATCTAACCATTTAATCTATTAGATCTAATGGCCCCGCCAGGGGCACCCAATACAAAAGTCTTATAATTCTACCCTCTATCCATTCATAAAAAAAATTCAAAAAAAATTTCAAATTTTTTTTTCAAAAAAACTGTTATGACGTCACAGTGACATCATCATCATCATTATTATTATTTTTTTAAAAAAAATTATATTTTTTTCTAATGAATGGATAGAGCGTAGAATTATAAGACTTTTTTGTATTGGGTGCCCTTGGCGGGGCCATTAGATCTAATAGATTCAATGGTTAAATGATATATTCTCTCGTTCTCTTTTTAAGGGTGTTCTCTCTAGAGCCTAACCCTATATGTATAGGGATATATATATATATATATATATATATATATATATATATATATATATATATGCATGGCTACATTTTAAACCTACCACGTCATATCATGACGCCTTATTATTCACTATCTTAATACCCTGGGCTACTTTTATTTTATATAATTTAAATATTTAATATTTAATTTTAATTTTAATTTTCAATTTTTATATATTTATTTTTCAGAATTTTTTTATGTAGTATGCCCTGTTAATATATTTTTAAAATTAATTTTGTTAAAATAATCACTTGTTTTTTTATTTACATGGATATTATTAGATTTTAAAATATTTTTTTTGAATATTTTCTATCAATCTTATTTTTATTATAACATTTGAATGTTTTTTTATCATTATGACTTATGTTAATATTATTAGAAGTGTATATAACTATTTTTTTCTTTAAACATCTTCCAACTAAATTTTAGCTAGGACCGATGATGACCAAACCAAACCACTTAAAGTTCCTTATGCTAATTATATATATAATATAAAATTTAATATTTTATTTTAATTTTTATTTTCCAATTTTATTTATTTATTTTTCAAAATTTTTTTATTTAGGATATCGTGTTAAGATATTTTTACATATTAATTTTTATTAAAAAAATCACTTGCGTTTTATTTACATGCATATTATATAATTTTAAATATAATTTTTGAATATTTTATATTAGTTTTATTTTTATTATAAAATTGAATGTTTTTTTATCACTATGCCTTATGTTTTTTACAATATTTTCTAACAATATTTAGTATGATCATATGATGTGGTGATATGTTACTATATTATGTTTTTCTTAAATAGTTATTTTTATTTTTATTCAAATATTTATAAATTTTAAGGTTATTAGAATAGTATTAGTAGTGTATATAATTATTTTTTTCTTTAAAACTCTTCCAGTAAACAACCAAATAAACAGATAAAAGTATTAATCTATATTTTAGCCAGAAGAGACACTACTAGAAAAAAGCTCATAGACATCGGTTTCTGGCCGATGTTTATGAAAAAACCATACCGATGTCTTTGTCGGTGATGTTAAAAGTCTCATGTCATAGACATCGTTTTTTGACTGATGTCCAGTAAGCTATTACACATCGATTATAAACCAAAAAAATGATGTTTATATCTAATTGTTTTGTTTAAATTACATGAACCTGACATTTCTACCATACTATTACAGGTGTTAGATGCAAATAAACATGTTGTACACAACTCACAAATCATTATATACATCATTATTTGGAAGTAAAATGATGTCTAAGGTCATTTTGGACATCGGTTTCTTCTATCGCAACTGATGTATCAAGTCATATTAGACATCGGTTTTGGGCGATGTTAAATAAAACCTTAGACAACGGTTTTCTTTGTGATAACCGATGTGGAAGAGTATATTAGACATCGTTTTTTGTACTTATTCGCTATTTAAGTTGAAGTTAGACATCGATTTTATTTGTGATAACCGTTGTGTATATTTGTTATAAACATCGTTTTTTTACTGATGTCTACTGTATTTTGTCCTGTATTATTTTTTAATAAATATTTGTTATTTAATTACTCAATTTGTCATTGACAACATTCATACCAAACATTTACATAATATCCAAACATTGATACCTTAATCCAAAACATTCATCTCATAACCACAACTATTTAATTTGTCATTTACAAAATATCCAACCAATGTCACTCAAACAACCATAATCCAAACGAATCTACTAAATCTAAGGAACTAGCTAGCCAAATCCAAAATATCACAATGCTATACACCAATTCGCAGAACCAACAAAAATGTTTACTACTACCATATGCAAAAAAACCTACCTCCTAGAAAGTTAGAACCATCAAGTATTTACTAGTCAAATGTACATCCTTGTGATGCTCGAACAGAACCCCATGTTGATGAAGCATCACCTTTGGCGAACTCAAAACCATCAAGTACTTCCTGCAAGTGAAAAATCAGGAAAGGATCAACATATACTTACATTTTGCTATGTACAGAAAATAGTAGATCAGCATCGACTTAAAGAATATGAAAGTCCATGAAATAACCAACTATAACTAATGGACATTTACTACAGGGAACCACATGACGTTACCTGTAGATAACCTTCTTGACATCCTCTAATTCGTGTGAACATTCTGCGCTGTCAGGATCAGCTTTCTGATCATCCAAACCACAACTTCTCTAAACTAGTATGCAGATGCAGTATTCCTTCATATACTAGATATATAAAACATGTATGCTAATCATTAGAAATTAATTATAATCAATAACACAGTTAGAAATGATCTCAAATTCAGTAGTTTATAAATGAGCGAGGAAACAAAAGCAATAACACATTTAGAAATTAATTATAACCAAAAACCCCAAAAGTAATGAAATAAAAATAAGCTTTCCTATCATGTATAGGATTTACCGAATTAGACATTCATATGAAACAAAAAATAACTGATACAGTGAAAAACAATGCAAGCAGGATTAAAATTTTAAAATCTAATATTGATAACATATAATTAAAAATAAAAATTACCAGGGGACATCTGATCGGAATGAGTCCTTGCGATATGAGTCGCCGCTGTAGCTCCTGAAATTAAAGGCAGGCTCAAAAAGTCAAATGATCATTTGATACTTTACAGGGCTACAGACTTACAGCACATTTAGGGTTAGAACTGGGTTGGGTTCTATTTCCAAGTTATTACCCATCATACTTGTCAATTTCTTTTCAGAGCACCTTCATTTTTAAGGCTTCTGTTTTCTTTTTCAATTGTTCTTTATTTCTAGCCCTGTTCCAACAATAGTATAATTCTAAATTCTGGTACCTGTTCCAACAAAAGCATGTACTATAACAAGTTCAATCAATCAAAAGAGTTAGTACCAGGTAGTTGTGGACTTGTGTTACAGAATCATTAACTTGATATTGGTTTTTTCTTGCTGGCCATATATAAAAGTAGACTATACTCAATCGGAGAACTATATAACCAGAAAACAATATAAAACTATACTATTGATCAGTATAATTACGTGAATCAGGACGACTACTAGTTCAAAGTTATAAGTACCAGTTACATATACTTTAGTTATATATAAAACTATACCGTTGGTCAGTATAATTACGTGAATCTATGTGTATAAAAATAATATTTACATTTCTTTCTATACATTGGCAGATGAAGTGATATTTGCTTTTAACACAGCAGTAGCACATTTACATTTCTCACCTGAAAACCCAGCATGCATTTTCTAGCTCAAGAACTGTCTGATACTGCTAATACTCAAGCTCGGCTGCGAAAACACTAGGTCCTGACAAAATTTGAAGTAAATTAAAATACCCAAAAAAAAGAATAAGATAAATAAATTCACAAATTAGCAAGTGAATTTCAATGCCATTGTTAGACTGAGCTTAGCACTTGTACCTTCCAAAACATGGTTTTCTGATTTGTAATGTGCTCGGTTTCACGTTATGGACCTCCTTCATGTACCAGATGTCCAGATTCATGTTCCCAGATTATCACCAAACAATACTAATTGCTAGATAGAAGTAGCTTTCAAATGTTGTTTAACTGTTAAATTATTGCTTTCATGAAAAACTCTGCAGAACAGCTATATTTCCTGCTAGATTAAATTACAACTTCAAGCCTTTTAAGTTTTAATGTAGCAAGAAATAAATGATTCCAATTCTCTGTCAATTTAATTGCTACTTTATTAATTTCTTTTAACAGGATCATGTAAAGATTAGAGTCTACTGATCGGCTACAAAATCATTATAGATTCTACAGACAGAAAGTTTCATGTTAATAAATGATAGTTTCATATTAAAATGCCTGCACACAGAAGTTCATGTGAATTCCTAAGATGATAAGAATGAAGAACCTACATACTGCACTTCAAAAAAAAACATCATTCAGACATCTATATGAATATATCTGATACCAAAAGGGAAGCTACCCATATGTCATTTAATAAACCAAGGGTAAAAAGACTTTTGCTATTAGTCTATGCTCTTCATGCTTAGACTATCGAACATGGGTACGCGAATACAAAAATCAAAACTGAGAACTTGATTGTCACCAATAATGAAGTATATGTAACTAAAGTGTGAACAAAAATAATTGTAATCCTTCTTATAAATCGCTAGAAGGTGCCTTCAATGCCTAGAACCACCTGGGATTTATGCATAGGTCCAGTAATGTAAAAGATGAAACTAAATCTTGTAGACTTGTACTACTTTCAATAAGTCTAATAATATAGATATAGACTGCATTTGACTATAATTCATCGACTGATTGTTAAATATTAGTAAAATAGTGAAAAAGCCATATATTATGTGAAGTACATCCATATTGTTAACATGACCTCAGAATGCTATATGCTTTTTATTTACAAAGGGAAAACACATAATGACCTAGTTCAGTGAACTACGGACTTCATAAAAATTGCAATACCTGGAGAACAATAGGCAACTGTTCAGGTGGTTTCTTATGTTCGGATCCATTATCAAGCCACACCTCGAAATTTGTCAACTGTTCCGTGAAAAAGGGACTCGGCTGGGCTCGCAAAAAATCCATGAAAAATAGCAAAAATAATAAGCTTCGTGTCCCACATACTTAGATGCATTCTACTTATGTGCATATTTATCAAAGGATAAATATTAACAAAACATACCTGGAACTCAGCATTTGGATCCTCAACTAATCCTGGAAGCTGAGAAAGACAGATTTCTGCATTTGGATCCTGGAAGGTTCAAAAGATAGCAAATCAAAGATTCACAGTTATTTAAGAATGGAAGTCCACGAACCACATATGATGTTGATGCGTAGCACGCAACATCGGATGCAAAATCGGAGAGCAATTTGCAGAACGCATAATCCTCTCCTGCATTCTGAACCGTGATAAGCTCTTGGAAAAGTGACCACGAATCTCACCGGAGATGAGAAGAACAATAATCTATGAACATATTCCATGTTATACAAATAACTAAATATTCAACCTAAGAACAAATTAAAAAAAATTAGGGTTTCGAGCTCAAAAATCCCCATTTGAAAATTAAATCGAAGTAATTGAAATCAAACACAAGCTTAGCCACTTACCAATTTGAGCTTCAAATAAATCGAATTGAGTTTAAAGTTTTGTAACTTCGAATCGAATAATCTCTGGTTGAATTGAGATTTGAGAAAGAGAAGGGTGGTAGTATAGAGAGAGAAGGATGAGAGTATAGAGGGGGGAAGATGGAATAGAGAGAGGGGGAAGAGAGAGAGAGCGGCGAGATTTAGGGTTCGAGAGCGGCGAAGCTGTGAGTCGAGAGAGTAAGAGAACGAGAGAACAAGATATTTTTATTTTAAGTTATTTTGATTTATGTTTTTAATTTTGTTTGAAGAGAATGTTTGAGGAGAAACCAAAATTTGATTAAGGGGGGAAACATTTTGTAGAAAAGGGGGGAACAAAAAAATGGCTAAGGGGGGAAAACATTTTAACAAATTAGGGGAAACATTCTAAGGGGAAACTATTTGGGGTATGCGCGGGAATTTTTATTTTTTTTTAGCTTACTTAAGACATCAGTTCTTCTTGAAAGCGATGTCTTAAAACATAAAGACATCGGTTTTATTTCAAGCGATGTCTTAAAACACAAAGACATCGATGGCATTACTGATCGATGTTAAAGGCGTGATGTCTATTAACAGATTTTTAGTAGTGAGACACTGAAAAAGAAATTCTGGGTTGAGATTTTGCAACAAATTAAAACTCGGTTTTAAGGAGTATATAATTATTTGTATTTTATTACAATAATTATCTTCTAAATTGGGCTATTTTAGGGCAATTATCCTAAATCTTTCTTTTTCTTTTCTAATGAAATTATATATAATAAATAAAAATAAATTATGAGAATTTTTTTAAAGGTGTGTCAACACTACTACTTGTGTGGTTAATTGAGTCTCTCGTATAATTAGAATTATGCTCAAGCCATTGCTTAGACCTTCAAACCTATCAAAACAAGATAAGACAAATGTATTTTGTAGTTACAGTTGGCTAATGAATAATAGTTGGGGATTGTGCATTATAAATAAGAGAGAGATGGAGAGATGGGTTAGGGAATGTGATTTTATGACAGATTGGGGAGTATGATTTATGACAAGTATGTTGAAATTTTTGAAACATTCTTATTTAGTGAAAGAATGAGTTGGCAACACCGATTTCATCGGAAAGTCACCAGTCCATCAGGGTATCAATGCTTGGCAAGTTGGCAGACTGCAAAAGTAAGCTGGGCAGACTACAAAAGCACCATCCCCCCTCTCTATATTTATTTATGTTTGTACAGATGTTATTTATGTTTGCACAGATGTGTAGTTAAACGTGCAGTTATAGCACTGTTTTGTAGAAGTGGAATTAGGCATTCACTACAAAAAATGGTCTGGTTAAGTATCAATATGGTCACTGAAGCCGAGGCCATGTATCAAAAGCTTGACTGAAGTTTTGGTGAGCTCAAAAGCACCACTCTAGTAAAGAATAATGGCACGCTGTTAGTTTCTAAATGTTGACATGATGGAAATCGTATTGACTTTGACATGGACTAACGGTTGCACAAAACGTGGCTAGGCTGCTCCACTCTCTTTAATACACATAGCACTGTGCTCCTCCACATCAGCATATGGAACGGATCTATTAAGAAGTGAGTGTGTATATATTTCATATATAAACCCAAATTAAACACAACTCTCTCATCTCTACATAATTTCTCAATTGAAAGAGAAGCATTACTCGCAGAAAATCGTTTTACAAAAGCCCCATGTCTTCAACGTCTAAAGATTCGTCCTTTAGTCAATATGATGACAGGGTTTGTGATTGTAATAATAGAGTTCGAAATCGTACCTCTTGGACAGCCAAGAATCCTGGAAGGAGATTTCAGACTTGTGCTAAATCAAAGGTAATTTGTTTTTTATTTTTGTTTGAGAGAAACTGATTTAGAGAATTACCCATTATTTTTTGTTTGCAGGATGAAGGTGGATGTAATTTTTTTCTATGGATGGATGATGGGTTGACTGGTCGTGGAAAAGAAATAATTTATGAATTGAACCAAAAGAAAATTATAGCAGAGGAGAGATTGAAGATTGTAGAGGAGAAACTAAAGATAACCGAAGAGAAATTGAAGCAGGCTGAGGAGAAATTGGCTAAGAAAGTGATGAAGAAGAAGAGAGAAAAAGAGAGGGAACAAAAAAAGTTTGTAAAAAACTGTATTGTAATGACAGTAATTGCAATACTTGCGGTCTTGTTTAACAGAAAAATGGAACACTTCAGTGAGAGTAAGTATTTACTCTAGTTGCAGGAGGTAGCTTTGAAAATAAATTAGGTGGTTATGTAGTGAATGTGGTGGTTACACTAGTTGCAGGAGGTAGTGAATGTTGTGGTAGTTGTAGTTTGTATTATGTTGATGGTGTAATAAATATTTCACCGTGTTTGTTAATTTTCCTACTATATGCAATGTTTATACGCAAGCTTCAAGAAGACATAGTTACCATATCATTACAAAACATAATAAACAAGTAGCTGATAATACATTGTTGAAAATGACCACAAAAAGACCAGCATAAGGTCAGCAAAAGACCAACATAAGGTCAGCAAAAGACCAACATAAGGCCATTAAAGTACCAAGTACATACCAGCTAAATTACTAACAAAAGTCACTAACAAAAGATAGTAATGATATGAGAACCTGTTAACTAATATCTAGCTACCTAGTTCAATCCCCCAGGCTTACTGGGTCATCTTCAGTGTTGCTGAACTTGAAGGATGAACTTTGAGTGCTGAGCCTTGTTGCCCTCCTTTTTGGTACAACACTTGAACTGCTCTGCTGGGTAGATAAATTTGGAGGACTCCTATGTTGGAATGGTGGAGTTGAAGGTGGTGGGGTGCCTCCAACTCCACTGTAAGGAACTAGTCCAGGAGTAGGCATGAAAACAGCTTGATGACCTATCTTTCCCCTAAATTGTTGCTGGAACTTCGCATAATTCTTACCACTTTCACTCCAATTCTCAGTTTCACCTGGAACTAGAGGAAGTTTTTTTCTTGGAACATTTTCAAAAAATGCCAACTCATCAACATACATACCTCTGTCATTTGATATTATTGGTTCATGTGGTGCTTCTCCATCAACTTCTTTTTCTGCATCTGCATCAACTTCTTCAGATTGCCCCCTTTTCAGTTTCATTTGTTGCAGACTTTTCCTTCTCTGCTTCTTCATCTTAAACTTTTTCAGCATTTGCACAGTTGTCAATCTCCTTGCCTTTTCTTCGAACTTTCATTTTCTGCCTCCTTAACTCTTTTGCAGTCTTTGGCTTTGAAGTTGCTTCAGGCCTGACCTCTTTCATTGGAGGTGCTCCCTCCTCGGCCCTTCTCATTTCAGATTCTTCATCTTGCTGTGGTTTATTTGGGCACTTTTTCTTGTTGTGGCCACTCTGTTTGCATAAACTACAATGCATAACCCTTTTATGTGTGAACCTTTGCACAACTGGCCCTTGAATAGGTTGACTACTTTGTGCCTGACTTCTATTTCCCCCCTCCCATTGTTCCCTTCTCCTTAATTTCTTGGGTCTGCCTCTGAGTTTTTTGGGTATATCAGGAGGGAGTAATTCATCAGTAGATATAACCTCCCAATATTCATCTCACTTGATGGCTTCCAGTGAATTATTGTAAGTTGCAAGATACAATGCCCTTTTATAGTACTCAGATAGATAGTCTACTGGATTGTGCCTCCTATCATGAATTGCCGCAATTGCATTGGCACAAGGTATTCCAGTTAAATCATACTCCCTGCAATCACAAGATCTACCATCTAAATCCACTGTGACAGCTTTTGTCCCATTTTTTACCTGCACATTACAAGAATTTTAAGTATTCAAGTACTGTCCACTATTGAAATTTTTAAGTACAAGATTGAAACTGAGTAATACTTACTGAGAATTTCTTCTGGCCATCCCAGGAGGCAGTCCAATGTCTAGACTCAATTACAAAAACATCTAGCCTCTTTTTTATTCTAGGACAAACCAACATGTCACTATTTCTCATCCCATCTCTATTTACCCTCATCCTTGTTAGCAATTTAAAATGGATTTCTTGCATCATGTTTAGAATGGGCATGTACCTATTTAAACAAGCATATATTATCATATTATTCATTTCCACCCAAGCACTTACTAAAATTCAGAAAAGTAAAGAAAAAAATATACCTCTAATTGATTATCCATGCATTGAATGATTCTGACATATTATTCTCAAGGTTATCTGCCATGCAATGTGTTTGAAAGAATGCTTTAGTCCAAACCTTGGATGGTATTTGCGGTAAGAGTTCAAGTGCAGGCTTGGAAAGCCTTCCCAATTGTTTCATAGCTCTATCATGTGCTACAGGGTGTGTAGCACATGCAGCTGTCCAGAAGGCTCTCCTCAACAGCAAAGATGGAAATCTGAATGCATGAAAATACAAGTGCAAATCAGATGTAAAAACAAGTACAAATGCACATACAAATGCAAGTAAAATTACAATAAAGACTTAAATATATGGTACCTTTTTCTGAAGTTGCTATATAAATGTCTGGCATAAAATCTATGTTCAACTTGTGGTAGCAACTCCTTTACAGCATTGTCAAGTCCTTTTTGCTTATCACTAAGGACAGTGAGCCCATGTCCATTCCCAAGCTCCAAGTCATCCTTTAACAAATCTATGAACCATTTCCAACTTTCTGTATTCTCACTTTCTATAATTGCATAAGCAATGGGGAACATCTGGTTGTTCCCATCTCTCCCTACTGCTGATAATATTTGCCCCCCACAAACTGTCTTCAAAAAGCAACCATCTAGGCTAATGATGGGTCTACACCCTGCTTTCCATCCTGCCTTCATTGCATAGTAGCACACGTACATCCTTTTAAACTTGTTTTGATCAGTCTCATTCAACCTGGTTGTGCTGATTTTCACTGTATTTTGAGGATTGCTTTTAAGAATTTCATGCCCAAAGTCTCTTAACCTAGAGTATTGTTCCTTTAGGGAGTCAGCCACACCTTCTAGTGCAAGTTTTCTTAATCTGATTATCTTTATCCTTGGCACTTCAATTTCTAACTCTTTCTTGATTGCCTCAGCCATCTCCTTAACCTTCCACTGGGGATTTTTCCTAATCCTATCCCCATAAATTCCATTCAAAAACTTAACTGTTGCAAGTTTATTATTGTAGGGCTTAGTACACAAGTGCTCATCTACTAGTGTTTTTATAGTACAGTTGTCACTGTCCTTATCTTTGCTGCACCATATGTAAAAGCTACAATCTGAATCACACACAACTTGGCATCTGTTCTTATCATTGGTTACAAACTGAACCCCTCTCCTCTCATCTATACCATACTTTCTGACCAAATCTCTAAATTCTGCCATATTCACAAAGCTCTGACCTACTTCCCATTTAATTGTGCCCTCACTGCCAAGTTTTCTTTTTCCATGCCTCCTCTTTTTTTTGGGATTAGGAGGACCAACATAGCCTATTCTAGCATTTTCATCCTCACTGGAAGTGCTATCTGACCTATAATAATCAGAATCAAAATCACTCTCATCACTCATAATCCCACTTGAATTGTTAATGATGGGATTGGGAGGACCTTTCATTGCATTTTTCAATTTTAATTTGAAAGTCCTAGACATTTTCCTTATGTTCTCCAATTCCTCATCTGTTTCAGGATACTCAGTATCTAAACTAACAGAATCAGAATCCTAAGTTGATGTGTAACTTTCATCATCATATCATGGATCATCTTCAGAGTCATCATCACTATATTCAGCACCCATTTCCACACTATCTGTTTCTTTGCAATTAGGTTGTCTAGGGGTTTTTGGAATATCACACATATCATCATCTAATATGAAATGATCAACATATAACTCTATCCTACCATAAGGTTTATATAATTTTACCATCTCATTCACAGTCTTATCATCATAGACAACACTGAACCCATCCCTAAAATCTTTTCCATTCTTCTTAAAACAAACAATGCAATTGGAATCATAACCATATTTCTGTGCAAACTCATCCAAATCACGAAATGATAGTAAATCAGTATCAAAATCAGGAATTTCTTCTATAATCCCACCCACATATTTCAAATTTGGCGGAGAAGTGAAATCACCATGATGGTGCAGAACAATGGTCACATTAGTAGACATACTGTAAAATGAACAAACAAGCATATATAAGACACAGTACATGCTTACAAGTTTCTAATTAAGACGCACCATTTGGAAAATATAAACAATTTACACATATAAACAAGCATATACAAGAAACATTACATGCTTACATACTACACATATACATACTACATATATAAAGTAAGATATCAAGAGAGAATATAGACAACGAACGGTAAGATATCAAGAGAAAATAGACAGCGAACTCGCGCAGAGAGGGGGGAGATAAGCGAGAGAAAAGTTTACACACCTTTGAGTTTAGATTTCTCCGTCGTTGATTGAAGCCACTATCGATTAGTAAGTAGTAATTGTCCAGATTTGATGTTTACGCGACTTGATTGAACACTCTAGGGTTTTTTCCCCCAAATTGACATGTTTCTATCGCCTCTCGACTTTTTTGATTTGTAATGCTAGGGTTTTTATGTTTCCCCAATTCTTTTATACACATTTAGATGTGACTCATCATACAGCTGTGCTGCCAGGTTGTTCCACGTCAACGTCCAACGATGCAACCGTTAGTCCATGTCAAAGTCAATACGATTTCCGTCAGGTCAATATTTAGAAACTAACGGCGTGCCATTATTCTTTACTAGAGTGGTGCTTTTGAGCTCACCAAAACTTCAGTCAAGCTTTTGATACATGGCCTTGGCTTCAGTGACCATATTGATACTTAACCCCTACAAAAAATATGATCTTCTTTACCTACTAATAAATTATCTACCAATACATATTAGTACCTAAAAGTTATAATTACTTACTAATAATAATTTGTAGGAGTAATTGGTAGGTAAATTGTAACTTCTTCATTAATTAAATCCATTACCGATAACATCGTTGGTTAAAAGAGTTCTACTCAAGTGAACCCACGATAGAATTTTTTAAAAAAATTGGCGGTAGACATTCATTCCCTACTTTCTTCAAATTTAAGATTTTTTTTCAAACATGTATGCTGACGTGTTAACTATCAACCTACATGTATTTAAAAAAGTTATTTTCCTCAATTTTTAATTTAGTTATGACAACACACCCATAGTAAAATTATGTGGATAGCTCCGTAAAAAAGAAAATGTATGTATCAATATTATTGCTTAACTTTCTTTTTGTTTTTCCTTTTTCATCTACTTATATGGAGGCAGAGCATCTTATGCTCTGTTTTACTCTATTGTTAATGCTAATAAAATTAACTAGTTACAAACAAAATTAACATTATGACACATATATCATATATGTGTTGTTTAAGCTCTTATAAAACTAAAAACATGTCAAATAATTTTTTAATTTTTCTATGGCTGATTTTTATATTTAAAAATAATTATATGAAAAAATATTTCTTAATACCCAAAATTTAACTAAAACTCTAGTACGAAATTTAAGTTTAACGTAATGAAATGTAAAACGATAAAACAACATTTATTTTACAAAAAATGATTGAATAATGGAAAAGAAAAGAGGTTAGGTGTTGATGAAAGAAGAACAAAAGGGTTGAATGTTGAAAAAATAGAATTAAATGTGACAGAATAGCAGGGCCTCCTCTGTTTTCAAGGATATATTAATTTTTTGAGGCAAAAAATGTAAAGTATGTTATGAATACATTGGTGATTGTCAATATAGCAGCAAAAGTTGAACACCTAAAATAATAGTATACCAACAAAAGTTGAACACCTAAAACAATACTCCCTCCGTCCCTAATTAGTAGTCCATTTTGAAAAAAGCACACATCTTAAGAAATATTTAATGCCATATTTTGTTTCCATAGTTGCCCCTACTTATTGCATTAAATAATAACTTTTGAATGTACAATTAATTATAAAGTCAAACATTGGAAATAAAAATGTAGGGATAATTTCGGAAAAACTTGAAAAACATGCATTGAAATATGAAAAGAGACAACTATTTAGGGACAAATATTTTTCTCAAAATGGACTACTAAATAGGGACGGAGGGAGTAGTAACTTAGAAAATGGAGGATATCACACGCATGGCTGTACATTCTAGTCTATGTTCATATGTAACCAATGAGTAGAATTGTTGCTATAAATAGCCCTTTGTACAATTCATTCGGACACACACAAGAAGTAATAAAAACATTACTCCTATCTTCTTTATTCTCTCTCTACTACATATAAAATAGTATATTAGTTTATAGTTTTATAACACGTTATCAGCACGAGTCTCTGCCCGAGTTTTATCCGACGAAAGAGGTACAACCCAATTTAATCTATTTTAGTTGAGGTCCTGTCCGAATTTTGTTTGATTAACAAGGTACGATCTAACCCTATTCATTTAATTTTAAATGTAGTTACTAGCATGCATGTTATTATTAGTATTATTGTTTAAGTTAAACGTTAGCTATGTTTACATAGTTTTAATTTTATATTATGTCACCAATTATTTATGCTACAATTTTTATTATATGATACATGATTAATTGTTCATGTCTTAATGTGCCAAATTGTTATACCATGTTTTAAATATTTATTTTACGTTCAGAATGACGAATCTTGCAAAAGTAGACTTTGTTGCTTTGGATGTGTCTGGGGATAATTATCTGTCTTGGGTACTCGATGCGGAATTACACCTTAGTGCCAACGGGCTAAAGGATACCATAGAAACAGGAAAGACCCCAACTGTTGAACAAAATGCCAAAGCAATTATTTTCCTTAGGCACCACATTCATGAAAACTTAAAATCTGAATACCTCACAGTCAAAAATCCACTCACCCTTTGGACCAATCTTAAAGATAGATTTGACCACCAAAAACTTGTCCATCTGCCACATGCCCGTTATGACTGGATCAATTTAAGGTTACAAGATTTTAAATCTGTTGGTGAATATAATTCTGCCTTGTTCAAAATAAGCTCCAAGCTAATCCTGTGTGGTGAGAAAATTACTGATACTGAGATGATTGAACAGACCCTTTCGACCTTTCACCCAAACACTATGATCTTGGCACAACAATACAGGGAACGAAATTTTCAGAAATATAGGGAGCTGATATCTCTCCTTCTTGTAGCTGAGAAAAATAATGAGTTGTTGCTGAAAAATCATCAGATACGTCCCACAGGCTCTGCCCAGTTACCTGAAGTACATAACACGTCATTCCGGAAGAATGAGCGTGGGAAAGGGCATAGAGGAGGACGAGATTATGGACGAAATCGTGGACATGGAAATTTTCGTGGTCGATTTCGAAATAAGCATAACTCTGGCAAAATGAGGTGCCAAATAAAAGGAAGGCACCACAGGAAAGAGATACTAGAGATATATGTTTTAGATGTGGGGCTCGTGGGCATTGGACTCGTACTTGTCACACACCTAGACATCTTGTAGATCTTTACGAGTCATCTCAAAAGAAGAACGGGAAAAGGGTGGAAACAAATTTGGCTAGTTTTAATGATGAACCAATCAACAAGACTGCAAATGGACTAAATGATGGTGCTAATCTTTACTACGACTTAGATGATTAGTTTTCATATGTATCTCTTTGAATTCATGTTTCTTATGTATCTGCTTCAATTTCATGTTTTTATATACTTGTTTTATGTTCTTGCTTTAAGTACATGGTTTGCTTTAATAATATTATTGTTCACTGATACATGTGCACAGCATAAAATATGGGAGATTTATGCATTGCTGATTGCGCCACCACTCACACAATTCTACAAAATCAGAAATACTTCTCACAGTTTACTAAAACCAGCTCACATGTTTGGACGATTTCGGGTACATCAGATATAATAGAGTGTTTTGGAAAAGCCAGTTTTATCCTACCAAATGAGACACAAATTTAATTACATAATGCTCTATATTCTAGTAAATCCACTAGAAATCTTTTGAGTTTTAAAGACATTCGTCTTAATGGTTTCCACGTAGAAACTGTTGATGAGTGGATTTCGTAACAACTTTTGAGAGGTTTATGGTGAGTTGTAAAGGCTAACGATCAACTAATCTATGGAGAATGGAGGTTTTTTGTGGGGGTTGAACTGAGCTCGAGAGCGTTTACAAGAATCTCGCGAGTTCCCTTGAGGCTTGTGTCGTGTGTTCTCAAGAATCTCGTAGGTGTATTGCGAGGCTTGTAAAAACATGTTCTCAAGGTGCCTACGTACCCTTGTATATATAGGGATCAAGTTCACGTAGTTCTTTTTAGACTAGAAGTCTGGTTAGGCGGCAATAAACTAGGTTCCTAATTCGTGGGGAACTCCTTTTCTCCAGATTTCAACCACGAATAGGCGACCTAAGTCGAATAGAACTCGAGTTCTAGTCCGACTAGGAGTATGTTTACAAGTTCTCGTCCTATTAGATGTATTCAAGGATCTTCCACGCCCAAAGAATACATTCCAATAAGGAGTTGATGTTCATGACTTGCTCCTAGAGAATAGGAGGCTTAATCATACTAGAATTCTGCTGGAATAAATCTGTTCTCGTACAGGAAGCTGTCTCTCAGGAACCTGTCTGCAGGAACCTGTTTCTCGGGAAGCTGTCTGCAGGAAGCTGTCTCTCGGGAAGCTGAACCTGTCTAGATCCATTTCTCATGCTATTTAGCCCCATTTAACTTAAGGGACCTCAATCATAACCCATATTAATCATATGGATTGGACCCTTAAGCCTAATGGGCCTAAATCTAGTCCATGGAGATTTTGGGCACAACAACTACCCCCCGGTTCCTCGAAGTCATAGGGTGCGAGAGGAACCTAAATAGCCTGATATTTTAAGGTCCAATCCCTTCAGTGCTCCCATGTTTCTTCTGAGTGAACCATGCAGGTCTTTATCTTCTTGCTTGAATCGTGACAAGGGCACAAAGTGAATCCAATTAGGCGCTGAGTGAATCCTTTGACAAGGGCACAAAGCGAATCTAATTGGGCACTAAGTGAACCTTAAGAATGTCAAGGGAACCACGTGAATCCAAATAAGGGCATAAAGTGAACCTAATTGGGCGTTATGTGAACCTATGCTGAGGGCACAAAACGAATCCAATAGGGCACTAGATGAATCCTTAAAAGGGACAAGGTGAATCTTAAGATTGTTAAGGGAACCACGTGAATCCAAATAAGGGCATCAAGTGAACCTAATTGGGCGTTATGTGAACCTATGCTGAGGGCACAAAACGAATCCAATAGGGCACTAAATGAATCCTTAAAAAGGCACGAGGTTAACCTTGAAAATCATAACTTAATTGATCGAGAGGTTGCTTCATCTGATAAGCTGCTTTTCATCTGACTGTCTTGTGCATGTTGTCTATTAGAGGTAATCTAGGATCAGCTGCGTCCTAAGAGTACTCTCCAATAATAAGTCGGCATCTGTCTGGATAGCTTCTAGATCTTTCTGCTATCTATGCTCAGGAACCTGGTTCTCACGAACCTCTATCTCGGAACCTGGTTCTCAGGAACCTCTCTACAGGAAATCTGTACCTGCACAAATAACAAATATATTAGTCTGAGGAACCTTTTCTGTGGTTCCCATGTACCTCTTACTATCTTCATGACTGCTGCTAGGCTGACTCGAACTCTTCTTCAAGGAGGAACCTGGTCCATTTGTAATCTGCTCGGCTACTGGTTCATCAGGATCCTCTTGATACTCATAATCTCTTGACTGTCTTCTCAGCTAGTGCTCATTTCTCTACGTTTGATCATCATATCTGGTACTGGAGACAATCTATCTCCTGGCTCATACAATACTTGTTGATTGGAACCTACGACTTAATAGGTCTAAAACTAGGCCATGGTGATAATTTTGGGCATAACACTAAGAAAACTGGAAAAAATAGATTAGTAATACGAGCTGAAGAGCTCACATATAAGTGATGTATGTATGCAAGTATGAATGATTATCTACGTTATATATGTTGCTACCTTCTTATATGGCATATCAATTAACTACTTGACTAATTCAACTAACAAGTTCGAGATCATAAACTAAGCATATATGCTGCATAAATTGTAAACTATAGGGCATGATAACATCCTAAGTACAAGTTCACATAAATTTCATTTCTAAGGATCATGCAATATGCGCATTAAAAGCTATATGTATCTAAGCATGACAAAATATAAGCTCTCGTTGACATAAAATGTGCATGATAGTTAAGGATATAAAGGCATGAAAGTAAAACTTATCTGTGTTTCATTGTGCCGGTTCGGATTGAGGTTCCGTTACTGAAACTGGAAGATGGAAGCTCTTCTCAGTGCAAGCTTACATAGAGGAATTGAGCTACCCCCCGAGCCGTCATGATGCGTGAACCTCCTATAGCTTGTTGAAGTGGTTGACTGAAAATTGCTTATTCCGGCTGAATATCACTGAACTTGGAAGCTGTAGCTATAAACTGTTTCGATCATATAAAAGCTTTATAAGTGGGAGTATTCATCTATATATCACTTTGATGAGGGCAAAAAGCGAATCCAATTGAGCTCTAGGTGAATCCTGAAAAGGGCACTTAGAGAATTCAATTGGGCGCTAAATGAATCCTTAGTAGGGCATAAGATGAATCCAGTTGAGCTTTAAGTGAATCTTAAGAAGGGCACTTAAAGAATTCGACTGGGCGTCAAATGAATCCTTTTTTGGCTTTAGGGAGCACGAAATGAATCCATCCGGGCTCTAGGTGAATCATGGCAAAAGCACGAAGAGAATCCGGATGGGCACTAAGTGAATTCCTTTGTGGCATCAAGTGAATCCTTATAGGCTCTAAGTGAATCCTGTAGAGGGCACAAAGAGAATCTATAGGGCACATGATGAATCATTTCAAATTCTAGGGGCACCAAGTGAATCCGTAAGGGCACTAGGTGAATCCCTTCAAATGCTAGGGGCACCAAGTGAATCCGTAAGGGCACAAGGTGAATCCCTTTGAAGGCTTTTTAAGTACAAGTGAACTCTAGGTTAGGTTACCCATGCTTAGGTTCCCAAAACCCTTAACTAGGTGCCCACATACTTATGGGACTTTTGAATGTGTGCCTACGATTCATAGGGCTTTTCGAGATGAATCTTTCATGCTTGCAAGTCTTTTCTGGCTATCGAGTGCATGTAGCTGACAGGGCTTTTCTAGGTGAATCTTTCTGGGCTCTAAGCAAATCCTTGTAAGGGCATAAGGTGAATCCAACTGGTTGTTTATATGAACCTCTGCTAAGGGCAAAAACCGAAACTAATTGGGCACCAAATGAATCCATAAAAGGGTACAAAGAGAATCCATCAAGATACCAAACAAATACGCGTGGATGCATGAAGCACCAAGTGAATCCTTTTGGGCTCTAAGTGAACCTATACGGGCACATAGAGAATCCATAAGGGCACTAGGTCAATACATGGATATGCTTAGGGAACCTGGTGAGTCCTTCTAGGCTCTAAGTGAATCCTTGGATGGAGCACAAAGAGAATCCAGAAGGGCACTAGATTAATCCTCTACAGGCCTGGAGCTCTTGCTGTAAGCACACTTTCCTCTATTCAGGTATCGGCTGGTTGGGTACTTCAAGTAGGAAGCTGCTAATCAGAAACCGCCAACAATTGGCCTCTAACAAATATCAATGAACCCGTAAGTTGTTACATACAAGCTATGAGCTTCAGGTATATAATAATGAACCTATGAGCTTCAGGTGAGTAACACAAAACCTGTTAACTGGGAGGTTTTCTACGAATATGTGAGCATAAAAGGTGAGGTATCACCTGGATCTTTCTGTAGACTGATCAGATGTGAAGTGGAAACCTCC
Organism: Kitagawia praeruptora; assembly: GCA_037693485.1. Lineage (NCBI taxonomy): Eukaryota > Viridiplantae > Streptophyta > Magnoliopsida > Apiales > Apiaceae > Kitagawia > Kitagawia praeruptora. Next base: position 44,151,945 of record CM075344.1, on the reverse strand, counting down.
GCTAAGATTTGAAAACTCATTGACGTGTTAATGATGTAAGCATGCTGCTCTTCAAGATACTAGACCAAATCAATCCTCAAGGTTCCTGAACCGAATATGAGCTATGAGGTTTCCAAACTGCATCCTAGCCGTGAGGTTCCTGAATCAAATCGCGAGCTTCCTGGACCTGGTGGTGAGGTTCCTGGTCTGAATTCTCAAAACTTTGAAATCCTCAACTCTCAAAGTACCATGTGCTATAGTAATTGTACTACCCCCCAGTTCTTCAGGGAAGCTTGTCTTTGATGAAGAACTAACTCCAAGAAGCTTCACAATTCTTCGATAATTTCTAATAAGTCGTTGAATATTCATCCATGAAGTTGAATACTGTGTGTTTTCTTCAAGATGCTCATATCATATTCTTGTAGATACTCTTCATCAAAATCTTCAACTATGTCGAATTTTCTTTAACGCTCGAATAAATACTATAACCTCTTCACATCATTCTTGCTTGTAGCTTTAACATGTCTTCTCCTTTCTTCTTTATCTTCTTACGAAACATGTTGAAAATGAACCTCTATACAAATATCCCAATACAGTACCTCTAAGCTTACGCGAGCTAACTCATTGTAAGAAACAAGAGATACTTAAAGAGATTACTTGTGAGGTATTTCTCGCAGGTCACTGAATTGAATGAGGTATGTTCCTTGTTTTATAAGCTAAATATAAGATCATGTATGACGTAATATAATACTCATAATTTTGTCGAAAACTACTCGAAAGAAATAGGTTTACTTGCTAGGAAGGTATACATGCACTACGCCCCAGTTCTAAGAAGGAAATACATATATAAATAAAGGTCTCTCAACTATACTTTAAGGAAGCTCTCAAACTTTCAACTACTGGTCACCTCGAGCTATCCATTCCGCGAGCTTCCCGGCTTTAATTAATTCCTCAATTTGGTCTTTCAGTGCTCTACATTCAGAAGTATCATGGCAATTATCCTCATGGAAGTCACAATATTTCTTCAGATCTTTCCTTGCTCCTACAGGTAAAGGTGTAGGCTTCACAAATATTCCTTCTTTCCCATAAACCGTGAAGATGTGGTCTACTGGAGCGACCAAAGAGGTATAATTGTTGCACTTTATCTTCGATTTTACTTTACTTCTTTTGGAGGAAGCTCGATCCCCAATAACATATGCTTGCGGGCTTGGAGACCTCTCTCGCTTGTTTCCTTTATGACTAGATTCATCTCCAAGATCTTCTGTTTCTCTCAACTTCAACAAGGATTCTTCCACACATTTATATAGTTCAGCTTGTTTGTAGAACTCAGCTAGTGTACCAGGTTCACGTACTTGTAGCTCCTTCCAAAAGTCTGAACCAGCTCTAACTCCAGCAATCAGGAAGCTCATAATGACCTCGTCAGGAGCTTTCTTAACTCTGGGAACCTCTGCATTAAAACGTTTGAGGTACTCTGTCAAGGTCTCATCTGCTCTCTGCTTGATGTTGGCCAAGGTATTGGTTGGGGGTGCAAAAGCGACGGAAGCTCTAAACTGAGTAACGAAGAGTTTCCCCATATTCTCCCAGGAATCTATAGAATCTGATGGTAACCTCTTGAACCACTGATGAGCTCCACCATGAAGGGTTGCAGCCAGTAATCTACACCTTGTTGGCTCGTTAACTTGATAAACATCCATCTCGGTATTGAAACGACCCAGATACTCCACAGGATCCGTAGTGCCATCAAATTTAAACTCGTTTGATATACGATAGGATTTAGGTAACGGAGATTTTCTAACCTTCTTAGTGAATGGAGATGAGGTCATCGCACCTGTTATTGACTGCTTTTCTTCCTTGAGTTTCACTAGAATCTTCTTGATGTCTTCAGCATTCAAATCACCAGCTCCACCGTCCTTTGCTTCCTTATCTTTATCATCGGCTTCCTGTGAATCTGCTATACACGAATCGTTCGCGATCTCGACTGAACTTGAATCATCTTTAATTATCTCGATGGAAGGTTCCTTAACAGGAGGTTGTTTATCCTTCGGTTCACCATCTTCTTCACCTTCAGTATCTTTCTTTGGGTCTTCGATTTCTTCCTCAGCCTTTTCATCACGTTCTTCTTTGTCAATGTCCAACTTCTTTGAAGAACTCTTAGCTTTCTTACCCTTCTTTTTTGATGTCAACCTCGACTTCTTCTTCTTCGGTGTTATTTGTTCGAGGGTTGTAAGCCTTTCTTCAATCCACTTTAGATGCTCTAGGACGTCAGCAGGAGTAATCTTCTTCGTTTTCGGGGTTTGATCTTTCTCTACAGATTGTGTTGCTTCGCTATTAGAACTGCCTGCCATCTTTCCACTCTTAAGATGATAACTCTCCCCTCCTTCTAGCGCCAATGTTGATGAGTGGATTTCGTAACAACTTTTGAGAGGTTTATGGTGAGTTGTAAAGGCTAACGATCAACTAATCTATGGAGAATGGAGGTTTTTTGTGGGGGTTGAACTGAGCTCGAGAGCGTTTACAAGAATCTCGCGAGTTCCCTTGAGGCTTGTGTCGTGTGTTCTCAAGAATCTCGTAGGTGTATTGCGAGGCTTGTAAAAACATGTTCTCAAGGTGCCTACGTACCCTTGTATATATAGGGATCAAGTTCACGTAGTTCATTTTAGACTAGAAGTCTGGTTAGGCGGCAATAAACTAGGTTCCTAATTCGTGGGGAACTCCTTTTCTCCAGATTTCAACCACGAATAGGCGACCTAAGTCGAATAGAACTCGAGTTCTAGTCCGACTAGGAGTATGTTTACAAGTTCTCGTCCTATTAGATGTATTCAAGGATATTCCACGCCCAAAGAATACATTCCAATAAGGAGTTGATGTTCATGACTTGCTCCTAGAGAATAGGAGGCTTAATCATACTAGAATTCTGCTGGAATAAATCTGTTCTCGTACAGGAAGCTGTCTCTTAGGAACCTGTCTGCAGGAACCTGTTTCTCGGGAAGCTGTCTGCAGGAAGCTGTCTCTCGGGAAGCTGAACCTGTCTAGATCCATTTCTCATGCTATTTAGCCCCATTTAACTTAAGGGACCTCAATCATAACCCATATTAATCATATGGATTGGACCCTTAAGCCTAATGGGCCTAAATCTAGTCCATGGAGATTTTGGGCACAACAGAAACTACTAGTGAGAATGAAAAAGAATATCTCCTTATCACTTCAGTTACCTCAGGTCATAAGAAGATCTTAGAAAGATTACAATCAATCTCTTCGGGATTATATGCTACAAATATTAGGATCATTGAGTCTCACAATATCGTCATTCCAAAAATCATAGACCCACAATCACTAACCCTTTGGCATGAAAGACTTGGTCATCCAGGAGTATCCATGATGCGTCGTATAATAGAAAATTCTATAGGAAATCCTCTTAAGAATCAAAAGGTCATACCTCAAAATGAACTTCCCTGCTCAGCATATTCATTAGGAAAACTAATTGTTCGACCATCTTCAGTTAAACTTCAAATCGAGTCTTCAAGTTTCTTAGAAAGAATTCAAGGTGACATTTGTGGTCCTATTCATCCATCATCCGGACCATTTAGATATTTCATGGTTCTAATCGATGCATCAACTAGATGGTCTCATCTCTGTCTGCTCTCTACACGGAATACAGCCTTTGCCAAACTACTTGCTCAAATAATCAAATTACGAGCTTAATTTCCTGACCATCCCATTAAATCAATTCGACTAGACAATTCTGCTGAATTTACATCTGCAAGTTTCAATGATTAATGTATGTCAGTAGGAATCTCAGTCGAACACCCTGTAGCTCAGGTGCATACACAAAATGACTTAGCAGAATCTCTAATTAAAAGGCTTCAACTTATTGCACGTCCCTTACTTCTAAGAGCAAAGTTACCTACACATGTTTGGGGTCACGCAATACTTCATGCTGCAAGTATAATTAGGATAAGACCATCTTCTTACCACAAGCAATCACCTCAACAGTTAGCTTTTGGACAAATTCCTAATATCTCACACTTTAAGGTATTTGGTAGTGCTGTATATGTTCCCATTGCACCTCCACAGAGATCCAAAATGGGTCCACAAAGAAGAGTAGGCATATATTTTGGTTTTGACTCACCATCTATCATAAGATATCTTGAACCATTAACTGGTGATGTGTTTATTGCTCGTTATGCTGATTGTCATTTTGAGGAGTATGCGTTCCCTCCATTAGGGGGAGATAATGTTTTGCATAAATTAAATTCTGAACTATCATGGAATGTAGCAGGATTAAATGCTATTGATCCACGTACTAAACAATGTGAATCTGAGGTTTTAAGGATCATTCATATGCAAAATATTGTTAATCAACGAATATAGGGCTTAAGGCAACGTTTTTCTGTCGTTGCAATATGTAATATATGGTGTAGTGAAATGCCAGATGCTATTAATGATTCTAGACTTATTATAAAATCGCATATACCCGCTGTTAATGCTCCGGCCAGGGTTGAAATCCCTATTCATAAATAAATTCCTGAAGAATTGGTTGGTGATTCAAAACCACACCAGAAGCGTGGTAGACCTATTGGTGCGAAAGATGTTGTATCACGAAAACGGAAATTGAATGGACCTGCCCCTGAAGTGGCAGATGTTCCTGAAGTAACTACATCAAAAACCCCAGAAGCTGTATCACCTCCTGAAGAGGTTCAATCCCCCGAAGTGGCTATGACAAAACCACCCGAAGTGGTATTACCTCCAGAAGAGGATATTGTCCCTGAAGTGGCACATGCTTCCATAGAAGCAAATGTACCTAAAAATTATGAGATCTCAATGAATTATGTACATAATGAGAAATTACTAGATCGTGGGAGTACTGAGGTTGATGATGTATATGCTTTTTCCGTGGCATGTGATATTATTATGAACTCCGATCCTGAACCACAAAGTGTGGAAGAATGTCGACAAAGAGATGATTGGCCAAAATGGAAAATTGCAATTCAGGAAGAATTACAATCCTTGCGCAAGAGAAATGTATTTGGACCTGCAGCCGAACACCAGCTGGTGTGGTTCCCATTGGAAATAGATGGGTGTTTGTACGAAAACGAAATGAGAAAAATGAAATTGTGAGATATAAGTCCCGGATGGTAACCCAGGGATTCTCTCAAAGGCCTGGATTTGATTACCAGGAAACTTACTCTCCTGTGATGGATGGAGTTATACTTTTCGTTTTCTTATGGGTATGGCTTGTATGGAAAAATTGGAAACACGTCTGATGGACGTTGTGACAGCCTACCTTTATGGATCACTTGATAGTGATATTTATATGAAAATCCCTGAAGGATTAAAGTTAGAGGAAACTAAGCCTCAACATTTATACTCAGTTAAACTACAACGATCATTATATGGCTTGAAACAATCTGGTCGTATGTGGTACAACAGGCTTAGTGAATATTTATTGAATGATGGGTATATAAATAATCAAGTGTGTCCATGTGTGTTTATCAAAAGGTCACAATCTGGTTTTGTTATTATTGCAGTATATGTGGATGATTTGAATATTGTAGGTACTTCTGAAAATATTACTAATGCTGCTAAATATTTGAAAATTGAGTTTGAAATGAAAGATCTTGGAAAGACAAGATTTTGTTTAGGTATACAGGTGGAGTACTTATCTTCAGGCATATTTGTTCATCAGTCAACCTACACAGAAAAAATTCTTGATCGATTCTACATGGACAAATCTCATCCACTAACTACACCGATGATTGTTCGATCACTAGAAGTTGAGAAAGATCCTTTCCGTCCTAGAAAGGAAGATGAAGATGCTCTTGGGCCTGAAGTTCCATATCTTAGTGCAATTGGAGCTTTATGTATCTTGCGAATAACACACGACCTGATATTGCATTTGCTGTGAACTTGTTGGCTAGATTCAGTTCTGACCCAACTAAAAGGCACTGGGATGGGATCAAGCATATATTCAGATATCTTCGTGGGACGATTGATCTTGGGTTATTCTTTCAAAACAATTCAAAATCACATATGGTTGGATATGCGGATGCTGGGTACATGTCAGATCCACATTTTGGACGATCTCAAACAGGTTATCTATTCACATATTGTGGCACTGCTATTTCTTGGAAGTCTACAAAACAGACTATGGCGGCAACTTTATCTAATCACACAGAGTTACTTGCAATTCATGAAGCAAGCAGAGAATGTATTTGGTTACGGTCTATCATTCAACATATTCGAGAATCATGTGGCTTATCAAGTATTCCAGACAGTCCTACAGTTATGTTTGAAGACAACTCAGCTTGCATTAAACAATTAAAGGAAGGTTATATCAAAGGGGATCGAACAAAACATATCTTGCCAAAATTCTTCTATACTCATAAACTACAAGAGAATGGTGACATTGATGTACAAACAAATTCGGTCATATGATCGATAACCTGGCAGATTTACTCAAAAAGTCATTACCTACATCAACATTTGAAAAGTTGCGAAATAATATTGGGATGCGAAGATTGAGATCTTTCCTACAACAAAATGTCAAATTGTGAGACATTTGATTCAGGGGGAGATTGTACTCTTTTTCCTTCAGAAGGTTTTTATCCCAATGGGTTTTTCCTTACAAGGTTTTAACGAGGCAATCAATCTTTATAACCACTCACAAATTGACAATCAAGGGGGAGTGTTATGAATGCATTGGTGATTGTCAATATAGCAGCAAAAGTTGAACACCTAAAACAATAGTATAGCAGCAAAAGTTGAACACCTAAAACAATAGTAACTTAGAAAATGGAGGATATCACACGCATGGCTGTACAATCTAGTTTATGTTCATATGTAACCAGTGAGTAAAATTGTTATAAATAGCCCTTTGTACAATTCATTCGGACACACACAAGAAGTAATAAAAACATTACTCCTATCTTCTTTATTCTCTCTCTACTACATATAAAATATATTAGTTTATAGTTTTATAACAAAGTAAACTTTAAAGTGGTGGCTAGTTTTTATACTTATTTTCAAAAAAATGGTCAGACTTTCAATTTTGCAAAATAGTGGCCAGACTTGTTTTTTTCCTTTCAAAAAGGTGGTTGCAGATGATTTTCAGGTTTTTGGCAGGGGTAAAATGGGAAAAAATGATAGAGATCCCAAAAATTATCCACAAAAATTCCCAAATTAATATGTGTCACCATATGATTGGTTATATTCGTAATAATAATAATGCCCCCCATGTATGCACATCAATTCACCAAAAAATCCACAAACATGAGTTGTCAAGATTTAATTAGTCAATTTATGTGCATGCATGGGGAACATTATTATTATTATTACGAATATAACCAATCATATTGTGACACGTATTAATTTGGGAATTTTTTGGATAATTTTTGGGGGTTTTAGCATTTTTTTAGTAAAATAACATATTTTCCCATTTTACCCCTACCAAATAAGCTGGAAATCGTCTTCAGCCACTTTTTTGAAAGGAAAAAAGGCTAGTCTGGCCACCATTTTACAAAATTGAAAATCTGGCCACTTTTTTGAAAACCAGTGTAAAATCTAGCCACTTTCTTGCAATTAACTCACAAATGTATAATATTTTGAAAATTCCTGGTTCAAAATTTCAATATTTTTAAATTGATATGTTTGCCAATTTCTCAAACCTATTTCAATTTATGGAGAGTATTTGTCTACCCAACTTACTAACTTAAATGCTTATAAGTTGAAAATTAGTAACGACGTATTTTTTCCTAATTAATTTCTTATTACTTGATTTTTGTACTTGTTTAATATTATATATTTTTACATTTGTATTTATAAATATCATATGCATGTATTAAGATTATTATTTTAAATAATTATTATTTTTTGTTTTTAATTTAATAAATATTTCACCAACTTATAGGTAAATTTATACAAATATTTGTATAACTTATAAGAATTTTTCTACTTATCACTAATATGACGCTTATTCATTTAAGTTATAAATTACATATTTTAAGATACCCCAAATGCCCACATTATTTACAATCAGTTACAACTTATCAATGGTAAATTTTACCATAAAATATTTTTTATTTAAAAAAATATAAAGTTATTCCACTTTTTCAGTGTTTTGTTAATCGATGTTGTGGAATAAAAATTAGGTTGTAGATTGCGGTTAGAATTTGTGTATATTTAATGCTAGGATTGAGAGTTTCGAACTTTAATAACTGCGTTTGTGTTTTGTGACTTGAATCGTGTACTCAAAAAATGCATACGTATCTCAGAAATTAATTATCAAGTCAAAAACGTAGTTCTGAGAATGAGGGATCAGACTCATTATATGAGCGTCGAGAGCTTAGATTTAGAGTAGTGTTATGAGACATGAAAGCCAAGTTTACTCCTCGAACGGTGATTTCTAGATCCTTCTGTCAAGAATTTTATTTTCATGTTGGTTTAGATTTTCTAATCGTGAATTCTAGAAGCATGCATTGTTTTGGGCATCCATGATGTTAAATTCGAATGTATCAATTGCCAATCCCCTTTACAAGTGATATTACAAGGGTTTTTATAGGGCTTCTAGTGGGCATTTAATGGGCCTTAACTAACTAGGTGGGCCTATGGCCCAACAGAAGTCCCCCTAAGTACAAAGAAAAGATCTTTAGATCTTTTAATCACCTATTTTACAAGGCCCAGATCATATATTTAAAATTTTACAATACAAAACAAATGGGGGAAATCAGAAATAAAATTCTCATTTTCATCATTTTGGCTTTTGTGGTCGGTTGACTTGTCCTTCCACTTTCCAATGAGTTGGAGGCATTTACCCTGTGGCAGATTCTTTCTTAGGTCACGTGAAGTTGGTGAACCGTTTAGGCTCTAGGACCTCTGCGTAGTTGCAAGTTTTCCTTGGACCCACTGTTAAACTAGTGAAGTTGTTTGCAAACATGCCGACCAATGAATTTTTAGCCCGCCTTGTTGAGAGTAAAGCTGCAGGGACTTCGACTGTGATGCCTAGTGTTGGAGTAGAAAGTGGACCCGAGATTGTCTCGAGGAGCCTTGCGCCTCATTTTGGTTTGGTTGGTATTGGTGCCTCTGAAACCAATGTTATGAAAGATCGAGAGAAGAGGAGACATCGTGATGGGCATTCCTCTAAAGGTCATTATTCTAAGAAGTTGAAGGAGCCAGTGAGTTGTCCGAGTTCTGGTGGAGTGGGTTTGCTTCCTAAGGATGACATGGGATCTTTTCCTCAAATGAGAGCTAATTGTGAAAGTCAATGGAGCGGCTGTTGGGAACGGTCTCCGTGTTTGTAAGAGTTTTGTCGATAGGGTGCTTTATCTTTATTTGTTTTGCTTCGTTTTTCTTTGTTCTGGATATGATCTGTTTGCCTTCATACACTTCCTGCTTGTTCTACTTTGTAGCTGTCCGTGGAATTGGATATGTTGTTGAATCTTGAGGACGTCGTAGACATCTCTGAGGTGAAGAAGCTCCGTGACGAAGTGAGGGATTTGAAGGAGCTCAACGAGGGGTTGGAGGAGAGCTATAAGAACTTAGCCAATGACACTACTGCTGCTGACAAACTCTTTGGTCCCTTGAATGAAATATCTGAGTTGATTACCTAGTGTTAATATAACCATCTTTCTTTCTTTGAATTCCTTGGCGTATTTGTTGCATAACTTTGGAGTGACTTCTCGGCGACTTTTTATCTCACCTTTTTTTTTAGTTGGGAGTTCAGAGGTATCGTCAAAGCTTTTAAGATTTGTGGGTTTTTGGCATGGTTTGTCATTCGCGGAGTGGAGTAATCCTTATCTTTTCTTTGGCGAGAACTTCTTTTACGTGATTAGAATGTAGGCTTGATGTACTTTACCCTTTACCTTTGAATTTGGTGAATTTGGAGATGTCCGAGAGGACTCTGAGTTTTTTGAGATGTCTATGTGGCCCCTGATGTTCACGAACTTTGTGGCGTAGTTATATTTGGCAATTTGACGTGCTTTCGCATGTCTTGGGCCATTGTAACTCCCCTTTTTCTTTCTTTGGAGCTCTTTTCCCTTGGCGAAGACTTCCTTGATGTGATTAGAATGTAGGCTTGGCATACTTTATCATTTTCCTTTGAATTTGGAGATGTCTGAGAGGACCTTGAGTTTCTTGAGATGTTTGAGGTGATCGATAGGGATGGCAACGGGTCGGGTTCGGCTCGGGTTTTGCAAAATCCAAATCCAAATCCAAGTATTTTCGGGTTTCGGGTTTCGGATCGTATCGGGTTTCGGATCCAAAACTCAATATCCAAATCCAAATCCATCGGGTTTCGGATCGGATCGGGTTTTTTCGGGTATTCAAAATTAAAAATAGTGTAAATAAGTTGTTAACAAAAAAATAAAAAAAAATTGTGTAAGTAAGTTAAAAAATACCGCTACATCCATGACAATTTATTTTCTCGATCTTTCTATATCTTATGTCTCAAAGATATGTGTATGTATAATATGTATTTATAATATACATTTATATAATATATATATATATAAGTGTATGTATAATATGTATTTATAATATACATTTATATATAATATATAATATATAAAATATATAATATAGAAAATATAAAATATAATAAATAAAATTCGGGTATTTTTCGGGTTTCGGGTTCGGCTCGGGTTTTGATCGGGTTTCGGGTTTCGGATCGGGTTTCGGATCGGTATACATGAAATCCATATCCATATCCAAAAAAATTCGGGTATGAAATTCAAATCCATATCCATATCCATATCCAAAAAGTCGGGTTTTGGATATCCAAAAAGTCGGGTTTTGGATCGGGTATCCGTCGGTTCGAATTGTTTTGCCATCCCTAGTGATCGATGCTTCGTTCTTTGGCGTGATTTTACCTACTATTCTTTTGGTTTGCTAATTCAAGGCGTAACCAGAGCCTGGTTTTGTCGTACTTTACTTTTTTGAAGCCCTTGGCGTATTTGCCGCATAACCTTGGATTGATTTCCTTGTAAACTTGGTGACTTGGCGAATTGATATTTGCCGTACTTTAATTTGGCAAATTGATATTTGGCGAATTGTAGGTTTGGCGCACCTTAATTTGGCGAATTGATATTTGGCAAAATTTTCCTTTGGAATTAGCGAAGTTGGAGATGTCCGAGAGGATACTGAGCATCTTGAGATCATTGAGGTGATCGTTGTCGTGTCTTTTTGCGTAACTTTGGAGTGATTTCATTTTGTACTTGGCGAATTTTTATCTTTTGCTTTGTAGTTGGCGATTAGAATGTGGGCTTGGCGCACTTTACCTTGGAGATGTCCAAGAGGACTCTAAGCTTCTTGAGCTATTGGCGATCGAAGTATTGTCCTTTGGCATGATTTTTCTTACCCCTTCTTTTTACTTATTATCTCATGGCATAACCAAATCCTAATTTGGGCATACTTTATCTTTTCTGTTTAAATCGGAGAATTTACGAGCTTCGAGTATTCTATTGGCACGATTTATCCTGCGACTTGTCGTAACTTGGTGCATTATTTGGCGTAACTTGGCGCAGTTTTTCAAATTGAAGATATCGATGAAGCTTCTGAGCTTCATGGAGTTGTTTGGCGCTATCTTGTTTATTTTTTGGCGTAAACCTACCTTTTCCTTGGCGTGAATATAACATATGTTTGGCGTACTTTACCTTTTTCCTTTTAGATTGGCAAATTTGGAGATGTCCAAAAGGATCCTGAGTTATTTAGTTGGAGATGTCGATGAAGCCCTTGAGCTTCATGGAATCTTTTGGTGTTACTTTGTTTGTATTTTGGTGTAAACTTTACCTATTCATCATTTTGAAGTTGGAGATGTCGACGAAGCTCTTAAGCTTCATGGAGTCTTTTGGCGTTACTTTGTATTTTGGCGTAAACTTTACCTTTTCATCATTTTGAAGTTGGAGATGTCGACGAAGCTCTTGAGCTTCATGGAGTTATTTGGCGTTACTTTGTTTGTATTTTGGAGTAAACTTTACCTTTTCATCATTTTGAGGTTTGGAGATGTCGACGAAGCTCTTAAGCTTCATGGAGTCTTTTGGCGTTACTTTGTATTTTGGCGTAAACTTTACCTTTTCATCATTTTGAAGTTGGAGATGTCGACGAAGCTCTTGAATTTCATGGTGTTATTTGGCGTTACTTTGTTTGTATTTTGGAGTAAACTTTACCTTTTCATCATTTTGAAGTTAGAGATGTCGATGAAGCTTTTGTGCTTCTTCTTGGCGATTTGGTGCTATTTTTATCTTTCTTCTTGGCGATTTGGCACTATTTTTATCTTTATTCTTGGTGATTTGGCGAATTGATACTTGGCAAAGTGTTTGAGCTCTTTTTACATTTTCTTTGTCTCTTGGCGAATTGCAACATAGGCGCTGCTTGTATATATTTTTTCCAATCGTGTATGGAGATCTCTGTCGAGATTATTTTGGAGTTTCATTTAGAGACCGGGCCGCTTTGGAGATGAATTTCAATTTTCTCAAATTTTCAATGAATAAATGATTATATATGACTTTGTAAGGTATAGGAAAGAGCTACGTACGCATTTTGTACGCTAGAAGTTTAAAATATGGATAACAACTTGGTAAAAACTAGAGATTTACTTCATACCTTATCTTAAACAACTTAAAGAGATGGGAGATGCTAACTTGTAGACTTTCATGGATATAATTTCTTAACGGAGACTTCCAAATGGCAATCTAGCACCAGACCTGTTATAAGCCCCTCGTACTCCAACTCATTGTTGATTGTGGAGAATTTGAACTTTATGACCTGCTTAATGATGAACCCTTCGGGGCTTGTGAGGATGACCCATGCTCTACCGGCTTGTGATGTGGATGACCTGCTTGATGTATATGAGGTTTCATCCTCCCTCTTTGGTTGAATTGGCGATCTTGCTTTGTTCTTCGCACAGCTCAGGAACCTTTTTCAATAATTCCGTTAAAGACATTCTTCCGTTAAATGAGTGGACGAAGTCATAGGGGTCCGTGGAGCCATCGAACTGATTCATTGGCGACAACTTGAGATCCCTGTTTACCTTAGCCTTTTCTATACTCTTGATTAACGGACTCTCCGAAGAGACTTCGGTCTCCCCTGAGTGGGACTTCATGAACTCCTTGAACCTCAATATATCTTTTGCTGAGTCTTCCTTCTCATAATCCTCATCGTCATCTTCGACGTACTCCTGTCCTTCTCTTCTAGTTTTACGCTTCTTTGATGAAAACGAATCAGAAGACATCTCCACCTTAGGATACTTACTTCCCATAGATGTCCTCCATGAGGACTCAAAATTTTCAGTTTGATATTCTGAAGAAACATGGACCTCAAACGCCTCTTGGAGTTATTTCTACAACCTGACTATTTTCTTCTTCTATTTCACTTTCTCAGCCAAAATATGCCTCTCCAAATCCAACCTACGAAGCTCATCGTCGACGATAAGAGTACTCGTCGCTCTGATCTGCTTCTCTCCTCGTTTTCTGAGCTTCTCCAAATGTAAACGAGCCTCCCTTGTGGAGTGAGGACTAACAAACGAGAGTCCTTCTTTGATTTACAATTTCCATTCAATGGATCTGACATAATAGGCCGTGGAGGTGAGGCGAATAACGCCTGATGAGCCATACGTAACATCGTGAGTGTTCGGAGCATGTTGCTTGCTTAGGCCTTGATGTTCATCGACCATTCTTCATTTAAAATGAAGAATTAAGGTCGATTGAGAAACATCAAAGCTCGATCTGTTGAAATGATTAACAAATTGATGTATAGCAGCTGTTTTTGATTTTTAAGGGGAGATAACCCATCCTTCTAGCGCCATTGTTAAAGTAGAATGTATCAATTACCAATCCCCTTTACAAGTGATATTACAAGGGGATTTATAGGGCTTCTAGTGGGCATTTAATGGATCTTAACTAACTAGGTGGGCCTACGGCCCAAAACATGACATAGGCTACATTTTACATCCAAATATTAACAACAAATTTAATACTCGGTTAGGATTTCGGACCTCTTAAATGGGTTTCGTTATTGAACTAAATTAAATCTAATTAATACAATATTAATTATGTATTTAAAACTTATTTGTACCCATATCAATAAATTATATGATATTCATCGTAAGTGAAATGAATTTGTTCAATTAGCAACACTTCAGTTAGAAATACGAGCACTATCAAAAGAGTAGTGTTAGGTACACAAAAAATATGCACAGAAAAATTTACATAATGAGTTGGATTCCACTAATTGATGTTTTTATTGGTTGATATTAATATGAATGTAGGGGGGCCATTGAATTATAAACAATCACATTGAGACATCTACCATTTTGTGAAAATTTATGTAACTCTAGTATTTTCCCTATCAAAAATTGGAAAATTTGGTTGAGAAAATATGCCAATTACAGTATATTTCTGACATCAAATTTGATGTCACAATATTTATTTATTCAATTTTTTACATTTTGAATTCGATTTACGGGTATAAAACTTACACAAGTTGAGTTAGAGTTTTTTTTTTGAAAATGAGTTAGGCTCTGTTTGAAATTGCTGTTAAAAATTGATGTGCTGTTAGAAAAAGTGCTGGTAAAAAAGTGCTGTTGTAAAAAGCTGAAGACTGTTTGGTAATATTTTTGATATGTGCATGGTTAGATGTAAAAATATATTAAAAATAATATTTTTGATGAGGTTTGATGTTGAAATCAGCTACTACTTTCCGCAAAAGTTGAAAAGTAGTTTTTTTCAAAAGCATGGGGGACCTGCTTTCTCTAAAAGCAGCTTTTAGGCCAAAAGCACTTTTCAGAAAAGCAGCTTTTAAATTTTACCAAATACCTTTTTAGTTGCTTTTCAGAAATAAGTTGTTGTTGCTGTCTACAACAGCAATCCCAAACACAGCCTTAGAGTTGTTCTCTCACGTATTTATAGTTAGAAAATAGTGAATTCTCGATAAAAATATCGTTTAACTTTAAAAATTGGATATTAATGGAGAAATGATTATTATAGAGTAATATGCGAGACACCTTACTCTTTTTTTTTGAATAATTAGATTTATAAGTCTCATGAATGAGTATTTATTTTCAAAAATATTCAGAATAAATGAGAATTGAACTTAAAAATTGGAACGAAAAGTGATAAGTCATTATCATTTGACTTATCTAATCGCGCTCAATGTTAGTTACAGAGGCATGCCTGTACACATCTAATAACAAACCTAATTGTTTGTAATGCTTTGCATTACTTACATGACCTCTTAACTGAGGGAACCTCTAGTTGTAGAGTTTCTGTTTGTATTGTACTTGTAGTAGGCATCAAATCCTAGTTGTGTAATTGTACAAATAGAGTCTAGAATAATGCTTGAAAAAAGTTCCAAGGTTCATGCCTCAAGCAAGGAGTTAAAGACTGTCAAATAATCACAGTTGGGATTTGAAGAAATGAAGAATTTGCCTAAGTACCAATTCGAGAAGTATATTTGTCTATTCGAGAAGTCCAGCATTCGAGAAGTCAGGGATTCGATATCTCAAGACACTATTCGATATCTCTGAATACACTGTTCGATATCTCATTCAATATCTCAGGGATTCGATATGTCTACTACTCTATTCGAGAACTCAAGAAGTCAACAAGTCAAGATGGTATTCGAGTTCTCAAAGAGTCAACAAGTCAAAGTTCCATTCGATATCTCAAGGACTCAGAAAGCTATTCGATATCTCGAGGATTCGATAAGTCAAATGTTCTATTCGACAACTCAAGGAATCCTGATGGAAAAGAGCTATTCGAGAAGTGGTTCGATATGTCAATATAACAGTATTCGAGAACTCAGAGTTATCGATCAAGTCAATTCTAGTTCTCGAATCACTTACTTAGTCACTTCTCGAATACATTCTTGGAGACAAAATACTGAAGAAATTGTACAAGTCAGAAACTTGCAACAAGCCAATGCACTTTATGGACCACAATCTGTAACGTGCTCTGGAAAGCCTACAAGGAAGCTTGGAGAGACATAGAAGAGACAAGGAGCTAAAGAAGTGGATCTAAACAGGCTTTTCAAAGTCAAATCTGTAACCGTTTGGACACTTACACAAAAAGGATAGACAGACTAGAAAGTAATTTGTTTAGCTACCTTATTTGCAGTAAGTAGGCTGTATCCATGTTCTATAAGGACACAGCCTCACTTCATAACTTAGTAACTTTTGTGAGTCAAGTTTTTCATACACTGTAAGCTATATCTCTCTGAGAAAAACGAAGCTGAGAATACTACCATTTGTATTCACAGATTGTAGCAACCTTTATCTAATAATACATTAGATTAAAGTGACATTGTGTCTTGTGTTGTTTCTTTATCCGCACCTTCACTTCTACACACACAGGCACTTATCTACTACATTGACTCAATTCAAGAAAAGTTCAAGAATCCATTCACCCCCCCCTCTGTATTCTTTTAACGTATTCAATACTCAACAAGTGGTATCAGAGCGGGCTGTTTATTCAAAAACAGAGAAACGATCATGAGTTCGAATACACCAAAGACTACAGGAACGGTGAAGGTCCCTAAGTTTGACAAAGAAAACTTCAACCTCTAGAAGATAAAGATGATGTTGTTCATTAAAGCCTCTCATCCCTTGTATCCTGAGATTCTCAAGAATGGTCCTTTTGTTCCACAACAAGAGATACCAGAGAAGACTGTTGGAACCACAACTATCCCAAGATCTTATGAGGCCAAGGATCCATCAAAGTGGACAGAGTCAGAAAGGGAGAAGGTTGCTCTTGACAGCCACCTCATGTTGCTTATCATTGATTCCATGGACATGTCAATGTTTGCAAACATTGCATCATGCACGTCTGCTAAAGAGATGTGGGATCACATTGAGGTGTTGTGTGAAGGGACTGATGAGGTTAAGGAAAACAGGAAACAGATACTGGTCACACAGTATGAAGCTTTCATGGCACAGCCCAAGGAAAGCATCACTGAAATGTTTGAAAGGTTTCACAAGCTAGTTACTGAGTTGCAAATGAATGGCAAGGTTTACAGCACCAAGGAATTAAATATGAAATTTCTGTTGTCTTCACCAAATCATCTAGAGCAAAGAGTCATTTCTCTAAGGGAGAGAGATTTGAACAAAGTCACCTATGATGTGCTCTATGGAGTCCTAAAGACTCATGAACTTGAGTTGCTTCAGAAAAGGGCTATCCAAGCCAACCAAGGTAGAATGATAAACACATCATGTGCCTTGATTGTCAACAAATCTATTCTGGACCTAGAAGCATCTACAAGTCAGCTAAGAATAGAGGAGGTAGCAGATGATGAAGAAACTGAAGCTGGGGTGAGTGAACCTGTTGAGGAAAAGGAGGAAGAAGAAGAAGAGTTTTACACTCTGGAAGAACTTGATGGGATGGAAAATACTTCATATGCTTTCATGGCCAGAAAATTTCCAAACATCAGATTTAAAAGAAATCAACCCTTCAAACCCAAAACTCAAAACCATTCAGCCAACAAGAACAAGGCACCTGTGAAACCAAACAGAAATAAGTTCAAAACCAGTTATGTGGATAGGTCATCTGTAAGGTGCTATAGATGCAATGACCTAGGGCATTTTGCCAGTGAATGCAAGAAGCCTAAAAAGAAGGATAGAGATTATCTTGAGCTCGAAGCTAAGTATGAGGCCCTTCTGAAAAAGCAGACACATGGTAAGGCCTACATAGCTGAAGGGAAGTGTTGGGATGATTCTGAGAGTGATGAAGAGGAACAAGAATTCTGAAATTATGCCTTGATGGCCAACTCCAAGGATGACTCATCTTCATCTGACTCTCAGTTATCATCTCTCACTACTATAGACATGTCTGTTTCTGAGTATAAATGCATGATCGAACAACTACCTGTTGAAATGTTTAATATTCATACTAGTATGACTGCTGCTAATGAGGAGATTGCTAAACTGTCTACTAGAAATGAAATATTAACCAAAAAGAATGAGGAACTTGAGCTAATTACTATGCAAGTAGAAAACCTTAACAAAGAAGTTGAATATTTGCAGAACAAGGTTTTATGTGCTAGTCAAGTAGAGAAGGCTCTCAGGGATGAATTAGCTGAGAATGAATTCAAACTAAAAACTTTCAAGAAATCATCTGGTTTAGTGCAATCCTACTGTGAGAAAATTGAAGCTAAACCCAAAGCAGCTATTGGACTTGACTATGACTCTCTCAAACAGAGGAAAGGCTATGCTGTCATTGAAGAGGACACAGCTGTTCATGAGAAAGTGCCTCACATTTTGAGAAAAACTGAAAATCCAATTTTTAAGGAATCAACATTTGAAATTGATGAGGATGCCTTACTCATCAAGAAAATGTTGAATGATGAGGATGAGGCACAATCTAGTGAACAACAAGCATCCTCTAAGGGTGAGAGTGTCAAGTCAAAGACCAAGAAACCAGTAGTTGATAGGCCAAGACCTAAGAAGTTTGTTAAGTTTGTCTCAGCTGGGATGAGTGAATCAGAAAAGAAAGTGACTAAGAAGAAACAGAACAGAAATGGTAAGTTAGGGATTAACAAGGATAACAACTATGCTTATATGCCTAATGCCCCTAGGAAAACTTGTCAGAACTGTTTCAGTACCAATCATTTAACTCATGCATGCAAGAAACCTGTTGGTAGTATGTCTAAACCTTTCTATGATTGTTCTGTGCCTCTAAGTCATAGAGATGCACCTTTCTGTGATAAATTTGACTGTATGCCATGCAATATGAATGTTATGACTAGTTGTTTTAATTTAAGAAGGCAATTCATTGATGGTTGTATCAGTCACAATTCTCACACACACTGCACAAGGTCAAAGTCTTCAAGTCCTCCTAAAGCTAGGAAGGTACCTCTGTCACCTAAGTCTGAAACTTCAGGTTCTAAGACTTCCAACAGTGACAAGAAGACTAGCACTAAGAAAGTTGACAAGCATGTTGTTTATGATAAAACTGTCTCTAAGTCACATGGACCCAAACTTGTTTGGGTACCAAAGGAAAAGTAATACCTTTGTGTTTGCAGGGCAAAGAAAGTGAAAAGAAAGTCATGTGGATTTTGGACAGTGGATGCTCAAATCATATGACTGGTGATAAGGCCCTGCTATCACAGTATGAGGAAAAGGCTGGCCCAATGGTTGCTTTTGGAGATGACAGCATGGGTAACACATTGGGATATGGCAAGCTGAAAGTTGGTAATGTCATCATTGAAGATGTAACACTAGTCAAGGGGCTCAAGCATAATCTGCTAAGTGTTGGTCAGTTTACTGATAGAGGATTCAAAGTGAATTTTGACAAAGATGAATGTTTGATCACCCACAAGAAGACTGGTGATTTTTCTCTATCTGGAGTAAGGAAGGGAAGCCTGTTTGTAGCCAATATGGACTCTGCAAACAAGGACAAAATTTGTTGCTTTTACTCAAAAGCATCAAATGAAGATTGTTGGTTGTGGCACAAGATACTATCACACCTGAACTTCAAGGCCATTAATTCTCTAGTCAAAAGAGAGTTAGTGAGAGGCAAGCCCACACTTGAATTCTGCCAAGAAGGAGTGTGTGAGGCTTGTCAAAAAGGAAAAATGAAAAGATCAAGCCACAAGTCAAAGACAGTGACATCAATATCCAAGCCATAACAACTCATCCATATGGATTTGTTTGGGCCTGTCAACATAATGTCACTTGGAAGAAAGAAGTATGCCCTGGTAATGGTTGATGATTTCTCAAGGTATACATGGGTGGAATTTCTGGCATCAAAAGATGAGGCTCCACAAGTAATTATTGAGCACATAAAGAAAGTTGACATGGAAGCAAAGGCAAACGATGCAAGTGTAATTGCACTGAGGAGTGATAATGGAACAGAGTTCAGAAATGCCACACTTGAAGCATTCTGCAAAGAGAATGGCATTTCTCAGCAATTCTCAGCTCCAAGGACTCCACACCAAAATGGAGTTGTTGAGAGAAAGAATAGAACTCTAATTGAGTCTGCTAGAACAATGTTACTTGATGCAAAAATGCCTACATGTTTTTGGGCTGAGGCTGTGAGCACTGCATGCTATATCCAGAACAGGACCCTCATCAACAAAAACACTGGAAAGACACCTTACAACTTGATGACTGGAAAGAAGCCTACTCTAAAGTATGTTCATACTTTTGGAAGCAAATGCTTTGTACTAAAGGATAATTCTGAATATGTTGGAAAATTTGATGCAAAAGCATTTGAAGGAATTTTTCTTGGCTATTCTATGGAAAGAATTGCATACAAGGTTTATGTCATCATTCAAAAGAAAGTTATGGAAAGCACAGATGTAACATTTGATGACAGCAAACTACCTGGACTAGAAGAAGCCAATGATGAAGACAAAGATCCATTGAAGTTTGATAATCTAGATGATTCTGATGAAGAGATTGAAACTGGAGTTGAAACTCAAGTTCAACAAACTCAAGTGATTAATGATATAAGAGAAGAATTTGTGCCAATCGATAGTGGAGAAACAAGCATCCAAGACACACCTGTGAGTAATGGCAACTTCACAGGGGGAGGAAATGAGGATGACCATGATGTGGATGACGAAGCAACATCAAGAATGAGAAGTCAGGCTGAACACTCGAGGAAATGGGATAGATCACACACTGTAGAGAAATCATTGGAGATCCTAATGCAGGAGTAAGGACTAGGAGAGCAACTCAAAATGAGTGCCTCTATGGATGTTTTCTATCACAAGTTGAGCCTAAGAAACTTGATGATGCACTGTTGGATCCAGATTGGATTATTGCCATGCAAGAGGAGCTGAATCAATTTCAAAGAAACAAAGTATGGGAACTTGTGCCTGCACCAAAGAATAGAACCATTGTTGGAACAAAATGGGTTCTGTAGAATAAGATGGATGAAGATGGTGTAATAATAAGAAACAAAGCAAGGTTGGTTGCAAAAGGATACTCTCAACAGGAAGGCATTGATTATGATGAGACATTTGCCCCTGTTGCTAGATTGGAAGCCATCAGAATATTCTTGGCATTTGCTGCTCATTCAAACTTTAAAGTTTATCAAATGGATGTCAAGAGTGCATTTATAAATGGAGAGTTGGAAGAAGAGGTTTATGTGCAACAACCACCTGGCTTTGAGGATCCACATTTCCCAGAATTTGTCTACAGATTACTTAAGGCATTGTATGGACTTAAGCAAGCTCCAAGAGCATGGTATGATACTTTATCACAATTTATTCTTGAAAATCAATTCACTAGAGGCACATTGGACAAGACACTGTTTTACAAGAAGCATGGTGATGATATTATCCTAGTCCAAATCTATGTGGATGATATCATTTTTGGTTCTACAAATGAGAAGCTGTGTGAGAAATTCTCTAAGCTCATGCAGAGCAGATATGAGATGAGTATGATGGGAGAGTTGACATTCTTTCTAGGGTTGCAAGTCAGTCAAAGGAAGGATGGTATCTTTATCAGTCAAACCAAGTACATCAAGGATTTATTGAAGAAGTTTGACTTGGAAGATTGTTCACCTGCCAAGAAACCCATGGCCACTGCCACTAAACTGGATGAAGATGCTAAAGGCAAGAAAGTAGATATCTCAGCCTACAGAGGCATGGTTGGTTCTCTACTCTACCTCACTGCAAGTAGGCCAGACATCATGTTTGCTACATGCTTGTGTGCAAGGTTTCAATCAAATCCAAAGGAATCACATTTGATTGCAATAAAAAGGATCTTTAGATATCTGAAGGGCACTTCTAACTTAGGATTATGGTATCCTAAGGACACAAGGTTCAATCTGGTTGGTTATTCTGATGCTGATTATGCTGGATGCAGAGTGGATAGGAAAAGCACCTCAGGAAGCTGCCAGTTTCTTGGACAAAGGTTAGTTTCTTGGTATAGCAAGAAGCAACAATCTGTGTCAACTTCTACAGCTGAGGCTGAATACATAGCTGCTGGAAGTTGTTGTGCTCAAGTGCTTTGGATTAGAAATCAACTTAGAGATTATGGACTTGTGTTGGAAAGAATTCCAATCATGTGTGACAACACAAGTGCAATCTCTATAGTTGCCAATCCTGTCAATCATTCTAGAACAAAGCACATTGACATCAGATATCATTTCATAAGAGAACATGCAACTAATGGAACCATTGAGTTGCATTATGTCTCTACAGATAAACAACTAGCTGATATATTCACTAAGCCATTAGATGAAGCCACCTTCACAAGGTTGGTAAGTGAGATTGGAATGCTGAATTCTTCAGATTCTGGCTAAGTGAATACACCATCTAGATTGTTGCAGCAGTAAACACTTACTTTATTTAAATTCTCAACATTTTTGGAATAAGTGTTGGCTGAAATATGATTTATAAATATTTCAAATTTGTTGCATATGTTGAAAATCATATTTCTATTAACTTAAAATTTCTATGAAATTTTGAGAAAATCACTATTTAATTTGCTAGGATATTCTTCAATGAATATGTCTGGTAAATTTTAAAAGATAGTGAAAATCAAATTTTTATGAGTGATGGGTATAGTTCGATAAGTCAGACTTCTCGAATGATTCACTATTCGACATCTCTAATAAGTCTCATTAGAGTACTCTTGAGTTCTCGAATAGAGTCTTTCTGAGATATTGAATAGAGGCATTCTTGACTTCTGGAATATAGTAACTGAGTTCTCGAGTGATTGAGTTCTCGAACACTATATTTGAGTTCTCGAATCATTTGAAAAGGCTGAATTCTCGCTGAATTTTAACCGATTTTGGACTTTTGTCTAAAAGTTTAATTCACTCATAAAAACACATTTTATTTAATTTAGAATTATTTCTAAGTTAGATAACTGCCAGCTGTGAGTTTCTATCTGCTTGAGTTATCGATTAAGCCTTTCTTGACTTCTCGAATAGTTGTTTTCTACTTCTCGAATGCCTGACTTGTCGATACAAAACTTTCTTCTAATCGACAATTCAAGTACTTCATACTTATACAATTTCACATCTATTCGATTCATTTCATTCGATTTCTCAAGCATCTACACTCTCTAAACCCCTGAAACCCTATCTACGAAAAGCCAAATTTCTTCTTCAACCTTCAATTTCTATCCTCTCTTCTACACAAATGGCAACATTAAAGTTCAACACCAACTTCATCGCTCTCACTAGTGATGTTGAAGCACCCAATGCTAATTTCAAGTGCTTTGTGAAATGGATGGCTGAGTCATATATCAAGGATGCACTCTCTGCCAATCCAACTCTGTATCTAGATATTCTGGAACAGTTTTGGGGTACTGCTATTGTGGAGGTTGTAGCCCTGGAAAACGCAATCACTTCATATATCATCTACTACAAGATTCAAGATAAGGAAATCACTATCACTACTGTAGACATGAACCAAGCACTGGGCCTACAACAAGAGTCATTTGACAGAATGGCCACTAATGCAGAGTTAGAGGAATTCTTTGAGTTCATCAACTACTCAGATGGGATCAATCTTGGAAAGCTAAACAGGAAGAATCTGAGAAAGGAATGGAGCTATGTGTTTGCAACTCTTCTCCAAGTCTTCACTGCCAGGAAATCAAGCTTTGATCAAATCAGTGCACCTGTGCAGCAAATTGGATATGCATTGGCCTATGGAAAGAAGATAGATGTTGGCCAAATCATCCTCCAAGAACTATATGGGAGACTTGGTAAGAACACAACCAAGAGAGGTACTGATATTTTCTTTCCTCGCTTTATTCAATCTGTACTTAATTTTAAAAATGCTTCATTGATTGAATTGCCTGGGATTGATAAAAATAAAATAGGCTATCCTAAGTCCATGACCAAACTCATTTTTGGTAATTTGGAGACTAGGAATGATGTGGATGTAAGACTGAACATAACTCTCCATATGGAGAGTTTGTTTAGAACTTATCCCCACAACATGCCAACATTTGATGCAAAATCTAAGTTAGCACAGCCCAAGCAAGTGGAACAAAATGCTAACCCAGGGCCTGCTAACCAACCCTCTCAACCAAACACTCTACCACATACTAAGCCAACTGCATCATCCTCTCAAAAGGGTGATGTTAGTAAAAAGAAGAGAAAGGAAGTAATGTCTGCACCATTAAATATCTTGTCGGAAGCAGCATTAGCTGTTGAATTAGGTCTAGGAAGTGAGGTACCTGAGTCACCCTTACACAGGACAAAGAAGAAGAAAACTAAGACCACCTCTTCAGTCACACAAATGGCTGAAGTTGTAAAATCAGGGGCACACAGCTCACTAGGTGTATCCTCTCAACAGGGTGCACCTATAAAATCAAGCATCCTCCCCAATGCACCTTCTTGTATAGAGTCAGCACATGGGAGTGATAAGGCTGGCACTACACTGAGTGGGGAGCACATCACATTTGAAACTCCCTCTATCTCTCAGGGGGAGTTGCCAAAATCTACTCTTAAACACACTTCTCTTCCAGAATCTAACACTGAAATTTCTTTGGAACCTGCAACTCAGGAAACTGAGATGCAAGGCATTGATCATCAAGAATTCTTTTCTCTTGATGAGCCAGTAATTTCAAGTGACTTAGTGCATGACACTTTGATCACCACTCAGAACCCACATTTAGATGGTGAGGGAATGCATGCTGAGGCATCTCCTGATGACACCATCACAAACACAGAGGTTCCACTAGTTTTTACTAGAGACTCTGTGCCTGTGTCAACTGCTGGTGTTATTCATCCCACTTCTGTGGTGACACCAGTAGTAGAGTCAATCCATCCGGTTACAAAAGTTGCATCTGTAACTGAGGAGTTTAGCTTGCCTAGCTCTAGCTCTGACTTTATGTCACAATGGCTGAAGCCTGTACAACATGACAGTGCTTCAGGATCAGGGTCTGTTCCACAACAATTGACGGTTGAAGCACTTCAAAGCTTAATTGTGGATCAGATTCCTGAGTTCACAAAGATTGCTCAGAACCTTCTCACTGCAGACATGCCTAATCCAGACTATGAGGCTATTCTGTTATGCCATAGGGATGATGTGGAGTTGCAGAAGACAAAGATCATTGATGATGCTGAGAGAGATGGCAACATAGATGCCTGGTTGCAAGGAAAATATGATATTACTCTCGATGAAGCACTTCAGTATCTCAGGGAGGAATACCTCACTTCACTGGGTTCCAATGCCAAATCTCTGACCCCTGGTGAAGTATATGAGGCTATGAATGATTCACACAAGGGATTTCTCAAGGCAACACATTATCTTGGAAAAGGTGTCAAAACTGAGGTCAATAGAGTGTGTGATAAGACCACCACCACAGTAGAAGCATCAAGAGGACCTTTGATGCCAAATTCCCTCAGCTAGACAGTGTGTTCAAGGACATCAAACACTGCAACACCACCTGCACCAAGATGGACAATGGGCTAGCTCTGCTAAAAGATACTGTCACAGGTCTGGGGCATCAATTTCAAATTCTATCTGATCAGACCACAGATGCCAATGCCATGCTGAGGACCATGTTCAAAAATCTATATGGAGACAGACTGATTACTGAAGTCCCAGTACATGACATGACTAGATTTGAAGTGCAGAGACTCAAAGAACAATCCCTGTCTGGCTTCAAATCTACTGAGTTATTCAGCAAAGTAGATGCACTTGAGAAGGAGGTGGCTACTCTCACTAAGTCCAATGCTCATCTTACAGACAAGGTTGCACTTCTAAATGCTCAGTTGGACACTCAAGCATCCACCACCGCTGATGTCCTTCTGCATCAACAATCCATTTTAGCTGCTATGATGAAGCATATGGGTCTCCCTCTACCTGATGAATCTTCAATCCCAAAGGACATTTCTACAGCCTCAGTGCCTGACAAGAAGCCTAAGGGGGAGAAGAAGACAAGGAACTCAAATACAAAGGGGGAGAAAGGTATAAAAATAAATGAAGGTGGTCAACAAAGAGCTCCAAAATCTCTACCTAATGTGCCAGGCAAAGGAAAATCCAAAGTGGATGAGCCCCCATCTACCTTGCCAGTTGTCACTCTACCAACTGTGCACATCACTACTCCTGGAGGACAAAAGCAATCCATAACTACCACAGTGGTTGCAGGGAGTATGCCATCTGACAAACCTCCAACCTTACCTGAGAGTGCCAAGCCTGTAGAAGTTAAAGTTGTTACTGAGGCCAAGCTACAAGAAGTTGCTAACTCCAATGTTTATCATGATAAAGCCTTCTTGGAGTTTCTGAAAGCCACAAGGGAACAGGTTGGTGACACTCAGTTCTATCTGAGGGAGCTGAAGAAGCAGATTAATTGCATCACTGTCATTCCTAAGAAAGTCAATAATCTATGGATTAAGGAGATAGTGATGATATCCAAATTGAAGATATGGCATCTAACATACAAGACTCTACAAGAACTGAAACACTCAGAGATAGATGCCATACTTGAGCTTATTGAGAAGAAGAATGAGAACAACAAAAGTCTGTTTGATGACTTGAGGAATGACCAACCTTCAAGGCTACCAGAAGTGATCAAGAAGCCATGGACAATCATTTATCAGTCTGGCACCAGAATTGAAGACATCAAGCAATTGGTCATTCCCCATGATCTCACCCCTAGAAATCACAGACTGATCATTGCTATCATTGATCAATTACAGAAGAAGGTTGGAGCCAGAAATGCTGAAGAAACTGAGGCACTGCACATCCTCAAAACTTATATAGCAACTGGTGAAATTCCAGAGATGGCTCAACCTAGGAGAAATAAGGATGATGATTCTGAAGATAAAAGTGATGGGAGGAGAAGACATCACAGGAGAGATAAGGGTGATGAAGACAAGAAGAAGAAGGCTGACAAGGATAAGAAGAATAATGATGACCAAGGTAAAATCTATGAAAGGAAGATTGGAAAACAGCAAGCCTTAGGCATTGCTAGCAGTAACCTCACCACAACACAAGACTCTAAGTCTAGGGTGAATACTGTTAGTGGTGACCTAGCAAAATCTACATCTATGGCTTCTGCAACTGTTTTGCCACCTCAAGAAGAGAAGAAGATTCAAGTCAAGAAACCATGTGTATGTTTCAGAAAGCAAACTGCTAATGGAATAATACTATGGTCTACCAACAAAGGTCAAAGATTTTTGCCAAGCAACCATGTCAAGAGGATGAAATTTAAACATGTTGCAAGAAGAGTGAAGCTATCCAAATCAAGAGCCCTAACAATCATTCCAGGATTGAAACTCCAGCCACTTGATGAAAACTTTGATGAAGAGCAACTGCAATTTCTAAGAGCTCAAAAGATATGCTCTGCTGCAATTGTGGATGACCACCTTGAGATCAAGTACACTGATGGGAGAGAAATGAAATTCAATCAAGGGGGTTGTCAGAATTGGGGTAAATTGTATGAGATAGAAAGAATCATTGCATTGCTGGACTCTAAAGACAAGGTGGAGAAAGTATGGAAGCTGGAATTGATTGACTTTGTGAAAATGAAGAGAGATTATGCTGAAAAGATAAGAAAGGGCTGCTATGAGAAGTGGTTAGAAAGGGAAAAAGAAATTGACAGACTGGAGATTGAAGCAGAAAAGCTAAGGGCAAAGGGATTGTGTAGAGTTCAGCTTGATCCCTATGTGGTGAAGTATAGGAGAAGAAAAGGAGACAATGTCAATATAAGAATGAACCTACTCAGTCACTATCCTGCCTACATTCTGAAGCCAGTGCTTGAAGATTTCAAAAACTCTATCATGATTGAAGAATTGGATGCTATGGCAGAAATCATAAGAGCAATAGATGAGAATGCAAGAAAGGAGAAAGAAATGAAACAGAAAGCATATGATGATCTACAAGCCAAAGCAATGGAGATGCAATCAAATAAAAATGGCTAGTATCTCATCATACTGTAAGAGCATTTATCTTGTAATTCCATTTAATGTGTTCAATATACATACCTGTACTTTTAAAGTTTTATCTTTATGTATGTTAGGCTTGTTATCAGACATGAAATTGTGACTAAGGGTCTCACTCACAATTTGGGGGAGATTGTTAGTTACAGAGGCATGCCTGTACACATCTAATAACAAGCCTAATTGTTTGTAATGCTTTGCATTACTTACATGACCTCTTAACTGAGGGAACCTCTAGTTGTAGAGTTTCTGTTTGTATTGTACTTGTAGTAGGCATCAAATCCTAGTTGTGTAATTGTACAAATAGAGTCTAGAATAATGCTTGAAAGAAGTTCCAAGGTTCATGCCTCAAGCAAGGAGTTAAAGACTGTCAAATAATCACAGTTGGGATTTAAAGAATTTGCCTAAGTACCAATTCGAGAAGTATATTTGTCTATTCGAGAAGTCTAGCATTCGAGAAGTCAGGGATTCGATATCTCAAGACACTATTCGATATCTCTGAATACACTGTTCGATATCTCATTCAATATCTCAGGGATTCGATATGTCTACTACTCTATTCGAGAACTCAAGAAGTCAACAAGTCAAGATGGTATTCGAGTTCTCAAAGAGTCAACAAGTCAAAGTTCCATTCGATATCTCAAGGACTCAGAAAGCTATTAGATATCTCGAGGATTCGATAAGTCAAATGTTCTATTCGACAACTCAAGGAATCCTGATGGAAAAGATCTATTCGAGAAGTGGTTCGATATGTCAATATAACAGTATTCGAGAACTCAGAGTTATCGATCAAGTCAATTCTAGTTCTCGAATCACTTACTTAGTCACTTCTCGAATACATTCTTGGAGACAAAATACTGAAGAAATTGTACAAGTCAGAAACTTGCAACAAGCCAATGCACTTTATGGACCACAATCTGTAACGTGCTCTGGAAAGCCTACAAGGAAGCTTGGAGAGATATAGAAGAGACAAGGAGCTAAAGAAGTGGATCTAAACAGGCTTTGCAAAGTCAAATCTGTAACCGTTTGGACACTTACTCAAAAAGGATAGACAGACTAGAAAGTAATTTGTTTAGCTACCTTATTTGCAGTAAGTAGGCTGTATCCATGTTCTATAAGGACACAGCCTCACTTCATAACTTAGTAACTTTTGTGAGTCAAGTTTTTCATACACTGTAAGCTATATCTCTCTGAGAAAAACGAAGCTGAGAATACTACCATTTGTATTCACAGATTGTAGCAACCTTTATCTAATAATACATTAGATTAAAGTGACATTGTGTCTTGTGTTGTTTCTTTATACGCACCTTCACTTCTACACACACAGGCACTTATCTGCTACATTGACTCAATTCAAGAAAAGTTCAAGAATCCATTCACCCCCCCCCCCCCTCTGTATTCTTTTACCGTATTCAATACTCAACACTCAATATTCTATTTTTTCGGTTAATAAAAAAATTAAACATAACTAAATTTTTAATAATTTCAAAAATATAATATATAGGTTAAAAAATTCTCGAATAAAAACCCGGCTCGAACCGATTCGGCCTGGCCCGCGGACCCAAAATGACCCTTATATTTTATAGAAAGCTCGGTGCCTAATTTTATAAAATGCTCAGCCTGACCCCGCCTATATTTATAGAAAGTTTTAATGATTAAATCAAAAATTATTGTGAAATGAAAAAAAAAAATTGGGCTCTAAATTATTGTTAAAAAATTTATTACGCAAAGAAACTAAATAATCAATTTGTAAAAACTGAAAAGTGAAAGAATTTTTTTTTTGCTTAGCAAATATAATCCCGCTACAAGTAAACTAAAATCCCGCCTTAACTTTTAAGTGAAAATATATCCCGCTAGAAGAGGCTGGTTTGTACTTTGAATTTATCTAACCGCCTACCTAATTCTTATTTTATCATATTTCCATTCCTCACAGCCACGAACAAAAACTCAAATGAGCACTACTTTCTCAATCAACTAAAAACTCCCCATACCTCCATCACTTGACTCGTCTATCAAAAGTGATTGTTGTTTAAACTGGCTTCATTTATACAAGGATGTGGCGATCGACGGAGAGTTACAAACAACTAAACAACTTATCTGCCAATTAAAAAAGAACCCATTTGAAGTCTTATATTCTTCTTTTAATTTTTTTCTCTTTAATTGTTTTCATCTCTCTCTCATTTGCGATGACACTATTTTTTTTTTACAGCATTTTGATTCAACCCAAATTCAGCATTGATTAGCTTATAACTAAGCCAAATGGTCATGGACTCATGGTTAGTCTTTTTACTTCTCTTACAATAAATTGAGTGCAAGTCTAATGGTTTTATCTTTCAAAGTAGAAATCTACTGTAATATTTAACTTTTTCTGCAATATAAACACAGGTTCCTTTTAAAACTCAGGTGTAGTTTATTCTCCAAACCATGCTTTGTTTTGGGTTTCCATGCATAGAAGGTTGAGCAGTGCCAATCTTTGGTAACAACTATAATACTTACTACAAGTTTGGTCTTCTTCTTCCTAAATTTACATGATTAAGTAATTACACTCGACCTCCTGCTGAAATTTACAATATGTATGTGATAACTCCTACGGCTGATTAGAGGCTTCCGACTACTATTTCGTGACGTGTCACCTGAGTTTGGGTATCTGCAAAACAATGTTTGCCCGGGGGTGGTGGCCGTCAAGCACCTCCGGTGTAAGAATCAGTAATCGGAAATAATAATAATCAAGCTGGTAAGAGTGTATCGGATGTGAAAGAAGAGAATGTTATTCCCAGATTACACACTTGTATAATTGTAGAAGGGGGGTTGAATACAATTCTTGATAATTATAAATTTCTGATAAAAACCACAGAAATCTATAAGGAGATAATTGTTGAATGAGAAATGATTCACAAACACATAAAAAATCAGGTGGTTAAATGTACCACCTGAGACTTTTATTCGAAGAAAACTCTGTGATACAAATGTACACAGCTTCTATTTTTACAACTCTTTGCTTCTAAGGATATTCAAGAAACCATAAGCAAATATGTCTGTTTTCTTAGTTTATAAAGAGTTGCTACTCTTGGTTATATATCCCAAGTTTACAAGTACTACAGGAATAAGATAATATTAATCTAATTCAAGTTGACTTGCTACTCCACTCCAAATCCACATGTAGCCGAAAGGTTGTCCTTGTGAACAGATATGTCCCCTGCACCTTTCTTGTATGTACTGTGTAAATGGAATGCTTCTTTCTTCTGTGTTTCCAAAGTATGGCTGCCATACTGCTTTTTATACCTACTATCAACCCATGTGGTCTGTCAGTCAAACCTGTCCTTATCAACTGCTAATTCCCAGCTAGCATAGAAGAAAGTGTTAATGATTATCCGTTGATGTTGTACACAGTCATCCGTTGATGGTAGTTTGAGCTGTATCCGTTGATAGAATAAATTTGAGTTGTATCCGTTGATAGAGTCCTATTCTCATCCGTTGATACATTTTCACTTAGACAGAATTACATAGCATAGCTTATTTACAATTGGCTACCCTATTCTGCCTATCCATTGATGGACAACATGACTCTGAATAAAAGCACTATCAACTGATAGCAAAGAGGTACTGCAGTATGCTACAAAACCTCATCCGTTGATGAGCTACCTGTCAACGGATAGAGTTATAATGTCTCATCTGTTGACAGTTACAAAACTTGACTTATACAATTTTAATTGATTGTGAAGTTATCATCAAGTACAACATATTCCTAACAGAGAATATGTAGAGAGCTTTTGTATTGCTAAAATTGTGTCTGTGTTTTATTGTGTGTCCTCACCTTATGTGCAGAATGGGGGTATTTATAGGTTAAGCCTCCCAGTCACTGTAGGCCACTTGGTAGCCGCAAAAGCTATAGTGAGCCCCACTTGGTAGCCGCAAAAGCTATATCGAGTCCCACTTGGTAGCCGCAAAACCTACAGTGACTGGTGTGACCTTTCCTGACATGTCGCCATTCTGCACCTACGCGCTATGCTGTTCAGAGCTTGTCTGCTACAACTGGGTGTCCTTGTGTTCCCTTGAATAGTGTATTGTCCCCTGTCTTGTAGAGCAAGATAACAAGTTATTTTGTACAAGAGTATTTTTCTAATGATATTTATTTGTCAAGTTGAGTAATTTGACACGTGTATGAGAGTGACAAATGCTGTGTTGCAGGCGGGCAACTACTCGCGGGAGCGTGCCCGGCGAGTGGACCGTCTCTACAGCGGGTACCTATCATTGCCCCCAACTCCCTCTATGCGCTTTTAAGCGGATGGGGGGAGGAGAAAAACTAAGATAATGACAAATGCTTGAGGATTTTTAGAAATTTTGTGATATGATGCCCCCCAAGTGTTGGCGGACAACACTAAGGATTTAGAAAAATTTTGAATCCGCTGCCCCCAAAGTGTTGGCGGACAACACTTAGGAGTTAGAAAAAATTTTGAATCTGCTGCCCCCCAAGTGTTGGCGGACAACAGTTAGGAGTTAGAAAAAATTTTGAATCCGCTGCCCCCCAAGTTTTGGCGAACAACACATAGGAGTTAGAAAATTTTTTGAATCCGCTGCCCCCCAAGTGTTGGCGTACAACACTTAGGAGTTAGAAAATTTTTTGAATCCGCTGCCCCCCCCAAGTGTTGGCGGACAACACTTAGGAGTTAGAAAAAATTTTGAATCCACTGCCCCCCAAGTGTTAGCGGACAACACTTAGGAGTTAGAAAAAAATTTGATAAGGGGCCGCTCATGCATTGGATGCTGGTGCTTGATGGCCTTGTAATTTGAAATGTTTTTTGTTTGATATTCGTAACTGATGTGAAATAAATGCTATTTCTGCTAATAAATGAGAATCGAAATAAATGAAAGAATAATATTTAATGCCAATAATATGAAAATGATAAGTGGTAGTGCGTATTAATGAGTGAAATGACCTTTGGGTGGAAAGAGAATGTACTTTTGTGATGTAATATGAAGGGAAAGGTGAGAAGTTATTACCAAGTGGGTAGTTGTTGTTTGTACCGAGGCAGTTACGGTTTGGTGTTGACGTGGCCCAATCAAATGCTTCCACGTTGTAGGCCGTAAAATTTCACCCCTTTTTACACGCGCCTCACGTAATGAAAAGAGAAGTTGTGCAGTTTTTCTTTTATCTTTTTACTGTCTTTATTTTCTTTTGCTCTCTATCTTTCTTGTTTGTTCTTGGATTTGGTTGCTACGCTTTTTCCGGTGGTCGACGATATTTCTGCCATTTGAAGCCATTTCTATCTCCTGCTTTGAGGTGAGATTCTTGCCCTTCTTTCTTGTATTTTCTTTTGTGATTTCTATTTCCTAGATAGTTGTGCCATGTTTGTATCTCCATTTTTGTGGTATTTTTGTGAATAGATGGGTTTCGAGATGGGTTTGTGTTCGCTCTTGTAGGATGTTAAGTGGGTTTTAATGAGTCCGGTTGATTTCGTAGGTTGTAAATGGAGTCCGATTTACTCTTTGGTAACTTGTTCTCGATTTTTGTTGGTCGTGTATTGTTTGTGGTTCGTGATTTATGACTTTGAATCTTGTGAAACTATGATGTAAGAGTATGTTTATGTAAGTGAGATTCTGTATATATGTATGTATGTATTGGGTAAAGTATGTAAATTGGTTTATGATGCTAGGGTTTCGTTGTTTATGGAGGGAAGTGGAATAAGAATCGTTTCTTTGTAAAATAAAAAAGAAAAATGTAAATTGTTGTAAATATCCACGTGTACCTTTTGTTTTTCTAAGCGGGTTTTCCGTAGGCGGTATTGGTCTGTGACTTAGAATTTGTTGTAGATGGGTGATGAATTTACAGATGCCGCTACCTGGGAGAAGAGAGCTCTTATCAACGGTTATGGACGGTGGGCGGATCCCAACCAATTGACCTTTCCGACCGTTCTGCCACGGAACCGCTACCAGTATTTTGAGAGTAGTGAAAGTTTATTTCGGGCGACTAAAGTAGCTCATACATGTTTTTCAAATGCGGACATGGACACCGAGTTTACTCATCTTCAGCACGATAGTACTTTCAAGGCTGATGAGTGGGCTTAGTATGTCGGGAGGATGTTCAGGATTGAGGATGGTTACTTTTGGAGGCGGGCAGAGCCCGGGGAGAGACTATATCATCGTTTTGATGACGGGTCTGTGTGCATACCGGTTAGCCACTTGAAGTCAGGCTTTCGTTTGCCCCCACACAAATTTGTCATGGATTTGTTCCGACTCCACTTTCGGTGCCCGCTAGCCCAATTTACACCGAATTCGATAAGGGCTATAAATTGGTTTATAGCTAGTTGTGAAAGAAAGAGGAAGCATCCTACGTTTAAGGCATTTTTCTGCTTGTTTGATGTGAAAGCCAACCGTGCGAAACCTTTCTATAAGCTGCAGTTTGTCAAGCCGAAAAGTCGCATTGGGAAGGCCTTGAATGATCATCGACCGTTTGTATTTCCCAAAGGGATGGCAGGGTGGCAGGAGGAGTTTTTGATAATTAATGGTGGGGAGTTTTCCTGGCATAGGAACTTCACCAAAAACGTTGAGTGTGATTACAAGGTGGACCGTAGTCACCTCAGTCATAATGAAATTGAAGTCCTTTTTGGCCTTGTGAAGGCATTGGGTGAAGTGTGGACGGAGAAGGATTTGATCGACCCGGCTGTCTTGAGAAGGAATTGTTGTAAGTATCTTTTTTATAGTTTGTTGTTTTTTGTTGTGTTTGTAACTGACATTGTTTTCCTTGTTGTTTTTATAGTGTTGGATCCTCGTAAGCAGGAACTAGATCTATACCCAACTCTGGGTTTGAATGAAGCAAAGTTATATGCGGATTTCCTTCTTACTTTGCCTCCAAGACCGAAGCGGCTCCGTACTGGTTTATTTGCTGCTGATAATATCATGGATGCTTTTGACTTGTCTGGTAATGCGAGGGTGGTGAAGCTTCTGTTCCTATTGATGACCTTGCAACCGCTGTGGAAGAGCCCGTTTCTGAAGAGGAAATTTCAGGAGATGACATAGATTCTGATGCCAATTCTTTGTTGGAGGAATTGTTAGGTGATGCAAGTGCTGAGGTTGTGGGTGGAGAGGGTCAGCCAATTAATGAGAGTGCTAGTTCTGAGCAGGAGGGAGGAGAAAGTCTTTCAAAAGAAGATAATGGTGAAGATGATGTTGCTATTGATGTTGAGGAATCCGCCGAGGGTGATGTAGCCGCTGAGGGCGATGTGCCCGGTGATACTGGTGTTGCTGTTGAGACGGATGTGGCCGCTGATATTGGTGCTAACAGTCCTGGTACCGTGGCGAGGCAATACGCTTCTAGCCTGCAAGTGGGTGATAATGAGCCCAATATTCTTTCAAGGGAGTATAGAGCTGCAATTCGAAGGGTTGAGCGAGGGTCGCTGCTATTTCTGAGACAGTGCCTGCCAGTGGGAGCAGAATAGTTGTTGATTTGGATGCTGAGGAAGACATTCCTACCGTTAAGACGGCTGAGATAGTAGCGGATACTAATGTTGATGATATGTCGGGTGATGCTCCTTCTGAAAAATCCAAATGTAAGGCCGTGGATGAAGCAGGTCCTTCCAAGCATAGACGGATTGAGGCTAGAAGGGTAATTGATTTTTTTCCGAATTATTTATTCGAAAATATTTTTTTCCGAATCATGCTAATGTATGCATTGCCTTGATTTTTTTCATTTTTTTATTAATTTTGACGATTTGGTGATTCTGCTAGATTTTGGTGATATGCTTTGGGGACTAAGCTCTCATTTTAAGAGTGGTTCTTATTTGAGCACTTGCATATATATATATATATATATATATATATATATATATATATATATATATATATATATATATATATATATGTCTTTGCTCCATACAGAACACTCTTATATAGCAAACAATAAAGAACACTATAAAATCATTTATTCCAATAGATCCATTGGCCCCGCCTGAGGCACCCAATACAAAAAGTTCTTATTTTTTTAGGCTCTATCCATCCAGCAAAAAAAAAAATTGAAAATTACTGTTCATCGATGACGTCATCATGACGTCATCGATGAACAGTAAATTTTCAATTTTTTTTGCTGGATGGATAGAGCCTAAAAAAAATAAGAACTTTTTGTATTGGGTGGCCCCGCCAGGGGCAATGGATCTATTAGATATGAGGTGTTCTTTTTTGTTTGTTATATAAGGTGTTTGCTATGGAGTCCAACCCTATATATATATATATATATATATATACATAGGCCTTTGCTCCATAAAGAACACTCTTATATAACAAACAATAAAGAACACTATAAAATCATTTATTCCAATAGATCCATTGGCCCCGCCAGGGGCACCCAATACAAAAAGTTCTTATTTTTTTAGGCTCTATCCATCCAGCAAAAAAAAAATGAAAATTTTACTATTCATGATGACGTCATTGATGACGTCATCGATGAACAGTAAAATTTTCAAATTTTTTTTTTCTGGATGGATAAAGCCTAAAAAAATAAGAACGTTTTGTATTGGGTGGCCCCGCCAAGGGCAATGGATCTATTAGATATGAGGTGTTCTTTGTTGTTTGTTATATAAGGTGTTTGCTATGGAGTCCAACCCTATATATATATATATATATATAATTATATATATATATATAT
The DNA here is from genome assembly GCA_037693485.1 of Kitagawia praeruptora. Taxonomy (NCBI): domain Eukaryota; kingdom Viridiplantae; phylum Streptophyta; class Magnoliopsida; order Apiales; family Apiaceae; genus Kitagawia; species Kitagawia praeruptora. The sequence continues at coordinate 44,115,492 of CM075344.1, read as the reverse complement.
GTGGTCTTGTTCTAATAAAAACTAAATTAGAATAGAAACTAGAAACTAAACATAAATTAAATATTTCAAGCTAATCTAATGACCAAATTAGGGGTACCCCAATACAAAAAGTTCATAATATTCTTGGCTCCATCCAGCCAAAAAAAAAAAAAAAAATTACTGTTCACTGCTGACGTGGCAGTGACGTCAGCGTGAACAGTAATTTTTTTTTTTTTTTTGCTGGATGGAGCCAATAATTTTAAACACTTTTTGTGAAGGTGCCCCTGGCGGGGCCATTAGAATGAATGAAATATAATTTATTTAGTGTTGGTTTCTAGTTTCTATTCTAAGATTGGTTTCTATTTGACCACTAGCCTATATATATATAACTTATTTTTTGAAGAAAACCAAGGTACTAATCCTAGCCATTAGATGTATTAAGATCAATGGCCCCGCCAGGGGCACCCACACACTAATCAAATACACCCTCACACACAGAATCACACCTAATCCCCTCCATTTTTAATTTGATTTTTTCCGTCAATCGGTGATATTTTTTTAAAATCTAATTTCACCACATTTTTCTTCATCTCCCAACGATTAGTTTGCATACCATATATGCTATATTTCGATTTAGTTTTCTAAGTTTTCCATTAAACGTGGTTTTCCCTAGATCCTTACTCTATATATATATATATATATATATATATATATATATATATATATATATATATATATAAGGGAGCCCTTCCACAACCACGGGTGGCCACAAAGTTGTGAACCACCAGGAGCAATGTTACATTGCGCCTGGGGCAATGTATCATTGCGCTAGGTGCAATGTATCATTGCCCCAGGTGCAATATCTCCAAATGACCAAATTTTGTCAAAAAAATTAAAAAAGTTAAATAAAAATAGGAAAAATGCTAAATTTTGAACTAAAATTCATACACAATAAAGTGGTTATACTCACTTTTTTTTGTCATGAATGTTACCCTACTTTTAGTAATTTTTTATTTTTTTGAATTTGTGCATATTTTTAACTAGTTTGTCAAATAAATTAAAACATTAAATAAAAATAGGAAAAAGAACAAATTTTGAACTTAAAATTCATACACAACCAAGTGGTTATACTCACTATTTTGTGATATATGTTACACTACTGCTACTACTTTTTTTATATTTTTAATTGTTTTCCCCATTTTTAACTAGTTTGTCAAATAAATTAAATAATTAAATAAAAATAGGTAAAATGAAAAATTTTGAACTTAAAATTCATACACAACCAAGTGGTCATACTCACTATTTTTGTCATGAATGTTACCCTACTTTCAATAGAAAGTAAGGAAATATTACAAAAACAAAAGAATAAACAAAATAATAATTTTGAAAAGACAGATTTGCCCCTAATATTTGGCGCAATGAAACAATGTTTCTTTCGCAATGAAACATTGCGCCTAGTAGGGATATATACATTCCCCTACCCCGCAATGTTTCTTCTTTACAGCGCTTTTACACACCCAAACGCCAAACACATCATCATCATCAACAACGACGATTTCAGGCATTTTCCGTCATCATCTCTTCTAATAGGTATAATTTGCATCAGTCATCGATTAATATTAATATTTTGCTTGAATTAGTGTTGCAATTAGGGTTTTTATCCCTAATTGGGTTTTTATCCCAAAAATTATTTGTATAGCTCTAACTGTAATTGATTTTTCATAAAGAAGAAGATCAAGTAGAACAGGGACTAGCTCGAGCTCAACTGTACTTGGACTGTTGCTTCTAACATGTATAATTTTTTTTTGACTATACTCGGAAGTGATTATATTTATCGTAATCCTCCTGCATTTATGGTTTTTGTAAAATAAAAGTGTTTCAATTCGGAATGCTGCTTCAACTCGTTTGAAGATATTTTCCGTAATTGATTGAGATTGATTTTTTACTCATTTCAGAGAGAGGGTAAAACTTAGCGGTTAAGATATTAATTATTAATATGAATTAATAACTAATAAATATTAGAAATTTGGGAGATTATTAGACATGCCAAAAATATGGCATAACAATATGTATTTCACTGCGCCATTCTTTTCATTACTTACGTCGCCATGAAATCTGAAGATGGCATCGGAGATAACACGATAAAAATAGATAATAGTGACACTATAAAGATGAATGCTAGTGATGAATTATGATTCAGTGATAATAAGGAAGACAAGGAAGTTATGGTGGGAGTCCGAAGAGGGAGACGGTGGAGAAGAGATGTTTAGAGATTCCGGTGAAAGAGAGAAGAAAAGAGGGAGAAAGAGAAGAGTAGAAGAAGATGATAAAGAGGGATAGAGAGAGAGAGGGTGATATGTGTGTACTGCCATTGTTAAAGACAGATCTGGAGATTATGAAATGAAATGAAAAGGTCGGTAGAGTTGAATGAGAGATAAAAGAAAGATAAGTTTTTAAATCAAAAAATACATGGCTGAGATTTAAAGGGAATATAAAAATATGAGGTTAAGATTGAGTCTCAGTTCTCATAATAAGGTGGGGTCTCATTTGAGCACCAATATATATATATATATATATATATATATATATATATAAAGATATTGATGAGATGAAAAACTAGGCATTGTACCAATAGTTTGTTGTAGGCGTTTAAGAAGGCGAGGGAGTTCAGATTAAAGTCCTTGACTGGGACTTTTCGATCAACATCATGACTCCACTGCGGAAGAGATTGAAATAGTAGAAATAAGCTCCAAGCCTGTAAGATCAATAGCGAAACTGATTCGATATAATAGACTGGTTCTGAAGGAGACGAAGAATAAGAAGCTCTTGACGCTTCTAATAATACATAGAGACAAACAAAGAAGTGGATATCATTTAAACAAACACTTGATCGGCGACCCATCTCTACAATCTACACACACAAACATCGGCTATTGCTACGCAGGTACTTAATACTTCACTTGCTCACAAAGAAGGTTTTAATGTGATACATAATAATAATGCTGAAAATTCGAATGCCACAAAGAAAGCGGTCACTTGGAGCTCAATTGTTGCCAAATCTGCTGTAGATCCTACCCCATGTATGAATAATGATGATACCGTTATAACCTATAATGAAGATGGCTCTGCTGTAGTCAAATTCTCTAGAGATTATATGGTCAATGCGCAGAAAAAATGGAATACTAGTATTATTGGTCATTTCATTGGGGGAGAGTTTGCTTTTAAATTTGTTCGTGAGCAAGGTAACCGAATATGAAGAAATAAGGGGTTGACTGGGGTTTTCTATAGCTCTAAAGGATATTATACATTTCGGTTTGGCACAATGGAAGAAAGAAATGCGGCTTTGAATCTTAACACAGTCCAAATGGGTGGGAAAACTCTATATTTAATGCCTTGGATGGAGGGCTCAACATTCAAAAGAAATGTTGTTGAAAAGGTCCCTTGCTGGATTCGTTTGGTTGATGTTCCTTACTCTCTTTGGTCTAGAGATAGTCTATCTGCAATAGCTCGATCAGTAGGCAGACCCTTGAAATTTGATGATGCCACGGCTAAATTTGAACCCTTGAAATATGCGAATATTCAAGTGAACTCGCTTACTCTGCTACAAGACCAGATTATGCGTGGGTTAATGTTCTAAATAATGGTGTTGAAGAACAAGAAAAGGTCGAAATTCAATACCCACAACTCCCTTATTCTTGCAGTATATGCCAAGCTTTTGGGCACTCGCTTGCTAGATGCTTAAATAATCCAGATCGAATATCCAAGAAACGGAAAATTTCTACTTCTGATACACAAGGAGAGTCATCTGCTGCTCATAAATCGGAATATGTTCAAAACATGGAGTTGGTTCCATATGTTATCGGTAAGTTCTGTGGATGTGACGTGGTTATGGACGATGACAAAATCGTCAATGAAATGGAAAAAGGAGATGATATACCGGAAGAAGGTGAATGTCAGCAACATCCAGGAAATGAGGATAATTTAGAAGAATTTGACAGGTTGCCTAAAGTAACAGGTTGCTCGAATGAATTGGTAATGTGAAGGAATTCAACAGAATCAAATACAATAAAGGAAGATGGCATGAGGGTTGAAAATGATGTTGATATTGTTACTAAGAATAGGTTCGAAGCTCTTCTAGAGATTCCAGAAGATCAACCTCTCTTGCCAGTTATAGACTCCCCAAGAAAGAAATGGCAAAAAAATAAATCTCCCATTTTAATTAGAGATGGAAAAAAGGAAGCTATATCTCTCATCGTGGAAATTGGTCCAAACTCAAGTGCTCCTGTAAGTCAAGGAAAAGCAGTCGTAGATGAGGATGGTTTTACTAAAGTATCTAAAGGTCATATCAGGAAAAGCTCCAGGTTGGTAGGAACGCCAATGACTAAACGCTAATTATGAACTTCGCAGTTTGGAATGTGAGAGGCCTAAATAAAAGTCCTCATCAACAAGAAGTGTCAAAATTCATCTCTTCTAACCATATTTCTCTTATGGGTTTAGTTGAAACGAAAGTCAGAATTCAGAATGCTAATGATATTTCAAGACGTATTAACAAAAAATGGAAGTGGATTTATAATCATGAGAAGCATGATTATGGTCGGGTGTGGGTTGGTTGGGATCCTTCTATTTGGTCGGTTCATGCTCATGCCAAATCCTCTCAGCATGTCACCTGCTTTGTGACGTTTTTGGAGAAGCAAATCACCTTTTGTGTCACCTTTGTTTACACCCTCAATCAGCCTCATGAAAGGGAGGATTTATGGAGAGACCTTGGAAATCTTGGTCAGGCTATTAATATGCCTTGGTGTATTAACGGCGATTTCAACTGCATTCTAGCTTTAAATGAGGTTAAAGGAGGTCGTGAACAGTGGACAATGGGTATGCAAGATTTTCATGATTGTGTCTCAAATTCGGCTCTGGGACACATAAAAACGATTGGGCCTCTTTACACTTGGACTAATAAAAGATCGTCCCTTATTCAGAAACGTCTAGATCGTATGTTAGCCAATAAGGATTGGTTTAATATATATACTAAAGCTATTGTTATGGTTAAAAACAGGGAATCATGGACCATTGCCCCCTCATTTGTTCGGTTCCAATGCAGTTACAAAAGATCTCAAAACCTTTTCAATTTCACAACTTCATGATTGGGATTAATGGTTTCTTGCCAACTGTCTCTAGAATATGGGAGAATCAATGGTATGGAGATCCTATGGCCATCTTGGTTAGGAAGTTGAGAGATGTTAAAAGAGCTTTGGTGGTCCTAAATAAAAATCATGGTAACGTGTGTACTAATGTCTCTTTGGCTCGTGATGCTTTGTCTCAAATTCAGGATCAGCTGGTAACTGATTGTGATAACTCAAACTTGCTCCACTTGGAAAATCAAGCTTGCAACAAGCTACAGGTTGCCTTGGTAGAAGAAGAGTGTTTTCTGTTGCAAAAGTCGAGGGTCAGGTGGCTTACATGTGGGGATGGCAACAACTCATTCTTCTTCAATAAATAAAAGGAAATTGGAATGTTAACAAGATTCTAGCTATTGAAAATGAAGATGGGGTTCTGGTCTCTGGACAAAAAGATGTATCTACTGAGGCTGTAAAAAAAATTTCATCAGCTCTGGGCACTCAAGAAGACCTGGAACCTTGTGACTTCGACCACTTGGTTTGCAATCAAATCACTTCTGTTCAGGCTACAGCTTTAGAAGCCCCTGTTAATGATGATTTAATTTTGGTTACTCTTAAGGCCATGAAAAAGAACAAATCTCCAGGGTCAGATGGTTTTACGGTTGAATTTTTTCTGGCTGCTTGGGATATTGTGGGAAATATCTTTTGTGAGGCTGTTAAAAGCTTTTTCTCAAATGGCTCCCTAAATAATTCTTTAAACGCAACCAGCATTGCCTTAATTCCTAAGGTACCTACCCCTTCCACCATGCGTGATTTTCATCCTATTTCTTTATGCTTCATCCCATATAAATGCATTGCAAAAATTTTAGCATCTCGTCTAAAATTGGTTTTGCCTAGTGTCATTGACATTTCGCAGTCAGCGTTTATTCCGGGACGGAGTATCTCTGACAATATTCTTTTGGCTCAAGAGTTATTTAGAGGTTATCACCGGGACACGGGTATTCCCAAATGTGCTTTAAAGCTTGACGTTCACAAAGCTTTTGATTCAATTAATTGGGACTTTATCATGGTTGCGCTTCGGAAATTAAATTTTCCTTCAAATTTTTTGAAGTGGATCTATCTATGCATATCTACGACTTCGTACTCTGTCAAGGTCAATGGATCTTTGTGTGGTTTTTTTAAAGGAAAAAAGGGGCTACGTCAAGGAGACCCAATTTCTCCATATCTATTTGCAGTTGCCATAAACGTTCTTTCATCTATGCTTGCTCAAACTCCTGACAATTTCAGATTTCACTGGAAATGTAAATATATGAAGTTAACTCATCTCTTTTATGCTGATGATGTTTTGTTGTTTTCTAATGGTGACAGTGATTCTCTCAATCATCTTATGGATTGTGTTTCTCGCTTTTCAAATGCTAGTGGGTTACTACCTAGTCTTGCTAAAAGCGCTGCTTATTTTGGAAATTGCACGGATGATTTTACTACATGGTTTGACACTACTTATGGTTTTACTCATGGAGAATTACCTATCCGTTTCTTAGGAGTTCCTCTAATTTCATCGATGCTGAGACATAACGATTGCATGCCTCTCTTGGATAAAATAACGGCTAGGATCTCATGTTGGACATCTGCTCTGCTTTCTTTGGCTGGTCGAGTGCAACTTATTAAGTCAGTTCTATATGCCTTGCAAGCATATTGGACTAATCATTTCGTTCTGCCTGCTTCGGTGCACTGTCGACTTCAAACAATATTTACCAGGTTTTTGTGGAAAGGAGATGTCAACACTAAAGGGGGTGCAAAGATTAGTTGGGACACTATTTTCTTGCCATATGAAGAGGGGGGTCTAGGCTTCAAACAATCGAAAGAGTGGAATCAAGCTCAGATTATTAATCATCTTTGTAAAGTGGTGTGTAAGAGTCCAACTTTTTGGCCTCAATGGGTTAATAACACAATGCTAAAGAGACAACACTTCTGGACAATGAAAATGCCTAATGATTGTTCATGGACTTTCAGAAATGTTCTCAGATTTCGCCCTGTGGCTAGACAATTTCTCTCTTATAAAATTGGTAATGGCCTTGGAACTTCACTCTGGTTTGACCCCTGGTGGCACAGTATATGCTTGGCAGAAATAATCATGATCGCATTATTGCTCAAGCAGGTTTCTCTAGCGACGCTACTGTGCACTCTCTTCTCGCCTCTGGTTCTTGGGTTCTTCCTAGACCAATAAATAGGCTGCATCATTTGCATCCAGGTTTGGTGCACTGGACTCAAAATTTCGACTACCCTAGCTTCGATCTTAGCTCTTCAGACGGCATCTTATGGGATGGCATGCCTCTCCGTAAGATCAAAGCTCGGAATATTTGGAATTCCATTAGAACTTTCTCTCCGCAAGTTACTTGGTTTAAGCTTGTTTGGAACAGGTTTAAGATCTTGAGGTATGCCCATCTAGAATGGATTTTATGTCATGGCCGGCTTCCCACGTTTAATAGGCTTGCTTCGTTTGGTTTAGATGTCTTACAGTTATGCCATCTCTGCGTGGGTGGGATTGAAACAGACTCTCACCTGTTTATATCTTGCCCCTATAGCAGTTTCATTTTAGCCAAATTAGGTGGTCTTGTTAACTTTGACATTGTTGGAACGAATTGGGTAGAGGTTCTTCTCTCCCTGGGCACTATTTCGAACCACATTCATAGGAACATTGCTCTCATTACCACTCAGATCTTCTCGTATCACTTATGGAGGGAAAGAAATGCGAGATTACATGATAAAGGGACAGCTGGTCCGAATAAGCTAATTCAGGGTATCATGGTGGATCTTAAGGCAAAGCTTATTAACACAGAATGGTTCATCAAACATGCTAACTTAGAGATATATAGGTGGCTTTTTATTTGATTCCTGCTTTGGGTTGTTTTCATAAAGTTGTTTCTTTTCTCTCCATTCTGTCTCTTGTGATAGTTTGGCGTAGATAGTTTCTCTCTTTGCTCCGGCAAAGATCAAGGGTAAACCCCTGTATTCTTCTTTTCTTTTTATACAATATTAATTTAGCAAAAAAAAAAAACAAATACAAACATTTAGACGCAAATGCAAGCTACTTATGATAATGAAAGTTAGGGGTGAGCAAAAAACCGAATTGAAACCGAAACCGAACCGAAACCGGTTAAAACCGAACCGAAAAAACCGAAACCGAATCCGAACCGGCGATTGCGGTTTTTGATTTTTAAAAACCGAGACTTTCGGTTCCGGTTCCTGTTATAGCTTCAAACCGAACCGAAAAAACCGAAACCGAACCGATTATATATATAAATAAATAAATATTTATATTTTTTTATAGATATTTGAAATTAAGCACATTCACTTATATATATTTGGACAAATTGTGTTTCTATGCTACTTTTTAACTAGATAATCGAATATCATCTTTTTTATTGTTTTAAGTTTTGAAAATTGTTGTATAAATACTTTTGGACGATTTATGTTTTTATGGTAGAACTACTTTTTTAATTAATTTGTAATACTTTCTTATTTTTATTTTATTCGGTTTTAAAACCGAAACCGAACCGATAAAAACCGAACCGAAGTTTTAAAACCGAAACCGATGGTTTGGTTGCGGTTCCGGTTTTCAATTTTTAAAACCGAGGACTTCCGGTTTCGGTTCTGATTTTACCCAAAAACCGAACCGAACCGAACCGAACCGGGGTTTGCTCTCCCTAATGAAAGTAGCTCCAAAACCAAAAAGGTAAACCAGCTGCTGCTAAAGTCAAATACAAGTGCTATAATCAATAAGCCTGCCACAGCTAAAAGTCAAATACAAGTCCTATAATCAATCAGCATACCAAGTTACCAACCATTAACCACCAAAGTTCGTTTTAATTCATCAAACACTAAGAATAATAGAAATCAAATGTCCACAGTCCAAAAGAAAAACACAGCCAGCTTATGTCAGAATAATACATTTTTCTTAAATATAATCTTAGATATTAGTTGTACCAAACTCTTGTTTTAGACGATCCTCCCCTATTCGTCCAATTCGTCCAAGAGAGCCAGCAGTCCCAGATCAAGAGTTAAAAGTTCATTTAACTGCTTTAAGGTCTCCTGTTCTATATCACCAAAGGGAAAGTTTGTACCCTCGAGTGTAGGATAAAATGTTCTTCTCACAAGTCTTCCATCTTGATCAAAGGCAAGAATTAGACATGGATTTTCAAGCAATGGAAACACATCACACACATCCCCATCAAGATATAGATAGGTACCAAAACTAGCAGGTAACAGGTTGTTTCCAAGTGATACCAACAACCAAGGGAAATCTTCAATGTGCACACTCGCAAAAGATTCTGTTTCAAAACCATTACTGCGCATTAATCGCAGTGTCTTTAAATTTGGGTTTCCACGGTCATTCTTGTCTACGATGTGGATCACTTCAAACTCATCATCAGTACCCTTCATCTGGAGATACTTTTCTTTTAACATCTTCAGCAATCCGAAAATCCGGCACTGGCAGCAGCCATCCCACGGGCAATTCTCACCTGATTTTTCATAAAAAAATCATAACTCGCTTCCCAGCAAGTTCTGAGAAAGGAACCTGTGAGGTCAAAAAAATAAGTCAACAAGCACAGAAAAGTACGAAATCTATTAGACGCATTAATATTGAAAAATGATTGATCTTATATAAAAGAAGCTAAAAATCTGTAGTTTCTACATTACATCCGGTTTCTACTTTCTAGTATGTGGTCTGTCAAGAACTGTCTGAATTATGGTGAGATAACTGAGGAAGTTCAAATTTCAAAACATGCATGATATAACAAAAAGAACTCACCTCAGACCCGTCTTTCCTTCTGAAGACGGTGTCTTGATCACATAGCATCTCCAGCTTCAGTTCCTTTACCTTTTCTGTCTCTAACTTTGCAGCTACCTTGCGGGTGAATGGGCTCGCTTTAGTCCCATATCGCAACAAGATGTCTCTGCCAAATGGTTCGAAAAATTCACCATGAGGCCCAAAAATCACAACCTCGAGTGGATTCCTATCGCTAAAACGGTGCTTGAAAATCCGCTTCAACTTCACAATATTCGGGTCTTTGAACGGGATTGCCAACCAAGGCATAGTCTCAAACTTCTTCCGGAATGTTTCTTCATTCGTAATCGGCGGGTCGCAAAAGTAAATGAGCACGATCTCAAAATTTTGCTCCACTGCTGACCTTCCATAAGCTGTCTTAAGTTGTTCAGTGAGTGTGTCGTCGGTTTCACCTTCTCTGTAAAAATATAGGACTACCACTTTATCCTCAAGGATATGAATAGGCACCTGTCAAGAAGTAGGTAGGTAGATAGCATGAATGGAGTTAAAAGATGATAATCCATACTAATTATGCAAGTCACTGAATGGAAAAAGACCAGCAAGGAAACGAAAAACATGATTAAAAATAATACGTATATAAATAAACAGATTAGTCTCATAACCACTATTTTATGCGGTCAAACATACAAATCACACCTTCTCTCCTTGATTTGAGATGACATAATCACGTTGAGGGGAGGCCAAAACGGCTTTCAAGGAAGGCTGCTTAGCAACTGCTTCATCTTCTCCCTTGAGAAATCTTATCCTTTCGTCGCTGTAAGGATAGCCTAAGGCTCCATAATCTTCTATAACTAACCAATCATCTTGCAAAACCCTGCCATTTAAATCAATGACAAAGATGGCAGGTGACGACGTCATATGGGGAACACCGAAGCTTCTTTGCAGACATTTCCTGGATGCTATATCAGAGACTGGGATGGTAGTCCATGGCATGCGAGAAAGTATATCTTGGAAACACTCCGGTTTTTTAAGATGGCATGCTTTATTTCTTTTAGAGGTAGCACAATGTACACAACCACCATGAAGAGTGACAAAAACGACCTCAAAAGTATTGTTAATGTTACAATCACGGTGCATCTCCGTCAACAATGCCATGCACCGAATCAAGTTATGAGGACAACCGAATAGTGGCACAAAATAGATAACAATGACCTTTCCTGCCAACTGCTCAGCTTTAACCTACAAACAATGTAAACAGCCATAATAATATTTCCTTTGAAAATATCAGAAATGATTTAAAAAGAGATAACAAAGAAGATAGAAAAATAACTACTTGGACATAACTATGATATGGAGTAGTTAGTGACTAAGTGGAGATGCTGATTATAGCAATGATATCTCTTAGAAGGGAAGTAGAGAAAGAAAATAATAAAGGCAGAAGAAAAGAAAGAATATGGAATGAAATGTGATGCCATGATATATTGTATGTATGTATGTACCTGTTGATTGTTCTTTTTAACTAGGTAATCTCGGTTCTTGGTGAAAAGAAGGTCGGACAAACAAACAACATCCCCCTTTTGAATGACGGGCTTCACCTCGTTTTCATCCGTATCAGATCCTCTTTTGGCTTCTTTCTCCAGTTTGTAGGGTTTACTAATTAAATCATCAGCTGCCAACAAAAGAGTTATCTAGTCAAAACTCAAAACACACACACACCCACCAAAAGAAAACAAACAAACAAACTAATAAGCTTACTGCAATCTAAATAGTCAAGGATGTAATGAGTGAAGATGTGAAATATCAAGAAATGAGAAGTGATTAAGATAAGTTGTTTCCAGCAGTAGAAAGGTAGAAACTTTAAATCCCAAACAGAAATATGAAACCCCCCAGCAAGGTTAATGATTGCATAGTTAATTTTCAAGCATTGTTTTAATAGAAAAAGATAGAAACTTTAGATCCCAGATTGAATTAATTATACAAGGATGTGAATATGAATAGGTTTCAGGGCAGATGTGAACATCAAATCAACAATGATAACATAATAATTACAGTAGTTTCGAAAGATAAAAGATTTAGGTAAAAACAGATAATTGAAAGAGAATTTGTAATATCTGTAGTAATAATAATAATAAAAATTTGATATAGGGCTGTGCTGGCGTGAGATCCGAGGGGAAGGGGATGAAGTGAAGCTGCAAGAAAGGGGGTGAATTTTTCGAGCTCTTTTTTTTGGTGTAGGATAATAATAACAGTACTGTTCCAAGGTAGCATTAGTGGTAGCGGAGGAAAATCCGATCAATCTTCCGCCCAAACTGCTCTTCAACATGATTCCCATCTAAAGTACGATTGGCTTCTCGCAACTCTTTTGTTTGTCTCCATGATTGCTAAATGCAGTTACATTTTGCTTTATGCAGTAGCATGAGATTACTGTTTTAACCCTCCCATATATTTGCAAACAGTTTCATTTTCCTCAACTGCTTTTGCTGCATGCAGTTGTCCTTACATAGGAGTCTATGTTAGAGATGCACAAAAAACCCGAGCTCGAAATTCTGGTCCGGCCCGATCCGGTAAAACCCGGTCAAAGCCCGGCCCGGTCAAGCCCGGCCCGAGGGCCTTAAACGGTCTCTATATTTTTGGGCAAAGCCCGGCCCGGCCCGGCCCGAAAAAGATCGGGTAAAATCCGATTATTCTAGTATACTTACATAAATATTTATGTATTTACACTTCCTACAAATATAAAAATAATTTAAGTACATATATATTTACATATTCATTATTAATAATAAGATTATTTATATGCATATATTACGATACATGAACGAAAACAAGTTAAGTACACGTGTAATCAATTAATATATCATCAAATCAAAAAGTAAATCGATAAATGTAATATTTGTATCGGCAAAATAGATTGTTTAACACGTCTGCCATTATTACATAAAGAATATTCTCATGTAACATAAAATCTCGATCCGATTTGATCCCGGAAAAAGCCCGATCCGGCCCGGCCCGGCCCGGCCCGCTTCAGGCCCGGAAAAAAGCCCACCGTGGCCCGCTTCGAGGGCCTAAACGGGCTCACATTTTTCACAGAAGCCCGGCCCGGCCCGGTCAAAGTCAATTACTCCCTCCGTCTCGCTATATGTTTCCTGTTTTGACTTTTAGCACCATATATTTTAAGTGGTTGACTACTAATTTACGCATAATTTATAAGATAAAATATAGTCATGAGTGATCTTGTTGGATTCGTATTTATGAATAATTTAATACAGTGAAGTTTTTATATTTACTACTAATACGAAATTGAAAATATTAACGATTAAAAGTGTGCGTTGGCAAACGTGTTTTTAAAAACAGGAAACATATTATGAGACGGAGGGAGTAACAAACAACTTATGTCACAACTCACAGCCTACACAGTTCTCAAAAAGAGACAGGCTTTCTTCTCTTTTGTTGAGTGACCTGTGGCTAAATAAAACTAGAAAAATATATTTTTGGTAGTGAAATTTTGAGAAGTTGATGCAGAGTCTATCTTGACATGTGATGAGAACGGATATTGGATCATAGGTTCATGTTAAGAATCTACGGCTTCTGTTATAGACAAAATTCGGTCCGGGTATTTTTTGAGATGGATCCGGGTTAATAATGGGTTTAATTTAGGAATTTTAGGGTTGATTAAGGGTTTTGGTAGAAAATAGAGGAGTCAGGTCGCGCCCTCTCTTTTTCTACAAAGGGGGTGCGCCCTAAATATAAAAACTTGGTAAAGATTTATATTTAAGCTGGGATTCGAGAAGTTGAAGAATTCCCTCCTGTCGTATCTCAGGAGGGGGATGTCCGTCGCAGAAGGCCTCCAGGGGTTTGCCTGGATATAAGGACCCTTCTTAGACGCTAAAGGATGCATCCATGCGCCCTAAGGTGGAAAGATGGGGACTTTCTGGTGTGTGCTTTGGGAGCTCTGTTCCTGTAGCCAATGGGCGCGCCCTCATTGGGGAACTTTGGAGTAATCCTGCACTTTGCACCCAAAAGCTCTGGATCACCTATCCTGTTATCTGGTGGGTGCTTCTCATTCGGGGGACAGGGATGCGTTCTGCACTTGGGGTAAACCATGGCTATACCTGCATCCTTGAAATCAAGAAATAGCTGGTAGCGGATAGGACTAGTCCTCGATGGGGGAAGTTTCCTTATCCGTGAAGTCTTGAGATCCTGGATGAGCCTTGGGCCTTTGTGGTTAGGCCTCATAGTAGAACATTCCGGAAGCTGGTCCGTTATCCAAGCCCATTTGGGTTTCTTGCTCTCCAAGAACTACGTCTGGCTTGATCCCTATAAATACAAGGGTACGTAGGCCGATTGAGGGGTTGGAAGTCGAGAGCTCTGAATAGCCGCCACTAACCCTATCAATCTCAGCCACCAATCACAAACAGCCACCACACGCCACCACTCTTTTCGGCAAAGAACCACCGCTTTAGATCTTGTTTCCGGCGAAGTACCTCGAATTTTGTTGTTACCAAATTCCTCCGTCAACAGCTTCATAATAGAAAATTGTAATTCATGCTTTTGTTAAGTGGAATGAAGTGGACCAAAGTGTTTATTTAATCAAGTCATCTTCTATGTTCTGTCCATAATTACCACTTCGTTTTCAATGAATATAAATTAACTACTTGTATGCAGTGTGGTCGTATTTAATGTAGTGTTGCAGTTAGGAGTTGTCAACTATATTTAAAACGTGGTTAATGCTTAGTAGGGGTGAGCAAAAAACCGAATTAAAACCGAAACCGAACCGAAATCGGTCAAAACCGAACCGAAAAAACCGAAACCGAACCGGCGGTTGCGGTTTTTGATTTTTAAAAACCGAGACTTTCGGTTCCGATTCCGGTTATCGGTTAAAACCGAACCGGCTAAAACCGAACCGAATCGATTATTAAAATAAATAAATAAATATATAATTTATATGCATTTATATAATATATATGTATTTTTAAATTACTATTTACTACTACTAGTAAGGATAACAAAATAAATGGATGCAGTCAACATTTACTAAAACAAAGTTCTCATCCTCAAACTTCTCTTAATTAACCAAAGATTTGCAGTCCCTTTTTCTCTTACTCTCTCAACTGCTTTCCTATATCATAAGGTATTTCATTCTTTCTTTATTTATTTTTTTAAGATTTTTCATTTGTTAATATGTTATCTTCTTGTTTCTTAGTTCCAATCTTGGTGTGTTACTAATCTTGATTTCCATCTTCATGCATGTGTCTCTTTACAGAACAATGTTTTCTGGTAGTTTGCAATTTGCCTATGTCAGACTTCGTATACTTGATATTTAAAATCTTATAATATATTTATAATTTTTTTGTTCGGTTTTGTAACCGAAATCGAACCGTTAAAAACCGAACCGAGCTTTTTAAAACCGAAACCGAAACTGACGGTTCGGTTGCGGTTTCGGTTTTCAATTTTTAAAACCGAATACATGCGGTTTCGGGTTCGGTTTCCGGACAAAACCGCCCCGAACCGAACCGTGCTCTCCCCTAATGCTTAGGGTGTTAAAGGTAATTACCCATAACTGCATAAAGCAAACTCAAATTGCATATAGCATATAGTAGAGGTATGGTCTGCGTACATCTCACCCTCCCCAGACCCTGCTCCAGGCGGGATACACTGGTTATGTTTGGTTTGTTTTGGTTTTAACACCCTTTATCTCTTATTTGTCTTATCCAAATCCAACCTCCGTTTTGTCAATTATTACTTATATTATATTTAATTTAATATCACGGATTTTTTTTTAATATTTAAAATTATATTAGTTCATGAATTTTCTTAGCTTATAAATATATTTACTATTTTGTTTGAATAATATAAATATTCATTTTCAATATGTTAATCATAAATACTTATTAGATAAGATTATTTGTTTAATTTAATTACTTTTCATTTAACTTTTAAAAAATTAGGTACCATTTTTAGTAGCTGAGTTATTATTGAATTAATTTTCTTTAAAATTAGCGGATAACTTATTATTTAATAATAAATAATACTTTATTAATTATTTTTTATAAATAATTAAAAGAGGATAAATCTATGTACGATTTATACAATTTCATTCTCATATTAATTATATTTTGTATTAATTTGGATTTTTATAAGATTATCTTTAATCTTATTATAGGAAATATACGCCTCTCTTTTTTCTCTCTGTAAAACCCTAAATTCCTAATTTGATTAGGGGCTATCATCAACCGTTTTGGTCGATGATAAGCCCCCTTATTATTGTTTTTGATTGATTTTTTTTTGTTTAATAAAAACCTTTCTCCTTCTTGTTGGGAGTATTTTCTACCCTGTAATTGGGTTTTCTCTACCTTTTTTTGGGGTTGTTTTGTGTTCTTTGTCTCTCTTGCGAGAGTTTGGTTTGTGCTTTCATGTTCGAGATAGCAGATCCTCAGGATATTCATAAGAATGATTCATTAATAAAAGTTTGTATGGTATCGCAGTTTTGGTCGATTTTTCGGATATGTTCTGACAAATCATGTATGTATAATCGTCACGGCTACACAAATTCGTTAGATTATCACTTCAAAAATGTTGTATATCTTAGCAACACGAGTGAGTAGGGTTGTTCACGAACCGAGCCGAGCTTTGACAAACGAGCCGAACTTTGACCTTAACGAACCGAGCCGAGTTTTAATCTTAACGAACCGAGCTGATTTCTTAATGAACCGAGCCGAACTCGAGTTGTTCACGAACTGCCTCGAACCGAGCCGAGCTCGATCCGAGCTCGAGCTGTTCGCGAGCAATTAATTTGGTTGGAGATCTTAGTAGATCACTACTATTCTAACTATAGTATACTATTCTAACTATAGTACTAGTAACTAGTGCTTTGTCACAGATTATTATTTCTATTTTTTAAAAAATATTTCTCGACGATCCAACCGTACGGATGTCAAGATATATCTAATTTAGTGATAGTCCCAAATTTTCAAAAAATAAAAAATTAATTTGGTTGGAGATCTTAGTAGATCACTACTAATTTAACTAGTACCAGTAACTAGTGCTTTGTCACGAATTGTTGTTTCTATTTTTTTAAAAAATATTTTTCGACGATCCAACTGTACGGATGTCAAGATATATCTAATTTAGTGATATTCCCAAATTTTCAAAAAATAAAAAATTAATTTGGTTGGAGATCTTAGTAGATCAGTACTAATTTAACTAGTACTAGTACTAGTAACTAGTGCTAGTACTAGTAACTAGTGCTTTGTCACGAATTGTTGTTTCTATGTTTTAAAAAATATTTCTCGACGATCCAACCGTATGGATGTCAAGATATATCTAATTTTGTGATATTCCCAAATTTTCAAAAAATAAAAATTAATTTGGTTGGAGATAAAAAAATAAAAAGTAAAAATTTTGATTTTTTTCGAGCTTTAACGAGCCAACGAGCCGAGCTCGAGCCGAGCCGATCTTGAGCCAAACTGAACCGAGCTCTTATCGAGCTGAGCTTAATGAACAAAAATCTTGTTCGAGCTCGAGCCGAACCGAGCCGAGCTCGAGCTGTTCGTTAAAAGCTCTGTTCATTTACAGCTCTACGAGTGAGAGATGCGCCACAATGGAAGATCTACTAGACGATGATAATTTTAGTGAAGGACTTCTTGATTTGATCTTTGTAATGTATTGAATTTTGATTATTATTATTATTGTAGATGTCGTATGACTTATGATTAATGAATCGTTTAACCTTCTAAAAAAGACTAACTTAGAACATCTCCAATGCTACACACCTATTAGCTAAAATTGATGACATAGCATAATTTTTAGATAATATGTATATTTTTTCTTCTCCAACCATACTTTCTGTTAGGTAAATTTTTAGATAATCATCTTGACATCCTCTATATTTGGAGGACATCTATAATTCATTATCTCCACTTATATCGTGACACATCATCGATCTTATTTACTTATATATATATATATATATATATATATATATATATATATAATTAAAATATTAATAAAATACTATTTTTAAAATATAGCTATTCATTATAGCTAATACCATTGAAGTAAAACATCTTACAGTTCAACAAACTTTTTAATAGTCATTATATAGCTAATGATTTTGGGTAATACCGTGGAGATACTCTTACAAGCTTGACTTTATACTTTCCTTTTTTATATTACAAGGGATATCAGCAGGCTGGCTACCACTCTCCTCAAATCATTACCAAACCATACTTCACAACATTATATATATCCTGTCAAACCAACAATGGATCTCATGTTCTATCCTTCTCTGTATTATTTGTCGTCGCAATTATCGAAATTATAGCCATTTATACTTGTACTAGTATTGATTTAGTTAGCACATTGTGACAGGCAGCCACATTGTGTAAGTAAATGAAGGGGAAAGCATATAATTCAAGAAATATGGGGCGTGCCATCGATCATCAAAATCTGACTCGGTTCGAGAAGGCCACATTCGGGTTGTTGTAGGTGTTAGGCAGCCGTCATTGATTGGTAGGCAGCAGTTTTTCTTGCCAAACTCTCACCAAACATCCTCACCAACCTTCTCTTCACCTACCCCCCACCTACCACATTTCTATCACCTATAAATAACCCTCTCCTCCTTCATTATCAAACACACCAAAATTCTCTCTTCTCTCTTTATAGCTGCTAGATAGTCCGTCTAGTAGGGAAGCCGGTTTAGCCCGCTTTCAGGAAGTGTCGGGATAGAAGGTCCTCGTGCCTAAACTATTCCTTAGGGTACTTGGGTCTGACTGCAGCCATCGGAGGTGGTCCCGCTGCAGGGGTCTTTCTATCAGGTTGTGTGGCACTATCCGGGTTGGGAAAGGGATAGAAGGAAAGGTTGTCGGGAAACAGTGATAGGGGAGGTTTTGAGATAAACACTTCAGTGAGTTGGGGATATACATAATAGGTATTGTAGGGCTACATTTTTGTATGAAATTCAAGGGGCCGGATACCCGGATATTGTAATCTTTTTTATCTAGTATGAAGTTGTTGCTCTTATGGATGTAGGCTGGGCCGAACCACGTTAAATCTCTTGTCTCTTTTACTATATGGTTTGTTGCTTCATTACCATCACGTATATTTGTGGGATCTAAGCACACATATTTACCAAATCGCTTTCGCATTCGCTGGGAATCGGGCAGATTCCTAACAGTTGGCATCAGAGCTAGTTGTGTCTAAATTATTGGTGCCGAAGGAAAGTCGTTAAGAAAAGTGGTTGTCTAATTTGGCACCATTTTGACGAAAGTGCTCCCATTGTTTCTTACACTTACCTGGCCAATTGATTTAGTTGTTTGGATTGGTTTGTGTGTGCAAACGGAGATCATGTCAAGTATTGGAGGATTCAAGGTGACTCCATATGATGGTAAAGGAAGTTTTGCTCTTTGGCAGAGAAGGGTAAAGGATATCCTAACCCAACAGAAGCTAGCAAGGGCTTTGAAGGGGAAGGAGGGAAAACCAACAAAGATGAGCGATGAAGATTGGGAGGATGCTGAGTCGCAATGCATGAGTACCATCAGACTATGTATTACTGATAACATTATCAATAATGTTGTTGACGAAAGCATGTCGAAGGAATTATGGTCAAAGTTGGAGACATTGTATCTCGGGAAGAACTTGACTACAAAGTTAAATCTGAAGCGCGAGTTATACAAGCTGAAGATGGCAGCTCAAGGCAATGTTATTGAGCACATGAATGTGTTTAATAGTATTGTTGATCAACTTGAAAAGGTTGATGTAAAATTGGAGGAAGAAGATAAGGCCTTTATTCTTCTTACTTCGCTTCCGGAGTCATTCGATCATTTGGTCACAACCATTTTGTACGGAAAGGACACGTTAAAAATGGAGTAGGTTCAGTCAGCACTTTTGTCAAATGCTGGAAGGAAGAACCAGGATGGTGACAAGGATGACAGTTTTGGCTTTGCGTAGTCAAAATAATAGAGGAAGGGGTGCTATGAGAGGATCTACCAATAGCAGAGGTAAATCCAGATACAGTGAAAAGGGCATGCAGTGCTTTGGTTGCAAGGAGTGGGGTCATATTAGGCCGAATTGTCCACTTAATAAGAAGGATCCATATGCATCATTGGCTGTGGTTACTCTCGATTGCGAAGATGTTTGCACCATCTTCAATCGAGGCACTAGTTCTCCAGGAGAATGGATATTAGACTCAGGGTCATCTTACCATGTATGTTCCGAGAGGGGGCATTTTGACAAATTCCAAGATACAAAGAATGAAACAGTTTCTTTGGCTGATGGATCTACTTGTGAGATCAAGGGGATTGGAATTGTGAAAATCAAAATGTTCGATGGAATAGTCCGCAGCTTGAACGGAGTAAGATATGTGCCTAAGCTGAGGAAGAATCTAATATCTATCGGTCGGTTAGCTTCAGAAGGCTACAGATGCTCTGTAGTAGGGGGAGCTATGAATATCAAAAGAGGCCGTGTGGTTCGGATGAAGGGAGAGCTATGTGGGGGAATATATCGTCTGATTAGTACGTGGCCAGAACGTACTTGAACTTCGAAAATCTGGTTATCTCGTGCACGAGGGAAGATTGACTTGAAGGATACTGCTGCGGTTGTATTGCCTTCCAGTCTAGACGATGGTGCAAAGACTGCTGGGATGGATGCTTGGTCGAAGGGCTTCCACGAAATCAACGAGTAGTTGGTGTGTTGTAGCTGTATATGGGCATCGATCAACACGAATCAAGTGAGCAGTGAACCATGCAACAGATTGATTTGTTTGATATGCAGTTGGGGAGTAAATGAAAGATCGATGGTCACACTTGTGTGTGTGATGGACTACATATGGGATTGGCCGACGTGAATCAAGTGAGTATGTGTGTATACAACAGATTGCTTCACATGTATGTAGTTGGACAAATAGAGGTCAATGGTACACTTGTGCGTATAGCAAGTGGCCATTCGAGAATGAATGTGCAAACTAGGGTATAGTTTGGAGTCTTGGACTCGGGGGGAGTTTTGTCGTAGGGAATGATACGGATCAAGGAAAAGTTGGAGTTGTTCCAACAGGGCGCAGGTATGGAGTGCAAGTGAAGAGCTGTGAGTTTGGAAAGAGGGGGAGATTGTTAGGCAGCCGTCATTGATTGTTAGGCAGCAGTTTTTCTTGCCAAACTCTCACCAAACATCCTCACCAACCTTCTCTTCACCTACCCCCCACCTACCACATTTCTATCACCTATAAATAACCCTCTCCTCTTTCATTATCAAACACACCAAAATTCTCTCTTGTCTCTCTATAGCTGCTAGATAGTCCGTCTAGTAGGGGAGCCGGTTTAGCCCGCTTTCAGGAAGTGTCGGGATAGAAGGTCCTCGTGCCTAAACTATTCCTTAAGGTACTTGGGTCTGACTGCAGCCATCGGTGGTGGTCCCGCTGCAGGGGTCTTTCTATCAGGTTGTGTGGCACTGTCCGGGTTGGGAAAGGGAGAGAAGGAAAAGTTGTCGGGAAACAGTGATAGGGGGAGTTTTTGAGATAAACACTTCAGTGAGTAAAGGATATACATAATAGGTATTGTAGGGCTGAATTTTTGTATGAAATTCAAGGGGCCGGATACCCAGATATTGTAATCTCTTTTATCTAGTGTGAAGTTGTTGCTCTTGTGGATGTAGGCTGGGCCGAACCACGTTAAATCTCTTGTCTCTTTTACTGTATTGTTGCTTTGTTGCTTCATTACTATCACGTATATTTGTGGGATCTAAGCACAAATATTTACCAAATCGCTTCCGTATTCGCCGGGAATCGGGACAGTAGGGAAGGTGGAAACTTAAGTGGTGTTTTTAGAGATGGAAGCTAATTATTTAAATCATCCACTGTTGGAGAAACTGTTAAGGTTAACAGGGGAAGAATATGGATATTCATATCAAGGGGATTTGAGAATTGCTTGTGACATTCATTTGTTTCAATAATTTCTTCAACTTCTCAGTACTGGGAATCCTTCTGCGCATTACATGGATCTTCCTGATCTTATTTCTAATTTCAATTTCCAATGCAGTAACTAGCTAGTGCCATGATATTAGATGGGGCTGTGTTATGTACTATTGTTTGGCTTTATTAACACCAGGCTCTGAACTTCTGCGTGCATTTTCATTTTCGGACTTGACGAAACAATGTTTTGATCAATCTGGTTTTGTTTACAGTTTATATACAGTTTATATCTTATATCCACATGGAATCAATTGACATAAATATGTTGCTAGAGCCCAACAAGGAAGTGGACCTGGACTAGGGAATGGGCCTGGACTAATAACGTATGCAAGAAAATCAAAGAAGGGCAAAACAGTATCAGCAAAGACAGGAGGGTAAAATGGGAAGTTCACAAGAAAAGGGAACATCAGCTAAAAAGGGGAAAGAGCTAGGGTTAGGTTGATTATTATGAGATTATTGTATTGAGTGGCCGTAAGTCTGGAGAGTGCCATCCTCTCGAAAGTGTGGCTGGATTCATTTGTAATTGCTACTCCCTGTAATTTACATCTGATCCATATTTATCCCTTTAATCACATTTTAGTTGCCAAAGCAGTTCAAATATATACGTCTTTCGTATTTAGATTTAATTTGTTGCAAGAGTCTCTAGCAAAAGTGGTATCAGAGCTCTTTTTGATCCATGGCGCAAGATCGAACGGACAGCGAACGATTGAACGAACTGGAGGAACGGCTAGAGATCAGTCACCAAGAGATCAGGGAGACAATGAAACAGGAGGTGGCGGCGATGCAACAGGTCCTTGTGAATCGTCTAAACACCATGTTCGAAGATATTGTAAGGCAACAGGATGAGAAGTTAGCAGCTGTAGCGACCAAGCTAGAAGGGAGAATTACCAGAGCTCGAGATACCCAAGAGTCCGTCATCTCATCGATGAGAGACGAACAACTCAAATTCCAATCGGACATCCGATCTACATTAACCTCCCTCCAATCAAGCCATGGTAAACCTCCGGTGATAGTTCATGTGGATGAAGGGTTTGGCGAAGGAAGTAGTACGGCGGCGGGGAAGAAGAAGGTAGGGTTTGATGGAGGCGGGTCGGGTCAAGGAAACGGGTCTGGACTCGGGTCGGGTCAGGGTTATGGAAACGGGTTTGGAGTCGGGTCGGGTTCAGGAGGTGGACCGGGTGGGTTTGGAAATGGAAGAAGTGCCTGGAGACACAAGAAACTCGACATGCCACTGTTTGATGGCAACAACCCAGACGGGTGGATTCTTCGAGCTGAACGGTTCTTTGATTTTTACAATCTAACGGAGCAGGAAAAAGTGGAGGCCACAGTGGTGGCACTGGAAGGCTCAGCTCTATTATGGTTCCAGTGGGAACATCGACGGAGGCCAATAGAGAGATGGGACCAAGTGAAAGGATTGCTCAGACGCCAATTCCGTTCACAATCTACAGGAACTCTGCAAGAACAATGGCTCGCACATAGGCAGGGAGGTAATGTCACTGATTATAGGCTTAAGTTTATTGAATTATTAGCGCCCTTGGAGAATGTTTCGGAGGAATTAACTCTAGGCCAGTTTTTAAATGGGCTGCGTGAGGATATTAAGGCTGAAGTAAGGCTATTAGGACCTGTCACCATTGACCATGCGATGGAATTAGCACAGATGGTGGAGGAAAAGTTGAAGTATAGTAAGCAAAAAGGGGAGAGTAAAGGGGTTTTCAGTCCACTGAGTAAAATCAACAGTTGGGTGGGTCCGTCTATTGTTTCCCCACGTACGAGTTACTCTGCCAGTGCAAACTCATCACCAAAATCTCTGGGAGGGTTTTCTCAATCGGGTATGTCTACGGCAAGCAGCCCAGTGGCCAAATCGACAGGAGAATTACGAAGGCTCAGTGACAAGGAATTGCAGGAGAAACGAGCCAAAGGGTTGTGTTTTAAATGTGATGGGAAGTGGAATATTGGACACAAATGCCAGCATCGTGAACTGAGTGTCTTGCTTACCCAGGATGATGGAAGCATAGAGGATGATTTGGGGTCGGTGGAATCACAAGGGGAAGAAGAACAGAAGGGTGAGGAGAAACTTCAACCGAAGATATCCATGAATTCAGTCGTTGGCCTCACTAGCCCAAAGACGTTTAAACTCTGAGGGGAGGTGAATGGCAGTCCGGTTGTGGTGATGATAGATCCAGGCGCCACGCATAATTTCATAGCAAAACAGGCAGTAGAAGAGTTTGGACGCCATGTGCATCGTCAAAAAGTTTTGGGGTGTCATTAGGTACAGGGGAAACAGTGCATAGTCAAGGGGAATGCAAGTCCGTGATCTTGAAATTGCAAGAGCTTACAGTAATCGAAGATTTTCTGCCTATTGCCTTGGGTAATTCGGACCTGATTCTAGGCCTACAATGGTTGGAGAAGCTTGGTACTATGTCAACGAATTGGAAAACACAGACTATCAAATTTCAGCTCGGGACAGAGTGGATAACATTAAAAGGGGATCCATCCCTGGGGCGCACGAGAATCAGCCTCAAAGCCATGATAAAAACCTTGAAGAAAGAAAAACATGGATTCTTGGTGGAATTTAATTACTTGGGCGCGGAAAAAGGACAGGAAAAGGAGGTGGAGGGGAACCAGGTACCAGAATTTTTAGCCCCGTTAGTTCAGAATTACCAGGATGTTTTCTCTATGCCAACTGGGTTGCCTCCAGTTCGACACCAGGATCACAGTATTGTTCTCAAAGAGGGTACCGACCCCGTAAATGTTCGACCCTACAGATATCCACAAGTTCAGAAGGGGGAAATAGAACGGTTAGTGAGAGATATGCTTACTGCAGGAATTATTCGACCCTCCAACAGCCCTTATTCAAGCCCAGTGCTTCTAGTCAAAAAAAAGGACGGCTCGTGGCGCTTTTGCGTTGATTATCGAGCCTTAAATAAGGCCACAATCCCAAACAAGTATCCCATACCTATGGTGGATGAGCTACACGGGTCGACAGTATTCACGAAACTCGACTTGAAATCCGGTTACCACCAAGTGAGAGTTAAAAGCGGGGATGTGGCTAAGACGGCCTTTCGGACCCATGAGGGTCACTATGAATTCCTAGTCATGCCGTTCGGTCTAACCAATGCGCCGGCTACGTTTCAAGCCATCATGAACGATGTATTCCGCCCTTATCTCCGAAGGTTTGTTCTCGTCTTCTTTGACGATATATTAATTCATAGCTCATCTCGGGAAGAGCATGTGAAGCATGTCGAAGTAGTGTTAGGATTATTACGAGAGCAGAGTTTGTATGCTAATAGCAAAAAGTGCGAATTCGGAAGGCTTGAGGTGGCATATTTGGGTCACAAGATTTCGTCTACAGGAGTGGCAGTCGATCCTGCTAAAGTACAGGCCTTATTAGATTGGCCTCTGCCCCGCAATATTAGGGATCTCCGAGGGTTTCTGGGCTTATCAGGGTATTATCGAAAATTCATACGCGATTATGCTAAGACAGCGTTTCCTTTGACTGAGCAACTTAAAAAAGATTGTTATGGGTGGACTGAAGAGGCAACGAAGGCGTTTGAGCAGTTAAAGCTGGCTTTGGTTAATGCTCCGGTGTTAGCAATGCCCAATTTCAACCTCCCATTCATTTTGGAGGCAGACGCCTCGGGGTATGGTCTAGGAGCTGTATTATTACAAGGAGGACACCCCATAGCCTATTTTAGCAAGACTTTGGGATCACGAGCTCGCCTTAAACCCATCTACGAGAAAGAACTTATGGCAATAGTCCTTGCGGTGCAAAAATGGCGATCCTATCTGTTGGGGCATCCATTTGTGATTCGAACGGACCAAAGAAGCTTAAAATTCTTGTTAGAACAGCGTGAGGTGGGTGTGGAATACCAGAAATGGGTCTATAAACTTTTGGGGTACCATTTTCGTATCGAATTTAAACCGGGAAAAACCAACAAAGTGGCTGATGCGTTATCACGCATGGAACCCGAGAAGGTAGAGCTTGGCACCATGATATCAGTAGGGGGAGTCGAATGGGGTGAAATTGTAAAACTGATCGAGCGAGATGCATTCCTACAACAGCTTAAGGCTGATCTTCTATCAGGGAAACCGTGTCCAAAAGGATACGAAGTGGAACAGGGCATAGTTCGCTACAAGGGGAGGTTGGTGGTACCTGCTAAGTCAAAACTGGTAGATCTGTTACTAGGTGAATATCACGATTCACCGATCGGGGGACATTCTGGAGAATACAAGACATATCAGCGTCTTGCGAAGGAATGGTACTGGGTGGCCATGCGGAAGTCCGTAGCAAAACACATTAAAGAGTGTACCACATGTCAACAACAGAAGCACTCGACCCTCACCCCTGCTGGGTTCTTGCAGCCATTGCCAATCCCCACCCGAATATGGGAGGATGTCTCGTTAGATTTCGTTGAGGGATTACCCAAGTCCTTTGGGATTGACACAGTTCTTGTGGTGGTTGACAGGCTCTCGAAATATGCTCATTTCATCGGGTTAAGTCATCCGTTCTCAGCTCCTACGGTGGCACATGTATTTATCAAGGAGGTAGTAAGGCTGCACGGATATCCTTCCACCATAGTGTCCGACCGAGACCGAATTTTCATGAGTTTATTCTGGAAAGAATTATTCCGAGTGCAAGGTACTGGGTTGCATCGCAGTTCTGCATACCACCCCCAGTCGGACGGCCAAACGGAGGTGGTAAATAAGACACTAGAAGGTTATTTACGTTGTTTCATTCAAGGAAAACCACGAGGATGGGCTCGGTGGCTGCCATGGGCAGAATATTGGTACAATACTTCCACGCAAGCTTCAACAAAATACTCTCCTTTCGAGATTGTCTATGGACGAGAGCCCCCCCGTTTAGTTCGGTTCACTGGAAGCAGCACTGGGGTGGCATCCTTAGAAGAACAATTGATGGAGAGGGATGCGGTTCTGGATGATCTTAAAACAAATTTGTTGACAGCCCAACAGCGAATGCGGAGCTATGAAAACAGCCACAGAAGGGATGTTGAGTTTCAAGAAGGGGATTCTGTGTTTTTAAAACTGCAACCTTATCGTCAAACATCTCTTGCAGGCCGAGCAAATGAGAAGCTATCACCCAGATTCTATGGACCCTTCACAGTGCACAGTCGTGTGGGCAAAGTGGCCTATCGTTTGAACCTGCCATCAACTGCCAAGATTCATAACGTGTTTCACATTTCCCAACTAAAGAAAGCAGTCGGGCAAGCTCCAGTGTCGCCAGTTTTTCCAGCTCACATAACTACAGAGTTGGTTTTTTCAGCTGAACCAGAGTCCTTGTTGGACGTTCGCAATAGGGAGCAAGACACTCACACTGTTATGGAGGTCTTAATTAAATGGAAGAATTCACCATCTTGGGAGGCCACTTGGGAAGAATATGAAGCTCTGTGCCTACGCTTTCCCGATTTTCACCTTGAGGACAAGGTGACTCTCTGGGCCCGGGGTAATGCTAGAGCCCAACAAGGAAGTGGACCTGGACTAGGGAATGGGCCTGGACTAATAACGTATGCAAGAAAATCAAAGAAGGGCAAAACAGTATCAACAAAGACAGGAGGGTAAAATGGGAAGTTCACAAGAAAAGGGAACATCAGCTAAAAAGGGGAAAGAGATAGGGTTAGGTTGATTATTATGAGATTATTGTATTGAGTGGCCGTAAGTCTGGAGAGTGCCATCCTCTCGAAAGTGTGGCTGGATTCATTTGTAATTGCTACTCCCTGTAATTTACATCTGATCCATATTTATCCCTTTAATCACATTTTAGTTGCCAAAGCAGTTCAAATATATTCGTCTTTCGTATTTAGATTTAATTTGTTACAAGAGTCTCTAGCAAATGTTCCTTCTGTTTTCTCCAGATGTAAATCTTAAGTATCATTGGGCTAATTTAATACTTACAATCCCTTACTTCATATTATCAAATAGAGCAGCATCGTGTATAATATAGTAAGCACACACATTCATTTGTTACCCCAGAATCAGTATGTTTAAGAATATTAACTGCCTCGTAATGAATTCGAAACAAGAATAGCTGCAAATGCTCTCATAAGTCTCCTTATAAGTACACTAAAATCTAACTAAGCAAAGAGTAAGTAACTTTTATTTGAAAAATATGTAGCAGACAAATGTACCCTCCCACGCAAATTACTAAACACAATTTTAATCGAAAATCTAACGATGGCAGAGAGTGGAGAATCACTACAAATTTCTGGAACAATCTTGTTAAGTGACATAAAATTACCAAGAACAAAACAAAAAGAACTCACAGTAATTTGCCGGAAGTATTGAGAGTAGAAAGTCTGAAAAAACAAGATCTCCGATAAACTATTACATTATGGAAGTAATTTTGATGTCATGATAAAGGATTAACAGTCTCAAAAATCAAACTTGTAAAGATATCGAATCCAACTGTTAGGACTAGCTCCGAATCCTTTGACTGCTCAATTTCAATATCCTTTGTAGGAGTGTGTTCCTCTCCCTCTTTACAATAGTCCAACATCTTCATCTCTCAACCCGTTTTCAATGTCATTGGATGCATTTTCGGCCTGCTTCTCCAGCTCAACTGCCCAACTGTATATCACCATTCCGACAACAGCAATTACCATGCCTATTATGTTCTTAAAAGTCATCTTCGAATCAAATAATAGCCATCCTAATGTGAGAACACATACTGTTTTCATATGACCGAGAACCTGGAAGGAAACAGCTGAAAAGCGCCCGATGCAGAGGTACTGACTTATGTTGCAGAAGACTGCTAAGAAACATGAAAAGAGTAGAAACAGCTGCATAATTTGTTTGCCAAAAACATTTCATTATACATGTAATATTCATGTTGAAGGAATAGCCATAAATTTATTTCAGAGTGTAATATTGTCAGAGATAAGAGTGCTTACGATAACTCCATGAGAGAAGCTGTAGTTCAGAATATTGCTTCTACTAATATAGTAGTCAACAAAGGGGCCTAAGATTAACAGAGAGATAGCTTGGATTGGAGCTGTCTTGCTCAACAGTTCAAGAGACCCGATTGTGTATTTCTTCTGCAAGGAGCCAATAGACTGCATCAAAGAGAACAAAATTGTCAATCATTAAGGAAACAACGGAAAATAATCAATGATATAGATATCAACCAAAATTGAGCAGTTTGATGTTTTAGCATTATCTGAACTCCAAGGTACTATTAGAACTAAACTAAAGTCTTATTTTCGAAACAAAAGAAATTGGGAGTTGTAATTTATACTGGATTAACTAATCAACCACATATACCAACTAAATTTATTTATTCAGGCAGAAGTCAGAACAAACTATAAATTTAACTTTTTAGTAAATGAACAAGAACTTTGCATTTTTATGTACCCAAAATGTATGTCTGATCTGTGAATAGACGTGTTTGATAGATATCTGAACGCAGTCATGGAAAACAGGAGTAACATGCAGTGAATATGCAAGGTCTTCATGGTTTAATGATACTAACATAACTACAAAATAGTCCCGAGTAAGATTACAGTATGCCCTCACAATTTGTTGAAAGGATGTTGACAGAACTGCTACACAAGCACATAGAAAGCCTTTGGCATGAACCTTGACATCCGTCACAGTGCAAACACCCACACCTATTACAACAATTTTAACTTCCCTTGGGTAGTTCCTGTTACGAAGGATCCATTCCATCACACAGATAACGGGAATCATGCTCAGTTTTGAGATCTACAACAAAATTGTCATGATCAGCTGACTACAAAGGTCAAAGGAGCAATAAAATAAAAACATAAGAATGTATCATAAACAGAAGAAAAAAAAACTCATACAAATCCATGATTTTACTCAATTTAGCAGGTAAAAGATAATAGTATGGTCATCAAACGCGACGGGGAAATCCCAAGTATTCCGTTCAATAGTAATTCGTTTGATACTGCCAGTTTGTCTTATGCAACAGTTGTGCAACATCCACTCGCCACTCTACTTCTTGTATGATCTAAATAAAACAATACAACTCTTTACAGTTCCAAAAAATATTTCTACACCTGATCCCTTTATATATCAAAATCCTTCATGTTCATCCAACCTGAATGTAGGATTCCTAACTCCCACCATCCAGTGATGATAACTATCTCTACCACAACTGCATCAGATACTTTCTATATTGTATATGAGTACGAAGAACCACATCCTTATCATTTGGTTTTTCACTACCTAAGTAGAAGTTACTGATCCTCATTCACCACGGACAAGTTCAGTCAATCTGGTTACTAGTGGACCCTTATTCTAATAGTTTGGTGAGTCAATAGAAAAGTATCAAATATGAACCCAGTTCCTATTATTCTTATGTAGCAAGTGTTCTGTGATAATTTTACTTGGTTTCTTTCACTAGATGGAACATTACACCTCAGCACGTAGGGTCTTAATCGTCTCCTGTATAGATTAAAATACGTCAAACCGATAAATATGATAAAAAACAATTAACATAGATGACAAAAATATTGTATACTCACGGCAATTGCTGCACTTTTCTTGCCAATATAAGTCACCCCATCATGGTTCTTTGTATGCAGATGCTCAAACACCTCAGTGGGGCTCGGCTTTCTTTTCCACTTTTCTGCCTGCATAAAACAGTACCATTGCAATATTAAAAAGATGAAATACAAAATTTAGCCATCTATTTAATAATCTGTACAATAGTGCATCCACTAGCTTACTAAACGAGCTGTATGTGTTTGGCCAGAAGCTGAGCCACCAGTGTGTGTCGCAGGGTAGTCCCCATGGTCAACTCCACCCCTACGATTCTGCCTCTTTTTTTAGATTTTTCTTGACATTCTGGGGTTTTCCAATCCTCAATCCAACTCAGCCACACATCTTTTCCAATTCTATTGTTCATCTCAGGTGGTTCTGTTTCCCAATGTGCACAAGCTCTACTAGGCAAATCTTTGTAGCGGATTGCAGCATTTTTTAGAAATGCTTTGTACATTATGTTGTCTGGTAGTTTCCATACAAACCATTTCTACGAATTGAAAAACGAAGCAAAAATTAGAGTAAACCTATAAGGCTTGTGGCTGACATAATCACATATATTGCAATACATCTTAAATTCCAAATATGGTTTGATGAACTTAAAAATACTAAGAAATAAATACCACAATTTATACATAAATATTTGTTTCTTCAATGTGTTCCAGATTTGAAATAATAATCTCTTCCAAAAAGACAAGTTTTATCTCCATCTCTAGTTACCAAGCAGATTGAGATACTTAAATATTTGAACTTAAATATCAGGATGTACTTTCGTCAAAAAAAAAAAAAAAAAAATCAGGATGTACTTGCTTTTAAAGTAATTATGTGCTACGCTGTTTCCTTTTTTCAATAGTTTTGGTAAGGTTAACCAGAGAATAAAAACCTGGAGATTTGGGACTGGATTCGCGTGGGTTTAGTCCCTTTATCATCACATGTTATTGCCTATAAACTTGAAGACAAAACTGTGTCATTACCTTACCTTTAACAAGGCTCAAAAATAAAAGAGTTTTATATCAAACGAATCACTTATCTCATTAAAAAGTATCAAGTAGCTCCTCAGTCTTTACGGGGACTCATTTAAACCATTAAACTAAGAAATATATTATTTGCCCCCTGCATTCACAAAAATAATACAAAAAATAATAAAAAGAAAATACTGAGATCAGTGGCCCGTTTGATATAAAAACAATAGTCATTATGTCATACCTAAAAGCTGATTAGTCCCACGTATGAGTTTCTTTTTATTCCTTTTTTGGTAAGTTGATTACAAAATAGAATGTAATATATCTGATAAAAGAATCTATAAAATCATTTATAATTCGTGTCAAGAATCTGTCACAAATAATTCATTTATATTTTAAGACACTTCAAAGGCGAAGTGCTTGTTTGACAATTCAAAGGATGAAAATTGCAATTCACTTCAATTCCACATGAAACTTCAAATAGAATTCACAATATAACATTATATGAACAAACGGATATTTCCTAGGTTAAAAGTCGCAGGCCTGTTAATTTACCTGCCTTTATTCTAATTATGAACCCTTTTTACTTCAAATATGTTCAAGTTAGATGCAATGTCACTAAATAATAAGTATATGCTCTGTTATAGAAATCGGCCGATTTTTGAAAAATCGCCGATAAATCGGCCAAAAATCGGTCAAAATTTTAGAACCGATTTGGCCGATTTTGCAAAAATCGCCGATAAATCGCCGATTTTTCAACCGAATCACCCGATAAATCGTAAATCGGTACCTCAACCGAATAGTTCCGATTTCCGAAATCTACAACACTGAGTATATGTAGTTTAAACTTTATTCACCTGAATGTAACAATCAATTGGACGGACCATATGCTTACGAAGTTTTTCGTTTACCTTTGACCTTTGAATTATGTACTTGTGATCAATAGCTTCAGATAAGTTCAAATTCTTATAGCAAGTCCAATAGATCCCTTATATGACCTCCTAACTCAAATTATAAGGGATAAAGTCTAAAATTGTGCTCCAAACAGTTGAAAAGTTAAGAGCATCATGTCATCCCTTATCTTTAAGAGCTCCCTTATTTCACTTTTATCAATAAAATAATATTTTCTCTCCTCTTTCCAATTATTTCCCTTTTTTTGTTCTTCCTTCCTTCCTTTTATTTATTATTTAATAATTATAAAGATCAAATATAAGTAAGTTTGTTGGAGTTGTCATATCTTATAATATCCTAAATCACTAAGAACCTAATATTTTATAATATTTATAAGAAAAACACAAGGAGGCTATTGGACTTGCTCTTATACCATGACCAGAGATTGCCTTGGTGTTAAATGTTCATGTTGGCATGTACCTAGAGTCCATTGCATTCTTCGTCTATTTGTTTATCAGTTTCCTCATACACAAGTTCTATGCAGGATGGAAAGGGATTACCAGATGGGCCTCCTGTTACTCTCTTCCAACCCTTCATTGTTAAAATTATTCGCCCATTCTATTCCTCTACTTCTATATACAAGCTTCTTAATCTTCTCGATCCATCTTCTTCACTGCGTGTGATCCGTCCTCTACTAATCCTTCACAAGTTCCATCCTATTCATTTGTATGAAAAAAAGGTGTGGAGTCTACTACAACGTAATAGTTAAAGTTAAAGCTATAAAATTATAGTGAAAATTCAACTTTTTTTCAATTTAACTTGAGTGGGTATGAAGGAAGGAAAAGGCACTGCTAAATATATGAACAAACAAACAAAGAAATTCAGACCGCAAGTACTTTCGGCAAGAATGTACGAGAGAGTTACTTTTTATTACCAAACAAACCAATTATAGCCAACATATCCCATTCGTAAAATAGGGATTCGGGAGGGAGTTATGTACACAAACCTTACCTAGTAGAGGTCGTTTCTGTAAGAGACTCCCGGATTGAACATCAAAATATCTCGATTTGAATGCAGTGCTTTGTCGATTTCTTTTACCTAAGCAAGAACATTATAATTTTGATTGCTGTTCCTTTCTGAATAACTATTGTTAGGAAGTGGGAAGAAAACCACTTTCTGACTCACACAGCTTAAATTTTTTGTAACCCTAAAAGAACTTGCATTTGTTGCCCGAACAATATTAGAAATTTCATCATCTAAACAAGAGAAATAAGTGAAAAATATAAAAATAATAATTCGTGGTCATATGTTTTCATGTTAACGGTTGTGGATTCGTACACATTCCTTGCAAGAAGAATTCAGTAAATATATTTGTTGTATTTCTGAACAAATGACTTGGTGACACAGGGACACAATTCAACTAAAAACGAAAAGAGCCTGTATTTATGCCACAAGCCTACTAGTATTTCATGTATGCATTGAATAAACAAGTCTTTTGTCCTCAGTCATATGTTATTGTTCCAATTGAATTGAGATAGACTATGCTCATCTCTGTATTGTCCAACTGTCATTTTTTATGCAGTTAAAAGAAGAGCTCCTCATGAATTCAAAATTGCTTGCTTGGAGGTAGTTCCATGTTACTCCCATATATGCAAAACTGTTGCTGATTTTAGAAGAGATCAAGTAATTAGATGTGATGACACAAGCTATTGGAAATGAGCATGTAAAATGTATTATCCTCATTGTGAGGACCTATTATGCTACTTGGACTAACTCGATTTCTTAAGTAGAGTACGCACCAATTAGTTATTGAGTTACTAGATGATAACCCGTGCGAAGCACGGGAATTTATATTAATTAATTACTAATTTTTTATTTAATTTAATATTTATAAAAATATATTATAAAATTATAAAAAGAACTATGTTATTTGCATAAAAAATTTATACGATTAACAAACTATAAACTTAGATTGTTTAATAGAAGTGCATGGAAAATTGGAAACACGTTTAAGTTGTTTTCATTGAAAATTATTTAAGATAATTGATCGTAATCTTTTTTTATTCTAAAGTTATAATAAAAAAATTACAATTAACAAACTATAAACTTAGATTGTTTAATAGAAGTACATGGAAACACGTTTCAGTTGTTTTCATTGAAAAATACTTAAGATAATTGATCGTATTCTTTTTTTATTCTAAAGTTATAATAAAAAAATTGCTAATACAATATAAGAATTATAATAATAATAAGATTTCAATTTTATTATGTTTTTTTTAAAATAACATATAATTGCAGGGAAAATTGTTCTAGAGTATTGTATACAAACATGTTCTAGTTGTTCTCTTTGAAAAAACTTTCGGAGAATTGATCGTATTATTTTTTAATTCTAAATTATGATAAAAATTTTTATTATAATTATAATAGGATTTCAATTTTTGTTTTTTTTAAAAATAACATAGAATATAAGGGAAATATGATTCTAGGGGTGAAACTAATTTTTTATTTAAAGTTGTAATAAAAGAATTATAATTATAATAGGAATTCTATTTTATTAAAAAAACAACATAGTAACAGAATTATAATAGAAATAGGATTGTAGGGGTGAAACCAAAATATAGTGCGAACCAAAAAGGAGTGAAACCAAAATATAGTGCGAACCAAAAAGTGGTACCGTTAAAAGGGTGTTTCGCTTATTAATAAAGGTTATAGATGCCAACTAAGTACAACATATTTTGAAAGATATAAAAGAGAAACAGTGTACATGTGAAATGCAAGGTGGGTAGTGTGTGCCAAAATAATGAAATACTATGATGCAAAAGGCTTATTTAACATTGCTTGACAGAAATTTATTATCTTAATAATTCACTTGATTACGCGGAAGTGTTCAACTATTTGCTTGCTTGCACAAACAACCAGAGAGACATACCTATATAGACATCTTCATATGGAATGTGATTTTTTCTTGTAACACATATTCTATATGCAATCTGGAAATCTATCGCATTGGAGAAACTCTTTAAATGTTAAAAATAGGAATATCTTTAGATGGAGCACACTACAAAACTGGTGGTGCATGTGCGTGACTCTGGCACTTTTAAGACTAAATTACTGAATAGTACATTTGAGACAGATGTGGTTCTCTAAATTTGCAGGATATAAGGGCATGCTTTCCATCTGACAGAAACCCATTTTATGCTGGTTTTGGAATCAGAGACACTGATGAGTTTAGATACCTTAAAGTAAGAATTCCAATAGGAAAAATCTTCATAATTAATCCCAAGGTACCCGTAACATATAAAAAGTATATAAATAAATTTTAAGGTGCAACTTTACCATCAAATACTGTACTTACTAGTTATCCTGAATTCATTAGGGTGAGGTTGTTGTGAATCGATGTGATAACCAATCATATACTTCCCTACATGATCTTGTAAATGGCATGTTTCCTCTCACACTCTCGTCCGAACAGGTTTGTGACTCTAGACTTTCATGTTTCCCTATCGTTATTTTTTTGGAAATTTATTTCATAGGAATATGTGTAACTTCACTCAAGACACATCGGCTAAGACACTGTTTTGTAATCTAGGATAGTGGCACAATATAGTCTCAGTTAAGAGTAGGTTAGTAGTGTAGTATGCTGTAGAGTGTATCAGGTTCTTATATTACATCATAGTGTACATATCAGGTTATTATATTGATTTGTGAAGGTTTCTACATATCAGGTTCTTATATTATGTCACTTGGATGTACCAGTACTTTAGTCTAATCTTAGTATAGTACCGTCAAGTCTATTTGGTTTGTTTGTCACTTGACTGCCTCATGTTCTACTTAGTAAGTTCTTCTTGGGGCTTGCAGGAAGATTTTAACTCGTGGAACTTTTGGAAATTGCCACCTCTTATTGCTTTGTGAAGGTGTCTACATATTGTTCTTAAACTTTTATGGCCCCCATGAACTATCAATATTCATGGCACAAAATTCATCTTTTTCAAAAGATGACCCAAACTGAGAACCAACTAAATGAAAGAACAGAGGCAAATATGAAGAAAGCTCAATTCTGGAAACAATTTACTACTCATGTGCAAGATTTAAAAAAGAAACAAGTTTGACTCCAAAATTTTAATCAAAACATAACATAACATAATCAATCGCAACCGACTCAATTCCTTTCTCTCGATCACTCTTTTATGCGTATATAATTCAGCAAACATAACATAATTCAATAGAAACACCCAATTCATCAAAAACAAAATTAAAACACAACCCAGTTTACTATCTTCAAATCCAAGCAAAACACAGTTCATCAAATTCAAATTAAACAAACCCCGATTCACATAACACGATTCCAAATTTAGAAAATCAAGCATAAGAGAAGAGTCAGACAACAAACATACCCCACATGAACAAGATGGGGCGTCCTAATTAGAGTAAAGCTTGAGACCCATTCCATCATGAATCTCATAATCACGAAGAGTGATATGATGCCAGCTACATACGAGCTACATTGGGGTGGTGTGAAAAAGAAACTTTCCTTCCGGAACTTGTGCCGCGGAGGGATGATTGATGAGGTTACCAGACATATCAAACATAATGCCAATCTCCGCTAGTATTGGATGACCCTGATGAAGCTTGAATGTCAAATTCACATCCACTCCAAGAGCTTTCTTCAACACCATCTGGAAATCTTTAATGTTGTGATACTCCCCAACATTAAAACCAGCCTCTTGAAGAATTCTCCTAATGTCAAGCTCCTTTCCATTGAAAAATGGAAGGGCTAAATCATACACCGTCCGAAAATAATCTGGTATCGCGAAGCCCAGGTGGTAGTTGACATGCTTAGCACACTGAGAAGCCCAGAATTCAGTGGCAGGGAGGGTAGGCTCAAACCAAATAGTTTCAAGATCAGCAACTTCCTGACCCCCAAGCTGTTTGCAGATATCCTGAGAATAAATTAACCAAAACATAATTGTGAATTAGAGAATTACAATCCACACACATACACAGCAATAATCACAGAATTTGACTAAATAAAAAGAGATGAAATTGATATTTAAGAGAGAGAGAGAGTATATAAAAGAAATAATAACCAAAACATAATTGTGAATTAGAGAATTACAATCCACACACATACACAGCAATAATCACAGAATTTGACTAAATAAAAAGAGATGAAATTGATATTTGAGAGAGAGAGAGTATATAAAAGAAATAATTACCAGTTCACATTGTTTCGATGCTCGCTTGAAATCTTGCTTTTGGGGATACATGTATGAACCGGAGGTGTTGCGGAAATGAGCTCCATAAAAAAGCATAGTACAAGCGGCCCACAACCCATGAATTTTTAGTACCCCTCTTATGGGGTTTGTTCCACTTCTTCTGGATTGGATTGGTAATGGGCTTTCTTGTTGATAAGTTGCCAATCTTAATTCCATACAAAGATCTACATTTATTTTTAATTAGGGGTTAATAAATAATAATTAGGATTTTGAAATAAGCTAATAACTAACTTTTCAAACAAAAATATAAATACAAGTATACAAGATTCACAAGTACGGACAAAAAATAAAAAAATATTTAACAATACTTACTGTCATGTGGGTGAACTGTAGTGGGGAGCATTACTGGGCCAAGTTGCTTGTAGTCCAGAATCAAAGCATCCTTTGGGGGCCCAGAAGATGGAAGGGGAGGGACTGGGAGGGCAGCAGTGATAGCTTTGTATGACAAAG
The DNA here is from genome assembly GCA_037693485.1 of Kitagawia praeruptora. Lineage (NCBI taxonomy): Eukaryota > Viridiplantae > Streptophyta > Magnoliopsida > Apiales > Apiaceae > Kitagawia > Kitagawia praeruptora. Next base: position 44,077,555 of record CM075344.1, on the reverse strand, counting down.
CTTGTGGGCAGCGGCGGTAAATGGCTAACAATTCAACAATTGAAAATGGAGTAGTTATTAAACAGCCGTTATATAACACCACACGTACTAAACACTAAATTAGTTAAAGTAAACATTCATCAAAACTAATACATAATATATGAACCAGTAAGAAAAGAGATTTTAAAGAGGAGTCATAGAATAAAAGGGCCAAGCCCAGCCATTACAACCAACCAGATAACCAGCTTAAACAGTAAGCCCACTAGACCCACTAGCACAAGACCCCCAAAAAGAAACACTACATCTTTCACTAGCCCAAATATCCAATTTCTTAACATACCCTGAGGTTATACTTGTCCTTTCGAACAGAGCCCAGTAACTTGAATCTTCCCCGCCTTCGAATTGAACCCGGCAAATGAACATATACTGATAAACAACCCAGAACCATGACTGTACTTCTCCATCACTCCCTCTCCTCTCTTCTCAATATTACTCACCCTAATTAAACCCAGCAATTGGAGACGTACCTCATTATATATAGTGCTCCGTAATAGAATCCTTTTCATACAGACCCCGTCACTCTGTATCTATAGACTAACAAATTAACTCTCTAGACAATTTACCCTCACTGATCTCTTTCTTTGATCTGAGCATGACTCTTGAGTTGGGCCTGGTGTTGAACTGCCTAATATTATCATTATTAATGTTAATTTTTTGCTTAAAATAAAATTTTTCTTTGCTTCCTTTTATCTCCCAAAATAAAGTTTTCTTACTTAGATTGTATTAATTGGCAATAAAAATATTTATCTTCTGAGTAGTCAAAATACCACTATATCTTTTTTTCCACCTGTTTGTTTCAGCTTTCACAGAGGTCCATGGTTTTTCCCACTATTCTGGGAGTTCCTCAAAATTTGCTTCCCATCCATGGATTGTCTTTTTTCGAAAAAAATAGTGATTTTATGTAGTGTGATTTAATGAGTTAACTAAGTGCATTGTGATATAGTTTGGCTAGGGACCAAGGCCATTTGGTCATTTTTGTTCACAGTTCGTGGGAATATAAAATGTATACGAAAACGACAACGAAGGTTCCTATAGTTGGTGTTAAGCAAGAGTGTTAGTAGAACCAAGTGAACATGTAACATCTGAAGTAACAAGAACATGAAAATCATAGAGGTCTAAAGATTCATCTATATAGTGCTCCGTAATAGTATCCTTTTCATACAGACCCCGTCACTCTGTATCTATAGACTAACAAATTAACTCTCTAGACAATTTACCCTCACTGATCTCTTTCTTTGATCTGAGCATGACTCTTGAGTTGGGCCTCGTGTTGAACTGCCTAATATTATCATTATTAATGTTATCTTTTTTTCCACCTGTTTGTTTCAGCTTTCACAGAGGTCCATGGTTTTTCCCACTATTCTGGGAGTTCCTCAAAATTTGCTTCCCATCCATGGATTGTCTTTTTTCGAAAAAAATAGTGATTTTATGTAGTGTGATTTGATGAGTTAACTAAGTGCATTGTGATATAGTTTGGCTTGGGACCAAGGTCATTTGGTCATTTTTGTTCACAGTGGGAATAAAAAATGTATACGAAAACGACAACGAAGGTTCCTATAGTTGGTGTTAAGCAAGAGTGTTAGTAGAACCAAGTAAACATGTAACATCTGAAGTAACAAGAACACGAAAATCATAGAGGTCTAAAGATTCAACTATACATACTAAACACCTTAAATGAAAAACATAGAGGTTAAGATGAAAAAGAAAATAACTTGTACGTACCAGCGTTGGATGTCCTTGGCGCCCATGATTGAGGTTGTGTGATGGAGATGGCTGATCGTCGCCTTGGCACACCTATTAAATATACAAAATGTGTTAAAACACAGCATATAGAAAGGGAGGGAAAAGAGAGAGAGGGGAATGGAGGGAGGGAGGGAGAGAGAGGACGGAGAGAGAAGAAGAAGGGGAGAGGGAGAGAGATCGAAAAGAGGATGGAGGGACGGGGAGAGAGAGAGAGACGCAAGAAGAAGAGAAGAAGAAGAGGAGGAGGAGATCCTGACATAGCAAACCAGAAAGGCCTTTCATGACTGACTGGAAATTGACAACGGTGGGAGAACTTGAAGAAGGCAACGTCCGAAACCTATCAAACCTATCAAAACAAGCTACAGGGTACTGTTGATATAAAGTTATCGTGAACAGTGTAGATAGGGGTAGGAAGGTTGAGTGACAAGACAAATTACAGTTGGATAATGAATAATAGTTGGGGACGTTTGTGCATTATAAATAAGAGAGAGAGATGGAGAGATAGGTTGGGAAGTATGATTTTGTGACAGATTGGGGAGTATGATTTGTGACAAGTATGTTGAAATTGTTGAAACATTCTAATTTAGTGAAAGGATGAGTTGGCCAGTCCATCAGAGTATCAAATATCAATGCTTGGCACTTGGCAGACTGCAAAAGTAAGCTGGGCAGACTGCAAAAGCACCATCCCCCTCTCTATATTTATTTATGTTTGCACAGATGTGTAGTTAAACGTCATGCAGTTATAGCACTGTTTTGTAGAAGTGGAATTAGGCCTTGTTTACGAACTTTGGGAATCAAAGTATGGACTTGTTTAAGCAGAATTTTGAAAATTGATCGCCGCTGCTGCATCTTACAAAACTATAAACATTTTCATAACTTTTTTCTCGGTTTGTTCAAGCGGAAAAAGATGAGGTTGGAAAGAAATGGAAAATTACATGCAGAACTGAAGGAGGAAGAGACAAGCAGTCACTGTTTTGTTCAATTCTTAATGAAACAGGCTGGGAGACTTGTAGCAACCATTGCTGGCTTGCTTAGTTATTTTCATCCTTAAATCTAGATTTATGATGGGCTTCTGGAGATTGAACCTAATTGTGCTTGTATGATTTAATTTGGAATTTTGGTAATCAAATTGAATAAACTACAGTGGTCTGCATATTTATCGAATATTCAATCTTAGATAGTAAATTAGTAACGATTGAGTACTCCGTCCTCTTTTTTGTTTTTGAAATTCGTAAAATTTCACTTAACCGAATTTCACTTGGGTTTGGCAATTGTTAAAGTTTCCATAACATGCTCAACTGGTCAGCCCTTTTGATGCACAACTTGATCAAAATTTAAATTTGAGTGAAATACTGAAATGCAGTATGTGTACCTGCATTTACCTCTTCTTGCACTATGTGTACACGAGCATCTCCAAGGGTATTAACTAAAATGGTTAGCTAAAATAATGTTTATGTAAAAATTGCTGAACTTATAAGGTGTTATACTCCAACGGGATTAGCTATAATGATTAGCTATGTTATAAAATAATTAGTTTTATTAATAAATATAAAGAAAAGTATATGAGATTGATGATGTGTCATGATATAAGTGGATAATGTGAATTTTAGATATTATCTTTAATTTATAAACATTAGCCAAATATAGAAGATGTGAAACCCATTATCTAAAAATTTACCTAACAGTGTGCATGGTTGGAGAAGAAAAAAAAATAACTATTAGCTAAAAATACTGCCACGTCACTATTATAGCTAACAGATTGTTAGCCTTGGAGATGCTCTTACCAAACTAGCAAAATGCATGCTAAGGTTTCCCAAAATCTAGCAAAGTGTGTATTTCCGTTAATTTTTTTCAACACCGTTAATTACAAGTGCTTAAACTACCAGAATGCCCTTCCTTTCCATATGCATACACAAGATCAAGAGATTGACAGAACCGGCAATTTCGTACACGACACGAAAATTACGTGTTTGGGTTGACCTTTGTGGTACACGAACACGAAAGTACACAGACACGAAATTACACGGATGAATTTAGTATCGGTTTTGGGTTTACCCTTGGGTACACGACACGAAACGAAAATACACGAAATAAATAAATATTTAAATAATTTTATTAAAATTACATGAATACATATTTTAAAATGATATTTTATATATAATCTTTACATAAGATAAATGCAAATTAGTTTCAAATTTTAGTTTCACAAGACTTAAGCACACTTCATTCCTTATGACATATTGGCTTAAGACTCGACTAGTAAAAAATTAATATTTAAATATTTTTATTTTTGTTCAAAAATTATACGAAACGTACACGAAATGAAGGTACACGAACACGAAACGAAACGAATCCTTAGCGGGTCGGTTTTGGATTTAGCATTACGTACACGAAACACGAAAGTACACGACACGAAAGTATACGAAACGAACGAATTGCCAGGTCTAGGGACTGTGCAGCTGTGCTATATACTTGTACAATTGTACTCTACTAAAATTAAAATGTGCTAAAACACGTATCGTTAAATAAATTAAATGATTGACCAAACTTCAATGAAATTTGACCAAATTTTGAGGAAACGGTTTTTTTAATATTTCAAAGTCCTCGGAAAAATTTCATAAATTTTAGAGTATTTTTTGATTTCAACATATTTTACGTTCAAATGTTAGAAAAATTAAACGATTGACCAAACTTCAATGAAATTTGACCAAATTTTGAGTAAGCGGTTTTTTTTAATATTTCAAAGTCCTCGGAAAAATTTCATAAATTTTAGAGCATTTTTTTACTTTATGGTATTTATTTGACGATGCGTGTTACGTGGTTATGCAATACTCGATCAGCAGTAATTGGGTTTGCCATGATCAGCAGTAATTGGAATGATGGAGTTAAGGTTAATTCTGATGCTGCTATATTCGAAAAATCTAATTGCTGCAGCCATGCTTTTGTAGCTAGAAATCATCACGGTTATTTAATAGAAGCAAAGTCGAAATGCCTCCCAGGTAATCCCTCTCCCGAGCTAGCTGAAGCTTATGGAGTTCGAGAGGCCTTAAGCTGGATCAAAGAGATGCCGTACTCGACTGTGGAGCTTGAAACAGACTGTCTTTAGATTGTTCAGTTTATCAAATCATCTGTTAAAAGTTCCTCGTATTTAGGCAGGGTTATTGAAGAGTGTAAGGCCTTGTTAGTGAGTTTAAAAGCCAAAAATGTGCTTATTAGATTTGTTAAACGTTCAGCGAATAGTGATAAGTGGATTTTATATCTACTTGGAGCATTCTAAATCGGCTTAAATTGATTGTCTTGGACTCAAGTTTCTTGTAGTTTTGATGTGTTTTGTTTAGTTGTGCAGATTTACGAGAATGTTGATTAAGGTTGATGCTTCTATCGTTTTTGGAGAATAAATTAATTAAAATTCGGATTTCTGAGACGGTTGCGCAGTCTACACTGTTTTGGACATATCTGGAGTTCTAGAAGTCCGTTTTCAGCGATCTTACTGCCCACGCGAAGCTTGGGAGATTTTCTATAACATGGAACAGGTGTTACAAGAGCAATTTGCGCGTGGTGGGCGCAGATTGCGCGAAGAACAGACTGCTGGGCGCAGGTTGCCCCTGAAAAATTCTGTCAGATTTCTAATTCACTGTTTTGGCCATATCTTGAGTTCTATAAGTCTGTTTTCAGCCCGTAAGCAGTCCACGCGAAGATAACGAGATTCTATATCATTCTAAAGTGGCCCAGATGTCCAAGCACAACTGGAAAGGTTCCGAAAAACAGAAGAAAAGAAGATACGAATTTTCCTTAATAAAACATATTCAATTTAGGAAACGTATTTTTGCAGAAATTCTATTATAATTCTGTTTTGGTATTTTCTTGCTGGGGAAGACTTTTAGAGCCTATATAAACACATCTAGATATAGTTTTTGGGGATCGAAAAATTATTGTATATAACTTGTATATTCTAGTATAGAGAGATTGGAGATAGCTATTCACTTTTCTTTGGAGATTGAAGATTTTTCTCTATTCTTTATAATATTATGTGTTCATATTATATCTCTTGCTTTATTAGTTTAATTATGTATGAGTAGATAATTAATCTAGGGTTAAGTAGAACCCTAGTTATGGTTGATGTGTGATTTTCCCAATTCCCCCAATTTGATTGTTTAATTGCTCTTGCTTATTGAGTTGTTTTAATTAGCAATTACAAATCAGACGTGATTATGTTTATTGTTTGAACCATTGTCTATTTATCAACGAGAGTTGGATTTAGATGGTTGTGATTTATCCAATGAGGACATGAACTTCTCCATGAGAATAGGTAGAACGGATTGTTAGGAAGTTAGGATGTTGTGATTAATGTCTCTAAATTGCATGATACCATGAGAATAGGCTTGATTGTATTTTAAGAGAAGCCATTAATACTCGAGAGAGGTTATTGGTAATTTATAGGGCGCATCTTTCCTTTTGAGTATTATACGATTGATTGGGGAGGGAATTCACGATTGCATTAATTCATGCTAGTGGGGACACTTAATTCTGGATGTTTTAGTTAATTGATTAATTGCATTAGTATAAAATTAGTTTAATAATCTTTGATATTTTATTGTGTTACTTGCTTGGCTGAATTGAATCGAGAACAATTGGTGATTGACACGTTTGTCTCTGTGGGATCGACTCTGACTTACCCTACTACATAGTTAGAAGGATTTGTTAGATATTATTATTTGATAGGCACGCGACAGCCTTGTCAAATAGAGTGTCTCATTTCCTAGCGAGACATAGCTGTTCAATAGCTGATCGTACTTGGAGAGTGGGGGATGTCCACTCCGAGTTCCATCATGTACTGTCGTATGATTTAAGAAGCTAATGAAATCGCTTATTCTTGTGGCAAAAAAAATATACAGAATTTACGAGTCTGATTATACCACATAGCACCTAAAAAGAATATTACTAGCTTATTTTTGTTCACGAGTCTGACATAGAATCCAGAACATTTACAGAAAGAAGTTCTTCTTCTATAATAGACCGACGAAACATAGTTTATAAATAATTTATAATTTGGTTCCTGCCTCAGGGAGGGTGAGATATGTTTCACTACCAAAGCTTATTAAAAAAATATTTTAGAAGTTCAGTGGTGATTTTCAAGGTTCTAACGTTTCTTGATTTGAGATTTCCAGCCAGAATCAGATCTAAGGAGATTAAAGTTTAGTCACAGTTATACAGTTTTGTTTGAATTTCAATATGTTACGTTATTAAGGTAATTTGCTGAGCACAACTCTAACCAAGGAGAGTTGAACGTATATGAGGCCTGGTGTCGTCCCTCTTCATAAAATACAAAAACCTTAATATGTTGCTGAAGAATTATCTCCCCTTCTATCCAGGTTCTTTTTATAAGCCAGCTCATTATAGCCCTCTAAAATCTTTTTATAAATTATAAGCCAGCTCATTATTGCCCTCTCAAAGCTTTTTATACCATGTTCTGATATGACAACTTTTTATAAACTAATCAGATGAATTTACATACTTTGTCCAAAGTTTTCGAAGTTGTGGAAATGCTATGTCTAGCCATGGCTTGGCACGACCATTAAAATGTATGACACCAGCACTTCCAGCATCAGCAATGCTTGTATTATCCTGATAACCAAGTCCTAGCATGTGCCAGAAGGGGTCAATAATTTTGACATGGCCATGGAAAGCTATTAAGCCTGGTGGTAAAGTTCCAAGTTGCCACAAACTTAGGTCTGATTTCAAGTTCTGCAACAGAATATATCAAGTCATGATACTTAGTTACTCCATGCAAGTGGATCTTAGAAAATTACACAATGTATTTGAGTGACGGATATAGTAGAGGAGTGATGTATTTATGTCTTAGCATCTGACACACTATCTTTCTTCATTTCAGCGACAAACTCATCTAAAGACTGTGGTATCTCATCTTCTCTTTTAATTTCATATAAGCTAGGTGGTTCTTCCAGAACATGATATGTGACTTCGGGAATCTATTGGAGAAAAATAAATAAATTAGCATGGAAACTGATTCCGCAATTTAATGGAAATGAGGGCAGGGATGCTACCTGGGAATGAAGGCTCTGTCCCAACATCCTTGGCGCTAATCTTTTACCCAAGCAACCTATCATTGAAATGGAAATAGATGAACTAGATATAACATGTACTCTATGAAATCATTGTGGTATCGGATGGACAATAAAAATAAGAATATAATGTTTGATATTATCGCTCTATAAATTATAAACAAAATGCTATTTATTAGCAGGAGTATCACTGTAGTAAACAATATTAACAAGGCTCTAATTTGTTGGATTAGATCAAATTAATTTAAACATCTCTAATTTCTACTGAATAAGCAACAAATTGCAACAAGTAAAACAAAAATATAAGCAAGAGCAGAATATCTGCTTATGAATGTATGTGTATGTACGGATAGATAAATGCATGATAGTATGCAAGGATATGAAGCTGCATTTTATATACTACGCAAATCTGAATAATCGTCCCTAGTTTCTCATAAATTTCAGTTCCTACGTATATGCAGCAATTGTTTGATCAGGCGCGACCGCCAATGACAAACAGAGAATTACCGCGAGGAGAGAGCTGTACTGGTTAGCTCATTTAGAAGAGAGATACTATAGGAGGGTTCGTTGAATATTGTATTGTGGTTTGAGGTTGTTATCACTTATCAGTTACCTAACTTGCCTTGCTTAGTTTTGAGGTTATATTTATTTCTCTGTATTCGAGAAGCTTATGTTAGAGATAAAAAAAATGCATAAATCAAAAAAAAAAAAAAAAAAAAACTTGAGGAGTGAACGGAACAGGATGTGTTAGGACTTAGGCGTCTTTGGATGCTACTCTGTTTCTTAATCTTTTTCAGATTTTTACTTTTGGTACTGTTCATTATAAGCAATTAACTATTAATTTATGCATAATTTTTAAGATAAAATATATTCATGAACGATTTTGTTTGCTTCGTATTTATGAGTACTTTAATACAGTGAAGTTTTTATATTTAATACTAACACGAAATTGAAAATATTAATAATCAAAAGTGTGTGTTGGCAAACGTGCCCAAAGTAAACAGAAAAAACATTTAGGAACGGATATAGTAATAATTTGAGGGTGAATTTGGTGCAGTAGAAAAATAGATGACATGGCGTTGTTAATTTGGTGCATTGCTTGGCTTTTCCAACACCTCAAACTCGTAATATTTTTAGAAAAGGAGAAATTAATATTGTCCATGATATTTCTATTAAAAAAAGAATTTTAGTTAGAAAATATAGAAACAATGACACGTTTTACCTGAAAAAGGTAATCGGTTAATTAATAATATTATAACATTATTAATTTATTTTATTAAATAGAAACGCCGGTGATATAATTGGAAAAAGAGAGATTTTTAGTTAGAGAAAATAGAAAGGTAACGTGAAGATGACATGATTATGTGAAAAAGGTAATTGATTAGTTTATAATAATTATAATTTAATTATGTTATTTTACTAAATAAAATTGTTCATAATTTTTAGAAAATGAGAAATTAATGTTTCCCGTTATATTTCTAGAGAAAAAGGGAATTTAATTTGAAAAAATAGAAAAGATGATATATTTTAGCTGAAAAGGTAATCGGTTAATTATTAGTATTATAATATTATTATTTCATTTTTGTTAAATAGAAACGGCCGTGATATAATTGGAAAAGGGGAGGTTTTAGTAGGAGAAAAGAAAAAAGGTAACGTTTTTTGGCTGAAAAAGGTAACATTCCATGATACAATTGGAAAAAGTGAGATTTTAGTTAGAAAAGAAAAGAAAAGGTAACTTGTTTTGATTAAAAAAAGTAATTGATTAGTTAATGATAATTAATTATAATATAATTATGTTATTTTATTAAATAAAATTGCTCGTAGTATTTTTAAAAAGGAGAATTTTTAGTTAGATTAAAGACAAAATGTAAAAGATATTCTGTTTTACCTGAAAAAGTAAATTATTTAGTTATTGAAAAATAGAAAAGGTAATATGTTTAACCTGAAAAAAGAAATTGATTAATAAAGAAGAAATTTTAGTTAGATAAAATGTAAGTCATATTGTATTTTACCTGAAAAAAGAATTATTTAGTTCTTGAAAAATAGAAAAGGCTAATATGAGTAACCTGAAAAAAGAAATTGATTAATTAGTAAAACTGTAATTGAGTAAGGATAAATAAGTAAAATTAACAGGCACCGGACCGACTAGATACCGTACCGACTGAACAATTGATCGACCAAATTTTTAATGTGTTGATTATTATATATTTTATATAATAGTATACATTCCCATTTCGAGTGCTTTGCTGCACCAGGTCCAATGGGTGGTTTCGGGCAGAAATCATTTTTCACATAGAAGCTTAGCTTAAGCTTGCTAGTTACTCCCTTCGTCTCCAAATATGTTTAGCTTAATATCTTGAATTTCGTATTAGTGTTAAATATAAAAATTTCACTGTATTAAAGTGTTCATAAATACGAATCCAACCAGATCACTCATGATTATATTTGATCTTACAGATTAGACGTAAATTAATAATTTGTCTCATATTATGAACAATCCCGACATATGAAACGAACAACATATTACGACACGGACGTAGTAGCTATATACTGTATTACTTCACAACCACTCAAGTTCTGGTCAGTAATTTAGTACAGGTGCAGACTTGGGAGTTATGAGTGGCTTTAGTTATATAACTTCATTAATTAAAAAATATACTATATATCTCTAAACATGTTGGATCTATGGATCACGGTCCCTAACATGTGTTATGTTATCATCTATTCGTGAAAAATAACGCTAAGATAAATGCTAAATATTTATGTCGATGCAGGGATTACATCGATCTATCTGCACTCGTTATTTTTCTTGGCTTCACCTATCCTTGAAATCAACGAAAAAATGATTTATCATCCATCGCATTTTAGAACTCCTTAATCTATTGTTTTCAATTATACAATATATCACACTATGGCTTCTAAATTTAATTTTTTTTTTCTATAATTAAGTATACATGAAGATGATTTTCCTGGAGAGACATCGCCACTCTTCTTTCATATAAGGGCAAGGCTATATTCACTTGAATTTAATGAAATGAAGAGAGAATTGAATGAAATTTGTACTCTTATTTGGGAGAATTTGGGAAAAGTGTTTAAATTTTCTTTGCTTACTTCATTCCTTTTCACACAATTTAAACCAAAGTTCTAACCCATATATTTTGGAAGTAATGTTTCATTCTCCATCATTATCATTTTCCTTGCAATCTTCATCATAAGATACTTCTTCTCCCTTTTATTTGTTCACTATTTCCCCCAATATTCCCATTTCTTCATATAAATTTTGTTTACAATTTTCATTCCATTTCTATCTCATTCCATTCTTCCCAAGTGAACACAACCTAAACGTAAATTTAGCATACACGTTTGTATGTGGTGGTTGGGAACACGAGTAAATGAAAATGAAATGACATGCAATTTAGGAAAATATTATATCTAGAGCAATTTTTTTGCATCTAGAGCAAATTGCTATGGAAATAACATTACCCTCCCTGTTTGGTTATATCCAGAGCAACTTTTGTGCTTGCAGGGGAGAAGTTGCTCTGGAAACAAATTTTTTTGTTCTGGATATAATATTTTCCATAATTTAAAGGAACCAAGAGAAGGATGCAAATACAATTTACTCATCTAAAAGAAATGAGTTTCCCATTCCATAAAAACAAATTACTATTTCAAATACAAAATTACTAATTCAAATACTAACACATGAGATTGAGATATCAATTACCGTAAACTGGACTCATTTATCAATGAACCAAAAGACCCCATTATCAGGGTAGGAATATTCATTTCCCATCTCCCTTTATATTTGAAAATCTAATGCATTGAGAAAAAATTACACATCAAACGAAAAAATTCAGTGAGAATCACCAAAGTTCAACACATATAACTGAAATTTAACACACTGAATATATTAGTTTTATTTAATACTGAGTTTCTAGATTCATTCCAGAATGAGGTCTAGAACACTTATGATTTGGACATATCTATACTATATTATATAATAAGTAAACAGGGGTATAATTTGATTGTTTGGTTCAACATGATTCAACCATCTAAAAGAATAGTGACAGTTAGATATTTAGTAAATAGATATTTAGTAAATAGATGACAGCCGTTAGATCTAATAATAAGAATATCCTATATTTAAATCTCTCTTTTAAATATCCAAGTTTCGAATCCCGGTAACAACAAATTTACATTAAAATTTTATATTATAACTTCTAATCAATACATATCATTAGTTAAATAACTATAATTATTACTAATTACTAATAATTTTATTAATTTACATTACAAAGTTAAATATATCCATAATAAATTATTATACTCTATTTTATTTAATCATATAATTTTAAAAGTATTTAAAATTAACCCGTGCAAAGCACGGCTATAAGCTAGTATAACTAATTTACAACAAATTTACCAAGCTACTAGACCTTCGTATATTATGTGTTGAATTAGAGCCGGTAACTTCGTACATGACACGATAATACGTCACGATAATATCGTCTCTGTATTTACCTTTACGGTACACGAACACGAAAATACACAAACACGAAATTACATGGACAAATTTAGTATCATTTTTGGATTTACCCTTGGGAACACGACAAAAAAAAAATACACGAAAAACATAAATAATTTAAAAAACTTTTAAATTATATAATACATACTATAAATAAATGTCTTATATGTAATTTTTACAAAAGGAATATAGAAGATAGTTTAAAATTTAAGTTTAACAAGATTTGATTGTACTTGACTCATTATGAATATTAACTTAAGAGACAACTAGTAAAAATTTAACCGATAAATCTAATATTTAAATATTTTTATTTAATTATCATATTTTATTTTTATTAAAATTACACGAAATACGACACCAAACGTACACGAAAAACGACACAAATTCTTAATGATCATGTTTGGAATTAGCATTCATATACACGAAACACGAAAGTATATGACACGAATGTATACAAAACACGAAAATATACGACACGAAAGTATACAATACGAACAAATTGCCAGGTTTATGTTGAAGTGGCTCTCATTTTATTTGAACCACGCCATATATATGTCCTGGAGTCTGGACTACATGTTCATAGATACAGCCGCTTTCTGTTTTTGTTTTTGTCTTAATTTTTTGATAAATTGATAAAATTAAAAGATGTGATTTATAAATACCTTTTCCAAAAACATTGAAATGCGAGAAAAATCAAAAAATCAAATCTTTTCTGGACAGTATATTTAATCTGACCTAAAAAAACATAGTATTTAATCAATCTAACATAGATCAAAGAAATTCAACTAGGCATGATTTCCAAGAGGGCACAAAAAAGATATTTGGGCAGGAAACGTTACTACAAGTGATCATCTTCTATGGTCGTCCAAAAGTCAAATGAACTCAAGCAACCAATTAGCCGGGGCTTAAATAATAAATTGACTGAGACAGCAACTTTAGAATAGCAAGAAAGATTACACTTTTTATCATCATGAAATATCCTCTTTTTCAGCCACTTGGCCTGTTTTCTCATTATTTTTAAATCCATATTTTACTTTATTAAAATATTTTTGAAAACGAGGGCAGATATGATCAGCAAATCTGCATTTGCAGAACCATACTTTTCACGGAACTAAGTATTGATTCTCAAGTGGAGGCGCCAAGTCATTAGTTACTAAAAAATTGTTGCTATTTTAATTTGAAATATGAATTATGTCGCATTAAAATCAAATTATATAGCACACCAAGCCTATCTAAAAAATTTGATTTGTAGATTAAGCTCATAAAATTGCCCCAAGAATGCAAATGCAAATGCAAACGCTGGGATGCGCCAATGCTGCTTTCTGTAGTCTGTACTTTCCCACTCTAGCTACCCAGGCACCCGCGTTGAAATTATTAAGTTAAATAATTTCTAATATGTGGAAGGCCTTCCATTTTGGCATGGCTTTTGTCTTGTGATTTGTGGTTCTTTGCAAAATGTTTAGTTGAGTTTCTTTTCTCATCTGCTGGAAACTTTCTCCTACCCACACGAGTTGGGTACTTGAAGATGTAAAAATAAACCCAACATGGTATAAATAGTGATGAATAGGTAAGGAAACACATACCATAGGTTTCCAAAACAAATCCACCTGCTATTACTTTGTCCTACTCCTGCAACAAAAGTTGGAAAAAAGACAAAAAAAAAATAAGGGTAGCAACAAATAAAATATAATACTTCTTATCATAAGATATCTTCAGAAACCTGCTGCTGATAACTTCATTTTCTGTAATAGATTACATAAAAAAAATTCTATGGAAATTTATAACAAGGTTTGCATCTTGAACAACTTTTTTTGCATTTTTATTCAATACTTAAATAAGTGTCTTGTTTGGTAATACTAAAAATATGTCAGGAAAGAACATTTATCTTATCTTTCTTCACTCAGGAACAAAAACTATGCAATTGCTTCCAAAATAATCCAAGCCTGACTATAAATTTGGGCAATTAGCTATATTGCCATCTGAAAGATTTGAATGCCCACAATCATGACCAAACATCTATAAATATAAGAGTTCCATTTTGATAACCTACATGGACCAAAGTTTTTTTTTATAAAAATCCACTTGAACATCTATTACCTGATATCTGGAATTTGGTTAGGTAAATGTGAAGAGAAGCCAATTCCAGTCAAGAAAAAGTTACAAAGTTATTCAGACCATGGATAGACAAAAATGTGACTGAAGACCGATGAGTAATGGCATATTAATTGTGATTTCATACTGAAGTGAGAATAAGGTGTTTATCACACCAAACAAGTACCTCATTTGTAATATTTATTAGTCTCCAGGACAAGCATAGAATCATATCATTGTTCCAGAAAAAAAAAAATCTTTTATTAAGGAACAGGGTATATCATTTTGCACTATAAAGAATTAAGTTAATGTAATTAATGTAAAGCATGTCTGTACATTAGTACAAAAGATGCTACAAGCAAAAGAAAAGAATCAACCAATTTACAGTTTCAAGGGGAGAGACTCATCTGCAACTCAAAATATCTACAAGATTATGCACATGGGTGGGTCATTGATCATCTCTGTAAGTGGTAAAAATCTTGATGCAATAACCAGCACAGCATAATCATATCCTATTTAGGAAAGGCATGTGATGCAACCTGAAAGAGAGACAAAGGCAGGCAACATTATGAGGCATTCGCTAACTATGCTATTTAACTCTTAAAACCATACTGAGAATGATATCAAACTAGGAGACTGTCTTCTGTAATTACTGTCATTTCTTTTTAACACAAGGAAACCGTGTAAAACACTCCCATCTGTGATTTCATCAAAATCACATCTACACAAACTCAGCAATTTATAGGTATAAACTCGCAGAGTGCATGTGTAAACTGTATAGTCAAATTCACAGCACAAAGCTACAGTTAGCTATCACCTACTGCAAAGTTCAACCAAACAACTTGCCTAACTCAATCACCCAATTAAACATACTTGTATATCTTTAGCCAGTAAATTACGAAAGAACTATTGAAATAACATAGTAAACTAAAGAAAGGGCAGCATAATTCTAGAAAGCTAGACATTCTGATAATACTCAGCACAAGCTGCAGCTATCTGTCACTTAATACCAAAAGTCAACCACTTGACCTAACTATACCACCCTGTCAAACATGCCCTGGGGAGATAAACTATATTTCGTCGGAAGATTAGGAAAGAACAACTAAAACAGCATTTAAAGCATAACTGGTGCATAATTTCAATAAGATGGGCAATAAGACAGTTCTTGCCAAATCCATGATATAGAAGGGAATAATTTGAATATATTATAACCACTTTTTTTGTAACTTGGAAAACATAAAAAACGCCATTCACCATCTCTGTCTACACTACAGGCCTGCAATTTTTTGTTATAAATATAATGATTAATTCAGGCAAAATAATGCATAACTTAAGAAAAATACAAAACATCCATTTTCCCATCAAAAAAGTAAATTAATTCTATTTCTAACATTATCGCTAGTAGGACGAGCCAAGCACTAGCAGCAATCATGTGTGAGGACTATAAATTGGTGAAGGAAACATGAATCGAACCACATATCAGCTCAAGAAGCCCTATATTTAGTGAATTTTATAAACGGTTTATTTAATTTATTAGTCTATAAAATAATTAACTTTTAGATTGAAGTTATGAAACACATCCGTTACGAGTTTGAGTTCAATTAAAAAAGGTTTATTTGACTTCATTATAAATAAGATTTGGTTTTTGCGCTTCATGCAGATTAGTGGACATCTGTTTGTGTTGAGTTCAATGTCAGAATTATTCTTGGGCCTTCGTTCTAAGACTCGGGTTTGAAACTCTCATAAGCCATATCTATCCCATCAAGGTGGGTTGATACAGCCTATTGAATTTTGATCTGATCCCATTTCACACATTAAACTAACCTACACCAACCACGTTCAACCACTGCCCAGATCACATAATTCTTCAAAAAATAAAGATAAAGTGTCCTTGTGATAAATTCGAATTCTGAAGAGATGGATGACATGGAACAAATGCTGTTCAATAAGTTAGCACTTCAGCAATTTAGCAAAAATAAATAAATGAATTTAGCAAAAAAAACTTAGCACTTCAGGAAAGTCTTCGAGTCATGTTGTAGGTAGCAAGGCTAACGTTACCCCATCCCCATCACATCTTCGTAAACAAAATATTTCAGATTATACTTGCATGTGGAGTAAATTGTGTTTTCTCATCACTGATAAAGGGAGTTGTGCGAAGGTGATATCTAATGAAGAAAATCAAAATTTGATTTGATAGGTGGAACATCGTTCCGAACCTTTTGATATAGCACAGATATATAGTACAAAGCTTTGCAGCTGAAAAGATTAAAGATGAAGTTATGTGTGTCAGTGCGATGTCTTTAGCTTTCAAACTTTGTTACCTTATTTAAGAATGTTTATGGCTTACGAATCGTGAAGCACACTTGATCATCCTAACGCTTACTATGTTGTGAAAGAAGACACCACATGTTATCTGGGCCCATTCACATGTGTCAACTGTCAACCATGAGGCAGTCTTTGGTGCTTTATGTTCCTTGTGGTTTAATTCATTCAATAGAGTCAAGTTTTTTAACACCGAAGAATTGATCAAGTACAGCTACAGAAAAGGACTAGTAAATTATGGGCAATATTATACGTTATAGAAGGCCAATATTTAGGAGTTCTAAATTATAAAGCAAACTTATCCTACAGACCTTAATTTCCATCAGGAAAGTTTATTTGCCTTGATTATACATAGGGGTTGATTTTTGTACTTCACTCAAAGTACTGATAGTGAAATACATGGGTCTGTCATTTGTGTGCGAATTATTCTTGGGTATTTGTCCCAAAAATCTTGTTTTTAAAACCCCTCGTCCCATAAGATTCCATTATTTCACAGGCTTTGCAATTTTATTAGATATGTTTTCATCATTACAAACACCTTAGAGAATTTACCTAACCAGTTAAAGAAAAGCCAAAAAATAAATAAATTGTGAGATCAAGTATAACAGGTACAAACCTGAATCGCCATGTATGCCACGTCGAATTCCAATCAATTGATACCGCTCTGAGAAATATATAGATTATATAGATTTAAAACAATTATAAAGCATCTGTATAAAATACAGAACAGCGTGTGCAGCATGATAAAAAACAAGAAACCTTAATAGTAAAATTTAAAAGTGGAGTATTAGAAAAGAAAATTACATACCCTAATCATAACTCCAAGAGCTTCTTAATTAAGTGATCGACGACACCTGATAAGAAGTAACAAAGTTAAAAGTATGAAATACAAATCAATAAAAGCTGTGGTACTGGTAATAATACTTTAAACCATCATTCAATTTCTTAGATGGCAACGGAGTGAAACTATTCAAAGCGATCAGTCAAACTGCTTGCAGTGAGAAGGGTCTCTCAATCATGAAACGATAAAATAATCTAGAAAAGTAGGACATGAAGGTAACAGCCTATGATTGTATGTAAGACATAATTCTCTAGAAAGAATGCAATTAAGCACACACATCTGATCATGCAATGCTACTCAAATTCAAAACATAAATGTCATAGTGGGATCCAGATGACCTGATACAAAGCCGTTCATAATTTGAAACTTCAAATAACGAATATCAGGTAAAGAACACAATTCAGTCAATGCTATGTAATTGGGAAAGCCTCATATTAAAGTTTAGAAGTAAGATACAGGGCGACAGATGATAAAGGCCTTAACTTGTAACTCTAATTCTCTTCATCAGTTCTATTCCAGGGTATTATTAGAATGGAAAGCAACGACTGAAATTCACAGTACCTATTAGAACCGCAGTTGCAAGGTATTTTTATTTCTTCGACTGGAAATTTATAATCATATGTGAGTTCTTCACCAGCAACTATTTGTCTTTTTGCATAAATGAAAATCTTTTTCTGGCCTTCAACACTGATAACTTTGGTATAGCAATTAGGCTGAAAAAAAAAAAAAGAAGTCCAAATTAGGAACTACCCCAAAGTTTTAGCATGAAAGTAAAGAATTAAGATACATGTACCTCGCAGGAATGGTTTATAAATCTAGCAATTCAGGAATGGTTTATAAATCTAGCAATTCCACCACGCTTTGTAGCATCTACCTGCAAATAGTTGACAAATGTTACATTATGTGTCTACATCTCTCGACTTATGTGTCTACATCTCTCGACTGACGAAGTCAAGCGCTACATCTCTAAAAAAAATTTAGGAAAAAGGAAGCATTAGATCAGTGAAATACTAAGATGAAAAAGGTTTAATCAACCATGAAGAATCAAGAAGAGAATCCTAGTTTACAAAATCTTCCTATTTTATTTCAGGTAAAAATCTTACATAGAGAAGTATAAATAGCTACAATATTAGTTCATTGATCAGTGATCACCTGTCACTGCCATGTTAAAAGTATAAATAGGAAAAATAAAAAAGACAAAAGGGATTAGAGTAAAACTGTCATGGCACTTACCACATACCCATCATCCAGTCTAAAGAGATAACTGCTCCCAATTCCCATCTTCTCATATTGGCGTTCACGTATATCAGATATCTGGAAAGAAAAAAATACAGAGGATTCAAGAAATCTAAAAGTGACACCGCTACAGATTATTGTAAAGACATGTAACACATATGATGTGAATATTAAACGGTGGTCGCATGCGTCAATTACTTGGAATCTGTAGTACAATACCATTTGAAACAATTTATTAATCATAAAAACCTGACAATACAGTAATTGTTAAGTTCGAGGTGACACCATATAAAACCGACTTTTTCATTTTTCCCCATTTGGGTTCTGTACTTGGCCCGAAAGTGACCTGCTCACCACTACCCCAAAAGGTTTCCCCCAAGAACCTTCCCCTTTTGATTACACCCAGAAAGTTAAGATTACCGCTAGCGAGTGAAGAGATTAATACTTACACTAGATCGAATTAGTTCTCCAACATATTCAATAACAAAATCTTCTGCATCAATTGGCTCTAGTGCAACCAGACCCCAATCATGTATCTTGCTCTGTTGGAAACGCAAACGTTTCTTCCGTGCCTACAATGAAAGAGTAAATTTAAGTATATAAGTACCAGCAATAGACGTAAAACCAAAATAATATTTTAACCACCTTTAGCTGAGTAGCTTTTAAAAGATCAGCACCATCAGCTGCAGCAAGAAGATTGCGCATTTTCACCCTGTTTGTACGTGCAGATAGTCCCTTCGAATTTGAAATTTGAGAGACATTCATTTTAGATCCCCTGCTTTGAGCATGTCTAAGGGTACTTCCTCTTACACGAGTTCTTTCGGAAGGAGTTGCAGTAATTGACCATTTATGCCATTCCCAACCGTTGATCGAAGTTCGAGCACATCCGTAAGACTTAGGGTAGGCTGACGATGTTCTGTATTTACTGCTTTTTCTCTTTGTAACCACTACTTGTTTGAATGGCACTTGGCCAGTGGGGCCTTTCTCTACTTTTAACAGTTTCGCAGGGGGCGTGTTGTTATCCGCTGTATGCTTCCTTTTTGTATTAAAAACCTTATTTTCTGCATAAAAGAAATAAAAAACCCAAAGAGACAGATACAGATCAACTACAAGATCAATAGTGATAATTAACTAAAATGCTACAAGACATAACAAAGTGGAAATATGATAGGAGAAATAGAATCAGGTAAGACTCTAGAGTAAGATGCATACGGTTTACATGCTCCTGAGTTTCCAAATTCCTGCTTTTCTTGTTAGCATCCTTCTTAACCTTAGTTGAGTCATGTGACCGCACCGGGAGTAATTTTTTGCTACGAGTTGAACTTTTCTCATTGACTGCAATAATTAGGCAAAAAATATTATCTTTGTTGTGATTGGTACCACTGCTACAACTACAAAACTACACTACACATGAACGAGATACCTTGAATACCATGTGCGATTTTCAGTGCTTTATGGTTGGCGGTGTGAACAGATGGCAAGTATTCATTCTGCATAGTCTGCTCATTGGCATCTGCACATATCTCAGTCGAGCAATCTAAATCTATAATTTTAGACAGAACTGAAGCATTAACTTCTGTATTCTGAGTTGTCACTACAGATATATTTGGTACATTTGAAAGCTCAACAGATTGTTTATGAGATCCACTGTTAGCAAAATTTGCCCACTCGGAAAATGAACCCGACTTGTTCCTCAACCCTTTTTTACGGGAATATGTATATCTTCCAGTCATTAAAGAAATGTCTGAAGGTTCTGTGCGATGCTTACTCCTAACCTTTTCACTATACTTGTCAACAGCAGCAGGAAAATTACCGGGTCTCTCATCATTTGTCCTGCTGGCTCTCTTCTAGCAAAAGATTCAAAAATTGAGTCAGAAGTTTGAAGAAGAGAGAAAATTCCTCAACTAGCCAAAATAGGATTCTAAAGATATGGATATATAATTTTGAACATAAAATTATTTTGACAAAAAATGACTTGGGAGAAAAGATAGGGCAAAATGTAAGAGATCTGAAAACCTACCACCACTGTCTTTGATTTAGATTTTTTTTTTGAAGGGCGATGTGAGAACCAAAACTTGTTAAAAGCACCGTCAACAAGTGAGGAACTACATTCCCTTAGTACATCATCATGCAACTTTTGGCGGAACATAGCTAAGACAACATATAGTGTTATCCATTATTATATCTTGTGATTAGTTTTACTACATAAAATCAGGGAAAAAAATATTGAACCCCGGTAAACATTAAAACTAGATATGCCACTGATATATCAAGAACAATAAGTTTTTTAATTTAACTCCTGCTAAAAATGTCATCATGCTTCTTCAATGTGATAATAAAGAGCAAAAAAAGGAATGAAATAGCAGTTCTAAAATATCCTCTAAATCACGCATGTATTACCATGTTGGTACTTGCAGACGATGTATTCACATTCTGATTGATCGCTTCAAACTTCTGGTACTTGATTGCTTTCATGTTGGTACTTGCAGACGATGTATTCACATTCTGATTGATCGCTTCAAACTTCTGGTACTTGATTGCTTTCTTTGAGGCAATACACTCTGCAATTACATGACTAATAACTTCATCTAGAACAACTCTACGTGCTGTTTTCATGATCCCAGAGTGCAGTTGAGAGCAAAGATCTTCAGATATGCTCTGTATAGGACCAGTAGTGTGGTCCTTGCCATTGGATACAGAGAGAGTTTTCTCCCCAGTTCTCCAAGTGTCCACTACGGATTTTAAAATGAAGGGCTTGAACTTATTGTCAGAGTGAGTAATCTGCACATTGGTAACATTAGCACACAAAATTTCATAAATGACCTATGTATGCATGCACTAAAGGAAAATATCCTGCATCAAATAATGTTAAAATACTTATTTCTTATTCGATAAATATAGGAAAATATATATTATGGATCTATTCACATATTTCATCGTTTAGATTAATGAAAAAATTAATTTATTTGTTTATAATCCTTCACGTTAACAAACATATGAATATAATTTATTTATTTCACTTTAAATAATACTAAGTAATTTCATTTAACATATTACTTTTTATAATAGCATTCAAGTAGTGTTAAATTTTTTACTTCTACTGACACTACATCAAGAAGGTAATAATAAAAAAATATAAATAATTACACACGAACAGGTGAACAAAACTGTATTGCAACTTGAGAATTTCAGTTACTTCTAACATAATAATATACTTGATTATTCAAGAAGATACCTTAATAAGAAAAATACGAGTGAAGAGGAAGTCTAAAAACTGAGTGTAGAATAATTGGGGGGGGGGATAAGGCAAAGAAAAGGATAATAAAGTTAAATAAGATTTATCAAGAGCTGATCAGAACGTGGAACGAGGTGTTAGATTGATGGGATAGAAAGTTTCGTACAGAGGAGATTCTCTTTTCCCTTGATTTTTAATGTTTGTTATCTGTTACAAGATTTTTTATTTGTTTTTTACTATATTATATGGAATATATAAATATATATCGAACATAATATTTTGTCCGATATTTACACCTACTATTACTCATTTCAAGTACTACATGATTAATCATAGTAACAGTTATGTGACAACCCCATCAATTCGAACAGATTTTTGATTTTACAACAGTGACTAAAGGTAAGCAAGTTCAGCAGCTAACTTTTTCTTATGCCAGTGTTTTTAGACAATAGAGTAAGCATACAACAGACATAAGCATACAACAATTGATATTGATTACATTCGAAAGTCCACATAACTAAAGTTTTTACTTTCATGATAACACAAGTCACAAACAAATCATATGAATGGCAAATGTTAATCATTGAACGTATCTAGTAATGCATGACAGAAAAAAATTATCACCACAGACTCAGTAATCATCTCAGATATAGCTTACCATCAATGAATCACGAAGATACCCATAGTGATGCCAAAAGTAAAGTTCTACAAGAGAGTGTGGGCCATGTTTCCTCCCTTCATCGTCATCAAAAAGCCAACAAGGTTCTTCACCTGACTATTTAACAAGATACAAGGACGACAAGTTAGCAAATTGCAGAAAGAAGATCATTATTCATCATTACATGTTAAATACAGGAAATTGAAATCCAAACTTTTTGGGAGTGTAAATGCAAATGTAATAATATATAAAATTTAATTACCACTGGAATATATGGCTTAGACGAATTGGATTCGTCGGCATTTAAGTCCTGAGGATTGGAGTTAACATTGCTAAAATGAACATTAGATGGATATGCAGTCTGCGAAATATAAGATCCACTAGATGTAGCTAGTTCATGTGTTCTTGATAGATAGTCACTGCCAGGGTAAGTTTGAGAATTAGCAGGCGCCGTAACTCCAGAGATAGACCCTGGTAAATATGCAAATCCGGTAGCAACATGATCCGGGAACTGTTTAAAGTAATTCAGTGGAACGGGGTTAATCAAACTCCCGTTCAATATCGGGTATACAGGAAGATCGTCTGGCAGAAAACCAGATGACAAACCCTCATACAATTGCTCCTGAATGTAAGGACCGCACATTTGACCTTCTGCATTGACATACATCCAAGAATTCACAAATGCAGGAGATGCATAAGCAGCTTCTGCTTTGACCGGGTAAGAAGTGCCTCCTACACTAGTATGAGACATGCTTTCATTGCCACCATTTAACTGGCAGCTTGTGTCAACACTAACTCCCGAATTCAACTTATCATCATTGACCGGATAAGAAGTGCCTCCTGTACTGCTACAAGATATGCTTCCGCTGCCACAATTTAACTGGCCGCTCATGTCAACTCCAGAATTTAACTTAGCGTCATTAATGCCACAATTTAACTGGCCGCTCGTGTCAACTCCTGAATTTAACTTAGCGTCATTAACCGGATAAGAACTGCCTCCTGTACTACTACAAGATATACTTCCGTTCCCGCCATTTAACTGGCAGCTTGTGTCAACTCCCGTCGCATCATCACAATTACAACACGATAGAGAATTACTAATATTACTCAAACAATCATGATTCATCTCCGCCGAAGATGAAGCATTAACACGACACTGCTCTTCAGATAAATTCCACGATAAATCCCTATGTATTAACTCAGACACTTTCCGTCTCTTTCTAGATACCGCAACTTCACCGTGTTCACTAAACTGAATTTCCGAATCACATCCATCTCTTTTATCAGTACTCGAGACCATCCCTACAGCCTCCACCAGGCGTACGTACTTTCAACCTAATTACACAAATTCGTTTAATATCGAAAAAAATCATAAAACTAAAAAAAATCTAAGCACAGTTATTTAATTGCCGCAATTCAGCTCTAAACATGAATTGAATTACAAATACAAACACATAGTTACATCTAAAGGCAGCTATCGCAAGATCAAAACAAACTCTAATTGCTACGATTTCGATTTAAACATGAATAAAATTAGCTGGAAGAAAAAAGATGTGAACTTTTGAAGATGATAATCGAGAAAGTAAAGAGTTACCTGAGAGATGAAGCACGGCGATCTAGCGGTGTTGATGGTGATTAAACCAAATGAGGCAGGAACCCTAATAATATTGGACAATTATTATTATTTTAAAATTATTATGCACGTTGTATAGTTTTGTGTGTATTCGAAACCAAATACTGTATTTGGCCGATATTTTGCAGTAACATCTATATCTATACTATTATATAAAAACCGAAACATTAAAAGTCTATTATATAAAAACCGAAACATTAAAAGTTTGGTTCAACGGTACCTATTAAATTTATCTAATTACCCTTACTCAATTACAAATCTACTAACTAATCAATTTTCTTTTTAAGGTTACACATATTATCTTTTCTATTTTCAAGAACTAAATAATTTCCTTTTCCAGGTAAAATACAATATCTTTTATATTTTATCAATTTTGTTTAATTAAATAACATAATTATATATAATTACAATTAACTAATCAATTACCTCTCAAAACACATTACCTTTTCTATTTTCTCTAACTAAAATCTCTCTTTTTCCAATTATATCCGTTACCTTTTTCAGCAAAATATGTTACTTTTTTTTCTTTCTTCTTACTAAAACCTCCATTTTTTCTAATTATATTACCGGCGTTTTTATTTAATAAAAAAAAAAATATTACAATACTAATAATTAACCAATTACCTTTTCAGCTAAAAATAACATAATTATATATAATTATTATTAACTAATCAATTACATTTTTCAGTCAAAACACGTTACCTTTTCTCTTTTCTGTAACTAAAATCTCTCTTTTTCCAATTATATCATGGACGGTTACCTTTTTTCAGCAAAACATGTTACCTTTTTTCTTTCTTCTTACTAAAACCTCCATTTTTCTAATTAAATTACAGGCGTTCCTATTTAATACAAATAAAATAATAATATTATAATACTAATAATTAACCGATTACCTTTTCAGCTAAAATATATAATCTTTTCTATTTTTTCTAATTACATTCCCTTTTTTCCTAGAAATATAACGGGTAGCGTTAATTTCTCATTTTCTAAAAACTATGAACAATTTTAATTCGTAAAATAACATAATTAAATTATAATTATTATAAACTAATCAATTATTTTTTCACATAAATCATGCACGTTACTTTTCTATTTTCTCTAACTAATATCTCTTTTTTTCTATTATATCACGTACGGTTATATTTAATAAAATAAACTAATAATATTATAATATTATTAATTAACCGATTACCTTTTTCAGCTAAAACATATCATCTTTTCTATATTTTCTAACTAAAATCCCTTTTATAATGGAAATACCATGGACAATATTATTTTCTCATTTTCTAAAAACATTACGAGCAATTGTATTTAGTAAAATAACGTAATTAAATTATAATTACTATAAACTATTTAATTACCTTTTTCACCTAGAACATATATTTTTTTAATTTTCACTAAGTATATTCTCTATTTTTCTAATCATACCACGGGCATTCTATTTAATAAAATGAAGTAATAATTTTATAATTACCAATAATTAATTGATTATTCTTTTTAACTAAAACATATCATATTTTCTAATTAAATCCCTCATTTTCTAGAAATATCACGAATAACATTTATATACTTATTATCAAATCAACTCATATAAAAAAGTAAGCCTCCAAAATTCATGTTTTAAAAAAATTAATTTTAATTAATGAATTTTTTTTATATAATATAAAAAAAATCCGTGCGATGCACGGGTTTTAGACTACTACTATAAAATAAGTTGCACTCCAGGAATATAGTTATGATAACAATCACAAATTTTAATAATAATTAAATTTAATATATCAATTATAATATAGAATTTTATCTGGATTGAAAAATTAAATATTATATTGAATTCATTATAGAATTCTATATATATTTTTGTAACCATAAAATTATGTGTAATCATATTATATTTTATCATATTTTTTTTTGTTAAATTCTACTTTTATTCATAAAACATCATTTTTCATGCAAAAATTAAAATCTAAATTCAATTTTATGTAACATTCTATGATGTTCTAAATTATTCTTTACATAAGGGTGTTTTTTATGGAACAATTGCCTATATAATTATATATTAATCTATATTATGTATATACTATAATAAGTAAAAGGGATATATTTTGTAGTTTGCTTAACCCCATTTTTTTTGTTATTCTTTTCATTCAAATTGTTAGATCGGTAGTTCAAATATATGATGATCGTTGAATACAATACTAAAAGTTGTTATATACAGATTTCTATGTTTCGAATTCCGCCAATAACATTTTAATATAAAATTAATACTGACATATGTTACATAGAAAGGTTGAACCGTTGATTAACAGCAACAACATATTAATTTAGATGTAATACTAAAAGTTGTTATGTAAGGTTCGAATCCTGCCAACAACATATTAAAATATTTATAATACTGTGTAACTACAATATAAGTAAATTTAAATAACCCGTGTTTTACACGGGTTATAAGCTAGTATTTCGTAAAATGGTGAATACTGAAATAATTTTTTGCCCAAAACTGTATATAGCTTGTAACTCGTGTGCTCCTTTTTTAATATTATAATTTTTTAATTTTTTAATATTTATATGTTATTAATTTACAAATTAAATTGTTGTTAAAAAATTGATATATATATATATATAAGATTTTACATGTTCAATTTAATATTTATGCTCTATCTTCATTCTTAACATTTGATTTAGACGATTTTACAGTCCGCATGAAATTAACAAAATAATCTTTAATTTAGTGATGGTTTAACAATTACTTTTCAATTAAAATTACGCAGAAACAAATGAGTGAAGAAATTGATGATTTTTTACGTTAAAAATTATGTTCGATTTATGAAATCTACTTATATTTCATTTTGATTATCAAAATACCCTTCTTATTATTTGAAAATAGTTCTACTAACAACCAAATATGGTTTTAATAATGAGTGTAAGAGTGATTTTTTCCAAAACTTTGGTAGTTGGTAGTCTGGTCTTCAGTACGACAAAATAAAAAAGAACCGTTAGATCATAAAATAAATAGATGAAAAACGATGGATCTAGCATAAAAAATATTTTATTTTTTAACATGTAAACTAAAAAGTGTATTTATATTAAAATACGAAAAAGTGAATGTCAATGATTTAAATCATATAATCTGGTTTTCTACATTGAATAAGATTATTAATGTAGGTCTTTTACACTGAATGGGATTAATATAAAAATTCGTAATCATATTTTCTCTTGATATTATGAGTGTTTCTGTTTCGATAATAATTTTTAAATCATCACTAAATTAAAGATAATTTTGTGAGATTCGCGTGGGCAAAATCATCTAAATCTGATTTCTAGATCTCAAGATAGAGCCCAAATAGTAAATATGAACTTTTTAATATTAATAAAAAATAAATAAAATTCAATTGTATTCTCTTTTAATTATATCCTTTTCATATTATAATTTTTTAAAAAAAATCAATTCTAATGCAAACTTCTTTTTTTTACGAAAGGAGAAAATTTCATTAAAACAACTGAACCCAGTCGGGACAAATCCCCGAACTATCAACTACAACCGGATTGTAAAACAAAAAACGAACTAAACAAATAGCCGCTTTGTTTTCAGATCGTTTTACAAGATGAATATTTAACATATTCTTGACATAAAAAATGATTACAATAGATTCTCGAACAATCCAAACGACTACATCCCTGAAAGTAGTAATATCACAATTGACCTTCGCATGATAAAAACAATTGTTAGACCAGTGTTCATTACTCTCAGCACCCCATTTATCTACATGCCGGATACCAGCTATAGACATGCCGAAAGTGGAAGCCCACATAAGATGAACAATTTTTGATTGTGAAAGGTGAGTTTTTGCAATAATCTTCACTACTCCAGCCCCGATGCGAGCTTTCCGGATCCCCAAAAACTTCCTGTAAATCATTTTCAAACGAACCAACATAGAGATAAATCGCACAAAGCGAAACAACAAACGACAAAACGGCTAACAATCGCACACAGAACGATACCACGCCAAAAAGCGAGACGAAAAAACCCAAAAATTCAAACACCTCGGAATGACATCAAATTTTGGTATGATGGTATGATGGTAAGCCGGAAATTTAGAGTCTAAGGATGATTTTCATTTGAAGATTCAAGCTACAGACCTATACAGATTTGAGAAAACTCAAATGGTTTTATTGAATGAAAAACAATAAAGAGGGGGTTAGATGCGAAGGTGGAGGGCCGAAAGTGGATGATGGAAGGATGGAGGATTTAAGAGATAGAAGAAGGTTGTAGATCCGGGGGCTGATTAAGAAAAACGGGGAAGTCGACTCTCATTAGTATGTCTATCAATGCAAACTTTTTTAATTAACTAACAACCAAATATAGTTTTAATAATGAGTGTACGAGTGATTTTGTCCAAAACTTTGGTAGTCGGTAGTCTGGTCTTCGGTAAGCAAAATAAATAAGAACCGTTAGATCATAAAAATAAAAAGATGAAAAATGATGGATCTAGCATAAAAAATATTTTATTTTTTAACATGTAAACTAAAAAGCATATTTATATTGAAATAAGAAAAAATGTATGTCAATGATTTAAATCATATAATTTGATTTTTTACATAGAATAAAATTATCAATGTAGGTCTTCTACACTGAATATGATTAATGTAAAAAATCGTAATTATATTTTCTCTTGATAATATGAGTACTTCTATTTCGATAATAATTGTTAAATCATCACTAAATTAAAGATAATTTTGTGAGCTTCGCGTGGGCCGTAAAATCATCCAAATCTGATTTCTAGATCTCAAAATAGAGCCCAAATAGTAAATACGAACTTTTTTTAATATTAACAAAAAATGAATAAAATTCAATAGTATCCTTTTCTAATAATATTCTTTTCATATTATATTTTTTTTTAAATTCAACTCTAATACAACTTTTTTAATTATATTTTTTTAGATTATAATTTTCTTTTTAATATGACATGATCTTGATCATCTATTTTTAAAAATATTAAATTCGACGGTTGATATTATTTTGGTAGTATAGTGACCAAACCAAAATTATGGATAAGATCCCTCTTACGCTTATAATATATAAGGATATAATATATAGGACTGAGTTCCAATAAAAACTTTATTAAAAACAAACTTACAATTTTTTTTTTGCTCAACATATATATAAGTTCGGTTCAACATCATTTGTAAAATAATAATTAAGATTTTATCGAATATACATAATTGAAATTGGAAATATATTTATAACATTTTATAATTAATTAAGAACATATTTGAGGCATTTTAAACAAAAATTGAAATTCTTTTATAACGGATGTTCAACATATATATAACTTGAGTTCAACATCATCTGTTGAACAATAGTTATACTTGTGTTGAATCCAAATATATGAAAAAAATTTAAATTGGTATAATTATGAAAAGTGTATTAAATTAAATATTTCATATATCTATACCCTAATTGGGTATTTGTGAACACCGGAAGGATAGTTGAGAATTTTGTAATATTTGTTCAACAAATTTTGAACTACGGTTCAACACACCTCATATTAAACAAATAAAATTTCATATTTATATACCCTATTTTGGTATTAGTAAACCCCTTAAGGATTTTGAATAATTAAATTATGTGTATTCAATAAAATTTTAATTATTATTTGATAAATGATGTTGAACCGAAGTTATAAATATGTTGAACAAAAAAGTTTGTAAGTTTGTATTTAAGAAAAGTTTGTATTTGATCATGATCCTATATATATATGAGTTGCACTCTAGAAAGAATATCTTATATAAGAAACAATAAAGAACACCATCATAATACTTTAGTTTTCATAAAAATTGATATGTTATGATAAGAATAAATTTTTTTAGCAACAATTAAGGTTAACATATCAAATCTAACATAGAAAGTTTTTGTTCTAAAACAGGAAAACAACTTTGACAATCCTGTAATTTTTTACTCTTTTGTATCTGTAATAGCTAAGTGTGTTGCAACTTGCAACGCTCTAAAAAGCCTTTACATAAATGTTTCATTGCCAATAAGGAACATCAAATAGAGAGAAGAGACAGTTGTTTAATCATTAATATTTTTCCAAACGAAAGACAGTGATCCTTTTGAGCGATTTCTAGATAGCGTCTTAGCTTGTGTTGCCTCCAAATTCATTTTGGAAACATGTTCCCTTCTGTATATAATATACAATTAAAGATGAACAAGTACAGTTGAAGAGAAACTTTTTAAAAGTTCTGGTACACAGTGAACTTGTCCATTAGAAAAATCAAAGACAAGCTGACATTTTGCTATATTTCTCTTTGTGGCTTTGTATTAATAGAGTGAATCTTGTTCTGCAAACGTCGTGGTTACTAGTTCACAAGAAAAGGCATTATCTGATTTTGTTTCTGAGTACACTCTCCCTGCAAGCAGAAGTCCAGTAAGGACTTTATCTAGCATGAAATCTGTTGGAAGTGCAGATAATTTTTTGGATGCTTGTGCTATTATCTATCGGATGCTGTTTGATTCATCTATGCAAGTCGTATGGAACGCTGTCTTTCATGATCCTATAGTGGAATATTCTTCAGTCTGGAGGAGGACGAAATTGTGGCTTGGCCATAGTGCTGTTCTTGGACAGAAGAAATCCATAAAGCAATGTGAGGGAGAAGTAGAGAAAGTGCATTTTGTAGCTGTAAGTGATTTACATTGCTGCTCTTTTTCTCTCCCTTACTTTTTTCTTGTTTAAAATGTGTTTCAATGATTGGCAGTTGCAGTCTGTAGCAGAATCATCTGATGGGGAAGCTGATTGCCCTTCTGGGTTCGAGCTGCCAAGTATGTCATCTGATGTACACATCTTGTCACCTTCTGTGTCTTCATGCTTTTGCAATGGAGAAGAGTCTAATGGAAGGAATCTTCAGAGCAAAGATCAAATATTCAAGGCTGTGGGATCCATTTTGGTAGGTGTAGAACATGACCTTCATTCCTCGGCAATGATGTCTTTGACTCAGTATTTTGAATCTATTGTTGATGAAGAAGTGAAGAAAATAATTGGTTCCCCAAAAGATGACCAATCAAATGAGGTAACATCTCATACAAGCCTATATAATTTTATAGAAATTCCCCAAGATTCCTTCAGATGGTTATTTTAGAACATTGCAATAAACAAATTATGACTGGATGATTAATTTTTGTCTCTTCTAGGTGGAAGAACAATAAAGAACAATAAAGAACATTTTATTTTTGTTCTTGGTTATAAATTTTTTTTGCTTTATTGTCTTTCGTTAAAATTGAAATGTTCATTGCATTAAAATTGAAATGTTCATCTCAACATAAACCTTAACTGAAATGAAAAAACAGTAAAGCAAGAAAAACAGAGGAAATGAAACAAGATAAGAAAATAGTAATATTCCACACGCTCTCCTCATGTTGTCTTGCTCCCTTTAAATTCAACCAAATCATCCACATGTGCTTTTTCTATTTGATAGTTTCTTCCACACGTTTGCACATGATCCAAGATTGATGTTCGTGTCTATTACTCATACGACACCGTTTCTTCAATATTTTATATTGTTTTTACCATTTATTATCTATAATTTATTTAAATAAAATCACCCCTTGTTACTTATGTTGGGTATCAATTTAGTAGGTAAAATTATTATTATTTTCAATTGTGTACTATCTATATATATACATTACTATCTATATATATACATCTATAAATTTTGTTGATCTAGGAGAAAGAGAAACTGGAGATTATCAAAGATCGTAGAAGAAAGGATGAGTTGCATGTGAGGAGGTTGTGGGGTGGAACTCTGCTATATGAAGTAAGGTAGTTACCGTCAACGGTAATAACCACAATTCATCAATGCATGTGTAATTGATAAATGAAGTTCATTTTTTGTAAAAAAATGATTTTGGAATACCTTTTGACTCGTAAAATCTCTATAAATGTTGTAATTTAATAAATCTAGTCTTATAAAAGTTACTTACTATATTATGAATACAACACCCGGGTACTTATTGTCATTTCCACATTCGTAACAAAAGACCGTGCTACTTAAAAGGGTCATTTAAAATTTAATTAAGACTAATTTACATTGTATTGAGATTTTACACGTTGGATTTAATCGTTTTAATGTCAACTTTTTACATCCATTAACTTTATTACCTCGCAACATATTCCACCCCATCCGCGACTTCTCGTTAAATATTAACCACCATCATTAGTAAACGAGGACATGATAGACATAGTACTAAACAACAATGCAAGGGGTATGCTAAGTATCTATTAGGAAGTGTCATAATTAAAAAAAAATCTTGTTGTCAAAGATCGACTTTTACTCCTATATTAGGAGATGTAATCAGTTTCTCTTAATATATTTTTTAAAGATTAAACATTGAAGTTATAAGTATTCATTTTGTGAGATTTTTTTTTTTGCTAAATTTAAATCCGTTTCTTGATTTGTGCATGTCATCCTTGCGTAACGGTCATGTTTGTCTCGAGGAACCTCATAATTTTTCCTAAACCCGATACCTTTGACCTTGACTAGGCCCAGTTTCCTCTTATTTTAAACTTCAAACCTACCATGTTAAAGTCTAGCAACTTGCAATTTAACACCCTCGTACTTTTATAATGCCAATATTTTAACTTAATGTATATGATATGTTATTGATTTATATTGACAATAATGAATTTAATAAAATTAGCAATATTTTAAATTACGTATTTGGTATGTAACAATAAGGCATCAAGTTTGTTAAAATATTTACATCTTGGATAACTAGATTAATTCTCCGGTGTATAAATAGATACATACCCTTGCAACTATGCGTCAACATATGAAATTCAACTAGTATTACTATACTAGAATGTTTGCATTTGAAAATCAAACAATTCCGTGTTTAGTTTCATATGCAAATTTAAAAAGTCCCATAAAATCAAATCTTTCAAGCTCTGCATAAAGGTGCACAAAATCTGTCTTGTGATCATAAGTTATACATTCATATTTCTAAATAACAATTTGTATTGTCTATTCGGTTATACATTCAAGACATTGTTGTGGACTCATACATGGCTTTATCCTTCAAGAAACCTTTATTTCTAAATAACAATTTCATCTATTTTTTGCATAAATATTAGAAGAATGACACTTTTATAAGGGTAAAATCGTAAATTCGTAGCCATTAAAATGACTCTTTTACCCTTATTTTGTGATTTAATTTATAGTTATAGATAGATAGATATATTACAAATATATTATTTTTCGTAGTAAAAAAGTTATAGAAAGGTAATACACGTGACAATATTTAAAATGTTTAGTGATTATTCATATATTTAGAATACATTTTTCAAATTGAATTATGTGAAGTGTATAAGTTTAATATATTATATAAAGTTTGTATATTGTACTTTATGGTTGTGTAATAATTTGATTAGTCTTAGTAATATTTAGCACAGTTTTATAATATTTATGATCTAAAAAATATATCTTATTTTCATCTAGCATGACATATTAATAACGATATGTTTATATACGACATTTATTAATAATTTGCTCATTACAAACAAAGGGATTGTGAATAGTACTAGGGTGATCCTAATGGTTATCAGAGAATCTTTAAAAGTAAATAATCATAATGGTGATCGAGACGGACTTGTCCAGTTTGGTCAGACTTTAAAGTTTGCAAACAAGAAATACCATAAACATGATATCTCTCAGCTCTTTAATTCAAATATATTTTTCTCTAGTTGTATAGCTAGAGACCAAAATGGTATGTTTTTGTAGGTGATAATGAATTTGCTTAGATGGAAAGATCTCTCCTAAGATTGCAGGGTTTAAGAAGGTCGTGAGTTGGTGTAAGAAACCATCTTAGGACAACATGCTATTCAAATTGGATTGCCAACCGGT
The DNA here is from genome assembly GCA_037693485.1 of Kitagawia praeruptora. NCBI lineage: Eukaryota > Viridiplantae > Streptophyta > Magnoliopsida > Apiales > Apiaceae > Kitagawia > Kitagawia praeruptora. The sequence continues at coordinate 44,043,255 of CM075344.1, read as the reverse complement.
TTATGCAATGAGGACCTCGGTTACTGTGACGTCTCCTTTTGGGGTTATAATTCAAGATTGCAAGAATTTGGTTAAAAGTTTTAGCAAGCGTGATTTAATTTTTGTAAAACGATATACCCAGATTGTGTCATTATACGGCTGATTTTATACTTAAATACTTAATAGCAAATAAAATTATTAAATAAAAAATAATAAAAAAAAATCATTGATATATAGAATTGTTCTCGACTTAGTTTATTAATAAATAAATATATTTGTTGTAGTGTATATATTTGATAGTACATATTTTAAATAACGAAAATTTCGACTCATGATAAAGGTTTTCATTTAGGACGAGGACGGAAAAAGAAAGAAAGATTACACTAAAATTCAGGACAGTTTCATAAAAGCTATTCGAAGTTGAAAAGTTACAAGTATACAAACTTGTTTTTTCATGAGAATTCAATAAGCTACGTTATAACTTGCTTCTCCATACATGCAAAGATTAGATAAATACTAGCTTATAACCCGTGCAATGCACGTGTTTCTTGTATTTTGTTATAAATTTTATTTAATATTATAATTATGTTTTTATATAACAATTATTTTAAATAATTTTTTAATTTAAATTTGATATAAATTAATATATTCATGTTTACGGATTATACTAATATTTCCTTATCAACGTATATGATTTTTAATATATTTTATTAATAATTGAAAAATATGGTGTGATATTTTCGGGTATATATTAATGATTGTAAGATTTGGTGTAAATTAAAAAGGTAACGTGTTTTAATTAGAAAAAATATATTAATGATTGAAAGATATGAGACGATTGATCTTTTTAGGTGTTTATAAAAGTTAATATCTTCAATTAAAAGTAAATGTGAAAAAGGCAATTGACTAATTACCATTAATTATATTATGTTATTATTTATTTTAGGTGTTATATTTTTCTTGAAAATTATGGTGTGATATTTTCAGGTATATATTAATGATTGTAAGATCAAGGAAATATTAATGATCGAAAGATATGATACGATTGATGTTTTTAGGTGTTTATAAAAGTTAATATCTTCAACTAAAAGTAAATGTGAAAAAGGTAATCGACTAATTACCATTAATTTTATTATATTAATGTGAAAAAGACAATCGACTAATTACCATTAATTTTATTATGTAAATCGATTAATTACCATTAATTATAACGTGTTTTAATTCGAAAGGAAATATTAATGATGGAAAGATATGATACGATTGATGTTTTTAGATATTTATAAAAGGTAATATCTCGACTAATTACTATTAATTATATTATGTTTTTATATGTTATTATTTTTTTAGGTGTATTTATTTTTCTTTATAATGAATGGTAAATAAGTAAATTCACGAAGTACCAAAAAACAGGTACCAAAAAATAGGTACCAAAAAACAGGTACTAAAATTTTTAATATTTTGTCTTTTATATAATAGTATAGATAGATATAGTAGATATAGATTTGCAAATAATTTTTTTTGACAAAATTAAAATTCCAAAAAATTACTGTTATAATATATTTATCAATAAATATAAATATTATCTTCAATAAAAAGTAAATGTGAAAAAAAGCAATCGACTACTTACCATTTATTATGGGTATATATTAATGATTGTAAAATTATTTTTAAATTAAAAAGACAACCTCCAAAAAATTACTGTTATAGTATATTTATCAAAAACTATAAAAATTACATTCAATAAAAAGTAAATGTGAAAAAAGACAATCGACTACTTACCATTTATTATGGGTATATATTAATGATTGTAAAATTGGTTTTAAATTAAAAAGACAACGTGTTTTAATTCGAAGATATTAATGATTGGAAGATATGATATGATTGATGTTTTTAGGTGTTTATAAAAGATAATATCTTCAATTAAAAATAAATGTGAAAAAAGACAATCGACTACTTACCATTTATTATATTATTATTTATTTTAGGAGTTTTAATAGTATAGATATCCTATATTTTTTATAATGAAGGGTAAATAATGATTGGAAGATATGATATGATTGATGTTTTTAGGTATTTATAAAAGGTAATATCTTTAATTAAAAGTAAATGTGAAAAAAGCCAATCAACTACTTACCATTTATTATAGTATGTTATTATTTATTTTAGGAGTTTTAATAGTATATATATCATATATATTTTTTTTATAATGAAAGGTAAATATGTAAATTCACGACGTACCAAAAAACAGGTACGAGAAAACATGTATCAAAAAACAGGTACCAAAACTTTCAATGTTTCGGCTTTTATATAACAGTATAGATAAAATTTCTTGGATTTTTCAAAATTATATTTCTCAAATTTTTTTACTTTCTTTTTTGTTGTACATATTAAATAACTTCCATTCGAAAGACATTTTTTGCATATTAAAAATCAATAAAGTGTTGTTGAGTATTGAATACGACTAAAGAATACTGAGGGGGGTGAATGGATTCTTGAACTTTTCTTGTTCTTGAATCTGTGTAGCAAGATATGAGTTTGTGTGTGCAGATGTGTAGGTGCGGATAATGAACAACACAAAACACGATATCACTTTAATCTAATATTTTATTAGATAAAGATTTGCTACAACCTGTGAATACAAATGATAGTATTCTCAACTTCATTTTTCTCAAAGAGATATGCTCTTACAATGTATGTGAAAAACTTAAAAACTTTATCTTTAAAGAAGTGAGGTTGTATTCTTATAGAACATGAATACAACCTACTTACTACAAACAAGGTAGCTAAACAAGTTTACTTTCCAGTGTGTCTATCCTTTTTGAGTAAGCATCCAAACGGCTACAGATTTGACTTTGAAAAGTTATGTTCAGATCCACTTCTTTAGCTGTTTGTCTCTTCTACATCTCTCCGAGCTTCTTTGTAGGCTTTCTAGAGCACGATACAGATTGTGGTCCATAAAGTGCTTTGGCTTGTTGCAGGTTTCTGACTTGTATAATTTCTCAGTAGTTTGTCTCCAAGAATGTATTCGAGAAGTGGCTAGGTGATTGATTCGAGAACTAGGATTAGATAACTCTGAGTTCTCGAATACTGTATATTTGACATATCGAATCACTTCTCGAATAACTCTTTTCTCCAGGGATCCTTGAGTTGTGGAATAGAACACTTGACTTGTCGAATCCCTGAGATGTCGAATAGCTTTTCCGAGTCCTTGAGATATCGAATGAAACTTTGACTTATTGACTCTTTGAGAACTCGAATACCACTTTGACTTGTTGACTTCTTGAGTTCTCGAATAGAGTATTAGACATATCGAATCTCTGAGATATCGAACAGTGTATTCAGAGATATCGAATAGTATCTTTACAGATATCAAATCCTTGACTTGTCGAATGCTAGACTTCTCGAATATAACAAACATACTTCTCGAATTGGTACTTAGGCAAATTTTCATTTCTACAAATCCCAACTATGATTATTTGATAGTCTTGTTCTTCAAGCTTGAGGCATGAACCTTGGAACTTCTTTCAAGCAATATTCTCAGACTTTTAAGTACAATTACACAGACAGGAATTGATGCCTATTACAAGTACTAAACAAGTAGAAACTTTACAACTAGAGGTTCTCGCAATTAAGAGGTCATGTAAGTAATGCAAAGCATTACAAACAATCAGGCTTGTTATTAGATGTATACAGGCATGCCTCTGTGACTAACAATCTCCCCCAAATTGTGAGTAAGACCCTTAGTCACAATTTCATGTCTGATAACAAGCCTAACATACATAAAGATAAAACTTGAAAAGTACATGTATGAAATTTGATTGAGAACATGAATAGAATTACAAGTTGAGTAATCTTACACAATATGGTGAAATACTAGTCATTCTCATTTGATTCCATCTCCATTGCTTTGGCTTGTAGATCATCATATGCCTTCTGTTTTCTTTCTTTCTCATTTCTTGCATTCTCATCCATAGCCCTTATGATCTCTGCCATAGCATCCAATTCTTCAAGCAGAATAGAGTTTTTGAAATCTTCAAGTACTTGTTTCAGAATGTTGGGAGGATAGTGACTGAGTAGGTCCATTTATTCTCCTATACTTCAGCACATAGGGATTGAACTGAACTCTACACAATCCTTTTGCCCTTAGCTTTTCTGCTTCAACTTTCAGTCTATCAATTTCCTTCTCCCTTTCTAGCCATTTCTCAAAGCACCCCTTCCTTATCTCCTCATCATAGTCTATCTTCATCTTCACAAAATCAATCAACTCCAGCTTCCATACTCTCTCCACTTTGTCTTCAGAATCCAACAATGCAATAATTCTTCCTCTCTCATATAACTTGCCCCAATTTTGACAACCCCCTTGTTTGAATTTCATTTCTCTTCCATAAGTGTATTTGATCTCAAAGCAGTCATTCACAATTGCAGCATAGCAGATTCTTTGAGCTCTTAGAAATTGCAGTTGCTCTTCATCAAAATCTTCATCCAGTGGTTGGAGTTTCAGTCATGGATAGATAGTTAGGGCCCTTGACTTAGATGGCATCACTCTTCTTGCAGCATGCTTGAATTTAATCCTTTTCACTTGATTGCTTGGCTAAAACTTCTGACCCTTGCTTGTAGACCATTGTAGTACTCCATTAGCAGTTTGTTTTTGGAAACATACACCTGGTTTCTTCATCTGAATCTTCTTCTCTTCTTGAGGTGGCAAAACAGTTGTAGAAGCCATTGATTCAGATTTTGGTAGGTCATTACTAACAGCATTCACCCTAGACTTAGAGTCTTGTGTTGTGGTGAGTTTACTGCTAGCAATGCCTAGGGCTTGATGTTTTCCACTTTTCCTCTCATAGACTTTGCCTTGGTCATCATCACCTTTCCTATCCTTGCTATCTTTCTTCTTCTTCTTATCTTCATCACCCTTATCACTCCTGTGATGACTTCTCCTCTCATCACTCTTGTCTTTATCTTTATCATCTTTATTCCTCCTGATTTTGGCCATTTCTGGAATTGCACCAGTTGCAATGAATGTTCTGAGGATGTGTAGTGCTTCCAACTCTTCAGCAGTTCTGACTTCATCCTTCTTTTGTAGCTGATCAGTGACAGCAATGATGAGTCTGTGATTTCGAGGGGTGAGATCACTGGGGATAACCAACTGATTAACATCTTGAATTTTAGTACCAGACTGAAAGAAGATGGTTCTTGGTTTGATGCATACTTCAGGAAGTCTAGCTTGTTGACTATTTCTCAGTTCAGTATACAGACTCTTGTTGTTCTCCCCTTTCTGCTCAATTAGTTCCAAGACAGCATCAATCTCAGTGAATTTTAGGGCTTTCAAGGTGTCAATAGATAGGTGCCATATCTTGCCATTGGTCACCATCATAATTTCCTTGAGAAAGATTTGATTTAGCTTTCTTGGAATAACTGTTAGATATTTAATTTGATCTTTAATGCTTCTTCTGTATAGCAGTATATCTCCTCCAACCTTTAATTTGCCTTTGAGGCATGCAGAAACTTCAAGAATGCAGCATCATGATAAATCTCTGAATTTGCTACTTCTATCAGCTTTGCCTCTGTAATCACATTAACTTCCACTGGATCATCTTCATGTCTGGAGGCTTGGACTAAATCACTTGGCATGGAACCTACCATCACTGTAGTAGTGATAGTTTGCTTTTGGCCACTTGGAGTAGTGATGTGCACAGGTGGAAGAGTGACCACTGGCAGAGAGGATGGAGGTTCATCAACCTTGGCTTTCCCTTTGCCTGGAGCATGAGTTGTGGATTTTGAAGTTCTTGTTGGTTGACCACCCTCAGTTATGGTAATGCCTTTTTCTTTAGGTTTTTGTCTCTCCTCTGTAGGCTTCTCCCCCTTAGGCTTTGAGTTCTTTAATGTCCTTTTCTCCCCCTTAGGCTTGTTGTCAGGCACAGAGGCTGTAGTAGTGACCTTTGGAGTGGAAGAGTCTTAAGGTAGAGGGAGACCCATGTGCTTCATCATAGTAGACATCATCATTTGTTGATGTAGAAGAACATCAACTATAGTAGTGGCTAGAGTGTTCAACTGTACAGTAAGGGTGGCAACTGTGTCTATAAGATGAGCATTGGATTGCTTGAGTGAGGTCACCTCTTTTTCCAGGGAATCCACCTTGGTGAAAAGCTCAGTAGACTTAAAACCAGACAGTGATTGCTCCTTGAGTCTCTTCACCTCATACTTGGTCATTTCATGCACAGGGACTTCAGTCACCAGTTTATCTCCATATTGATTTGCAAAGAGAGTCCTCAACATGGCATTGGCTTCAGTTTGACCAGATAAATTTTGAAATTGAGTACCCAGATTCTTAACAACATCTTTAAGCAAAGCCAAACCATTGTCCATCTTTGTGCAGGTAGACTTTCATTCTTGAATGTCTTTGATCATAGAGTTTAGAGATAGAAACCTTGCTGCAAAATCTCTTTTTATTTCATTTACCTCCTTGATTGTGGCTGCACATACTTCATTGATCTCTGTCTTAAGGCCCTTGCCAAGATAATGTGCAGCTTTCAAGGTTCCATTGTAGGTATCATTGACAACTTCATACACATCACTAGGATTTAGAGATTTGGCATTAGACCCTAGTGAAGTTATGTAGTCCTCTCTTAGGAACTGAAGACCTTCTGAGAGAGCAATGTCATATTTTCCTCTGTAGCCAAGCATCTACATTACCATCCCGTTCAGCCTCATCTGCTATTTTCTCCTTTTGCATTTCCACATCTTCTTTATGACATAGCAAAATGGCTTCATAGTTGGCATTTGGAATATTTGAGGTGACAAGATGTTGAGTTATCTTTACAAACTCAGGAATATGATCCACAACTAAGCTTTGAAGTGCTTCAACCGTCAATTGTGGTGGAACAGACCCTGATCCTGAAGCACTATCATGTTGCACAAGCTTCAGCCATTGTGACATAAATTCAGAGCTGGAGCTAGGCAAGCTAGACTCCTCAGTTACAGATGCAACTTCTGCAACCGGATGGATTGACTCTACTACTGGTGTCTGCACAGAAGTGGGATGAGTTACACCAGTAGTTGACACAGGCACAGAGTCTCTAGTGAAAACTAGTGAATCCTCTATGTTTGTGATGGTGTCATCAGGATATGCCCCAGCTTGCATTCCCTCACCATCTGAATGTGGTTCCTGGGTGGTGAGCAAAGTGTCATGCACTAAGTCACTTGAATCCATTGGCTCACCAAGAGAAGGAAATTCTTGGTGATCAATGTATTGCTTCTCAATTGATTGAGTTGCAGGCTCCAAAGAAATTTGTGATGAAGATTCCGGAAGAGAAGTGTCTTTTAGAGTAGATTTTGGCAACTCCCCCTGAAAGATAGAGGGAGTTTCAAGTGTGATGTGCTCTCCACTCAGTGTTGTGCCATCCTTATTACTCCTTTGTGCAGACTCTATACAAGATAGTGCATTGGGGAGAATGCTTGATTCTATAGATGCACCCTGTTGAGAGGATACATCTAGTGAGCTGTTTGCCCCCGATTTTACAACTTCAGCCATTTGTGTGACTGAAGAGGTGGTTTTTGATTTCTTTTTCTTTGGTTTCTGTAAAGGTGACTCAGGTTCCTCACTTTCTAAACATAATTCTACAGCCAATGCTACTTCAGATTAAATGTTCAAAGGTTCAGAAACTATCTCCATCCTCTTCTTTTTACTAACATCACCCTTTTGAGAGGATGATGCAGTTGGCTCACTGTTTGGTAGAGTGTTTGGCTGAGAGGGTTGGTTAGCAAGCCCTAGGTTAGCATTTTGTCCTACTTGCTTGGGCTGTGCTAACTGTGATTTGGAATCAAATATTGGCATGTTGTGGGGGTAAGTCCTAAATAGACTCTCCATATAGGGAGTTATTTTTAGTCTTACATCCACATCATTCCTAGTCTCCAAGTTACCAAAAATGAGTTTGGTCATGGACCTAGGGTAACATATTCTAGTCTTATCTATTCCAGGCAATTCAATTAACTTATTATTTACAAAATTAAGTGCAGATTGAATAAAACGAGGAAAGAAAATTTCAGTACCTCTCTTGGCTGAGTTTTTACCAAGTCTCCCATATAGCTCCTGTAGAATGATCTGTCCAGCATCTATTTTTCTCCCATAGGCCAAGGCATAGCCAATTTGCTCTACAGGTGCACTGATTTGGTCGAAACTAGACTTCCTTGCTGTGAAGACTTGAAGAAGAGTAGCAAAGACATAGCTCCATTCTTTCCTCAAGGAGTGATAAGTGGATTTATATCCACTTGGAGCATTCTAAATCGGCTTAAATTGATTGTCTTGGGCTCAAGTTTCTTGTAGTTTTGATGTGTTTTGTTTAGTTGTGCAGATTTATAAGGATGTTGATTATGGTGGATGTTTTTGTCGTTTTTGGAGATTTAATTTATTAAAATTCGGATTTATTGGGCTGCACGCATGAGATTCACTGTTTGGGCCATATCTTGAGTTCTATAAGTCTGTTTTCAGCCCGTAAGCAGTCCACGCGAAGATAACGAGATTCTCTATCATTATAAGGTGGTCCAGAGGTCCAATTACGTTTAGAACGTTCCAGAAAAATTGAAGAAAAGTCAGCTACGAATTTCCTTTAAAAAACAGAATCAGTTTAGGAAACGTATCTTGCAGAAATTCTATTATAATTCTGTTTTGATATTTTCTTGCTGGGCAAGACTTTTAGAGCCTATTTAAACACATCCTACCATTGTAATATCAAGATACAGATTATCATAGTTTTATTATTGTAACCTAGCTTAGATCTGCAAGGGAGAAAAGGAGAGAAGGGTTCAACGCTCGTGACAAGCAACGGATCTAGATCTACTTCATCCTTCGTGTTACTTTGGATTATAGATTTGTTTTCTCAAACTCTTGTTTATTAATATAATTACTTCTTTTATTCATATCTTGTTATTTACCATGTTTTCATCAAATCCCATGGTGACGAAAGGTTTAGTTATGAACTAATCGTTGTCATGGGATCCTAGTGGATTTATCTATGTAGCTTAGTAGTTTGCATGCCTTAAATATTTATGTGTGGTGAATTCTTGATATCCTCGTATGGTTAATCTTAATGCTTTTGGATGCGTAGCTAACATCTAAACTGAATTGTTAATCTATTGTGAAGCGAGAGTGGATCTTGAGATTTAGAACTTGCCATGCTAGCATAGGTTCATAATTGTAATCAATATGATTGTGGTGTGAGATGAAAATACTTATACTGCCCTATGTGATCTAAGTGGATAACTTGTGCTTCAACCTTTATGTTTTCAAATTCTATAGAGATATAGGGTCTAAACATAATAGGTGCCTATTCATCTTCTATCTCTTTTGTGGATGTATGTGTAGATTGGTACTAGTATACCGAGAGGTAACTTTTACTCTTTTCATGTTATCCGATCAGATATCTAAACCATCGCATGTTTTAATTAAAGGCTGCAACTCTAAGTGAAGTAGATGATGAAACTAGGGTTCCATGTTTTAATTCTCATAAGTAACTCGATTTCTATTCTTATTAGTTAATTTAATTCTTAGTTTTATAATTTTGCATCTCAGTTTAATTTAGTAGTTAGTAAAAATACAATTTGTTATTTGTCTTAGCAGTGGATAAAAACCATACATTGTTGCATAGGCATATTTACTGAATTGAACACCATTCTAGATCTCTGTGGGAACGAACTTGATTTAATCATATATTACTTGTGACAACGTGCGTTTGCTTGAATTTTGCATAACAAGTTTTTGGCGCCGCTGCCGGGGATCATCGGTGTTTTTATTTTTGGTTTATGTGCTTGTCATCAGTGGTCGTTAGCGTTCACTGACTCGGATTCTTATTTAGTTTGTTTGTTTCGTGGTGTTTGTAGGTACTTAGGTTTGTATGCAAACACGTTTGCAAGCTCGTTTACAAAAACTGGCAGAAGACGGTCGTGTAGAGAATTTAGAGAATAAGGAAGAGGAAGCTGAAACTACAGTAGCAATGGCAGATGCAGCAGCAGCAGCTAAGGCTTTGAGGGAGTATTCTCAGCCGAAACTCAAGGATATTCAGTCTAGCATTGTTAGGCCAACTATTGCAGCGAACAACTTTGAGATCAAGCCGGGCACAATTCAGATGGTGCAGAATTCAGTCCAGTTTGGGGGAGCTCCTACGGAGGATGCCAACATGCATGTTCGGGACTTTATCGAAATCTGCGACACTTTCAAGTGTAATGGTGTGACGGATGATGCTATCAGGTTGAGGCTTTTCCCATTCTCTCTGAGGGATAAGGCTAAGAGCTGGCTACACTCTTTACCACCTGGTTCCATTACTACATGGGAAGATCTTGCTCAGAAGTTCCTTACTAAATTCTTCCCTATGGCAAAAACTGCAGCATTAAGGAATCAGTTGACTCAATTCCAACAGCAATCTGGAGAGACCTTGTGTGAGGCTTGGGAACACTACAAGGAGATGCTACGAAAGTGTCCTCATCATGGCATGCCTGATTGGATGGTTATTAATGGGTTCTATAATGGGTTGGGAGCACAGTCTAGGCCTTTGCTAGATGCAGCATCAGGTGGAGCTCTGTGGGCGAAGAGCTATGATGAAGCTTATGATCTTATAGAGTTGATGGCTGCTAATGAATATCAAAATCCAACCCAAAGGCTATCTCAAGGCAAGGCAGCAGGAATTTTGGAAGTAGATACAACTTTAATGATTACAGCTCAGTTGAAGGCTCTTGCTATGAAGGTGGATTCTCTTGCTAATTATGGAGTTCAGCGGGTGGCTAGTGTTTGTGAGTTATGTGCGGGCGCACATGAGACGAATCATTGTGCTATTTCTCCTGAATCAGTACAGTTCGTGAGTAATTTCCAGAGACCTGCTGCACCAGTTCCAGCCACTTATCAGCCTAATAATCGGAATCATCCCAATTTCAGCTGGAGCAACAATCAGAATGTTCAACAACCTTATCAGCAAGCAAGGCCATTCAATCAAGGTTATCAGCAGCCTTATGCTCCAAGGACATCATATCAACCCCCGGGATTTCAGCAGCAACCCCAGACTCATGCAGGGCAATCTTCTAATGAAAAATCTGATGAGATGTGGATAGTGGTAAAGAACCTACAAGCTGGCCAGAAAGTTTTGGAAACCCAGTTGGGGCAGATTACAAGTGCCTTGGTAAATATGCAACAAGGAACTCTTCCAAGTGATACAATGGGTAATCCAGGCAAGAGGGAGGTTCATGAGCAGGTGAATGCAGTTACTTTGAGATCAGGAAAAGTCATGAGTGATCCTAAATCAGCAACTGAAGAAGATGAAGATGTTCAGAATCAGCAGGTTGAAAAATCTGCAGTGCCAGAAATTGAGAAATCTGATTTAGTGGCTGATCAGTTAGATGGTGAGAAGAGCAAGAAACCTGTTGAAAAGTCTACTCCGGAGCAATCTTCAATGAATAATCAGATTTATCCACCTCCGCCATATCCTGGACGTTTGAAGAAAAGTCAAGAGAAACAGTTTCAGAAATTTATGGATGTCTTCAAGAAACTGTCCATTAACATTCCTTTTGTTGAAGCATTGGAGCAGATGCCGAGATATGCTAAGTTCATGAAAGATATTTTGTCGAAAAAGAGAAGGTTGGAAGATTTTGAAACAGTGGCATTGACGGAGGAGTGTAGTGCTGTTCTGCAACAGAAGTTGCCTCCTAAACTTAAAGATCCAGGAAGTTTCACTATTCCATGCACTATTGGCAATCTTTCATTCAGCAAGTGTTTATGTGATTTGGGAGCTAGTATTAATCTTATGCCCTTGTCTGTTTTCAAGCAACTTGGTCTACCGGAGCCAAAGCCAACTAACATCTCTTTGCAGTTGGCTGATCGATCTATCACGTATCCAAGGGGTATAGTGGAGGATGTTTTGGTGAAAGTTGATAAACTCATATTCCCAGCTGATTTTGTTATCTTGGATTTCGAAGAAGATAAGAAGATTCCCATAATCTTGGGAAGACCGTTCTTAGCTACAGGAAAGACTTTAATTGATGTGCAAAAAGGAGAGCTTACAATGAGGGTGCAAGATCAGAGTGTCACTTTTAATGTGTTCAAGGCAATGAAATTTCCAACAGAGGATGAGGAGTGTTGCAGTGTGGAAATAGTTGATACGGGTCAGAGAAAGAAGTTTGATCAGTTGTTGAGCGAGAAATCGAATGATTCTTCGGTTCGAGATCTTTCGAAAGTAAAGCTTGGAAAACTTCCACCACATTTGAGGTATTTCCTTTTGAATAATGAGCTAGTGATTTTTGAGGAGGGACATGATTACGTGTTGCGAAGGTGGAAAGCAGATGAAAAGGAAGAAGAAATTTTTGTTCAGCCGGTTGAGTCGGAGAAGCATTTTAGAGGTGTGAAGAAGAAAAAGAAGAAGATTTGGCCGTTGGGAAATAAAATTAGGTTGAAGTCTGATGAAAGAAATTTGTGGAAAGCGAGCAATCAAGATGTCAATGTTCGTATGAATGGTTTGTCTGTTGAAGATGGTTCAGTTATTCTTTTGAAACCGCCATGAGTTGAGGAAGTAACGTCAAGCTATTGACGTTAAAGAAGCGCTTCGTGGGAGGCAACCCATGCATTAGTATAGAAAAAAAATTTTTTGAGTGTTGTGTGAAAAAAAAAAAAATCAAAAAAATCTGATTTTTGGTGTGTCACGCAGGAGGAAGCTGCGTTACAGGGCAAATTGCGCCCTTGTTGCGCAACTTGCGCCTGCGCAACTTGCGCCTGCGCAACTGCATTTGAGGCAAGATGCCCCCCTGAGGCGCAGGTTGCAGTAGCGTTTCTGTATATGAGGCAGTTTGCCTTCAACTTGCGCAGCTTGCGCGTGGTCAGAATTTTTCCCAGCTTTCTCCGTGAGTTTGTGTGCACTTATATAAAAAAAAGCATTCTTCACCCCATTCTTTTTATACCACAATTCTAAACCTATTCTAATCCTATTTCAATTCCAAAATCTCCCATCTTTTCTCCAAAATTCTAAACCGAGTTCTTTTCTAATTCTAATCTTTATTATTATTATTATTATTATTATTATTATTATTATTATTATTCTTATTATTATTATTATTTTTTATTATTATTATTATTATTATTATTATTATTATTATTATATTTATTATTCTTATTATTATTCTTATTATTATTATTTTATATACACACCTAAACATACAAATCCAATTCCTCTTCTATTTTATTTAAATCTCTAATAAATTCAATTCTAAAGAGGAATTAATTGCAAGTTCACCTCTTTGATTCGTATTGGGTAAATATTTTTCTCTAATCTTATTTTATTACGAATTTGTGTTCTTGTCAATTGTGGGTTTTGTAGTATTCAGGCAAGGTGACCAGTCTATGGAGCTCGTGCGCAATATCCTCCACCAGATTCATTCGAGGAGGGTGACTGCTTCGGTATTCAGGTATGTTTTCTGTTATCCCTTGTATTTACTTCCATTCAATGCGGACATTGAATATTTTAAGTTTGGGGGTGGTTTGAGGGATTAGTAGTTGTTGTTGTATTATTTGTTCATGTAGGATTTCATGCTTTGCATATTAATATTAGTAAATTATGCATTTATGTTCGTATTATCTACGTGTGTTCATATAGGACATTTTGTTTTATTTTCGTATACCATGTGAGTTTTCATTTAGTTGCATTTTCATGGCATGCATATTTCATGATCCCTTAGGACGAGCTGATTCTGATTGATAGGTGGATGTTGATTTGGGTGTGATGATGATGAGTAGAGGGCTGATTTATAGTTTCTATGTGTTAGATATTGATTCAAGAGATGATCAGGATCTGGGCATTACTGATCAGATATTGATGCTGACGTCATCAGGAATACAACGTCAGTATTGGACTATCATGATTAGAAGCTGGTCAGGATTCCATGAAGATTCTCATCAGACCAGAGATCAAGGAAGATTGATATGTCGGTTCCTAATTTGTAGGAAGGCAGCTATCATACAAGATATGCATTCAGAGATATATGTAATTGATTTAGAATATCTTGTAATTGATAGTGCAACTGTGTACATTATATAAACACAGTTTAGGTTTTACATTTTGTAATCGCTTACACGAGTTATATTGTAACCTAGCAGCTCTTAAGAACATAAGAATTTCTTAAGAGAGTTTTGTAACAGTTTTATACCAGAGTTAATAAAGCTGTTATTGATTCATACTTGTGTTATTTGTTTTAAGTCGAAAATCTTATACAATTGTATTCAACCCCCTTCTACAATTGTTATTTACTGGGCAACAATTGGTATCAGAGCTAAACTGATTAATTAAATCAGAAACGATCTTAAGATGTCGACAAGCAAGTATGAAAGCATTAAAATTCCAATTCTCAAGAAGACTGAGTATCCAACCTGGAAAGTAAAAATGTTGATGTATCTAGAAGCAACTGATCCTGACTATCTTGACAGGATCAATGATGGACCATTTCTTCCAACAAAACTAGTTGCCAGAACAGAGACTGTTGCTGAACACTATGTCATTAAGGCAAAGAGTGAATGGACGATAGAAGAAAAGGTTCAAGTACTCAAAGATGCAAAGGTAAAGAATATTTTGCATAACAGTCTTGATAATGTCATGTCTAACAGGGTAATAGCATGCAAGACTGCGAAGGAAATTTGGGATACTTTGGAAACTCAATGTCAAGGTACTGAATCTATCAAAAGAAACAGAAGGGCTCTGTTGATTCAGGAGTATGAGCAATTCGATGCTAAATCTGATGAAAGCCTTACTGATATGTACGATAGATTCTTGACTTTACTGAACAATCTATCACTGGTTGGCAAAGAGTATGATCCAGAGGATTCGAATACCAAGTTTCTCAGAGCTTTAACTGAAGAGTGGGATACTCAAGCTTCAATCATAAGGCATCAATATGATTTGAAGATGCTGTCTCTTGATGAAGTCTATGGGATGCTAAGAACTCATGATCTTGAGGTTCAACAGAGGAAGAACAAGAAAAATGTCAAAGCAAAATCTGTTGCTTTGAATGTTGAATCAAAATCAAAGGGAAAAGCTGAAGAGGTTTATAATCGAAAGAGTAGAGTGGAAGAGTCAATTCCTGATGACTCATCATCAGATACTGATACTGAGTCTGATCCTGATACTGATGATGACTCTACTGATTCTGATATGATGGAAATGGTTGCTATGATAGTCAAGGGCTTCAAAAAGATGAAGTTCAGAAAGGCTAGGAAGCAAGGGAAATTCCAGAAGAAAACCTTCAATGCTGACAAAGACAGGTACAAGAAGAAAGAATGCAAAAGCAGCAAGTTTGACAAGTCAAAAATCAGATGCTATAACTGTGATTGAATGGGTCATTTTGCAACTGAGTGCAAGAAGACCAAAACCAAAGCTCTCATTTCTTCAAGCAAGGATTGGATGGACTCTTCATCTGACTCTGAAGAGGAAAAAGTGAATTATGCTTTGATGGCTAAAACTGATGAGACTTCTGCTGGTGAAAATAAGGTATCTGAAATTTTATTTGATCTTGATACTAATAATGTTTCTGAGCTAAGATCTTTCTTAAAATCTCTGCATATTAGTTTTAGGAGTCAATCTCTTGAAAATACAAGAATAAAATCTGAAATGGCAGAGGTTGGTAAGAGAAATGATCATCTAGAAGCTGAGTTAATTTTCTTGCATGAAGTTCAAGCAGAATGTGATAATGCTAAACACATGAAACTTGAAATGGAGTTTAAATGTAATGAACTTGAGAGGCAACTTAAAGATGCTAATGAAAAACTCAGAACCTGGACACATTCTGGTACAAAAACTCATGAAATCATTTCTGATAAAAATTGGAAAGAGTGTCTAGGGTATAAGCCAGAAAATGAGAAAAAGGACAAAGGAAAGGTTGTTTCATCTAACCCTGGAAGAGTTATAGTTAATAACTCAACAAATCCAAAAACCTACAGATATGTTACAGATAGTACCAAAACCAAGTTAAAGCCAGTTAATTATGTGTACCCAGAAATTCCCAAATCTACTTCAGAAGAGGGATCTACTTCTACACATCATTCTGAGTATAGAACTGTCAAAAACAAGAATGTAGGCCTTTTGTCCAAGAAGCAATTAAGGGATAGAATCTGTGAGGTAACAGATAGGGAGAGAGTTCCAACTGTCAAAAGGAACAGGAATGGTAAAGTTGGAATAAACAAGGAAAATAATTATAAGTATATTCCAAATGCACCAAGAAAAGCATGCTTTAACTGTGGTAATTCTAATCATCTTGCTATTGATTGCAGGAGGAGTAAAAAGAAGCCAACTGTAGTTCCTAAGTCTGACATTAGGAATAAATCAGTATTCTATAAACCACAGAATCCTTGTTTCCATTGTGGCAGTAAATGGCATTCTATTTATACATGTGAAGAATACCATAATTTGTACTATAATTATTATGAGCCTTTGCCTAAGTACAATAAAAGTGCAAATTTTGGAAAAACAAAGAACTTGAATTCTAATCATGCATCTGTCAAGATAAAGACTAATTCTGATGGAGTTAATTCTGATGAAAATGTCTTTACAAGAAAATCTTCTATTGATAAAGATGTTAAATTACATGAAAAGAGAACCCAACAAGTGTGGGTTCTTAAAAATTCTAACTAAGTTCTTTGTGATTCTGATTGCAGGGTAAAAAGAAAAATGTGTTAGTCATGGATAGTGGATGTTCTGTGCACATGACTGGAGACAAAACCTTGCTATCAGAATTTGAGGAAAAGGCTGGCCCAACTGTGTCTTATGGAGATGGCAACATTGGACAAACTTTGGGATATGGCAGCATTGTAATTGGAAATGTCATCATTGAGAAAGTAGCTCTGGTGAAAGGACTAAAGCACAATCTATTGAGTGTTAGTCAGATCACAGACAGAGGTTATCGTGTCAACTTTAATGATACTCATTTTGAAGTTATCAGCAAATCTACAGGAAAGATTGCATTAACAGGTCAAAGACATGGTAACATTTATGAAGCCAACATTCACACTAATACTGAAAATCCAACTACATGCCTCATCAGTAAAGCATCTGTAGATGAAAGTTGGAATTGGCATAAGAAGCTTTCTCATCTCAACTTCAACAATATAAATGAGTTGGTTAAGAAAGACTTGGTGAGAGGATTACCAAAGGCTCTATATACTCCTGATGGACTCTGTGATGCTTGTCAGAAGGCTAAACAGAGAAGGACATCATTCAAGAGTAAATCTGAATCCTCAATTGATGAACCATATCACATGCTTCACCTCGACTTGTTTGGACCAGTGAATATTATGTCCATCAGTAAGAAAAGGTATACTCTAGTCATTGTTGATGAATATACTAGATTTACCTGGGTTTATTTTCTTCACAGAAAAGATGAAACTGCTGAAATACTGCTGGACCATGTTAGACTTATTGAAACTGGCACGGAATACAAAGTCAAGATTCTGAGAAGTGATAATGGGACTGAATTCAAGAATTCAGCAATGGAAGAGTTCTGCAAATACAAAGGAATAGTTCAACAATTCTCTGCTCCTGGCACTCCTCAGCAAAATGGAGTAGTTGAAAGAAAGAACAGAACTCTTATTGAAGCTGGTAGAACTATGTTGGAAGAAGCTAAACTACCTACATATTTCTGGGCAGAAGCAGTCAACACAGCTTGTTACACTCAAAATATTACACTAATCAACAGACATGGTGTAACTCCTTATCAGATGATTAAGAAAAAGAAGCCAAGTTTGAAGCATCTACATGTGTTTGGCTGCAAGTGCTTTGTTCTAAGACCTCATCCAGAACAGCTAGGAAAATTTGAGACAAAAGCTGATGAGGCCATCTTTATTGGCTATCCAACAACAAGAGCCTTTAAAGTCTATAATCTAAGAACAAAGACAGTCATGGAGTCTATTAATGTATCTTTTGATGATAGAAAGTTAACAGGAATACAAGAAGACTCTCATGACAGTTTGACTTTTGCAAATGAAGCTACCAACAATCCTGATGAAGTCACGTTAGATACTGATATTCTGTCAGATCCTGACGATCGATCAATTCCTGATCAAACACCTGTTACTGATGATGACTCAAATAATGCAAATGTTGAGGGGGAGCAAGAGCGAAAAATCACTAGTGCTGATACAACTCAAACATCAAGTAGAGATTCATCAGAAACAGACTCAAGTGACAATCAAGATAGTACATCAGAAGAAGATAACACTGTCTCAGGGGGAGCTTCTAGCAACTCTAGTTCTTTTGAAGAAAACACCAATCCAGGGGGAGCATCCAGTTCAATAAATGACTTACCATCAGCAAGGAAATGGACAAAAAGTCATACTCCTGATTTAATCATTGGGAATCCTGAAGCAGGTGTTAAGACAAGAAGTGCAACTCAAAATGAATGTTTATATAATAACTTTCTGTCAAAGGAGGAGCCCAAGAAAGTTGAAGATGCACTTAAGGATGCTGATTGGGTGACAGCTATGCAAGAAGAACTGAATGAGTTTGAAAGAAATGAAGTCTGGATACTTGTACCAAGACCCAAAGGAAGGTCTATTGTAGGTACAAAGTGGGTATTCAGAAATAAGACTGATTCAGATGGCACAATTGTGAGAAATAAAGCAAGACTAGTAGCAAAGGGGTATTCTCAACAGGAAGGAATAGATTATGATGAGACTTTTGCTCCTGTTGCAAGACTGGAAGCCATCAGAATTTTTCTGGCATATGCAGCCCACAAGAAATTCAAAGTATTCCAGATGGACGTAAAAAGTGCATTTCTCAATGGAGAACTGGAAGAGGAGGTTTATGTTGAACAACCTCCTGGATTTATTGATCCCAGACATCCAGATCATGTCTATAGACTGGATAAAGCACTTTATGGACTAAAGCAAGCTCCAAGAGCCTGGTATGAAACCCTAGCTCAATTCTTACTAGAAAGTGGATTCAACAGAGGTACAATTGATAAAACCTTATTTTATTTGAATCATGGTAAGGATTTGCTGTTAGTTCAAATATACGTTGATGATATCATTTTTGGGTCAACTAATACTAAGCTGTGTGAGAAGTTTTCAAAGCTAATGCAATCGAGATATCAAATGAGCATGATGGGTGAAATGAGCTATTTCTTAGGTCTTCAAGTTAAACAGACTGATGAAGGGATTTTTATCAATCAGTCAAAATACACAAAGAATTTACTAAAAAGGTTTAACATGCAAGACAACTCTACAGCTTCCACTCCTATAGCTACAGCTACAAAACTTGATCCTGATCAAGGAACTGAAGTAGATGTAACCAACTATAGAGGAATGATTGGCTCACTCTTATATCTAACTGCTAGCAGACCTGATATCATGTATGCAACCTGTCTATGTGCAAGATTTCAAGCAAATCCTAAAGAACCACATCTCATTGCAGTAAAAAGGATTTTCAGATATCTAAAAGGCACATCTTCTCTCGGCCTTTGGTATGCCAGAGAATCAGACTTTAATTTATGTGGCTATTCAGATGCTGATTTTGCTGGATGCAAAATAGACAGGAAAAGTACTTCAGGCAGTTGTCAGTTTCTTGGAGGAAGACTAGTTTCTTGGTTCAGTAAAAAGCAAAAGTCTATCTCCACATCAACTGCAGAAGCTGAGTACATTGCTGCTGGAAGCTGTTGTGCTCAGATCATGTGGATGAGAAATCAGCTAATGGACTATGGTTTGTCATTTTCAAAAATACCTATTTATTGTGATAACCAAAGTGCTATTGCTATGACAGGAAATCCAGTTCAACATTCTCTTACAAAGCACATCAGCATCAGGTATCACTTCATAAGAGAACAAGTACTGGAAGGAACAATTGAACTTCATTTTGTTCCTACTGATCAACAGTTAGCTGATATATTCACCAAGCCACTACCTGAGGCTACTTTTACAAAGTTGGTGAATGAACTTGGAATGGTAAACTATGGCAGTTCCTGAGAAAAAGAGGTCATCAGATACTGACGACCTGCAAATACTGATGGAAAGTCAATCCTGACAGTGGTCAACGTCGAATCCTGATGCAACGATTCGATAATCAGTATTTTGTCAGAGTCTAACTATCTTCATTTTATCTCAATTTCCTGATTCAAGTTATGTTTAATGTTATTGAATTCCTGATAATGTGATCACTTTAATTAGTCCTCATATTTAATGTCAGATAACATGTTAAATCAGGAAAAACATTGAACAGAATAGAATAAACAAGATTTTTCATTGATAATAAGAAAGAGTTTACATTCAAAGATTACATCTTTTGTGTTCTCTATCTACTAATCTATTCAACAGGAAATAAGAGACCAATCCACTCCATTGTTAATAGCCATCCCAGATCCCATCTTTGCCACTTTGTTTGGGTGGAAGTTGACAGGGATAAGGTTATTTTTGCCGACATATTCATTAACAATGGTTGCTGGAGTTGGATGAGGATGCCTTAGATGAAAGCCATGCTAATGCTGTTTGGAGGGCAGCATCAACATCGATCACTTTTGCAGGTTTTTCCTTCTCGATTTCTTCGAGACCTGCATCCATCTGCAACCAGAGAGTCTCCAGTTGTCTTTCCTAGTCGAAAGCATCAAACTCTTCACGAGTATAACTAAATATATCTCTTTTCTCCAAGATATGGAGGTTTTTCTCAATGATGGTAAGGTTCGACATTGCTAAAACTTTTGATGAGAAGGGTTTTTCTGATTTTTGTTACAGGAGAGAATGAAGCGTTATAGAAGTAAGTGGACAAGTCTCTAAGGTTAAATAGAAGAGGGTGGAACGAGAATATGAAACGATTCATATTACTGATGCAAGTACC
Organism: Kitagawia praeruptora; assembly: GCA_037693485.1. Taxonomy (NCBI): domain Eukaryota; kingdom Viridiplantae; phylum Streptophyta; class Magnoliopsida; order Apiales; family Apiaceae; genus Kitagawia; species Kitagawia praeruptora. The sequence goes on along the minus strand of CM075344.1, from coordinate 44,022,439 downwards.
TGGTATTATTCGATTGTGATGTTTTAAATTTTTTTTTAAAACATAATTACCATGTTTTATTTTGGTCACAATTTTATTTTCCGAATAATACGTAGCGCGTGTGCACACTCGATACTTACATACAGTTATAGATGTAAGTCATGACGCGTGTAATCCTCACCACTCTCTCACGTAATTTGGTCCATTACTTTAGCATAAACGAATGATTTACTGACACCTGTTTTTGAGAAGTTACAAGCATTGTCTAATATCAATTTAGTTTACTAATTGATTTAGTTATCTCAAACTATCAGTAAAGCATCGTCTCTCTTTGTCTTTGCACTCTCAAACCCTAATTTCAAAATTACCACATCTTTTGTGTTTGAAATCGCAATGGAGAACTTATTCATGAACAACAAGGTGGTAATCAATGGAGTTACGTTTAATACTAATAACTTCACTGCAGTTCTAGATCATCAGGACTTGCCGAGTGATTTCCACATTATTCAGGACTTTTTGGCCTCAAGCCCAATCAATTATGCTCTAACCCAACCTGCCAAGATATCTTTTAAGTCTGTTATGCAGGTTTGGAACACAAGTGTTTTTGGGAAAAGTCATCCATCAGAAAAACCTCAGATGAGCTTTGAATATGACAATGTTACATACTATTTGACACCTGAGATTGTCAATGCAGCCCTACACTTACCATCAATCATTGGTAAGCCTGTGTTCAAAGTTACTGATGCAAAACTTCTTGAGTATGTTGTAAGCTTGGGTTACAATGGAACACCAAAGAAGTTTGGAGAGCTCTACAGGACAAAGCTCAAGAAGGAATGGAATTTCTTCTTTGACACAATCAGCAGATGTTTCTTGAATAAAGTGTCAAACTTTGATGCCTTACCCACAGGTTCAGCTAAAATTGGGTACTCTCTAATTCATGATCTCTCATTTGATTATGGTTCCTTTATACTAAAGGCATTAAGTGAAAGAAAAGCAGATAAATGTGGTTATGTTTGCTTTCTTAGATTTTTTCAATTAATATTTTCTCACTTATGTCCTCATGCTGTTTTTGAGAATGATACAATTTTGCCGATATGTAAAATCTCAGAAAACAATATAAAGAGTCTAATCAATTCTGATAAGGCAAATAAACTTGTGGGACCTCCATACATTCCTGATGAAGTATGGTCTCTTTTAAGAAAGAGAATGCCTATTCAATATGGCTCAGCATCTGGTGCTATGGAACAGGACCTTACACATCCTATTCCTGACACAAGCACACAACCCAAACACTTACCTAAACAGTTAACCACCTCTGGTGTCTCACAAAAGACATCAGTTGTAAAATCAAAGAAATCAGCTAGATCTGATGTGTCTAAGAGGCAATCAGGGTCAAAGGATTTCTCCATTCCAACTCACTCTCAAATGAAGTCACAAGGGGGTGGACAAAGTGTTGTTGACACATCTGGTTTGAATAAAGGAACAGGAGTGAAAAGGAAAGTTGATCAATGAGCTATTTCTGATTCTGATGATGATACAATGCCGATATCAGTCTTGTTGAGAAAGAAGGAGATTGATGTTGTTGATACAAGAGAAGAGGCTGTCTCTGAAAAGCCAAAGAAAAGAAGAAGATTAATCAGAAAAGGCAAATTTGTTGATCATACAGAATTTCTGAATCTTACTGATGATATGGAAGGCAATCCTGATGCTGTTAATCAGGATGAATCATCAGTTCCTGACGCTACTGCTAATCCTGACATCTCTACTCCAAATAATTCACCTATGAAGACTGTTGAGATTTCTGACTCTCCAGTATCTGAATCTCCAAAGAGAAGAATTATTGAGATGTCCGTCGAACAAGTGAATGCTATTGCTGCTCAGCTGGGTGTTAAACCTTCACCACTTGAAGTAAAAACTGCTGAAGCAAATGTTTTTCACAGACATAAGAAACAGAGGACTACTGTGTCATCTCTGAGAGGATCCAGCCCACAAGAACCTGAACTTCAAAGGAGTTCAGAAGCTATTGCAGATCCAGTCACACAAGAACCACCTACTCAAAGTGTAGGTGCAGACATTTCTGAAGGAATAGTCACACAAGAACCATCTTCTCAAAGGGAAGGTGAAGACAAGAATATTCCTGCCCCACAAGAACCATCTTCTCAAAGTGAAGATGCTGGCAAACTCACATCTGCAGGGGAGTTTCCTGACAATGCTCAAGGGGCTTCTGAAATTGAAATTGAACTTGCTAGAAGTCTGGCAGAAAAAGCTGCTCATGATTTGCACATTGCTGAATGTGATAGAGTGATTGCTGACACTGCATTTGAGGGAAGTACACAAGAACCTTTGACTTAAAGTGTTGAAGAAGCTTCAAAACCTCAGACTACACAAGAACCATCAGTAGCAAATACTGATGCAAGTCATGCTATAGTTGCAGTGGTCAATCCTGATGAAAGCACTACTGATCCACTTATTCCATTGCTTATTGAGCCAATTTCAGCAAGGCCAATGGATTCTTTAACTACTTCATCAGGTAACATCTCTTTCTCTACTTCATTTACTACTGATAGTATGATTACAGATAGACCTGATAAAAGGGATACCTCTATTTGTATGACTTCAGCCAACTCTTCTCAGCCACCTCTTATTTCTTCACAATTAATGAGCCAGAACCTTTCTTGTGAGATTGAGAGTGAACATTTAGAGAAAAAGAAGAGTGATGAGAGGCAGTCTCCTGAACTGGCAAAAGGAGAGGTAGAAAAGAGTGAGAAGTTATTAACTTCTAGTGAGGTAGGAGTTGCTATTGAAAGCAACTTAGGTAACATTGTGAGAAGTGATGAGATCACTTTAAAAGAAAAGAGAGATTTAGGACATGTTACTATTTTGTCTGCAGGTCATCAGGCTTTACCAGCTGTATCTACTGGTGTTTTGAAACTGAAAGGTATTATGCTTCCTGATGATGATGTTGAACATAGACTTCCTGAGGCTGGTGGTGGCTCAGATGATGATGATGATGATGATCATGCTGATCTTGAAACAAAGCAAATGCAGGCGGCTATAAAGGCAAGTCTCCAATCTACTTATGGGTCTTCAAGTAGATACATGCAGTCAATGACTCAAGAAGAATTCAGAGGGGAGTATAGTTCACTTCTTCCTCCTGATACTCGAGCTGCAAGGGGACATGAATGGGATACAGAATGGAATGAACCAACTGCTGAGATGAATTTTCAAAATGCTCTGTTTCATTCTGGTCATATTGCTACGAGGATGCCGACACCTGAACTTAAGGCTCTTCTCAAAACCAATGCTCTTCTAGCAAAGGGATTGAGGAGTGAGATTGACTCAATGAAGGCTGCAACAGATAAATTTCAAGCGGGTATTCAAACATCTGTTTCTATATCTGCTAATGCTTCTCAAGCACGCCTTCTTGCAGATGATATTAAAGCTCTTGACAAGAGATTGGATTCTAGAATGACTGTCTTGGAATCTAAAGTTGATACTATCGATGAAACCCTCAAGCTTATATTGTCTTTCTTCATTCAGGACGATACTGATGTCAAAAAGGGGGAGAAGATAGTCAAAACAAAATGTTCACCTGATCCAGTTGTACAAAAGGATGATAATTCTGGAAATGATGGTGGTGCTGAGTCACATCAGAAAGTTGAAACCTCTGATGCTGCTTTACTGTTAAAGAGAACGAATACTCAAACTAAGCAGTCAACTCATGTTTCTGAATCTGGAAAGAAGACAGTGACACCTGGTCAAACTCTGTCAACCATTCTTGAGGATGATGTGTATGTGGAACAGGATGAAGATGCTGCTAATCTGTTTCATGAACTTGACACTGGGGATGGTCGTGTTCTTAAATTATTTCATAAAGACAAAAGAGTTCAACAGTATCATGCTGAGAAAGCACTTGTCTTATCTACTGAAGAAAATCCAAACATGACTACTGATGAGTTCTTAGAAGAACAGAACAGGATCCTTGAAGAGCTTGCAAAACAGAATAAAGCTCTTGCTGCAAGAAGAGGAAGAGGCAGAGGAGGAAGATACAGAAATAGAGGAAGATCATCTGCTCAAACTAGTTCAAGGCAAACAAGATCTAGTGGAATCAAATTGAAAGATGTTTCTGAAAGTGAAAAGAAGAAAACTCCACTATCTCTTGTATCAACTCCAGACAACAGATTCAATGCTCCTGAAGAAATTGAAGAGGAGATATTGCCTTTGAAAAGGAAGAGTAAGGTAGCTGTTCAATCTATTGCATCTAATGAGAAGTCAGTTGTTGATCCAATTTCTGATGTTGTTTCTGATTCTGAAGAGACTGAAATCTTAAAAGAACTTAAGATTATGATTCTTAAGGTTGTGGTTGAATTTCACAATGTGGAAGTTTTTGAAGATACATTGGAGTATGAACAAGAAAACTTCAGAAGATTTGAAAGAGAAAGTGAAATCAGTGCTAAAGCCACAAAAGCAGAAAAGATAACAACCAGAGATTACTTAAGAAATGTTCATAGATCAGACAGGAAGTTGTGGTATAATAGAGATAGATCTGTTCCTGAACATCAGCAGGATTATCCAACTAATGAGAGGAAGAAGAGTAAGAAGAAGGAGGTGGATAAGGTTGATTATAGGAAACCAGTTGTGTTCATATCAGCTGGATTGATAAAAGAGTCTTCTTTGATCAATGAATTCCTGATGATTTTTAGAAGGTATTTTGTTTTGAGTTTTTGACATCTTGAATCAAAGAATTTGTGCTTTGTTTTATAAAGAACAAATTGGGGGAGATTGTTAGATATTGATTCAAGAGATGATCAGGATCTGGGCATTACTGATCAGATACTGATGCTGACGTCATCAGGAATACAACGTCAGTATTGGACTATCAGGATTAGAAGCTGGTCAGGATTCCATGAAGATTCTCATCAGACCAGAGATCAAGGAAGATTGATATGTCGGTTCCTAATTTGTAGGAAGGCAGCTATCATACAAGATATGCATTCAGAGATATATGTAATTGATTTAGAATATCTTGTAATTGATAGTGCAACTGTGTACATTATATAAACACAGTTTAGGTTTTACATTTTGTAATCGCTTACACGAGTTATATTGTAACCTAGCAGCTATTAAGAACATAAGAATTTCTTAAGAGAGTTTTGTAACAGTTTTATACCAGAGTTAATAAAGCTGTTATTGATTCATACTTGTGTTATTTGTTTTAAGTCGAAAATCTTATACAATTGTATTCAACCCCCTTCTACAATTGTTATTTACTGGGCAACACTATGAAATTGACTTGCATATTACGGGAACAAAATTTATTACACAGTCTCATTGGGGCGCTTTTGGGCTAGGTTAGGGTCATGCCTGTGGGATGTTTTGAGATTTAATCACTTGTTTATATTTAGAATTTTCGTTATTCCCTTTATAGCGTAGGAACATTAAAGTCTAAGTTTGGGGGAAACCAGGAATTTTCATGCTAGTTCTTCCTAATTGTTAATAATGGCTAGGCGTCAAATGGCTAGTAGCCGGCTCATATTTATATGAGTAGTCTAGGGTTGGAAATGAGAAAGGCTCATTCCAGATTGCAGAAAAGAAAAAAAAAAGAGAAAAAAAAAGAGAGTCAATAAGTTATTTGTTTATATGCAAAATTAACCAGAGTGAGCTCTTTAATACTCGAGTAATTAAGTCTGAGGGGACTTAGTCCTAGTAACCTAAAGCCTTGTGGTTTGGGATGGCTGACCTAACACTCGCTACATGGGTATTATTGTATAAGCCTTTTGGGGTCTCATTCATTGCACGGTTAAATAAGCATGTGTATTGGATATAGTATTATGTGTCGTAGTAATAAAGCATGAGTTTCTGTCTACTTTGGATAAGGGTGGAGGTGTTCCTAGGTTATGGAGTGTCTACAGTCTATTCTGATTATAAACCTGTGATTGTCTTGATGGAAAGCATGTATGATTTTTGACCTAGTTTTGGGAGTATTTCTGATGAGCATCGCACACACGCACGTTTCTGTTCATGTATTTGTTAGTATACGGGGATTTAGTCGAGCTTTGCTTGGATTTGTTACATTCATTGAGATATTTGCTTGTTAGTTGGTTTTGGTGAGTTTGAAGGGGATCTTGCATTTTCATAGTAGTTGCATTCATGCATTGCATTGCATTAGGTTAAATGGATTTTGTGGGTACATTCGCTATAGGCCCTCACGAGACCTTACTCGTCCACTAGGGCTGCCTAGGGGTTTAAAGGGCTTGTTGCATATGCCAAATGCAACCGTGATCACCTACGGAAGTGGTACTAGTTAGTTAGTTAGTTGTAATTGTTAATGCTTGAGGACAAGCATCGGTTTAAGTTTGGGGGTGTGATAAGTGGATTTATATCCACTTGGAGCATTCTAAATCGGCTTAAATTTATTGTCTTGGGCTCAAGTTTCTTGTAGTTTTGATGTGTTTTGTTTAGTTGTGCAGATTTATAAGGATGTTGATTATGGTGGATGTTTTTGTCGTTTTTGGAGATTTAATTTATTAAAATTCGGATTTATTGGGCTGCACGCATGAGATTCACTGTTTGGGCCATATCTTGAGTTCTATAAGTCTGTTTTCAGCCCGTAAGCAGTCCACGCGAAGATAACGAGATTCTCTATCATTCTAAGGTGGTACAGAGGTCCAATTACGTTTGGAACGTTCCAGAAAAATTGAAGAAAAGTCAGCTACGAATTTCCTTTAAAAAACAGAATCAGTTTAGGAAACGTATCTTGCAGAAATTCTATTATAATTCTGTTTTGATATTTTCTTGCTGGGCAAGACTTTTAGAGCCTATTTAAACACATCCTACCATTGTAATAGCAAGATACAGATTATCATAGTTTTATTATTGTAACCTAGCTTAGATCTGCAAGGGAGAAAAGGAGAGAAGGGTTCAACGCTCGTGACAAGCAACGGATCTAGATCTACTTCATCCTTTGTGTTACTTTGGATTATAGATTTGTTTTCTCAAACTCTTGTTTATTAATATAATTACTTCTTTTATTCATATCTTGTTATTTACCATGTTTTCATCAAATCCCATGGTGACGAAAGGTTTAGTTATGAACTAATCGTTGTCATGGGATCCTAGTGGATTTATCTATGTAGCTTAGTAGTTTGCATGCCTTAAAGATTTATGTGTGGTGAATTCTTGATATCCTCGTATGGTTAATCTTAATGCTTTTGGATGCGTAGCTAACATCTAAACTGAATTGTTAATCTCTTGTGAAGCGAGAGTGGATCTTGAGATTTAGAACTTGCCATGCTAGCATAGGTTCATAATTGTAATCAATATGATTGTGGTGTGAGATGAAAATACTTATACTGCCCTATGTGATCTAAGTGGATAACTTGTGCTTCAACCTTTATGTTTTCAAATTCTATAGAGATATAGGGTCTAAACATAATAGGTGCCTATTCATCTTCTATCTCTTTTGTGGATGTATGTGTAGATTGGTACTAGTATACCGAGAGGTAACTTTTACTCTTTTCATGTTATCCGATCAGATATCTAAACCATCGCATGTTTTAATTAAAGGCTGCAACTCTAAGTGAAGTAGATGATGAAACTAGGGTTCCATGTTTTAATTCTCATAAGTAACTCGATTTCTATTCTTATTAGTTAATTTAATTCTTAGTTTTATAATTTTGCATCTTATTTTAATTTAGTAGTTAGTAAAAATACAATTTGTTATTTGTCTTAGCAGTGGATAAAAACCATACATTGTTGCATAGGCATATTTACTGAATTGAACACCATTCTAGATCTCTGTGGGAACGAACTTGATTTAATCATATATTACTTGTGACAACGTGCGCTTGCGTGAATTTTGCATAACAACTTCTTATTCAACTTTCCAAGATTGATTTTATCAGAGTAGTTGATGAAATCAAAGAAGTCTTCTAACTCTGCATTTGTGGCCAGTGGGTCATACTCCTCTTGTTGTAAATCCAGTGCTTTATTCATATATGTTGTGGTGATATTGATGTCTTTTCCTTGAATCTTGCAGTAGACCACATATGAGGTTATAGCATTCTCAAGAGCGATGACCTCCACAGTAGCAGTCCTCCAAAATTGTTCTAGTAAGTCCAGATACAGAGTTGGATTGGCTGAAAGTGCGTCCTTGATGTATGACTCAGACATCCATCGAACAAAGCACTAGAAGTTTGCATTTGGTGCTTTCACATCATTAGTTATTGTAATGAAATTGGTTTGAGTGGGTATGGTGAGTTGAGTGTTTGCCATTTTTATAGAGAGAGAAATGGAACGAAGGTTGAAGAAGAAATTTAGCTTTTTGAGATTAGGGTTTACAGAGGTTTTGGAACTTTAGATGCTTGAGAAATCGAATGAAATGAATCGAATAGATGTAGAATTGTATAAGTATGAAGTACTTGAATTGTCGATTAGATATATGTTTTGTATCGACAAGTCAGGCATTCGAGAAGTAGAAATCAACTATTCGATAAGTCAAGAAAGGCTTAATTGATATCTCAAGCAGTTTGACACTCACAGCTGGCAGTTATCTAACTTAGAAATAATTCTAAATTGAATAAAATATGTTTTTATGAGTGATTTAAAATTTCTGAATAAAAATCCAAAAATGGTTAAGATTCAGCGAGAATTCAGCCTTTTCAAATGATTCGAGAACTCAAACATAGTATTCGAGAACTCAGTCATTAGAGAACTAAAACACCTTATTCGAGAACTCAAGCATTTCTCTGTTCGATTTCTCTAAAAGACTCTATTCGAGAACTCAAGAGTGTCCTGGGTAGGCTTATTAGAGAAGTCGAGCATTAACAAAAAATGAATCATTCGGGAAGTCTGACTTATCGAACTATTTTCACTCATAAAATTCAGTTTTCACTATCTCTTAAAATTCACCAGAATTATTCAATGAAGAATATTCTAAAAAATTACATAGTGAATTTCTCAAAATTTCAAGGAAATTTCAAGTTAACAGAATGTGATTTTTCAACATATACAACAATTCTGAAATATTTATAAATCATATTCCAGCCAACACTTACTTCAAAAATATTGATCATTTAGATAAAGTAAGTGTTTACTGCTGCAACAATCTAGGTGATATATTCACTTAGCCAGAATCTGAAGAATTCAGCATTCCAATCTCACTAACCAACCTTGTGAAGGTGGCTTCATCTAATGGATTAGTGAATATGTCAGCTAGTTGTTTATCTGTAGAAACATAATGCAACTCAATGGTTCCATTAGTTGCATGTTCTCTAATAAAATGATATCTGATGTCAATGTGCTTTGTCCTAGAATGATTGACAAGATTGACAACTATAGATATTGCACTTGTGTTGTCACACATGATTGGAATTCTTTCCAACACAAGTCCATAGTCTCTAAGTTGGTTTCTAATCCAAAGCACTTGAGCACAACAACTTCTAGCAGCTATGTATTCAGCCTCAGCTGTGGAAGTTGACACAAATTGTTGTTTCTTGTTGTACCAAGAGACTAACCTTTGTCCAAGAAACTGGAAGCTACCTGAGGTGCTTTTCCTATCCACTTTGCATCCAGCATAATCAACATCAGAATAGCCAACAAGATTGAACCCTGTGTCCTTAGGATACCATAGACCCAAGTTTGGAGTGCCCTTCAGATATCTAAAGATCCTTTTTATTGCAATCAAATGTGACTCTTTTGGATTTGATCGAAACCTTGCACACAAGCATGTAGCAAACATGATGTCTGGCCTACTTGCAGTGAGATAGAGTAGAGAACCAACCATGCCTCTGTAGACTGGGATATTGTTAGGTCCGATAAGATTGTAGAAGGGGGGTTGAATACAATCTATATCAAATTCTCGAAATTTGTCCTTTAAATAAAATTTAGTTTAGACAAATTTGTGCGGAATTAATTGAAACAAATTTTCAAGTTGAATATAACAATATATTAACTTGATGAGTGTTACAAAATCAGTACAAGTGATTATCAAGAAATTAATAACTAATTAGAAAATTCAACATGAACTTTTCTAATTTAGTTAATAAAAATCAAGATATCAATTCAAGAACTAGGAAACTTAATTCGCTAGTAGTACAAGAGTGATCAATAAACAAGTTCCAGCGGATAAGATATTACAAAGAGCTTGAACTGAATTTATTGTGTAAATTAAAACTTGAGCACTTGTGTGTAGAAGATGAGAGTGTTTGATGCTTTTGGTCTCTTTTTTTTTTCTTCCTGGTAATCCTCCTCCATGCTTCTGTCCGTGTGTTTGTTTATATACAAACAAAACACAACTTGCTGTACACTTGGCACGGTGATAGTATAGATGCCACGCTGATAGTATAACTGGCACGGTGATAGTATAGCAGCCTAGGGATAGTAGAACTCATTCCCTTGTAATAGTATGGATTTAACTCAGAAATAGTATACATTTACTTAAGAAATAGTTCACTAAAAACGTTGGTAATAGTTTAATTACCTCGGTAATAGTATAACTATAACTAAGAAATAGTGTAACTAGTTCGGGGATAGTATAATTTCGGTGATAGTATAGATGGCTGGAAATAGTATAGCTGATTTATCTTGGTAATAGTATGCAGAAGCCTCCAGAAATAGTATACCATATCTCCAGAAATAGTATACCAGAAAAAGTATAACCTCCAGAAATAGTATAACCTCCAGAAATAGTAAAACTTCCAGAAATAGTATAACCTCCAGAAATAGTAAAATTTCCAGAAATAGTATAACCTTAATTCGTGGCCAATTCATTAAAAACAAGGTTCTACTTTTTCCTTATTAGATGCAGCTCCGTATACTTGCTTTTTATCCTGCATAACTTATAATTTTTAATTAATAAATAATTATTTTAATTCAGAAATTATAAAAATAAATATCTAATATTATTAGATATTTATAAATATAATTTTCTAAATAAATAAAATATTTATTAATATAAAATTATACTTAAACTCTAAACTGCGGTTACCTGAGCTTCTGAAACCGGACTCCTTTTGCTTAGCAAAAAATACAACAATTCTAACCGGAGTTTCAGCATTAAGAATATATCACTTAGAATTTCTTTGTGATAATTCTTTTTCCTCGTAGCCAGTCCACTTGATACTAAAATCCTTGTGGTTAATTAATATAGCACTTCTGTTGCTTGCACAATGATTTCCTCTCATACCAGTCTTGATAGCTTGAACCACTGAAGTTAATGATGAACAACCACTGTTGAATGTTGACACTCGATGTATTGTCTGGTTCATGAGTGACTAACCGCAATGACTATTCTTCATATATTGACTTTAAAATCTGGTTCCTTTTCTTTTCTCATCTCTCTTCAATTCTTCTGTACTGTCTCTGTTACTGTTGAAATCTCTGTCACTTTAAATGAATCCACTTCTTAACGAATACTCCACTGAGGCTTGATCAGATGACTGAGCTTCTTTCAATGTAGTAAATCCTCAAGTCTGTAGATTGACCTTGATCTTTTTCTTCTGACAGATAATACAATCTGAGATTCCTTGTGACAGTCTATATACTATTTACTACTACAATCTTGTTTAAGTTGAGTTGTATCCTCGAAATACAAATAGGCTACATCATATGCCTTTCAGATATCTATTTTCTTGCCTTTAGCATCTTCATCCAATTTAGTGGCAGTGGCCATGGGTGTCTTTGCAGGTGAGCAATCTTCTAAGTCAAACTTCTTCAATAGATCCTTGATGTACTTGGTTTGAATGATAAAGATACCATCCTTCCTCTAACTGACTTGCAACCCAAGAAAGAATGTCAACTCTCCCATCTTACTCATCTCATATCTGCTCTGCATGAGCTTAGAGAATTTCTCACACAGCTTCTCATTAGTAGAACCAAAAATAATATCATCCACATAGATCTGAACTAGGATAATATCATCACCATGCTTCTTGTAGAACAGTGTCTTGTCCAATGTGCCTCTAGTGAATTGATTTTCAAGGAGAAATTGTGATAAAGTATCATACCATGCCCTTGGAGCCTGCTTAACTCCATACAATGCCTTAAGCAATCTATAGACAAATTCTGGGAAATGTGGATTCTCAAAGCCAGGTGGTTGTTACACATAAACTTCTTCTTCCAACTCCCCATTCAGAAATGCACTCTTGACATCCATTTGATAGACTTTAAAATTTGAATGAGCAGCAAATGCCAAGAATATTTTGATGGCTTCCAATCTAGCAACAGGGGCAAATGTCTCATCATAATCAATGCCTTCCTGTTGAGAGTATCCTTTTCCAACCAACCTTGCTTTGTTTCTTACTATTACACCATCTTCATCCATCTTATTCTTCAGAACCCATTTTGTTCCAACAATGGTTTTGTTCTTTGGTGCAGGCACAAGTTCCCATACTTTGTTTCTTTCAAATTGATTCAGCTCCTCTTGCATGGCAATAATCCAATCTGGATCCAACAGTGCATCATCAAGTTTCTTAGGCTCAATCTGAGATAGAAAACAACCATAGAGGCACTCATTTTGAGTTGCTCTCCTTGTCCTCACTCCTGCATTTGGATCTCCAATAATTTGCTCTGTAGTGTGTGATCTATCCCATTTCCTTGAATGCTCAGTCTGATTTCTCAATCTTGATGTTGCTTCATCATCCAAGTCATGATCATTCTCATTTCCTCTCCCTATGAAGTTGCTACTATTCACAAGTGTGTCTTGGATGCTTGTCTCTCCACTGTTGATTAGCACAAATTCTTCTCTTGTATCATCATTCACTTGAGTTTGTTGAACTACAGTTTCAACTTCAGTTTCAATCTCTTCATCAGAATCATCTAGATTTTCAAACTTTAATGGATTTTATCTTCCTCATTGACTTCTTCTAATCCAGGTAGTTTGCTGTCATCAAATGTTACATCTGTGCTTTCCATAATTTTCTTTTGACTGATGACTGATAAGTGGATTTTATATCCATTTGGAGCGTTCCATATCGGCTTAAATTGATTGACTTGGTCTCAAGTTTGTTGTATTTTTGATGTGTTTTGTGTAGTTGTGCAGGGTTGTAGCTATCAGTTAGTGTTAGTGTTTCTAATCGATATTAGAGTGGAATTAAGCATTGGAATGAAGATTGGACACTTGTGTTATGCTATCAAGGAGTTACATGTGTCATGGTATTGAAGTTGTTAGCTAATGCAAAAGAAACGGAGGAGAAAGGAACAAATTTGTGTAAAATTCGGATTTTCTGGATAGGTTGCGCAGTCTTCACTGTTTTGGCCATATATGGAGTTCTAGAAGTCCGTTTTCAGCGATCTTACTGCCCACGCGAAGCTTGGGAGATTTTCTACAACCTTGGACAGGTCTTCCAGGCGCAGGTTGCGCGTGGTGGGCGCAGGCTGCGCGAAGAACAGACTGCTGGGCGCAGGTTGCCCCTGAAAAATTCTGCCAGATTGCTGATTCACTGTTTGGGCCATATCTTGAGTTCTACAAGTCTGTTTTGGACGATCTTACAGTCCACGCGAAGATAACGGAATTCTCTATCATTCTAAAGTGGTCCAGATGTCAAATTACAACTGGAACGGTCCAGAAATATTGAAGAAATGTCAGCTCCGAATTTTCCTTCAAAACCGAATCAGTTTAGGAAACGTATTACGTGCCGAACTGCTGAAATTCAACTTTGACAAGGAAATTGCTATAATTCCTACTTCTAATAAGTATGGTAATTGCTCTGGGCAGCTGGTACTTTCTAGAATCAGTCCTACGCATGGAAATTGCAATTCTTATCTTATTCAAGAACGGAAATTGCCAATCTTCTATTCCAACTCTAAAAAGGCAATTGCTTGGTGGGCAAGACTTCTAGAGCCTATATAAACACATCCAACCCTTGTAATTTGTATCATTAGGAGTATAACCATTACATATCAATTACTTAGGTTTATTTGTATATTTTCATACTTTGCTTTTTATCATGGTTTCATCAGATCCCATGATGATGAGAGGTTCAATTATGAACTAATCGTTGTCATGGGATTCTAACGGATTTATTTATGGAGCTTTAGTATCTTGATGCTTTACAGATCTGTGTGTGATGTATATCTGATATCCTCGTATGGTTGTGCTTATTGAATTTAGATGCGTAGCTAACATCTAATTTGTTAATCTCTTGTGAAGCGAGAGTGAATCTTGAGATTTAGAACTTGCCATGCTAGCATAGGATAGGTTGATGTTTTAACATCATGATTTGTGGCGTAAATAGAGATATTATGCTGCCCTATGTGATCATTATGGATAACTTGTTCTTCAACTGTTATGTTTTCAAATTCTATAGAGATATAGGGTCTAAGCATAATTGGTGTCTATTCATCTTCTATCTCTTTTGTGGATGTATGTTTAGTTTGGTATTCGTATACTGAGAAGTAGCGTATACTTGTTTCGTGTTATCCGATCAGATATCATAACCATTGCATATAGTGATTAAAGGCGTCAGATCTAAGCAAAGTATTTAATGAAGTTAGGATTCCATGTTTTCTCTTGCAGAAGTAATTTGATTTAAATTCTCGTTAGTTAGTTAAGTCTTAGTTTTATAATTTGCATCTTAGTTTAATTTAGATAGTTAAAACCCATATTTGTTAATTGTCTTAGCAGTGCATAATAACCATACATTGTTGCATAGGTACAAAACTGAATTGAAACCATAACCAGATCTCTGTGGGAACGAACTCGACTTATATCTGTATTACTTGTGACCACGTACGCTTGCGTGATTTAGTGCAAACAAGTTTTTGGCGCCGCTGCCGGGGATCATCGGTGTTTTATTTTTGGTTTATGTGCTTGTCAATAGTGGTCGTTAGAGTTCACTGACTCGGATTGTTTCTTACATAGTTGTTTAGTTTTATGTGTTGCAGGTAGCAATGGGAGAACCAGCAGCAGCAACGAAAGCATTGATGTATTATTCTCAACCAAAGATCAATGATATCCAATTTAGCATTGTCAAGCCAGCTATTGCAGCTAATACTTTCGAAATCAAGCCTAGCATAATTCAGATGGTGCAGAATTCGGTTCAGTTTGGGGGTGCTCCGATTGAAGATCCTAACATGCACATCCGGAATTTCATTGAGATCTGCGATACTTTCAAGATCAACGGGGTGTCGGAAGATACTATTAAATTGAGACTTTTTCCATTCTCTTTGAGGGATAAAGCTAAGGGCTGGTTGCACTCTCTACCAGCATGTTCTATTTTGACATGGGAGGATCTTGCTCAGAAATTTCTCGCTAAATTTTTCCCCATGGCAAAGACCGCAGCAATCAGGAACACTATTACTCAATTTTCACAGCAGTCTGAAGAATCTTTGTGCGAGGCTTGGGAGCGATATAAGGAGATGCTATGGAAGTGTCCACATCATGGGATGCCTGAGTGGATGGTGATTAACTGCTTTTATAATGGCTTGGGTGCACAGTCAAGACCCATGCTAGATGCAGCATCAGGTGGAGCTTTATGGGCTAAGAGCTATGCGGAAGCTTATGAGCTAATTGAGATGATGGCTGCGAATAAATACCAGAATCCAACTCAGAGATTATCACAAGGCAAATTAGCAGGAATGTTGGAAGTTAATACAGTCACAGCTCTAGCAGCTCAACTAGAGGCACTTAATAAGAAATTGGATTTTATGTCAAAGCATGGGGTACCTCAAGTTGCTAGTGGTTGTGAGCTATGTGAGGGCGCACATGAGACGAGTCAATGCGCCATATCTTCTGAATTGGTACAGTTTGTGAGCAACTTCCTGCAACCTTCGCAACCATCTCTAGCCACCTATCATCCCAATTTCGGCTGGAGCAACAATAAAGATTTTCAGCAGCAACAGTTTCATGGGGATGATGGTCAATCTTCGAATGAAAAATCTGAATTGGATGAATTAAGGTTGATGATTAAAAGTCAGGCGGTATCTCTCAAGACATTGGAGAATCAGTTTGGGCAAATTGCAAGTGCCTTTCTCAACGGGCCGCAAGGAGTTCTTCCTAGTGACATAGAGGTGAATCCAGGAAAACAAGATGGCATGGAGCATGTTAATGCCATAACACTCAGATCTGGACAAGTCACGAACGATCAGAATTCAACAATTGAGGATGAAGAAGAAATTCAAGATCAAGACCCTACAGAAAAAGAAGAAAATTATGTTTTGTCAGAACCTGTGGTGGATAGTGATGAGGAGGAAGAGTGTGAGTCGCTCGGCTTGGCTGATCTCTGGGAGTCTAAGGTGCTGGTTGATGAGGTGGTTTCATGGTCAAATCTTGAGGATAGTGCAATTGAGTCTTTTCTTGAGGAAGATGTTTTGATTAAGGGTAATGAAGATCTTCTTGAGTTGTATAGGAATTTCACTTCTGAAGAGATGTTAGATGAATTGAATGCTATTTGTTCTAAGCATGAAATTCAGCTTGAGGATTGTTCTTTTGATCCTAAGTCTGTGGTTAAGACTTCTGTTGGTGAACTACCCACCTCTGTTCCTAGTCCGTCTATCTCCATTCTTGATCAGTCTTTGGTAGAAAATCATCATGTTGAAGAATCTTCCAAACTTGAGCTTAACCTACCAGATCAGAGGAGGTATGCATATTTGGGTCATTCATCTACTTTGCTTATTATTATTGTTGCTAACTTGTCAGGTAGTGAAGAGAACATTGTTGCTGACACCTTTGAAGAGCAAAGAAGGTTAAAACTTGTCATCAAGGTTGTAGCTCCGGAAAAGATAATTAAATGGCCATATAGAGATACGGTCTAGCTAAAGACTCTAAACAAGCGCTTCGTGGGAGGCAACCCACGCTTTTCGGTATTTTTATTTAGGTATGTTTTCTACTTTCCCTTGTATTACTTTCCATTCAATGCGGACATTGAATATTTCAAGTTTGGGGGTGGTATGGGGGATAAGTAGTGTGTAGTAGTTATTTGTGAGTCATTGTGTTCATGTAGGAATCATATTTTGCATGTGAGTAGTAAATTATGCATATATGTTCGTGTTATATACGTTTGTTTCATATAGGACATTCTGTTTTTATGTTCGTATATTATGTGAGTCCATATTAGTTTGCATTTGCACCTATGCTTGATAGGAATTTTGTGTTTTTGACGCTTTTGATTGAGAAGTGATATGCTTTGTTCTTGTGCACACACATACACTAGTAAGTTGAACCTACTTATTGAATGTTGTAAGTGATTAGAAGGACATGAATATGTGCAAGATGATTTAGTTTGCATGCTTTGAATACAAGTAGGTGCGTTAGAGAGATTTTTGCTTGGGATTGAGTATGTTTTTCCTACCAAGTGAGATTTTGAGCCTTATTCCATATTTGTTGCAAATTATTCATTTGCTTGAGTGTCCACGAATTGTTTGCATTGCTAGCAGTTGTTTGAGGTCTTTCTTGAAATGCATGACATTATTTGACGATTAAAATGATAAAGGCATTTAGGATTGACCGCATATTTTCCCATATTACCACACCATATTTACATGATCAATTAGTTAACCCGTTGAGCTTAATCCTATTTTTTCGGTGACATACCACATTACTTGCCTAGACCTTTTTCTTGTATTGGCCTTACATTAATTTGAACCCACATTGTCAAAGGCTAGTAGAGTGCTTAAGGGAGTAATAAGGTGTGCAAGGAGGGGTTTATTGTTGGTCATACTTTTGGGGGAGATATTGAGATTGGGTTTGGTTGTTTACTTGATAGTCGACATATGTAATAAATTGTGGGATCATTGTTATTGTTTATATTATTGTTTGTGTTATATTTAGCTCTCGGGAAAAAAAAAGAAAAGAAGAAAGAAAAAGGAAAAAAAAAGAGAAAAATATATTATGAGAGCATGTTTGTGTTTGTTGTGATCCTATTTCAGTCGACTAGTCGAGTGTTTGTTTATAGTAAAATTATGTGGGGGGGGGAAAATAGGGTGTTGTGTATGATTTATTATGGTACTTACTAGCTTTTGACACTTCACCTGTTTTGGCTTATTTGACATACCTTGTCCCTAGCCACGTTACAACCCAAATAAAGACCTTTTGATTATCGTCATTGATGTATGTTGTGTTAAGAGTTAGATTGATACCAAATGTCAAGCATGTTTATGATTTTGTTGGAATTGAGTGATACACTTACCCTTGTTCTTGAGTGAATATTCTTTTGTGAGTGGATTGTGAGTGTTTGCTTGTTTTTGCGTATGAGATCCCGAGTTTTGTCTCAAAGATGTACTCTTGTAGGCTTAGCATGTTTACTAACTTATTCTTACATTTGACATGGACTTGTGAGAACTTATGCATGTTCATTGAGAAGACTATGTGAATACTTGCACTTTCGACACCAAGACATTGTGTATTTACTTTGATTCTTAAGTTGATATGGCATGAGAGGATTTGAAGGTATGGTAGGATATTAGTACTAGATTAATTGCATTTGCATATTAGTTGCATTCATGCATTGCATTGCATTAGGTTAAATGGATTTTGTGGGTACATTCGCTATAGGCCCTCATGAGACCTTACTCGTCCACTAGGGCTGCCTAGGGGTTTAAAGGGCTTGTTGCATATGCCAAATGCAACCGTGATCACCTACGGAAGTGGTACTAGTTAGTTAGTTAGTTGTAATTGTTAATGCTTGAGGACAAGCATCGGTTTAAGTTTGGGGGTGTGATAAGTGGATTTTATATCCATTTGGAGCGTTCCATATCGGCTTAATTTGATTGACTTGGTCTCAAGTTTGTTGTATTTTTGATGTGTTTTGTGTAGTTGTGCAGGGTTGTAGCTATCGGTTAGTGTTGGTGTTTCTAATCGATATTAGAGTGGAATTAAGCATTGGAATGAAGATTGGACACTTGTGTTATGCTATCAAGGAGTTACATGTGTCATGGTATTGAAGTTGTTAGCTAATGCAAAAGAAACGGAGGAGAAAGGAACAAATTTGTGTAAAATTCGGATTTTCTGGATAGGTTGCGCAGTCTTCACTGTTTTGGCCATATCTGGAGTTCTAGAAGTCCGTTTTCAGTGATCTTACTGCCCACGCGAAGCTTGGGAGATTTTCTACAACCTTGGACAGGTCTTCCAGGCGCAGGTTACGCGTGGTGGGCGTAGGCTGCGCGAAGAACAGACTGCTGGGCGCAGGTTGCCCCTGAAAAATTCTGTCAGATTGCTGATTCACTGTTTGGGCCATATCTTGAGTTCTACAAGTCTGTTTTGGACGATCTTACAGTCCACGCGAAGATAACGGAATTCTCTATCATTCTAAAGTGGTCCAGATGTCAAATTACAAATGGAACGGTCCAGAAATATTGAAGAAAAGTCAGCTACGAATTTTCATTCAAAACCGAATCAGTTTAGGAAACGTATTACGTGCCGAACTGCTGAAATTCAACTTTGACAAGGAAATTGCTATAATTCCTACTTCTAATAAGTATGGTAATTGCTCTGGGCAGCTGGTACTTTCTAGAATCAGTCCTACGCATGGAAATTGCAATTCTTATCTTATTCAAGAACGGAAATTGCCAATCTTGTATTCCAACTCTAAAAAGGCAATTGCTTGGTGGGCAAGACTTCTAGAGCCTATATAAACACATCCAACCCTTGTAATTTGTATCATTAGGAGTATAACCATTACATATCAATTACTTAGGTTTATTTGTATATTTTCATACTTTGCTTTTTATCATGGTTTCATCAGATCCCATGATGATGAGAGGTTCAATTATGAACTAATCGTTGTCATGGGATTCTAACGGATTTATTTATGGAGCTTTAGTATCTTGATGCTTTACAGATCTGTGTGTGATGTATATCTGATATCCTCGTATGGTTGTGCTTATTGAATTTAGATGCGTAGCTAACATCTAATTTGTTAATCTCTTGTGAAGCGAGAGTGAATCTTGAGATTTAGAACTTGCCATGCTAGCATAGGATAGGTTGATGTTTTAA
The DNA here is from genome assembly GCA_037693485.1 of Kitagawia praeruptora. NCBI lineage: Eukaryota > Viridiplantae > Streptophyta > Magnoliopsida > Apiales > Apiaceae > Kitagawia > Kitagawia praeruptora. The sequence continues at coordinate 44,002,530 of CM075344.1, read as the reverse complement.
CATCATGATTTGTGGCGTAAATAGAGATATTATGCTGCCCTATGTGATCATTATGGATAACTTGTTCTTCAACTGTTATGTTTTCAAATTCTAAAGAGATATAGGGTCTAAGCATAATTGGTGTCTATTCATCTTCTATCTCTTTTGTGGATATATGTTTAGTTTGGTATTCGTATACTGAGAAGTAGCGTATACTTGTTTCGTGTTATCCGATCAGATATCATAACCATTGCATATAGTGATTAAAGGCGTCAGATCTAAGCAAAGTATTTAATGAAGTTAGGATTCCATATTTTCTCTTGCAGAAGTAATTTGATTTAAATTCTCGTTAGTTAGTTATTCTTAGTTTTATAATTTGCATCTTAGTTTAATTTAGATAGTTAAAACCCATATTTGTTAATTGTCTTAGCAGTGCATAATAACCATACATTGTTGCATAGGTACAAAACTGAATTGAAACCATAACCAGATCTCTGTGGGAATGAAGTTGACTTATATCTGTATTACTTATGACCACGTACGCTTGCGTGATTTAGTGCAAACAATGACATAAACTTTGTATGCAATTCTTTCCATAGAGTAGCCAAGAAAAATTCCTTCAAATGCCTTTGCATCAAATTTTCCAACATATTCTGAATTATCCTTCAGTACAAAGCATTTGCTTCCAAAAGTATAAACATACTTTAGAGTAGGCTTCTTTCCAGTCATCAAATTGTAAAGTGTCTTTCCAGTGTTTTTGTTGATGAGGGTTCTGTTCTGGATATAGCATGCAGTGCTCACAGCCTCAACCCAAAAATATGTGAGCATCTTTGCATCAAACAAAATTGTTCTATAAGCCTCAATTAGAGTTCTATTCTTTCTCTCAACAACTCCATTTTGTTGTGGAGTCCTTAGAGCTGAGAATTGTTGAGAAATACCATTCTCTTTGCAGAATGCTTCAAGCATGGCATTTCTCAACTCTGTTCCATTATCACTTCTCAATGCAATTACACTTGCATTGTTGGCTTTTGCTTCCTTATCAACTTTATTTATGTGCTCAATGATTACTTGTTGAGCCTCATCTTTTGATGCAAGAAATTCCACCCATGTATACCTTGTAAAGTCATCAACCATCACCAAGGCATACTTCTTTCTTCCTAGTGACATAATATTGACAGGCCCAAACAAATCCATATGAATGAGTTGCAGGGGCTTGGTTATTGACGTCACTGTCTTTGACTTGTGGCTTGATCTTTTCATCTTTCCTTTTTGACAAGCCTCACACACTCATTCTGGACAGAATTCAAGTGTGGGCATGCCTCTCACTAACTCTCTTTTGACTAGAGAATTAATGGCTTTGAAGTTCAAGTGTGATAATTTCTTGTGCCACAGCCAATAGTCTTCACTTGATGCTTTTGAATAAAAGCAACAAACTTTATCCTTGTTTGCAGAGTCCATATTGGCAACAAACAGGCTTCCTTTTCTTACTTCATATAGAGCAAAATCACCAGTCTTCTTGTGGGTGATCAAACATTCATCTTTGTCAAATTCCACTTTGATTCCTCTATCAGTAAACTGACCAACACTTAGCAGATTATGCTTGAGTCCCTTGACTAGTGCTACATCTTCAATGATGACATTACCAACTTCAAATTTGCTATATCCCAATGTATTACCCATGCTGTCATCTCCAAAAGCAACCATTGGGCCAGCCTTCTCCTCATACTGTGATAGCAGGGCCATATCACCAGTCATGTGATTTGAGCATCCACTGTCCAAAATCCACATGACCTTCTTTTTATTTTCTTTGCCCTGCAAACACAAAGGTATTACTTCTCCTTTGGTACCCAAACAAGTTTGGGTCCATGTGACTTAGAAACATTTTTATCATTAACAACATGCTTATCAATTTTCTTGGTGTTAGTCTTCTTGTCACTGTTAGAAGTCTTAGAACCTGAGGTTTCAGACTTAGGTGACAGAGGTACCTTCCTAGCTCTAGGAGGACTTGAAGACTTCGACCTTGTGTAGTGTGTGTGAGAATTGTGACTGATACAACCATCAATGAATTGCCTTCTCAGATTGAAAAAACTAGTCATAACATTCATATTGCATGGCATACAGTCAAATTTAACACAGAATGAAGCATCTCTATGTCTTAAAGGCACAGAACAATCATAGAAAAGTTTAGGCACACTACCAACAGGTTTCTTGCATGCATGAGTTAAATGATTGTTACTGAAACGATTTTGACAAGTTTTCCTAGGGGCATTGGGCATATAAGCATAGTTATTATCTTTGTTAATCCCTAGTTTGCCATTTCTGTTCTGTTTCTTCTTAGTCACTTTTTTCTCAGATTCATTCTTCCCAGCTGATACAAACTTAACAAACTTCTCAGTTCTAGGTCTAGTTCTACAGGCTTCTTGGCTTTTGGATTGACACTCTCACCCTTAGAGGATGCTGGTTGTTCACTGGACTGTGCCTCATCCTCATCATTCAACATTTGCTTGATGAGTAAGGCATCATCATCAATTTCAAATGTTGATTCTTTAAAAATTGGAGACTCAACCTTTTTCAAAATGTGAGGCACTTCTTTCTGAACAACTATGCCATCTTCAATGATAGAATCGCCTTTCCTCTGTTTAAGAGTGCCATAGTCAAGTCCAATGGCAGCCTTGGGTTTAGCTTGGATTTTCTCATGATAGGATTGCAGTAGACTAGATGAGTTCTTAAAGGTTTTCAGTTTGAATTCATTTTCAGCTAGTTCATCCCTAAGAGCCTTTTCAATCTAACTAGCACATAGAACCTTATTCTGTAGATATTCAACTTCTTTCTTAAGGTTTTCTACTTGCATAGCAGTTAGCTCAAGTTCCTCATTCTTTTTGATTAACAATTCATTTCTAGCAGACAGTTTAGCAATTTACTCATTAGCAGCAGTCATACTAGTATGAATATTAAACATTTCAACATATAGTTGTTCAATCATATTCTTGTACTTAGAAACAGACATGTCTATGGTAGTGAGAGATGGTACCTGAGAGTCTGATGAAGATGTGTCATCCTTGGAATTGGCCATCAAGGCATAGTTGCAAAATCCTTGCTCTTCTTCATCACTATCAGTATCATCCCAACACTTCCCTTCAGCTATGTAGGCCTTGCTTGGTGTTTGCTTTTTGAGAAGGGCCTCATACTTAGCTTCAAGCTTTAGAAAATCTTTATCCTTCTTTTTAGGATTCTTGCATTCACTAGCAAAATGCCCTAGGTCATTGCATCTATAACATCTCACAGATGACCTATCCACATAGCCAGTTTTGAATTTACTCTTGTTAGGCTTCACAGGTGCTTTACTCTTGTTGAATGAATGGTTTTGGGGTTTAGGTTTGAAGGGTTGGTTCCTCTTGAATCTGATGTTTGGAAATTTTCTGGCCATGAAAGCATATGAGGTGTTTTCCATACCATCTAGCTCTTCAAGAGTATAGAACTCTTCTTCTTCCTTCTCCTCAACAGGTTCATTTACTTCAGCTTCAGTTTCTTCATCATCTACTATCTCCTCTATTCTCAACTTACTTGTAGATGCTTCTAGGTCTTGAACAGATTTGCTGACAATCAAGGCACATGATGTGTTTACCATCCTGCCTTGGTTGGCTTGGATAGCCCTCTTCTAAAGCAACTCAAGCTCATGAGTCTGATGTGCTAAAAATAAGGATTTTAAAATTGCAAGCGCACAATTCTTCGTTTTAGTATTTTAGATATCGATCCACATAGACTAATATTTTCGCAAGTCCTTAACTTTTAATTTAGGCGAATTAGAACAATTTAAGTTTGGAAAATTTGGTTTTATACTATTTAATTACTAAAAGAAAATTTATCTATTTTTAAAGGAAAATTTAAATTTATTATAATTTTAAGCTAACTAATTAAAAGTGAAAATAATAAAAGTAGATCATTCAAAAATTCTAAATTCGAACTTATATTACGAATGGCAAATGATTCGGCAATTTACACAACTTCGTTACCAATGAAACAGAAAACCAGAGCCAGGACTCGACTCAATCTAGAACTACTCAAAACATGACTCAGCATCTCGGACAATTAACAGCGAACAAACAACTCGCAAATCGGATTCAACAAACATCAAAGAAAATGCAGCAAAGGAATTCAAAACCCGGACATTAAACTCAGTAAAACCGGAACAAAGAAATAGGACTCTACAACAACTCGGCGAACAGGATGTGAAAACACAGCAAAAATGCAAACAACAACTTGAAAAACAGCCATAACTCAGTACGCAAGAAAAGGAACCAGAAAACAGGCCAATCGACTACTCAAACTTCATAACGAAATTCGGCCTACAATTCAGAACTCAGACAAAACTCCAACAAATTACATCTTCAACTCAGAACAGAAAAAAGACAGAGCAAAACTCGGAATCAACAAAACAGAAACACTTGATTGAAGAATATAAGAATCAAACAACTTCAAACGCAAACAGCAACATTAGCCAGGAATTTTTTTTTTTACACAAACGAACAAACAGGACACTACAACTACTCGAACTTGAGAGCAAAATCGCAAGACTCAGTAACAAAACTCAGTCGAATCGACTAAGAGACTCTAACGAAATCTGCGAACAAACATCACAAACTCGATTCACAACCAAAACTTGAAAACTTTAACGAAACTAAACAGCAACTCAACGAAAATTCACAAATATTCACAAAGTTCAGCAATTAACTCAATTCGACACATTAACACTACTAACTCGACCCAGTATTCAAACTCAGCAGAAGATGGCGACTTAGACTTCCACGCAGAGACCATCACCAATTCGAGAAAAAAAAAACGACTTGACAAACAACGATTTGACTCGATAAGACAAGGAAAGACACGAAAAGGAAACAGAGGAGGGGGGACGAGTTTTGCAGCGATAAAAAAGACGAAAAGGGGAAGGAGAAGGGGGTCGAAGAAAGAGAGGAGGAAACGAGGGAGATGAAGCTGGGTTTGGTGTTTGTTCGTCGAAGAGAAGATGGGAAGAAAAATGTAAACTGGTTTGCAAAAATAAACAGGGAGGTCGTATAAAAGAGACAGGGGGTTGTATTGGGTTCGAATTAAATGATTAATGGTGAATAAAACTATAAAATCAAGTAAGAAAATTGCTGGAAATTAAGAAACAAATATTTTTGTGATTTTTTTTTGAAAATTAAAAACGAAAATGAAGAAATTTAAATGCGAAATTTAAAATTAAAACTACTAAAAACAACGATTTGGTATTAAATGACCCACATTAAAATTGATTTCTAAAGGGGCAAAACTACGATTCAAACTACGAACATGAAATTAAAAATCGTTACTTTCAACCCCAAGTGGTTAGCATTTCGCTACTTTATCCACTAAACGGATTTACGAAAGTAACGAAGTAAGGTAACAATAACGAAAGAGCAAGACAAGAAATTAAAGGGAACTCGAAAATTGCATTAAAATAAAAAGTGTTTACAAGATTTAAAACTAAAACAAGAAATTAATTCTACCCTAAAACTACACTAAAATCTAATCCTAAGGTGTATGGTATCAAATACAAGGGGGATGAGGGGGTATTTATAGGATGAGAATTAGGGTTTAGGGGGGGTGTGGGTTAATCTCCACCATACATTTGGGGTGTGTGGTGGTGTAATCCTAGCCATTAAAAGATTCCTTTCCCATTAAGCTTTGGTAGAGTGGATCTTGGCCATACACTTTTATTGTGTGTTGGGATGATCTCCACCTTCCACTTGTCTTGAGATATTCCTTTTGCTCCAAGCCCCTAATTCTTTTCCTTTTTTTTCTTTTTGGTCCTTTTTCTTCCTCTTTTTCCCTTCCTTGCTCTTTATTTCTTTATTTTGCCATTTCTTTATTTATTCACGAATTTCCTGAAATGCAACAAAATAAATTATTAAAATACGAGTTCAAGCAATAAATAGGTAATAAAAATATGCAAAAATATACACTTATCAAATGCCCCCATACCTATCTTTTGCTCATCCTCGAGTAAAACAAAAACAAAAATAAAATCTGGATGCAAAGTCCTATACTCCTTTTCGTAGGTGTGACGGTTGCATTTGACATATGCAACAAGCCCTTTAAACCCCTAGGCAGCCCTAGTGGACGAGTGAGGTCTCGTGAGGGCCTATAATGAATGTACCCACAAAATCCATCTAGTTTGTATAAAAGATCACATGGCAATGCACACCACACATACATGTCCTCTCATGACATGTCAACTTAAGAATCAAAATGAATTTGCAAAGTCTTGGTGTGGAAAGTGCAAGGATTCACATAGTCTACTTAAAGAACCATGCAAGAGTGACTACAAGTTCATGTCAAGTGCAAAAATTATTGGAAACCATGCTAAGTTTACAAGGGCACACCTTAGAGTCAAAACTTGAGATCTCTTATGTGAAAAAAACACACCTAGAGGGGGGGGGTGAATAGGTGTATATTACAATTTACTCCAGTTTTTAAATTTATGAAAACATCTGTTGAAATTAGTTTATTTTGCTGTCTAGTCAGCTAGCTAAGATGCAGTAAAACGTGACTGTGAGCAAGCTGAAATGATAAATGCAGTGCAGAAATATAAAGACAGAAATTAAACAACACACGAGTTTTAGCCAGGTTCGACCCCTATCTTCTACGGTCTACTTCCTGGTCCCTTACCAACTGGTAAGAGAATATATTATTGATCAATGAAAATACCGATTACAAGATCAACTAATATATCTCCCTTTCTCACCCTTGCTGGCAGCTAGCTAACTGGAACCCCTGTTCTTGAACTAAATGCTCTCTAAGACCTATACTTCCCAAGTACACTCTTCTCTAGCAAACTAGTTCCCAACCCTTGTTACCACGTTAGCTCAGCTATCAACAACACTTTACACTTGAATAAATAAAGCAATGTTTGTGTTTACAACTCAAATAATCGAACTCTCTCAATATACTCTCGGTAATGAAAATGAGCTCTCTTTGAAATCTGGAAATGAATTGCAGGAGTTGTGCTTGTGTATTCTCTTGTAGTGTTATCTTCTTTTGCAGATAATCATGAATATATATAGAACCAAGCAGCTCATCAACTACTTCAAGGATGCTCCCACGTTCATGCCATCATGAATTGATCAGATTTTTGGAGTGCTAAGATTCCCTTCAATGCCGTTGCTAATACACTTTGCAGAGTCTGTGATTTGAATATCTTCTAGTGGCTGAGCACAAGTGAAATGTTAGAAGGAATTGTAGTGTTTTATGTGAATATAGCCGAAGCATGTGTTTAACATATTTACATTATTCCTAGACAATGTGTAGTGGTGTAATTATGAAACATGCTTTCTAATAATCTATTAGAGATGTTATATGAAAGACAACGGTTCTTTAGTTAGAAACAAAGAACCTGCTAAATATATTCTCTAGACAAGATATAATGGAGCACATGAGTGCTAATTGTTTAATCAATATTTTGTCAAAAGTAATCCTTATATTAAGATAAGAAATCTTGAAATATTCTCTGTGTCTTGAACAAGTAATTTAAACACTAACAAAGATATGAATATGCTCTAACACGTTTTAGTCAATTTATGCAATTTATCAACCGAGTTTAAAAAACTTGATAAGCAGTTTTTCTGGACGCCCAGACAGCTAGCTGAAGAGCACATATTCTGTAAACTTAGCTTGCTTACATAACACTTAAGTTATATAGCAAACATCTCAGCTTGCTGATTAGAGATATTTATTTAGTCTGCAAAGCTTACCAACAGGTGATCATCAAAATCTATAGGGTTTCAATCTCCCCCTTTTTGATGATTACTCACCATTTTAGGAGAATTTTGAATACTCCCCCTAAATCCTTGCATCCCTGTGATTCTCAATAAATATCTTGCAAAATCATATATAACATATCACTCATTAACTATAACCACAAACTTATGCTAATATTGACTATGAAGTCCAGTCACAAAACCTTTTTATGACTTAAGCATTTTCCCTGAAATAAGAATGTTAGGCACAATGCAATCATATAAATATTGTTGCAATCATATAACCATACTATCAAACATCAAGCATAAATAAAACCAAATAATGTTAATCATTCAAAAACATAGCAGGCAATCCAAATAACCATTCACCAGCCGTTTTAAACAACATACCAACATACCAACAAAGTCATAAAACATTAAACAAACTTAGAATCAGTTTAGACAGAGCATAAATTATAGCATAGTTAAACAGAGCACAAGTAGTAGAGCATCTCCTAAAACTTTCTCCCCCTTAATCATTAAAAAGAGATAAGTTAAGTGGATTCATTATCATCATTCTCCTCCTTATTCTCGTCACCATTATTGCCACCAGATTTGACTGCAACATCATGTCCTTCCATTGTAGTTGGATGAGAACCAGTCGGAGCATCCTGTGTACCAGTAGTAACACCCGTAGCAAAATTTTGGAGAGAAGCAGCTGCGGAGAGATCAGCAGTGCGAGGCCCAAGCACCAAGTCACGGAAAAATTTTAACTCATCTGACAGGTTATCCATTTTCTTCTCAAGATTACGCAAACCTTCTCGAATCTCCTTAGCAAACAATCCAAATTCAGAGTCTGGAGCAGCAGACATTTGTACAGTACCACTTGGCAATGACGGAGGAGGAAGTGGTTCGAGTTGAATTAAGGAGCCATCAGGTTTCATATCTATGCGAGAAGCTGATAAGCATTTTTTGTCCAAAAATTCTTTAACGACAGATTTATCTTCTTCAAGAAACTCAACACCATACCATTTAAATATGCGAGTTAGCAAGCATACATAAGGGAGACCAGCATTTGCTTGCCCTTCGTACACTTCCATCATATTTTTTAGGATTAATTCAGACAGATCAAACCCTTTCCCAGCCATGAGCATCGCAACAACAGATATATCTTGACCTCCAAAATTAGAACGACTACCCAACCGAGGACAAATGTTGGACAAACAAACCTTAAACAACAGGTGATCCATTGGTGTAACAGAGGTAGTGGTTGGTGAAGCAAATTGAGATAAATCAGGAATGTCACGAATAATACGCAACTGATCAAGAGCAGTGAAATCAACTAATTCCTTAGGACCCTTACTCGAATAGATTAAGACATTTGATACAGGATTAAGACGAAGTATCACATTAAGCACCACAGGAGTAAGTGTAATTTTCTTGTTTCGAACATGTGATATATAATGATCAATATCTTCAACATGCAAATTTGCATAAAACTCAGTAACATAATCAGGGTAAAAGTCTTTGGGTAAATCACTAATGAAAGATGCAAACCCTAATTTAGAGAATAGTTCAACTATACCACATTTTTTAAAGATAATACCAGAAATGGGTTTACCCGGAATGATTTTCCGATTGCCGATGTCCTTCTTAATGTATCTTGCTTCAAGCTCTTCAAGAACCTTAAATCCCCTTTTGACCTTCTTCAATTTAGACCCAATTAAAACACCATCAAACCGATTTACCCCGGATTGTTCATCTCCGCTCTCGACATGTTCATCATCAACATCAATATTAAGCACCTGTTTCTTAGTTGAGGCCTTCATGGGTGTGGTTGTCGCAGATGTCGAAGCCCTAGTTTTTCTCTTCATTGTTAGGAGATGGTATGATAGGCGATGAAAACCCTAGTTCTTGTAGGCGATAGCGAGAGAATAATGAAGAGTCAGGAGTTGAAACCCTCTTGATATATCTCTTATATGTTTTAATTCTTAAGTGGGGAATAAATTTAGGAAAATAGAAATTAAATAGACCCTTCCCAAATAATAAATCAAACACATATTTGCTAAATTATTCATGGATCAATTAAGCATAAAACAATTAAAAAAGAGACCCATAAAATATGCAGGATTATACTAAACACTTAAATCAGATATATAGTGTGAAAAACATTGAGCACATAATCAAGTAAGATGCAAACAAATATGTTAATAATGAAGAAATATAGTAGTAAGCTGATAATACCCGTTTTGTTAATGTCAGCTTGCTATCAGCACTCTTTATGTTGATCTCAGCTTGCTTACTAGACATTGCACATTCCAATTTCCCTTCTAATGACAGAAAATCTTTCTTCGGCTAAGGGCTTAGTGAAGATATCAGCTAACTGATATTAAGTTGGAAAAAATATCAGTTCTATTTTGCCTTTGGTAACATTGTCTCTTAAAAAATGATGTCGAACATCAATGTGCTTCGTTCTTGAGTGATTCACCGGATTTTTCGAAATGTTGATAGCGCTAGTATTATCACAATAGATTGGAACTTTTTCACAATTAATTCCAAAATCCCGAAGTGTTTGAATCATCCATAATATTTGAGAGCAACAACTTCCCGCGGCTATGTATTCTCCTTCGGCCGTTGATAATGCAACCGATGATTGTTTCTTACTTTGCCACGAGACTAAGCTATGTCCCAAAAATGCACCAACACCACTAGTGCTTTTCCGATCAGTTTGGCTACCTGCATCACTATACCCAACAAGATCAAATGTTTTTGTGATGGGATAAAATAAACCAAGTGTAATTGTGCCACTTAAATATTTAAAAATTCTTTTAACGGCTTGTAAGTGAGACTCTTTTGGATTCGCTTGAAATCTTGCACAAACACATACACTATACATAATATCTGGTCTTGAGGCTGTTAAATATAATAAACTACCAATCATACCTCTATATTTTCGAATATCAACATCTTTACCATTTTCATCTGCTGTTAGCTTGCTGACAGGACTCATAGGTGTTGATTTTGACTTGATGTTCTCATATCCAAATTTCTTCAGCAGATTTTTGACATATTTGGATTGATGTACATATATTCCTTCTCTTGTTTGCTTGATTTGGAGACCCAAGAAATAATTGAGTTCTCCCATCATGCTCATATCGAATTCACTATGCATACACTTAGAAAACCTTTTACACAAAAAATCATTAGTAGAGCCAAAAATAATATCATCCACATATATTTGAACAACTAAAATATCTGAATTGTCATGCTTAGTAAATAATGTGGGATCGATTTTACCTCTAGTGAATCCATTTTTGATTAAAAACTTACTTAACCTTTCATACCATGATCTAGGAGCTTGTCGTAGTCCATATAGTGCCTTTTTAAGCTTGAAGACATGGTTAGGAAATTTTGCATCTTCAAATCCGGGAGGTTGCTTGACATAAACTTCTTCTTTTATGTAGCAATTAAGAAACGCGCTCTTCACATCCATTTGATGTAGTTTGAATTTCTTGTAACATGCAAATGAGAGAAGCATTCTTATTGATTCTAGTCTTGCAACTGGTGCAAACGTTTGATCGAAGTCGATACCCTCTTGTTTATTATACCCTTGAGCCACAAGTCTTGCTTTGTTTCGAGTAATTGTACCGGATTCATCAACTTTATTTTTGAAAACCCATTTTGTTCCAATAATTGAAGCATCCTTTGGTGGTTCTACAAGCTCCCAAACATCACAACGTTCGAATTGGTTGAGTTCCTCTTGCATAGCCATGATCCAACTTTCGTCTTGTAATGCTTCTTTGACATTCTTTGGTTCTTCTTGAGCTAGAAATGCGGAAAATGCACAAAAATTGACTAGACCTCTTCTTGTCATCATTCCTTCTGATTTGTCTCCAATAATTAGCTCTTGAGGGTGATTCTTAGTTGTCCTTGTTACTTTTGGTAAAGAATGTGGAACTATGACCTCTTCGGATATTCTAATTTTCTTGTTTGGTGGTGAAGCTTCTCCACCTTCATAGATTTGCATCTTTTCTGAAGATATTTGGTCTCTAGCATCTTCTAAAGTAAGATTTGTCAACTTTTCAGTTGATTCATCAACTGGTGAAGATGTATCAGTTGGCTGGTCTGCTACTGGGGTTGTCTCAACTTGACTGTCAGCTTGCTGAGACACTGTATTTTTCGTTGTCAGCTTGCTGGCATCACCTGTACCTGCATCATCTTCCTCATCTCTTGACAGATCAACATTAGTTTCTTGAAAGGAAACATCTATAGATTCTTCAATAATACGTTTAGAGAGATTATATACTCTATAAGTTCTACTTGTTGAAGAATAACCCAAGAAAATTGCTTCATATGATTTAGCATCGAATTTACCATCACGATCAATAGATTTTAGTACAAAGCACCTTGATCCAAAGACCTTGAAATAAGAGATGTTTGGCTTTTTGTTCTTCAGAAGTTCATAAGGAGTTTTATTGAGGATAGGTCTGATTAGTACTCGATTAAGCACATAGCTTGCTGTGTTGACAGCTTCTGCCCAGAAATTTCTTGGCAGCTTGCTCTCTTGCAGCAATGTCCTCACCGTTTCTTGTAATGATCTGTTCTTTCTCTCTACTACTCCATTTTGCTGTGGAGTTCTTGGAGAAGAGAATTCATGGGAGATTCCTCTTTCCTCACAGTAAGTAATAAAGTCCTTTTGAAATTCACCACCTCGATCACTTCTTATACTTACAAGTCTTGTATCAAGCTTGTTCTCAAGTAACTTAATTAACTTTTCAAATTCACTGAAAGCACAATCTTTAGTACGCAAAAACAATACCCAAGTATATCTAGAATAATCATCCACAATAACAAAACAATATTGTTTACCTCCAATACTTTTATAAGCTTCCGGACCAAATAAGTCTAAGTGGAGAAGTTCCAAGGGTTTAGAAGTTGATACCATATTCTTTGACTTATGTGGAGTCCTGATTTGCTTGCCTAATTGACATGATGCACAGGTTTCCATCTTGACATACTTCAATTTTGGTAATCCTCTAACTAGCTTCTTTGCAGACAGCTTGCTGAGTAAATCCATATGAGCATGTCCGAGTCTTCTATGCCAAAGTTCAGGAGATGTATCAATTGCAGCTAGACAGCAAGCTGTTTCCTGCATCTCAAAATCTAAAATATATATATTTCCTTCCCTTCTAGCAACTAGGGGGACTTTGTTAGTACCAAGATTAATAATACATTTATCTTTACCAAAAATTACACTATGTCCATCATCATACAACTGACTTACACTAAGTAAGTTGTACTTCAAACCTTGAACAAATTGAACTTTATCAATTGAGATAAAATCATTACCAATTTTACCTTTTCCACAAATTTGAAGAGTTTTGCTATTGCCAATTGTAACTCTTCCACCTTTTTTCTTTTTGAGATCGAGAAATTGAGACTCATCTCCACACATATGTCTAGTACATTCGCTATCCAAAATCCATTCCTTTGACTTCATTTTTGCTACTAGACATACCTACAAACACACAAAACACATCTCAACGTTTTGGTACCCAAAGTTGTTTGGGTCCAAACTGGTTAGTAGATAGAACATAAAGAACATTTAAATCGGACTTCTTGATCCATTTTTGGATCATTTTTGAGGAGTGATTTAAGCTCCTCTTGGTTCTGTCAGCTTGCTTGTTGTAGGTCTTCGGTCTATTCCAGTAAGCTGGCTCAACTTGAACATTGCAGTGTTTTGCCAAATGACCCTTCTTTTGACATTTTTGACAAATCTTCCAAGGCATGGCATAGTCATACGGAATTCCACTCTTTCCATTATATTTGAGACTTGTTGAAGCTCCTCCAAGTCCTTCATTTTTCAAAGGAACCTTAGCTTGCTTCATCATAGTTTTGAGTACTTCCTCTCCTTGAACAAATTTTCCCATTCCTTTTTGAAGATTTTTCACTTCCTGTTCCAGTTCCCTTATTCTCTCAATCTTCTGATTTTCTTCTTTTAAACTCGATTCCTCAAGTTTAAATTTCTCGATACATGCATTTTTGACTTTAGCTTCTGCTATCAGCTTGCTGACTTCCTTTTGCAAAACATCATTTCTTTTGATTACAACTTTATTCAATCCCTCCAATTGAGAGACCTTGGACTTGAGCTCAATTACCTCATCATGTGGATTTTCCAGAGTGTTTTCAGCCATAAGATCAGAAACCACCTTATTAAGATTAGCATTCTTTTCTTTCAGCTTGCTGTTTTCAACTTTTAGTGCTAAAACTTCTTCCATTGACATAGTACTATGTTCCTGAATGGTTAGTTTTTCCAATACAATATCATCAGTAGACAAGTCATAGTTGAGAGAATTTACCTCACTATTATTATCTTCCGAATCCGAGGCATCTCTTTTAATAAGATCTTCTTCCGTATTCTCTTGAGAGATATCTCCTTCATCCATTCCAACAAGTGCTAGATTAATCATTTCATCATTGGAATCATCATCAGAAGCCGATTCCTCATCATCACTCCATGATAAAAATGTTTTAGATTTCTTTTTGTCTCTTGAGGCAGCTTGCTGATTAGGCTTATTTTTCAGCTTGTAACAATTTCTTTTGAAGTGACCCGTCTTGCCACACTCAAAACATGTTTGATCATTGCTTTCTTTGGAGAACTTTTTGTTGTTGGAGAACTTCTTTTCCCTTTTCATTTTGTTCCTGAGTTCCATCATCTTTTTTATCTTCCTTGTTATGAGAGCAAGCTCTTCATCAGATTCATCATCTGATTCCAGCTTGCTGACAGAATCAGCATGAAGTGCCAAATTCTTCATTTGAGAGGTTGATGTATGAGTAGAGCTTTTCTTACTTTTCAGAATTTTGCTTTCAAACTGTTCCAATTCAGCAAACACAGATAATTGATCCATAGTATCAATTATTGGTGATGATTCCAAGGTCGTCACCTTTGGTTCAAAGACAAATGGCACCGCACTCAAAATCTTCATGTTGATTTCTTCTTGAGGAATGTTCTTTCCAAGTTGCTTTAGTGCATTCATGTTTGTCTGAAACCTTGCTTGACTTTCCCTAATAGTTTCGCCTTCTTTGAGTTTAAAGTTTCCAAACTCATTCATTAGCTTGCTTAGTTTTACCTTCTTTAATCCTTTGGAACCTTCATGGCATAACTCCAAAGTATCCCAAATTTCCTTGGCAGTTTTGCATGATGAAATTTTGTCACATTCAGTTGAACACAAACCATTCATGAGAGAGTTCCTGGCCTTCCCATTGTAGCTATACTTGATAAGCTCCGCATCTGTAAGCTCATCAACATCTTTTAGTTTTGCTTTGTCGTCAAAGAATTCAAATGGCCCCTTTTGAACGACTCTTAGCATAAGTGGTTCTCTGGATAGATATATCTCCATTATATTCATCCACCAGTTGTAATTCTCAGTACCAAGCAATAGAGGTGCTCGGTGATCAGATGTTCCTTCTGGATATTTGTCAGCCATTAGATCGATACTTTTCCTGTTACAGAAAGATTAGTATTCCAAGCTCTGATACCAAATGAAAAAACACACCTAGAGGGGGGGGGGTGAATAGGTGTATATGACAATTTACTCCAGTTTTTAAATTTATGAAAACATCTGTTGAAATTAGTTTATTTTGCTGTCTAGTCAGCTAGCTAAGATGCAGTAAAACGTGACTGTGAGCAAGCTGAAATGATAAATGCAGTGCAGAAATATAAAGACAGAAATTAAACAACACACGAGTTTTAGCCAGGTTCGACCCCTATCTTCTACGGTCTACTTCCTGGTCCCTTACCAACTGGTAAGAGAATATATTATTGATCAATGAAAATACCGATTACAAGATCAACTAATATATCTCCCTTTCTCACCCTTGCTGGTAGCTAGCTAACTGGAACCCCTGTTCTTGAACTAAATGCTCTCTAAGACCTATACTTCCCAAGTACACTCTTCTCTAGCAAACTAGTTCCCAACCCTTGTTACCACGTTAGCTCAGCTATCAACAACGCTTTACACTTGAATAAATAAAGCAATGTTTGTGTTTACAACTCAAATAATCGAACTCTCTCAATATACTCTCGGTAATGAAAATGAGCTCTCTTTGAAATCTGGAAATGAATTGCAGGAGTTGTGCTTGTGTATTCTCTTGTAGTGTGTTATCTTCTTTTGCAGATAATCATGAATATATATAGAACCAAGCAGCTCATCAACTTCTTCAAGGATGCTCCCACGTTCATGCCATCATGAATTGATTAGATTTATGGAGTGCTAAGATTCCCTTCAATGCCGTTGCTAATACACTTTGCAGAGTCTGTGATTTGAATATCTTCTAGTGGCTGAGCACAAGTGAAATGTTAGAAGGAATTGTAGTGTTTTATGTGAATATAGCCGAAGCATGTGTTTAACATATTTACATTATTCCTAGACAATGTGTAGTGGTGTAATTATGAAACATGCTTTCTAATAATCTATTAGAGATGTTATATGAAAGACAACGGTTCTTTAGTTAGAAACAAAGAACCTGCTAAATATATTCTCTAGACAAGATATAATGGAGCACATGAGTGCTAATTGTTTAATCAATATTTTGTCAAAAGTAATCCTTATATTAAGATAAGAAATCTTGAAATATTCTCTGTGTCTTGAACAAGTAATTTAAACACTAACAAAGATATGAATATGCTCTAACACGTTTTAGTCAATTTATGCAATTTATCAACCGAGTTTAAAAAACTTGATAAGCAGTTTTTCTGGACGCCCAGGCAGCTAGATGAAGAGCACATATTCTGTAAACTTAGCTTGCTTACATAACACTTAAGTTATATAGCAAACATCTCAGCTTGCTGATTAGAGATATTTATTTAGTCTACAAAGCTTACCAACAGGTGATCATCAAAATCTATAGGGTTTCATTATGCAAAAAACAAACAAGCAATACCTCACCTTTCACTCACAAAAGAATATTCACTCAAAAACAAGGGTAAGTGTATCACTCAATTCCAACAAAATCAAATGCATGCTTGACACTTGGTATCATCCCAACTTAAATCACAACATACATTAATAATGACAATCAAAAGGTCTTTATTAGGGTTGTAATGGGGCTAGGGACAAGGTATGTCAAGAAAGGCCAAAACAAGGTGAAGTGTCAAAAGCTAGTAGTCACCATGAATATCATGCACAACACCAAACTTCCTCCCCACACAATTTATTTTTTATTTTAAACAAAAAGACTTGACTAGTCGAATGAAGGAGGATTACAAAAAACATAAGTATGCTCTCATATTATTTTTTTGAGAGCTAAGATAAATGTAACAATAATCCTCCTTTAGATTTAATTTGAAAATCGACTAACAAGGTAACAACAAATATTTCCTTAAAAGTTATGAACAATAGTAAACCCTATTTTACACACCTTATTGCTCCCTCAAGTTCCTACTAGCCTTTGACAAATTGGGATCAAGAATACGTAAGGCTATACAAGAAAAAGGTCTTAGGCGAGTAATGTGCTGTGTCACCGAAAGAATATGATTAAGCTCAGAGGGTTAACTAATTGATCACATAAGCATGGTGTGGAGATTTTTGGAAATATAGGTTATTCCTAAGTGCCTTTATCATTTTATCATCAATCAATGTCATGCATTTCAAGATAGAATTCAAACAAGGGCTAGCAATGCAAATGACAAGTGGACACTCAAGCAAAAGAATATAAATGCTAAAGATGTGCATATAGGCTCAAAACTCACTTGGTGTAGTAAAACATAATCAATCTCAAGTAATGGTATCCTCAATGCACCTACTTGTACTCAAAGCATGAAGACGAAATCATCTTACACCTAATCATGACCTTCTAATTTCATGCACAATTCAAATAAGTTTACTAGCTTCACCTTGCTAGTGTAAGTGTGTGAACAAGAACTTTAGCAAATCACTTCTCAAACAAAAGCTAATGGATCATAAGATTATCATAGCATGCAAGGGTGCATCAAGCAACTAGCAATCAATTAACAAGACTAGAATAAAATTAGAACTCTTTTTTGTGATTTTTTCATTTTAATTTTTTTGGATTTTCTGATTTTTATATTTACACTAAAAACCCTCCCCCATACCTAGATCATGCATTGTCCTCAATGTATGTGAATGCGAGAGAAATGAGAAATGAGAAAGGAGAAAGTTGAGGAAATACCTGATAAGGGATGACAGAGACTGAAAAATTTCTAAAAATTACGAAAGAAAATAACTCACACACGCACGCAAATCCTCCCCCATACATATCTTACACGAGGGGAGGCAAAAGAACAAAATCGAATTAGCCGATGCCGATTGGAAAATTAGGGTGAAGCTTTGAGAAAATATTAAGGAATTTATGAAAATTTCGATTAGAACAGATTTTCTCAATTAATAAAGAATCATTTAACCCTAAAGAGCAATTTTCAATAATGTTCTCCCTAAACCAACTTAATGCTTCTTTATTTTGTTTAAGCAAATTAGAGATAATGAAAGTTTGGCTAGGGTTAGAATCACTAGGAGAGACATAAGACAAGGATTCAACTTTCCCTAAAGGCTGTTGATCAAATTCGGGATGATAAAGAGTTAAGTCAAATACGGGAGGTGTACCCACGGGAGTGTGAACAACGGGCTCCACATGAACAACCTCGGGTGGGGTCTCGCACTTGAAACAAATGGCATCCAACTTTCCTAACTTATCAAATGTAGGTGGTTCACCAACGGGAGTTTTAACAATAAGATTATGTTTGCAAGAGACCTCCACATGTTTGGTTTCCCACTTAGAACAAATATCGTCCAATTCCCTCAACATCTCTTCCGAGGTCATATCCCTATACGACTCTTGAAGCTCGCGATTGGTTTCTTGATTTCTTTTAAAATCCTCAACAAGAAGAGACTCAATCTCACTATCCTCAAGGTTTGACCAATTAACAATGTCATCAACAAGATTGACCCCTCTTGATTGCTCATAAAGCTCGTTGGGTTCTTTTCCGACATTAAAGATGTTAAGGTTAATGGTCATATTACCGAACGTGAGTTTCATCGAACCATCCCTAAAATTGATCAAGGCATTGGATGTAGCAAGAAAAGGTCTTCCTAGAATGATCGGGATTTGGTTCTTAGGATTCGTGACGGGTTTAGTCTCAAGGACAACAAAATCAACAGGAAAGATGAATTCAACGACCTTAATTAAGACATCTTCAATTATTCCCTTAGGCAGTTTGACAGAACGATCGGCTAATTGAATTATCATGTTCGTTTGCTTAAGGTCGCCTAAATCTAGGGCTTGATAGACCGAAAATGGAAGAAGATTCACACTAGCGCCTAAGTCAAGTAACACCTTGTCCACAAAAGTATTGCCAATGACACATGAAATTGTAGGACAACCGGGGTCCTTATATTTCACGGGAATCTGATTTGAAAGAATTGAACTAACATGAGATGTCAAAAAGGCTTTCTTGGGAACGTGTGTGGAACGTTTATGAGAACATAAATCTTTTAGACACTTGGCATAAGAAGGGACTTGTTGAATGGCATCTAAAAGAGGAATGTTTATTTTGACTTGACTAAATATTTCCAAAATCTTCTCCATTTGAGCCGATTGTTTGTTCGAAATGAGTCTTTGAGGATAAGGAGCTTTAGGCTTAAAGACTCACTCGCTAGACACATCGAGAGCGGGTTTCAAAGGCGGCTTGATAAAAGAAGGTTCCCTAGGTGAAAGTGGTATGAACGGTGAAGAAGGTTCACTAGATGATGGTTGTTGACTAGATGGAGTAACAACCTTGGACTTATCTGGATTCTCGGGATTCACTTCTTCTTTATCTTCGGGAGACTCAACACCTACTTGATTATCAACTTGATTTCCCGACCTTAAAGAAATGATGGCGTTTACATTTTCATTCGGTCTTTGGTTGAGAGGGAATTTAGGGTTGACCTCGGGTTGACTCGGGAACTTATTCTTCTCTCACTCACACATGGCGTTGGCTAATTGGCTCACTTGAACCTCTAACTTAGATATGGCTTGAGTACTAGCATTCAAAATTTGCCTATCTTGAGTCATGGTTTGCATGAAGGTTTGTTGAGATTGAGCCAAATTAGTCGTTGATTTTAAAAGCGCATCAAGAGTCTTTTCCAAAGAATTAAGTCGCTTATCCGACTCATGAAAGCCGGGAGGGTGGGCGGGTGCTTGATTTGGATAAGGAGGTTGAGTCGGATAAGGACCGAGATTTTGAGTAGGGTTTGGAAAGGGACCATGATTTGGAGTCGAGAAAGAATTTTGATTAGGCCTTTGAAAAGATGGAGCATTTTGAAAAGGAGGTTGAAAAGAAGGTGGATTTTGGCAATTTGGCCCTTGGTTCCATGAGAAATTAGGGTGATTCCTCCACCCGGGATTATAAGTAGGAGAAAACGGGTCATTTCTCGTGGGTGGTTGAGACACCGCATTAACTTGATCATAGCCGGGAAAGTCCGAAAAACCTTGATTAAAATTAGAGCACATAGACACATTTGAGGGGGCCTTGCTAGTTTCTAGGGCTTCGAGTCTTCTAGTTAGAGTGGCTAATTTGGCATCGGTTGCAATCGAATTCCCAATCGAGTGCAAACCCCTAGATGAACTAGACGACTCATTAGACTTATTAGGTTCCCTAGTAGACTCCCACAACATGGTCTTCTCGGCTAATTCTTCGAAAAATTTCCAACCCTCATCCTCATCTTTCTCCATGAATTTTCCTTGGCACATAGACTCCAACAACGCGGTTGTTGGACCATCTAAGGCCTCATACACGATCTTACAAAGTCTCCATTTTTCTATTCCGTGGTGGGGGCATTGTGATAAAAGATTTTTAAAACGATCAAAATATTTCCAAAAAGACTCATTTTCCTTTTGATGAAATTGATTTATCTCGTTTGTAATCCTTGTAGTCTTATGGTTTGGAAAATATTTCTTTAGAAAAATTACCACAAATCCCTCCCACGTGGAAATAGAATTGACGGGTAGACTATACAACCATTTTTTTGCATTTTCTTTTAAAGCGAAGTTGATAAGTCTTAACCTAATGGAGTCCTCGGTAAGATGTTGGAGTTTTTGCAAGGTGCAAACCTCCTCGAATTCATGGAGAAACAAATAGGGATCCTCACCGTCACTTCCGTTGAATTTCGGTAACATGCTAATGTGGTGAGTTTTAATTTCGAAATTGTCACCATTAACGGCATGAAGAGTGATACAAGAGGGTTGAGCGGAACGGGTAGGGTAGCAACGGTCCTTAAGAGACATGGCCATGGTTACTACGGGTTCGGAATTATCTAAAGACTCGGAATCAGAAGAGGAAGAAATCTCAAACGATCTCACTAGTCTCGAAGATTTATCCCTAATCCACGTAGTTCGCATAAACCACAAAAGGAAACACGCAGCAAGTAAGTGCGAAAATTTAAACAAATAAAAAGAAAGGGTGTAAAATTAAAAGAAAAATTCTAAACCTAGGTTCCCTAATAAAATAACTAGACCTTGCTCCTAACCGTAAGGACCACCAAAAACTCGGTAAATCAGAATTTATTCGGACCGATTTGGCCAGATTAGAGCAGACATTGCCAAGAGGCCAAACTCGTCACTTAGACACCAAATCTTAATTGGCCAGGTAAGCTCTCGCTTGCCTAGACACCAAAGAGTCGGAATAATTAATGATTACTTCGTTTCTTAGGTACCTTCCTAATTTAGCGCGAATTCCTAGGGCAAACGTCTAATTCATTTTATTAAAGGCTAAAGGCATGCAAAATGAGGAATTAAGTGGTTTTTGGGCCAAGGAAAGAGTGATGAAATCCCTTCCCTTATCTTATGAGTGAGTTTCGCCCTTAAGATTTATTTACAAATGATGCAACAAAAAATAAAAAGCTATAAACAATTATGGATGCTTTACACTATGTGTTCTAATCTAAAGAAAAGAAGAATTTAACGTACCTTGGGGTCCTCCAGCGATCACCACAATTTATTAGGTACGAAAAATTAAAAACAAGAAAATAAAAATCTAGATGATGGGCCCTAAGTGATTAAATGCATGATGCAACAATTATGTATTTACAACTAATTTTTTTTTGTTTTTTTTTAATTTTCAATTTTTTTGTGATTTTTTGATTTTTGATTTTTTTGTGATTTTCTAAAAATAGAAAGGCGAAAAGAGTGAGATACGGGTTACCGAAGCACGCTTCCAAAAATTCCAATTTGTTCCAAGCTTCGTGGGAGATTCCCGAATTTCAAACTTTCCTAAAAAAAAACGAGATAAAAATAAGGCAAGAAATAAAACTAATCCGAAAAATTAAAAATTAAGGCGCGAAAAATAATTAGTCCCCGGCAGCGGCGCCAAAAACTTGATGTGCTAAAAATAAGGATTTTAAAATTGCAAGCGCACAATTCTTCGTTTTAGTATTTTAGATATCGATCCACAAAGACTAATATTTTCGCAAGTCCTTAACTTTTAATTTAGGCGAATTAGAACAATTTAAGTTTGGAAAATTTGGTTTTATACTATTTAATTACTAAAAGAAAATTTATCTATTTTTAAAGGAAAATTTAAATTTATTATAATTTTAATCTAACTAAAAAGTGAAAATAACAAAAGTAAATCATTTAAAAATTCTAAATTCGGACTTATATTACGCATGGCAAATGATTCGGCAATTTACACAACTTCGTTACCAATGAAACAGAAAACCAGAGCCAGGACTCGACCTAATCTAGAACTACTCAAAACACGACTCAGTATCTCGGACAATTAAAAGTATTGGTACTGAGGCTGAGGGGGGGAATGAAGGTATTCGTGAAGACCTTTATAGAAAAAACTATCGAGCTGCAGGTGAAGAGCTCGGACACCATTGCTGATGTCAAAGCAGAGATCCAGGACAGAGAAGGCATCCCAGCGTACTACCAAAGGCTGGTTTCTTCTGGCAAGCATCTTGAGGATCGTCATACTATATACAAGGAGCTTGAGGATGCTCTTAGTCTAGCAGAAAACAATATCTCTAACAATTCTATTCTCAGGTTGGTGCTGAGTTTTCCCTATTTTAGGCTGAAAATCTCTGAGACTGGGACAGGGAAGATTATCAATGTGGATGCTTTGAGCTCGAACACTATTCGTGATGTCAAAGCAAAGATTCAGGACAAAGAAGGCATCGCACTGGACGATCAAAGGCTGTTATTTGCTGGCAAGCAGCTTGAGGATCATTGTACTCTAGCATACTACACTATTCCTAAGGAGTCTCTCCTCGAGTTGATGGTACTCAATCACAGTTTTGTTTCCCGTAATAACTTGGTGCAAGTGATGGAAGGTATTTAAATGTTTAACTTGGTGCAAGTGATGGAAGGTATTCAAATGTTTTTGATCTACTCTAAATCAAGTTCATGAAAGTGGTGCAAGTGCTATAATCAAATGTTGTGGATTTCAATTTATAATTTTTAGTTTACTTCTTTCTCTTCTTTTCTTTTCTTTTGTTATAGTCATCTCATCATGAAAATTTATGTACTCATATCCTGCATCCGCCTTCTAACTGAGACGTGCTGATTACAAGTGGCATGTTCTTTATTCCCGTGTTTCTGACCACTTTTAAGCAAGACGTACAGGGTATGTCAGATCTTTCATTTCTAAGCAGGGATGTTCCTACTTTCTATTTGAAACAGCTAAGGGTGAGCTATGGTACTTTGCAGAGATATTTTTTTGTGAAATTAACGTATCTTAGCTGATAAAGATTTACATCCAACTAATATTTCCACACATCAACCACCAACAAATCTTATATCGACCTTTGTAAAAGATTTTTACACATACTCTTTCCTCCACGATGACAGTCGAAACAATCATCTTATGATCTCTTATTTCTGTCTGAATGTACAAATATCAAACAGTTGGGCACTAGAAATCGATAAGACTCTGAAGGATCTTTACACCACTTTCTTTTGTTGCTAGGAGGACGGTCTCTGCAATCAATTTCAGAAATCAACTTCTTTGTTAGACAGATATCAATAATTTACTTCTTTTCGGTCGTTTTTCCTACAGATCCAATTTTGACCGTCCTGCAACAGTAGAAGTGTAATGTTAGGCTTACGAAGTCTAAAACATGAGACAATTTGTGATTAGTGAGCACTTGAGTTTCCGGAAATTACCAGTTGGCCCAAGATTATTGTTAACATCAAATCCCATTTTAAGAAGAGTATGCAGCTCATTGCCCCCATACGGCCTATACTTTTAGGCTAATTTTTCGGTTTCCAAGCTTCTAAGAGAATGCGATTGCGAGTGTAGTTAACAAGACATATAGGTACCTGGGGCATGGTGAGAATGCACACCTAAAGGTAGTGAAATAGGTATTTAGGTCATTTCCGTTTTTAAAACTTTTACCGAGTTATTAACAATTTGCTGCATATGGTAAAATTGGTATGAGCATGTACAGTGGTTGTGCTAATAAATATGGAACTATTTGTTATAATTTAGGGCCATCAAAAAGAGTTTTTTGGTGCTAAAATAGCACCATATCTCCAATACATTGTTCTAAATCTTATTCTAAAATAGTTGTGCATTCATGTTTTTTGATTAGGTAAAAAATTGATGTCATTACTTTATCCATTTTTTTTTAATTTCCGTTTTTTAATAACATGTCAATTATAGTTCCATCTATTTTTTGTTTTATATTTAGAACAAATTATAGCAGGGTACTAATTTAATACAATGTTTAGCAAATCATTGTAGTGGTAGTGTGGTACATATTATTTTTTGTTATACACTTATACTCCCTCCGGTCCATTATATAATGCATTTGACTTTTATGCACGTAACTTTAGGTGCTTTGACTACATAGCTGAAATAATTATTTTTAAATTTTCTTTTTTTGAATAAAAATATAATATTTTAATTTTTATTTAGAAAAAGAAATTTTAAAAAATAATAATTTTAACTATGTATTCAAAGCACCTAAAGTTACGTGCAGAAAAGTCAAATGCCTTGTATAATGGATCGAAAGGAGTATATAGAACAAGATATAACACGTCATTGAAATTGCTTTAAAATATTAAATTATTAATTTGTTGTAGATAACATCAAAATACAGCAAGGTAACATATAGGATTAGATAAAGAATTTGCAGCCGGGACACATTTAAATAGACATCGGACGTGTTTGGCAAACCTTAAAATAAGTTCTTAGGGACTTATTTTCGGGTAAAAATTTCATATTTTAATAAAAAAAAAATTTATAAAAGTATTTAATGTATGTTTGTGATTCTATAAGTTCCAAAAAAAAGTTAACTTTTTTCGAAAAAAGTTTGAAATCTCTAACTCTGTTTTAAAATAAGTTGACTTATTCTGAAAAAAAGTTTCCCCAAACATCCAAAACATAATTCAATTTGTCGCAAAGATGTTAACAAAAAGTACATTTTGCTTTTAAAAATACTTAAATTATATCTTTATTTTAACAATGATAAATTTGAGACTTCTTATATAGGAATCAATTTAATAACTAACCCTTTTGAAAAATCTAATACCATATCTTTTCTCATTTGGAATTTGGATTATGAACAATGTGAAGTCAAATTTGATTTATTCACAAGGATTAGCTTCTTATTATGGATTATGATTAAGACAGCACACCTTACTTTCTACCAGTGTTGCAGATTTCGGAAATCGGAACTATTCGGTTGAGGTACCGATTTACGATTTATCGGGTGATTCGGTTGAAAAATCGGCGATTTATCGGCGATTTTTGCAAAATCGGCCAAATCGGTTTCAAAATTTTGACCGATTTTTGGACGATTTATCGGCGATTTTTCAAAAATCGGCCGATTTTTATAACAGAGCTTTCTACTAGTATAAGTGTAAGTTCTCACACCATTCATTCTTTAGGAGTTCCTTGGCTAGGCCCTTTAGATTTAGTTACTTGGACTGTTGAGTAGGAAATCTAAATTATTGTTAGTAATTATTGTTATTAATTAATCATTGATCTTGTGCTAATATTTTACTCGAGATTAGGCGAATAAAAAATATGATGTTGTTAACTACTAGTATGCCTTGCCAATTTAGGAATTATACTTTAAAAAACAAGTCTAAATTAAAAGTTTGAGAATATCAGTTACACGAAACTGAGAGCTCCAATACTTGTTTAGTCATTAAGTCCCAAAGTTTTTAAGAAAACTTTGAAAACCAAATAATAGGTTATGCATCCCTTCGCAAACCAAATGAATTAGCAAAACCAAATGATCTTAAGAAAACTACATACTCTGAAAATCAGTAATGAAAGCTATGACCTATGGGCTACGATGGGGAACGAAAGAAAAAGCAAAAAGAGGTATCAAAGCTGTTTCGCTAGTCAATAATAGAAGTTCCAATTGTAGAATAGTTTTCAAAATGATCAAGGCAAGCTTTGCTGCACTGTCTTTAGAGTTCGATTAAGACTTCAACAGCTATCAGTAAATACAAGGCTGCCTGGAAACAAAAAAAAAATCACTAAATGATTTCTTTGATCAAACAGCTTAAATTCACTTCGGTCTTTGCCCTTAATCCTTCCATTTTGGTACAAAATGAAGCTTTACAAAAGAGTGATGTGTAACTCACACCAGCAAAAATGCTCAAATCAAGAAGCATTTTCGATTTTCAGCAAGTCGTTGTCAACTTTCCTTTTCTTGTTTTTAGTTGGAGGTTCTGCATCAACTTCTTTTCTCTTCTTGTCCTCCACAGTCTTTGCCTCCACTTCAGAATTTGATATTTCATTTTCTTTATCTGGATCCTCAGATGAAGCCTCCGGAGACTCCTCTGGTGCCTTAGCTTCCTCCTTCCTTGATTCTTGAAGCTTCTCAATTAGATCCTGCAGCTCTCTATTAATCTGTGGCACACAGATATTATATAAGTACTTCAACTGTTGTTCTTTATGAGAACAAAGTTAAGGAAAAAAAATGTACGAGTACTTTGCATGATTTGAATGCTCGTCAATCGCATTAAACTTATCATGGATAAAATTCATCCCTATATATGAGTGACTGGTAAAAAGTATTATTGCAAACCTGTGCATTCTGAAGGAAATCAGATATGTCAGTAGGACATGCCGGGCAAATCATGGCATTCTTTTGGGTCCGAAGAGTTCGCCCACCCCTATTCCTCTCTCGCGTGAAAGACTGTCCAGCAAATTTTCCATCAAGGCAAGACTTGCAGAAATTATGCGCACATGGAGTTGTGAGAGGAAGAGTCATCACATTTTTGCACAAAAGACAACTAAATTCTGCACATGAAAAAGTTACTAGAATGAATATTATTTTGTAACTTTATTTGTCTCCTAAGTTCTAATTGATGCAGCTTCATTATAATAATAAACACCTACTTCAAGAAAATACTGAACACTAGAATAGTACTTCCCCTTGCCAAAAGAAAAAACGTCCTACTAAACTGTAAAAAAAATACACTAATCAAAATGCAAACATTATATACTTCCTCTGTCCCATTTTACATGTCCCTTTTTGACTTTTTAAAGGTCAAATTGACCAATCTTTGACTAAATATTAAAATTTATTGAATTATTATTTTTGAAAACTGAAAATTGCATTGTAACACAGATTATATGTACGAGTACTTTTTAATGATATTATCTTTTTATTTTTCAATCATATAATACATGTAAATTTTAGTCAAACTTTGCTCAATCTAACCAATCAAAAGTAAAAAAGGACACGTATTTTTGGGACGGAGAGAGTATAAAGGATATTCCAGCTAACATTTTGACTTATATATCACACAATCTAAGCTCAAGTGCAAAGGTGTTGAAAAGAAAAGCAGTCTAGGGCACAAAACCTTTCAAAAGTTTTCCCCTTGATGCTGCTGTTTCTGCTTTCCTTATTGCTATCCTTGCATTTTGTATATCTTCAGGGTTAGCATCCCTTACTGGTTTTTGGCTTGCAGGTGGTGGTTTTTTCCACTTCCAAACACTGTCTTCCTCCTAAAAGGAAATATATTATAAGCAACACTGAAGAAGATTGGATGATAACATGTGAAACAACAGAAGACTGTCAAAAACGCAAAAAGAAGGGAGAAAAAAAAAGATAACGGACAGCACTAGGTTATCGTTTTTACTTTTTAGTACAGAATCAAAGCAAAGGAACTTGAGATGAAATCATTATAAAATAGAGTAAAAATATGAGAAAATTTTAATTTCTATGCTTACAGCATAATCCCATGAAGGACTCTCACTCCTCTCAAATAAGTCAATTGCCCCTTTAAGCTCCTTAACTTTTGGAAGGGGTCTGGGGCGGTCACCATGCTCATCACTGAATTAAGATTTAGTGAAAAACAGTGAACAATCTATTTCTCTACAGCAAAATTATATGTAAAGTAAACTAAAGCATGACAAGCACAAACCTTGTCCAGGGTGCAGGCTCATTGTCACATCTTACAAATAAATATCTGCATACCTTGAAACCCTGGCACATAAAAGTCAACATATTAAACTTAAATGGAACCAAAGGGATCATCCAGGAAAGTCCAGTGTAAATATTAACCTGTTTACCAACTTTTCGCCAGCACTTTTCAATCCTGTAGACACCATCATACCGCAGCCCATCCTCTGGGGCATAATTAGATCGCTTCTCTTTGTGTGATCTGCCATCAAAATATCAGATTCAGCATTAGATAAAAATACAAACAATTTGATATGCTCACTTTTAATATATACTATTATTTTTGGCCAATATTATATAAGTAATATATTTGACCATTTCTTTCTTTTTATAGTTTATATCTATTTGATTACCTATATATATAAATATATAACGTACTTGCTTGCTACATTTGTTCTATACTTCTATAAATGCTTACTCTTTTGACATAACTTGATTGTTTTGGACTTGTGGTTACCGCATTTATGTAGTTAACTTGTTTTGATATGTTAATATATAGCTGCATTAACTTGTTTTAATAGGTACTGTATACTGTTTATACAGTACCTAATATTTAAACCTCCTAGTTCAATATACTCTAATACGGGACCTGATAAATGCATATAAAATGTCACAATAAATTGAGAATAACTTGGCAGACGATATTTTGATTTTATCTTTTAAGCGGGGGAGTCAAAAAAAAATTGGATTTTGTATGTTAACAAGATTTGTGTACTGAATACATATAAGGATAATGTAGACTTGTTAAGGAAGGTTTAAATACTAGCATTATATATGCTAATTCAGAAATAGATAGCTAAGTTCATGCGATGGTCATTAAACTCAAGGATCTACATGAGAATCTTCGTTGAATCGTTATTTTTTTTATGTTGGCTGATCTAGGGGTCCCGAGAATGACATTACTATCCCCCTTGGCAGACAAGTCAATTTTGTTTTTCATCCAACCACCTTGCATATCTTGAATTTGTTCAAAAACAAAGGACACCTAAAGGAGAACCTACTTAAGGCCAATATCAGTGCTCTACGTGACCAAAAAGGATGTGACAACAGGTAATACCAATAATCCTTTAAGCAATTGTCCATTTAAGTACTTCCGAGTAAATATAAAGAAACATTTCTAGTCTGTACAAGTTTGACAACTGATGGGTTGGTCCTTATTTTATGCCACACTTAGAATAGCATTTTGCATACCACAAGCTGTTTAAACTTATTAAGGTTTAACCTAAAAAGAAAGAAGGTTCATATAGTGCCACAAAAACAAGAATGAATGACAATAATATCTAAACAAACAAGTTGAGCATCCTGCAAAATTATTTTTACCTGACTACTCGAACAGGGTAGCCCTTTTTGCAGCTAAATCGCAAAGACTCATTGTAGCTTTCAAATTTTTGATCAAATGATTGATCCTTGTTGGTCCTCTTGTTTCCACTGAGGTCTCTACCTCCGCTGCAGCATTTTTTTTGAAAACAAGTCCAATATTAGAATGCTAGAATCTAGATGTGTACAAAGAAACCATGAAAACCATCATAAATGCAATCTCATTCACATAGATAATGTAGTATTAGAAACCTAGGATCTAGATCAGTAAGTAAACCCACAAATACAATTAGATATGCAATAATCTGGTCGGTACATCCTTCCAATATATAATGGAGGAGCAATTCCAAGTTACTACAGAAATATAAAGCTTTCTAAATTAGATGTTGTCGCGGTATAGCTAAATCAGGTGAAGAAGAACAGCAGATTATAGATAAGTTCTTCAGAGAATACAAGATATTAATTTGCATGACATAATGCAGATCAACCACATACCTGAACCAGTGGATACGCTAAGTAGATTACATTAAATGAAAGGAATGACACTATACCAACAGGAGCATGACACAAGAATATGATTTATACTAGACAAGCTGAGATGGCTCAGTTATGCCCTCAAAACATTCAACAATTCAAGCACATAAACAGACTAAGACAACCCACATACAGTTCCATAACTATTATTGCTGCATTCAGTTAGAAGATTAAACAATTTTATGGTCAGAAAAATAAATTAAAGTGCCATTTGGTCTAAACAAACCTTCCAGTGTAAAGAAACCATTCACCATGATCCTCATCATCCTCATAACCACCAGAAAGTACCACAGACTGAGCACCATATTTGGCCTGTCCCGCAATACCAGAAACATGAGGATAGTGAATACCCCATTGCCTGCAGTCCATACGGAGATCCCAACATTCTCCAACCAAAACACCCGTATTTCTCACTGGATCATTTTCAGCAGTGATGGGTCCAAAGTGATCAGATGGAGTTGTGACGAAAATCCTTCCACTGGCAGCATTGGCCATTCCATTTCTCTTTGCACGGTCTGTAGTATAAGCTTTATCAGGCCGGTACTGGTTATGCACAAAATGAGAGATTTTTAGCTGTCCTCCCGAAGCATTTGCCGTCGACATCCTGGCCATCCGAATGGCAGCAACCAGTGCAGAGTTAATGCGAGGCTGACTTGCCATTTTGGCAGGAATGCTAAAGCGACATTTTATACAAGTATTCTTTCCTTGCCGGGTCCACTTTTGGAAGCAACTCAAGCAAAAGTTGTGGCCACAAGGTGTCTTTGACATGAAAAATTAACACAATTAATAAAGATGACTAGGTTAGTTCACGTGCTTACAATCTCAACCAACAAACTACAATTTATGAAACAAGTTTCACATTGAAAATTGATAGTGGATAACAAGTTTCACATCAATAAAATAATGAATATCAACGAACAATAGACAGTGTTATTTAACAGTTTTATAAAACTGAAAAGCAGCCACCAACAGTTGATTTTAAAAACAAAACACACTACACTAGAGTTCAAGCTAATTCTACTGGACTTGGTGATCCAGTTACCAATTGCTAGTAGTTAAAAACTTCAAAACAATGAAAGTGTCATTGAGGAATTTGAAGTCTTGAATAGACTCAATCACCATTATGTAGTAGAAGGCATCGAGTTATCAACTACAGTGTAATATGATTATAGCTCGAAAGCAAGGATTCAAGAGACTAGAGATGTGAAAACTTTATGCACAGAAAGCACGACAACTTATAAAAGACCACAGATAATTAATTAAGATAAATAATAGTATGAAAACCAAGATACTGAAGCAAGAATCTGCATTAAAATTCGATAACCCTAACAAAATCCATGACAAGATTCCAACAGGCATCCACTCTAAACACTGAAAACTTCTTTAAATTTTATTCCTAAAGCATGACAGATATGACTACATATGATGACGTACAAGTATAAGATGCACATATAGAATATAGGACATTCAAGGTCACATTGTATCCGATATCCGAATACAACTTGTTTGACCCACCACGACCCCTACTCAACATACAAAAACAAACGAAACACAACCGGTATATCCCATTCAAGAAGCAGGGTTTGGTTTCATTTAAAATGAAATGTTTTAACCCAAAACAACCAAAATACCCAAATCAACCAGCATTTTAAGATCAACAATACAAATAAACAAATCCAAACAATAAGAAAAATCACAAATCTTTTTCACATTTTCTATCAACATAAAACACGGCCTATGAAAATTAAAAATCTATATAAATATATAAAGTCCGGACCAAACATTTCAACCCGACCCGACCTGTTAAAATCTTGAACCCTAACCCTAATTCACAACCATCCACAAAACATCACAAACATATAGAATCTAATAATTGAAACTCGAAAGTACAAAATCAAACAAAAACCACAACAAAATTAATCATAACAAAACAAACGAAACACAACCGGTATATCCCATTCAAGAAGCAGGGTCTGGTTTCATTTAAAATGAAATGTTTTAACCCAAAACAACCAAAATACCCAAATCAACCAGCATTTTAAGATCAACAATACAAATAAACAAATCCAAACAATAAGAAAAAATCACAAATCTTTTTCACATTTTCTATCAACATAAAACACGGCCTATGAAAATTAAAAATCTATATACATACAAAAAGTCCGGACCAAACATTTCAACCCGACCCGACCTGTTAAAATCTTGAACCCTAACCCTAATTCACAACCATCCACAAAACATCACAAACATATAGAATCTAATAATTGAAACTCGAAAGTACAAAATCAAACAAAAACCACAACAAAATTAATCATAACCGTACCGTAACAGGGCGCTCAAGCAGCTGAAGACACGCACAACAATTAAAATTGGAATTGATTATATCAACCACTTCATTTCTCCCCTCCTCATCATCTTTTGCCGCCGCATCTTTTCCACTCAACAGTTCCTGCCTCTTCCTCGCCTTTTGCTTGTCCGTCAACGAGGTATTAGCCTCAATCGCCTGGATCGCGGCTACAAGCTCCGATTTCTCGCCGGCCGCCGGAGCTCCGGTGGAAACGAGAGTGGTGCAATCAGGACACTCCCAGGATGATGACGATTGGGCCGTCATAGCCAAACAACCGATGTGCCATGGAGTGACACAGGTGCTACAGGTGAGCGTTTCGTTGGTCGACGGCGTCGTTTTGCAGATAAGGCAAACGCCTTCGTTGTCGCAGGGGAGTTGAATTTGATTTTGTTCAGCCATTGGTGTTCGTAGATAGATATAAAATGGGTGTGTATAGATGGTAGTAAAAGAGGGGTTTAGGTATTCTGCAAATGTGTTTGTGTGTGTATATAATATTGATATACCACTACTTAGATTAATCCTATTATTTTATAGTGGGCTACCGAGGAGAGAGAGGCGGGGTGTGGGGGGATTTTGAAATTTTGAATGTTGAGAATGGCGGATTTTTGAAAAAAAATATTTATGGATTTTATTTGATGCTGTTAACGTAAATTCGTAATGAATGAGATTATTATTCTGAATTTTTATTGTGAGGCATCATTTTTAGAAACTACTAAAATTTTTTATGTCAATAAAAGCACTCAAAAGCTATTTTAAGATAAAAGAATGGAAAAAAAGATTTCTATATATTTTTCTTAAAGAAAACTCAACACAAACCAAATAATTTTTTATGTTATGAGAAAATGCTTTCTAAAGGTGGAGATTTGTAAAGGTGGAAAGAACAATTAGGTCCTTTAATAATGTAATTTAGATGAAAGATTACACATTTTCCTTTACAAATTTTGTTGAATATACTTATAGTTTTTGTTCTATTTAGAACAACTCAAACAACAATCTCCATTTAACTATAAAAAGTATTATAAATATTAGTTAGACAAATTCATTTTTTTTGAATTGTAGGTACATTCCGATAATATTAATTATCACACTCTTTACTTCATTATTTTATTAATTAAAATGAAAACCTTACATTCATTTAATAATTATTTTAAGACATTATGATATTATTAAGGGAAATTCTATATGGTACCAATGTAGTTTTGGCTTTTCTACATGGTACCATCACATTATTTGCTCCTCTACATGGTACCCCTAAACTCCTGTTTCCTTCTAAGTAATAACCCTCCGTCAAAGCAAACGTTGTAGAAACGTTTATAAGCACAAAACATATCAGATTCAAAAAAATTTTGGCGCCAAATTTAACAAACAGTACAAAATGAAGGAAAAAACAGGGGATACTTCCCAAAAACCCTCTCTTTTCCTCTGTTTCTTAGTTTGTTGGTGGGTGTGTGTAAGAAACGCGAGTGTGTATACATATGTACAGCTGTTTGTGTGTGTGCGTGGTGCTTGAAGTGTGTGTATTGGTCTCAGCCGAGTGGTGTGTGGAGGCGATGGTGGGTGTTGTAATGGACCCATCCCTCTCCTCTTTCTCTCCTGCACAACCGCGTCTCGGTGTGTATGTATAGTTGCGTTTTTGTAATGAATCTGAGGCTTCTTTTCGTTTGTTAGCTCGGTTATTGTTGTTGCTGCGAAAATCTCTTATGACTGGAAACCTTGGTACCGGAAATTCAAGGATTGCCGCTACCCCTGTGAGCACAGCAATGACTATAGGATGTAACCAGATATGGAATGTAAACAAAGCGTATAAACACAAGAAATAGCAAACTGCTGTTTTGTTATTACTGAAAAGATTGCTAACTGAATTAAAAACCTAATGACTGAGTACATGTGTTAATATAGAAACTAGCCAGTACGTGGTTACTATAAACCAGGAACAAACACCTGATATATCTCCACGTCTATCCTAGAATATCTGAGACTACAAGACTTATTCAAGCTGTATACAACTACTATAACAACTAACTTATTCAACTTAAACTAAATAAGCAAATAACTAACGTTTAGATTAATAATTAATCCAACATATTCCCCCTTAATCTAAACGTTAGTAAGATCCTTGACACCCAAAAGTTTACGCATCTTTTCAAACTTGATCACAAACAAAGCCTTTGTCAAAACCCATGCTGTTGTACATACCCCTTTGCAACCAAGCGTGCCTTGTGCTTTGTAATTTCACCATTGCTATCTCTTTTGAGCTTATACACCCATTTGAAATCTATCGCCTTGTGTCCGTCAGACAAGTCAGTTAATTTCCATGTGTTGTTTCGTTCTATTGCTTCAATCTCGCAGTCCATAGCAGTCTTCCAAGTACCATCCTTACTCGCCTGTTTTAAGTTAACTGGTTCATCAACACCAGCCAACAGTAGCAGTTCACCAGCTATCTCCACCTCCTCGGTTTCATTATATATATCACTGATAAGTCTGAACTTCTTTGGGGGTTCACTGCCATCGTGTGTGTCAATCAACCTTTAAATCATCCACAACCTTTAAATATTTATATATTTTTTTTCGAATTTAAAATTTATTTACAGAAAATTTTAACGAAAAATTTAAATCATTATATTTTAGCACATGAGGGTACCATGTAGAGAAGCAAATAAAGTGATGGTACCAAGTAGAAAAGCCAAAACTACATTGGTACCATATAGAATTTCTCATCATTTTATATTACAAGTTTTGGCTTTTTAACGGTTCTACAACGTTTCAGCTGACGGAAGGGTATAATTGAAACAAAAACATTAGTTTAGGGGTACCATGTAGAGGAGCAAATAAAGTGATGGTACCATGTGGAAAAGCCAAAACTACATTGGTACCATATAGAATTTCCCTTTTATTAATATGAATTTATAAAATAATTTATTTAAAATTGTATTATCAAAAAATAATTAAATTATTTAATAAAAAATATAGTTTTAATATTTTTTTAAATCATTCATCTATTGTATTTTGATTACAGTTGGAAGAAAATGATACATAATACCTAAACTCAAAAATGATAAGCACGTCATTTATTTATTCAATGGGACAAATATTACTTACAAAGTCTAAAATGATGATATGCATTACTTACTAAACTCAAAATGATGATACCCTTGAGACACATCACTTAAAGTTTATAAATGAAAAGATTGAGTAATATTTAGTGCGAAAGGTTATTGATCTTTACTAAAAGATCAATAAAGACCCTACTAATAGGTAAAATAGGTACATCTTGGTCCAATGTGTTGATCCCGAAGAAAATGATGCATTTAAGATGAAATAAATCCGATCACTATTTGGGTGAACACTAAAATGATGCGCATAAAGCATCATTTATTGGAGGTCTAAAGTCCAAATATATCCGGATTATCAACTATTCATATTACGTATACATATTGCATATCAATATGAGTAAACACAATACGTAAACGTAATCACATATTGATATGGTGTAAAGAACGTACATATTTTATTCTACAAATATCCTACTAACTATAAGAAAATAATAAACATGATAACTAAACACATGTAGAAGACTTGTTGATGAAAAATTTGAGAAGTATTGTGCAACTCTATCAATAAACAATTTTTATACCCAAAGAATTAGGTAGTCTTGATCCCGATAAAAAGGAATAAGATAAATAAATAAAATATTTTAAGTTCTAAATTTTAAGTAAGAAAATAAATACAATAGTATAGTAAGGATGAGATACATTTTCACTTTTTAAAATTTTATAAATATTAATAACATATAGTAAAGATAAGATGTGTTTTCATTTAATGAAATTTTACAAATATTAGAAAATTTAAAAAAAATTGAAATTCATCCTTTTTAGATATTAGGAAAAAAAAATTATTGTATAAAATAACTATCATAATATATAATGAAGTTGGGATTTCAATTTCATACCGAAATTTGTGAGGTTCAAAATGAGGTTATTGTATAAAATAACTATCATAATATATTAATAAATTTTATGATCTGTTTTTGAGCCATCTTCTAGTATGGGAATAACTATAATAAATAGGGTGAAAAGAGCCTATAAATAACTTTTGAAATTTTTTCTAAAGTTAACCAATAAAATCATGATAAATTATCATAATCATTAATGTCCTTGCGGGACCTTTATAAATAAAAGATAACCAATTTTTAAAAATACATAAATTTAAAAACTTTAGGAACATTTTTCTCTAATAAATAATAATATATGATGAAATTGGGATTTGGGTCTCAAAAATTTTATGAATCTATTAATGAAATATTTTAATTAATTTTGTAAATTCTAATAATTAATACAATTTTTGCTATTGAGTTCTCCTATATAGAAGAGTTATTGTATAAAATAACTGTCATAATATATACTCCCTCCGTCCCTTATTTCTTTTCCTACTTTACTTTAAGGATATTCAAATTACTTTTCTTGTTTCTATTTCTAGCCATAAAAATTAATATTCAATACCCACTACTCCTTCCATTACTCCTTAAAAATAATATTCAATACCCAGTACTTCAACCCCACTAATCATTACAAATAATACTAGCTTATAACCCGTGCAATGCACGGGTTTCGTGTATTATGTTATAAATTTTATTTAATATTATAATTATGTTTTTATATAATCATTATTTTAAATACTTTTTAAATTTTAATTTAATATAAATTAATATATTCATGTTTACGGATTATACTAATGTTTCTTTATCAACGTATATGATTTTTAATATATTTTATTAATAATTGAAAAATATGGTGTGATATTTTCGGGTATATATTAATGATTGTAAGTTTTTTTGTAAATTAAAAAGGTAACGTGTTTTAATTAGAAAGAAAATATTAATGACTGAAAGATAGGATACGATTAATCTTTTTAGATGTTTATAAAAGTTAATATCTTCAATTAAAAGTAAATTTGAAAAAGATAATCGACTAATTACCATTAATTATATTATGTTATTATTTATTTTAGGTGTTATATTTTTCTTGAAAATTATGGTGTGATATTTTCGGGTATATATTAATGATTGTAAAATTAAGAAAATATTAATGATCGAAAGATATGATACGATTGATGTTTTTAGGTGTTTATAAAAGGTAGCATCTTCAACTAATTGTAAGATTTGTTGTAAATTAAAAGGTAACGTGTTTTAATTAGAAAGAAAATATTAATGATTGAAAGATATGATACGATTGATCTTTGTAGGTGTTTATAAAAGTTAATATCTTTAATTAAAAGTAAATGTGAAAAAGACATTCGACTAATTACCATTAATTATATTATGTTATTATTTATTTTAGGTGTTATATTTTTATTGAAAATTATGGTATGATATTTTCGGGTATATATTAATGATTGTAAGATTAAGGAAATATTAGAGCATCTCCAACCATACATACCCATTAGCTAAAATTGTATCGGAAATACCATAAATAAAAATTATAGAGAATGTGTAAAAATATTTCATCTCCAACGGGACATAACTGTTAGCTAAAATTTTAGATAATCTCATCATATTGGCTATATTTGTCAAATCTCTAGAGACCTGTAGTAAAATTCCACATCATCAATTACCATATTATAATAATATATTCTATTTTTAACAACTTAAAATAATGAAAACATACCATTTTTAAATTATAGACAATCAATATAGCCAACTACATTGGAGTAAAACACCTTACAGATTCAGCAAATTTTACATAATCATTATTTAGTCAATCATTTTAGATAATACCATTGGAGATGCTCTTAATGATCAAAAGATATGATACGATTGATGTGTTTAAGTGTTTATAAAAGGTAATATCTTCAAATAAAAGTAAATGTGAAAAAAGTAATCGACTAATTACCATTACTTTTGTTATATTAATGTGAAAAAGACAATCGACTAATTAACATTAATTTTATTATGTAAATCGATTAATTACCATTAATTATAACGTGTTTTAATTCGAAAACAAATATTAATGATGGAAAGATATGATACGGTTGATGTTTTTAGATGTTTATAAAAGGTAATATCATTAATTATATTATGTTATTATATGTTATTTTTTATTTTAGGTGTATTTATTTTTCTTTATAATGAAGGGTAAATCAGTAAATTCACGAAATACCAAAAAACATGTACCAAAAAATAGGTATCAAAAAATAGGTACCAAAAAACAGGTACCAAAACATTTAATGTTTCGGCTTTTATATAATAGTATAGATTCAATACCCACTACTTCATCCACTACTTATTAAAAATAATATTCAATACTCACTACTCCACCCACTACTTTTTAAAAATAATATTCAACACTCACTATTCCACCCACTACTCTAAAAAAATAATATTCAATACCCACAACTCTTTAAAAACAATATTAAACACCCACTATACCATAAAAAAATAATATTCATTCCCCACTATCTTAAAACCCGTGAAATTCATCAAACAAGAAAAGAATTTAGGGCTTGCTCCCAAGTTTTTTAAGTAGCGAAAGTAAATAAATGCAAGATGAAGCAAGTGAAAGGGAAAGTAATATGTTTCGTTCACTTGCTCCCGAGTTTGAAAAATTGTAGAGTGAACATGCTCTCGAGTTGGAAGAGCATGAAGGAAAGTATGGAAATGATTGTTAAGTTACAATTCAATCCCTAAATATAAAATGTTTTCATTTAAATGATAAGGGTATATTTGTAATTTCAAATGTTTTTAAATAACTTGCTTTCACTTGCATCCCACTTTTGGAGTGAAAGTTTTGGGAAGAAAACTTATAAAACTTTATAAAACTTTCATCCCAAATCACTTGCTTTCTTCCAAAAAAAAAATTCGGGAACAAGAAAGGAGTGAAAATTTTGTTATTTGCTTTCACTTTCAGTTGCTTTCGTTGGGGGCAGGGTGTCAGGTACAGACGGAGTAATGTTTATACAAATTCTAATTGTTTGCTAGTATTCGGTCTTCTTTGAGCTGGAAAAAAAACCAAGATATTTCATTAACACTCGTATAGTCATATTGATATTAGGTTCTAAAAAGCCTAAGTTCATAGTGTGATATCCAGATTGGATTGTTTTCTTTTTGTTTAGGTCATTTCAGTTCCAATATGCACATAATACACAAATGAATGTTTGCTTCGTAGTCTCCGCTGCATACTTTCATCAAACAGTTGGCAGGCTGACATCAATACACCACAATCCAAGATGATCACTGAATACAGCTTCATCCAACTTTGTCACCATATGGAAAAACGAGGTACTGCATGCACCTACATTTGTCTCTACATATACAAACTACCCTCCACCCTCACACCACACACACTACTAATCTCAATTTCTCTCACACACCTCCCTCATTTTCCAGCCATTTCAGTTTGTGAGTTTTCTAACCATGATTTGATCTGTGTTTTCATTTTTCAATTTTTTTAAAAAAATATATGACCCTTTTTATGTTTGTTTACAAGGTGAATTTTCAAGTATTAATGGCTTCTTCCGGCAACCACATCGACAACCAGATACTAGCTCAAATTCAATATGCTGAACATTTGGTAACTTAAATCTTCCCTTTCTCCCTCAGGTCTCTCTTGGTGTATCATTTGTAGTGTCATCATGACTGTTAATTGTGTGTACCTTATTTCATTTTGTGTGTGTGTGAAAAAATATTCTCGTACATACCTTTATCATCTTTCTGATCTGCTTTATTTATCGATCTATAACCTTATTTATGTTATTTCCCCTTGAGTTATTAATCTATGTATCATTTGATTCATGTAGTTCCCTTCATATACTTTTGATCATCTTAGTTTCCCTTCTTTATTTGACTACTTTTATTCTTGTCATTTCCTTCTCTTGCATTTAGGGGGTGGTGAATGACCAATTGGGGAAGTTATACGCTTTGAAGGAAGACTACGAGTATCAGTACTTTGAAAATTGTTTCGCACACTTCCTATATGAGACCGCCAACCGCTTTGCCAGAATAGAAGCTTTATTGTACTAAATTTCTGTTTATGTTCATATAGCACGCACTTAGAGGTCTTGTTTATCTCATTCTTAAATGCTTTCAGGAATTCCAATGTGGTGGACTTCTACAATGTCGCTGAAGTATCCGTGTTAATAATAGGAAGCGCTCTAAGGTACTGTGATTATGAGCTTTCCACTTGTTCTTTGTTACAACACCGAAGTCGATTTTGCATGCAGGAAAATGCTGAATAAATTTTTTATCCAGATACATGCATGTGCACGCGCAAACACACCCGCACACACACACACACACACACCAATACGATAATAAAAACTCAAAAGAGCTAAAATTTGTATCATGATCAATACTTACCTAAACAACTTCAGGGAAAGAAAATCCTATGATCTTTACATTTCTAAATCCCTTTATCATGAAGCAATAACATTTGTATATTCTATTGCCTTCCTTGCTGAGTTAAAAGATTCTGCAATACACCAAATAGCAAAAACCAGATTCATTATAGCAAAGAATTGGGGTCGTACCCTTAAGAGAAATACTGCCCTGGATATTTTGATTCGCGAACCTCATATACCATTCCTTTATCTATTAATTAATACCGGAAAGCAATCAGGAATTCAGGACTTATTGTGGTTGCACCCCATATATTGTGTATTCATCCCCTAGCTGGTGTCCATCTCAATTCAATTTAATTCAATAATTATATCTCCCAAAAGGCTGATCCTTTTAAAGAAAATCAAGGCATTACTCGGCCTTCGAAAATACACCCAGCTGCCAAAATTATAAATCACCACAAAATTTGTGGACACAAGTCCTCCGGCCACCACCCTACCATAAGGATTTTCTTCCACTGCTTTGCCCCACCAACTGATACGCTGCCATGCATATTTACTGTCAGAGTTTGTCTCTACTGAAAATTGCAGTACTTTATGTAAACACAACTACAGATCATATATATATATATATATATATATATATATATATATATATATATATATATATATATATATATATATCTATTTTACTTGATTCATGTATTCGAAAATACGATCATCTGATGTGTTTCTTCATACGGCCATGTATCGGACGGAAGTATTGGTGCCACACAAGTGTATGTATGTGTATGCATAGATTGGTGTCTGGGTTCAAGCTCTTTTTGCGTTCTAGTAGAAGTCCTCCAGTTGTTCCGTTTCACGGATATAACAAACTATACAATGCCTACCTACATTAAAACAAATCATTACTATTATTAGTTAACTCAGAAGTAGCATACATTGTTATTTTACTTGCTGATGTGTCTATAATTACGTAAGAAAACTGTCAAATTATCATTTACCATGTGAATAAATTTTTTTTGGTTGACAATTGTAGCATTGGCGCAGTTCGAGTGACAAATGCATGTAGAAACCTGCGCTTGGCTGCTGATAACTGTTCCAAAGATGGGTTAGTATGTTTTTCCTTGAGTCAATCTGAACATTAAATTTCAGCCAAAACCATCAGTAATATTTTTGACCTCGAGTCAAAGTACATGTTTGTTATTAACTCATGATTTTGTGACAATTGCATTTGTCACATAATCTAGTGTTGCTCCAGATTGGTGTAACTTAATAACTTTTAGTTTTGCACCAAATTAGCAGAACTTCTGAATTTGGATTAGAGTTGGTTTTAACACAAAAATAGTGTAATAGTACACATTTAAAAGTTGGGTTAGACATGGTTTAGATGAGGCAATTTTTTTTAAAAATGACAATTAACTCATAATTTGATAATTCTAACAATATGGACAACACTAATTGATACTATTAGGTGTGTTTATAAAAGGTAACTATTTTGATAATTATTTTATTAACAATCGGTGGATATCGTGTAATTGGTATTTTTTGTTGTGTATCACTGATTAGAAGATATTGTGTAATTGGTATTTGTAGATGTGCTTACACTACAAGAAATTTGGTTTTTACCTACCAATTGTAAGTGTAGGTAAAACTTCGATATTGGTAAGTAAAGAGAATTTCCTACCAATACAGCATTCGTCAAGATTGGTAGGTAAAAGATGGTGGAGAAAGACTCATTACCTACACATCTATATATTGGTAGGTAATTAAATTTGTGGACCCCACAATAATACAAGTCATCAGATGACATGTCATTGGCTTACGTGGCATGTCGACGTGTCATCTGATTGCATGGATATGTGGCACCCCAAAGATGTGACACGTGGCAATTTTTCAATGGTTGAAATTTATTTTACAAGAGAATATATATAATTTCCCGTAAATAAATTTATTTTTATTTAAGAAACAATGCATAAATTACATAATTGCTATTGAATAAAATATAAACTAGAAATGAAAGTGCACTTTTTTAATTGATAAATAATTTGCATAAAATTCATAATTTAACAACATAAGTTCTCCATCCAATTCAAAATTATGAACTT
Source organism: Kitagawia praeruptora (assembly GCA_037693485.1). Classification (NCBI taxonomy): domain Eukaryota; kingdom Viridiplantae; phylum Streptophyta; class Magnoliopsida; order Apiales; family Apiaceae; genus Kitagawia; species Kitagawia praeruptora. The sequence continues at coordinate 43,959,737 of CM075344.1, read as the reverse complement.
TACAAAATAACTATCGTACGATTACAAATTATAAAATTAAACTAAAAAAATATAATAATTTGGTCTAACAAATTGGAATTCTTCACACTCCAAAGTTGAAGAATTGTAGCTAAAAGTATGATATCGGTAGATAATGATCTTCACAAATCGTACTAGCCATCTCAGCATGATTCTCGATTTCTTATGGAACATGAACAACACCACCGCCACTTCCCTGTCCAACACCATCCTGAACACTCTTGTCCACAACTCCATCAGGAAACATGTCCTTAAACGCATTGGCAGCCATTTCATTCACAATCTCCATCGTTTCTTTCAGAATCTCCAACCGTCGTCTATACAAATTAACAAATCCAACACCCGGGGTACACAGCTCCTGAATCAAAGAAATATCGCCACGCACCTTCCAAGTTTTCCTGTAAAATAATACTATATATATTAGAGCAAATTAAAAGGCTTGATAGAAATCCAAGTTCAACATTTATTAATCTCAAATTCTCTCTTAGCACTTCCATAAACAATTGAAATTTATCATGATGGGCTAATGATAACAGATACAAACCAAATTGTTACCTTTAAGTGGCCTTTAAATATTGCAATTCAGTGAGTTATATTTGTTTGTCCTCCTATTGTGACATCATCCCCTGTGAGAAGAAGAATCAAGAATAATTGTACATAGGAAGAATCAATAAGCATGAGCCAAATTGTGTATACCTCTAGATGAGCCCATGTTCTAATTGAGAAAGAAAGGCTCACACGGCTTTAGCAACAAAAAAGTGATAATATATGGGCAAGTGGGTTAGGTAATGTATTATCGATAAACTATAAACCCACGTCTTGTTCCGGATAATTTTGCTCTCAAAAAGTTGAGCGGGCTTTTTTTAACCTTGTAGCGGGAATGTTTTGGATTAGCAAAATATTAATCCTTTTTTGACATTATATCCTAGAAACATATAATCTTTCTACATATTAATTGTAATAATCTATGATTCGTCGACGTCGACTATGTTAATTTTTTTATTCTATCTCCAGTTCTTAAATCAAATTTTAACGGTTTTACAATTTATACTCTAACACATAATTCGCAAACTAATTTTTTGTTTAGAAATTTAACAATTATTATTCAATTGAAATTATAAATTAAAAAATTAATAATTTTTACATTAAAAATTATGTTCAATTTAGTATGGAGAGATTTTTAACTTTTCGTCTAATAATGGAGCGGGAACTTTTAATTTTTTTGTGTCAAAAGAGAAAAAAGAAGTTGGCATCAATTTTTTTGGGAGGCAACTCAACAAATGATTATTTTAAAAATTCTTTTGCCGAAAGCAGGTGTCCACTTATGTAACTTTTTTTTGGTTGTTGTATCTGACTATCTGCCCGGCACGGCCCGAATCTAGCGGAGCTGTAGTAATTTGATTGTGAAAATATATGGAAAAAACAACGCACTTACAGCGTTGTTTGGTTTGTTTTTGAATACAGCGTTCCCAAATTTTTTAAAAAAAAAAATTAATTGGTTTTGTTTGTATAAAAAAGAGTTGATAATTATTCAATTATTTTTTGCTTTCTCCATTAATTATCCATTAATTCAAATACTAATTCAATTATGTGTTAAAATATTTTAAACTACATACAAAAGTCAAATTAGATTAAAAAAATTGGATCGCATGATTAATAAAAAATGAATAAACCTTTATGAGTAAAAATAAAACTAAATAAAGCTTTGTGAGCAAACTAGTAAATGCTCATGGTTTAACAGCTGGCGTGTCGGGCGGGCTGCATGAGCTGCGTGCCGGGCGGTTATGTTTTTTCTGTTTTTCTGTTTATTCTGTTTTTCAATGCTCATGGTTTATTCTGTTTTTTTTAATCAATTTTGTAAATCATTCTTGTATAAAAATGTTATTAATTCTCCATTAATTCAAATATTTTTGTATAAAAATGAGTTGCTATACTAGATTAAATTCTGCATATATTTATAACTAAAATAACATATATTTATAATAAAAAATTAATCAAATATTTCTAGTAGTAGAATTAAAAGTATACGATTTTTTTTGGAATAAAAGAGAACGGTACCTTTGTACTTTTTGGAATAAAAGTAGAATTAAAGTATATTTATATTTTATGTGATTTTGAACATTCTATTATTTATTTTATTTATTTAAAAAACATAGTTTAATAAAATGTTGTTCAATATTATTAGTAGAAGTGTGCATGTATAATTGTATACAGAGTATGGGTTGTTCAATTTTTTTTTCAATGCAATTGTTTTGTTTTTACATTTTCTTTTTTACATAGCCTATGATACAATAATGAAGGTGGGGTGGGGACGTGGGGTTCATGCATAATTAATATACGCTCGAGTGGCTTCCCATTTGTGCACTTGTAATTTAATTAATTAATTTGAGAGATAAATCCAAAGTTTTTATTTAATTTTAATAGGATCATCTTTTAATTTGGGGACGTGGTTGAAGCATCTTTGTTTGGACTCATGACAGGCACCACCATACCTACTTTTAAAAAGCACTCAGCTATACTGTATTAATTTTTCTCTCTCCCTCCCTCCCTTAATCTCTCCAACTAAACTGTAAACCCCACAAAAGCCCCTTCGAATTTTTTCACACCACCCGGCCCCATTTCATTTTTATTTCCCATCATCACCCCACCATTAAAACACGGCCCACAAACACACACACACATACTTCTTGATTTTCCTGCCACTTTTATCTACTAATATGAATATTGGTAACTAAAAGTTATTTTCATCTACTAATATATAATGGTAGGTAAATTATTAGTAGGTAAATATCAGATTTCTTGTAGTGTTATAAAAGGTATAATTGTTTGAATTAAAAGATAATGTGTATTAATTATAAAAGTCAATGTGCTAATTACTATTAATTACTATATTAAATTAAATTATTTTATTATTTATTAGATAAAGTGACCGAAAACCAAACTTTTTTTTTTGAAGAAAGCCAAAACTTTCAATATTTCGGTTTTAATATAATTATTTAGATTATTTATTGGACTAATAAGTAAAACAGAATTAGCGTGTATCTCAATACTTAATATAATTATTAAGCATTACTTCATTGCTTTTCTTCTTAACATGTGCATAGGTTGTTGTGTAGATGCATGCTAACATGTGGGCCTAGGAAAGGCTTGTTAATGGCTCAAAACAGCAATTATGTTACTACCATACCTAGATTAAGGTCAACTTCACATTAGTGATTAATATCTATATATTACATTGGTTAATTTCAGAAATGGTCAAGAGGGAAAAACGGAAATAACAGCTGACATCTTTTCTTATCTATTTAAAAACTGTCTATGTCCTATGTATTAATTGACCCATATATGTAATTGTTCCTAGTCATTGTTCAAATCAACCAAACCCAGCATTCAAGAACCCCTCATGTTTTTTTTTGATCAAATTATTAAGCTAATCTAAAGCTCCCACTGACATTGCCCCATCCACATGTGCTGCATCTAATTGAAGCAACCACCCTATATATGTTATCTCATGGAGGGGGCAGGAGGTGGAAATACAATAAATGCGACTTAACATTCATCATTGTGTTAATATGAATACTAGGTTAATCATTTTATTGGCTTAGTTATTATCAGATTAAATCTAAATAGTTATTATCAGATTAAGGCAACATGATTTTCCTTCAGTTCATATGCACTTCAAGTACAATTTGTTGCATGCAGAGAACCTAATCTGGATATGGTTTAGTTCAGTTTTTTTTCAAGTACACATTACAAAAAACTGGTTCTCCCTTTATTTGATTTCGTGACCTGATACAGTTTTTTGTTAAAATTGTTGGTTACATCAATTATGTAATTCTGTGCATAATAAAATTCAAAAGTCATATGTACTTTCTGTTTTTAGGTGCGTCCAATCTTTGGAAGTTGTCAAAAGAGAGTTTGCAGCTGTCAAACCACATCTGGATGCTATACTTCAGGTGAAGCAAATTCGATATATACTCTTTAAACTTTTATGGATATGTATCATTCTAATTTGTTGCATTCTTTTTTAATTTTGTTGTAATGCGTAATGCTATAGCTTAGATTTGCTTTTAAGTATATTCAGATGTGGGCGTCTATGACTATGATACTGCCATCTTACCGTGTCGTTTGTGGATGTTGTGGATTTTGTTGGCCTTTTAAATTTATATATGTGTATGTTGGAAGTTTTTTCCCTAGAGGTGGAGTGAAATCTTTTATTTTATTTTGGCGATTCTAGTTGTGTAACAGATGCTAGGTGCACTTAAACAACAAAGAGGGTGGTTAGCTCTCTGGGAAGGTTTAGCATTTAATTAAGTATAGGGTAAAATATAACATTAGGACTTGAACATCAAAGAGATAATTAGCTCCCAAGAAAGGCTCGGTATTTAGTTCATTAGGAGCTAAAATATAACATTTAAACAAATTTTGATTCTCGTGAATGATCTTTTATTTAATACATATATATTAACTAGTAGATGATTAAATTTTAAAGAGAGAATAATAAAATTATAGATGTATTTTTTAAGATCTTGAATTAGTTTGGTATTCGTTTAATCATTCGGTTCACATGAGTATGTACACTTATTTAATTGACTAAACATAAAGATTAATTTACTTGATTTAATGCACAATTTATATACGCATATATGTTTTCATTTGTTTAAGAATAAAATGAAAATAATATATCAATGTAGTTACATTAAATGTAGAATTTAATATTTAGTACAAACTAGTAATTTGTGAATTTTAAAATTTTTAAAGGATACTCCTATAAAAGAAAAACATGTAGCAAGTAACACGACTATAAGGGTTAAATGCATACATAAAACTATCTAAATTGATATGCATATTACTTAATTAGAAATGTATCTATTAATACCTTAACTTACGAGCGAGGCTGAATTTAATTTGATTAGCCCAAGGCCTCTTGGTCTTATTGGCGTCGCCCTACTTATTGCAAGGGAGGGAAGGTTCAAGTCTTGTATAAAGGTGTGTTAGTGCATTCAATTGAAAGAAAGAACAAAAATTTGAATTTATTATGTAATGTTAAAATCATATGCAATTAAAAAATGAGAAGAGATGGTACACAAATAAATTAACTCATATATAACAATTGTTGTAAAGTTATTAAACAAATCTTTTTCAGACAATGTCTTGCGAGGCACATCACCTGCGTTTAATCTTCATAAAAATCTATTTCAGGATATTTTTGATTTTCCAATCGACATGTTTATAGCAAATCATTTTTCTGTCCTGTCTGTAGGTTATGTACATATTTATAGCAAATCATTTTTCTATTTGTATGTTTGCGCGATGAATGTATATCATAAATGTGTATATATAAATGTGTATATAGTGGAACTTTGCTTTAATCTTATAATTGCAGTCTGCAGAATAGAAGTCAGGATGACAATTAAATATCCTCATGATAAAGTTTATCTAATAAGACTCAAATCTTTTGGCTATGAAGTCGAAACTTGTAGCTCCTCCTGTGAAACTCACAAGAAAACACTTTTTCTAGTAAACAACTCATTAAAAACACTTTATTAATTGAATTGGTGTATGGTTTCAAGCAATTTTCCATCTACTCCCAGATGTACTTTATACCCTCTTGAGCATAATATCACTGCTAGCACATAGTAGCCTTTTATTGCACATAATATTGTGTGTACTATCTGACTTAAGGGGAAGTATGTAATTGAAAAATGTACAGTATCAGATAACTCATCTATTTGTGTGACCCATCTTTAAACAATTTAATTTGCCTAAATGTGTTTAAAATAAGATATTGTATTTCATAATAATCATTGATAAGTACTGTATGTGATTCGTGAATCATTCATGATTATGTTTTTGTCTAGAATGTTGGTTGGAATAAAATATCTGATTACAACTTTTCATGTAGCTTTGTCAAGTTTGTGTTATAATAATTAATAGGCAAGTTCTCTAAATAATACTATATAACATAGTTTAATAAATCTTTGTTTACTTGAAGATATGTTGCACATGTACATAATATTTCGAAAACCATATCTTTCTAATAATATTTTACTAATCCAACAGATCGAGCGCGGAACTTCGTTTTAAATGGGAATAAGCTCCAAGTTAGCCTTTCTAAGCAAGCATCGACAATCTTGGTGATGAAGAAGGGAGGCATAACTTGTATTTGAGCTTTGTAGTCCCATTTATAATTTGATTTGCTTATTGTTGATGTTTGTGATGCCAGTTGTGTACTCCTAAATTAGTATTTCTGTTGTTGTTCAGATGTTTTTGGGCAAACAATACTTTGCCTCCGTACTTCCATCTTATTCTACCTTCTTTATATGAAAATTATCGTGCGCATATCTTAAATTAATAATATAATGATATTGATATCATTAACTATTTCAACCATGTTCATCATTCTAACACTTGGCCAGCACTGTAAGTAAACCATCATTCCTCCATTTTTGAAATTTCTTAGAACAAAATTATTATATTTTTGTTGTTTTGTGTATTTTCACAAATTATGCACAAGTATTACATGCTGATACACACGATGATACCTTGTTGTTTAGATATTTATGTTGCATTATATATATATTCATGAACCTTGGCGAAAAATCTTTACTCCAAATGATAAAGAATTTTTCCATGCATACAGTTGTTCATGTCATTGTTGGCAATTGGCATAGTAGAGGTGAAAAGTTAATTCAAATGAATGTTTGGGAATCTAGGTTTACTGTCTAATTATATGTGCCCTGTTATAAACATCTTTACAGCATCACCTTATACTTCCCAGTTATATTTGCTGCTTAGGTTGTGTTGCCTTCAAAAGTTGGATTCTGAAAATAATTTTTTAACGGACTACTGAAGAGTGAACTAGGAATTTCTTCTATTTGCTCATTTACCTACTCTAAGATACAAGTCGTGGTTAAAAATTGCCAACTTAATTTCATGGGAGAACAAAGCACTTTTACAAGTGCAAAGCGTTGTGGTGAACAAAGTTTGTCTACAAGTACCAAGCGTTATAAGAGATGCACGTCTAGAGTTTGGGATTGGGGTATTAGGACAAGCTTAGCTTTGATGGGAAATTCATAGCTAAATGAAACTACAATGGTCAATATATACATGTGAACACGGGGCTAGTGTTTTGCATAAACATCTAAAGTTGAAACGGCATATGTTGCTTAATGAGAGAAATCAGAAAGGCTTCCTAATATGCTTGAACATGTTGCCATTGGAGATGGGCAAAATGATAGCTTACCTTTACCCGCCGAGCAAGAATTACATATTGATCAATTAGAAAAAGATCAAGATCGTTACCATGAATTAATGGCCAGAGCTGTAATTAGGCAGAGTTACCCCTTTGATTTTGTTGAGCACGATGGAATTCGTGAAGTGCATACTTACTTAAATTCAGAAGTACTACACATTTCACTAACTCTAAGCGAGGCATCAACAAATAATGGCTTGGTAGATGTTTTAAAAAATCATTTTAATTTGCATCGCCAAGGAGAATATTTTCATATACCTTGTGGTGCACAAATCTTGAATTCTACTGCTCAGATTGTTCTTAAGTTGATTGAAAATTGTCTTGTCAAGGTTATGTTAAAGATACAAAAGAAAGATTATGACCAATTTCCACTAAAGTCTAACAAGAAATTGTGCGAAGGTGATCCAATTTCTAGCTAGCATGTACAGTAACTGTACTAGGAGCACGGTATCATTATCAAATACAATTGCAATCATCCTTCCAAGGATTTCTTTAGTAAAGTCGACTATGCAAGCATAGTATATCAAACATCATAGTCAAGTACATTTGCAAACAATAATTAAGGTTTCTTGACCAATATCTCGATTGCTGAAGCATATCAATCAATCGAGGTTGCTAACCTAATAGAACACATAGCATGCATATTATACATTTCACCAACCGAACTGCCGGGCACCAGGCACCTGAGAAACTTGTTGAACCTCTTTGCCAAACGACCAGTCTCCTTTCGAAAATCGTAAGCCACTTGTGATCTTTGTTATAAAAGTGTCGGAATCGGAATCAGAATCAGATTGAGATGCTCTGAAGGTCAAGGTGAAAATTGAATCACGAGTTATACCTACTACCTCGTGAGCCCTTAGAGGACGCACATATCTATAGTTGGTACCCTGCACACATACAATAAAGAAGAGTAAAAATCACAAAACAATAAATGGTTTATATGTAAATTACAAGAAAACTGATTTGCATTGAAAGAAGAAAACACACACACACACACACATATACCTTTTCATTGTTATATTTTTCGAGGGCCAATGTACAATATGCTTTAATATAACCAGGAACAACAGACTTTTCGAATAAAGGATCCTGAGAATCATAAACACAATGATTTCTTTCCTTGACAACGCCAAGCACATCGCTTTCAGCCCAAGGGGGTTTAACAAAAGCATCATGACTATTGTGTTTCTCCTTCAAATTCTTATCTGCTGCTGGTGATGATGATTTAGGCAACTCGAGCACAAGATTAGAACTGGGTTTTGGTGGTGAGGCAGTGGAGGAAGTAGGTTCCACAGGATCCGCCTGAGAATAAAAAATCTAGAATAAGGTTTTGTTCCTCCCTAAATCGAAAACAAGGGTATATACAGTATATTTAGAATGTATGTGACCAATGATATAATTCAAAAAGCTAGATATCTAAACAACACAACATAAAAGAGAAGTAACACAACTGCTATCAAATCATAATAAATATATATATGAAAAGAAAGAAGAGAGTATGATAAGATTTAAATATAAAACTCACATTGCGAGCGCGTTCTTTCATGCGAGCGCGGTGTTCCGCGATCTTAATACGAGCTTGTTGAAGAAAGGCCTTTCTTGCTTCTCCATCAAAGACCTTCTTGGACTGGGCCTGCTTTTCGATAAATAACACAATTAATTGCTAGTATAATATATATAGGGAAAATCCATCAACATACAGAAGAACCTAAATGAATCACGACAAATACAGAAAAAGCCGCAAATCTCAAACACTAAACCGAAATGAAAAGATGGAATAATTTTGTAATAATTCACCTTGAAAGCGCGTTCTTTCATGACCGCTTGTCGAAGAAAGGCCATCTTCGATTCTCTAGTCTCGCCCTTGGCCAACCTCATCCTTCCCTTAATTCAACCCACCCTTCGTCTCTCTATTCGATGTGTTACAACAACAAACCCTCCTTCACTTGCCTTTGTTTTACCTTTCTCGTTTACATGTTAGAAATAACTTTTTAATTAAAAATATGATAAATGGAAAGATTTTGATTTATCTCGTATTTTTTATAATTATTTATTTTGATTTCGAAACTCTATGTTATTTTTAATAAAATAGTAAAATTATTGTTATCATAGAAAAATTGCAATTCTTTTATTATAAATTTATAATCATATTTAGTTATAAAATAATGTATTTATGAGGAGTATATATATATATATATATCGTATTTTCTTGATTTTTTTAAAATAATCTTAAATTAATAATGAATTAAACAATCTTTATTAATAAGTAAAATATGCATTCTATCGATATTTAAGTCTCCAAATTTAATTTTACCCCAATATTCGTATCCACTGAAATTATTAAATTCTAAATATCTTTTTTTATTATATACTATTGAATTATATAAATAACATAATTTTTTAAAATTATTCAAAATTATAAATTAGTGATCATTTTAAATTCATTTTCTCGGACCCGTGCTTCGCATGGATTATCATCTAATATATAATAAAATTGGAATTTCGATTCTATACCGAAATTTATGAGGTTCTAAACGAGGTTATTATATAAAATAATTATCATAATATATTAATAAATTTCATGGATCTGTATTTTAACCGTGTTCTACTATGGAAATAACTATCATAATATATGATGAAATTGAGATTTCGATATCATAAATTTTATGAATTTATTTGTGAAATATCTTGATTAATTTTATAAATTTTAATATTGAGCCGTCTTATATCGTATAAAAAAAATATTGTATAAAATAATACAAATTCTAACATTGTTTGCTAGTATTTGGTCTTCTTTGAGCTGGAAAAAAACCAAGATATTTCATAAACACTCATATTGATATTAGGTTCTAGCTAGAGCCGAAGTTCATAATGTGATATCGAGATTGGATTGTTTTCTTTTTGTTTAGGTCATTTCAGTTCCAATATGCACATAATACACAAATGTATGTTAGCTTCGTAGTCTCCGCTGCTGTTGCATTACATACTTTCATCAAACAGTTGGCAGGCTGACATCAATACACCACAATCCAAGATGATCACTGAATACAGCTTCATCCAACTTTGTCACCACATGGAAAAACGAGGTACTGCATGCACCTACATTTGTCTCTACATATACAAACTACCCTCCACCACTACAAGAAATCTGGCTATAGACGACACCCCTCAGACAACACCCATGGAAAAAAGTGTTGCCCGAAATGATCAGACAACTAGTATTTTCGTGCTCGAAAAAGTATTGTCTAATCCTACATTCACACAATGGGCCAAAACCAGGGGTGTTGTGTAAATGCATAAGTATTTTTAGATCAGACAAGTGTTTTTTAAGTCTGTTGTCTAAGTAGAATTCATACAATCTGTTATCCATAGTGTTGTGTGACAGTTAACCAACACACAACATTTCCAATGTGGTATTGTGTAATGATATTTAAAACAAGTGTTTTTCATAGTGTTGTATGAACTTAATCCAACACACAACAGATTCTTGCCTATTGTGTGTTTCAACTCATACAAGTGTCTTCAGTTTAAAACTGTTGTCTGATGAACTGTAAATGAAAAAAAAAATATATTTAAATGATGACTAACCTACCAAATTGGCATCCAACAAATCAACAAAGGCCAAACACCAAATTGGCATCCAACAAATCAGAAAGGCCAAACAGCTAGAAGAGAACAAACCAACCAACAAGAGTTATAGTTACAAATTAATTTATTACATTACGAAAGTTGTATTAGTTCATCAACATCATCTCGAATGTAACTAGTAGGCATGTCTTCCTCATCAACATCCGGAAAATTGGGCATAAAAAAGTCATTCTCAAGCCCTGCTTCTACAGATGCCTCATTTTCATACTCATTGTCTTCATAGTAATTTTTCTCCGGTAACTTCAAGACAACGGACCATGATTTATCAAGAGGATCATCAATGTAACAAACTTGTTTAACATGTTTTGCCAATACAAATGGATCATCTAAAAAGCCCAACCTATTCAAATTTACTAATGTATATCCCAAGTCGTCTACCTTTGTGCCTATGTTTATATCTACCCACTTACAATGAAAAATAGGGACCCTAAGGTAATTATAGTCTAACTCCCATATACTTGTTATAACTCCATAATATGTATGTGATGTGTGCTCAATGTTTTTATCCTTACCGTGCACAACCATTGTATCGGCTTCTACACACACACCACTGCACTGAACCTGACGCATGTCATCACGTTCCCTGGTACTAAAGGTAACCCCATCCATTCTGTAACCGCTGAATGTAGGAACATCTTTGTTGGGTTCGTCTGCGATCCATATTATCTCGTTTGATAACTCTTTTTTGTCTTCCAAATTTGAAGCAATCTGAAAAAAATAAACAAGTTGTAAAATGATTCATGTGAGCTAGGGAGTTGTAAAAAAAATCAGAAAACTATTATTAAACTCACATAATACCCTTTTTTTTTTTGCTAAATACACAATACCTTTTCTTTAAACCATTTAGGGAATGTCTCATTTTGCTTGTTCTTTAGCCACATTTCATCATTTTCATGTTCCGGATATTTGGTCATTAAAAATGCCATGTGTTCACTGGATTCATTAAAAACGACATAAGAAATGCATGTAAATAAAGGAAATAAAGAAATTAAATTCATGGCTTACTTGAAAATTGGTCTAACTGCATGTTTCACTGGAGTCATTAAAAACGACATAAGAAATGCATGCAAATAAAGAAAATAAATAAATTAAATTCATGGCTTACTTGAAAAATGGTCTAACTGCATTAGTATTCTGGAGAACACACAAATGTGCTACGTGCAAATCAGTCCTTCTCGGGGTTATTATGGTTGCACCCGATAATGGCCTGCAAATGGCATCCTTAGTATGTCTACCAATTTTCGGTACCCCGATAGTTGTTCCTTCGTCATGGTCCACCAAACATTCCACCGCCTCTTCTGCTATATAGGCCTCCGCAATACAACCTTCTGCACGAGCCCGATTCTTTATATATCCCTTGAATGTCTTCATGTATCTCTCAAAAGGATACATCCACCTAAGGAAAATTGGTCCACAGAGCTCAACTTCTCTTACAAGATGCACCGATAAATGAAACATTAGATCAAACAAGGAAGGGGGGAAGTATTTTTCAAGCTGGCATAAAGTAATTACCAATTCCGATTGCATTTTCTCCAACTTATCAGCCTCAATAACTTTACTACAAATTGCCTTAAAGAAGAGGCAGAACCTGATAATTGTGTTCCTGACTCTTTTTTGCAATGACGACCGAATTGCAATTGGGAGCAAATGATGCAATATCATATGGCAGTCATGAGATTTCATTCCAGTAAGTCTAAGACTTTCCATTGAAACTAGACTCCTAACATTAGAACAAAAACCATCAGGCAACTTCATGTTAAGAAAAGAAGAGCAGACAACCTTTTTTTCGGAATGAGTCAAATTCCAAGATGCTAATGGTAACTTCTCCTTTTTCCCTGGAGTTTTTGGCCTCAACTCGGTTTTTATTCCCATTTCAGCCATGTCAATACGGACAGATTCTTTGTCTTTTGTTTTATTTGGTATATTAAGCATGGTGCCAAGTAAAGCTTCGCATATATTTTTCTCAATGTGCATCACATCGAGAACATGTCTAACCGGTAGAAACTTCCAGTACTCAAGCTCAAAGAATATAGATACCTTTTTCCAAATAGGTCGAACATCACCTTTCTGTAATCGAGGTTGGCATTGTGTCTTACCGTAGACATGGCCTTTCAGATGTTGTACTCTTTGAAGCACCTCCTCTCCGGTTAGGGGAATTGGAGCATTTTCCTTTTCCACGGTGTTATCAAAATCTTGTTTCTGTCGGCGATATGGATGATGACGGGGCAGCCACCTCCGATGCCTCATGACCACACACTTACGACAATTAACTAGCCTTGTAGCTTTTGTGTTATCAACGCATACAGGACACCCGTTATAACCCTTGATAATGTTGCCCGACAAATTGCCATAGGCTGGAAAATCGCTGATTGTCCATAACAAAATGCCTCTAAGCAAAAAATACTCCTTCTTATATGCGTCGTACACTTGTTTCCCATGCCACAACTTTTTTAAATCTTCCATGAGTGGTTGAAGGAACACATCGATATCATTGCCGGGCTGAGTTGGTCCAGATATTAACAAACATAGCATAATATATTTCCTCTTCATAGAAAGCCATGGTGGAAGATTGTAAATTGTCAACAAAACTGGCCAACTTGAGTAATCAACATTTGTACTATAGAACGGATTAAATCCATCGGACGATAAAGCTAACCGGAGGTTTCTAGGATCCGAAGAAAACTCAGGCCACTTAGCGTCAACTTCCTTCCATGTCCGTGCATCTGCAGGATGTCTCATTTTACCATCCTTCAATCTCTCTGTGTCATGCCAAATCAACTCCTTGGCTGTTTGAGTTGAACTGAACAAATTCCTCAAACGTGGTATTAACGGAAAATACCAAAGAACCTTGGCAGGAACCCCTTCCAATTCATCCCCATTTTTATTCAACTTCCATCTAGACGCCTCACAAATGCGGCACCTGGTCGCATCTTCATCTTTATATCCACGGTATATTAAACAATCATTTGGGCAAACGTGTATTTTTTCATACTCCATTCCCAAAGCACACAAGCTTTTTTTAGCTTCACTGAAAGAAGAAGGGAAGTTGTTGCCTTTTGGAAGCATAGACCCAACCAAAAGAAGAATTTCTGAGAAGCCAGAATCAGAGATTTGATATTTTGCTTTCAAGTTATATAATTTTACTAAAGCCGTCATCTTTGTAAATCCTTCGCATCCCGGATAGAGGGGTTCATGTTCAGATTGTATATGGTTAAATACATCCGAGGAATCTAGGGAAACGTCATCTGCATTTTCATCGGTATCACCAGCATTCTCTGTTTTCATCGGGTTTTGATCTACAGATTGTGAAGAACTAGAAGTATCTTCAGCGGCATGCTGACTTTCTCCCGTACTGACCTCCCCGTGCCAAATCCAACACGTATAGGTCTGATCGATGCCATTCTGGAAAAGATGGCCCCTCACAGTTCGAGCTTTCCATGATTTACTATGTGCACATTTTACACAAGGGCAACTGATTTTATTTCCATCCTTTCCATTCTCCAATGCAAACATCAACAATTCATCCACTCCTCTTTGGAACTCTTTTGTTCTTCTATCAGCATTCATCCAAGACTTGTCCATCTTTTAAAATATAAAAAAAACAAATGTAATCAGCACATAGTAACACTAACACAATTTACTTGTTAAAATCAACAAACACTAACACATACATTTAGTTTAGCTAGACATTTGAAGTCAGTCAAGGGAGACAGAGTTGGAGCATATTAGACTAATTTCTCAGACAAACAAACACAATTTCAAACTAACACTAACACAATTTACTTGTTAAAATCAACAGACACTAACACATACATTTATTTTAGCTGGACATTTGAAGTCAGTCAAGGGAGACAGAGTTGGAGCATATTAGACTAATTTCTCAGACAAACAAACACAATTTCAAACTAACACTAACACAATTTACTTGTTAAAATCAACAAACACTAACACATACATTTAGTTTAGCTGGACATTTGAAGTCAGTCAAGGGAGACAGAGTTGGAGCATATTAGACTAATTTCTCAGACAAACAAACACAATTTCAAACTAACACTAACACAATTTCTCAGATCCCCAAATACAAGTATGAACCCTAATTTCAATCTTTTGAAACAAATTTCATCAAAAATACCTTAATGGAGATGTCGATGGAGCTCGTTGAAACTACGAAGATGGATCTGCTTCAAAACTACGAAGATGAGATGCAAGGACGGAGGTGTCGCAGTGTAGTGGAGTGAAGATGGTACAGAGGTGGAGCACAAAGGACAGAGGTTGAGCACGGAGCACAGGTGGACGGAGGTGGAGGTGGACGGAGAAGGACGGAAGAGGACGGAGGAGGAGGTGAATTGACGGAGGAGGACGAAGGAGGTGTTTGAAAAGTGGGTGTAAAACTGAAGTGAAGATGTTCAGACAAAGATCTCGATGACATTAATGTGTCATTTTGTCCACCTAAATTATTTTTAATAACTTTTTTGCCTCAAAAAAAAATTATTTTTAATAACTTTTAAAAATATAAATGTTTGATAATATATAAAATTATACTCATTTTCCTAATCGATTTAAATATAATTATTTAATTTATTTTTTTACATTTTCAAATATTTATTTTTTGTAATTTATTACATTTTTTGGAATTTATTACATTTTTTGGAATTTTTAAATAAAACTTTTTTGTAATATTTTATGGTAAAGCCTGATTCTTTTTTTTTCATGGTCCCAAACCATCTTACAATGTTTTCTTACAATGTACCTTTCAAAGTGTGATTTATAGAAGATTACAGCTAATATAAAATATGTATCCATCAGACGACTATGTAAATACCGCTTTTACATATAATGACTTTAACCCAAGTCTAGGATTCAAAGATCGCCCTTCTTCTTCAAGTGGCTTGTTCCGTTTTTCTTCTCCGTTTGATTTATACGAAGATGAAGCGATTTATCGGCATCATCGAATGAGGTGTAGTCTTGTTTAGGGGTAAACGGTCAAACCTCCATTTGACCGTACATTTACCTAGTCAACCGTACCAGTTATCTTTTAAATATTTTATATTAACATACCGGACAATGGATCTTCGAGACCGTACGGCCCGGGCTTCGAAATCCCGGTTCGAGAATATGGATACAGTTAAGAGGGGCGTATTCATGTTTAGGGGCGAATTGAAAAGAAGATAGAAGCCATGATTTAGTTAAGTAGTGCAATGGTTGTTATCAAAGTAAAAGCAAATGAAATTGGAATCGATTGTCAAAGAACAAGTGATTCCTCTCCACTCACTTGCCATGATACAGCCTGATTCTTTCTTTTTCATGGTCCCAAACCATCTTACAATGTTTTCTTACAATGTACCTTTCAAAGTGTGATTTATAGAAGATTACAGCTAATATAAAATATGTATCCATCAGACGACTATGTAAATACCGCTTTTACATATAATGACTTTAACCCAAGTCTAGGATTCCAAGATCTCCCTTCTTCTTCATGTGGCTTGTTCCGTTTTTCTTCTCCGTTTGATTTATACGAAGATGAAGCGATTTATCGGCATCATCGAATGAGGTGTAGTCTTGTTTATGGGTAAACGGTCAAACCTCCGTTTGACCGTACATTTACCTAGTCAACCGTACCAGTTATCTTTTAAATATTTTATATTAACATACCGGACAATGGATCTTCGAGACCGTACGGCCCGGGCTTCGAAATCCCGGTTCGAGAATATGGATACAGTTAAGAGGGGCGTATTCATGTTTAGGGGCGAATTGAAAAGAAGATAGAAGCCATGATTTAGTTAAGTAGTGCAATGGTTGTTATCAAAGTAAAAGCAAATGAAATTGGAATCGATTGTCAAAGAACAAGTGATTCCTCTCCACTCACTTGCCATGATACAGCCTGATTCTTTCTTTTTCATGGTCCCAAACCATCTTACAATGTTTTCTTACAATGTACCTTTCAAAGTGTGATTTATAGAAGATTACAGCTAATATAAAATATGTATCCATCAGACGACTATGTAAATACCGCTTTTACATATAATGACTTTAACCCAAGTCTAGGATTCCAAGATCTCCCTTCTTCTTCATGTGGCTTCGAAATCCCGGGCGTAGTCCTGTTTATATTAATATTTTATATTATTATTTTATATTAATAGTTTAGAATATTTTATATTTTATATTTGCTAATTAAAAAGAATGAATATTATATCTTAAGATTATACATTTTTATAGACACGAGTCACACGACTAGAATACCACTATCTCCCTACAAAATTTCATTACCCCGCTATCTCGCTTACCAAATTTTCATTCCCCCTCTTTTCCCCAATATTTCCCCCCAAATTAACCTAAATTACTCCCCCCAAATCGAGATCTCAGTTTCCCCCTAAAATGACCTAAATTACTCCCCCCAAATCACTCCCCCCCTAAATCACTCCCCCCAAAATCGAGAGCTCATTTTCCCCTTTGCGAAATCTCAGTTTCTCGCTTCTCCCTAGCTCCGTAGATCGTCGCTCTCTCTCAGGTACTCATCCCCCTATCCCTCCCTAGATCGTCTCTCTCTCTCTCTCTCTCTCTCTCTCTCTCTCTCTCTCTCTCTCTCTCCTCTCTCTCTCTCTCTCTCCATCTCTTTCTGTTATA
Source organism: Kitagawia praeruptora (assembly GCA_037693485.1). Classification (NCBI taxonomy): domain Eukaryota; kingdom Viridiplantae; phylum Streptophyta; class Magnoliopsida; order Apiales; family Apiaceae; genus Kitagawia; species Kitagawia praeruptora. The sequence continues at coordinate 43,942,195 of CM075344.1, read as the reverse complement.
TGCTTATGGATACTATGATATTGTTATGCATGCTCTTAAATCGAACATGTCTGCTTCTCTCTCTCTCTCTCTCTCTCTCTCTGTTATATGCTCATGGATACTATGATATATTAATATGCATGCTCTTAAATCGAACATTTCTGCTACTGTCTCTCTATTGTTATGCATGTTCTTAAATCGAACATGTGGTGTACATCTGATTGTATATGCAAATTAAACAAAAAAAATTGTGGTGTACATCTGATTGTATTTGTAAATAACCTAAAAAAAAATTGTGGTGTACATCTGATTGTATATGTAATTTTCTTTTAGTACATCTGATTGTATATGCAAATTAACCAAAAAAAAAATTAGCTATCAACTTGAGAGAATTTTGGCTAACCCTGGGATTAGTTTCTGGCTCCATTTATGACTCATAAATAATTCACTCAACATGTGGTGTTGCAGATTGATCATGAAGCCAAAGAGAAATTCCGCTCCCAAAGCAAGTACGACAACCATTTTGAAGGCACTAAAAAAGAACTCACCGGTTCAGTCTACCCCTGTAGTGAAGACGACTATGGTTCAGTCTAGCCCTGCAGTGAAGAAGACTACGGTTCAGTCCAGCCCTAATCGACCGGTGACACGGGCTATTTCATCATCCCCTGTATCTAATCGACCGGTGACACGGGCTATTTCATCATCCCCTGTATCTAATCGACCGATGACACGGGCTATTTCATCATCCCCTGTATCTAATCGACCGGTGACACGGGCTATTTCATCATCCCCTGTATCTGTGAAGAAGTCTATTTCTAAAAACCTAAAAATCACTTTATCTAAGAAGAGGAAACGAATGGAGCAACCGCTAGCTACGAAAAAGGAAACAACTGGACTGAAGCTTTTAAAGCGCGGACCTGTAACGATGCACAAGCTTGTTAGGCGTAAGATGTTGGGAGAGAAGTCGTTGGTGAGTTTCAATGAAAAGGGTGAGCATTACGGTAAAGCAGGCACGGAAATGGAATCTTACATTGGTGTTCTTGCGAGAAGTAAAGTCCCAATCTGCTATGGTTCCTGGCTAATTGTTCCGACTGAAAGGAAAAACAAGATTTGGAAATGTGTGGAGGTAAAACAAATTACATCTTATGGACTATCTTTTTTTTCATGACCACCTCTTTAGTTAATACATGTATGCTAATTAAAAAACTTATCTATGTAGATGGCGTTTGATGTACCACCAACCGCCAAGAAGATGGTTTTGATATCTGCGGGAAAAAAATGGCGAGAGTTCAAGAGCCGCTTGTCAACCAAATACGTCCTGCCACACCATGATCAGCCTGATATGCTACGGTTTCCTCCTGCTGACTACAACTTTATTGAGAATGATCATTGGGACATGTTTGTTGTTGACCGTCTATCAAAAAAATTTGGTGTAAGTTTTCTTACCGTATTTGTTTTTGAATTTCTGAGATTACAAAAATATATAGTTGAACAGCTTTGTTACTAACATTTTGATCATTGTTCCTTAAGGCGATCCACGAAGAACTCGCAAAGAGGAGGAAGTTGAGCGAATATCCTCATAACATGTCAAGAAAAGGTTATGCTAACCTAGAACATGAAATGGTTAGTAATCATACATATATCCCTTTCAAACATGCATGATAATTGTGTTTAATTTTACAATGACTTGTATGTTAAACAATACAATAATACCTTGTTTGACAGAAACTCGCTCTTGTTGATCCTGAGGAATTTGACATAGATCGAACGGATACGTGGGTCCGTGCGCGGCAGGATGAAAAGGGGAATTTTAAGTCTGTAAAAGTTGAAAAAATTGCAAAAGAGATTGTAAGTTTTTCATTTATTTTATATTTTGAGTTCTTTCACTGTGATATCTATTTTTTTAGTTAACGTACTTATATTTTTCATGTCACTTTTGTAGGAGATAATGAAGAAGAGGGTTAGGGATGGAGAAGTTTCTGTGGAAGGCACAGACGATGTCTTGACCAAGGTTCTCGGTAACCCTGAGCACCGAGGAAGGGTACGTGGACAAGGTACTTATGTCAAGCAGTCTACATACTTTAATCTTCCACGGAAGAAGAAGACCAGCAAGTCAATGGATGAGAGGATTCAGGAGGGCATTAAGAAGTATATGAGAGAGGAATCAGAGAGGATAGTCCGAGAGCGAGATTCCTATTGGACTGGTGAGATTGAAAAGATGAAAAGTGCTTTATGTGAAAAGAAAATTGGTTCTGAAGGTAGTCCAAATATTGGATCTCAGCAAGCAAGTTGTTCCAAGGGTATCAAGGAGTTGGAGTTGGCAGGTGCAAAGAAGAGACTCAATCTCCTCGAAGGTGATTATAATCTTCCTGAAGGGGATGAAGAGAATGGGAAGGTTGATGTGGAAGAAAAGAATGAGAAGGTTGTGGAGGGTGGAGAAAGGACTGAGAAGATTGTTGACGTGGTAGAAAAAATTGAGGAGGCTGTTGAGGGGGTTGTAAATTTGGAGGATGATCAGGAGCTGGTTGTAAATTTGTGTATGGAAGCTGATAATGTTAAAGAGTGGGGACTGGCAATTAACTCCCCAAATAATATTGTTGCACATGCTGCTGTTGATACAAAGAGTCAGATTCTTCATGGGAAACCTTTGACAAAAGAGAATGCCCGAGTCTCTATCACTCGTGTAATTCAAGGATCTGAAAAGATTCCTTTTCCAATCCAAGATGAGATCATAACTGTGGAGCAAGCTTTTGGGACTTATATTGCATGGCCAAAATCTCTCATAACGGAATTGAAGACCACTGCTAGACAGAATGGAAGTACAAAGGTTAAATTCGTTGTAATCTACTATTAAATCATAATTAAAATAAACATATTAGGCAGTTTACTTTAACAAACCTACTATATTTGGCTGTTTTCATTCACAATTGTTTTTTAATGTCATATTTCAGGGAAGCAAGAAAATTGGACAAAAGTGGAAGAATGTGAAAGATCTTGAATTAGTCCCAGAGTATGTGTTGGACATTGGTCCTGATTTCCCCCCTGCCTTGAACCGTTTGTGGCTTTGGGCAAAGGATGCCTTGGCGGACAGCCGAGCATCTACTTTTCTGATATCTGAAGAAGCCTTCGGATCAACTGCTAAGAAGCCTATTTTTTTGTCGGATATTCATGCTTTGTGCTGTGGGGGTGAGATGTCAGGGGCCATCATTTGCTTATACATTAAGTAAGTATCGACGTTCAAAGATTTATTTGACTTTGTAAATAGTTCTTAAATGAAAATGGACTGCTTGTGTAATGACTTTTTTTATATAGTTTTCTACAGGAATATTTGAAAAAACACAAGATGACTGATATGATAGCGTTTGTTGATCCTGATACGATTGGTGCCCTCGGTTGTGGTAATCCAGCAAAGAGGTCGCGATCCCTATCTCTCAGGTTCAAGAATGCTCAGCCTGGCCAGTATTTTCTCTTGCCATTTAACTCTGGGTCAGTTCTTTTTTTTTTAAACACTTATATCTATCAAGTCTATTAATTTTATAGGAGTGACCATGTGATCTGATTTATTAATATTCTTATATAGTTTAATTTCATGAATTCTTAGGAACCATTGGACGCTCACCGCTGTAAATCTAGATGCTCAAATCGTTTACCAGATGGATCCTTTGAAGCGCCGAATTACAAGTGAAGAATGGACGGAAGTGGTCGACAAGTGAGTATTTTATATTAACTTAATTTCATTTGAGACCACTTATTAAGTTAAATGTCAGAAATTTGATTTACATTATATTTTGTAGTGCCATCAATCTCTATAATGACGGTGCGAAGAAGTTTACCAAAAACAAAATTAAATGGGATAACCTGGCGGTATTATCCTTTTCTTAAGTAATTTTTTTTGTATCTCTTAATTCCACAAGGACAGTGTAGAAATATAATTAATTCTACATGTTCTTCAGGGAATTCCTCTTCAACCTGGGAATAAGGACTGTGGCGTGTCTGTGATGCGTTATATGAAGGAGATATGTCTTGATAAGGAATTGAAATTTGCTATGAAGGTAACAACACATTTTTTTTTCCTGATATCCTTGTGTTTTGTGGTGAAGATATATGACTTCCAATACATGTTCCATTTTGCAGTGGCGACGCAGAAGCAACTTTTACTACGGCATGGCTGAGCTTAATGATATAAGGACTGACTTGGCGAAGTATATGTTGAAGCACCTGCGTTGAACTCGGTCGTCTTTTATTGAAATTGGTATTTTTAGTTGAACATGTACTTGGTAGTAGCGTAAATTAAACTTTTAGTCCGTCTCTTTTGTGGATGTGTTCACCTAAAACTATGACTTATGTATTAGTTGTTTTGGATGGGGTTCAGACTTTAATTATGTACTGTTGGTTGGTGGTGTTGGCGTTATAAGGTGAAATTTGCTTTTGTAGTTTTGGTTGATGGTATGGTGAATATTGGTCGTAATGGATGGATGGATTGAATTGGTTTCTATTGTTTGCTTCTTGCATTTTCATTTTATAGTGTAGTTTGGTTTTCTTTACATGTCCATAACCATTGTTTAAGATACTTTTAACCAATGTCCAACTGTGAGGAAATGACTCACACAACAGGAAAATAAAAACTACATGACAGTTGTAAAAAATGCAATCAAACAACATGTTATAGTCTGCAAAACCATTGTTTGATATAATTTCAAACAAGAGTTACATACTAAGAAAGTGTTATCCTTCCTACATAACAACAACATGCCATATGAGATAACATGTTGTACATCTAACCATAAAACAAATCGTTTTTGCTAAGAAACCATTGTTTGTAGTGACATACAACAACAGTCTTGATCAAGTAAAGGATTGTATCTTTTGCACTTTAACAATAGGCTTTCTTTTAAAAACCATTGTCTTTACTGCTTAAAACAACAATATATTCGCTAAAACGTGTTGCATTATTGGAGCTTTGACAACAGGTTTCCAAAAAAGTGTTGTTGTTTCTGGGTATCAGACAACACTTTTCAGGTGTCTTTTACTTGTCTTTCAACTCTCACACAACAGTTTGCTGTGTGTTGTCTGAGGTGTGTATCAGACGACTTCTCGATAGTCGACAGTTTTCGGGAGGTTCAGACAACACGTTTTGAGTGTCGTCTAAAGCAAAAATCCTTGTAGTGCACCCCCACACCACACACACTACTAATCTCAATTTCTCTCACACACCTCCCTCATTTTCCAACCATTTCAGTTTGTGAGTTTTCTAACCATGATTTGATCTGTGTTTTCAGTTTTCAATTTTTTTTAAAAAAAATATATGACTCTTTTTATGTTTGTTTACAAGGTGAATTTTCAAGTATTAATGGCTTCTTCTGGCAACCAAATCGACAACCAGATACTAGCTCAAATTCAATATGCTGAACATTTGGTAACTTAAATCTTCCGTTTCTCCCTCAAGTCTCTCTTGGTGTATCATTTGTAGTGTCATCATGACTGTTAATTGTGTGTACCTTATTTCATTTTGTGTGTGTGTGAAAAAATATTCTCGTACATACCTTTATCATCTTTCTGATCTGCTTTATTTATCGATCTATAACCTTATTTATGTTATTTCCCCTTGAGTTATTAATCTATGTATCATTTGATTCATGTAGTTCCCTTCATATACTTTTGATCATCTTAGTTTCCCTTCTTTATTTGACTACTTTTATTCTTGTCATTTCCTTCTCTTGCATTTAGGGGGTGGTGAATGACCAATTGGGGAAGTTATACGCTTTGAAGGAAGACTACGAGTATCAGTACTTTGAAAATTGTTTCGCACACTTCCTATATGAGACCGCCAACCGCTTTGCCAGAATAGAAGCTTTATTGTACTAAATTTCTGTTTATGTTCATATAGCACGCACTTAGAGGTCTTGTTTATCTCATTCTTAAATGCTTTCAGGAATTCCAATGTGGTGGACTTCTACAATGTCGCTGAAGTATCCGTGTTAATAATAGGAAGCGCTCTAAGGTACTGTGATTATGAGCTTTCCACTTGAGCAATTCTTTATTACAACTCCGAAGTCGATTTTGCATGCAGGAAAATGCTGGATAAATTTTTATGCAGATACATGCATGTGTGTACACGCAAACACACACACACGCGCACCCCAATACGATAGAAAAAAGCTCAAAAGAGCTAAGATTCGTATCATGATCATTTCTTACCTAAACTACTTTAGGGAAAGAAAATCCTATGATCTTTACATTTCTAAATCCCTTTCACATGAAACAATAACATTTGTATACTCTATTGCCTTCCTTGCTGAGTTAAAAGATTCTGCAATATACCAAGTTGCGAAAACCAGATTCCTTATAGCAAAGAATTGGGATCGTACCCTTAAGAGAAATACTGCTATGGAGATTTTGATTCGCGAACCACATATACCATTCCTTTATCTATTGGAGTAATTAATACCGGAAAGCAATCAGGACTTAATGTGGTTGCACCCCATATATTGTGTATTCATCCCCTAGCTGGTGTCCATCTGATCAATTCAATTTAATTCAATAATTATATCTCCCAAAAGGCTGATCCTTTTAAAGAAAATCAAGGCATTACTCGGCCTTCGGAAATACACCCAGCTGCCAAAATTATAAATCACCACAAAATTTGTGGACACAAGTCCTCCGGCCACCACCCTACCTTAAGGATTTTCTTTCACTGCTTTGCCCCCACCAACTGATACGCTGCCATATTTAGTGTCAGAGTCTTTCTCTACTGAAAATTGATGTACTTTATGTAAACACAACTACAGATCATATATATATATATATATAGAGTCCTACTCCACTACAAACTAAAATTAACTACAAACTAAAAACTAATCCAACATTTCATGATAATCTAATGATCAAACTAGGGGTACCCCAATACAAAAAATGCTTAAAATACTTGGCTCTATCCAGCAAAAAAAAATCATTGTTCACGTGATGACGTGGCAGTGGATTTCACTAGTTAACGGTGCTTCGCACCGTTAAAACAATACATAATGGATTCAAATGAATCGTATGTTTTTGGTAATTGCCGATGTGTTTTATTTTTCTCATTCTTTCCATTATGCCCTGCTCTCTACAATCATCTTTTTTTTTTACTTTTAATCTTGACCGTCCATTTGTAATGTTAATCAACAGTGTCTAATTGAGTTACTAGGTTCCTCAAATATGTTGGTTCCCCATAGAGAAGCCCTTTATATATATATATATATATATATATATATATATATATATATATATATATATATATATATATATTTTACTTGATTCAAGTATTCGAAAATACAATCATCTGATGTATTTCTTCATACGGCCATGTATCGGACCGAAGTATTGGTGCCACACAAGTGTATGTATGTGTATGCATAGATTGGTGTATGGGTTCAAGCTCTTTGTTGTTTTACTTGCGTTCTAGTAGAAGTCCTCCAGTTGTTCCGTTTCACGGATATAACAAACTATACAATGCCTACCTACATTTAAAACAGATCATTACTATTATTAGTTAACTCAGAAGTAGCGTACATTGTTATTTTACTTGCTGATGTGTCTATAATTACGTAAGAAAACTGTCAAGTTATCATTTACCATGTGAATAAATTTTTTTGGTTGACAATTGTAGCATTGGCGCAGTTCGAGTGACAAATGCATGTAGAAACCTGCGCTTGGCTGCTGATAACTGTTCCAAAGATGGGTGAGTATGTTTTTCCTTGAGTCAATCTGAACATTAAATTTCTGCCAAAACCATCAGTAATATTTTTGACCTCGAGTCATAGTACATGTTTGTTATTAACTCATGATTTTGTGACAATTGCATTTGTCACAAAATCTAGTTTTGCTCCAGATTGGTGTAACTTAATAACTTTTAGTTTCGCACCAAATTAGTAGAACTTCTGAATTTGGATTAGAGTTGGTTTTAACACAAAAATAGTGTAATAGTACACGTTTAAAAGTTAATTGAAAGATATATTGATAATTGGAAAATATTGTGTGGTATAGGTGGTATTTTGGGTTGTGTATTAATTAATGATTGAAAGATATATAATCTAATTGATACTATTAGGTGTGTTTATAAAAGGTAACTATTTTGATAATTATTTTATTAACAATCGGTGGATATCGTGTAATTGGTATTTTTGGTTGTGTATAACTGATTAGAAGATATTGTGTAATTGGTATTTGTAGATGTGCTTATAAAAGGTATAATTGTTTGAATTAAAAGATAATGTGTATTAATTAGAAAAGTCAATGTGCTAATTACTATTAATTACTATATTAAATTATTTTATTATTTATTAGATAAAATGACCGAAAACCAAACTTTTTTTTTTGAAAAAAACCAAAACTTTCAATATTTCGGTTTTAATATAATTGTTTAGACTATTGGACTAATAAGTAAAACATAATTAGCGTGTATCTCAATACTTAATATAATTATTAACCATTACTTCATTGCTTTTCTTCTTAACATGTGCATAGGTTGTTGTGTAGATGCATGCTAACATGTGGGCCTAGGAAAGGCTTGTTAATGGCTCAAAACAGCAATTATGTTACTACTATACCTAGATTAAGGTCAACTTCACATTAGTGATTAATATCTATATATTACATTGGTTAATTTCAGAAATGGTCAAGAGGGAAAAACGGAAATAACAGCTGACATCTCTTCTTATCTATTTAAAAACTGTCTATGTCCTATGTATTAATTGACCCATATATGTAATTGTTCCTAGTCATTGTTCAAAACAACCAAACCCAGCATTCAAGAACCCCTCATGTTTTTTTGATCAAATTATTAAACAAATCCATATATGTTATCTCATGGAGGGGGCAGGAGGTGGAAATACAATAAATGCGACTTAAACATTCATCATTGTGTTAATATGAATACTAGGTTAATCATTTTATTGGCTCAGTTATTATCAGATTAAATCTAAATAGTTAAGGCAACATGATTTGTATTGGAAATAATACTTTAGCTGAGTCACATTCAGCTCATATAGCTCAGAATACACATCCACCGTCACTGCCATCTCAGCATTCTCTGTACTAGCTTGTATATACTATTTATAGAAAGTTAGTTACATGATATTAGAAAGTTGTTAGATAACATTCTCTATATAAAGAATGGACTTGAAGTTAGTCAGTTAGTTAGTTTTTGCACATTCTGTTTTACTTCATCTTCTCCACATTGTAAACAGTTTTGGCTCTGTAAATAATAGCTTGATTCATGTGGTTTTAATGGAGTTCACGTAATTGTTCATTGTTTAGTTAGTTCGATCAGATTATCATGGTATCAGAGCGGTATCTTCATCATCGTCGTCATCTAGCTTTCTGATTTGCGCATCTCTTACTGTGTTTTGTTGAAGCTTTTCATCGCTGATTTACTTCGATCATCATCTCCGGTACGATCTGTAATCTCCGGTGATATTCGATCTTATTTTTCGATCTGTAATTGTTTTGTTTCTTGCTGATTGTTTCGATTGAAGTTTCTGCAATTAATCTTCTCTGATTGTTTCTCCGAATCACATTACTGAATCTGTTAATATGACTGAATCAAATGCGAATGCTATTATCGATTCTTCAAGTGTGTACTATGTTCATCCTTCGGATGCAAGTACAACACAATTAGTATCTGTCAAGTTCAATGGAACTAATTACAATAACTGGAAACGATCAATGATGCTTACGCTATCTGCTAAGAACAAATTAGGATTTGTTAATGGTACGATCTTGATGCCAGATGTTACTTCAACTGATTTTAATGCTTGGGAAAGATGCAATGCTTCAGTCACTTCTTGGCTTCTATTCAATCTTGATGAGACTATTGCCAGGAGTGTATTATTCTTGAAAAGTGCTAGAGCTATATGGAAAGATCTTGAAGATAGATTTGGCAGTACCTCTATTACAGAGTTGTTTTCACTTGAAAATCAATTGGCAGAAATTTCTCAAGGGAATCAGAGTGTTTCTGAATTTTATACTAAGATCAAAACTGTCTGGGACAGTATTGATGATATCTCAGTTTTACCTGTTTGTTCTTGTGGAAAATGCACCTGTGAATTAGGTGTAAAATTTCAAGCTAAACAGCAAGAACAAAGACTTCTGCAATTCTTGCTAAAGTTGAATGATAAGTATGCTATTGTGAGAGCACATATCATGATGATGCAACCCTTGCCATCAGTGTCTCAAGCTTATCGGTTGATTGCTCAAGAAGAGAATCACAAGGAACTTTCTCAGATTGTTACTCAAACTGAAAATATGGCATTCTTTGCAGACAAGAAAAAGTTTAATTCTCAGAATTCTGGTTTTCAGAAGAAACCAAATGCTACTTATAACCAGCCTTTTGGAACAAATGTTTTCAGACCACAGACTTATGCTAATTCTGGAGGAGTAAGAAGACCTCAAAAACCTGGTTCCAATTACTTTTGTACTCATTGCAAAGTGCAGGGTCACAGCATTGATAGATGTTTTAAGATTCATGGATATCCACCAGGTTTTCAAGGATTTAAAGATAAGAAGGCTATGGTTTCAAGTACTGCAACTACTGATGTTATTCCAGATTCTTCTCAGTCAGTCACAGAATCAACTCATATTTCTATGGATCAATATAATCATCTCCTGGAATTGATCAATAAGCAGCAATCTTCTGATTCATTCACTGAAACCAATTCTGGATATGCAATGTTGGCAGGTAATATCTGTTTACTAACTACTAGTTGTCTAACTTGGTTAGTAGACAGTGGTGCCACAGACCACATATGCCCTGATATTTCTAAATTTGTTACTTATCATCCAGTGCCTAAACCTACACATATTACCATACCTGATGGTAGTAAAGTTCCTGTTTTACATACTGGAACAGTAAATTTGAATGACCATATTACTTTACAAAATGTGTTGCATGTACCTGATTTTCAATTCCAATTGATATCAGTACATAAACTCTGTAAAGATATGGCATGTAAAATTGTTTTCACTGATGCAACTTGTTATATTCAGGACCATTTTCAGAAAGAACCACCGATTGTTCTTGGTAATCTTAGGACTGGATTGTATACTGTTGATATTCAGCATGCCAAAGCTGCAAGTTCTTTTCAATCAGTTGCTGTTAATCATACTTGTGATCATTCTTGTTTTTCTGCATCTGCTATTGCTGAAGCAAAATTGTGGCATCTAAGGATGGGACATATGCCATTTTCTCAACTGAAACTTCTGCAACCTCAATGTGACATCAAAGCATGTCAAGAACAAATTATCTGTCAGATTTGTCCTCTTTCCAGACAATGCAGAACTCCATTTCCTCATAGTAGTATCAAGACCAAGGCTATCTTAGAATTGCTTCATATAGACATTTGGGGACCCTATAAAGTGAAGACTCATTCCAATTGTAATATGTTTTTAACAATTGTTGATGACTATAGTAGATATACTTGGGTACATTTACTCAAGCATAAATCTGATGTAGCCATTGTTTTTGAGAACTTTGTGAACTATGCAGAAAATCAATTTCGTACTAAGGTTCTTTGTGTCAGATCAGATAATGCTCTTGAATTAACAGAAGGTGCTTTAAAATCATTTTACATGAAGAAAGGGATTTTAAATCAGACTACTTGCATTCATACTCCCCAGTAGAATGGTGTTGTTGAACGCAAACATCGACACTTATTGGAAACTGCTCGAGCCTTACTATTCTAGTCAAAAGTGCCAGCTAAATATTGGGGGGAATGCATACTTTGTGCAACATATATAATCAATAGAATGCCTTTGCATAGCATAGGTAATTCTACACCTTATTTCAAACTATATGCTTCTGAACCTTCTTTAGATCATCTTCGAACATTCGGTTGCTTGTGTTATATGGCCACTACCAAACCTCATCGAACTAAATTTGATCCAAGATCAACTCCTGGTGTTTTTCTAGGATATGCACCAGCTCAGAAAGGTTATAAAATCTTAAACCTTATCACTTCTGAATTATTAGTTTCCAGAGATGTTTTATTTTTTGAAAACCATTTTCCATTTCATCTCATCACTAATAATTTTACTCCACATAAAAATGCCATATTTCTTCCCACTGTTACTTCTAATTCTGCAACTGATTTTGACATCATCTGTCCTCAGCCACATTCTACTTCTATTCCACATTCACAACCACAGAGTTCAACTAATACACCACCTACTCCACCTAGTCCACCTACTCCACCTAGTCCACCTACTCCACAATCATCTGGTTACTCATCTATTCCACAATCATCTGGTTCTACTACAAATACTGAGTCACATTCTATTTCACAAATCACTGACATTAGTATTCCACTCAGACATTCAGATCGACATAGAAATCCTCCATCTTATCTCAAAGATTATCATTGTCATCTTAGTATAATGAAATCTGTTCCTTCTTGGTGTCAGTCTGTAGCCTATGATAACTTTCATTCTTCACATAAGGCTTTACTTTCAAATATCTGCAATATTTCTGAACCACTATCTTACAAAGAAGCTGCAGCTAATCCATTGTGGGTAGAAGCTATGAATAAAGAAATTAAAGCCCTTGCTGATAATAAAACATGGGATCTTGTTCCACTACCTCCTAATAAGAAAGCAATTGGCTGTCGTTGGGTGTTCAAAGTGAAGTTAAATGCTGATGGTTCTCTTGAACGTTGCAAAGCACGTTTAGTAGCTAAAGGTTTTAACCAGAAATATGGTATAGATTTTGAAGAAACGTTTTCTCCTGTTGTGAAAATGAATACAGCACGTTGCTTGATTGCCTTAGCTGCTAGCAGAAAATGGGATTTGTTTCAATTAGACGTTAATAACGCCTTTCTCCATGGTGATCTAAGTGAAGAGGTCTACATGAAAGTCCCTGAAGGTATTTCTGCCCCACCTAACTTTGTTTGTCGTTTAAGAAAATCACTCTATGGATTACGACAGGCCTCCAGAAAATGGTTTGAGAAGTTGGTAAGTGAATTACTGGATCAAGGTTTTGTCCAATCAAAAAATGATTATAGTCTTTTTATTAAGAAGACTAGTGATCGTATTACCATTATGGCTGTTTATGTCGATGACATTATTGTCACTGGCAATGATTTACTCACTATATCTCACATCAAAGATCATTTGGATGCTGTTTTTAGTATTAAGGATTTAGGAAAACTTCACTATTTCCTTGGAATTGAAGTTGGATATTATACCACTGGCATTACACTTACACAACATAAATTTACAAAAGAATTGCTGCAGGATTCTTCTATTGATCTTTCTAAGCCGGCTACTACACCATTTCCTCTTACTCTCAAACTTACTGCAGATGAAGGTCCTTTGTTCTCTGATCCAGAACAATACAGGTCCTTAGTTGGAAAATTGAATTACTTGACTAATACTAGACCTGACTTGAACTATGCAGTCCAGATTCTTAGTCAGTATATGCATAAACCTCGTATTCCTCATTTTGAAGCTCTTTCTCATACTTTACGATACTTAAATAGCACCTCTGGTCAAGGCATTTTACTCAAAGCATCTGATTCATTGACTCTTCAAGCCTATTCTGATTCTGACTGGGCTTCTTGCCCAGATTCCAGACGTTCCATTACTGGTTATATTCTTCTATTTGGTCAGTCACCAGTTGCTTGGAAGTCTAAGAAACAAACTACAATTTCACGATCATCTTCTGAAGCCGAATATAGAGCTATGGCTGCTGCTGCTTCTGAAGTAACTTGGACTGTGAGACTTCTTGAAGAACTTGGTGTTCACAATTTGAAACCAGTCACTCTCCATTGTGACAATCAATCTGCCCTTCATATTGCTCGAAATCCTGTTTTCCACGAGCGAACTAAGCACATTGAAATCGATTGTCATTTTACACGAGATAAAGTTTTAGAGGGCCTTTTGCAACTTACCTATCTTCCTACTCAGAATCAGATTGCAGACATATTCACTAAGATCTTGCCATCACCACAGTTCAATCTGTTGCTTTCCAAGTTGGGATTGTCTACTACACCTCCCAACTTGAGGGGGGATATTGAAAATAATACTTTAGCTGAGTCACATTCAGCTCATATAGCTCAGAATACACATCCACCGTCACTACCATCTCAGCATTCTCTGTACTAGCTTGTATATACTATTTATAGAAAGTTAGTTACATGATATTAGAAAGTTGTTAGATAACATTCTCTATATAAAGAATGGACTTGAAGTTAGTCAGTTAGTTAGTTTTTGCACATTCTGTTTTACTTCATCTTCTCCACATTGTAAACAGTTTTGGCTCTGTAAATAATAGCTTGATTCATGTGGTTTTAATGGAGTTCACGTAATTGTTCATTGTTTAGTTAGTTCGATCAGATTATCACCTTCAGGTCATATGTACTTCAAGTACAATTTGTTGCATGCAGAGAACCTAATCTGGATATGGTTTAGTTCAGTTTTTTTTCAAGTACACATTACAAAAAACTGGTTCTCCCTTTATTTGATTTCGTGACATGATATAGGTTTTTGTTAAAATTGTTGGTTACATCAATTATGTAATTCCGTGCATAATAAAATTCAAAAGTCATATGTGCTTTCTGTTTTTAGGTGCGTCCAATCTTTGGAAATTGTCAAAAGAGAGTTTGCAGCTGTCAGACCACATCTGGATGCTATACTTCAGGTGAAGCAAATTCGATATATACTCTTTAAACTTTTATGGATATGTATCATTCTAATTTGTTGCATTCTTTTTGATTAATTTTGTGGTAATGCGTAATGGGAGGGACAGAGGGAGTAACATTTAAACAAATTTTGATTCTCGTGAATGCTCTTTTATTTAATACATATATATTAACTAGTAGATGCTTAAATTTTAAAGAGAGAATAATAAATTTTAGATGTATTTTTTAAGATCTTGAATTAATTTGGTATTCGTTTAATCATTCGGTTCACATGAGTATGTACACTTATTTAATTGACTAAACATAAAGATGAATTTACTTGATTTAATGCACAATTTATATACGCATTTATGTTTTCATTTGTTTAAGAATAAAATGAAAATTTATAAATATATCAATGTAGTTACATTAAATGAAGAATTTAATATTTAGTACAAACTAGTAATTTGTGAATTTTAAAATTTTTAAAGGATATAAAAGAAAAACATGTAGCAAGTAACACGACTATAAGGGTTAAATGCATACATAAAACTATCTAAATTGATATGCATATTACTTAATTAGAAATGTATCTATTAATACCTTAACTTACGAGCGAGGCTGAATTAATTTGATTAGCCCAAGGCCTCTTGGTCTTATCGGCATCGCCCTACTTGTTGCAAGGGAGGGAAGGTTCAAGTCTTGTATAAAGGTGTGTTGGTGCATTCAATGGAAAGAAAGAATAAAAAGCTGAATTTATTATGTAATGTTAAAATCATATGCAATTAAAAAATGAGAAGAGATGGTACACAAATAAATTAAAGGTTACTCATATATAACAATTGTTGTTAAAGTTATTAAACAAATCTTTTTCAGACAATGTCTTGCGAGGCACATCACCTGCGTTTAATCTTCATAAAAATCTATTTCAAGATATTTTGATTTTCCAATCTACTTGTTTATAGCAAATCATTTTTCTATCCTGTCTGTATGTTATCTACATATTTATAGCAAATCATTTTTCTGTTTGTATGTTTGCGCGATAAGTGTATATCATAAATGTGTATATATAGTGGAACTTTGCTTTAATCTTATAACTACAGAATAGAAGTCAGGATGACAATTAAATATCCTCATGATAAGGTTAATCTAATATAGACTCAAATCTTTTGGCTATGAAGTCGAAACTTGTAGCTCCTCCTGTGAACAACTCACAAGAAAACACTTTTTCTAGTAAACAACTCATTAAAAAACACTTTATTAATTGAATTGGTGTATGGTCTCAAGCAATTTTCTATCTACTCCTTACTCCTAGATGTACTTTTTACCCTCTTGAGCATAATATCATTGCTAGCACGTAGTAGCCTTTTATTGCACATAATATTGTGTGTACTATCTGACTTAAAGGGAAGTTTGTAATTGAAAAAATGTATCAGATATCTCATCTATTTGTGTGACCCATCTTTAAACAATTTAATTTGCCTAAATGTGTTAAAAATAAGATATTGTATTTCATAATAATCATTGATAAGTATGTGATTTGAGAATCATTCATGATTATGTTTTTGTCTAGAATGTTGGTTGGAATAAAATATTTGATTAAAACTTTTCTTGTAGTTTTGTCAAGTTTGTGTTTTAATTAATGGGCAAGTTCTCTAAATAATATAACATAGTTTAATAAATCTTTGTTTACTTGAAGACATGTTGCACATGTACATAATATTTCGGAAACCATATCTTTCTAATAATATTTTACCAATCCAACAGATCGAGCGCGGAACTTCGTTTTAAATGGGAATATGCTCCAAGTTAGCCTTTCTAAGCAAGCATCGATAATCTTGGTGATGAAGAAGGGAAGCATAACTTGTATTTGAGCTTTGTAGTCCCATTTATAATTTGATTTGCTTATTATTGATGTTTGTGGTGCGAGTTGTGTACTCCTAAATTAGTATTTCTGTTGTTGTTCAGATGTTTTTGGGCAAACAATACTTTGCCTCCGTACTTCCATCGTATTCTACCTTTTTATATGAAAATTATCGTTCGCTTATCTTAAATTAATATTATACTCCCTCCGTTTCAATTTGTGTGTCCTGTTTTGACTTTGGACACTGTTTATTATAAATGATTGACTACTAATTTACCCATAATCTATAAGACCAACTATAGTCATGAGTGATCTTGTTGGATTCGTATTTATGAGTACTTTAATACAGTGAAGTTTTTATATTTAATACTAATACGAAATTGAAGATATTAATGATTAAAAGTGTGTGTTGGCAAACGTGTCCAGAAGAAACAAGACACACAAATTGAAACGGAGGGAGTAATGAGTATTGATATCATTAACTATTTCAACCATGTTCGTCATTCTAACACTTGGCCGGTGTCGTAAGTAAACCATCATTCCTCCATTTTTTAAATTTCTTCAATAAAATTATTATATTTTTGTTGTTTTGTGTATTTTCACAAATTATGCATAAGTATTACATGCTGATACACACGATGATACCTTGTTGTTTAAATATCTATGTTGCATTATATATATCATGAACATTGGCGAAAAATCTTTACTCCAAATGATATAGAATTTTTTAAGACTTAAATGCATTGTAGTGGCCCGAGCTATTTTTTTTTAAACAGAAAATGGCCCACTATTATCGAAAGCAATGCTAGTTTTGTTATGGGAATTTTATAAAACTGGTATCGGAGACTAGTTTATGGGGTTGTTCTCGCGGGATCAACAGCCATGGAGCCATCCTGCCAGCGCTGCAGTGGCATTACTTCTTAGCCACACAACGCCGCAAGCTACAGACGTAGAGACATTGGTAAAGAACAGGCAAGTAGCATATATCGTTTGTTAGGTTTTGAAAGATGGCGTTTAGTATATCTTGCGGGAGGTCACCCCAAGATATGGTTTTGTACAGGTTGCTTTATGACGATGGAGATTAGCTTTCTGAGATCACGGTGTCTACTATAATACAGACTATTTACTTTTCAGTATTATATTATAATTTGAATTCTCCCTGGGAGAATGTATTCAATTCAACTTCAAACAAAGTGATGGAGATATATTCTGCATTGCATATTTTTCTTGTGAGTTATGTGTTTTAATATGTATGTAATTTTTATTTTTTTTTTGAATAACAATGAAAGCTGAGTATATGTAAATACTGAGACTTTGAGAGTGGTTTAACACCAGTCAGAGCTTAAATTTTTTTTACTGATTTTTGAAGATGAGTCAAATATAGCTCTATCTATATTTTATTCCATATATAGCATAAACTATAGCATTGTAATATTTTAGCACCGGCGTTTTTGGTGCTATAATATATATATAGCACCAAGTAAAACACACCCATTGGACTTGCTCTTATGTATTGTACTGATTAGAAATTTTGTGAAATTTGCTTAATGAAGTCATTGATATTTAATTTGCAAGTTTTGTTTTTCCATGCATACAGTTGTTCATGTCATTTTTGGCAATTGGCATTGTAGAGGTGAAAAGTTAATTCAAATGAATGTTTGGAAATCTAGTTTTACTGTCTAATTAAGTAATTATATGTGCCCCGTTATGAACATCTTTCCAGCATCACATTATACTTCCCAGTTAAATTTGCCGCTCAGTTTGTTTTGCCTTCAATAAGTTGGATTATGAAAATAAATTTGTAACGGACTACTGAAGAGTAAACTAGGAATTTCTTCTATTTGCTCATTTACCTACTCTAAGAAGGTTATTGATCTGTTAGAAGAGTGGGGAATCAAGAAGAAATTGTTCACACTAACTCCAAGTGAGTGCACAAATCTTGAATTCTACTGCTCAGATTGTTCTTAAGTTGATTGAAAATTGTCTTGTCAAGGTTATGTTAAAGATACAAAAGAAAGATTGCTGTTATGACCAACTTCCACTAAAGTCTAACAAGAAATTTCGCGAAGGTGATCTAACAAGATGGACCTCAACTTATCTCAAGCTTGAGAGTATGCTGCACTACAAGTTTGCTTTTCGTCGACTGCAATATGTTTTCTTTTTGTTAAGTTCGACTGCAATATGTTGATACAAATTTTAATGATCATGTAAATGAGGCAGAATGGAGGAAGTTAGAAAAGGACCAAAAGGTCTGCAAATTTTTCAAACCTTCTCATGATATTAGTACTCTTTTGTCATAAAATGAACATCCAACTTCAAATCTGTATTTTCATGAAATATGGAAGATTCAGTCACTAATAACTGTGGAGATGCAAGACCGGAACAGTAGTATATTGGGGGTGTTTGGGGAAACTTATTTTCCGGAATAAGTCAACTTATTTTAAGAAAAAGTTAGAGATTCCTAACTTTTTTCTGAAAAAGTTAACTTTTTTTTCCAATTTATAGAATTTCAAACATACACTAAATATTTGTATAAAAAAATTATCAAAATATAAACTTTTTACCCGAAAATAAGTCCATAAGGACTTATTTTTACAGCTTGATATTTTCATTTGTCATCATCTTGGATCCTCGATATAAGTTGGAATTTCGATTCTATACCGAAATTTATGAGGTTCTAAACGAGGTTATTATATAAAATAATTATCATAATATATTAATAAATTTCATGGATCTGTATTTTAACCGTGTTCTACTATGGAAATAACTATCATAATATATGATGAAATTGAGATTTCGATATCATAAATTTTATGAATTTATTTGTGAAATATCTTGATTAATTTTATAAATTTTAATATTGAGCCGTCTTATATCGTATAAAAAAAATATTGTATAAAATAATACAAATTCTAACATTGTTTGCTAGTATTTGGTCTTCTTTGAGCTGGAAAAAAACCAAGATATTTCATAAACACTCATATTGATATTAGGTTCTAGCTAGAGCCGAAGTTCATAATGTGATATCGAGATTGGATTGTTTTCTTTTTGTTTAGGTCATTTCAGTTCCAATATGCACATAATACACAAATGTATGTTAGCTTCGTAGTCTCCGCTGCTGTTGCATTACATACTTTCATCAAACAGTTGGCAGGCTGACATCAATACACCACAATCCAAGATGATCACTGAATACAGCTTCATCCAACTTTGTCACCACATGGAAAAACGAGGTACTGCATGCACCTACATTTGTCTCTACATATACAAACTACCCTCCACCACTACAAGAAATCTGGCTATAGACGACACCCCTCAGACAACACCCATGGAAAAAAGTGTTGCCCGAAATGATCAGACAACTAGTATTTTCGTGCTCGAAAAAGTATTGTCTAATCCTACATTCACACAATGGGCCAAAACCAGGGGTGTTGTGTAAATGCATAAGTATTTTTAGATCAGACAAGTGTTTTTTAAGTCTGTTGTCTAAGTAGAATTCATACAATCTGTTATCCATAGTGTTGTGTGACAGTTAACCAACACACAACATTTCCAATGTGGTATTGTGTAATGATATTTAAAACAAGTGTTTTTCATAGTGTTGTATGAACTTAATCCAACACACAACAGATTCTTGCCTATTGTGTGTTTCAACTCATACAAGTGTCTTCAGTTTAAAACTGTTGTCTGATGAACTGTAAATGAAAAAAAAATATATTTAAATGATGACTAACCTACCAAATTGGCATCCAACAAATCAACAAAGGCCAAACACCAAATTGGCATCCAACAAATCAGAAAGGCCAAACAGCTAGAAGAGAACAAACCAACCAACAAGAGTTATAGTTACAAATTAATTTATTACATTACGAAAGTTGTATTAGTTCATCAACATCATCTCGAATGTAACTAGTAGGCATGTCTTCCTCATCAACATCCGGAAAATTGGGCATAAAAAAGTCATTCTCAAGCCCTGCTTCTACAGATGCCTCATTTTCATACTCATTGTCTTCATAGTAATTTTTCTCCGGTAACTTCAAGACAACGGACCATGATTTATCAAGAGGATCATCAATGTAACAAACTTGTTTAACATGTTTTGCCAATACAAATGGATCATCTAAAAAGCCCAACCTATTCAAATTTACTAATGTATATCCCAAGTCGTCTACCTTTGTGCCTATGTTTATATCTACCCACTTACAATGAAAAATAGGGACCCTAAGGTAATTATAGTCTAACTCCCATATACTTGTTATAACTCCATAATATGTATGTGATGTGTGCTCAATGTTTTTATCCTTACCGTGCACAACCATTGTATCGGCTTCTACACACACACCACTGCACTGAACCTGACGCATGTCATCACGTTCCCTGGTACTAAAGGTAACCCCATCCATTCTGTAACCGCTGAATGTAGGAACATCTTTGTTGGGTTCGTCTGCGATCCATATTATCTCGTTTGATAACTCTTTTTTGTCTTCCAAATTTGAAGCAATCTGAAAAAAATAAACAAGTTGTAAAATGATTCATGTGAGCTAGGGAGTTGTAAAAAAAATCAGAAAACTATTATTAAACTCACATAATACCCTTTTTTTTTTTGCTAAATACACAATACCTTTTCTTTAAACCATTTAGGGAATGTCTCATTTTGCTTGTTCTTTAGCCACATTTCATCATTTTCATGTTCCGGATATTTGGTCATTAAAAATGCCATGTGTTCACTGGATTCATTAAAAACGACATAAGAAATGCATGTAAATAAAGGAAATAAAGAAATTAAATTCATGGCTTACTTGAAAATTGGTCTAACTGCATGTTTCACTGGAGTCATTAAAAACGACATAAGAAATGCATGCAAATAAAGAAAATAAATAAATTAAATTCATGGCTTACTTGAAAAATGGTCTAACTGCATTAGTATTCTGGAGAACACACAAATGTGCTACGTGCAAATCAGTCCTTCTCGGGGTTATTATGGTTGCACCCGATAATGGCCTGCAAATGGCATCCTTAGTATGTCTACCAATTTTCGGTACCCCGATAGTTGTTCCTTCGTCATGGTCCACCAAACATTCCACCGCCTCTTCTGCTATATAGGCCTCCGCAATACAACCTTCTGCACGAGCCCGATTCTTTATATATCCCTTGAATGTCTTCATGTATCTCTCAAAAGGATACATCCACCTAAGGAAAATTGGTCCACAGAGCTCAACTTCTCTTACAAGATGCACCGATAAATGAAACATTAGATCAAACAAGGAAGGGGGGAAGTTTGTCTCTACATATACAAACTACCCTCCACCCCCACACCACACACACTACTAATCTCAATTTCTCTCACACACCTCCCTCATTTTCCAACCATTTCAGTTTGTGAGTTTTCTAACCATGATTTGATCTGTGTTTTCAGTTTTCAATTTTTTTTTAAAAAAATATATGACTCTTTTTATG
This sequence comes from Kitagawia praeruptora, assembly GCA_037693485.1. NCBI lineage: Eukaryota > Viridiplantae > Streptophyta > Magnoliopsida > Apiales > Apiaceae > Kitagawia > Kitagawia praeruptora. The sequence goes on along the minus strand of CM075344.1, from coordinate 43,920,247 downwards.
TTTGTTTACAAGGTGAATTTTCAAGTATTAATGGCTTCTTCTGGCAACCAAATCGACAACCAGATACTAGCTCAAATTCAATATGCTGAACATTTGGTAACTTAAATCTTCCGTTTCTCCCTCAAGTCTCTCTTGGTGTATCATTTGTAGTGTCATCATGACTGTTAATTGTGTGTACCTTATTTCATTTTGTGTGTACGTGTGTGAAAAAATATTCTCGTACATACCTTTATCATCTTTCTGATCTGCTTTATTTATCGATCTATAACCTTATTTATGTTATTTCCCCTTGAGTTATTAATCTATGTATCATTTGATTCATGTAGTTCCCTTCATATACTTTTGATCATCTTAGTTTCCCTTCTTTATTTGACTACTTTTATTCTTGTCATTTCCTTCTCTTGCATTTAGGGGGTGGTGAATGACCAATTGGGGAAGTTATACGCTTTGAAGGAAGACTACGAGTATCAGTACTTTGAAAATTGTTTCGCACACTTCCTATATGAGACCGCCAACCGCTTTGCCAGAATAGAAGCTTTATTGTACTAAATTTCTGTTTATGTTCATATAGCACGCACTTAGAGGTCTTGTTTATCTTATTCTTAAATGCTTTCAGGAATTCCAATGTGGTGGACTTCTACAATGTCGCTGAAGTATCCCTGTTAATAATAGGAAGCGCTCTAAGGTACTGTGATTATGAGCTTTCCACTTGAGCAATTCTTTATTACAACTCCGAAGTCGATTTTGCATGCAGGAAAATGCTGGATAAATTTTTATGCAGATACATGCATGTGTACGCGCAAACACACACACACGCGCACCCCAATACGATAGAAAAAAGCTCAAAAGAGCTAAGATTCGTATCATGATCATTTCTTACCTAAACTACTTTAGGGAAAGAAAATCCTATGATCTTTACATTTCTAAATCCCTTTCACATGAAACAATAACATTTGTATACTCTATTGCCTTCCTTGCTGAGTTAAAAGATTCTGCAATATACCAAGTTGCGAAAACCAGATTCCTTATAGCAAAGAATTGGGATCGTACCCTTAAGAGAAATACTGCTATGGAGATTTTGATTCGCGAACCACATATACCATTCCTTTATCTATTGGAGTAATTAATACCGGAAAGCAATCAGGACTTAATGTGGTTGCACCCCATATATTGTGTATTCATCCCCTAGCTGGTGTCCATCTGATCAATTCAATTTAATTCAATAATTATATCTCCCAAAAGGCTGATCCTTTTAAAGAAAATCAAGGCATTACTCGGCCTTCGGAAATACACCCAGCTGCCAAAATTATAAATCACCACAAAATTTGTGGACACAAGTCCTCCGGCCACCACCCTACCTTAAGGATTTTCTTTCACTGCTTTGCCCCCACCAACTGATACGCTGCCATATTTAGTGTCAGAGTCTTTCTCTACTGAAAATTGATGTACTTTATGTAAACACAACTACAGATCATATATATATATATATAGAGTCCTACTCCACTACAAACTAAAATTAACTACAAACTAAAAACTAATCCAACATTTCATGATAATCTAATGATCAAACTAGGGGTACCCCAATACAAAAAATGCTTAAAATACTTGGCTCTATCCAACAAAAAAAAATCACTGTTCACGTGATGACGTGGCAGTGGATTTCACTAGTTAACGGTGCTTCGCACCTTCTTGTACGGCGCTTCGCGCCTTTATCATTCTAAAGTTGTAAGGAATGGCAATCAATGGTAAAGGCAATAGACGATTGACGGGTGTGTCGAGAGCCTTCGGCCCTCATGACTACCTAACTCATCTGTATACTGTCTTAAATGCTTCTCATTTCCACGCCAAGGATTTTTTTTTTTTTTGTTGGATAGAGCCAATTATTTTAAGCATTTTTTGTGAAGGTACCCTTGGCGGGAACCTTAGAATAGATGAAATATAATTAATTTAGTGTTAGTTTGTAGTTTGTATTTAAGGATTGGTTTGTATTTGAGCAAAAACCTATATATATATATATATATATATATATATATATATATATATATATATATATATATATAGGCCTTGGCTCAATTGGGAACCTTTTTTTTTTGAGTAACTAGGTAACTTTTTGTAAACCGTTGGATTACTTTTCCATCTATGGCTAAGATTTAAAGTGTTTTTAACTTATGGGGGTATTACAGTCTTTTCACAGATCAATGTCAGACTCCCATATATTCATACGTACGTGGGCAGTTACAACTTGTGAAAACAATAAAAGAATACAATACTTATACACCTATAAAGGACATTTCTGAAGTACAGAACACATGTGAAAAAGATAGTACGAATTACAGAACCCCAAAAACTAGATTAAACTAAAAACAAAACAATGGACAATACAGAACAATATTAAAACAATACAAAATTACAGAACACTTGATTAAAACACTTGATTTGAAAAAGCCCGAACTACAGAACATTTAATTTGAAGCCCGAACTACAGAACAATCTTAAAACAATACATAATGGATTCAAATGAATCGTATGTTTTTGGTAATTGCCGATGTGTTTTATTTTTCTCATTCTTTCCATTATGCTCTGCTCTCTACAATCATCTTTTTTTTTTACTTTTAATCTTGACCGTCCATTTGTAATGTTAATCAACAGTGTCTAATTGAGTTACTAGGTTCCTCAAATATGTTGGTTCCCCATAGAGAAGCCCTTTATATATATATATATATATATATATATATATATATATATATATATATATATATATATATATATATATATATATTTTACTTGATTCAAGTATTCGAAAATACAATCATCTGATGTATTTCTTCATACGGCCATGTATCGGACCGAAGTATTGGTGCCACACAAGTGTATGTATGTGTATGCATAGATTGGTGTATGGGTTCAAGCTCTTTGTTGTTTTACTTGCGTTCTAGTAGAAGTCCTCCAGTTGTTCCGTTTCACGGATATAACAAACTATACAATGCCTACCTACATTTAAAACAGATCATTACTATTATTAGTTAACTCAGAAGTAGCGTACATTGTTATTTTACTTGCTGATGTGTCTATAATTACGTAAGAAAACTGTCAAGTTATCATTTACCATGTGAATAATTTTTTTTTGGTTGACAATTGTAGCATTGGCGCAGTTCGAGTGACAAATGCATGTAGAAACCTGCGCTTGGCTGCTGATAACTGTTCCAAAGATGGGTGAGTATGTTTTTCCTTGAGTCAATCTGAACATTAAATTTCTGCCAAAACCATCAGTAATATTTTTGACCTCGAGTCATAGTACATGTTTGTTATTAACTCATGATTTTGTGACAATTGCATTTGTCACAAAATCTAGTTTTGCTCCAGATTGGTGTAACTTAATAACTTTTAGTTTCGCACCAAATTAGTAGAACTTCTGAATTTGGATTAGAGTTGGTTTTAACACAAAAATAGTGTAATAGTACACGTTTAAAAGTTAATTGAAAGATATATTGATAATTGGAAAATATTGTGTGGTATTTTGGGTTGTGTATTAATTAATGATTGAAAGATATATGATCTAATTGATACTATTAGGTGTGTTTATAAAAGGTAACTATTTTGATAATTATTTTATTAACAATCGGTGGATATCGTGTAATTGGTATTTTTGGTTGTGTATAACTGATTAGAAGATATTGTGTAATTGGTATTTGTAGATGTGCTTATAAAAGGTATAATTGTTTGAATTAAAAGATAATGTGTATTAATTAGAAAAGTCAATGTGCTAATTACTATTAATTACTATATTAAATTATTTTATTATTTATTAGATAAAATGACCGAAAACCAAACCTTTTTTTTTTTGAAAAAAACCAAAACTTTCAATATTTCGGTTTTAATATAATTGTTTAGACTATTGGACTAATAAGTAAAACATAATTAGCGTGTATCACAATACTTAATATAATTATTAAGCATTACTTCATTGCTTTTCTTCTTAACATGTGCATAGGTTGTTGTGTAGATGCATGCTAACATGTGGGCCTAGGAAAGGCTTGTTAATGGCTCAAAACAGCAATTATGTTACTACTATACCTAGATTAAGGTCAACTTCACATTAGTGATTAATATCTATATATTACATTGGTTAATTTGAGAAATGGTCAAGAGGGAAAAAGGGAAATAACAGCTGACATCTCTTCTTATCTATTTAAAAACTGTCTATGTCCTATGTATTAATTGACCCATATATGTAATTGTTCCTAGTCATTGTTCAAATCAACCAAACCCAGCATTCAAGAACCCCTCATGTTTTTTTGATCAAATTATTAAACAAATCCATATATGTTATCTCATGGAGGGGGCAGGAGGTGGAAATACAATAAATGCGACTTAAACATTCATCATTGTGTTAATATGAATACTAGGTTAATCATTTTATTGGCTCAGTTATTATCAGATTAAATCTAAATAGTTAAGGCAACATGATTTGCCTTCAGGTCATATGTACTTCAAGTACAATTTGTTGCATGCAGAGAACCTAATTTGGATATGGTTTAGTTCAATTTTTTTTCAAGTACACATTACAAAAAATTGGTTCTCCCTTTATTTGATTTCGTGACCTGATATAGGTTTTTGTTAAAATTGTTGGTTACATCAATTATGTAATTCCGTGCATAATAAAATTCAAAAGTCATATGTGCTTTCTGTTTTTAGGTGCGTCCAATCTTTGAAAATTGTCAAAAGAGAGTTTGCAGCTGTCAGACCACATCTGGATGCTATACTTCAGGTGAAGCAAATTCGATATATACTTTTTAAACTTTTATGGATATGTATCATTCTAATTTGTTAACATTTAAATAAATTTTGATTCTCGTGAATGCTCTTTTATTTAATACATATATATTAACTAGTAGATGATTAAATTTTAAAGAGAGAATAATAAATTTTAGATGTATTTTTTAAGATCTTGAATTAATTTGGTATTCGTTTAATCATTCGGTTCACATGAGTATGTACACTTATTTAATTGACTAAACATAAAGATGAATTTACTTGATTTAATGCACAATTTATATACGCATTTATGTTTTCATTTGTTTAAGAATAAAATGAAAATTTATAAATATATCAATGTAGTTACATTAAATGAAGAATTTAATATTTAGTACAAACTAGTAATTTGTGAATTTTAAAATTTTTAAAGGATATAAAAGAAAAACATGTAGCAAGTAACACGACTATAAGGGTTAAATGCATACATAAAACTATCTAAATTGATATGCATATTACTTAATTAGAAATGTATCTATTAATACCTTAACTTACGAGCGAGGCTGAATTAATTTGATTAGCCCAAGGCCTCTTGGTCTTATCGGCATCGCCCTACTTGTTGCAAGGGAGGGAAGGTTCAAGTCTTGTATAAAGGTGTGTTGGTGCATTCAATGGAAAGAAAGAATAAAAAGCTGAATTTATTATGTAATGTTAAAATCATATGCAATTAAAAAATGAGAAGAGATGGTACACAAATAAATTAAAGGTTACTCATATATAACAATTGTTGTTAAAGTTATTAAACAAATCTTTTTCAGACAATGTCTTGCGAGGCACATCACCTGCGTTTAATCTTCATAAAAATCTATTTCAAGATATTTTGATTTTCCAATCTACATGTTTATAGCAAATCATTTTTCTATCCTGTCTGTATGTTATCTACATATTTATAGCAAATCATTTTTCTTGTTTGTATGTTTGCGCGATAAGTGTATATCATAAATGTGTATATATAGTGGAACTTTGCTTTAATCTTATAACTACAGAATAGAAGTCAGGATGACAATTAAATATCCTCATGATAAGGTTAATCTAATATAGACTCAAATCTTTTGGCTATGAAGTCGAAACTTGTAGCTCCTCCTGTGAACAACTCACAAGAAAACACTTTTTCTAGTAAACAACTCATTAAAAAACACTTTATTAATTGAATTGGTGTATGGTCTCAAGCAATTTTCTATCTACTCCTTACTCCTAGATGTACTTTTTACCCTCTTGAGCATAATATCATTGCTAGCACGTAGTAGCCTTTTATTGCACATAATATTGTGTGTACTATCTGACTTAAAGGGAAGTTTGTAATTGAAAAAATGTATCAGATATCTCATCTATTTGTGTGACCCATCTTTAAACAATTTAATTTGCCTAAATGTGTTAAAAATAAGATATTGTATTTCATAATAATCATTGATAAGTATGTGATTCGAGAATCATTCATGATTATGTTTTTGTCTAGAATGTTGGTTGGAATAAAATATTTGATTAAAACTTTTCTTGTAGTTTTGTCAAGTTTGTGTTTTAATTAATGGGCAAGTTCTCTAAATAATATAACATAGTTTAATAAATCTTTGTTTACTTGAAGACATGTTGCACATGTACATAATATTTCGGAAACCATATCTTTCTAATAATATTTTACCAATCCAACAGATCGAGCGCGGAACTTCGTTTTAAATGGGAATATGCTCCAAGTTAGCCTTTCTAAGCAAGCATCGATAATCTTGGTGATGAAGAAGGGAAGCATAACTTGTATTTGAGCTTTGTAGTCCCATTTATAATTTGATTTGCTTATTATTGATGTTTGTGGTGCGAGTTGTGTACTCCTAAATTAGTATTTCTGTTGTTGTTCAGATGTTTTTGGGCAAACAATACTTTGCCTCCGTACTTCCATCGTATTCTACCTTTTTTATATGAAAATTATCGTTCGCTTATCTTAAATTAATATTATAATGACTATTGATATCATTAACTATTTCAACCATGTTCGTCATTCTAACACTTGGCCGGTGTCGTAAGTAAACCATCATTCCTCCATTTTTGAAATTTCTTCAACAAAATTATTATATTTTTGTTGTTTTGTGTATTTTAACAAATTATGCATAAGTATTACATGCTGATACACACGATGATACCTTGTTGTTTAAATATCTATGTTGCATTATATATATATTCATGAACATTGGCGAAAAATCTTTACTCCAAATGATATAGAATTTTTTAAGACTTAATTGCATTGTAGTGGCCCGAGCTATTTTTTTTTTAAACAGAAAATGGCCCACTATTATCGAAAGCAATGCTAGTTTTGTTATGGGAATTTAATAAAACTGGTATCGGAGACTAGTTTATGGGGTTGTTCTCGCGGGATCAACAGCCATGGAGCCATCCTGCCAGCGCTGCAGTGGCATTACTTCTTAGCCACACAACGCCGCAAGCTACAGACGTAGAGACATTGGTAAAGAACAGGCAAGTAGCATATATCGTTTGTTAGGTTTTGAAAGATGGCGTTTAGTATATCTTGCGGGAGGTCACCCCAAGATATGGTTTTGTACAGGTTGCTTTAAGACGATGGAGATTAGCTTTCTGAGATCACGGTGTCTACTATAATACAGACTATTTACTTTTCAGTATTATATTATAATTTGAATTCTCCCTGGGAGAATGTATTCAATTCAACTTCAAACAAAGTGATGGAGATATATTCTGCATTGCATATTTTTCTTGTGAGTTATGTGTTTTAATATGTATGTAATTTTTATTATTTTTTGAATAACAATGAAAGCTGAGTATATGTAAATACTGAGACTTTGAGAGTGGTTTAACACCAGTCAGAGCTTAAAATTTTTTTACTGATTTTTGAAGATGAGTCAAATATAGCTCTATCTATATTTTATTCCATATATAGCATAAACTATAGCATTGTAATATTTTAGCACCGGCGTTTTTGGTGCTATAATATAGATATAGCACCAAGTATAACACACCCATTGGACTTGCTCTTATGTATTGTACTGATTAGAAATTTTGTGAAATTTGCTTAATGAAGTCATTGATATTTAATTTGCAAGTTTTGTTTTTCCATGCATACAGTTGTTCATGTCATTTTTGGCAATTGGCATTGTAGAGGTGAAAAGTTAATTCAAATGAATGTTTGGAAATCTAGTTTTACTGTCTAATTAAGTAATTATATGTGCCCCGTTATAAACATCTTTCCAGCATCACATTATACTTCCCAGTTAAATTTGCCGCTCAGTTTGTTTTGCCTTCAATAAGTTGGATTCTGAAAATAAATTTGTAACGGACTACTGAAGAGTAAACTAGGAATTTCTTCTATTTGCTAAGAAGGTTATTGATCTGTTAGAAGAGTGGGGAATCAAGAAGAAATTGTTCACACTAACTCCAAGTGAGTGCACAAATCTTGAATTCTACTGCTCAGATTGTTCTTAAGTTGATTGAAAATTGTCTTGTCAAGGTTATGTTAAAGATACAAAAGAAAGATTGCTGTTATGACCAACTTCCACTAAAGTCTAACAAGAAATTTCGCGAAGGTGATCTAACAAGATGGACCTCAACTTATCTCAAGCTTGAGAGTATGCTGCACTACAAGTTTGCTTTTCGTCGACTGCAATATGTTTTCTTTTTGTTAAGTTCGACTGCAATATGTTGATACAAATTTTAATGATCATGTAAATGAGGCAGAATGGAGGAAGTTAGAAAAGGACCAAAAGGTCTGCAAATTTTTCAATCCTTCTCATGATATTAGTACTCTTTTGTCATAAAATGAACATCCAACTTCAAATCTGTATTTTCATGAAATATGGAAGATTCAGTCACTAATAACTGTGGAGATGCAAGACCGGAACAGTAGTATATTGGGGGTGTTTGGGGAAACTTATTTTCCGGAATAAGTCAACTTATTTTAAGAAAAAGTTAGAGATTCCTAACTTTTTTCTGAAAAAGTTAACTTTTTTTCCCAATTTATAGAATTTCAAACATACACTAAATATTTGTATAAAAAAATTATCAAAATATAAACTTTTTACCCGAAAATAAGTCCATAAGGACTTATTTTTACAGCTTGATATTTTCATTTGTCATCATCTTGGATCCTCGATATAAGTTGGAATCTGTGGAGTTTTTTTTGCGAAGATTTATCCAACAATCTATAGTGAGATGCTAATATGTTCGTGATAAGATGGGTTAACTTTATAAGGAATATTAGTCACTTGAGTGCTAATCCTTTCAAATCAGTTCCATCTTCTCCAACCATTAGTTGTGGAGTTAAAGAGGAAGACATTGATGACATGGATGTAAGAAATGTACAATTCAATTGCATATATACAAGTTTTTGGTTCTGTGACTTCTGTCAGTATGTACGGTGTATATAACACAGACTTTCAGTTCTTGCATATTACTCTATTATTAGTACTGAATTTAATAATTCCTTTTTCGTAGGACTTTGACATGTTTTTGAAAACGTGAACTCAATTTGGGTAAATCACAATTGAATTTGTATTTGGAAGAGAGTAGGCTAGACCACACACATCTTTTAGCTCTGGAGGCCGAACTATTAACAAGTACTACGATTTGATCACACCAGAGAACGCAGAAGAAATAGAAGCCTTGCTTTGCACACAAAGTTGGTTGTATCCGTCTAAAGCTAAATCCTTATAAGCTTGCGTTTCTGTTATATTCTATTTTTGTAATTTTGAATCACATATTCACATGTACGACGTATGTAACATAGGATGTTTATTGTAGTTACTGGAGATGATGATCATTTTTCATCACTGATATTGAGTCATTAGCTGCTACTTGATATACCGGATTAGTACATGTGTATAGACTGCTACCCAATTTGCAGTCTTATATAGACTATATTCATTATTCAGTAACCGTTTATTTTTTGTTCAAATTTTTTGCAGGTTCCCTCTTCTGTTCCTGTTTCTAGGCTTTCCGATTTCATGGCTCCATATATCTGTGCAATGACGAATGTGCGACTACCACCCATTGTGCACTTCTGTTCATTCCTTGAACAAGAAAGGCTGCACAATGATCAAGTTCCATCTCTCTTTTTCTTTGCTGATTTCCATCACTTGTATCTTAAAATGTATCTTGAAAGAAAAATAATTAACGACCTTGTTCATGTTGGTGGATGGACTTACCAAAGAAGGAATTACCAAAGAAGGAATTACCAAAGAAGGGCCTCAGGATACAAGCTTTATGGAAAGAATGTTTTGAACTACAGTTTGACTAGCACAATACTAAAGTTTGAACGATTTACATTTCTATCAAAGTTTTGTTAGATGATAAACTGAAATAGTTAGGTCACTCTTAATAACCACAATGACGTAACAATATCTAGCTAGCATGTACAGTAACTGGACAAGGAGCACCGTATCATTATCAAATACAACTGCAATCATCCTTCTAACGATTTCTTTAGTAAAGTCAGACTATGCAAACATAGTATATCAAACATCATAGTCAAGTACATTTGCAAACGATATTTAAGATTTCTTGACCAATATCCCGATTGTTGAAGCATATCAATCAATTGAGGTTGCTAACCTAATAGAAAACATAGCATGCATATTATACATTTCACCAACCGAACTGCCGGGCACCAGGCACCTGAGAAACTTGTCGAACCTCTTCGCCAAAAATCCATTTTCCTTTAGAAAATCGTAAGCCACTTGTGATCTTTGTTATAAAAGTGTCGGAATCGGAATCAGATTGAGATGCTCTGAAGGTCAAGGTGAAAATTGAATCATGAGTTATACCTACCTCGTGAGCCCTTAGCGGACGCACATACCTATAGTTGGTACCCTGCACACATACAATAAAGAAAAGTAAAAATCACAAAACAATTAATGGTTTATATGTAAATTACAAGAAAACTGATTTGCATTAAAAGAAGAAAAACACACACATATATATACCTTTTCATTGTTATATTTTTCGAGGGCCAAAGTACAATATTCTTTAATATAACCAGGAACAACAGATTTTTGGAATAAAGGATCCTGAGCATCATAAACACAACGATTTCTTTCCTTGACAACGCCAAGCACATGACTTTCAGCCCAAGGGGGTTTAACAAAAACATCATGACTATTGTGTTTCTCCTTCAAATTCTCATCTGCTGCTGGTGATGATGATTTAGGCAACTCGAGCACAGGATTAAAATTGGGTTTTGGTGGTGAGGCAGCGGAGGAAGTAGGTGCCACAGGATCCGCCTGAGAATAAAAAATCTAGTATAAGGTTTTGTTCCTCCCTAAATCAAAAACAAGGGTATATGCCGTTTATTTAGAATGTGACCAATAATACAGTATAATTCAAAAAGCTAGATATCTAAACAACACAACATAAAAGAGAAGTAACACAATTGCTATCAAATCATAATAAATATATATATGAAAAGAAAGAAGAGAGTATGATAAGATTTAAATATAAAACTCACATTGCGAGCGCGCTCTTCCATGCGAGCGCGGTGTTCCGCGATCTTAATACGAGCTTGTTGAAGAAAGGCCTTTCTTGCTTCTCCATCAAAGACCTTCTTGGACTGGGCCTGCTTTTCGATAAATAACACAATTAATTGCTAGTATAATATATATAGGGAAAATCCATCAACATACAGAAGAACCTAAATGAATCACGACAAATACAGAAAAAGCCGCAAATCTCAAACACTAAACCGAAATGAAAAGATGGAATAATTTTGTAATAATTCACCTTGAAAGCGCGTTCTTTCATGACCGCTTGTCGAAGAAAGGCCATCTTCGATTCTCTAGTCTCGCCCTTGGCCAACCTCATCCTTCGCTTAATTCAAACCTCCCTCCTGTTCGTCTCTCTATTCGATGTGTTACAACAACAAACCCTTGTTCAGTCGTTTGACATATATCCTTTGCCTTTCTTTTACCTTTCTCGTTTATATGCTAGAAATAACTTTTTGATTAAAAATATTTTTTTGAGGTAAATGCACTTTGCATCCCCAGCTTTACTCCAATTTCAATTATGTATATGTAGTTTAATAAATTCCACTTTGCATTTCCCAACTTTAAATTATAGGTCAAATCACAATCCCTTATACGTTTTCTATAAAAAAATAATACTTCTTTTAACGATTGTATTGACAAATGCGATATAAAATTGTGTAGTGATTATTTAATTTATAATTTAATATGGTACAAATATTTTAATGATTTTATACGTATTATATATCATAATAGTCACAACTTTATTTAATGGAAACATATTAGTTTAATTTTTTATAAATATAATATAATTGATTAATGGTCAAAAAATAATATTAAATTATAATTTAAAGTGTAAAATTAGTTACATGTTTAAAATCTATAATTTATATCATCATTGCAATCATTTTATATCGTATTTGTTAATGTATTCGTTAAAAGCAATATTATTTTTGATAGAAAATGTATAGGAAATTGTGATTTGACTTATGATTTAAAGTTTGGGGATGCAAAGTGCAATTTATGAAACTACATATACATAATTGAAATTGGACTAAAGCTGGGGGATGCAAAATGCAATTAACTCTATTTTTTTTTGTCAAAATATGATAAATGGAAAGATATTAAAAGATATTTTATATTTCGTGAGTTTGAGGGGGATGTTAACATATATTATTATTGTTAAAAGATATTAAAAGATATTTTATATTCTGGGATGTTGGGATATTGCTTTTATTTATATTATTGATAATAGAGAATTTTCTTAAAGGTGATTGGAGTTACTTGGTATGTCTTGTGCTCCAAGTCAGTTTTATGTGTATTTAAGTATTGATTTGATGAATGAATAAGACATAACCTTGAGAGAATATTTTATCATAATCACATGAATATTTATAATTGATAAATAATTAATTTATTTTTTAATAGCGTAAAATGAATTTTATCAAATTCAACATTTAAATAACATTTATGGATAAATTTTAATGAAATATTAAATAACTCCCTAGATAGTATTTATTCTCATAAAAATAATTATAATAAGTATATTTGTAATTCCCAAATACATGTTTTTTTTTACAAACAAAAAGATTTTATTAACATTCAAACATCGAAACCCAGCCGGGACAAACCCCCGAACTGTCAATTACAACGTAATTGTGAAACAAAAAACCGTTTTGTTTTCAAATCCCTTAAACACGTAGAATATCCAAATTCTTTAATCTAAAAAGTATTACAATAACACCTCGAACAATCAAACCTACATCAGTCGTGAAACTATTAACATCACAATTAACCTTCACATAAGCACCATCTGTAGCCCAATGTCCAGAACTATCAGTTACATCAACTGACATTGGAGCAACAAATGCCCCCCAAAATATGGACAATTTTTTGTTGTGAAAGGTGAGTTCTTACGGTATTTACCACCGTCCCAGATTCGATGCGAGACTTACGGATCTCAAAAAGAGGCTAATCGTCACTTTTCTAAACTATTTTTTCTCAAAAAGGTGATCCTTAATCACCCTTTTGAAACTTAAAAGCAATGTATAGCCAACATATTTCGAATTCTTGTTACCAAAATGCAAAAATTGATAAAATTTAACCACAAATATTTAATTTACTCATATTTAAACACAAAATATTATTGTGTGTCTCAACCTGAAATACTTATGCATCGTGTTCGGTGGCGTTGGAGCCCATCTACATATACTTTTTAATTTTTGTTGGTACTCATCAGTCAAACAAGGCGATTTTCGGTAATATACCACCAACCTGGGAAGGTGTTAAAGTATTCTACGTACAAATCATTTTTACAAAAAAATAATAGAATATTTAAATCACCAATCACAATTACATAAACTGAATTCAATTATATATGCCTTGTTAAGGTTAATTTATTTATGATTAGCATTATTATATTTAGAAAATTCGAAGTAAATTTAACTATAATTCCAGAGCAAGGAGAACCATCCTAATTGTACTTTAAGTTCAATTTATTCATCACTAGCCTTTTATAACCTTTTTATTAATAAGCGAAACCTTTATTAAACGGTACTACAATACAAAATTTGGTCTTACCTTTTTTTGGTGATCTACCCCTTTATTTCTATTTATTGTAGAACTCTATATTTTATAATATATCCTAAAACAATCATAATTCTTTACGTCCCTTTATTCCTATTTCTTCTGGAACTCTATGTTATCTTTAATAAAATAGTAAAATTATTGTTATCATAGAAAAATTTCAATTCTTTTATTATAATCGTATTTAGTTATAAAATAATGTATCTATGAGGAGCATATATAGATATCATATTTTCTTAATTTTCTTAAAATAATCTTAAATTAATAATGAATTAAACAATCTTTATTAATAAGTAAAATATCCATTCTATTGATATTTAAGTCTCCAAATTTAATCTTACCCCAATATTCGTATCCACTGAAATTATGAAATTATAAATATAATTTTTTATTATAAACTACTGAATTATATAAATAACATAATTTTTTAAAATTATTCAAAATTATAAATCAGTGATCATTTTAAATTAATTTTCTCGAACCAGTGTTTCGCATAAATTATCATCTAATATATAATAAAGTTGGAATTTCGGTTCTATACCGAAATTTATGAGGTTCTAACGAGGTTATTATATAAAATAATTATCATAATATATTAATAAATTTCATGAATATGTATTTCAACCGTCTTCTGCTATGGAAATAACTATCATAATATATGATGAAGTTGAGATTTCGATCTCATAAATTTTATGAATTTATTTGTGAAATATATATCTTGATTAATTTTATAAATTTTAATATTGAGCCGTCTTCTTGTATAAAAAAAATTATTGTATAAAATAATACAAATTCTAACATAGTTTGCTAGTATTTGGTCTTCATTGAGCTGGAAAAAAACCAAGATATATTTCATAAACACTCATATTGATATTAGGTTCTAGAGCCGAAGTTCATAATGTGATATCTGAAAGCATCTTAGTTTTGATGATAACATAGTTAGCAAGATGGTACGCTTGTAATGATATATTATGGCTAGCTTCTTGTGTATATTTTGCAGGACATATATGTTATGCTATATAGAGATGTTAGCAAGCTGGATATGTGTACTGGATTAACATTGTTTTGCAGGATTTTTACTTATATTAATTCTGAGCAAAACATAGTATCTCAGCTAACTGGCAGTTCAGGTTTGCTAAGGTTTGCTATAACACAGCAAGCAGGCAGCAAGCTGGCAGTCTGTCCAAAATAAAAAGGGAAGTACGTACTTATAGAAAATATTGTGGAAATCAGTTGGAAGATTGGTCTAATATATTTAAACATGATATTATATATATTAGAACACTACTCAAGTAGAAGTATCATGCTAGACAACTTCCACTCATTAAAAGAGCCTTTTATTTCTTTAATGCTCCACTAAAAACATCCCATGTGACTACTTTTCTAGCATGCTTATGAGATTCTTTTTTATTCTATTTATTTATCTCAAAGCTGCCATGTGAACGTTAGAAGAACAATTATACTAACAAATTGAACGTGAGATTTGATTCAAGACCGTTGCAATGTTTGATTAGTAATTTGAGTTCTTTCACTTCACTGTATATTCTTGCGTGCTTGTCTTCTCTTGTAGACATTGATTAAGAGCCTTCAAGCTATATTCAAGAACACTCAAGAAACAACTTTGCACCATCTTTCAAATCCTACAAACGAGCTCTAGTATTATATACGATATAGATATATTATAGAGTTCATAGTTGAGTTGTAATATCAATAAATTCAATCGTTGTTAAAGTTGTAATTATATTTGTTGGATAGTAGTCTTGGGAAACACGGGTTTGGTGAACTAGAAGCTAGAGAAGTTTGTGCTACGGGAAGTAGTATATAGTACTTAGAGAGCAAGTTCAGAAACATTGTTTCAGCAAGCTGGTATCAACAAACTGGGAATTGGTTTCACTGCATAACAGCAAGTGGATCTTGGTGATCAAGGAGTATTATGCTCAAGGGGAACTCATTGGTCTATTCGACAGGTTGTTCAAGGAACTAGAAGAATTCAAGAAGGAGGACTTCAAGAAATTCAGTGTTCAAGGGAGCAAGGCTGTTAGAGAGGCTTTGAGGTTCAACGGAGTTGTTTTACTCAGGGGAAAAGTTCATTCCAGCAAGCTGTTATCAGTAAACTGGGTGATATATTATTGGATCTTGTAATTGGTTTATTTGTGATCAATAATATATTCTCTTACCACGTTGGTAAGGGACTAGGACATAGACCATAGAAGATTAGGGGTCAAACCTAGATAAAATTCGTGGTGTTCTTTACTTTCTGCACATTTTATCTTTCTGCATTGCATATCTCAGCTAGCTGCTTATTTGTTAATCTGTTGCATCCAGTTAACTCAGCTAGCTGCTTATTCATTAATCTGTTGCATCCAGCTAGCTGCCAGAATAACTTTTCAGGCAGAATATTTATTTGATCATTGCTAGTCATAACACCTATTCACCCCTCTCTTCTAGGTGTGTATTTTCAATATCCAGATTGGATTGTTTTCTTTTTGTTTAGGTCATTTCAGTTCCAATATGCACATAATCCACAAATGTATGTTTGCTTCGTAGTCTCCGCTGTTGTTGCATTACAGACTTTCATCAAACAGTTGGCAGGCTGACATCAATACACCACAATCCAAGATGATCACTGAATACAGCTTCATCCAACTTTGTCACCATATGGAAAAATGAGGTACTGCATGCACCTACATTTGTCTCTACATATACAAACTACCCTCCACCACCCCCACACCACACACACTACTAATCTCAATTTCTCTCACACACCTCCCTCATTTTCCAACCATTTCAGTTTGTGAGTTTTCTAACCATGATTTGATCTGTGTTTTCATTTTTCAATTTTTTTTAAAAAATATATGACTCTTTTTATGTTTGTTTACAAGGTGAATTTTCAAGTATTAATGGCTTCTTCTAGCATCCACAACCAGATACTAGCTCAAATTCAATATGCTAAACATTTGGTAAGTTTAATCTTCCTTTCTCCCTCAAGTCTCTCTTGGTGTATCATTTGTAGTGTCATCATGACTGTTAATTGTGTGTACCTTAATTCATTTTGTGTGTGTGTGAAAAAATATTCTTGTACATATATACCTTTATCATCTGTCTGATCTGCTTTATATATCGAACTATAACCTTATTTATGTTATTTCCCCTTGAGTTATTAATCTATGTATCATTTGATTCATGTAGTTCCCTTCATATACTTTTGATCATCTTAGTTTCCCTTCTTTATTTGACTACTTTTATTCTTGTAATTTCATTTTCTTGCATTTAGGGGTTGGTGAATGACCAATTGGGGAAGTTATACGCTTTGAAGGAAGACTACGAGTATCAGTACTTTGAAAATTGTTTCGCACACTTCCTACATGACACCGCCAACCGCTTTGCCAGAATAGAAGCTTTATTGTACTAAATTTCTGTTTATACTAAATTTCTGTTTATATTCATATAGCACGCACTTAGAGGTCTTGTTTATCTTATTCTTAAATGCTTTCAGGAATTCCAATGTGGTGGACTTCTACAATGTCGTTGAACTATCCCTTCTAATAATAGGAAGCACTCTAAGGTATTGTGATTATGAGCTTTCCACTTGAGCAATTCTTTGTTACAACTCCGAAGTCGATTTTGCATGCAGGAAAATGCTGAATAAATTTTTATCCAGATACATGCATGTGCACACGCAAACACACACACACACACCCCAATACGATAGAAAAAAGCTCAAAAGAGCTAAGATTCGTATCATGATCCAATTCTTACCTAAACTACTAGGGAAAGAAAATCCTATGATCTTTACATTTCTAAATCCCTTTCTCATGAAGCAATAACATTTTTATATTCTATTGCCTTCCTTGCTGAGTTAAAAGATTCTGCAATATGTTAGGCAGCAGCCATCTTTCCAACCACTCCACCAACTCTTTTCACCAACCTTCTCCCACCAACCTCATTCCTTACTCCTATAAACACTCACCTCCTCCTTCATTCTAAATTACACCATAATTCTCTCTTCTCTCTCTATAGCTGCTAGATAGTCCGTCTAGTAGGAGAGTCGGTTTAGCCCGCTTTCAGGAAGTGTCGGGATAGAAGGTCCTCGTGCCTAAACTATTCCTCAGGGTACTTGGGTCTGACTGCAGCCATCGAAGGTGGTCCAGCTGCAGGGGGTCTTTCTATCAGGTTGTGTGGCACTGTCCGGGTTGGGAAAGGGAGAGAAGGAAAGGTTGTCGGGAAACAGTGATAGGGGAGGTTTTGAGATAAACACTTCAGTGAGTTAGGAATATACATAATAGGTATTGTAGGGCTGAATTTTTGTATGAAATTCAAGGGGCCGGATACCCGGATATTGTAATCTCTTTTATCTAGTGTGAAGTTGTTGCTCTTGTGGATGTAGGCTGGGCCGAACCACGTTAAATCTCTTGTCACTTTTACTGTATTGTTGGTTTGTTGCTTCATTACCATCACGTATATTTGTGGGATCTAAGCGCACATATTTACCAAATCGCTTCCGCATTCGCAGGGAATCGGGCAGATTCCTAACAGTTGGCATCAGAGCTAGTTGTGTCTAAATTATTGGTGCCGAAGGAAAGTCATTAAGAAAAGTGGTTGTCTAATTTGGCGCCGTTTTGACGGAAGTGCTCCCATTGTTTCTTACACTTACCTGGCCAATTGATTTAGTTGTTTGGTTTGGTTTGTGTGTGCAAACGGAGATCATGGCAAGTATTAAAGGATTCACGGTGACTCCATATGATGGTAAAAGAAGTTTTACTCTTTGGCAGAGAAGGGTAAAGGACATCCTAACCCAACAGAAGCTAGCAAGGGCTTTGAAGGGGAAGGTGGGAAAACCAACAAAGATGAGCGATGAAGATTGGGAGGATGCTGAGTCGCAATGCATGAGTACCATCAGGCTATGCATTGCTGATAACATTATCAATAACGTTGTTGACGAAAGCACGCCGAAGGAATTATGGTCAAAGTTGGAGACATTGTATCTCGGGAAGAACTTGACTACAAAGTTAAATCTGAAGCGCGAGTTGTACAAGCTGAAGATGGTAGCTCAAGGCAATGTTATTGAGCACATGAATGTGTTTAATGGTATTGTTGATAAACTTGAAAAGGTTGATGTAAAATTGGAGGAAGAAGATAAGGCCCTTATTCTTCTTACTTCGCTTCCGGAGTCATTCGATCATTTGGTCATAACCATTTTGTACGGGAAGGACACGTTAAAAATGGAGGAGGTTCAGTCAGCACTTTTGTCAAATGCTGGAAGAAAGAACCAGGATGGTGACAAGGACGGAATGACAATTTTGGCTTTGCGTAGTCAAAATAATATAGGAAGGGGTGATATGAGAGGATCTACCAATAGCAGGGGTAAATCCAGATACAGTGAAAAGGGCATGCAGTGATTTGGTTGCAAGGAGTGGGGTCATATTAGGCTGAATTTTCCGCTTAATAAGAAGGATCCAGATGCATCATTGGCTGTGGTTACTCTCGATTGTGAAGATGTTTGCACCATCTTCAATCGAGGCACTAGTTCTCCAAGAGAATGGATATTAGACTCAGGGTCATCTTACCATGTATGTTCCGAGATGGGGCATTTTGACAAATTCCAAGATACAAAGAATGAAACAGTTTCTTTGGCTGATAGATCTACTTGTGAGATCAAGGGGATTGGAATTGTGAAAATCAAAATGTTCGATGGAATAGTTTGCAGCTTGAACAGGGTAAGATATGTGCCTAAGCTGAGGAAGAATCTAATATCTATCGGTCGGTTAGCTTCAGAAGGCTACAGATGCTCTGCAGTAGGGGGAGCTATGAATATCAAAAGAGGCCGTGTGGTTCGGATGAAGGGAGAGCTACGTGGGGGAATATATCGTCTGATTAGTACGTGGCCAGAACGTACTGGAACATCAAAAATCTGGTTATCTCGTGCATGAGGGAAGAGTGACTTGAAGGATACTGCTGCGGTTGTATTGCCTTCCAGTCTAGACGATGGTGCAAAGACTGCTGGGATGGATGCTTGGTCGAAGGGCTTCCACGACATCAACGAGTAGTTGGTGTGTTGCAGCTGCATATGGGCATCGATCAACACAAATCAAGTGAGTAGTGAACCATGCAATAGATTGATTTGTTTGATTTGCAGTTGGGGAGTAAATGAAAGATCGATGGTCACACTTTTGTGTGTGATGGTCACACTTGCGTGTGTGATGGACTACATATGGGATTTGGCCGACGTGAATCAAGTGAGTATGTGTGTATACAACAGATTGCTTCACATGTATGTAGTTGGACAAATAGAGGTCAATGGTACACTTGTGCGTATAGCAAGTAGGCATTCGAGAATGAATGTGCAAACTATGGTATAGTTTGGAGTCTTGGACTCGGGGGGAGTTTTGTCGTAGGGAATGATACGGATCGAGGAAATGTTGGAGTTGTGCCAACAGGGCGCAGGTATGGAGTGCAAGTGAAGAGCTGTGAGTTTGGAAAGAGGGGGAGATTGTTAGGCAGCAGCCATCTTTCCAACCACTCCACCAACTCTTTTCACCAACCTCTCACCAACCTTCTCCCACCAACCCCATTCCTTACTCCTACAAATACTCAACTCCTCCTTCATTCTAAATTACACCATAATTCTCTCTTCTCTCTCTATAGCTGCTAGATAGTCCGTCTAGTAGGAGAGTCGGTTTAGCCCGCTTTCAGGAAGTGTCGGGATAGAAGGTCCTCGTGCCTAAACTATTCCTTAGGGTACTTGGGTCTGACTGCAGCCATCGGAGGTGGTCCCGCTGCAGGGGGGCTTTCTATCAGGTTGTGTGGCACTGTCCGGGTTGGGAAAGGGAGAGAAGGAAAGGTTGTCGGGAAACAGTGATAGGGGGAGGTTTTGAGATAAACACTTCAGTGAGTTAGGGATATACATAATAGGTATTGTAGGGTTAAATTTTTGTATGAAATTCAAGGGGCCGGATACCCGGATATTGTAATCTCTTTTATCTAGTGTGAAGTTGTTGCTCTTGTGGATGTAGGCTGGGCCGAACCACGTTAAATCTCTTGTCTCTTTTACTGTATTGTTGGTTTGTTGCTTCATTACCATCACGTATATTTGTGGGATCTAAGCGCACATATTTACCAAATCGCTTCCGCATTCGCAGGGAATCAGGCAGATTCCTAACATAATATACCAAATTGCGAAATCCAGATTTCTTATAGAAAACTGTCAAGTTATCATTTACCATGTGAATAATTTTTTTTGGTTGACAATTGTAGCATTGGCGCAGTTCGAGTGACAAATGCATGTAGAAACCTGCGTTTGGCTGCTGATAACTGTTCCAAAGATGGGTGAGTTTGTTTTTCCTTGAGTCAATCTGAACATTAAATTTCTGCCAAAACCATCAGTAATATTTTTGACCTCGAGTCATAGTACATGTTTGTTATTAACTCATGATTTTGTGACAATTGCATTTGTCACATAATCTAGTGTTGCTCCAGATTGGTGTAACTTAATAACTTTTAGTTTCGCACCAAATTAGTAGAACTTCTGAATTTGGATTAGAGTTGGTTTTAACACAAAAATAGTGTAGTACACGTTTAAAAGTTGGGTAGACATGGTTTAGATAAGGCAAATTTTTTTTTAAAATGACAATTAACTCATAATTTGATAATTCTAATAATATGGACAACACTAACTTGTAAAGATTACGAATCAAATTATAAACCTAAACTAACTCTACTCAAACTCACATTTTAGAACTTGTCCTCCCCCCCCCCCAAGTAGTGAAAACTACTAATGAAATATTTTTTATTTAATACTACCTTATAAACCGTACAATGTACGGGTTTCTTTTATATTTTAATAATAATTGGAAAATATTGTGTGGTATAGGTGGTATTTTGGGTTGTGTGTTAATGATTGAAAGATATATAATCTATACTATTAGGTCTGTTTATAAAAGGTAACTATTTTGATAATTATTTTATTAACAATCGGTGGATATCGTGTAATTGGTATTTTTGGTTGTGTATCACTGATTAGAAGATATTGTGTAATTGGTAATTGTAGATGTGCTTATAAAAGGTATAATTGTTTGAATTAAAAGATAATGTGTATTAATTAGAAAAGTCAATGTGCTAATCAATATATTCCTAATGTCTGCTAGTATTACATTTCGAAAAATTACTACTATTGTCCTTCATTTTTTTAATATTCTTTATTTCTTTGATCTCCTTTTTTGTCATTACACAACATTTGGAGTGACCCAATTTAGATTGGATCGACCCAAATCAAAACCTCTACTATTTTTTGTCATTACACTGGAGCACCCAATTTAGAAATTGGAGCGACCCAAATCTAAACCCCCTTACTGTGGCATCCCATAATCCGGGGTACAGATTTGTGGCCACTAACCACCATCAACAACTCATACCTGGATATAAACATTATATAATAAAAGAAAACCCCTTAACCAAGATTGCATACAGGTTATGGTATGAAACAAACTATTAGATTACATTATTACAGTCCAATCTCCAAATAAAATTGTTATACAAATTGCTAACAAATTAAGTCCATCTATTGATCTAGTTAACCAACCTCTGACAAGACTCAAATCACTACCCGCCCAAGTCAACAACATGAACGTCTCATCTCGCTGCAGGCACATGACTACTCATCTGACCACAAGGTCCATTAATCTGCTCTCATAACTGGAGAAAAATAAACAACATGACAAGAGTGAGCCAACAATGTTCAACAATAGTATTCAGCTATAAATCAATGTCAAGAACAACTATGGGTACTGAACATCAATAATAATCATCATATGCTGTGAAAGAAAATAGATGAAGAAATTAAATATCTTAACGCAAAAGTGAGCCAACAGTGCTCCACTAGAATGAAAATGCATCAACAACAAGAACTAATATGAGTTCTGATAATCAAAGGTAACAACATAGGCTTCAAAGGAATCAGGCTTTAAAGCAATTCAAACTCAATGTATGGATTAGAATTGGATTTTTATACATTTTAAAAAAATAGTGGAGTTAGGCGGCTGATCAGACCCGCACTAACCCCGGACAATGCACACAGCAAAGTCCCTCTAACTGGATCCACGGCACACATTGGCCTCAACTTTTGACCATTAAACTGGTCTCCCCGAAGGGACTCCTCTGACCATTAAACTGGTCTCCCCGAAGGGACATCCGTTGACCATTAATATGGTCTCCCCGAGGGGACATCCGAAAACATTCCAATTCTATATCCAACGCACTAGGTGTCGGAAAAATCGACAACCTCTGCCAATAAAACAAGCTGGAAAACTCACGTTCCAGAACAACTCAACTGGTCGAATAAAAAGAATCAACATTTATATCTTAGATATTGACGAGATCGATATAGTAAATGGGGTGATAACTGAATAAACAACAATAAGAATAAATGTCGATGAGATCAATAATAAATGGGGTGACAACATAATCAGAAATAATTAAAATAACTTTCACTTGAACAAGAAGTGAAGGGAAAACACTTGCCTGGTAATCACAGCTTAACCATCGCATTATCTGGCTGTCTCACTTAATCGCTGACTTCCATATGTCCCGTCCACTTGATTCTACAATGCTTATCTCACATTATTATCTCCGACTGATTTTTTTTCTACTTTAAACACCTTTTGCAGGAATACTGGATTCAAACAGAGCATTTAAACATTTAATCCAACAACTAGTCGCTCTTACGGCCCACTAACACGTATTTCACATAATCACATAACAAGTAGTCATTTAATCCACATCGAACCAATCATGCTACTCACATTTCACCTTTAATCATCTTCAAATATTTTTAAGACTCACTAGCATTTATTCCCCATAATCCACATAACACATAAGCAGGTAAATTTCATAGAACAACTCAAATAACTCACTTTATCATCAAACTGAACTCAAGAAATATTTTTAAAACCATTTCTACTCTTGGTTTTTAAATAAAATTCAACTAAGAATATATAAAACATTTTTACAGCATTTTCTGGATTTATTGAACCACAAATACATTTTTTAAAACAATACATAGACTCTGCTTACAAGCACAATTGACTCTGAATATTTTTGAATGCTTTCAAATCATTTTCTAGATTTTTTTGGAATTTTTCTAAAATTTTTAAATCATTTTCTGCATTTTTAAACAATTTCTACCATTTTTAAATCATTGGAATGTATTAATAAATAAATAAATAAATAAATAACTAATAAATAACAAAAATGATCTTTAACTTTAAATACCTAAATAATAAATTCAGAAAACAATTCTGAATTTAACTTCAATTTTCAAAACCATTTTTAAATTTTAAAAGAATTTTAAATCTTTTAAAATCAATAACAAAACCAAATTAAAAGTAAATAATATTTTTATAAAAAATAAAAGTAACTTTTTTAGTTACTATAGAAAATAACAGCCATGGTAACTTGCAAGGTTAAAATCACCTATTTTTACCCAGCCACTAGTAAAACAGATCAAACCCAAATTGATAAACCAAAATAAAAGGAAAATAAAATTAAAAACTCAAGAACATATGAATGTTCTTGAGCACAGCAGTTTCTGGCGCAAATCTGCAGTTTCCGGCCGGCGACAACTTCCGGCGGACTCCAAAAACACTCAGACACTACATTTCTATACGGGTTTTTGTCTAAAATCCATACACAACCTCCCCAAGCCCTCTGATACCACTATATCCCACATATATTAACCAGAAACTGTCCTCCGGCGAACTCAAAGGAAAACCGGCCAAAAACTCGAACTAACGATTTAATAAACCAAATCATGCGTGAAAGGTGTCAAAACAAAGCTATGAACTCCTAGAATTTGTTCATAAACCCAGAAATTGCAGATGTTCAACAGATAACTCAAACGAACTAATCAAACTTTCAAGAAATTATATAAGTTCGTTCTAACCTATTTCGAACACCAACACTCACTTTAATTACATGAATCAACTCTAAACAACTTAGGGAAGCTCAATGAAACATCAGATTTTACAAACATTCCACAAATCGAAATCCCCCAAATTAAGTAAGTAAGAACCCTAAAATTCGAATTATGAACAAAAATTAATAAAAATTCAAGGAATTTACCTGGGCACGATTTGATTACAGATTATGAAAGTAGAGTTCTCAAGCTTCGATTTGATTGCAAGAACATCAAAATCCGTCACCAAAATCACCTCCAATCGTGTGATCAATCTTCAAGAACACTATTAAGCAAAATACTTTTGAAATAAAAATTTTGAAAGATAATTTCTGCTGAATTTTTGATTGGGACAGGTGGCTGCAATCTGATTGGGTACCAAAAGTAAGATGTGGATTGGGTGTAGGGATGGCAAAACAATCCGAACCGACGGATACCCGATCCAAAACCCGACTTCTTGGATATCCAAAACCCGACTTTTTGGATATGGATATGGATATGGATTTGAATTTCATACCCGAAATTTTTTGGATATGGATATGGATTTCATGTATACCGATCCGAAACCTGATCCGAAACCCGAAACCCGATCAAAACCCGAGCCGAACCCGAAACCCGAAAAATACCCGAATTTTATTTATTATATTTTATATTTTCTATATTATATATTTTATATATTATATATTATATATAAATGTATATTATAAATACATATTATACATACACTTATATATATATATATATATATATATATATATATATATATATATATATATATATATATATATTATATAAATGTATATTATAAATACATATTATACATACACATATCTTTGAGACATAAGATATGGAAAGATCGAGAAAATAAATTGTCATGGATGTAGCGGTATTTTTTAACTTACACAATTTTTTTTATTTTTTTGTTAAGCAACTTATTTACACTATTTTTAATTTTGAATACCCGAAAAAACCCGATCCGATCCGAAACCCGATGGATTTGGATTTGGATATTGAGTTTTGGATCCGAAACCCGATACGATCCGAAACCCGAAACCCGAAAATATTTGGATTTGGATTTGGATTTTGCAAAACCCGAGCCGAACCCGACCCGTTGCCATCCCTAATTGGGTGAAGATAAGATCACGTGCACAGCTGTTTAATTAGTCCTGAAAGTACAATTTTACGGGTCCGATACGAATGAAATATTTCTGTGAAAAATATCGAATTAAATACTGAAAATTTATAGGACTTAAAAAAAACGAATAGAAATACAACTTGCGAATGTTTTGAGATTTATCTGATGAATATTAATACGGATCGATTTAAAATCGAAGCCCCAAGGATTTTGAAAACGGCTTTTAATGGATAAAGTCAAATAATTGACCCACATCACGAAAAGACATTTAAACTTATCCTTTAACACATAGCACATGATAAAAACACATACGGGAATCTTTTCGATCAATTCAACGCTCCTCCTCAAATACCGGTCAACAAGTAACAACTTGACTCGTTAAACTAGAATAAAATAGTTAAAATTATTTTTATTCCCATTTACCAAATAGTATTTTAATAAATTTAATAATCACGGTTCTTACAGTCTTCCCCCCTAAATATGATTCTGTCCTCAGAATCAAGCTAAGCAACAAGTGGGGAGACTTTTCTGACATCACACTAACAAGTTACCAAAACTCTCCCCTCCTGGGACTCTTTCACCACATTTTTACTGACAGCACAGTACTAACTTACTTCCCCACACTCTTATCTCTGAAATTCTACCAGTTCATATTCTATGACACAACGAAATAAAAACGATAATTTTATAACATCACTGTAACACGTCGTGAATATGCTGCATATGAGGCGTAAAATTAACTCATAGGCAACCCTCCCGACTCTCGTCAAGGTCTCACGTGATCTAACGAATTTTGAATTCAACTTTCTTGGTCATCGAATCACACCAATTCCTTCTAAGAAAATAGTCTCAACGAAACTTTGGTTCTTCTGCTTCACAATATACATCTCTTTTGTCAAGCGAACGTATTCCTTCTATCGACTTCGAGCTATCGTCAACCCTTCTAAACAAGTTCAATTACTTTCTTCGTCTATGCCACCGACTCTGGTCCTAACATTTTTTTTTGTCCATCAACTTCTCCCAACATAACAGAGATCGACACACTCGTCCGCATAGCTCCTTTTAGAGAGGTAATCCAACATTGGTATAAAAACCGTCGTTATATGAGAATTTCATCAATGGTAAATGATCGTCTCAATCGCCTTCGAAATCAAGTGTATATGCTCTAATGTGCCTTCGAAGATTTGAATCATTCCTACGCTTTGACCATCTGTCCGAGAATGACAAGTCCAACTTATCTCTAACTCAATGTCTAAATGTTTGCACTAAATCACGCTAGCGTACGTGGTCACAAGTAATATATGAATAAGTCAAGTTCGTTCCCACAGAGATCTGGTTATGCTTTTAATTCGGTTTTGTACCTATGCAACAATGTATGGTTATTATGCACTGCTAAGACAAATAACAAATATGGGTTTTAACTATCTAAATTAACTAAAAAAACAAATTAACAAAACTACAAATTAACTAACTAGCAAGAATTGAAATCTAATTACTTCTGCAAGAAAAACCATGGAATCCCAACTTCATTAAATACTTCGCTTAGATCTGACGCCTTTAATCACTATATGCAATGGTTATGATATCTGATCGGATAACACGAAACAATATACGCTACTTCTCAGTATACGAATACCAAGCTACCCATAATAGAAGATGAATAGACACCAATTATGCTTAGACCCTATATGTCTATAGAATTTGAAAACATAATGGTTGAAGAGCAAGTTATCCACATTGATCACATAGGGCAGCATAATATCTCTATTGACGCCACAAATCATGATGTTAAAACATCAACCTATCCTATGCTACCACGCGCAAACTGCTTGTGCAACACCTGTCCCATATTATAGAAAATCTCCCAAGCTTCGCGTGGGCAGTAAGATCGCTGAAAACGGACTTCTAGAACTCCAGATATGTCCAAAACAGTGTAGACTGCGCAACGGTCTCAGAAATCCGAATTTTAATCAATTAATTCTCCAAAAACGATAGAAGCATCAACCTTAATCAACATTCTCGTAAATCTGCACAACTAAACAAAACCCATCAAAACCACCACAAACTTGAGTCCAAGACAATCAATTTAAGCCGATATGGAACGATCCAAGTGGATATAAATCCTCTTATCACAACCCCAAACTTAAACCGATGCTTGTCCTCAATCATAAACAACTAACTAACTAACTAGTACCACTTCCATAGGTGATCACGGTTGCATTTGACATATGCAACAAGCCCTTTAAACCCCTAGGCAGCCCTAGTGGACGAGTAAGGTCTCGTGAGGGCCTATAGCGAATGTACCCACAAAATCCAATGCAATGCAATGCATGAATGCAATTAATATGAAAATGCAACTAATCTAGTACTAATATCATACATACCTTCAAATCCTCTCATGCCATATCAACTTGAGAATCAAAGTAAATACGCAATGTCTTGGTGTCGAAAGTGCAAGTATTCACATAGTCTACTCAATGAACATGCATAAGTTCTCACAAGTCCATGTCAAGTGTAAGAATAAGTTAATAAACATGCTAAGCCTACAAGAGTACATCTTTGATACAACACTCGGGATCTCATACGCAAGAACAAGCAAATACTCACAATCCACTCATAAAGAATATTCACTCATGAACAAGGGTAAGTGTATCACTCAATTCCAACAAAATCATAAACATGCTTGACATTTGGTATCAATCTAACTATTAACACAACATACATCAATGACGATAATCAAAAGGTCTTTAATTGGGTTGTAATGAGGCTAGGGACAAGGTATGTCAAATAAGCCAAATCAGGTGAAGTGTCAAAAGCTAGTAAGTACCATAATAAATCATACACAACACCCTATTTTCCCCCCACATAATTTTTACTCAAAACAAACACTCGACTAATCGACTAAAATAGGATCACAACAAACACAAACATGCTCTCAATATATATATTTTTTTTTCTTTTTTTCCCTTTTTTTCTTCTTCTGTTTTTTTTTTCTTTTTTTTTTTCCGAGAGCTAAATAAAACAATAATAAAAATAATAACAATGATCCCACAATTTTATTACATATGCCGACTATCAAGTAAACAAACCCAATTTTCAATATTTCCCCCAAAAGTAAGACCAACAATAAACCCCTCATTGCACACCTTATTACTCCCTTAAGCACTCTACTAGCCTTTGACAATGTGGGTTAAAATTAATGTAAGGCCAATACAAGAAAGGTCTAGGCAAGTAATGTGGTATGTCACCGAAAAAATAGGATTAAGCTCAACGGGTTAACTAATTGATCATGTAAACATGGTATGGTAATATGGGAAAATATGCGGTTAATCCTAATTGCCTTTATCATTTTAATCGTCAAATAATGTCATGCGTTTCAAGAAAGACCTCAAACAACTGCTAGCACTGCAAACAATCCGTGGACACTCAAGCAAACGAATAAATTGCAACAAATATGCAATAAGGCTCAAAAACTCACTTGGTGGCAAAACATACTCAATCCCAAGCAAAAAAATCTCTCTAACGCACCTACTTGTATTCAAAGCTTGCAAACTAAATCATCTTGCACATATTCATGTCCTTCTAATCACTTACAACATTCAATAAGTCTACTAGCTTCAACTCACTAGTATATGTGTGTGCACAAGAACAAAGCATATCACTTCTCAATCAAAAGCGTCAACAACACAAAATTCCTATCAAGCATGGGTGCAAATGCAACTATTATGAACTCACATGATATACGAAAATAAAAACAGAATGTCCTATATGAAACAAACGTAGATAACACGAACATATATGCATAATTTACTACTACTAATATGCAAAGCATGAAATCCTACATGAACAAATAATACAATAACAACTACTAATCCCTCAAACCACCCCCAAACTTGAAATATTCAATGTCCTCATTGAATGGAAGTAAATACGAAGGATAGTAGAAAACATACCTAACCATCTGAATTATCACCCTCCTCGGTTGAATCTGGTGGAGGGAACCGCGAACAAGCTCCATGGACTGGCCACTTCCCACATAACAAGAATTCTACAAAACCCACAATTTACAAGAACACAAATTCGTAATAAAAATAAGATTAGAGAAAAAGATTTACCCAATACGAATCGAAGAGGTGAACTTGCAATTAATTCCTCTTTAGAAGTAATTTTTTTTTAGAGATATAAAGAAATAGAAGAGGAATTGGATTTGTATGTATAAGTGGGTATATATATTTGGGGGAAAAAATAAAAATAAAAAAATAAAAATAAAAAAATAAAAAATAATAAATTAAGAGATGAATTGGGAATAATTTGGAATTAATATAGAATTAGAATTAGGATTTTAGGTGGAGAGAATATAAGAAAAGGGGTTGGAATTGATTTAGGAGATGAATAATATTTAATATATATACTAACACATAAATACACACGGACAAAAACAAACCTGGATGGATGGACAGAAACTTTGACATGGCGTGAAAAGGACTGCTCCCATATATATATATATATATATTTTGAAACATGTGTTAAACACATGTATACACTAACACGACCTGGACATAAACTATAGAAGGACATGGCGCAGGCTTCGTGACATGGCGCGTAGAACTACTGTTGAATAATTTTTTTTTTTTTACAAAACAAAAAAATATATATATATAAATAAAAATAAAAATAAAGAAGATAATACTCTTATATTACCTCCTGGCCAGAAACTTTGCTGGGCTATGTTTTGGATTGTGCGCCATGGCTGGAATTTTCTGCTGGAATTTTTTTTTTTTTTTTTTACAACACTCAAATTTTTTTTTCCTACACTAATGCGGGTTGCCTCCCACCAAGCGCTTCTTTAACGTCAACAGCTTGACGTTACTTCCAAGCCTCCATTAAGGATGATAATAGTTGGCCTGGTCCTCTCTTCGCGAGACTTCATCGTCATCACGGCGACACACTTTCTGCCCCTTCTCCTCGTTTGGCCTATTCGTGTAACAACTATGTCCTATTCCAATGCCTTCATCTGTTGAACCAAAATCTGACAATTTGTAGAACAACACACATTCGCGGGCTTCGCTTGAATATAATGGAGGAGGGTAAATGTAAGTTGCTGAAGCCTTTGGTTCCTCAACGAGAACTTCCTCCATTGGCTCTAATGCGCTACCTCCATCTTTACATTCTGAGACAAGTATAAGATCTGCATCTTTCTCATGTTCATCAACCTCTTGGTACGCACATACCAATTCTTGAAATTTCTTCAGCTCATCAGTGTCTGTCCCAAATAGTGCCCTTTCCAAATCATCCACCATCCTAACATGATCAAATTCCTCACACGGCTTGCGAACACTCTCCACACCTTGGAATTTGTCTTCCTCAATTATGCATGCAGTACCTTGCTCCAAGTCATCGTTATTTTCTAATGTTGCCTCTAGCATGAATTGTTGATTCTCTTGTTCCAAGGCACTCAAAACTTGAGCAACAAGTGTCCCCATAGATTTGATAGACTTCTCATGATTCTCTACAAGCATCCTAATCTCCTTCAAATCATCAACCTCATCTGACTAAAAAGTAGGAATAGGTTGCTGATGTTGAAACTCTTCACTACCAAAGACATCTTGCTGGTACTGTTGAGGATGGTATTGAAAATATGGTTGCTCCTCATAAGTGACTTTTGGATCAACTCCTTCGTAGTAACAATACTGTGAGGGATCATGAACGCCCAAACACCGCTCACATTGCTGAGGCATGGATGTCCTCGAATATGCCCACCATGGCAACTCCTCGCATGCCATCTTCAAACACTCAAGTACCTGAACACACCAAACTAAACAAAATAGATAAGAAAAACAAATCCGAGTCAGTGAACGCTAACGACCACTATTGACAAGCACATAAACCAAAAATAAAACACCGATGATCCCCGGCAGCGGCGCCAAAAACTTGTTTGCACTAAATCACGCAAGCGTACGTGGTCACAAGTAATATATGAATAAGTCAAGTTCGTTCCCACAGAGATCTGGTTATGCTTTTAATTCGGTTTTGTACATATGCAACAATGTATGGTTATTATGCACTGCTAAGACAAATAACAAATATGGGTTTTAACTATCTAAATTAACTAAAAAAGCAAATTAACAAAACTACAAATTAACTAACTAGCAAGAATTGAAATCTAATTACTTCTGCAAGAAAAACCATGGAATCCTAACTTCATTAAATACTTCGCTTAGATCTGACGCCTTTAATCACTATATGCAATGGTTATGATATCTGATCGGATAACACGAAACAAGTATACGCTACTTCTCAGTATACGAATACCAAACTACCCATACATCCACAAAAGAGATAGAAGATGAATAGACACCAATTATGCTTAGACCTATATGTCTACAGAATTTGAAAACATAACGGTTGAAGAGCAAGTTATCCACATTGATCACATAGGGCAGCATAATATCTCTATTGACGCCACAAATCATGATGTTAAAACATCAACCTATCCTATGCTAGCATGGCAAGTTCTAAATCTCAAGATCCACTTTCACTTCACAAGAGATTAACAGATTAGATGTTAGCTGCGCATCTAAATTCAATAAGCACAACCATATGAGGATATCAGATATACATCACACACAGATCTGTAAAGCATCAAGATACTAAAGCTCCATAAATAAATCCGTTAGAATCCCATGACAACAATTAGCTCATAATTGAACCTCTCGTCATCATGGGATCTGATGAAACCATGATAAAAACAAAGTATGAAAAGTTACAAATAAATCTAAGTAATTGATATGTAATGGTTATCCCTAATGATAATAATTACAAAGGTTGGATGTGTTTATATAGGCTCTAGAAGTGTTGCCCAGCAAGAAAATACCAAAACATAATTATAATAGAATTTCTGCAAAATACGTTTCCTAAACTGATTCTGTTTTTAAGGAAAATTCGTAGCTGACTTTTCTTCAGTATTTCTGGACCGTTCCAGTAGTAATTGGACATCTGGACCACTTTAGAATGATAGAGAATTCCGTTATCTTCGCGTGGACTGCTTACGGGCCTCAAAGTTGTAGAACTCAAGATATGGCCAAAATAGTAAAAACTGTAATTTTTCAGCACCGCGCGCGTGCAACCTGCGCCCATCAGTCTGTTTGTCGCGCAGCCTGCGCCCACCACGCGCAAACTGCTCGTGAAACACCTGTCCCATATTATAGAAAATCTCCCAAGCTTCGCGTGGGCATTAAGATCGCTGAAAACGGACTTCTAGAACTCCAGATATGTCCAAAACAGTGTAGACTGCGCAACCGTCTCAGAAATCCGAATTTTAATCAATTTATTCTCCAAAAACGATAGAAGCATCAACCTTAATCAACATTCTCGTAAATCTGCACAACTAAAAAAACACATCAAAACCACCACAAACTTGAGTCCAAGACAATCAATTTAGGCCGATATGGAACGATCCAAGTGGATATAAATCCACTTATCACTAAACCTTAAGAACTTTTCTGAAATCTCGAGTTTAATTTCGTGTCTCATATGAGCCATACTACTCCATTATAAACTTGAACCTTTCGTTTACAAGTCCCAGTAATTCGAAACGCTTACTAATTGTAGAGAAACGTTTTGTCCACAGAAATATCGGCCATGACCTTTTCGTATGACGGACTATACCCTGTGTAATAACTTCAAATACCAACCCAATCAGTTATAACAACTAATTTCTGTACTCCAACATTTCATAATCTCAATTTCATCATACACAATGCTAATACGAAAGCTGCCTTAAATTGCAGTAAACATGTGAATAAATAAATCTGCCTTGACTTGCAGTGAACAGATAAAGAAATAAATCTGCCTTGACTTGCAGTAAATATGCAATTGAACAATCCATGATACCTTGATTCCAATCTATCAACCCAAGCTCATATCTTTTATTCTCGATTGCGTCCTTGAAATCGAATACTACAATCAAACACATACGTCATTACATACACATGAAAAAACAATTCAGTTTATAACTCGATTCTCACTCTTATAAAAACATTTTTTTTTCCTTGATGTTTAAAATTTTAAAAACTAATAATCTTCATTACTAACTCGAACTTCTACTAATATGAAAACTCGACTTAACATACGTCAAATCAATTATACATCTTCAACAAATAACTCATGATCTTTGAGAAATCATTTAGACTACACTTATTCCGCGTCCTCTGAAATCAACTTTCGAAACATAGCTCTATATACGTAACAAGGCCCCATATTTAAATTCTGAACATTATGATTTTAACATTTAACATTAATCGAATTAACTACAGAATTACGGCATTATACATAGCTTGCCCTCGAAACATATAAAATAAAATACGCATCCACGACTTATCTCTTTGACTATCTAATTCCTCTCCAATCAACTCTTTCACATTCTGATTCATCATCTCACCTCGGTACTTCTTAATTCTCTAATAACTCAGGCTGAAATGTCATGATATAGGTCATCTTCGTGTGTAGAACTAGGCATTCGAATTTCCACTTTTAACTTCTCAAATTCTTAAGCGAAAACTAATACGACCAACTCCAACCCATTTGTTGAACACTTCTGCTTACGAATATGAGTAAATACCTTTTTATATCGCATCACCAACCTCATACCTTATACGAAACATCACTTAAGTCATAAAGCTTCCTTGCTCATCTGGCTTCACTATCTCTGGAGTGGTTATTAATCCTCCTTGACTCTTAGAAACTCTCTTCACACTTCTCTGTCTATACACATTTTTTTTTGTTCCCATCGGTAAACTTACTTAATGCTGAGGCTATCTGGATAAAGCCTTCAATAACCTTTAGTAGTTCCTGGTTCATCCTTCAAAACTGCTGACCTCTGCTAGCCTTATGAGCCTTTTTCAATTCATTACTGCTTCATCCCACCAAAACTTACTTTGATTATTTCATTTCCAACCACATGTCTTAAAATTATATTCCTTTTCATCCAAAATTCATATATAAAATTCTTGTGCATAATCTTCTTCTTTTGATATTTTCTTAAGTTATTTTCAAATGATCTGCATGATATTCACCAATCTTCAAATATCTTGAAATGTCATCTATAACTATACTTACAATTTCATCTAACTACTCCTTGATATCTTATTCATTGTAACCATAAAGTGATTAAGTACTCTCGTCCGCCCAAACATCATCACTAACAACTCATCGTGTTCATATCGACTCAAAATGTTGTTTCAAGAATATCTAAGGTTTCTATTTTCCAATGATCCTAGTCTATTCATGGATCAACTTTAGGCAAACATACACCTTTCAACTGGTCAAACAACTCATCCAACTTTGGTAAAAGATTCTCATTACCACTGGTCCACTTATTCCATTTTTAGAGATTAATGTATACCTCAATTTTATCTTCTTCTTCTTCGCGAATAGTAGTGGTGCATCCTTCTAATATACGCTTAGTATTACTACTCCTTCTCTTGCGAAAATCCTATAATCAAATTGTTATCTCCAACATTTCTATTGATGTCATTCAATATTGAACCCCTTGAAATTAATTCTATTTTTGGAAAATGAATAACAAACAAACTCTACATCTTTGCCTTATGACAATCCGGGTAATCCATCAAAATATTCATTCAAAAATTATTAATTACTAAAATTGCTCCGATTTAACTATTTCCTTTCCGATGTCTCCTTCTGCGCAAAACAACTTCATACCCTTGGTATAATAATCTATTGGTCTACGTGATCGTTACGACTTCTTTGTCTGTTCTCGGCCTTAAAATATCATTTTTTACATTCCTTGAGAACCATAACCTCACTTTCTTATCGTCACAACTTACTTGTACTTTATAGTTATCTAATCTATCTAATATTAACTCACACTTGACTCTTTGCACTCCCATCACATTCAAATTCTTGATAACGTCATTCATAGTCATAATGAATTTCTAGCTTCTTAGTAATTATAGAAAACAATTCTATGACTCTTATAATAAGGTCCACTAGTACTGATACGATACAATCTCTGTCAACACGTCTTATCTTCTCATACTTCTGATACAGAACTTTAACTTCTTACTCTATCACTTGTTACCATTCTAACCTTCCAAGTTGCATTTACATTCTCTGCGTTTACCTCAACACAATCTCAATATAATTTCTCTCAAATACTTATTTCCAACCATGAGGTCTTGTTAATCTCTGCTAATTCTAATCATGTGGGCAACGACTGTTTCCCCACTCTCTCAACTCTAAATCTTCTAAATCC
Organism: Kitagawia praeruptora; assembly: GCA_037693485.1. Taxonomy (NCBI): domain Eukaryota; kingdom Viridiplantae; phylum Streptophyta; class Magnoliopsida; order Apiales; family Apiaceae; genus Kitagawia; species Kitagawia praeruptora. Next base: position 43,884,017 of record CM075344.1, on the reverse strand, counting down.
TACATTCTTCCCTTAACTGATTTACATGCCTTCTGTTTAAAATGCTTATGAAAACTTCCTGGTTCTCTATCTTCCTCTTCTCATCATCTTGTCCCATCATGGTCAACTCTCTGCTATTCTTAACAATCATAATTCTTTAAACTGGGCTCGCATAAGTTGTTAATTCCAGTACAATCACCTTACTTCTTATTTAAATTAAGTTTCCGTTCCTCTTAATAATTCTTACAAATGAATTTATATATCCTGCTTCACTCTGTTCCACTTAAGTTATTCCTCATGGGTTCTAAAATCTTACACCCACATTGGGTTTCAAAAACACTAAAAATCTCACGGTGTTCCATTTACTACCTCCGACATTAAACTGGTGTCCAAAACAATTTTTTTTTTCATCAACACTAACTATCTTATACCAAACATCTCCATCCACATTCTCTTTTCAACCTTTAACAAGATCCATAATCTTATGCCCTTGTTACCCGCTCTTTACCTTTACTCAATTCTTAGTAATATCGAATCTTTGTACATGGGTCATCATTCCAATAAGTAATCCAATTAGTAATCCACTTTGATATGCCACCTATGTTCTAGCACCACTTCTCAACTTGCTCAACCAATTCTTCGTCAACTTAATTGCAGTTTCAACCACTTAGGTTGTCGTCACGTCCATGATCGCAGCTCTTCCTCACTGGTAGTTCTGAAATCATTTAGGGTTTTTGATAAAAGGAATTAATAGAATGAAAAGGTATCAAGTGTGAATACATACCGAGTTTTGTTTGATAAAACTTTTTGTAAGAGAATTTAACTGAGAGATCAATATGATCTTTGAACAATTATCAGGTTGCATTTGTCACTTAGGTCAACCACCATAGTACATAAAGATGGCCAGTCTTTTGTACTTTCATGACAAACACAATCAGTGGCGTCCCACCGGACTTCTATCACAGAGATAAAATGTCCCTGAATCCCCTATATATACATATATAGGTTGTTCACCTCAGTCTGAATAAAGAAGATCAAATGTTCGGGGGAAAGGAAAAGAGTTCAAGAGTCTCAAAATTTTGTATATAAAATTGGATCAAGTATCCTCTGAAAAATAAGGATATTCCTGAAAGAACAGGACTGTATGTAAGTAAATCTGATTTACAAAGCTTATCATCAATTAAAAGACAGTTGATAACCAAACGTATGCATCAACTATCGATGAAACAAACGTTCAAGAAAATCCTAATTACTCATAATCTCACTCTTGTCGACTAAGCACACACTAACATACTTAGCTGCCATAACCGGCCTAACAATCATGAGTTGAATAAGTAAGAAGATCTCAATTCATTCTCGATTTTTAACTGTCACTGCGCAACAAATGCTTCAGCAACGATCTAAACCGGGAATTAATTCACAACAATTCATAGCAAGAATAAGAATTTTTTTTTTCCAAAACATTTGACAATTCCCTCAGACAATAAATTGAATGAGATCAATGACTAGGGGTGCACAGCTACGCCCTAACTTCCAACCCATGCCAATAATCGCTTCCCACATCATGTTTACAACCTCCTCATACCCTCTCCATAACGTTCATATCATAACTAATACCGTAGAAAAGTTCTAGAATATACATGAAAATCTCGAGATAATATCATCCAAACTGGTAGCTCCAACTGCCCAACTAAATTATGCGGCTCCGGATTAGTTGTCTCGCTCATAGCCAAATCCTCAAACGAATCGAACTCATATTCGTGCGATATGTCGGAAGACTATATTACGTCGCAATACTCATCATGATAACCTAAGGTGAACCTTATCCTAAATCGTTCTACCAAACGTCTATCTTAGACACGTAAACCTCACCCTCCTGATCTGTTTCAGTGACCATAACCTATAGCTCTGATACCAACTGTGGCATCCCATAATTCGGGGTACAAATTTGGGGCCACTAACCACCATCAACAACTCATACCTGGATATAAACATTATATAATAAAAGAAAACCCCTTAACCAAGATCGCATACAGGTTATGGTATGAAACAAACTATTAGATTACATTATATTACAGTCCAATCTCCAAATAAAATTGTTATACAAATTGTTAACAAATTAAGTCCATCCATTGATCTAGTTAACCAACCTCTGATAAGACTCAAATCACTACCCGCTCAAGTCAACAACCTGAACGTCTCAACTCGATGCAGGCACAGGACTACTCATCTGACCACAAGGTCCACTAATCTGCTCTCATAACTTGAGAAAAATAAACAACATGACAAGAGTGAGCCAACAATGCTCAGCAAGCGTATTCAGCTATAAATCAATGTCAAGAACAACTATGGGTACTGAACATCAAGAATAATCATCATATGCTATGAAAGAAAACAGATGAAGAAATTAAATATCTTAACACAAAAGTTAGCCAACAGTGCTCCACTAGAATGAAAATGCATCAACAACAAGAACTAATATGAGTTCTGATAATCAAAGGTAACAACATAGGCTTCAAAGGAATCAGGCTTTAAAGCAATTCAAACTCAATGTATGGATTAGAATTGGATTTTTATACATTTTAAAAAAATAGTGGAGTTAGGCGGCTGATCAGACCCGCACTAACCCCGGACAATGCACACAGCAAAGTCCCTCTAACTGGATCCACGACACACATTGGCCTCAACTTTTGACCATTAAACTGGTCTCCCCGAAGGGACTCCTCTGACCATTAAACTGGTCTCCCCGAAGGGACATCCGTTGACCATTAATATGGTCTCCCCGAAGGGACATCCGAAAACATTCCAATTCTATATCCAATGCACTAGGTGTCGGAAAAATCGACAACCTCTGCCAATAAAAAAAGTTGGAAAACTCACGTTCCAGAACAACTCAACTGGTCGAATAAAAAGAATCAACAGTTCTATCTTAGATATTGACGAGATCGATATAGTAAATGGGGTGATAACTGAATAAACAACAATAAGAATAAATGTCGACGAGATCAACAATAAATGGGGTGACAACATAATCAGAATAATTAAAATAACTTTCACTTGAACAAGAAGTGAAGGGAAAACACTTGCCTGGTAATCACAGCTTAACCATCGCATTATCTGGCTGTCTCACTTAATCGCTGACTTCCATATGTCCCGTCCACTCGATTCTACAATCCTTATCTCACATCACTACGCCACAAATGGCCTACAGCTACGCCAAAAAAAGTGTAGAAAAAAGCAATAAGTAGAGGGGTATGTAGAAAAAAAAACAAATTCACAAAAAGAAAAAAAGGAATAAATCTTTGTACTTTATTTCGTTTCAATTTTCTTGGTAAATGTGGTTGTGTTTTGTTATTGTAAATGAGTGGAGATATGCTTTAGTTTGAGAGTTTGGTGTATGAAGAAAGCAAGCGTCATTTTGACTCAACTAGCGAGACTTTTACACCTTCCTTGAACTTAAATTTTCACACCTTCACCCAAGCTTCGTTACAACCCATTTTATGAATTCCTTGTTTTTGGTGCAATCCGAAATTTAGGTGGACATGCAAGGTCAAGTAGAGGGCATGCATTTAGACTTGGAGTTGAGTGAAATCTCTAGCCCATACTTGTGTGATGCATAATTGAGAGATGTGAGATTTTTCACCATACAATTTCATCTTCTTAATGCGAAGCCATGTATGCTTTGTGATAATCTTGTTTAGTGTTCACGATTGAAGTGCATTCATTCTAACTTTAATGTCATGGTTACATTTTGCACAAGGTGTGTTATCTTGATTCTTGAATTGTTTGTTAGCTCATTAGAGTGGATGACAAGGTGAATAGCTCTATATGTTTGATTTTAGTTACACGTAGATATAGCACCATGCTTGGCTTGTTTCCTATTTGTATGACGATTCAGACATGTGAGTGTAGTAGTTAGTTTAATTAATAGGTATTGTTAGTTTCTTGTTTATTAGTGGTTTTTGTGATTTTGTGGGTACATCGTCTATAAACCCTCACGAGACCTCACTCGTCCGCTAGGGCTACCAAGGTTGAGCTTCTCATCCTTGGGTTTGTTCTAGCCTCTCTTTGATTGATTCCTTGATTTGGTTATACTAGTAGTGCTTCATTATTGGTAGCTATTTTCAAGAGAGCTAATTTATGTGCTTCACTAAATTAGTGTTTTTAGAAGAGAAATAAGTTATTGTGTGCTTCACCAATTATCTTGGTTAGGTAGAGATGGATATATTTTGCTTGTTGGGTTGAAGTGCTTGAGTTTCCATAATCCTTGGGTCAAATATCTCTTATCTTGCTAATTCACTCATTGTGTTGTTGTGTTTGTAAAATTGGATGATTGCCATTAACTTAGTTTTGTTTCTCTAGCAATTTATTTCTTGTATGCAAGGTGTTTGATAAAACACCTCAACCAAACTCAAAACCCCCCTTGGTCCATACATCTAAATTGTAAGAAATAATCTACTTGAAATCAATATTGATAGTCCTTCCCTGTGAACGAACTTACGAAAAACACTACCTTCAAATTGGCGCCGCTGCCGGGGAAGGCAACAATATTAATTTTGAGTTAATTGTTTCTTATATTTTAGATCTTATCTTTGTATATATATATATATATATTTTTTTTCTTTCTTTGTTTGTTTTTTTATTGGTGTGTCTTCATGTTTATTGGAGATAGCCAACTAACTCTTTCAGGAGACAATGGATAATTATTTTGGTTGGAATAACGCTCAATATTTCACCTATGATCAAGAACAATATCAAGATTTTAATTCTTTTCAGAATTTTAATGCGTATCAGGTGAATTCTTTATATTCTACAAACTCATGCTATGCTCCTTACCCTCCTAACATTGATTATTCATATGCTTTTGAAAATCAATGTTATGATCCGCAATATAATTCCCAAGGCCATCAAGGGTCTCCTTCATCTTCCTTATCATCCTTGGAGGAAATGATAAAGCAAATGGCGGCAAACAACCTCCAATTTCAAAACACCACTCTTCAAAGCATATCCAACTTAGAAAAGCAAATGAGTCAACTAGCCGAAACCGTGAATCAATTAGTGGAGGTCAATTCTCCCAATAATCATGATTCTTGTTTTGTTATTGATGAAAATGTTGTGTATGATGAATTTGCTTGTTTAGTTGACGATTGCCCTAAGCTTGACAATGATAAATTGGATGTAGTTGAGGATCTACCAAATTTAGAAAATACCTTTGAGCTTAATGAATTGGTAGATGAGATAAAAATTGATGAATGTCCAATGAAAATTGAGAAGGAATTAAAGGTTGATGAAATTGAAATTTTTGCTTGGATATATAAGGATCCAATTTGGGAACATTTTTTGAGTCGTAGTTATAAAGATTATTCTGACAATTTTTCTAGCTACTTTGATTTTTCAGAGTCTCTTGAACATGTGAAGATCATAAAAATATTTTTATATTTTTATGGATCAAAGGTATATTTGCACACCTTATTTTTATTATTGATTCGTAGGTATGTGCATTTATTTGCTTTTTCACCTCATTAGTTATAATAGTTGTATAAATAAGTCGAGCCAACGACAATAAACAAAGCGCTTTTTGGGAGGCAACCCAAGGTACGTATGTGTTTATATATTATTATGTGTGTGTTATGTAGGTATTATGCATATTGTGAGTTTGAGGATTGATCTAAATATTAGTGAGTGGGGATTCCATTTTCATCTATTTCAATTCTAAGAAAATAAAAAAAAATTGTGGTGTGATTAATGAATTTTATAATAGATTTTAAAAAAAATTGTAAAAATTATGACCCGCTCAATAATATTTAGTATCATTTATTCTAATTTTTTAATAATTTTTTATATATTCCACACTTGCCTTGATGTGTTTGTTCATGTTTTCAGGATTGACTATTTTATTCAAGCATTCAAGGATTTATGTGCATTTAAAAAAAAAGAAAAAAAATGGTGATTATTATAATTTTTTGTGTGATTTTTGGTTCTGCACGGCCGTTCAATTGCTTGTACTTCAGCCCGTGAGATTTTAGAAACATTGCAACAATGTTAACAGATTTATACACGGGTCTGTGCACGGCCGTGCAGCAGGCCGTGAGATTTCATGTCCATTCTGCATTCCAGCGCCACTCCAATCTCTTGTCTGTGCATAATTTGCACAGCCGTGCACTTCTAAAAATAAAACAGAGCAACACCCATCTCCTCCCCTGTTGCTTCACAACACCACTTCCCATTTTCTCACTCCCTCCACCATTGTCCAACAAACAAATAGCTTCACTCCGTTCGCTCAATTCAAACACCACTATAACAATCCCACATCGCAGCAACATCATTATACCACCATCCATTAAACCTCTCCTTTTAATCCTTCACAGTTCACCACAACCCTTCTTCATTCCATCCGACCATTCACTCTTCTACCCGTTCACCCCCCAACGTACCTCCGTTTTCACCACCATCAACGCACACTACTTCCCACTGCTGTTCACTCTTCCCTCGCACCCACCACACCTGTTCTCAACCTAGCCGTCTCCATTCCCTTCCAACCAGCCTGCAACACCGACCTTCACCCTTCTTCTCTGCAGCACTAATCCCTGTTCTCCTTCTTCCTTCCTCCACCTCGGCTACTTCTAAATTCCACCATACCTCAGCCCCATTTCTCCGCCTCATCCCCTTTTCAATCACCTCGCCACTAACACACCTTCAACCACCGTCCTCTCCTCCGCTGCTTCTCTCAAAACAGAAAACAATCCTTATCTCCTTCTCCCCTACTTCACACCACCACCTGCCATTTTCTCACTCGACCAACACAACACAGCCGCCATTCCATCTCCATTTCACGACCGCTCTCCACCATTGCATCAGACTCCACACTTTCTCTCCTTCTCCGTTTCAATACCGACCCACATTTAACCATTGCCACCTCCCACACCCTCCGTACTCTCCTTCACCTCTTCACTTTCACCATTCACTCCACCACCACTATCCATTTCTCCGTTCACCTCATTCATCTCCATCGCTGTTCACTCCACAATCACAGCCTTCCTCCTTTTATCCCCTCACAGTCCTCCCATTTCCACCTACGTTCTTCCTTTCTCCTCTCACCTGCACTCCGAACAGCCTCCTCTTCATCACCATCCTTTCGTCCCACCACCACAACAGTCGCATATCATCATTCCACCTCTCCTCCTCCCATCTCGTTCACAGCCAACCCCCTTTCCCCTCTTTTGTTTTGTTTTATTTTCTTTTTGTTTTTTGTTTATATTTATTTTGCTTATTTTTATTCTCTTATTTAAATTTGATTTTGATTTTCAATTTTAATTTTCTAAACTAAACAATTTTTATAAATTTAAGAATCAATTTAAATTTGCTTTAAATTCGATTTTTGATTTTATTTTTAATTTGTTAGTGATTTATTTTATTTTATTTTTTCTTTAAAAAAAATTAAAAACCAAAATTTTAATTCTTTTTTATTTTGATTTTTAGTTTTTCATTTTCTAAAACTAAGTAATTTATATAAATTCAAGAATCAATTTTAATTCACTTAAAAATTTGATTTTTGATTTTATTAATAATTGGTTAGTTATTTTATTTTATTCCTTTTTATTTTATTTTATTTTATTTTTATTTTTATTTTTATTATTTTTTAAAAAACAAATATTTTTATTATTTCTATTTCCTTAATTAGTGTTTTAAATTAGCTTTGGGGGGGGGGGGGGTTGGATATTGGCTTGTTGGCTATTCTTAATTGGGTTGATTGTGGTGTGTGGTGGTAATTCACTTCAGGATTCGCAATTTTGGTGTTGAATTTGGTTGCGGATTGGTTGTCGAATTATGGTCAAATTGTTGGTTAGCTATTGGCTTGTTGGTTATTTTTGTTCGGTTGATTATGGAGTGTGGCGTTAGTTCAATTCTTGGCTTTAAAATTTTGGAGTTGGAGTTTGGCAAATATGAGTGGTGCTCCCGGACCTTCTTGTTTATTTTCAGGGGAGTTTTCTTTCACTTTTGTTTCTCTACTACATTTTTGTTTGCCATGCATGAGGACATGCCATGTTTTAAGTGGGGGAAGGATTGTTTTTGTTCTCATTGTAGTATGTAGTTATTATTAGTACTATCTTTTGTTTCATTCCATGTCCATCTCGTTTGCATTTAGAAACAAGTTTGGTCATAAAGCTTGTTTACTTGTTTGTAAAAATTAAGACATTGTGAGCTTCTAGCCTTGTTTTTCTCCTATTTCGTGTCTAGCATTATCAATTTGTTGTGAATCTATAAGTTTGATGCACCTTTTTGCACACACGCACTTATAATGGCATGAAAAGGCTAGATTGTTGTAATTGAATTGTAAACATGACGATTATCTCTTAGCATGCATGGAATCAAATCGAGAAGATGTTATTACAACTTAAACCATGTGAGGCCTTGAACGATGATTTCTTTGGCATGTGTGTTTCTCCTTCTTTATGTATGTTTGTTGCTCTAGGGCTTGCATTAAACCTTCATTTATGGATGCACCATAATAAGGAAATTCTTTTTAGGATAGCCTTTTTGGCCTTTTTAGCTTGTGAACCATGAAAATAATCCCTGGTTACCCCCCCCCCTTTGAGCTTATATCCATGTTTTTCTTCGTCACTTTCCCCTATTATACATGAGTCATAGCCAAATACTTCACTCTCAACCTAGTTGAGCTAGTTGAGTCTTGGAAAGAATTGATTGTTGAGCATGAGAATTTGGAGATATTGTGAAGAGGAAGAATGCTAAGTATTGTAATTGGGAACTAGTTTGATATGTAGGTTAAGTTGTGGTTCAAAGTTCTTTGTAGTATTTATATATGTAATGCATCCCCTTTGCTAAAAAAAAAAAAAAAAAGCAATAAGTAGAGGGGTATGTAGAAAAAAAAACAAATTCACAAAAAGAAAAAAAGGAATAAATCTTTGTACTTTATTTTGTTTCAATTTTCTTGGTAAATGTGGTTGTGTTTTGTTATTGTAAATGAGTGGAGATATGCTTTAGTTTGAGAGTTTGGTGTATGAAGAAAGCAAGCGTCATTTTGACTCAACTAGCGAGACTTTTACACCTTCCTTGAACTTAAATTTTCACACCTTCACCCAAGCTTCGTTACAACCCATTTTATGAATTCCTTGTTTTTGGTGCAATCCGAAGTTTAGGTGGACATGCAAGGTCAAGTAGAGGGCATGCATTTAGACTTGGAGTTGAGTGAAATCTCTAGCCCATACTTGTGTGATGCATAATTGAGAGATGTGAGATTTTTCACCATACAATTTCATCTTCTTAATGCGAAGCCATGTATGCTTTGTGATAATCTTGTTTAGTGTTCACGATTGAAGTGCATTCATTCTAACTTTAATGTCATGGTTACATTTTGCACAAGGTGTGTTATCTTGATTCTTGAATTGTTTGTTAGCTCGTTAGAGTGGATGACAAGGTGAATAGCTCTATATGTTTGATTTTAGTTACACGTAGATATAGCACCATGCTTGGCTTGTTTCCTATTTGTATGACGATTCGGACATGTGAGTGTAGTAGTTAGTTTAATTAATAGGTATTGTTAGTTTCTTGTTTATTAGTGGTTTTTGTGATTTTGTGGGTACATCGTCTATAAACCCTCACGAGACCTCACTCGTCCGCTAGGGCTACCTAGGGGTTCCAAGGGCTTGTTGCATATGCCAAATGCAACCGTGATCACCTACGGAAGTGGTACTAGTTAGGAGTATATGGTTATGTTGTATTCAGTTTGCTCGGGACTAGCAAAGTTTAAGTGGGGGAATATTTGATAACGTGTATTTTATACACGATTTTGTATTTCTTTTTCCCGATTTTATTTTAGTTTCATGAGCATTTTACTTGTATTTGTTTTGTTTCCATTTGTAGTGCCTCTTGCTTAATTGTTGGAATAAAGCCTTATTTTGGAGCTTAAATGAAGAAATTTGTCAAGACTAGAAGTGGAGATGCATGATCAAGAAGTTGGAGGTTAAAAGAACATAGTTTTGAAGTTCCAAAACTTCACATTCATTTTGCACGGCCGTGCAGTTGGGTGTGAGTTCGTTGTAATTTAATGCAGATTTATGCACGGGCATGTGCACGGCCGTGCACCTGAGTGTGAGATTTGTGCTGTGCATAAAAGAAGTCAAACCCTTCATTTATTACAGCTCCTATCTTCATATCATACATCTAACCTAATCTTCATCTCTTACCCTAACCTTATCTTGTAGCCTCATCTTGTAAATATAATTAGAGCAGAGATAACATTTATTACTCATAATCTAGCATTGATTATGAGTAACTAATTTCATATATTTGGCTCAAGGAGGATCTCTTGTATCAAAACCCATTCAATTGAAGTAAGATTTATTTAACTCTATCTTGAATACTTGTGATGTATTGTTTATGATTTTGCTTGGAGATTTGTAAGTTGCTTCATCTTACTCTTCTTGTATCTTCAATTGCTAATTGTTTGTTCTAATACGTAATCGTTAGTTCATTCATTATAGTAGCACAAGGTTTGGCGTGCCTAAACTTCAAGATTCAAGTACAAATACCAAGGTTGAGCTTCTGATCCTTGGGTTTGTCCTAGCCTCTCTTTGATTGATTCCTTGATTTGGTTATACTAGTAGTGCTTCATTATTGGTAGCTATTTTCAAGAGAGCTAATTTATGTGCTTCACTAAATTAGTGTTTTTAGAAGAGAAATAAGTGATTGTGTGTTTCACCAATTATCTTGGTTAGGTAGAGATGGATATATTTTGCTTGTTGGGTTGAAGTGCTTGAGTTTCCATAATCCTTGGGTCAAATATCTCTTATCTTGCTAATTCACTCATTGTGTTGTTGTGTTTGTAAAATTGGATGATTGCCATTAACTTAGTTTTGTTTCTCTAGCAATTGATTTCTTGTATGCAAGGTGTTTGATAAAACACCTCAACCAAACTCAAAACCCCCTTGGTCCATACATCTAAATTGTAAGAAATAATCTACTTGAAATCAATATTGATAGTCCTTCCCTGTGAACGAACTTACGAAAAACACTACCTTCATAGTGTTACAAAATCGGCCGCTACCGTAGACCCCTATGGTAACACTTTTTCGATTTTTGCTAACACCGGAGAAAAGTGTAGGCTTAGACCCCTATGCCAACACATTTCTGATCTGTGGCTACACCTTATAAGATGTTGCTATAGATCTATGGCTACACCATTATCTTTTTAGTAACACTATTAAAAGTGTTGGTGTAGACCTATGCCAACACCTCTTTAGTCCTATGCCTACACTTGTTTATTAAACATTTTATACTTTTTGCCAACACATAATGATTAACACTTTAGAGCCAATGGCTACTTTTTTGAAGGCTCTATACCAACATTTTAATAAAGAAAAGAAACATATATATGACATTGAAAAATAAAGTTTCTCATTCAAAATATTATCAAACATTCCAATACATAAAGGTTGTTCAAAAGCCATTCCAATACATAAAATCCCATCAAAAATAACTACATATAAGAAAAATTGCTGAAATTACTTAGTATAGCGTAAACTGATCCGACATTGTCATCTCCATGGTACACTACGGTTGATTTCAAGTTTCGAAAATGAAGATGTCTTGACCATGTGGGTTCCTGAGAATACAAGGGAAACATAGCACAGTCAATCCTATGAATCAATATATCATTTTTTAAAAAAGGTACGCTTGTACATAAAGGGCAAAATTAGTGTGTTAAAAGAACACAAATTTAATTACACCATTATAAACACAGTGCTGAAAATTTGATTAATAATAACCAAATGTTTCAAAAAATAAATCAGTTTTGGAAGTTAAAGTTTTGACATATCCATAATTTTACTAGAAAAGAACATAGGCAATGGTCAAAATCACCAATGTTTCTTATCCCCAAGGTCCTCTCAATCGAATGTTATAGTTCATTTATGTCGTTTTACATATGGACTATAATGATTTAAATTTTGGTTGTAAACAATAATGACACTTACAGGCTATAGCTATTGGCTATCAAGCCGGTCACAGAAAATTTAGTAAAGCTGGGCTAGGGTGAAAAGAGAAGCAAGGCCAACAGAGGCAACAGAATAGATGGTGCTTACCCTTTCCCAAGTTATTTGGATCAGCATGGACAACAACCGCCCGTCCAATGATGGAGCCTGGTCCAGTGAGAGGAATCTGCAGCAAATAACCAACATCCGAGACATCAGGGCAAACAAAATGTTATAAAAGATGTAAACAGTTCAGACTATATTGAATACCTGCTTGTCAACAATAGTGAAACTGGCGGTACCTGGATTTCACAAAACAAATGAATGTCATTACGCATACAACATTTCTAACTGTCTGATATCATTTACATGATAAACAAGTATTCAAACAACATGAAGTTTGTCTTCACAAAGAAAATCATAGTGAAGAACCAAGCAAGGTATGGAAAATGTTTAAAATAGATCATAAATAAATCAAAAATATATAAATATAGTAGTTTGAAACGAGCTATGAGCCTATGACATATCATTTGAAGCAGCATACCATCTTCACCAACTGTTACATTCCCGAGATCACCAGCATGGCAATTCTCATCTTCTGGGGCACCATGCTCTTTGCTAGCAGGGTTGTAATGGGGTCTTGCAGATTAATATAATCACTATTAATTATCAAATAACTTAAAACAATTTAGAACAAGGTTATTTAATTATCTTTTACCTACTTTCAATTTTCTTATCTCGTTAGGTAAAGCAGCAAGATATAAGAAATGAGTAAAATTTACCAGTTGACATGCAACCGTTGGTTGTATCACCAAGGGCATGGACATGGAAACCATGAGGTCCAGGTGCAAAACTAGTAGACTGTTTAGCAAAAAAATACTTGTAGAGTGTAGACCAAGTTGTTACTACTACCTCCGTCCCAAAAAGACTGAGCTGGTTTGACTTTCACGGAGATTAAGAAAATGTAGTAGAAAAAGAGTAAAGTTAGTTGAAAAGTGGATAAAGTGGTGGGACCTATTAATATTTAATTGTAGATTTGAGATAGTGGAGAAAAGTAGTGGGTGTAATAGTGTAAAAAAGAGTATAAAATGAAGAAGTAGTGGGTGTAATAGTGAAAAGTAGTGTTCAAAAATAGTAAGTAAAGTAGGTTCATTAGTTTTGGGAAGTCCCAAAAAGGAAAGTGTGTCAATCTTTTTGGGACGGAGGGAGTACTTGATAGCGCCCAACTGTTAAATGTTGGGACCAGGGTAACTTTTTACTTTTAACATAGTTACACGTATAAATTCAACCAATAAAAGAGGACAACATGTCTAAGAGGTGTACTATAATTTGTATTGCATTTTCTGGTTAAGAAATAATGTCAATGTACTATAATGCATTATTATCTCCGACTGATTTTTTTCTACTTTAAACACCTTTTGCAGGAATACTGGATCCAAACAGAGCATTTAAACGTTTAATCCAACAACTAGTCGCTCTTACGGCCCACTAACACGTATTTCACGTAATCACATAACAAGTAGTCATTTAATCCACATCGAACCAATCATGCTACTCACATTTCACCTTTAATCATTTTCAGATATATTTAAGACTCACTAACATTTATTCCCCATAATCCACATAACACATAAGCAGGTAAATTTCATAGAACAACTCAAATAAATCACTTTATCATCAAACTGATCTCAAGAAATATTTTTAAAACCATTTCTACTCTTGGGTTTTAAATAAAATTCAACTCAGAATATTTGAAAGTATTTTTAAAACATTTTTACAGCATTTTCTGGATTTATTGAACCACAAATACATTTTTTAAAACAACACATAGACTCTGCTTTCAAGTACAATTGACTCCGGATATTTTTGAATGCTTTCAAATCATTTTCTAGATTTTTTTAGAATTTTTCTAGAATTTTTAAATCATTTTCTGCATTTTTAAACAATTTCTACTATTTTTAAATCAATGGAATGTATTAATTAAATAAATAAATAATTAAATAAATAACTAATAAATAACAAAAATGATCTTTAACTTTAAATACCTAAATAATAAATTCATAAAACAATTCTGAATTTAACTTCAATTTTCAAAACCATTTTTAGATTTTAAAAGAATTTTAAATCTTTTAAAATCAATACCAAAACCAAATTAAAAGTAAATAATATTTTTATTAAAAATAAAATTAAGGGAATTTGACAAAAATACCAACTTTTTAAATGATTTTTGCAAAAATACCATCTTTCTAATTAAATTGCAATTATACCATCTTTTCAAAAAGAAAAAAGATTTATTGCAAAAATACCATCTTTCCAATTCCCCTCCACCCCTCCACCCTCCTTCCTCTCTCCTCCCTCCCTCCTGCTTTCATTTCAGCGCCTGTTACTCTTTTTTTTTTTTTTTAAAGGCGGGATGCTATTTGGGTTTCATGGCCCCCGCCAGGGGCAATATGCAACTGAATGCAACTACATTCAACTGAATGCAACCACATTCAACTTTTTAAGATTTTGGTGGATTTGGGTTGCAAGGCCCCGCCAGGGGCAATATTCAACCAAATGCAACCACATTCAACTTTTTTAAAGGTGGGTGATTTTGGTGGATTTGGGTTGCAAGGCCCCGCCAGGGGCAATATTCAACCAAATGCAACCACATTCAACTTTTTTAAAGGTGGGTGATTTTGGTGGATTTGGGTTGCAAGGCCCCGCCAGGGGCAATATTCAACCAAATGCAACCACATTCAACTTTTTTAAAGGTGGGTGATTTTGGTGGATTTGGGTTGCAAGGCCCCGCCATGGGCAATATTCAACCAAATGCAACCACATTCAACTTTTTTTAAAGGTGGGTGATTTTGGTGGATTTGGGTTGCAAGGCCCCGCTAGGGGCAATATTCAACCAAATGCAACCACATTCAACTTTTTTTAAAGGTGGGTGATTTTGGTGGATTTGGGTTGCAAGGCCCCGCCAGGGGCAATATTCAACCAAATGCAACCACATTAAAATTTAGTTGAATATGCCCATGCGGGGCCTTGGAACCCAAAAGCAGTCCACCTTAATTTTGGTGGTTTTGGGTTGCAAGGCCCATCAGGAGCATATTCAACTGAATTCAGTTACTGATTTCAAGTTCCATTTGTCAGTTGTCATTTTCAACCTCTTTTTTGAACTCTAATATATATATATATATATATATATATATATATATATATATATATATATATATATATATATATATATATTAGAGTTCAAAAAAGAGGTTGAAAATGACAACTGACAAATGGAACTTGAAATCAGAAATTTAGTTGCATTTAGTTGAATGTGGTTGCATTAAGTTGAATATGCCCCTGCGGGGCCATGCAACCCAAAATCATCCCACATTAAAAAAAATGGTTTTGAAGTCTGTTGCAGTTGATGTGGTTGAATGTGGTTGAATGTGGTTGCATTCAGTTGCTGATTTCAAGTTCCATTTTTCAGTTGTCATTTTCGACCTCTTTTTTGAACTCTAATATATATTGCATTTAGTTGAATGTGGTTGCATTAAGTTGAATATTTCCCCTGCGGGGCCATCCAACCCAAAATAGCACCCATCTTTAAAAAAAAAAAAAAGGACACAAGTCGGCTGACTTACCTGGACAGGAGGAGAGAGAAAGTGAGGGAGGAGGGGGGACCTAGTATTTTTGCAATTTTGAAACTTAGGTTGGTAATATTGCAAATAGCTATTCTTAAAGATAGTAAATTTGCAAAAATTTACTTTTTCCTATTTATTTATGAAAAAAGCCCTAAAATTAACTTTTTTTAGTTACTATAGAAAATAACAGCCATGGTAACTTGCAAGGTTAAAATCACTTATTTTTACCCAGCCACTAGTAAAACAGATCAAACCCAAATTGATAAACCAAAATAAAAGGAAAATAAAATTAAAAACTCAAGAACATATGAATGTTATTGAGCACAGCAGTTTCCGGCGCAAATCTGCAGTTTCCGGCCGGCGACAACTTCCGGCGGACTCCAAAAACACTCAGACACTACATTTCTATACGGGTTTTTGTCTAAAATCCATAACACAACCTCCCCAAGCCCTCTGATACCACTATATCCCACATATATTAACCAGAAACTGTCCTCCGTCGAACTCAAAGGAAAACCGGCCAAAAACTCGAACTAACGATTTAATAAACCAAATCATGCGTGAAAGGTGTCAAAACAAAGCTATGAACTCCTAGAATTCGTTCATAAACCTAGAAATTTCAGATGTTCAACAGATAACTCAAACAAACTAATCAAACTTTCAAGAAAATATATAAGTTCGTTCTAACCTATTTCGAACACCAACACTCACTTTAATTACATGAATCAACTCTAAACAACTTAGGGAAGCTCAAGGAAACATCAGATTTCACAAACATTCCACAAATCGAAATCCCCCAAATTAAGTAAGTCAGAACCCTAAAATTCGAATTATGAACAAAAATTAATAAAAATTCAAGGAATTTACCTGGGCACGATTTGATTACAGATTATGAAAGTAGAGTTCTCAACCATCAATTTGACTACAAGAACACCAAAATCCGTCACCAAAATCACCTCCAACCGTGTGATCAATCTTCAAGAACACTATTAAGCAAAATACTTTTGAAATAAAAATTTTGAAAGATAATTTCTGCTGAATTTTTGATTGGGACAGGTGGCTGCAATCTGATTGGGTACCAAAAGTAAGATGTGGATTGGGTCAAGATAATATCACGTGCACAACTGTTTAATTAGTCCCGAAAGTACAATTTTACGGGTCTGATACGAATGAAATATTTCTGTGAAAAATATCGAATTAAATATTGAAAATTTATAGGACTTAAAAAAACGAATAGAAATACAACTTGCGAATGTTTTGAGATTTATATGATGAATATTAATACGGATCGATTTAAAATCGAAGCCCCGAGGTTTTTGAAAACCGCTTTTAATGGATAAAGTCAAATAATTGACACGCATCACGAAAAGACATTTAAACTTATCCTTTAACACATAGCACATGATAAAAACACATACGGGAATCTTTTCGATCAATTTAACGCTCCTCCTCAAATACCGGTCAACAAGTAACAACTTGACTCGTTAAACTAGAATAAAATAGTTAAAATTATTTTTATTCCCATTTACCAAAAATAGTATTTTTAATAAATTTAATAATCACGGTTCTTACACTTACTATTATCCTTCATTTTTTTTATCTTTTTTATTTCTTTGAAGAGCTTTTTAATTATGGTTCTTTAATTATGGAACCAAAACATGAACAAAATAATTAAAAAATATCATTGCATCTATCTTCCCCAAAAAATGACTACACCCACCCTAACTCCACCTCCATTCAATCCCTCCGAACCCTCTTCACCAATCTCTTATCCAATCAAAACCCTTGAAGAGCTTGAATCGAGGTCTTATTTTGACTCATTTCATTACCCTTTTAATAAATCTTCGGTTTGCTTACAAGGTGTTCGAGAAAATGCGGCAGAGAAGTTTTTACCTTTGAGGCCAAGATTGTTGGTTTGTCATGATATGGCTGGTGGGTATAGCGATGATAAGTGGGTTCAAGGTGGGGATAATTCGAATGCGTATGCAATTTGACATTGGTATAATGGTATTTGATGGATGTGTTTGTTTATTTTTCGCATAGTTTGGTTAAAAAATAAAAAAAGAGTTTTTTAATTATGGAACCAAAACATGAACAAAATAACTAAAAAATATCTTTATTTATAATTTTCAATATACACGGCATCATCTATGATCATTGTTTTGAAAATTTCGGATTTAGTCGACGAAAGCATCGTCTGGTTACTAATATTTTTTTTCCTTCTTTACTTCTTTGGTGCTTATTTGTAAGAAATAAAAAAGAGTTTTTTAATTATGGAGCCAAAACATGAACAAAATAACTAAAAAATATTTTTATTTATAATTTTCAATATACACGGCATCATCTATGATCATTGTTTTGAAAATTTCGGATTTAGTCGACGAAAACACCGTCTGGTTACTAATAAAAATTAATCGATATAATAATAGAAGATAACTTAATATTTTTAATTATTTAAATTAACACACATATATATATATATATATATATATATATATATATATATATATATATATAGAGAGAGAGAGAAGTGCTCAAACGAGAACTTTCTTAAAATGGGATTTTAGTTCACACTAAAATATATATATATATATATTTCATTTATTCTAAGGGTCCCGCCAGGGGCACCTTCATTTCTACCCTCTATCCATTAATAAAAAAAATTAAAAAAATCTGCTGTAACATCATCATTTTTTTTAAAAAAAATATTTTTTATTTTTTAATTTCTATATTTTTGTTTTTAAGAGCATAATTATTAAAAAAATAAAAAAGAAAAAAAAACACCAAGCACCAATTTTATTTTACTTTTTTGAAATTTGCTTTGGAAAAAGGTTTGCATAAATAATTTCATTTAACAAAAAATTATTAAAAGCAACAACATATCATTACACAGCATTTGGAGCAACCCAATTTAGATTGGATCGACCCAAATCAAAACCTCTACTATTTTTTTTCATTACACAGAAATTGGAGAGACCCAATTTAGATTGGATCGAACTAAATCAAAAACCTCTACTATTAACCTTCATTTTTTATCTTATTTATTTCTTTGATGCTTATTTTAAAAAATAAAAAATAGTTTTAATTATGGAGCCAAAACATGAACAAAATAACTAAAAAATATCTTCCTCTACTATTATCCTTCTTCTTTATTTCTTTGAAGCTTTTTTTTTTTAAAAAAAGAGTTTTTTAATTATGGAGCCAAAACATGAACAAAATAACTAAAAAACATCTTCCTCTACTATTATCCTTCATTTTTTTTTATCTTCTTTATTTATTTGATGCTTATTTTTAAGAAATAAAAAAGAGTTTTTTAATTATGGAGCCAAAACATGACAAAATAACTAAAAAATATCTCTATTTATAATTTTCAATATACACGGCATCATCTATGATCATTGTTTTGAAAATTTCGGATTTAGTCGACGAAAGCACCGTTTGGTTACTAATAAAATATTAATTGATATAATAATGGAAGATAACTTAATATTATTAATTATTTAAATTTAATACATATTTATATATATATGGAGGTGCTCAAATGAGAACTTTCTTAAAATGAGAATTTAGTTCACACTAATATATATATAGGGTCTTGTTCTAATAGAAACAAACTTAGAATAGAAACTAGAAATTAAACCTAAATTAAATATTTCAAGCTAATCTAATGACAAAATTAGGGGTACCCCAATACAAAACACTTATAAAATTCTTGGCTCTATTCAACAAAAATGTAAAAAAAATTAAAAAAATTAAAAAAAAAAAGTTACTGTTCATATGATGACGTGGCACGTGAACAGTAACTTTTTTTAAATTTTTTTATTTTTTTTATATTTTTGTTGAATAGAGCCAAGAATTTTATAAGTTTTTTGTGAAGGTGCCCCTAGCGGGGCCATTAAAATAAATGAAATATAATTTATTTAGTGTAGATTTCTAGTTTCTATTCTATGGTTGGTTTCTATTTGAACGCTAGCATATATATATATATATATATATATATATATATATATATATATATATATATATATATATATTTTATTTTTATTTTCATTTATTTCAAGGGCTCCGCCAGGAGCACCTTCACTTCTGCCCTCTATCCATTAATAAAAAAAACTACTACCACATCATCATTGTTTTAAGAAAATGCCCAAAATACCTAGATTTGGAAACCTTTGGCCCAAAATACTGATATGCGGAGACACTGGCCCGAAATACCGACGGGTCACGCATTCACAGAATGCGTGACCTGAGACATGCAAATCGGTTATGCGTAACAAGCATGCTGACGTCATCATGCCAGAAACCAATCTGAGCTCCGTTCTATCTCCGGCGACCAAAAATCGCCCCAGAATCGCCCTACTCCGTTCTATCTCGTCCGGCCACCTCCATTAAAAATGAGCACATCAACACGATTCCCACAACTCCCTCATCATTTTACCATACTCGATTGTTGATGTTTGGTCCCGTAGAGGCGTAATAGAGGAAATCGGAAAAATAAATCGGAAAATCGAGGACGAATTGGGTGTTTTATTTCTGGCGAAACAAAGTGAAAACTAATGGTACATCCATGTAGAGGGTGAAGAGCCGATCATTTTGGTATATCGTACGATAGTGGTAGTTTCCTGTACAGTACAAACAAGCCGTTCAAAGTTTCTTACCGGAATCGCCATGGTCGCAGGCGGGGGAAGGAGATGAACAGTAACTACGGTCACGCATGTTGAACATGCGCAACTGCTATCACGCATGTTCAACATGCGTGACCGTAGTTACTGTTCACGACCCTGAATTCGGTTTTCTGAAAGATACGCATTTCCCAACGGAGTGTCCGGACACTCCACTCCCAAATGCGTATCTGGTGGGTATTTAGGGCCGTGTGTTCCGGAAATTGGCATTTTGGACCATTTGTTTTGGGAGGTGGGTATTTAGGGCCATCACCCCATTTTTTTTCCATTTTTTTAATTTTCTTTATTTCTTTAATATCTTTGATGTCCTTTTTTTGTCATTACACAGCATTTGAAGTGACCCAATTTAGATTGGATCGACCCAAATCAAAACCTCTACTATTTTTTGTCATTACACAGCATTTGGAGCGATCCAAATCTAAACTTCTACTATTAACCTTCATTTTTTTAAATTCTTTATTTCTTTGATGCTTATTTTTAAAAATAAAAAGAGTTTTTTAATTATGGAGCCAAAACATGAACAAAATAACTAAAAAATATCTTCATCTACTATTATCATTCATTTTTTTATCTTCTTTATTTCTTTGATGCTTATTTTTAAAAAATAAATTAGAGTTTTTTAATTATTGATCCAAAACATGAATAAAATAACTAAAAAATATATTTATTTATAATTATCAATATACACAGCATCATCTATGATCATTATTTTGAAAATTTCGGATTTAATCAACGAAAGCAATGTCTGGTTATTAACAAAAAAATTAATCGATATAATAATGGAATATAACTTAAAATTATTAATTTTTTAAATTCAACACATATTTATATATATAGGGAGGTGCTCAAATGAGAATTTTCTTAAAATGAGAATTTAGTTCACACAAATATATATATATATATATATATATATATATATATATATATATATATATATCATTTATTCTAAGGGCCCCACCAGGGACATTTTCACTTCTACCCTCTATCCATTAATAAAAAAATTAAAAAAAATACAGCCACATCATAATTTTTTAAAAAAAATATAAAAGAGTTTTTTAATTATGGAGCCAAAACATAAACAAAACAAATAAAAAATATATTTATTTATAATTTTCAATATACACGGCATCATCTATGATCATTGTTTTGAAAATTTCGAATTTACTCGACGAAAGCACCGTCTGATTGCTAATAAAAAATAAATCGATATAATAATGGAAGATAACTTAATATTATTAATTATTTAAATTTAACACATATTTATATATATAGGGAGGTGCTCAAATGAGAACTTTCTTGAGAATTTAGTTCACATTAAAAAATATATATATATATATAAAACCAAACCAAACCAAACATACCCAGTATATCCCACTCAGAGCAGGGTCTGGGGAGGGTAGGATGTACGCAGACCATGCCCCCGCTTTTTAGGGCGGGGAGGCTGTTTCCGTGAAGACCCTCGGCTATGTGCACGACAAATACGGTGGGTGATAAATACACAGTAATCCGAATGGCACGAAAACTATCACAGCAATACCTGGGCCCATATGGTATGCAAACTGATCGTTGTGAAATGAAGAAAAATATGGTGAAATTAGATTTTAAAAAAATATCATCGATTGACGGGAAAAATCAAATAAAAAACGGAGGTGATTAGGTGAGATTGTGTGTGTGAGGGTGTATTTGATTAGTGTGTGGGTGCCCCTGGCGGGGCCATTGATTATAATACATCCAATGGTTAGGATTAGTACCTTAGTTTTCTTCAAAAAATGAGTTCTCTTTTGAGCCACACCCTATATATATATATATTTATATATATATATATATATATATATAAGGACCCCGCCAGGGGCACCTATTATCCTTCATTGAAGTTTTTAATTATGGAGCCAAAACATGAACAAAATAACTATAAAATGTTTTTATTTATAATTTTCAATATACACGGCATCATCTACGATCATTGTTTTGAAATTTCGGATTTAGTCGACGAAAGCACCGTCTGGTTACTAATAAAAAATTAATCGATATAATAATGGAAGATAACTTAATATTATTAATTATTTAAATTTAACACATATTTATATATATAGAGAAGTGCTCAAATTAGAACTTTCTTAAAATGAGAATTTAGTTGAGAAAATTACCAAAATACTCATATTTGAGCATGTCTGGCCCAAAATACTGACCCAACACGTTAAATCGTGTACCGTGATATAAGGGGTAATACGGTACTTTGTCTTCCGTAACATAGCATGATACGGAACACCGTGTTCCGTATTATGCATGATACGGAACACCGTGTTCCGTGTTAGGTGGGTGCGCAACACTAATACGGAACACCGTGTTCCATGTTAGGTGGGTGCGCAACACTAATACGGAACACCGTGTTCCGTAACATGCATAATACGGAACACGGTGTTCCGTATCATGCATAATACAGAACACGGTGTTCCGTATCATGCTAATACGGAGGCCGAAACTCCGTATCCCGTCGGTATTTCGGACCATTTTTTTCAGAATCAATATTTTGGGCCACTAGATCCCAAAAATGATTATTTTTGGGGCCATCACCCAATTTAGTTCACACTAATATACATATATTTCATTTATTCCAAGGGCCCGTCAGGGGCACCTTCACTTCTACCCTCTATCCATTAATAAAAAAAACTAAAAAAAAACTATCGCCACATATAGATTTTTTTAAAAAATCTATATTTTTATTTTATTTTATTTTTTATTTTTGTTTTTGAGAGCATAATTATTAAAAACAATAAAAAAGAAAAAAAACACCAAACACCAGTTTTATCTTACTTTTTTGAAATTTGCCTTGAAAACATAAATAATTTCATTTAACAAAAAGTTATTAAAAGCAACAACATAAAACTCAAATTATGCGTATCCACCACGCAAGTTGTTTGAGAACTCAGCATATTACTGGTGACCCATATTTGCATAAAGCGGGTCCAAAATCTATATATATATATATATATATATACACTACACACCCAAATCTTGACACACAATTGGTCTAATCATTAAAATTATAATTATGGGATTTAGATGTCATCAAATCAATTAATTGATTCTTTAATCATTTATCTACGTTAAGATTAGAAACAAATTACCCTATTTGTCTTAACCAAACAATGGTAGAGGAACATTGTCAAAAATTACAAAGCTTGAATGCCTCAAAAACCTCTTGGAAAATTAAAGTTAGAGTGACAAGAATGTGCCCACTAATTAATGCTGAAAGAGTTTTCCGAGGACAAAATTTTTTGTTGGTAGATATAGATGAATGTACCTGATGCATTATATATTCATTTTTTTATGTAAACTTTTTACTGATTATAACTTTTAATTATTTGACATATATGTTGTCTTCCAGGGTTATCATATTCAAGCATTTGTATATGTGGACATCTCGAAAAATCCAAAGAAAAAATTAGAGGAGGGAGAAATTTATATTATCACTAACTTCACTGCGAGGAGCACATTTGGAAAACTGTGACCGATATCTTCAAAAATGGCTATTTCTTTTACAAATGCAATAGAAGTGGTTCATGTACAATAAAATGATCCACTTTTGGTGATAAACAAGTCCGAATGTATAGAGTTGAAAGATTTAAAATCAATAGAGACGTGTCCTGATGAGCCTACTTATAAAGATGAAGAACCAGAATTTACATGTGGTATACTTGAATATATATTTTAAGTAATACTTTAATTTTATTGAAATTCGTCCAAAATATTGTAATTGTAATTAATATTTGTAAAATATAAAATTAGTCATTGAAATATTAATTATTATTTTAATCTTGCTACACAATTTTTAAATTTTTTTAAATAGTTTAACTAATTTCAACATATTTATCTATTCCGAAAATAGATGTGCTAATGATGTGATTATATGGGAAGATCTTGCATCATCAGTTAAAAGGATGATTGGTGCCGGTGATTTGGAACAAAATATTTTAACTTTAGCCAGTACGAAAGTCGTAACCTGGAAAGGTATGCAATAATAATGTCATTTAATTTATTATTAATTATATTATAACAGATTAACATGAATTTCTAACATTTGTCAGGTGTTGCGCAAATTAAATTATTGTCATCCACTAAAGTATATTTGAATATTGATGACGATACCACTCAAATAATGAGATAGAGGTATTTTTATACACCATATATGTTTTTCCATTTACATGTTACAATGGAAAAAACAAACTACTCATATTTGTTAACATTAATATAGACTTGAAGAAGTTGGATACGTTGCATCTCAATCTACAATTATCGAGGAACAAGCTGACAACACTCAAATTGAACTTTACACTTTGAATGGTCTTCGTAATTAAATGATGCTGAATTGATCGATGTTGTGTTATAAAAATTTGAATTTCAGTATACCTTCATTTTAATATCTAAGTTTTTAATATAAAACATAATCTATATATGCATCTAAATATTTATGCGCAGAAAGAAGTTATTTGTCGTGTCAAGATTAACAAAGTCAATGAGAAGTACAAATGGTATTACAATTACCGCCCTCATTGCGAAAGGGAAGTTAATAAAATTGATGGCAAATTTAAATGCCTACTTTGTTCAAGAAGTTTCCATGTTCCTGATAAGAGGTATTTATAGTAATTCTAACTCACTAATTACGTCGTATATATGTTTATTTTTTAGAAAAAATATATATTCGCTTAATTATATATTTAATATTATAATCCCTTATAATTAAACTTCAGATTTAAGGTGCAAATGTTGGTAGAGGATGAAACTGCAACATCAAACATGATCTTACTTGATCTACCTGCAAAAAGAATTCTTAATATCACTGCAACGAATTTAAGTCGAACCTTGAAAAAGGTATAATTTACAAATGAATTCTTTTGTTGTAATACAGACTCTATTAATGTCATCAAATAACTTTTTAAACTTAACTATATTTGTCTTCATATTTTGTAGAAAAAAACAGCTGATACATTTCCAGAAGAGCTCAAAGATATTGTTAGGAAAGAATTTACCTTCACCATAATTCTCGATAAACAAAATATTTTGATTAATTTTGATATTTTTTTATGCATCTGATCCTTATCAACAAGTATCTAACCTTGATTCATAATCTCAATCTTATGTCACAATCAATCTAACAAAATTTTTATCTTTGTCAAAATAGAAATTGTATGCTACTCTTTATATAAATTTTTTATAACACTATTTCATTAAATAATTATATAATTGTATAATTGAATGGAACATGTTTGTAGGTGATCAATCAAACTCCTAAAATTATTTAAAAGGACATTTTAAATTAAATGAATGCCGTGTACGAAGTATGGGCAAAATGCTAGTTACTATTAATTACTATATTAAATTAAATTATTTTATTATTTATTAGATAAAATGACCGAAAACCAAACTTTTTTTTTTGAAAAAAACCAAAACTTTCAATATTTCGGTTTTAATATAATTGTTTAGACTATTGGACTAATAAGTAAAACATAATTAGCGTGTATCTCAATACTTTTTTTTTTTTTGAGTAATAGTAATTCAATCAATAATAAAAGCCATACGGCATCTACAAGAATGATCGCGTCGAACAAACATAATACAGAAACAATCGCTGAACCCGGAGGAACATTCCTGCGATTTGTTGAAAGAGTATTTACAAGTACCACCTTCATCACTCCCGAATGGATTCAATCCCGTTTGAGCTATCGACCATAATTGCAAACTCCTAACAACTTCTATCACTAAATCAAAAACTATAGTCACACACCTGGTGAGAAAAACCAAAACTCTCATTAAAGAGAGGATACAATAAACTGCCATTACAAACTAAAGATGGGAAACCAAATTGAAATTACAACCGAAACAAAACTAGCAAACAATCCTTAACAATCAAGTCTTGAATCTGGGGGATCAAAACCACAAAAAAACCAACTAAATCGGACCCCTCACGAGTACGGCAACTATAAGGAGAACGAAAATCGGAGTTCGGCGACTTTGAGATCTAGATATTGACTGAGAATTATTAAGCATTACTTCATTGCTTTTCTTCTTAACATGTGCATAGGTTGTTGTGTAGATGCATGCTAACATGTGGGCCTAGGAAATGCTTGTTAATGGCTCAAAACAGCAATTATGTTATTACCATACCTAGATTAAGGTCAACTTCACATTAGTGATTAATATCTATATAGGTTTTTGCTCAAATATAAACCAATTCTTAAATACAAACAATATAAACCAATTCTTAAATACAAACTACAAACTAACATAAAATATTTTATATTTCATTTATTCTAATGGCCCCGCCAGGGGCACCTTTACAAAAAATGTCTAAAATTCTTGGCTACATTCAACAAAAAAAAAATTTACTGTTCACTGCTGACGTCACTGCCACGTCAACAGTGAACAGTAACTTTTTTGTTTTTTTTTTGCTGAATGGAGCCAAGAATTTTAGACATCTTTTGTATTGGGGTACCCCTAGTTTGATCATTAGATTAGCATGAAATGTTGGATTAGTGTTTAGTTTGTAGTTTGTAGTGGAGTAGGACTATATATATTACATTGGTTAATTTGAGAAATGGTCAAGTGGGAAAAAGGGAAATAACAGCTGACATCTCTTCTTATCTATTTAAAAACTGTCTATGTCCTATGTATTAATTGACCCATATATGTAATTGTTCCTAGTCATTGCTCAAATCAACCAAACCCAGCATTCAAGAACCCCTCATGTTTTTTTTATCACATTATTAAGCAAATCTGAAGCTCCCACTGACATTGCCCCATCCACATGTGCTGCATCTAATTGAAGCAACCACCCTATATATGTTATCTCATGGAGGGGGCATGAGGTGGAAATACAATAAATGCGACTTAACATTCATCATTGTGTTAATATGAATACTAGGTTAATCATTTTATTGGCAACATGATTTTCCTTCAGTTCATATGCACTTCAAGTACAATTTGTTGCATGCAGAGAACCTAATCTGGATATGGTTTAGTTCAGTTTTTTTTCAAGTACACATTACAAAAAACTGGTTCTCCCTATATTTGATTTCGTGACCTGATACAGTTTTTTGTTAAAATTGTTGGTTACATCAATTATGTAATTATTCCATGCATAATAAAATTCAAAAGTCATATGTGCTTTCTGTTTTTAGGTGCGTCCAATCTTTGGAAGTTGTCAAAAGAGAGTTTGCAGCTGTCAGACCACATCTGGATGCTATACTTCAGGTGAAGCAAATTCGATATATACTCTTTAAACTTTTATGGATATGTATCAATTTAATTTGTTGCATTCTTTTTTAATTTTGTTGTAATTCGTAATGCTATAGCTTAGATTTGCTTTTAAGTATGTTCAGATGTGGGAGTCTATGACTATGATACTGCTATCTTACTGTGTCGTTTGTGGATGTTGTGGACTTTGTTGGCCTTTTAAGTTTATATATGTGTATGTTAGAAGTTTTTTCCCTAGAGGTGGAGTGAAATCTTTCATTTTATTTTGGTGATTCTAGTTGTGTAACAGATGCTAGGTGCACTTGAACAACAAAGAGGGTGGTTAGCTCTCTGGGAAGGTTTAGCATTTAATTAAGTATAGGGTAAAATATAACATTAGGACTTGAAAATCAAAGAGATAATTAGCTCCCAATAAAGGCTCGATATTTAGTTCATTAGGAGCTAAAATATAACATTTAAACAAATTTTGATTCTCGTGAATGATCTTTTATTTAATACATATATAATAACTAGTAGATGATTAAATTTTAAAGAGAGAATAATAAATTATAGATGTATTTTTTAAGATCTTGAATTAGTTTTGTATTCGTTTAATCATTCGGTTCACATGAGTATGTACACTTATTTAATTGACTAAACATAAAGATGAATTTACTTGATTTAATGCACAATTTATATACGCATTTATGTTTACATTTGTTTAAGAATAAAATGAAAATTTATAAGTATATCAATGTAGTTACATTAAATGAAGAATTTAATATTTAGTACAAACTAGTAATTTGTGGATTTTAAAATTTTTAAAGGATATAAAAGAAAATCATGTAGCAAGTAACACGACTATAAGGGTAAAATGCATACATAAAACTATCTAAATTGATATGCATATTACTTAATTAGAAATGTATCTATTAATACCTTAACTTACGAGCGAGGCTGAATTAATTTGATTAGCCCAAGGCCTCTTTGTCTTATCGGCATCGCCCTATTTATTGCAAGGGAGGGAAGGTTCAAGTCTTGTATAAAGGTGTGTTAGTGCATTCAATGGAAAGAAAGAACAAAAAGCTGAATTTATTATGTAATGTTAATATCATATGCAATTAAAAAATGAGAAGAGATGGTACACAAATAAATTAAAGGTAACTCATATATAACAATTGTTGTTATAGTTATTAAACAAATCTTTTTCAGACAATGTCTTGCAAGGCACATCACCTGCGTTTAATCTTCATAAAAATATATTTCAAGATATTTTGATTTTCCAATCTACATGTTTATAGCAAATAATTTTTCAATCCTGTCTGTATGTTATCTACATATTTATAGCAAATCATTTTTCTGTTTGTATGTTTGCGCAATAAGTGTATATCATAAATGTGTATATATAGTGGAACTTTGCTTTAATCTTATAACTACAGAATATAAGTCAGTATGACAATTAAATATCCTCATGATAAGGTTAATCTAATATAGACTAAAATATTTTGGCTATGAAGTCGAAACTTGTAGCTCCTCCCGTGAACAACTCACAAGAAAGCACTTTTTCTAGTGAACAACTCATTAAAAAACACTTTATTAATTGAATTGGTGTATGGTTTCAAGAAATTTTCTATCTACTCCTTACTCCTAGATGTACTTTTTACCCTCTTGAGCATAATATCACTGCTAGCACGTAGTAGCCTTTTATTGCACATAATATTGTGTGTACTATCTGACCTAAAGGGAAGTATGTAATTGAAAAAATGTATCAGATATCTCATCTATTTGTGTGACCCATCTTTAAACAATTTAATTTGCCTAAATGTGTTTAAAATAAGATATTGTATTTCATAATAATCATTGATAAGTATGTGATTCGTGAATCATTCATGATTATGTTTTTATCTAGAATGTTGGTTGGAATAAAATATTTGATTACAACTTTTCTTGTAGTTTTGTCAAGTTTGTGTTTTAATTAATGGGCAAGTTCTCTAAATAATGTAACATAGTTTAATAAATCTTTGTTTACTTGAAGAGATGTTGCACATGTACATAATATTTCAGAAACCATATCTTTCTAATAATATTTTACTAATCCAACAAATCGAGCGCGGAACTTCGTTTTAAATGGGAATATGCTCCAAGTTAGCCTTTCTAAGCAAGCATCGATAATCTTGGTGATGAAGAAGGGAGGCATAACTTGTATTTGAGCTTTGTAGTCCCATTTATAATTTGATTTGCTTATTATTGATTTTGTGGTGCAAGTTGTGTACTCCTAAATTAGTATTTCTGTTGTTGTTCAGATGTTTTTGGGCAAACAATAGTTTGCCTCCGTACTTCCATCGTATTCTACCTTCTTTATATGAAAATTATCGTTCGCTTATCTTAAATTAATATTATAATGAGTATTGATATCATTAACTATTTCAACCATGTTCGTCATTCTAACACTTGGCCGGTGCCGTAAGTAAACCATCATTCCTCCATTTTTGAAATTTCTTCAACGAAATTATTATATTTTTGTTGTTTTGTGTATTTTCACAAATTATGCATAAGTATTTGTCAGAATATGAGCAATGCGGAAGTAATAAACAGAACTAGTAGAGAGGAGAGAAAAACAAGGTAGTAATATTAGAACTACATTGATCTTGTTGTTTATAATTAAGAGAATACATGACTACTTGTAAGAAGTAGGATGATGCAAAGTCTATAATAAAACATCACTGCATATGTCATTGTGTTGAATTGTAGTTGTTGTCATTGTTGAATGTTGAATATCTTGACACGCCCCCATACTCAAAATCCCATATTGGGATGAAATACCTATATTGGGATTGAAGAGTGGAACACTAGGAGCTCTTGAGCGTAACCTAGGTATTAAACTTGACCCATTTCTAGGAATTGAAGACCCATCTTAGGATTGACCCATCTTGAGATTTAATCATCTTGGAGTTAAAGATCCATCTTGAGATTGCCCATCTTGGGATTCACCTATCTTGGGAATATGTAATTGAGAATGTTGGAATACCGGGACTCGAATTTTCGACCACACGATATATTTTAGGCAATGTGAAAATGCTAGAAAGTGCTGCTTTTCAGCACAACGGTGAATGACCACCAATCAGTCCTTGAACTGTTTATTTTGAAGAAACTGAGATTCGACTTTGTGATCACTCAGTATTACAAGCCTATGTCTGAACACAGGAGGAATCTGCATCTGTCATCCCTTGAATTATAAGCAACTGGAACCGTATTTGGTAGACTGCATCCCTTAAGATCGTCCATGAACTGGTCCTTCTGCTTCTTTTAAAAGAATGAAATGCAAGATATAGTAGTGAACTGTGTGTATGTATTTGTATACATACTACTACTTCCGCTGCTTTGTCATTTGTGGTAGTGAACTGTGTGTACATCTGTATATATATACACTAATTCTGCTGCTTTATCATTTGTGGCAGTAAACTGTGCTGTATATACACTACTTTTGCTTCGTCGGAATAACGCCCCCTGAACTATTTAATTTATAGCATCGTAAAAAATTGGAGAGATACCGTAATATCAACAACCACTTGAATACTACACAATTAAATCTATAACCGGGGCAAACTCCTAAACTAAAATGATATACTTGTACAAACGATCCTAACAGAATTTTCCCTTGAAAAAATAACTATTAAATATTTTAACGGATCTAAATACATGTAATCATTTTATTTAGGAAAAAATAATAAATCAGGTCAAATAAACTAACCCACCAATTTAAAGAGGATGTCCTCCTTTGTTTCTGGCCCAACAATAAAAAAGGCCCAATAACAAAACAAATAACAGCCTGCTAGCAGCCTACTAGCCCAATAACAGAGAAGCACCAGCTGTATAATCAAGATGTTGAACAATCTGCGCAAAAACAATAAAATAAATAAAATCGTGTTCGTGTGTGAATAACAGAGGGCAGAAAAATAGAAGGATATAAGAGAATAATCCTTGAGTCAAGTGCAGAACTGTCTCCTTAAAGCTTATTTCGTCCTCACCGTAATTGTAAGAACGAAGGCTTCCCAGGATAAAACAAGGCGCAGTGAAGCAGCGAAGCAACACTCTCGGCGAGCCAGAACAGAGCAAGTAATTATCACCAGGAGGAAGAGGAAGGGAAAACAAAAGAGGTTGTGTTTTTTCGATATCAAACCGTACACTCTATAGCAATGAATATATAGGCATAGACTAACCCTAACCCATGTGTACTACTGAATAATTAATTACACGCGTTAATTGATTTACACAATTAATTAGACGCGTCAATTAATCAAGGCAATGATCAATTAATTCAAATAAAATCAGAATTATTAATTCATAATCAAATCAGAATTAATTTCACAAAACACAAAATCAATTTGCTGCATTCGTGTCCGCATGTCGCACACGCGGAAAAGCCCGAGGCTTGCGAAGTCACGAAATCCCCCTCGAAATCCCATGATTTGCACCCTCCCCTGCGCGCACGCAGGAGATGGAGCAATACATTAGTTACTCATTTTAAACACTAGGAGAGTGCTTTGCTATATAAAGCCTTAGAGGGCTCTTTATGATTTCAATGTGGGATATAAAATATCAACTTCAAATTTCCACTTCAAGGGACCAACTTTGGATAACCATATCTCATTCATCCCTTGATCGTTTTGAGTAATTTAAAGTGCGTTGGAAAGTTCTCACGGAGTAGAACACGTTCCAAGCATAACTTGTTGCGATCATGCACACAAGGCCTTCTCAAATCTTAGCTCAAAATGACTTGTCAATGTGGGGCTACAACCCACATTTTCCAACAAAGATTCAATATATATTATATACAAATAATCGTGTATGTATAATCACAGCTGCAACAATTGACTCCCTTTTTTCATGTCTCCCTTAAACAAATAATAAAGAATAGCTTACAGCTTGATACAGTGTGTTCGCATCAATTAGTAAAACACAGGTTCGACGAAACATAGCAGAAACTGAAAATTTCTCAGATTCAAGAAGGAATACCACGTATAGATTGATTCGGAATAGGGAGGCGTCTAGTTCTAATTAGCACCATAATAGGGAAAAGAAATTTGTAACATAATATATAACGTCAGAATACTCGTACTCGATAGCCTATCCGCTTCCTATCTAAATAGTTAAGATCAACTCCAGTAATCTCAACCCAAACTCGATGTGAGTTCGATAGTGAGGTTCTATCTTAGACTCTTACTATTTTGTTTCAATGACCTATAACCTTAGCTCAGATACCAACTGTGACAGCCCAAAAATCCGGGGTCTAGATTTCGGTGCCACTAAAAGAAATATGAATAATAATACCTGTATAAATACAGCAATATAACTACGACCCCTCAATCCAAGATCGGATACAGGTTATGGTCCTTGAAACAAGAAATAAAAATATCAGAGTTATTACAATCACAATCTTATGTCATTAGGATAACCTCGATGAGAAGCTATACTAGCAACCAAATGTTTAAATAAGTTTTACACACTAGTTCACTTTTATTACAAACCCAAACCACACTGTCTAACTCCTTGCTAGACATTAAAATTAACAACTCCCTAGCTGTTAACCTGAAATCTAATAAACCTCAGTTGGACCTCTAGCCACGGCTTTCCTGGCGGTAACTCGGAGTCGAACCATAATCATCCTGATCTGAAAGGTTAGGTTTCAACAAAGCAAGAGTGAGCCAAATGCCCAGCAAGTATAATAATAAAAAATAATACTGTTTCGCAATTCAAATGAATATAAAGGTATGGAACGTATAATCTTTTTATTTCAAAAATCAATAAAAGATTTCAACAATAAGATGAAGTAGAAATAAGTATACGCGCTGGTGTTGCAATGCTGATCAGCCATCTAAATAACACAGACTATACCCCTTTGGCATAATCCAATAAAATAGGATCCAGGCTCATCTGCTTAGGCACACATTTGGCCTTAAATACTAAAGTTGGACCGGCGCGTCGGCCACTCAATTTATAATCTAAGGTCTCGGAAAGATCGATACCCTAGATTAAATCACTAGCCCCCTTTGGACTCAATAGCCTTCTTTGGACTCTGCGACCTTACACCAGGTCGGTACAAAATATAGAAATAACTTCGTAACAGAAGGTATTCAAGGTACAATCGAAATGAACAGGTATACAAGAGTTTCAATAATCCGTAAATGACAAGATATAGATAATCAGGATGAAAATATTGAATGATGTTCACATGCATAGTTCCAAGTCACAATAATTGACAGAATTAAATAGAACATGTGAAAATAGGATAAGGGAAGTAACACTTGCAAATATATTATATAGAGATACTTGCAAATATTTTAAGGGGAGAAATACTTGCCTCGAAATAAGCTTCTGGTTTAACTTGTCGGTTCAATCCACTAAATCAATTCGCCTCGTATATATCGTCTATATAATATAAGGCAATATTTAATCGCAGCGGAAATAATTGAATCGTATATTATTCTATTCAACGAATCTGAACTAACTACCCTTGCGTTTTAATTATCAAAATCACCAATTAAATAATATCGCAACCAATTAAGACTCGAAATTAAATCAAATAATTAATCCTCGACTTAGGAAAATAATTGAATTATAAAACATTTCAAAAATATTCGATTAAAACGTTTCTCGTTTGTAAACATCTTATTCATTTTAAAAATAAACTATTCAATACTCTATTTTAAATCGTATCAATTAGTAACCATTTAATTAAAAACAATCGATTAATAATTACTAAATAAAATTTAACGTTTAATTACATAATAATAATAATAATTAATTAAACAATCAATCAAATCATAATTGAATCACTTAACACATTTAAATTAATCATGGCATTTCTACGACTTAATTAAATTTAACTAAACAATAAAAATCGATCAACTACTCAAATAAAGTCGTTAATCTGAAATAATTAATAAATAGTTATCCGATTAAGAAAATCAATCAAATACTTAATCCGAATTAATTAAATGTAATTAAGGTTAATGAAAATTAACTAACAACTAATAAATAAAATTAACCAATTAAAAATAAATTTAAGTGATTAATCAAATCGATTAGATTATTAATTAAAATCAATTATGTTTAATCAAACTTAAAAAAAAGAATAATTCTGAAGAGGATTTAATTTAATTCGAAATAAATAAAAGAAAGAATTCGAATTTTTAAATATAAATTGCTAAATCATTGATCAAAAAAATAAACTGTTTTTAAATAATTATTTACTTCAAAAATTAAATTAAATATTAACTTTTAAATTCCTATTAAATTAAATTGAAAAACCGATTTTAGAAAAAATCAGGCAGCATAACGACTATAAACTGGACTTCCCAAAATTTATAATTCAACACCAATTCATTATCTAAACTACCAGTGTTCAAAAATATGATCAAAATCCTTATAATTTTTCCAAAACCGAATCAATCCAAAATTTAAAACGAAACGTATACATGCCGCATATCATCAAATGAAATAATTAACTAAATAAATAAGATTTAAATAACTAAGAATCCACACCACAAATCTTAACAGGAAGTTCCATTTAAATTACATACGTGTTCTCTGTCAAATCTCCAATCCAGGTATAACACCGATTCTAGCAACCTATAATCCGAACTATATTCCAAATTTAAAACCCAAAATGAAAAATAAGAAAATAAAAAGTTACTAAAATATATCCCAATTGAAAACTGATTTGGTGGTGTAAAGATGGAGGCGGTGACGAGCGGTGGACTGCAGCGGCGCGGAAAAAAGCGGTGGTGAACAGGCGGTAGCAGTCGGCGGCAGGGAAGTGGTGGCTGGGAGAAGGAGAAACAGCGGGGTTCGGACGGGGAGAGAGGGAAATATAGAGAGATTGAGATCAGGAGAGATTTAGGGAGAGAGATTGTGAGCGGGGGGAAAAAAAGAGGAGAGTAGCAAGAGTGAGAGAGATTGAGAGAGAGAGAGAGAGATTTGCGTGAGAGAGAGAGAGAGGAAGAGAAGCTGTGGAATTTAAAGAGTAATTGTATAAGTTTTAAAGCTTCAGCTCTCAATTATTCTCCCGACAATAGATTCAATCTAACAATTTATTCTCACACTTTAATTTTAAAAATCAGCACCTTCAAATCATTACTAGCATTTACTAAATATTCTCTTAAAACATAATTATTATCCACAATAACTGAATATTCCTTTAAAACATAATTATTACTTACACATACACTTAATCGAGTATTTTTATGGGTTCTAAAATAACTCCCAAAATATATCGGTTCGATAAATAATAGGGTAGAAATTTTAATAATTATTTTTAGAAACAATTAAAATAATAATTCCTAAATTTATTAAAAATTCCCAATCTTTCACAAATGTCAAAATATAAATATTTTAACTATTTTTTTTTATAATTTAAACAAATCATTTTAGACGCGTATAAAATATAACACCGATCAATAAAATCACAAAACGGTTCCAATTAATAATATTGACAATAATGATCATATTATATATATATATATATAATTGTAATTAATAATTAATACAAGTCGTATAATCACGTATTAACATTTAACAATTAACACGTAAATATGAAAATGCATCAAATTGGAATAAGATATATAAACATTTTATTCATTGGAAATTTTAAATAAGTACGAAAATCTCGGTTGTTACACTAGTACACTTACAGGACCACTACAACTGTAAAGTGTACATGGAAAGTCTACAAGAAGCTTAGAGAGTTGTTACAGGAGACAAGCTGCTAAATAAGTGGATCTGAGCAGGTCAATGAAAAGCCAAACTACATGTTGCTTGGACATTTACCCAAAAATGATAGACAGATTAGAAAGTAATTTTGTCTGTCATTACATTTGTAGTAGATGGGGGTGTATACGTGTTCTATAAGTATACAACCTTCACTTCTCTAGCACCAACTAATCAAGAGAGTGAGATATTACAGATATATCTCGTAAGAACAACTCTCTAAGAAAAAGAGAAGCTGAGAATACTCATTTGTATTCACAGATTGTAGCAAACATTTTTATCTAATACAATATTAGATTAAAAGTGAGTGATTGTGTTCTGTGTTTTTATTCCGCACTTATATACATATTGTTAAACACAAACACACACTGAGCTACACAAACATCAAACAAACAAACACGCTCTTAAGAGTTAGTGTTGAAGCCAATTTTCGTCAGGGACAATGCTTCAAGATTAAATTTATATTTGGGTATTCGGATAGAGATAATAAGAATAAAGATGTAAATATAATAATACAATTAGGGTTTTTGAGATATTTGGGACTGCTCTTGAGAGTTTGTAATCGGGTGTGTGATTTCGGATCCCTCTCAAGATGCCTACGTACCCTATTTATAGGGATCAAGTCCACGTAGTTCTATTCGATTTAAGATTGTATTTTTGACAATATTAGGCCCAACCCATGTCTTTTGTCTTTGGCGGCAAGTAATTTCCATATTTGAGATGGTATTGTCTTTGGCGACAAGTATATTCCATATTTGAGAAGATATTTAGATCCTTCTAGCTTCGGCGGCAAGTAATATCCATATCTAGATCCTTCTAGAATTAGGTTTCCGATGATACAATTTCTTTCCACCGCCTTAAGCACTGGACTCGATTTTATGGGTTGTTCCAGTGCATCGGGCTCATTAGATTTAGACAAGACCATATAGAAGTAACCTTCGGATACAAAATACAGGCCCATGCTTTGGATACAAAAATTAATATATTATTTGTATCAACAGGTCCCCAGTATTTTTTGAAGACGATGACTTCAATAAATACTTAAATATCGAATAATCTTTATTTTATCTTCTTGCAGCTGCTTGGATCCTCTACAAAGAGTGTCACGAAATATTATTTCGTATTATTGCTTAATATTTTGAGCACCTCAGTCATTGGATACGAGTAAATGAAGTCATTGGATACATTAGAATTCTTGAAAATGAGAATGGAGTCTAGTCCCTTAATATACTTGTGGGCCATAAACCAAACCTTCTGTTGAAGTTTTCACGTGATTGAATCAAAATCAAGTGCTTTTGATTTTTTGATTTAGATCATCATAGGTCCCACAATACTAACCACCATCCTTTTTCAATGTAGTCAATTGACATACACGATATATCCTTTGGCATTTACATAATTTCTATCCTTTATTTTATTTACACGCGGCCCCAGCTGAAAAGTACTAAACCCAATATAGCCCACAAAAATAATATAGCCCATTTGTTTGACCTTCTCCTCTTAGTTTTTAATTTCAATACCGGGTCTTGCACAACAGCCGACGGAGGGAATCTTGGGAAAAGAGCTCTATCATTCTGTCTTTTTCTTGACACTATTTTGCTTCTTTTTCGCAGATCTGTAGCAGGTAAACCCCTT
Organism: Kitagawia praeruptora; assembly: GCA_037693485.1. NCBI lineage: Eukaryota > Viridiplantae > Streptophyta > Magnoliopsida > Apiales > Apiaceae > Kitagawia > Kitagawia praeruptora. The sequence continues at coordinate 43,846,106 of CM075344.1, read as the reverse complement.
TCACTTCTCACTTAACATATTCAACCATTTATTTTTGGCATTGTTGTACTTTGAGACACATTCCGGCGAACTTGTTGTTTTCCGGCGAGTTAATATGTTTCCTGTAAATTGACTTTTCTCGAACTCGACTATAGTACTTCAGTAGGATCATTGCATCTTTAATAGAATCTATTGTGTTGAGACCTCCACCGTTAATAATTTGGGATAATGGTAAATCAAGAACCGAGTTTTGTATGCGTATACATTGTGTAGTTCCTTTTACTCGATAATTGTGCAATCTAAAATTCTGCAGATGCCTTCTTCCCATTGTGTTTGTAGGATATAACTCATATTTAAATATATTACCTCTACACTCGTAATATTCATCGGAAGCGAGATAAAAATTGAAATCAAATGTATTTAGTAGCAATAGGTACCTTGGTTTCCAATGATAAAGGCTCTTGCTTAAAGTGATGTTCTTGAACTTTTGGTGTTGTAGTAAATGTCCCCTGGAAACAAAATTTTGACGTAATTTGAAACTTTGCATTGGTTCAAACTTCATGTTGTCATGTTGCCAAAAGTTTCCAGTGTAGAAGAATGTTTTGTTTCCAATGCCATTGACAAATTACATTAGCAAATTAGTGCTTAATCGGTCCCCAATCTCATACGTATTTCCTGTCTCCAATGAGTATAGAGTTGTGTCCCGAGCATAGATAGATAGGACAAGTTATCCGAACACTTTTTTTTTTTTTTTTGCTCGGGACCACTCTCACCCCCTTTTTTCTTGAATTCGCAGATGTCAACGCCTAACGAGCTTGAATATCATCGCGAAATTCGTCGTCATTTTCGTCCATGTCTTGAAATGGTAGCCGAAGTAGAGGAAGACGCTTTGGTTGGTGAATCCGATGACGCGTCCTCTTCAAATACTATCATCACCAACACTAGTGTTTGGAATAATATTGGCATATTTGATGATGATGAGAAGTTTCCAGCTGCTAATCTCCCTAGTACTCTTGATGACGATGACATCAAAAATTTAAGAAATCTTTTCATGATACCAGAAAATTTTCTCATCTTCAAACCCAAAGATGAAGATAGAGTCTATGACCTTGTTTCCTTTGGAAGTTATCTTGGAGTTGGAATTTCTGTTGCCGCATTTGAATGTGGTTTTCGGGCTCCAATGCACCCATTCCTTGAGGAGGTATTAGACACTTGCGATGTTGGGTTAGGACAGCTTACACCCAATAGTTTCTTGAACATAAATACCTTCATTGCTCGATGCTTTGCGCGTAAAATTGAGCCAAACATTGATATATTCTGGTGTCATTATAAGTTGTCTTCCACGAGCAAGTGTACTGGCTTTTATTCCATCGGACGCAAGAACACTTCACAGAAATGGTCCGATGCTCGTACAAACAACAAAGGGTTTTATGAGAATTGGTTCTTCCTTGTTGGTCCCAAGATTGAGAATTATGCCCAATGGAGTTATTTCACCTCGAAAGAAATTCCAAAAAAGAATACAAAACTTGATACTCCTGCTTCCGAGATATATAAAAACTTAAAGGCTCCCCATTCTAAATCCATGATACTATCTGCTAACAAAATACGATCGGAAACATTTCTGATAGAAATTAAAGGTATGACATTTTATTTTACCATTGGCATCGGTATATGCGCACTCTTGCATTCTTCCTTTGGCTACGCATCAGTATACTCATAATTTGATCTGCATATTTGCATTTTAATGCTAGTAGGAATTTGATATATACCTTGATTGTTAGACATACTTCACATGGAATCTTGCTAGTTTTGATCATTTTCTTGTTCACATTGCAGTTTCGTGCATTGGAATGGATGAGACAGCAGTGCAACAAAGACTTCGGGAGCAAAAATTGGCTCAAGCTAAGCTCGGACAAAGGAAAAATGCTAGCAAGGCTAGAACACAAAAATCTACTGTTACCGAAGGGCTTCAAGATGAGGGGATGAATGGACAATCCCGGGCCATTGAAATTGTTGCCGATGCAAGCTTTGCAGACCTGGACCCTACTCCACCTCCTAATAAAAGGCAAAAGAATTATGCACCAAGAGTTCCACCTACAGCCCCGAAGCATATTTTGGAGAGTGCTTCATTGTCCTCTATTGCTTTGGGAAGAGACATAGGCTTGTCTTCTATCCTTAATCTTAGTGAGGCCGATGAGGCGAAACTTTTGACAATGAATTCTGTCTCTCGTGGTGAGGAAGTCATGGCTCTAGCTTCTCAGGTATTCTCCATCTTCTATCTTCAATTTTTAATTTTAATAAATTGTTGTTTTACTCTCTTGTTCTTGATTGATACAGTTGCTTCTTTGAGCAAGTGGTTGCATCCAAGGATGAGCTTGATCAAATTTCTAAGTTAGAAAAAGCTGTCGACGCTGCCAAGAACAAGGCAAAAATAGAACAACAGAAAGTTGTTGCTGCCGAGGCAAAGTTGAAGAAAATTGAAGCCGATGCTGCTGTTCGTGAAGCCCAACTCATGAAAGGAATTTCTACTCTGGAGAACGAACTTAAACAGGCTAAACAAGATAAAATTGATGCCGAAGCTAACTATTACGGTCTCGGACTTGATAAAAGACTTGAGATGGTCAAAGAAGCTCAGTTGGACTTCACCAAATGTATGTTTGACTATGAGTTGGATATATGGAGGCAGGAGCAGGCTAATGATGCACTTCAAAGTAGCAACGTAGAGACTCCAATCCCCAATGCCGAGAATGATGCTACTTCTCAAGAGAATTTAGGAGAAAACTGATCTTTTATTATCATGCTTTCCATGGTTATGTGTAGTTATGGTCTACTTTTGAACTTGTAGCCTTCGGGCATAGACTTATTTAATTGTCTTCGGGCATACCTTCTATACTTTCGATCGGAACTTTATTTATGCCATGTGCATTTTGCACATGATATTATCATGACCATCATGCCTTTTGTTTTCCAATCCACATTATGCACGCCTTTTGTTTCCAATGCATATTATGCATGCCTTGTTAACATAGTACTAGTCTTTGGACACAATAATAGCATGCTGGCATATTGATACTACATTAATGCTTGAAAACAATATAATAGGGAGTTGGTGTATACCTTGTACACTTTCTTTTTCAAACTTTCAAGCGCTTGCACCTTAATCCTTGAATTAGCATTGGATCTTGCAATGACTTGATCAATCAGTTGTCTTCATTTTTAACCCGATGGTTAAATACTCATTGTACGTTCCATTGGATTTTTTTTTTGTTATTATATCGCTTTGAACCATCATAGCATTGGGTGCAGTTTTTCGGTCCAACTTCTGCTTCCAATCCTCAAAAGTTCTTTAAAGCACCTTTGGTTCAGATTGTGCAGCGATGAGATATATTTTGTGATCTATAAAATGTTAAATCTAAAAAACTGTAGATCACCACTTTCTCATCTCCCAACTTTTAAAAGTTGGCGGGTTGACCATCATAGCTTCGCACTGAAGCGTATATCCGGCCAGATCTATCCTCGGCCCCCTAGTGATTTATTGCTTCAATTTTGAAGGGATATATCATTAGTGTTAGAAGGTAGATTCTCTTGTCCTCAAGTGAGTGTCGACAAATCATAAGTCGGGATAAAATTTGTTATTTGTCCCCAATTGACTGTCGATAAGTCACGAGTCTCGTGAGTGTCGATAATTCATAAGTCGGGACTTGGTCTGAATTTTTGCCCCCAGTTGATTATCGATAGGTCACAAGTGTAGGATTAGAGCAGTTTGATCCCCCCCAAGCGTTGGACGATGGTTAACTTGTTCTGGACTTCATCGAATTTGTTGCCCCCAAGTAACCATCGGTGAACACTTGTTTGGGTTGGAAATTTCGTTGTTACCAATGGCTTATCATTCAAGAAGAAATTAAACCAGTTTATAACATGTCAATAAAAATCACACATGCATATCAACATATATGAAAGAAATTGGAATTTTATTAATAAATAGCTCATAATAGTCTTAACAAGAAGGAGATCCATATAAATACTTAAAATACTTAAATAAATATCCTACTAAGATAAATAAACCAATAACCCGCCAACATTATGTTATTTAGGCTTATCTGATGATGACGACGGAGAACTACTGATAATACTTCTTCAGCTTAGCAATATTCCAAGTGTTTTTGATCGGTGTACCATCCATATTCTCGAGTTTGCAAGTCCCCATACGAGGCATGCTCGAAATTTTGTAAGGCCCTTCCCAATTAGGCATCAGTTTGCCGAGTTGGTCAGGCTTGGACGATGTTGTTTCCCTAAGCACATAGTCTCCAACTTGAAAGAATCTTTTACGCACTCCAGAATCAAAATGTTGAGCAACTTTCTGTTGATAAGCAACGGTATGCAAAGTAGCTACTTCCCTCAATTCTTCAACCAGGTCCACATTTGCCCGAAGGCCTTCCTCATTTTTCTTTAAGTCAAAAATTTTGTTTCGGTACGATGGTAACCCAACTTCTACTGGAACCAAAGCATCAGTCCCATATGCTAATCTGAATGGGGTATCATTGGTTGCTCTTCTTGTAGTTGTACGATAAGCCCACAGAACGTGTAACAATTCTTCAACCCACAAGCCTTTGGCATTTTCAAGTCTTTTCTCAATCCCCTTAATGATTGCTTTGTTTGCATTTTCAACCTGGCCATTACTTTGCGGATGTGCAACAGCACTAGTGTGATGCTCAATGTGATACATCTCCATGAGCTCCGCAAATTGTTTCCCTTTGAATTGTGTGCCATTATCAGAAACCATTATCTTCGGCACACCAAACCTGTAAATGATGCTTTCTTTGATAAATTTGATGACAGCTGCTTCAGTAATATGAGAAAGTGCTTTTGCTTCTACCCATTTAGTCATGTAGTCAATGGCGACGATGCAGTAGACAGCCTGTCCTTTGCCCTTTGGAAGCTTTCCAACAATATCAATTCCCCACATGGCAAAAGGGATTGGACACAGAATTGGAGTTAGCTCTGACGGAGGCTGTCGAGGTATATTTGCATGAATTTGGCATTGGTGACACCTCTGTACATAATCCATTGCATCCTGACGAATAGTGGGCCAAAAATATCCTTGTCTAAGAATTTTGAAGGCCAAAGCTCTCCCTGCCAAGTGATCTGCGCATACACCCTCATGAACCTCTTCCATTATCAACCTTGCTTCTTCGGGAGTAACACATCTTAAGAGCGGTTGGGTCATTGACCTTCTATAGAGTAAATTCCCAACTATTGTGTAACTTGCCGCTCTATACTTAGTTTTTCTTGCTTCACTTCTTTCGGGCGGTAGGATATTTTTCTCTAAATAATCACGGATCGGCGTCATCCAATTCCTAATTTGGCCTATTAAATTAACTTCAGTACGTTCAACTGATGGCTGATGAAGCTCTGTCATGTAAATTGCTCCATCAAGGGATGCCTCATTGGCCGAAGCTAAGCGTGATAAAGCATTCGCTCGACCATTATCTTCTCTAGATATTCCAATGAGGTCAAATGATGTAAATTCTTTGGCCAAATTCCTGATTTCCATTGCATACGCCTTCAACCTTTCCTCTTTCCGATCATATTCTCCCGAAAAATGTTTAACAACAAGTTGTGAATCACTATAAGCCTGTAAATGAGTTACTTCCAAGCTTCGGGCCAGCTTCATTCCAGAGATCAAAGCTTCAGCTTCATTATTCGTCACCTTGAATGTAAAACGTACTGCTTGGCGAACTTCAAATCCAGTTGGACTTGTAAGTATCATTCCACCTCCATATTTTTCATGCGCCACCGACCCATCAACATAAAGGGTCCAATTGTCCGGAGAGCAATTATTAATAGAATTGTCCACATCTTCATCCATCGGGATGTTGAATGAACATTCCACCATAAAATCTGCAAGTGCTTGTGCCTTGATGGCAGTGCGAGGTTTATAAACAATGTCGTGCTCACCGAGTTCAACTGCCCATGCCATCAATCTTCCTGATACTTCGGGTTTATGTAAGACTTTCTTCAGTGGTTGATCGGTGATCACTTCAATTGTTCTTCCTTGAAAGTAATGTCTCAATTTTCTTGCTGCCATGATCGTCCCCAAAGCCAACTTTTCAATATTTGGGTATCTAGTTTCTGCATCCTTCAATGCGTGACTTACATAAAATACTGGTCTTTGGATCCCATCATCTTCTTTAATTAGCACAGCTCCAACAGTCCGATCAGTTGCAGCAAGGTAGAGTTGAAGTGTTTCTGCGCCAGTAGGCCTCGTCAACAATGGTGCTGTAGAGAGATACTCTTTGACTTTATCGAAGGCTACCTCACACTCGTCTGTCCACTTGAATTCTTTAACCCCTCTAAGTGTGTCGAAGAAGGGTAGAGCTTTTTCTGCACTCCGCGAGATGAAACGACGAAGGGCAGCTAATCGACCAGTTAGTTTCTGAACATCCCTTTTAGTCTGAGGTGATTTCATGTCGATGATGGCCTGAATTTTTCCTGGATTTGCTTCAATTCCTCTTTCGCTTACCAAGTAACCAAGGAACTTTCCAGATCTGACACCAAAGGTACACTTGGTTGGATTCACCCTCATATTGTTCTTTCGAAGAGTTTGGAAGCATTCTCTCAAATCATCAACATGGGTTTTATCATCACTCTTTACAATCATATCATCAACATAACATTCCATATTTCTTCCAATTTGTCTTTCAAACACCTTGTTGATCATCCGTTGATAAGTTGCCCCAGCATTGAGTAGACCGAAGGGCATCTTGAGATATGCCCAAGTTCCATGATGTGTGATGAATGCAGTCTTACGTACATCTTCCTCGGACATAGCTATCTGATGATATCCAGAAAAAGCATCCAAAAAACTCAGCATAGAGTATCCAGCGGTAGCATCAATGAGTTGATCTATGTTCGGAAGCGGATAATGATCTTTGGGACAAGCTTTGTTGAGATCAGTATAATCCACACACATGCGCCATTTACCATTTGATTTTTTAACAACAACCACATTTGCCAACCATTCAGGAAACTGGACCTCCTCGATAAAACCTGCATCCAATAGCTTTTTGACTTCCTCTTCGATCACCTTTTGTCGTTCGGGGGCGAAATTTCTTTTCTTCTGTCGGACCGCATCATAATCATCCTTCACATGAAGTTTGTGTACAGAGATGTCTTTGCTTATTCCTGGCATATCCTCAGCCCCCCAGGCAAAGATGTCTTTGTACTCCCTTAAGACCTCGATCAATTCTTTTTTGATAGCACTTGGTATGTCTTTTCCAATGGTTACCGTGTGTTCGGAATCACCAGGTGTGAGCTCGACCTGTTCAGTTTCCGCAGCTGGCTTAGCAATAGGCTTAGTCCAATCGGTTCCAAACCTCTCTAATTCAATGTTGAAGGAAGTCTTTTTTCTTGGACGAACGGACTCATGATCATCTTTCGCTTTTCTTTTATTCCCCTCATCTTCGGGCTCACTAGTGCGGACTTCTTTAGCATATGGCTCATTCAACTCTTCGAGCGCCAAAGTTCGAGCAACAACTTGGTCACCTCTAACTTCACCAATACCATCCTCAGTAGGGAACTTCAACTTGAGATGTGGGAGTGAACATATAGCTTGGAATTTTGTGAGCATGGGTCGGCCTAGAATCATATTATTAGGAGAATCTACATCAACAACATAGAATTTTAACTCATGGGTTACCTCCTTAGGTTCCTGCCCGATGCTTAGCTTGAGAAAAATTTGTCCACTTATTTGCACTGGTTGATTTCCAAATCCAGAGAGTGGTGGCTCGGCACATTGATCCATTCCTTCTCCTCCCAATTTGAGTTGATCATAAGCCTTCTTAAAAATCACGTTCACTGAGCTTCCTCCATCGATCATAACTTTCCGAACTTTAAAATCATGGAGATAACATGTGAATATGAATGGATCTTCGTGAGGCCACGTTACACCCTCATAATCATCACTTGAAAAGGCAATAGTCTTTGTTTGCTTTGGTCGGTCATTCTGTCGATAAAGATTGTATACTTCCTTGGCATAACGTTTCTTTGAAGATTTAGTGTCACGACCAACCATCGTCCCTCCAGAGATAGTGTTGATCTCTCCACGTACTTGTCTCCGATTGTGCTGGGTTTCTCTCCTTTGCTCTTTATCTTTTTCGATGAACCGATCCAGCTCCCCATCTTTAATAAGCTTCTCGATCAATCTTTTAAGGTTGAAACACTCTTCAGTGGTATGCCCTGTCTCTTGATGGTAATCGCAATACTTGTTAGTGTTCTTCTTGTAATTTGGAAAATTCTGCTTCCGAGGTCTTTCGAAGTCCGGCCTATCTTTGATTTCATTCAAAATCCGAGATCTTGATGTGTTAAGCACTGTGAAAACAGTCTCGTCCCTATTTCTCTTTCTCTCCGTTGACCGATTTGCATAGAATTTGTCTTTGGACCTATCATTCTTTGATCGATCTGGTGATGTGCTTTTCTTATGCTCTGGAGACCTATCCTTCTTTGAAGATATATCACTCCTTTTCGGACTTCCTGTGCCAAGGGCTTCTTCCCTTCGGCGTATGTTCTCTGCCCTGGTATACATGTCATTCAAGCTTGCAGGAGGAAAATCAAATAGCGATTTCAACAACTTTCTGCTTTTCTTGTTGTCTAGGCCACTATAGAAGAATCCCATAGCTTGATTTTCATCCAACGATGATACTTTTTCACATTCTTGCTTGTAACGCTTCATATAAGATGTTAAAGACTCATCGGATCTTTGTTTCACATTGTTGAGAGAAGCAGTCATCTGGCCGATCCTTCTGTTGTAGTCATAATGCTTCAGAAACCTAGACTTTAGTTGTTGATAGAAATAGATTGAGTTGGGGAGAAGAGTTCGATAGCAGCCTTGCGCTCCATCTTTCAAGTAAACTTCGAACATGTTACACATAGTAATTTCATCGTGGCCAGCACACTTCATATGCCTCTCATATTGGGTCACATGCTCATAAGGATCAGTTTTTCCATTGTAATAAGTCATCTTTGGGATAGCATGACCAACCCTTGGAACATAGTCTCTGATATTCTGGATCAATGGTGATTCTGTTGAGTAATCTTCGTTTCCTCCTCCTCGCATCTTTCTTTCCAACTTTTCCAATTGCTCCCGTAAAAGAGCTGCTTCATCGGATTGGTTGTTATTATATCCTCTACCATTAGCATCATACCCATTCCTTCGGTTATCATCATGTCGACGATGGTAATCATCATCGTCCCCGTAACCACCATTATTGTTACCTCCACGACCTCCACCATTATTACCATGCCCTCCACCGTGTCCTCCATTATTCCATCTATCATTGTTTCTACGATCATCATCATCACGAGGTGGAGTGCCTCTACGAGAAGGTGATCCGCTTGGTGCTGTGTGATACCGATCCCTGGATCTAGACCTTCTCCTCCTTGGTGATCGATCACTTGCGGGAGATCGTCGATCATGTGACCGACCACGTGGGGGTGTTCTTTCGCCTAGGTTCTCTCGAAGTCGGCGTCGTTCATCAGCTATTTCAATTTCACGATCTTCCAATTCTCTAATTCTCCTCTGGATTTCTTCATCACGAAGCCTTACAATTTCACGCTGTCTTGCTTCAGATGCTTCTCGATTCACGTCGCCCGACGTTCGATTTAACTCTGGTTCAAGGTTTCGTCCCCTTACGGGTGTATCTTCTCTCCTATCTTGAGTATTGGATCTTCCTCTTAGTGCCAAGATGATATTTCTTGCATCCCTAATAGGGGGTTGTTGTTCACCTTGATGACGATGCCCATCATCGGAAGCTCCATCCATAGGGATTGCACGACCATTGTTGTCAACAACGATTCGGGTGATAGTAGATCTGACATGTTGAGACGTTTCGCCGACAGTAAAGTTGCCGAATGGATTGTAGGTACGAATAGGAGTTTGGTAGGATGTTTGACGAGCCATCGGTGACTGACTTAATACAGATTTATCTTCTTCTTTTTTCTCTAAACGATTCCCACAGACGGCGCCAAATGTTGAAGCCAATTTTCGTCAGGGACAATGCTTCAAGATTAAATTTATATTTGGGTATTCGGATAGAGATAATAAGAATAAAGATGTAAATATAATAATACAATTAGGGTTTTTGAGATATTTGGGACTGCTCTTGAGAGTTTGTAATCGGGTGTGTGATTTCGGATCCCTCTCAAGATGCCTACGTACCCTATTTATAGGGATCAAGTCCACGTAGTTCTATTCGATTTAAGATTGTATTTTTGACAATATTAGGCCCAACCCATGTCTTTTGTCTTTGGCGGCAAGTAATTTCCATATTTGAGATGGTATTGTCTTTGGCGACAAGTATATTCCATATTTGAGAAGATATTTAGATCCTTCTAGCTTCGGCGGCAAGTAATATCCATATCTAGATCCTTCTAGAATTAGGTTTCCGATGATACAATTTCTTTCCACCGCCTTAAGCACTGGACTCGATTTTATGGGTTGTTCCAGTGCATCGGGCTCATTAGATTTAGACAAGGCCATATAGAAGTAACCTTCGGATACAAAATACAGGCCCATGCTTTGGATACAAAAATTAATATATTATTTGTATCAACAGTTAGATTCGAAGAAAAGTTTGTAAACACATTCACCCCCCCTCTGTGTTTACTTGTGTGTATTCTATACTCAACGGAATCGAAAATTGATGAAGATTTTATGTTTGCTGAGATGGATCACAATTGTTGGTGATATATTGAAAGTTTGGATAGTTCCATTAATCTTTTGACAGCCTAGTTGCATCTTGCTACATACATCATCCATAAAGGATTTTTGTTGGAAAAAGGAGCACCATTTTTGTTAGTGCTATATATATATATAGTTTTGTTAGTGCTCTAAATATATAGAACAGGGCGAAATGTTAAAGCAAGTAAGGTGCAAGTATATAAGTGTTTTTTTTAGGAATGGTAGTGCAGAACTGTTTCTGATTAGTATATGTAAGACTTTGCTTATGTATTTTGCAGGTAATCAACTTAATGCATTACTTTTTTATGGATTCCTTTGTGAAAGTAACTAGTATATGATGATAGTCAATTGAATATTTTATATATATATATATATATATAATTTAATATTAAATTACTCCCAATTAGTCGTCCAGTTAATCACCGATTTTACCGATTAATCTCTACAAGGTCTTCTCACTGATTATGCGATTAACGATTTTTAGAACATTGGCTGCAATACTCAAATCTATGATAGAGTGAGAGAAACAAATTTGACTTGTTTTTCATATAATTATATCGAAATAGCAGTTTCGTAGAAATTGACCAATTTTAACCTTTTACATCCGCCGTTTACAAATACGTATTCCACCTGTATTAGTACATTCTGTTCCATCTTATAGATACAGTATTAGTCTTTCTGCTGGTGCCTTTGTTTTGAAAGAATAAAGTAAATCATAAATAGATAAGAGCCAACCACAATTTTTTTGTCAGAACTCGATCCTAAATATAACAAAACTATGACACGTATAATAGAAATAAATATATTTTACCATATGAGTTTTAAAAATATTAACAAATTAATAAAATTAAATTATTTAAAAAATTAGAAAAAGTAAAAAAGAGTCAAATAAATATTTTTCCGTAATTTTTTTAAGAAAAAGGTAAAAGAAAGGCAAGGATATATATGTCAAAGGAGGGTTTGGGCTTAAATTGTTTGTTGTTGTAAAACATCGAATAGAGAGACGAACAAGGGAAAGAGATAGAGAGAGAGAGAGAGAGAGAGAGAGAGAGAAACAGCCCCAAATCCCAATTGAATTAAGCGAAGGAATTGAAATCAAGCGAAGGATGTGGTTGGCCAAGGGCGAGACTAGAGAATCGAAGATGGCCTTTCTTCGACAAGCGGTCATGAAAGAACGCGCTTTCAAGGTGAATTATTACAAAATTATTCCATCTTTTCATTTCGGTTTAGTGTTTGAGATTTGGGGCTTCTTCTGTATTTGTTGTGATTCATTTAGGTTCTTCTGTATGTTGATGGATTTGCCCGTATATTTTATACTAGCAATTAATTGTTTTATTTTTCGAAAAGCAGGCCCAGTCCAAGAAGGTCTTTGATGGAGAAGCAAGGAAGGCCTTTCTTCAACAAGCTCGTATTAAGATCGCGGAACACCGCGCTCGCATGGAAGAGCGAGCTCGCAATGTGAGTTCTATATTTAAATCTTATCATACTCTCTTCTTTCTTTTCATATACTATATATTATGATTTGATAGCAATTTGTGTTACTTCTCTTTTATGTTGTGTTGTTTAGATATCTAGCTTTTTGAATTATACTGTATTTTTGGTCACATTATAAATATACTGCATATATATACCCCTTGTTTTCGATTACATTCTAAATATACTGTTTTCGATTTAGGCAGGAACAAAACCTTATTCTAGATTTTTTATTCTCAGGCGGATCTTGTGGCACCTACTTCCTCCACTGCCTCACCACCAAAACCCAATTTTAATCTTGTGCTCGAGTTGCCTAAATCATCTACACCAGCAGCAGATGAGAATTTGAAGGAGAAACACAATAGTCTTGATCAAATCAAACCCGTTTGGGTTGAACCCCCTGGGGCTAAAAGTTATGTGATTGGTGTTGTCAAGGAAAAAAATCGTTATGTTTATGATTCTCAGGATCCTTCCTTCCAAGAATCTGATGTTCCTGGTTATATTAAAGAATATTGTACTTTGGCCCTCGAAAAATATAACAATGAAAAGGTATATGTGTGTGTTGGTGTTTTTCTTCTTTTAATGCAAATCATTTTCTTGGAATTTATATATAAACCATTAATTGTTTTGTGATTTTTACTTTTCTGTATTGTATGTGTGCAGGGTACCAACTACAGATATGTGTGTCCTCTAAGGGCTCACGAGGGAGGTAAAACTCGTGATACAATTTTCACCTTCACCTTCAGAGCATCTCAATCTGATTCCGATTCCGACACTTTTATAACAAAGATCACAAGTGGCTTACGATTTTGTAAAGGAAAATGGATTTTTGGCACAGAGGTTCAACAAGTTTCTCAAGTGCTTGGTGCCCGGCCGTTCGGTTGGTGAAATGTATAATATGCATGCTATGTTTTCTATTAGGTTAGCAACCTCGGATTGATTGATATGCTTCAACAATCGAGATATTGGTCAAGAAACCTTAATTATTGTTTGCAAATTGTACTTGACTATGAAGTTGTCTGGTAGTTTTCTGAGTGAATGTGACATATATTTGCTAGTGATGCCCAAATATTAAAATAGAAATTTGTTCACGAGTTATTTTTGCAAATTGCTAGTGCTCGAGAGATGATTGGCAGTTGTTCTGTCCTTAGACAAATAGCAATATGAGAATCTGAGGCTACTGGGAGCATCATATTTAGTTGATCCTTGTAATTTTATAATCACTTACTTAATTCCAAATTGGTATCTTAGTTACAAATTGTGTACGTCATTAATCCCAGATTGTAGTAAAAAAGTGAAGTTATTGTCTTACGTCTGTTTTTTCTCTGTTTTAAAACTGGGAGCACAATATTAAAGTAATAATTTAGTCACTTTATTTCGCTTTCATATGCTTTCCCCTCCCTATTTAGATCTCAAGAGGAGGGTTTAGAGGCTTAGAGCTAGATCACATCTGATATGAGTAGTACTCCCCCTGTCCCAACCAATTGTTTACACTTTCCTTTTTGGGACGTCCCAACCAATTCTTTACGTTTCCTAAAATAGTAAGTTTTAACACTATTACACCCGCTACTTCACTTATTTTAACAATATTTTACACTATTACACCCACTACTTCACTTATTTTAACAATAAAATCACTATTACACCCACTACCTCACTTATTTTAACCATAAAATCACTATTACACCCACTACTTCACTTATTTTAATTGGATATCTTAGTCTCCGTGCTAAAAGCAAACGTAAACAAACACTTGGGACGGAGGGAGTAACATGCATCTCAATCTGTTTTTAAAAAACTTGCTTACTCAGTTATAATACCACTCAAAGTGGTGTCTGAGGAGGGTAGCTGTACGTAGACCATGCCCCTATACGCAGACCATGTCCACAGTTGCGCAAAGTCATAATGTGTTTAGTTCATTGCCATTTCATCAACCCTGTACTAAAAGTTAAAAAAACACGATGGGAAAATTTGGGATATTTCTTAAATACAAATTGAACATATCAGTTATTTATAATGTCATAAGGCTTAGAATATCGAAACTACTCTGGTTTGTTTGTGTCAACAAAAATAAAACAAAATTCTGCACCACCCTGACTCAACTTCGCGAGGTTATAGTGAACTTTCCGAACTTGCATGCTATTTCTTAACATGATTTGTTGCTTCTAATGAGACTCAGAAAATTCAATGTGAGCTTCCAACTGGTTTAGTTAAGTTTTATGTCCAAAGAATTGCCTATCCTGATGTCTGCTGAATGCTGATGATGTATATATATTACTATTGCTACTGAAGTCAACTTTTTTATATCATGACCATCAACACCAGATGGCAGATGTCTATTCTCAAATGTTTGAATGTAACAATCGTGTTTCATTATTTGCCATTGCAGCCATTGTATTCTTATTATGACTAGTTTCTCATCAGTAGGCTGCTGTGTCAGTTAGCAATTGTCTATAAAACTCAAACTATACCAAGTTTAGTAAATCCCCATGTTTAAAAAACTCGAATCCAGAAGTATTGGTAAGAATATCAAATTGCAATACACTGAACTCTGCACATAGTTTAGTATTAGGAGATTATTTGCTTATTATTAGTTTTAACATATTTTGAATGATTGTTGAACAAAATTATTATATTAACTATATTCGTCTTACACTGTCTTTCATTCCTCTATATTTGAAATTACTTGAACAAAGTTATTACATTTATTATTTTATGTATTTTCACAAATTATGCACAAGTATTACATGTTGATGCACACAATGATACTTTCGTTTTTAAATATGAGTAAATTACAGATTTGAGGTTAAATTTTATCCATTTCTACATTTTGGTAGTTGAAATTTGAAATATGAAATATATTGGCTATATAGTCAACTTTTTGAGAAAAATAGTTCAAAAAAATGGCGATTAATCACCTTTTTGAAATGTAAAACAATGTCTGGCCAATATATTGCAAATTTCAAAATTCGGCTATTAAAATGTAAAAGTGGATAAAATTCAATGACCATTTTACAATTTACTCTTTAAATATTTATGTTGTGTTACCTAAATTCATGTACATTATCGAAAAATCTTTAATCTAAATAATATTTTTTTAATCAAATAAAGAAGGAAGATGTGGGAGTGCAGCCATTATTAAAGTTGCATTACGATTTTGTTGACAATCTCATTTTAACTGAATAAACAATAAACATGTACAATATTTGGGAATTACAAAATATACTTATTATAATTATTTTTAATTTTTTTATGAGAATAAATACTATCTAGGGAGTTATTTAATATTTTATTAAAATTTATCCATAAATTTTCTTAAAAAATTGGGTGATGGCCCAAAATACCTCTTTTTTCACTACCCATGCCCAAAATACCTACCGCCAATTTGGGTGGCCCTAAATACCCACGCGATGTGGCATTGGGGAAGGAGCGTCTCGAAGATACGCTAGTGGAAACTGAGTATATTGACGATACGCCAATGTCTACAGCGTGTAACGAAGATACGCTGCAGGAGGTGTTGAAAAATTGTTAGAGATACGCATTCACGTACGGTGCATCAGGTGATACGCATTTGTGAAATGCGTGATGACGTCAGCTGACGTCATCATCACTTTTGCTCAGATTTTACGCGACAATCAGTTGTGTGACGATTTTTTGGCGATATCGCCGGAAAACACAAAACTTCAGCCAGCCAACGTTCAAGTCATCTTCCAATTACGTGATATACACCAAACGAATCGTCTCTCGACGATTGACACAACCATACCAATTTTTAACCATTTCGTTTGCCGGAATTGACAAACCAAAATCGAACCATAAAACCTCCGTCAATTTTCCGATGAGATCGCATACGCCCCTGCGAGGCTTGATTTTGCTAATTCAGTTGGGGGAAAACGATGAGGAGTCAGTGGTGATTATTTTGGTGTGCTCGATTATAGTGGAGATGGCCGGAATGGAAGAAAGAGGGGGAGAGAGATCGGAGAGAACGAGAGAGATCGGAGAGTCGAAGAGAACGAGAGAGATCAGAGAGAACGAGAGAGACGGGGAGATGAACAGTACAGGGGATACGCCGTTTCAAGTGGCGTATCCCGTGGGTAGATAGGGCCTCCTGTTTCGAAAATGGGCATTTTGGGCAATGGGTACCTCATTTTGAGGTATTTTGATCATTTTCTCTAAATTATATAACATTAAAAAAGAGGAATTGATAAATAAGCTCCAAAAATTACTATTTAAGCTCCAAATCTTATTTTTGAATATAAAATTCCATAACTACCCTTAATTTTGGATATGCACTCTTTTATTATAATTAAAAAAATGCCAAGAAGGTACCTTGTTGGAAATCAGTTTTTATGGGTAATGATATTGCTAGAAAAGTAGAAATGTAATGCTATATGATCTGAACTATAAGACTACTTCTCTGCTCTTGAGGATCGGTCTGCATCCTGAAACAAGCTAGAAGTAAATGGGATAATATCAGTGTTGTAAAAAGCGGAAATCGGAATTAATCGGTAGAGGCATTGAACAGCGATTAATCGGCGATTAATCCCGATTAATCCCGATTAATCCTGAATAATCCCTAATCAGAGAAGCACCGAACAGCGATTAATCGGCAATTAATCCCGATTAATCGTCGTTTTTTAGAACAGAGGATAATATCATATTTGGTTATTTTGAGGGAGGAGACTTGTCTTTTAGTTTCATATAGGGGTAAGTTTTTGGTTAAGGTTTCCTCCAATTCTAAAGGATTTTATACTTATAAATTTGCCATTTTGAATGATAAAGAGGTTGTATTAGCTTCAAATTTAGTTGTTACTGGGGGGTAGAGATGGCAAAAAAATCCGACCCGACGGATACCCGATCCGATCCGATCCATTTGGGTCTACCCGAACCCGATTTTTTGGATTTGGATTTGGATTTGGATCTTATTTTTGGACCCGAAAGAGTTTGGATATGGATCTGGATCTTAGGTAACCCGATCCGATACCCGACCCGAAACCCGAAACCCGATCCAAACCCGATCCGAACCCGAAACCCGATAAAAACCCGATATATATATATATATATATATATATATATATATATATATATATATATATATATATATATATATATATATATATATATACATTTACATATATTTAATATTTATTATTATTTAGTATATCATTTTATATATTTGAGATACATATCAAACAAATATACAAAATGATCATATATATATATATATATATATATATATATATATATATAGGCTAGTGGTCAAATAGAAACCAATCTTAGAATAGAAACTAGAAACCAACACTAAATAAATTATATTTCATTCATTCTAATGGCCCCGCCAGGGGCACCTTCACAAAAAGTGTTTAAAATTATTGGCCCCATCCAGCAAAAAAAAAAAAAAAAAAAAAAATTACTGTTCACGCTGACGTCACTGTCACGTCAGCAGTGAACAGTATTTTTTTTTTTTTTTTTTTTTTTTTTTGCTGGATGGAGCCAAGAATATTATGAACTTTTTGTATTGGGGTACCCCTAATTTGGTCATTAGATTAGCTTGAAATATTTAATTTATGTTTAGTTTCTAGTTTCTATTCTAATTTAGTTTCTATTAGAACAAGACCCTATATATATATATATGTTTATATCCACAATTTTGATTTATTTATTCGAATCACAATCTTATTTTTTTATTAAAATTCTAATATATTTATATATATACATATATATATATATATATATATATATATATATATATATATATAATCTTTATTTTATTATCGTTTTTAAATTTTATTTATAATATTCTATATTTTTTATGCGACTATAATATTTTTATATTTTAAATTTTAAATGTATTTTTTCTTTTATGTTTTGCTTAATGTGATTATTTTAATTTTGAATTTTGAAATAAAAATCCGATTTAGACCCGAATCCGATCCGAAACCCGATAAAACCCGAAGATTTGGATTTGGATCTTGATTTTCAAACCCGGATCCAGACCCGATCCGATCCGAAAACTTTGGATTTGGATTTGGATTTGACCAAACCCGATCCGACCCGACCCGTTGCCATCCCTACTGGGGGGAGAAAAATAATTTAGCAGCTTTGGATTGAAGGCTTGCAATTTGCTAAGAATGCCATGAAATTTTTTAACGTGCTACACTTCCATTGGACTCAAGAGGGACTTGCATACATTGCAAGTAGAGTTATGGCAAGTTTAATGCAAAAATTGCATTAATCTACACACAAGAGTGTCAACAAATTTACAGCATTTTCAGAAGCTATTTACAATACCATTTAATTTAATTTATGCTTCTTTTTAAAAAAAAGAAGTTTGTGTTTCTCAATATTCAACCCATTAATTATAGTAGCAAAATTTCAATAAAAAACCAAGGATAGTTAAGTAATTCAAACATCAAAAAATAAGATTTGAAACTTAAATAATAATTTTTGGAATTTATTTATCAATTCCCTAACAAAAATGGTGTATGCATTAAAAATTGAGTAAGAAAGAGAGAATTATAACAGGGGAAATTGGATTGACAGGGGGAGAGCTTGACCAATAAAAATGTATCTGCTCAGCCAAACTCCAGCTGCTCCTGCTGCACTAACCTCCTCCTCAACACACAAATGCTCATCACCATTAAAACACACTCTTCCAATCCCACCTTTATTTTCCACTCGACGACCCCCTAATTTCTCTATCCGTACCCGCAAGTCACCGCTCTTTTGTGTTAGTTCTGAAGCAACTAATAATAATAGTAACAATGCGCCTCCTTTGAGTAAAAGTGGTGAATCTTCTTCACCACCAAACATTACTCTTGTTTCTCAAGACTCTGTTCCTCTTGAAGGTGTCATTCAGTTTGAAAAACCCAGCTTTTCCGCTCGGATTGATAAATGGGGGTAATTGCAATTCTCTCTCTCTCTCTCAGAGTCTCTCTCTCTCTCTCTCTCTCTCTCCCTCTTTCTCTCTCTCTCTCTCTCTACCTCTCCCTCCCCCTCCCTCTCTCTCTCTCTCTCCCTCCCTCTCTCTCTCTCTCTCCCTCCCTCTCTCTCTCTCTCTCTCTCTCTTTGTATGCTTGTATTTATATAGGCTAAGGTTTCAGTAAGAAGCAATTATTAGTTTGGGAACTCGAGCAATTTAGTAGTTCTGGAACTCAGGGAACTTGGTCTTAAATCTCCCAATTTTTTCAATTTAACTTACAGTGGAACCTCGATAAATGAATATTCGATTAACGAATAAGCTTGTTGAATGAATAATTTGGTATAATTTACGATACTTGTATTATAAGTGTGTTTGATGTGTCTTATAATTTCAAAGTATGAGATGAAGATCTTGGATTTGAGTTTTGTATTTGTGTTTTATGAATACTAAAGGGTTGGAACACAAACTTGGAATTTACATTTTGTAATATCGTTGTGGTCCACGGTTAATTTTCCAAAATTTAGATGAAAATCTACGACTTTCTTGTTTGTATAGTTGTTTCTAGAGGATTAGTAGATGGTCTAGTGGTTCAAGGTCTATTTCATTTCCTTTTCCAGCATGGTGGGTGCAAGGGGTAGGAGCCCTTTAACAACATGAAACAAGTATTGTAAATTTGTTCTTGTGTGTTTACTTTTTTGATAATTTCTTTCATTATCTTAAATAAAAATATTCGAATTTCCTTTTCTAACAGTGTGTGTGCATGTTTTCTTGGTAAGTTGGATATAATAATGAAACTTTAAATTGATATTGTGTTTGTGTGCATGTGTGTATATTGATTAATTTATGTTACTGGTTTGTTTGTGGATACAGACGTGTGGCCTTGCTTGCTGGTGGAGATGTACTGGCTTTGCTTTTGTTCTCTGCAATTGGAAGGTTTAGTCATGGTTTCTCTGTTGTTGACATTGAAACTCTTCGGACTGCCGACCCTTTCATTGCTGGTAATATGGTTTACCTAATCGTATGGTTTTTCTGTGGATTTGTTTATGTTTGGCTATTTGTTATTATGTTGAAGAGTATGAAAAGTTATAAATTGGTTGGATTTTGGCAGGATGGGTTTTGAGTGCTTATTTTCTTGGGGGATATGGAGAGGATGGGCGGGGGGTTAATGGTCTTTCACAAGCTGTGATAGCTGCTGCCAAGTCCTGGTTTGTGGGTATCCCGGTAAGTTTACTGACTCTTTGTAGAACGTTTCTAAGATATAGTATAGTTCTAGTCATTTTGCATAAATTTGTGGTGAGAAACCAAAGAAAAATGAGAATTTATCAGAAGAACGTAATATTACTTGTGAAGTCCCAGTCAGCGATAGAGACAATAGATATTGTCATATTGGGGGATGGTTTTTGCTTACTTAGTTGCTCAGGGTTCTGTATCATGTAGGAACTCTTATTCTAAATAGAAGCAGGTGATTTCATTAGGCGAGGACATGAGTAAATGTAAATGGGTATACATTTTCTTTTGGGCTTGTTAAAAATGTTGGTGCGCCGGGCAACAATTAGCTGACATATGATGCATATGTTGATTGTTGCAATTTCATTGATTATCTTCGGGGGTTTATAAATCGTTCAAAAGGAATTTTAAATTGTTTTGTTTCCATCTTGTTTGTCGTTAACCCTTAAACACGAGAAAACATAGGTAGAAGAAACTATATCTTGTTTTATCAATGGTCTCCCAGATAAATCAGGGGAAATAAATCAAACCTGAATGTTACTTCTGTCCCCTTTCTTTTTTCTTATTTTGTGTCTTGAGTGTACTTTTCACTTGTGCAAGTCATGGAGCTGGGCATTCAACAACAAAATTTACGTAGATAGTTGTGTATCTTATAATGTTAATGCTTTTTAAAGGAATGATTTAGCTCTAGCCACATTAAAGTCATGATTTCTCCTTTCTTGCCTCTGGCTTCTTTTCCCCCATGAAAGAATTAAATGGAAACAGTATCAGTTTTGTTAGTGTGTGCTTTTGTGCATGTATAAACTAGTATTGTGAGTCAGCTTACTTTATGCGGTGACACAAATAGTAATGATTAATAAGGCACCCATTAAGGCTGTGAAAGGCACCGCCTAGGACAACCCGCAAAGGTGTAAATGTGGTATAAGCGTACCATTCATAAGTCAAAAATAAGGGTACCATTCATAAGTAAAAAATATAAGGGTACCATTCATAAATCAAAAATAAGAAATGGTATTATTTGGACAGGCAAAAGGAGAAGGGTACCATTGACTCATTGAGAATATCCCTTCAAGTTTTATCTAGGAAACTGTTGTCCATAAAAACTGTTTTAGTTTATGGAATCTAAATATGATTTTTATTTGTTAATTATTTACTAAATCATGCACCTCACTTCAACTAATTACCTAGTTTCGCGTCATGCTGAGGCCTGGCATCTACCTCTTGCTGATCCTGTCCGTTTCAACTAATTAGCACATTCATCACAAAGCCTAGCTTACTCATGTATTTACCTAGTTGTTGCATTTGCTTCTTGGGAATGTACCCTGTTGGTAGTTAACCATAACTTCGTTCATATATGCATACTAATGCCTAAATAAATTTTCCAATTTGTTGTTCTTTGTATTTTAAGTAGCATCTAATTCTATGTGGAACTGTGTAACCATTCTTTTTAGTGTAAATGTTTCGGAAGACAAGTGTAGCCCAATAATTTTTTTTGCGAATCTATACATGTGCAGTTACCAATCTTTCTACATCCTATACTTTGTCCTAGCTGTTGACTTTTTGTGGTTATTGTTGTGGTGGTGGTGAACATTGCAGGCACCGATAATAAATCTTTCCTTACCTGATTATCGACCTTAACTGCTGATTTATTAATCTATAATCTATACTATACTATACTATAATAAGTAAACTAGGGGATAATTGGTAGTTTGGTTCAACCCTATTTTTTAACCATAATTTTAGTTCAATTAAAAATAAATTTAATTAATATTTTATCTACCTAAAAACATCCCAGGGTAAGCAAAGATTTAGCCGAGAGTTTTGATCGAGAGGAGTGGCGTGTGTGTGTTTTTTTTTTTTTTAATTTTATTAACAGGAGAGTGTTTTGTGTGTTTTTTTACATTTTTTTTATTATTAATAATAGAGATTTAAGCAAATCAAAGAATGACCAAAATGAGTAACAAAAGAGTACCAAACCGACAACCAAAAATATCATATTTAGCTTATAATAGTATTAAACTAGGGGATAATTGGTAGTTTGGTAGTTTGGTTCAACCCTATTTTTTAATATTAAAAAACATATTAAACAAATAACAAATTACACTATAACAAATTAAAATTAATATTTATAATATTAAAATTAATATTTATAATATTATATTACACTATAAACAAATTACAAAAAATTAAAAGCAACCCGTGCTTTGCACGGGTTATAAGCTAGTAAAAAAACGGGGTATAATTTGTAGTTTGGTTCAACATGGTTTAACCATAAAAAGAATAATTACCGTTAGATTTTTGGTAAATAGATGACAACAGTTAGATCAATACTAAGGAATATTTTATATTTAAGCTACTCTACTAAAGGTCCAAGGTTCGAATCCCATTAACAACATATTTAATTAAGATTTTATATTTTTAGCTCTAAACTACTACTATTATCACTACTAATATATTAGTAATATTATAACTCCATAAAAATATATAATTTTAACAATATTAATTATTTATACCAATTTTATTATGAAAGCTAATTAACATGATTAGATATATTAACTATAAATAATTATATAAAAAAGTAATTATAATATGTTAATAGAAGCCCGTGCATGGCACGGGTTATAAGCTAGTATGGTTAAACATTGTTATGGCTTTGATGAATGAGTGGGTTGCAAAAGATACCGCCATTTGTGCTCAAGTTGTTGCCTTCAACGAACCAAACACACAAGAGAGGCAAAGTTGCCAGGAATTAGCCGCAGTATGCTGGCAAGTCATTCACTGTCCAGAACGAATTTGTACTCGAAACAAAGTTGACCAGTATAGAGTTCATCTAAAGATTTTAGTTTAGTTTACTCATTACTGCAACATGTTTAATTCCCCTACTAAAGGCCTCAAATGTCCTCTGGTATGCTCTTTTGCACCAGTTATAGAAAGATTCATTAATCTGTAAGGGTCCATTGTGCAGACTGCTAACAGGAATTGTAGTCATGACATAGAGGACAGTTCAGAGAAATCATTACTGAAACTCTGAAAGGCCAACAGAAAATTGTGCACAACCATGATTGGTAGTGACATAAAAATCATATCTAAATGGGCATAAAATGATCTATTGTTTAGGTCAAATCCGACATTCTGAATCTTCTAAAGATGATAGTTAAATTGGTTTCTACTTGTATGTGTATTGATTTATATAATACTTGGATTGAATGTCTACTTTTGTTCCACATAAAGCATAAATTGCCATGCAATGGCCATGAATAATAGCTGACTTTTGACTTGGCAAGTAAATTGAAATAGTAGCCGACTTTTGGAGAACGCCAAAGTATTACATATTTACATGATCTTTGGATTTTTCCTTTCAAACTAGAAATTTTATTTTGGGTTTTCACACAAACTCCACATGTCGCAATTTTGTTATGAATTGGTTTTATCTCATTCGCTTTGATAAAATTCTTCAAAATCAACGAGTTCTTTCATTTGTTGCCTTTCAGTTGGGGATAGTAATCAGAGCATTGGCAGCAGGTCATATACCACCTACAAATTTTATCTTAGTTACAATGGGGAGCACTTCTGTATTACTCATTGGATGGAGAACTTTATTGTTCAGCATATTCCCTAATGATCAGCGCAAGAAAAGTGATGTGTACAAGCGTGGCAGTCCGTTTGAACTTTTTGAGGTATTTCATTATAATCTTTGTATGAGAAAGATAATTTTCACAACAATCAAGTCTTAAACATTACTAGTTCACATGTTCCACTATCTAGCTGTACTGTAAAAAACCCTAAAAATTAAATATAAACTGATGTTTACAAACTGAAGACTCCTGCTGCGTATAGGAGTCATTCAAATAAGAGTCTATTAGTTCAATTGCTTTGGAACTTTTTAAAATTTTGCAAGGATTTTGAATTATACATATATATTTATTTAAAGGTAGAGAAAGTTGGGATACATGGGAGACTAGAGTTAGGCATGAATCATCTGTGTTTTTCATGCTTCTGGAGTTGATAATTTACAAATGATACATGTTATCGGAGACAGTCACTAACATTTTCTTTTATGAACACTCAAAACAATGCAGTTTCACTTTGACCTTGTGCATATAATATGGTTCTTGTCTAACACCGCATTGTCAATTCTTTGAATTTTTAATAACAAAATTTACTGGTAACATTAAACCAAGTTTCCTTGTGCATCTGAAGATTGTGATTCTGTGAGTGAATGTGACATATTTTTGCTAGTGATACCCAAATATTAAAATAGTACATAAAATTAATTTACAGACTTGCATGGTTTCCTCTGATGGATTCACATTGTTTTACGTTTGCAGTTGCTCACATCTTTGATACGAAGATGGTGATGAAGCTGCTGATGTCTTTGTAAGCTGATTATGCTCTCTTGTAACCAATATTTATATGTACATGACTAGATGTAACAACATACATTATGGTGTAATAACCATACATGCTTTGTATTTGATTAGTTTCTCTGTGCCTAGCACCTGCACCCTTAGTTATAAAGCCCACTTTTTTGCTACACAATTGCTGACCCTGAGTCCTACATGTCCTACTTACTGTGGAAATTTTAGTCATTCGTAGCTAACTTGAACCAACACAAAGATCGATCATGCAAATCATACACGAATATAAGCAAGTAATATGTACAAATTGCTAGTGCTCAAGAGATGATCTGCAATTGTTCTGTCCTTGTACAAATAGCAATATGAGAATCTGACATTTTAAGCTACTGGGAGCATCGTAGTTATCCTGGTAATTTTTCAATTACTTAGGAATTCCAAATTGGAACTTTAGTTTTTTTTTTTTGAAAGCAATTGGAACTTTAGTTACAAATTGTGTACATCGTTAATCCCAGATTGTAGTAAAAAAGTGAAGTTACTATCTTACGTCTGTTTTCTGTGTTTTAAAACTCTGGGAGCACAATGATAAGTAATAATTTAGTCACTTTATTTCTCTTTCATATGCTTTCCTCCCTATTTGGATCTCAGGATAAGTAAATCAACAAAATTGGGATATTTCTTATATACAAAACATGTCAGATTTTATAATGTCAAAAGGCTTAGAATATCGAAACTACTCTGGTTTATCCGTGTTAACAAAAATAAAACAAAATTATGCACCACCCTTGACTCAACTTCGCTAGGTTATACTGAACTTTCCGAAATTGCATTGTATTTGTTAGTTGTTACCATGATTTGTTGCTTCTAATGGTGCTCAGAAATTTCAATGTTAGCTACCAACAATCCAACAAGTTTAGTTGTTAAGGTTGAATTTCATGTCCAAAAAATTGCCAATCTTGATGTCGGCTGATGATGCATATCTATTACTACTATTACTGTTGAAGTCAACTTTTCATATCATGGCCATCAACACCAGATCACAAAACGATGAAAGTTGTCTATTCTCAAATGTTTGATTGTAACCATCTTGTTTGATTATTTGCCAGTGCAGCCATATCGTATTCTTATTATAACTAGTTTCTTATCAGCAGGCTTTTGTGTTAGTTAGCAATTGTCTATGGAACTTGAACTATACCAAGTTGAGTATAATCCCATGTTAAAAAACTCTAAATCGAGATGTATTGATAAGAATATCAAATTGCAATACACTGAACTCTGCACATAGTTTAGTATTAGGAGATTATTTGTTTATTATTAGTTTCAACATATTTTGAATGATTTATTATTGTTGATGTTAAATTATAGTAATTTAATTAAGAAAAATACAAGAATAGATTAGATAAATACTTATATTATACGCATACAAGGTAGAAAACGTGTATACTATGAAGAGAAAGTAGGTACACGTATAACTCAATGATTAAATTTAAATGATCGATACATTTCGTCAAGCTTTCAGAATTTGTATTTTAGCTCTCAAGTCCTTTAATTTGCATACTTTTCTGACGTTTAGTACAAGATTTTGGTCTACTTTGCCTATCAAGTCTGCTGTTATTCTTGTTTAAAATCCTGATTAAATTTCTCTTCATATAAACGGCATAGGCAACATGAAAAGTCCAATATAAAATCCCCACAACTAACTATTTCAAACTCTAATTCATTCTGGTAAAATTTTACAAAGAGCTACATTCTGTTACAAAGATGAGCACCAATAAGGTTTACTCAAAAGGACAAGTCCCCTTTGCATGGGAAAACAAGCCCGGAATCCGAAAGGAAGATACGAACAGAGGGGACGACGCCGATGACAAAGGAAAGCGTAATAGCAAGACGAAGTCGCCACCACCGCCTTATCTACAACCGGAGAGTGGAAGGGCAAGTCCAAGGGCAAGTCCGGTGAATTTGCAAAATATTCCTTTACCTCCATGTGCTTTTCAATCTCCAGTATCAAGAAGTGATTCGAAAAGAGATGCTTATAAGGAGGATGATGATCCTTTTCTAATAGCATACAAGAAATGCACAGACAGTAGTAGCAGTACTAGAAGACTACACAAGAAGAAAAATAGCAGTGTGTCTGTTTTGTCTTGCAAGCATTCATGCAGTGTGAGAGATGATAGTATTGTCAGGATTTCTCAGCTTCCTATTCCCAAACCAACCAAAGAAATGATTGGATCTTCCTTCAAGTTTGATGATTAAATAGTTGCACAGTATGCATGCATCTTGTTATCAATTTTCATGTGAATAGTTGCAGACTTGCAGTCCATGTAGATGTTTTGATTGTGTAACTAAACAACCTACAAAGGAGGTGACAGAGTCAACGGGTCAAGCAACACCAAGTCTTCTCCACTTCTCCAGCAACAACCAAATCTCTCCTTGTCAATAGATATATCCTTATCATTGCAACTCCAATTAATTAGCTGATATTTGAAATTAAAATTATTGTAGGTCTGTATTTTTTATCTTTTTAATAGTTGTAAAATAAATATTTTTGTCACAATATCGTTTATCCTAGACTTTCTGAATTAAACGGTTTCTCCCTAGATTTGTTGCACATACACACATGTAGCCTATATATTGTAAACAAGTAATTCAATACATTCACTGTATGTTTACTAAATTCATTAGTGATCAATTTACTTTCCTCGTTTTAGGCATTCCATTTCATGAAATACGAATGGTTCTTATTTTAATTAGTAAGTTTTCTTTTTGGAAAAAGAGATAAAACAGAAATATTAACTCAAAAAGGTAAAATAATAGGAGTATCTTTATTCGGAGTTTAAGCTATAACTTTATTTTTAAACGAGTTTATGACTCTGTGCTATAACTTTATTTTTAAACGATCCCAACTAATTTTGTTCAGTTGTGAGAAAATGTGTCAGTACCACATTCTGTTTTGTGAATTTCTGTAAAATTCAACCAGAAAACGTAAATGAATGAAGCTTTCATTTCATTCAAGAAGAAGAAGCAAAAATATACAGAGTACAAGTGAGTTTGTTACAAGAAGAATGTGAGAAATGTAACTAACTTTTTACAATCTACCTAGAGGTATATATACACTAATGGCAATTATACAGCTGGCCATACTAGTTGGCTAGTTTCTAAAAACTATGCTAGCTATGTTCTATAAATAGAAAGTGTGTTTGGTGTGCTTGCTGTCATATTACATTGTGCACTTTGACGAATTGTTGTGTCCAGGGACGGATTTAGAGGGTGGCAGGGGGTGCGGTCGCGCACCCTTCGCCAGAAACTCAGTGTAAATTGCGTACCCTCTTTCGTATGTTTAGGCGCAGTTATAGATATGGGGAAGAAGATGAATACTTATAGTCTGTGTATGTATAGTTCAATAGTTGGTCCCTGTTGTGCGTGTAGTAGCAAAAATTAAATGAATTGGGCCGGGCTTGTATCAGACAACATAATTATTGTATTCTTGTGGTCTACCTTGTTTTTTAACAAAACAATTGGGATGGGCCTGTTTTTAAGTTAAGAGAAAGTTTGTCTTACAAACAAAACAAAATAATTAACAGAACAATTACAGAAAAATAATGTGGTGAAAACGAGGTTGCGAAATAAAATGGGAGACGAATGGATGAATGATTGTTTAGTTGTCTATATCGAGAGAGAAGTTTTTATGGTTATTGATGATGAAGTTATTTTGCAACGATTTCAGAATATGGAGAATCGGCGTTGTCAACTCTCGCGTGTTAATTAATAATTGTATTTGATGATTGTATTAAACATTGACCATGTTATTTATTAAGTATCTTTATTGTGTATGAATTAAAAAAAATTTTCTCTATAAATGTCGCTCCCCCTTGATTACATTTCTAGTTCCGTCCCTGGTTGTGTCAATATAATGATCGTTAACACCCCCCTCAAGTTGGGAAGGGTAGAATACATTCCGAACTTGGATAAAAGCTGCTGAAACTGTGGTAAAGACAAAATCTTTGTGAAAGCATCCGCGAGCTGGTTCTGAGTAGGCAAATAAGTAAGTTGAAGAAGGCCATCAAGAACCTTGTCTCGTGTGAAATGACAGTCAATATCAATGTGCTTCGTACGTTCGTGAAAGACAGGGTTTTTGGCAATATGAATTGCAGATTGGTTGTCACAATGGAGAGTAACAGGTTTGAGATTAGTAACACCAAGTTCCTCCAATAAACGAACAGTCCAGGTAACCTCTGCAGCAGCTGATGCCATAGCTCGATACTCAGATTCTGAGGAAGAACGAGATATGGTTACCTGCTTTTTAGATTTCCATGTGATAGGTGAATCTCCAAACAATAAAATGTACCCTGTGACAGAACGGCGAGACATTGGACAAGCAGCCCAATCACTATCAGAATATGTCTAAATCACTATCAGAATATGCCTGAAGTGTGAGAGTGTTGGATGCTCGAAGAAGAATGCCATTGTTTGGAGAAGTAGAGACATACTTAAGAGTATGTAATAAAGGAGTAAGATGTGTGGATCGTGGTGACTGCATAAATTGGCTAAGAACCTGAACAGCATAGTTCAGATCAGGACGAGTGTTGGTGAGGTAGTTAAGTTTTCCTACCAATGAACGATAAACAGCAGGATCAGGAAGAGGAATACCATCTATAGTAGTGAGTTTGAGGTTCAATGGTAGAGGTGTGGAAGCTTTGGTGGGTAAATCAAAAGGACATTCATGTAATAATTCCTTTGTGAACTTATGCTGACTGAGTGTAATGCCATTAGAATAGTAACCAACCTCGATGCCCAAGAAATAGTGTAACAGGCCTAAATCCTTGATACTAAATGCACTATGAAGATGTGCTTTGATATGATTAATATCATTACCTGTAACTATAATATCATCAACGTAAACAGCCATGATAGTAATCAAAGAACCATTTCGTTTGATGAATAAACTGTAATCATTCTTGGACTGGATAAAATCTTGATTAGTAAGTTCTGAAACCAACTTGGAAAACCATTCTCTGGACGCTTGTTTAAGTCCGTATAAAGACTTAACAAGCCTGCAAACGAGATTAGCAGGATTATTAAGACCAGGAGGAGGCTGCATATAAACTTCTTCCTTTAAGTCCCCGTGTAAAAAAGCGTTGTTAACATCGAGTTGAAAAATTTTCCAGTGTCGACTAGCAGCAAGAGCAATGATACAACGTACTGTAACCATTTTAATTACAGGAGAAAATGTCTCCTCATAATCAATTCCGAGTTTCTGATTGAAACCTTTTGCCACAAGACGTGCTTTACAACGTTCTAAAGATCCATCTGATTTTAGTTTTACTTTGAAAACCCAACGGCACCCAATGGCCTTTTTTCCTGGTGGGAGAGGGACTAGATCCCACGTGTGATTAGATTCAAGAGCTGTTAGTTCTTTATTCATTGCCTCGACCCAAATTGGATTAGTCGAAGCTTCTTTGTAAGATGCTGGTTCAGTGATATCACAAAGCTGAGAAATATGAGCTTTGTGAGCAGGTGTAAAGTTTGAGGAAGACACAAGATTAGGTGTAGAAGTAGTGGCAATATGACAGTGATAATCCTGTAAGTATGTAGGAGCAGAACGTTGTCTAATAGAAACACGAGTAGGACTAGGAACATGTGGAGGTGAAGAGTGAGTTGAACTTGGAGAATTGGATGTACTGGTAGAATTAGTGTCAGAAGAAGAATGAGATGAATTATATGAAACATGAGGAGAAGTAGTAGGAGAAAATGGTGGTGTGTCAAGAATAGTTGTAGATGGTGTGATTATTGATGCTGGAATGTCAAAATGATCAGACTTATCTTGTGTAGTATGAGGCATAAAAACAGAATCAATATAAAAATTCTTATCAGTAGTCGAATGAATAATATGAAATGGGAAATGAAATTCAAAGAATTTAACACCACGAGAAATCTGAACCTGGTTAGTAGTAAGGTTAAAAACCTTATATGCTTTTTGTGTTGATGGATAACCAAGAAACACACCAGGATCAGCACGAGGGTGAAACTTTGAACGCTGAGTTGAAGTTGTAGAAATGTAACAAAGACACCTAAAATTTCGAAGATGATCAAGAGAGGGAATATCTTGATATAACTTGTAATAAGGAGACACATTACCTATGCTGGATAATGGCATTCTATTGATCAGATACGGAGCACACAAAATACTATCACCCCAAAAACGAGCAGGAAGTTTAGACTGTAAGAATAGGGCACGAGCAGTTTCCAAGAGATGACGATGTTTGCGTTCTACTACCCCATTTTGTTGGGGAGTATAAACACAAGATGTCTGATTAATAATACCTTTTCTCAGATATAATTCTTTCATTGCACCTGCTGTTAGCTCAAGAGCATTATCAGATCGTATACAGAGTACTTTGGTCTTAAATTGTGTCTCAGCATAGTTAATAAAATGCTCAAGTATAAGAGGAGCTTCAGATTTATTCTGCAACAAATGAATCCATGTATAGCGGCTAAAATCATCCACAATGGTCAAGAAAAAATTACAATTTGAATAAGTCTTTGTCCTATAAGGACCCCATATATCAATGTGTAGCAACTGAAGAATACTAGAAGTTTTAATGGAACTGTGAGGAAAAGATTTTCTACATTGTCTGGCAGCTGGACAAACTTGACATATTGTAGAATCTTCAAAGTTGACATTACATTCTGGTTTAATAGTTTTGAGCTGTGAAAATGGCAAGTGGCCAAGCCTCATATGCCAAAGCTTTATATCATCAGATCTTTCAGAAAGAAGACCATTGCAGATTGACTTCTGAACTGGGAATGAAGTTGCAGTAGTGAAAGCAGTGTAAAGACCATTACTCATTTTACCAAGATGCATCAGATGTCCTTTCTGAGAATGGACCTGAATAGCACATTGAGAATCAGAAAAAATCACATTACATGAAAAATCCTTGCAGAGTTTATTAACAAATATCAGGTAGAAGTGAAAATCAGGAACATGTAGAACATCTTTGAGAATAATTTTATCATTAAGCTTTATTGTTCCTTTGTGCAAAACTGGGATTTTTCGACCATCTGGGATTGTTATAGAAGTGTCATCAGCAACAGATACATAATCCAAGAAACAATCCAAGTTTGGACATATATGATCAGTAACACCACTGTCTACTATCCAATCAGACTTTGAAATGCTCAGCAAACAGATATTACCTTCTAATAATGTAGTACCATTATTATTGCTTTCAGTAGAATGTGAAGTTGTAGGAAATTGCTTGTTGAGTAAATCAAAGAGTTGAGTATATTGATCATCAGTAAGAGCCATGAGAGTCAGCATTTGTGTTTGTAATCTCCACAGACTGAGATGAATCATCATTATTTCCTTGCATAATAGTGTGAGGTGAGACCTGAGAAACAACAGTAGCTGCAGTAGATCCCGTTCTCCTATCTTTGAAACCTTTAAAACCAGGAGGATAGCCATGAACTTGAAAACATTTGTCAATACTATGCCCTTGTACTTTACA
This sequence comes from Kitagawia praeruptora, assembly GCA_037693485.1. Taxonomy (NCBI): domain Eukaryota; kingdom Viridiplantae; phylum Streptophyta; class Magnoliopsida; order Apiales; family Apiaceae; genus Kitagawia; species Kitagawia praeruptora. The sequence goes on along the minus strand of CM075344.1, from coordinate 43,813,907 downwards.
GTGTGTACAAAATAATTTGCTCCAGGTTTAGTTGACCTCCTTGGTCCAAAATTCTGAGAGAAGGATGGTATGTAATTAGTTCCAACTGGTCTCTGAAAGTTCTGAAAGTTACTATTTGGCATAAAAGACTTCTGTGAATTAAAAGAACCATAATTCTTCTTTTCTGCAACAAATGCCACATTCTCAGGAGCAAGAGCAATTTGAGAAATGTCTTTGTGATTTTCTTCCTGTGCCACTAGCCTGCAAGCTTGAGAAACTGTTGGTAAAGGTTGCATCATCATAATGTGACCTCTTACTGCACTATATTTATCATCCAGTTTAAGTAAAAATTGCAATAACCTCTGTTCTTGCTGTTTCTTCAGAAATTTCTGCCCCAATTCACAAGTACATTTTTCACAGGTACAAGTAGGAGTAGGATTAACATCATCAATGCTATCCCAAACAGTTTTAAGCTTCGTATAATATTCAGAAACAGTCTTATTATTCTGAGAAATTTCCATCAGTTCTTGTTCCAAAGAAAATAACTCAGTAATAGAAGAACAACCAAATCTCTCTTCTAAATCTTTCCACATTGAACGAGCATTTTTGAGAAATAGTACACTTCTTGCAATAGTTTCATCAAGATTGAACAATATCCACGAAATTACTAGTGAATTGCATCGCTCCCAAGCACTGTATTCTACAGAAGTTACATCTGATGCACTCAATGTTCCATTAACAAAACCTAATTTGTTCTTAGCAGATAATATCAATGTCATTGATATTTTCCAGTTATTAAAGTTGCTTCCGTTAAATTTTACAGATACAAGCTGAGTTGTATTGGCATCAGACGGATGAATGTAATACACACTCGAAGGATCTAGATTCGTATTTGACTGAGTATTCGTAGCCATTTTCAACAACAAATCATAGCATACAAAGATCGATCAATCAACAACAAGTCAACGTAATCACAAAATCAAACAAATCAAGAACAGATCGAATAATCCATAGATTCAGAATGAATTTCACAGAACAAATTCTGATTCAGAGTAATCAAACAAATCTAAACAGGTAAAGTATCTCAATAAATCTGAAAGTTTCAGAAAAGATGACACCTCGAGAGAGATTTCAGCGAGAAAGAGATTACGGCGAGAGATGATGATTAGAACGAAAAAACAGAAGATCGCTATGTCACCATTGATAACCGGCTCTGATACCATGTGAATTTCTGTAAAATTCAACTAGAAAACGTAAATGAATGAAGCTTTCATTTCATTCAAGAAGAAGAAGAAGCAAAACTATACAGAGTACAAGTGAGTTTGTTACAAGGAGAATGTGAGAAATGTAACTAACTTTTTACAATCTACCTAGAGGTATATATACACTAATGGCAACTATACAGCTGGCTATACTAGTTGGCTAGTTTCTAAAAACTATGCTAGCTATGTTCTATAAATAGAAAGTGTGTTTGGTGTGCTTGCTGTCATATTACATTGTGCACTTTGACGAATTGTTGTGTCAATATAGTGATCGTTAACATGTTTAGCTAGAGTCAGATGATGTGAATTGGCCATGTTCATTTTAAGTGTACTTCGTATGTATAGATTAAATACATATCATGCACTTCGTTTGTGTTTTCCTTCTTCCATACGAATTTAACATTATTATTACATATTTTGATCATCTAAATACTACATATTTGTAATTGTTTAAACTAAATAATTGAAATCATCTAAAATTTAACTAACAATATTTTAAAAAAAATCAAGAAAATATAACATACATGATTCCAGTAAATATGTTATTTGTGCAACTCAATATTTTTAAAGGTGATTGCCCTTTCTACCCACTTTTTACTATTCTCTCACCAAAATACCCACCGCGCGGAATAGGCGCCCAAAATACTCAGCAAATATGCCACTTGCTGAAGCGTAGCTTCAGATACGTCAACACAACTAGTGTATCAAAAGGATACGCCTACTGAGTCAATGAATTTTCTTCCGCACACACCAACACATCCGGCGCTTCTTCTTATACGCATGCTGAAAGAGCGTATCTTACGTGATGACGTAAGATACGCTGTTTCAACATGCGTATCAAAAGATGCGCATGTTGGAACAGCGCATCTTACATCAGTTTCGTCGTTTGCAGAGCTGCCGACGAAGATGATTCCGGCTCGTTTTTTGTTCGTCTCCGTTCGTCCCCATCATGAAGTTTCGAACCACATATCATATATCGTTCGAACCGTAATTGGATGCTCTACAAGAACATACCAGTTTCATTGCATTTGTTTTGCCAGATTCGATTCACCCAAAATGGCGATTTCATCGCCGTCGAATATTCCGACGACCTCTTTCACGCCCCTGCGGGACCGGAGGTGATAAACGAAAACTGGGAGGAGTAACGGCAGGAGCTTGCGATCAATTGGTGTTCATTTGGGGGGTGGAGGAGCCTCGTATCGACGATACGAGTCGAAATCGAGAAGTTGCCGGCGACATGAGCTCTAGAGACGACCTGAAAATTGCACTTTTCTGACGATGAACAGTATTCCGGATGTGCTTTCAACGGCGCATTCCATGAGCATTTTGGTCGGTTTTTCCGCATGGGCATTTTGGACAGTGGGTAGAGAAAAAATGGTTATTTTGGACATTCTTTTTATTTTTAATAAAAAATTATAATATAAAAGAATTCAAATAATTTGAATAGTTTATTAAAAACAAACATAAAATTGTAAGGGAAATAGGATTTAAAGGTGTAATCGAATTTGGTACAGAATTACAAACTAAAAGGAATGTTTGCTTTTTAATAAAAATTTTGTACAAATCAATAGGTTATAATATACGAATTTATATCAATTCTAGCTAGGAGGTATGAATTAGGTGTAAAAAATATTGTAGAGATGAATAAAATTGACTAATGAATTATCATAGATTTCACTTATTCACAAAAGTTATGTTTTCTAATATTTAACTAACAATTTTTTAAAAATATCAAGAAAATATAATCGGATAAATACATCATTTGTGCAACTCAGTAGTATTATAAATTAAAGAATTACAATTATAATAGTATTCCAATAATTTTTATATTTTATTTAAAGATAATACAAAATCATAGGGGAAATAGAAATTTCGGAAATGGAACCAAAATAAGGTTAAAACCAAATTTGATAGAGAAATAAGAATTTAATGGTGTAAAGGTTATAATATACAAATTGTAATTATAATTGAATTACAATTATTTTAGGAGATATGAATATGGTGTAAAATCATTATAAAGATGAAATCAAATTTAGTACCCAAGCACCATTCAAATAAATTTCACTTATAAATATAGTTTATATTTTCTAATATTTAATTAAAATATTTTAATAAAATCAAGGAAACATAATCTACATGTGATAGATACATTATTTATGCAAATCAGTAGGGTTAAATAAGAATTACAATTATAATATAATAGTATTCCAATAATTTTAATATGTCACTAAAAGATAATAAAATTTTAGGGTAAATATGAATTTAGGGGTGAAATGGAACCAAATTTGGTATCCAAGTACAATTAAAGAAGGAGTTTCGCTTAATAATAATAAAAAAAGTTATAGATGTAATACTTTATTTTAATTTTATTAAATTTATACATAATAAATAGTAAATTATTAACAAATTTATCCAAATTAATAATACTTTGCTATTTAAATTACATTCTACTTGTAAGTTGTAACTAAAAAAGAAAGTTAATAGCAAAAATAATTCTCTGCCAGTCTGCCTTGAGTCATGCTACTATGCTAGGGTAGGCGTAGGCCACACTCAGGAGTCAGGCATGCCCCTACCACTAGTCTACTAGTAGGGCACGCTTTGATCCTTCTTCAGGTCTTTTTCTCTCTCTAAATAAGCCCAATACCTTAGGCCCAATTTAAAAGCCCATCTTAGAAAATAGCCTTGCTAAAATTTTGTTATACATTCACTCTATTCTTCTGCTGAACTCGATAGATGTTTATATCTAACAGCTAGTTTGAGAATCTTGGAACATGTAGAGGATGCAATACCAAATGACGAAACCATGGAACTGTATTCCTTGAGAGTTCAAACATTGCCAAGTAATAGATAGAGTCTCTGGAGACTTCTACCTGCACTGTTTCCATTATTTGTCGTGTTTGAGCTAAAAAGGTTTGTATAGACAGAACTGGTTAGTAGGATATGAAACATCGAGTGTGTCATGTTTGTTTTGTTACTATACAAAGGCTTCATTCAAAGAAAGGAAAGAGAGTCTTACCCGAGCACTAGACTCTAGCATTAGATGAGAAAGATCCTCATGTACGCAATCGTACCTTTATGTCGAATTTTTCTCAGAGCTTCATTTATAAAATACAAGTTCTGGAAAGCTTCATTTTTAGAAACTTGAAATTTGATGCAATGAAATGTTTCGAGTTTACTATAGACTAAATGTCTTTGCTGCATGGAGAGTCTTTATTACTTTTGTAAATCACAGTGAATCTTCATTTTTATTACAGCGGCTTCCAGTCCTGAAAGAGGACCTGAGTTGTGTCCTGTCTTCTGAACTTGATCTTCATAATATCTTATAAAAGCATGCAAAACGTTTTCATATAATTACTCTAATACAAAACTAGTGAAAAGCTTTAAAAAAAACTGCCTACAAACAGCCTTGCAAGCTCCGAGACTTATTTTTTTAGTTATTCCGTTGCTGGTCAAACAAGACACAACTCACTAACATATAAGTACAAGAAGAAGAGTACAAGAACATCATAACATATGAACTATATTATCAATATATGGTTAAGGCTAAGAGAGTATTATACATCACAACAAACTTAATTAACGTGACAATATTATACATCAATGCTAAGATGATGCATAAGATTCCTTGATCCAGAAGATATTCCGAGATTGTTCTTATTTATCTAAAATCCAATATTAATTGGATTATAACGTTACACACCAGATACGTCGACATAGCTTAATTACGTCATATTCTTTCTCTTCTAAGCAGATCAGAACTTATTTTTGTACCAATATATCCCTTTGTTTTGGTCACCTTCATCTTCCTCAACATAAGCGCATTCTTTAAATGTACTCCACAGTGATTTATACATTGGGGTGTCATCATACCGATAGTATTCTCCTAGTATAGGCTTAATTGCTTTGGTGGCTTCCTGTGCATGGTAATGCGGCATTGTTGGGAAGAGATGGTGGACTACATGAGCATTAGTTGCTTGATAAAACATAGTGTTGAGAATTCCATAATCTCTATCGACGGTACACAAAGATCCTCTTAACCAATTCCACTCAGTGGAATCATAGTAAGGTACAAAAGGGTGAGTGTGGTGAAGTGTAGCTGCTACGATAAGAAGAGAAGTTTGAACTAGGTATGGTCCTCCATAAGCAAAAGCAACCCAAGCAAATCCTTTTAACAAAACAAGTTTGTATAGTCCATAGCCCATGGCAAGACATGCAGCATCAGAAAAAAAGATTTGAGCACGTTGGTTACGTGAAAACATTGGACTGTAAGGATCGAAATGGGAAGCAATTAAATCGATCATAAGCTCGACCACGGAAGTTGACAAGCAAGTATAGAGGCACACCAAAAGCTACAACTATAGAAGTAACCAAGAATCTGGATGCAGGATTTGTTATCAGGCGTTTGAAAATTAAAGAAACCTGAGACTTGAGCATTGGACCGTTGAATTCTTCTTGTTGCAGATAACCAGTTTTGGAGTGGTGACGATGGTGAGTGTACTTCCATGAAAAGTAAGGAAACAAGAGAAGGGAGTGCAAGACAAATCCGACTGTGTCATTTAACCATTTGTAGTTACTGAAAGCACTGTGACCGCATTCATGGCCTATGATCCAAAATCGAGAGAAGACACAGCCTTGAAGTAGCGAATATACAATCAGGTATACAGGAAAATAAAATCGAGATGATTCTGTTATGATATATGTTGTGAAGATGCAGTAAAGAGATAATAACAAGATGACATCAAGGAAAACATATGAGAAAGAGCGAAGAACAGAACGCTCAAAGCAATGTGGGGGAATTGCTTTCCTAACATCACCAATAGTGAATGGAGGTTTTATGTTAGGAGTTCTTGATCCATTTTTGCGTTCCATGCCTCTGCAAAGCTTAATCGAAGAAGTGATCCAAAATTCGATTAATTTGACGGAAGTACGATATATTTATATGTTGAAAAACTAAATTCCATCTGTATACATTTATCAACATAAAAGTTAAAGCTAACATAGAATGTACCTTGCAGTGTCTTCACTTGGATACGCTTTTTTACGAAAATTGTCCCATGCATCTGTAGTATTGTAGTATAGTGCATCGAAGCTTATTCGAAGCTGTCAAACAAGTACTGAATATCCGAGGGTAAATGTAGCTGTTCGACTAGATTTACTACCGGATATGCACGAGTTTCTAAATCAAATTCCGGCATGCATGCCATTATTTAAACATGTCCTTATATCTTGTTTACTTTGATATATTAACCTGGTTTCTTTTTCTTGTCTCGAGTTTTTCCACTTGTGAATTGATATTATGTGTCACAATGGTGAATTTGACATCATTATTTGTTAGGCAGCAGCCTTAGGGCTGTTGTTTCTTTCACAACTCTTTTTCACCAACCCCCTCCCTCCACCTACCTCATTTTGCCTTCTTATAAATACCCCCTCCCCTTCATTAGTAGAATTACACCAAAATTCTATCTTCTCTCTCTATAGCTGCTAGATAGTCAGTCTAGTAGGGGAGCCGGTTTAGCCCGCTTTCAGGAAGTGTCGGGATAGAAGGTCCTCGTGCCTAAACTATTCCTTAGGGTACTTGGGTCTGACTGCAGCCATCGGAGATGGTCCCGCTGCAGGGGTCTTTCTATCAGGTTGTGTAGCACTGTCCGGGTTGGGAGAGGGAGAGAAGGAAAGGTTGTCGGGAAACAGTGATAGGGGAAGGTTTTGAGATAAACACTTCAGTGAGTTGGGGATATACATAATAGGTATTGTAGTGCTGAATTTTTGTATGAAATTCAAGGGGCCGGATACCCGGATATTGTAATCTCTTTTATCTAGTGTGAAGTTGTTGCTCTTGTGGATGTAGGCTGGGCCGAATCACGTTAAATCTCTTGTCTCTTTTACTGTATTGTTGGTTTGTTGCTTCATTACTATCATGTATATTTGTGGGATCTAAGCGCACATATTTACCAAATCGCTTCCGCATTCGCAGGGAATCAGGCAGATTCCTAACAGTTGGCATCAGAGCTAGTTGTGTCTAAATTATTGGTGCCGAAGGAAAGTCGTTAAGAAAAGTGGTTGTCTAATTTGGCGCCGTTTTGACGGAAGTGCTCCCATTGTTTCTTACACTTACCTGGCCAATTGATTTAGTTGTTTGGATTGGTTTGTGTGTGCAAACGGAGATCATGGCAAGTATTGGAGGATTCAAGGTGACTCCATATGATGGTAAAGAAAGTTTTACTCTTTGGCAGAGAAGGGTAAAGGATATCCTAACCCAACAGAAGCTAGCAAGGGCTTTGAAGGGGAAGAAGGGAAAACCAATAAAGATGAGCGGTGAAGATTGGGAGGATGCTGAGTCGCAATGCATGAGTACCATCAGGCTATGCATTGCTGATAAAATTATCAATAATGTTGTTGACGAAAGCACGCCGAAGGAATTATGGTCAAAGTTGGAGACATTGTATCTCGGGAAGAACTTGACTACAAAGTTAAATCTGAAGCGCGAGTTATACAAGCTGAAGATGGCAGCTCAAGGCAATGTTATTGAGCACATGAATGTGTTTAATGGTATTGTTGATCAACTTGAAAAGGTTGATGTAAAATTAGAGGAAGAAGATAAGGCCCTTATTCTTCTTACTTCGCTTCCGGAGTCATTCGATCATTTGGTCACAACCATTTTGTACGGAAAGGACACGTTAAAAATGAAGGAGGTTCAGTCAGCACTTTTGTCAAATGCTGGAAGGAAGAACCAGGATGGTGACAAGGACGGAATGACAGTTTTGGCTTTGCGTAGTCAAAATAATAGAGGAAGGGGTGATGTGAGAGGATCTACCAATAGCAGGGGTAAATCTAGATACAGTGAAAAGGGCATGCAGTGCTTTGGTTGCAAGGAGTGGGGTCATATTAGGCCGAATTATCCGCTTAATAAGAAGGATCCAGATGCATCATTGGCTGTGGTTACTCTCGATTGTGAAGATGTTTGCACCGTCTTCAATCGAGGCACTAGTTCTCCAGGAGAATGGATATTAGACTCAGGGTCATCTTACCATGTATGTTCCGAGAGGGGGCATTTTGACAAATTCCAAGATACAAAGAATGAAACAGTTTCTTTGGCTGATGGATCTACTTGTGAGATCAAGGGGATTGGAATTGTGAAAATCAAAATGTTCGATGGAATAGTTCGCAGCTTGAACGGGGTAAGATATGTGCCTAAGCTGAGGAAGAATCTAATATCTATCGGTCGGTTAGCTTCAGAAGGCTACAGATGCTCTGTAGTAGGGGGAGCTATGAATATCAAAAGAGGCCGTGTGGTTCGGATAAAGGGAGAGCTACGTGGGGGAATATATCGTCTGATTAGTACGTGGCCAGAACGTACTGGAACTTCGAAAATCTGGTTATCTCGTGCACGAGGGAAGAGTGACTTGAAGGATACTGCTGCGGTTGTATTGCCTTCCAGTCTAGACGATGGTGCAAAGACTGCTGGGATGGATGCTTGGTCGAAGGGCTTCCACGACATCAACGAGTAGTTGGTGTGTTGCAGCTGCACATGGGCATCGATCAACACGAATCAAGTGAGCAGTGAACCATGCAATAGATTGATTTGTTTGATATGCAGTTGGGGAGTAAATGAAAGATCGATGGTCACACTTGTGTGTGTGATGGTCACACTTGCGTGTGTGATGGACTACATATGGGATTGGCCGACGTGAATCAAGTGAGTATGTGTGTATACAACAGATTGCTTCACATGTATGTAGTTGGACAAATAGAGGTCAATGGTACACTTCTGCGTATAGCAAGTGGGCATTCGAGAATGAATGTGCAAACTAGGGTATAGTTTGGAGTCTTGGACTCGGGGGGAGTTTTGTCGTAGGGAATGATACGGATTGAGGAAAGTTGGAGTTGTACCAACAGGGCGCAGGTATGGAGTGCAAGTGAAGAGCTGTGAGTTTGGAAAGAGGGGGAGATTGTTAGTCAGTAGCCTTAAGGCTGTTGTTTCTTTCACAACTCTTTTTCACCAACCCCCCTCCCTCCACCTACCTCATTTTGCCTTCCTATAAATACCCCCTCCCCTTCATTAGTAGAATTACACCAAAATTCTATCTTCTCTCTCTCTATAGCTGCTAGATAGTCCGTCTAGTAGGGGAGCCGGTTTAGGTGTCGGGATAGAAGGTCCTCGTGCCTAAACTATTCCTTAGGGTACTTGGGTCTGACTGTAGCCATCGGAGGTGGTCCCGCTGCAGGGGTCTTTCTATCAGGTTGTGTAGCACTGTCCGGGTTGGGAGAGGGAGAGAAGGAAAGGTTGTCGGGAAACAGTGATAGGGGAGGTTTTGAGATAAACACTTCAGTGAGTTGGGGATATACATAATAGGTATTATAGTGCTGAATTTTTGTATGAAATTCAAGGAGCCGGATACCCGGATATTGTAATCTCTTTTATCTAGTGTGAAGTTGTTGCTCTTGTGGATGTAGGCTAGGCCGAACCACGTTAAATCTCTTGTCTCTTTTACTGTATTGTTGGTTTGTTGCTTCATTACTATCACGTATATTTGTGGGATCTAAGCGCACATATTTACCAAATCACTTCCGCATTCGCAGGGAATCAGGCAGATTCCTAACATTATTTTTATCATGTTCTAAAAGAAAGCGACGCGTTCTGCATTTCTGCCAAAGTGCCAATATTGTACTCCAGCATATATGACTATTATCTTGCCAGTGTTCATTATTCTATAACTTATAGTAAATGGCTATTTCTGAAAAAGAAATAAAATCTGATGTGCAAATCTTATAAGAACAGATCACATGGGTTGAAAGAATCTCAAAGAACATGCAGAAGAGGTATACATTAGAGGAAAAGATAATTAAGAAAACTAAAACACTTTTTGGTAGCTTCAGAGATAAAGGCTAGAAGCTAGATAATCAGGCTGCTGCAAGGATAAATATATGTGTCTCTTGCAAGATAAATTGCGGGATCGAGATATAAGGAAGAAGAGTACTGCAAAGATGAAACAAAACCAGGTGAAGTTTCCTTTGTTGCTGTTTAGCAACTTGTACTAGCGTGGAGTTGACAGGCACTTCATGTTAAAAATGGCATATCTTGATTATTGGTGCAGGTATATATTATAAGTTTAATAACTATATGAGGATGTAAAGGGAGTCCGCTGAATCGACATTACCTGAACTTGAGGGCAGAGGAGAATGAAAGTACTTATATCGATGGGTGTTGTGAGAGAAATGAATTTCACAGCTCAAAATGATTGAAGTAAAGCACACGGTTGATGAAATTTGTTGACAAACGACTGAGGGCATATGTAACTCACCTTCCTTGTAAATTTGAAGTATAAGTTTTATAATTTTGTAATACAGAATCATAAAGTATGACTATTTATATGGTGATAAAAAGAAATCTTTAATAAAGGCTTAAGATTGATGCAGTTGTAAGCTTAAAATCCTGTACCTTTGTAGTTGTGAAAAATGAAGAATGCTTACCAACAAAATATAGAGGATGTATGACTCAAAACACTCTCGAGTCTTCGTTAATCGAAGGACTGAGGCAAGTTTTCCACCTCTCTTACAATAATAACTTTGCACCTTGCTACGACTAGATTTCTGCCGGATCCTGGCTCGGCCGGACCTGCCAATGAGAAGAATGCGAGGGTTTGGACCCCCGATTCACCTCCGGTGTGAGAATAAGTTAGTCGGTTTTTTATGAGTAATATTGAACGTAGAGAGTTTGTGTAATAGTGTGTGTATGAGAGAATGAACCTGACTGTATCATTATCTTTTATTCTCCAGGCGGTTACCCAAAGAGTGGTTTTCGTGTGTCAACGTGTCCCACGTTTACAGGAAAGTGAACTGTATGACCGTTGTTGGTAGTTGGGCCGGATGAAGATGGGCCTCCATTCAGATTGGGAGTACTGGATTGTCGGTTCGGCCCATTAAGGGGATGGGCCTCTAACATGTCCCTGGACTTCGTTCGGAGTAGTCCTCAGGGCGAAGGCCAAAGCCCAAACCCATCTTCGGAGTACCCTCTTCAGACGTCTTCTCTGGATAAGAATGGCGATGGACAAGGTCAGGACGTTTCTAGGAAGTCGTGTCCTTATGTTGATGACAGTTGTCGAGTCTCGAGATCTACGCTTTAATCACCACCGTTGAATTCGAAACGCTTCTTGTCCCAACGACGCGTCTCTTCTACTTAAACCTCCAAACCCTCTCATTTTCGCCTTTACGCTTACAACTTTCCATTTCACCATCTTTAAAGCAACAAACAATTTCTCTCAGAACTTTTTACGAGGCAAGGATTGGAAACGCTGGTTCAACTTCAACCGCTGGTAGTCCTCCAATTCCGGTGGTATCCCATCTTCAAGAGAAATACCCTCAAGAACTCGATCTCATTACCCATTTGGCAAATAAGTAAGTTTCTTTTTTACCTTTTCGGTTAACAATATATGTGTGCTGGTCTTTTTAGTACCTGTTTCCTTGTTGTTGTAATCCTGCGTTTTATGCTCGTATGTATATATCTATTTGCAAGTATGGAAAGTTACCTGTATTCCTTAGGTAAAAATTAGGCGTGACTTTAAGTGCTCTTTTCCGGGGATTCTGGGTCCTGTAAGCGAGTTTTCTGGGCAAGAACATCCTTCGGGATCTTCAAGCCTCAAGAACTCTCTTCGGACGGTCCCACTCTCTTACTTTTAGTCTTTAGACCCTTTTTCGCCTGTCCCCCTCTGAGATATTTAGGATATCCCTGACCGATCCTGGCCCGCTGTACTCGGCCTGTTTTTCGTTTCTCTCTTCTTTTGTTATTCTATCCGAGTACAAGGCTAATGTCTTTTCATTTCCGAATGCAGGGACATGGATCGGTCATCCGAAGGTGCAGGCCCTTCGGCCCCCTCTCCTTTTACTGATGCCACCAAATATCCTGCGGCGAATCTCCGGACTATATTGGATGAAGAAAAACTCACTCCATTCGCCGACACTGATGTGTCAAATTATACCTAACCGCAAGCGCACGGTGTCTATTGCTAGTACAAATGGCAAGCAGGTCGAATCCACAAGGAGACATGTTCTACTAATTCCTTTTCAGTTATCGCTAATTGTTTCAAGGGTCATACGAATATGTGAAATTATTAATTAACTAATTAAACTAGATTAACACTAATTAAACAGATGATAAACAAATTATTTAAAACCTAGGGCAATCAGGTCCACCATGCTTACACAATTGGCTCTTAAGCTAAAGCAATCAATGTGATCCTATAACTAGAGTATGTTAATCTCTTTCAAGCATTAACACTCTCGAAACATTCAACACAATTAACTATATTATCTGATCTAATATTACATCCCTAATAATTTACATGCTCAATAATTTGTCCCAAGATGTGTTTATATAGCCTCTTGATTTAGCCTCCAAGCAATTGCCTTCTTAGAGTTGGAATAGAAGATGGCAAGTTTCCAAGCTTGGTTGTAAAATTCGTAACTTCTTTTTCTCCTCTGTTTCTGGGCTCTTCCAACTGGATTTTGCTTACTAGACCACCTCTGAATTGTAGATAATTCCACAAGCTTCGCGTGGACAGTAAGATCGTCAAATTCTGACTTCTGGAACTCAAGATATGGCCCAAACAGTGCAGGCAGCCCATTTGGTCCAATAATTCCGAAATTTCATTTATTTTATCTCCAAATTTGCTCTTTTTCCTCCAAATCCTTCCAAGTCATGAATTCTTTATTTCCTACAATAAAACAATAAAATCTATTAAATAAAAATCCAAATCAATGCAAAACACAATAAATATGAGAATAAAATCATCTAGAAAATATATAAAAATATACTCTATCAAACATCCCCACACTAAGCATTTGCACGTCCTCGGGCAAATAAGTGAAATAAAAACTAAGTCCTAACAAACATCACTTTCGTAGATGACACGATTGCATTGAGCATATGCAACAAGCCGTTAAACCCCTAGGCAGCCCTAGTAGGACAAGTGTTGTCTCGTGAGGGTTTATAGTGAATGTACCCACAAAATTCATCTAACCATGCAAAAGATCAATGCTAACACAACACCACACACACAAGTCCTCTCATGTCACATCAACTTAAGAATCAAAGCAAACATACGATGTCTTGGTGTCGAAAGTGCAAGTATTCACGTAGTCTACTCAACCAACATGCAGAAGGTCATAAAAATTCATGTCAAGTGTAAAAATCGTTGGTAATCATGCTAAGCCCACAAGAAATACATCTTTAAGTCTAAACCTGGGATCTCCTATGCCAGAACAAGTAATAACTCACCTTTCACTCAAAAACGAATATTCACTCAAGAACAAGGTTAAGTGTATCACTCAATTCTAACAAAATCATAAACACAACTTGACACTCGCAATCAATCTCACTCTCAACACAACATACATCACTGATGACAATCAAAAGTTCTTTATTCGGGTTGTAGCGTGGGCTAGGGACCAGGTATGTCAAGTAAAGCTAAAACAGGTTAAATGTCAAAAGCTAGTACCCAACAATAATCATTATTCAATTCCCTTTCTATTAAAACAAATACTTCCCCACACTTGGATTTTTCAATAATCCTTACATAATAACTTGACTAGTCGAATGAAGAAGGATCATACAAACATAAGAATGCTCTCAATTTTTATTTTTTCTTTCTTTTTCTGTGAGAGCTAAGGAATAAGCACAATGATCCATAGATATTATTATGAATTTCGACTAACAAGCATCAACCAAAATCAATATTCCCCAATGGTATGATCATCAATAACCCCCCCTTTTATGAACACCTTATTACTCCCTTAAGCACGATACTAGCCTTTGACAATTTAGGTTCAAATTTAATGTAAGGCCAATAGAATAAAAAGGATAATGGCAAATAATGTGGTGTGTCACCGAAAGAATAGGATTAAGCTCAACGGGTTAACTAATTGATCATGTTTAAAAGGTGTGGAAATATGGGAAATACGAGGTCAAACCTAAGTGCCTTTGTCATCTCATCATCAAGTAATTTCATGCATTTCAAGAAAGATCTCAAGTAAGTGCTAGCAATGTAAACAACATGTGGACACTCAAGCAAACGAAAAATCATGCAAAAGATATGCATATAGGCTCAAAACTCACTTGGTGTGACAAAACATAATCAATCCCAGGTAACAAGACTCTCTAACGCACCTACTTGTACTCAAAGCATATAAACCAAGTCATCTTGCACATATTCATGTCATTCTAATCACTTACAACATCCAATTAAGTCTACCAGCTTCAACTTGCTAGTGTAAGTGTGTGCACAAGAACAAAGCACGTCACTTCTCATACAAAAGCGTCAAGAACACAAGAATTCTACGCATGCATGGGTGTATCAAGCAAAATACAACAACTAATCAAATTGCATGGCTAGAATTATTTTTGGTATTTTTAATTTTTTAATTTTTTTAATTTTTTTTAAAAAAAAATCTCTTAACATTAAGATATAAATAAAAATAAAAATAAAAATAATAATAACAATAATAATAATGATAATAATAATAATAACAATAAATAATAAATAAGAATAAGAATAATAATAATAATAAAAATGAATTAGAATAGAAATAGGTTTAGAAATTTGAAGGAGAGATGGGGAGTTTTTGGAATTGAAATAGAATTAGAATTAGATGTAGAGATGATAGTATAAGAGTAGAAAAAGAATTGGGGTGAGAAAAATTTTTTATATACAGCAACAGCAGCACAAACACAAACAGACACGCTGAAAATTCTGAAAACCAACTGGGCAACGTGCATCCCCGCGCGTCTGAGCCACCCGTGCCAAGGCAGACACGCAGGCGCAAGTTGCGCGTCCGCCAGCAAACTGCCTCCATTACAGTAACGCAGGCGCAGCCTGCGTTACTCAGCCGCAACCTGCGCTGAGTCCAGAAACGCTGGCGCAGCCTGCGTTACACTGCTTCCGATTTTTTGATTTTTTTTTTTTAAGAATACCTCAATTTTTTTATTTTTTTTAAAAAGAAAGAGATGAAGGAATAATGTACACAACAAGGCTTGGAATGAACAAATAACTAAGCAATTCTACTATATATGAAAGAGAAGGAAAGAAGTACTCCCCTATGCAAAAGCATGAAGTGCACCGATCCTTCAATGAAATATTGGGTTGCCTCCCAAGCAGCGCTTATTTAGAGTCATTAGCTTGACCTCCTAAAAAATACTCCGGTAAAGGCGTAATATCCACTTTCTCGATCATAAACTCGCCACCACAAAAAGTATCAAGAGTGTTAGTGGTTGTCTTTATCCTGCAGAAAGTCTCCAAACAAGCATCAGTAAAATAAAATATGTCATTAATAAGCAATAGAGAGAGTGCTTGTGCAGTTTTGGAAAACTTTGTGATAAAACAGCGATAAAATTCAACACCACGAAAATATTGAACTCCCTTGACATAAGGTGGAGGTTCTGGTGGTGGCTTTTCTTCACTCCTCACTTTCACTGGAGTCATTCGGACATCTTGGCTTATCACATCATTGGCTAATAAGACACTTCCATCTTCTCCCTCTTCTCGAGCTTGAAACGTATGAGCCACTTTGTATGGATCCTCAACCAGAATTTGAGAAATATCATCTTGGACAATATTTGTTATCACATCAACCTTGAAATAAGTGTTCTTGAGCAAAGAAGCCTTGTAAGTAGAGGCTAGAGCGAGAGCAAATTTATCAATACATGGTAGCTGAGGCACAGGTTGTGGAAGAGAAACAACAACCATCTCTGTATTGCTTTCCTTTGTAGCCTCATCATCAGTCACATTGTCCTTGGTAGTAGCAACATCATTGATCTCCTCTTCGGTGGCATGCTCCTTCTCTTTATCAATGGCCTCATCATCAACATACATGGAGAAACTATCATATTCCTGATCGCTTGTGAGATTGATAGCAATCAGGTCCTCTTCGGATCGGATAGATGATGATGGTAAATAGTCGAGCTGCCCTGTAGTAGAAGAGTTAGCCAACTGTGCAATTTGAGATTCAATCGCCAAACATTGAGTCTCTAATTCTTCAAAACTCTTTAGCAGTTTATTCAAGATATCCCACATCTCATTTGTCTGATCAGCTTGCACATTTACACTGGATTGAGAAACATGTAGATCTTCTTGTAGAGGAGGATATTGATATTCTTGATGTGGCGGCTGCTCATATGACTGATAATATTGTTGCTCAAACTGTTGCTGATTATGATATGAAAAATTTTGAGCACCATTGTCCTGGTAGTAGAAATCTGGTTGATTCAAGCATTCTTGATCAAAAGTGTTTGAATACTGATTGTACCCATATCCTTCTTCAAAAGAATTCATTTGTCCCAACTGAGCATTCTGAGAATTATAGACATTGTAAGAGCATTCAAAACCAAAGTAACCCTGCACACCGCAAATTTGACAGAAGTTGTAAGTTTTAGGGGCCACTTGTGACATCTCATTGATACTCATTGGACGCATAGTGGGCTCTGTAGTCTTCGACATGGCAATCTCTCGAGTATGTGCCTCTACTAGGGAAGATAAGAGTGCAAAAGTATCAACTTCACCCATTGCAAACCTGTAGACACTCAACAAAGCCAAGAAAACGCAGTAAAATTTGCCTCAATTGGAACAAAGGTTCCAACGAGACAATGGAAACAATCTAAACAACTAAATTAAAATCAACAGAAACTCGCTGTCTCCCCGGCAGCGGCGCCGAAAACTTGATGTGTCAAATTATACCTAACCGCAAGCGCACGGTGTCTATTGCTAGTACAAATGGCAAGCGGGTCGAATCCACAAGGAGACAGGTTCTACTAATTCCTTTTCAGTTATCGCTAATTGTTTCAAGGGTCATACGAATATGTGAAATTATTAATTAACTAATTAAACTATATTAACACTAATTAAACAGATGATAAACATATTATTTAAAACCTAGGGCAATCAGGTCCACCATGCTTACACAATTGGCTCTTAAGCTAAAGCAATCAATGTGATCCTATAACTAGAGTATGTTAATCTCTTTCAAGCATTAACACTCTCGAAACATTCAACACAATTAACCACTTTTAGTAATTCAATCAATCAGGTAATTAGAGTCAAGTTAATCTCTTCCAAGAATTAACGCTCTCAGAAATCCAATGATGCTTCCGCACTCAAATTCAATTCTGCTAATCGTATGTGTGCCTCTAGTAAGTAAATCTCTCGATCCATACCCCTATTTGCAAATAATTAATCCATGATATTGGCCAATTACACAAATTAATGATTAAAACATATCCATCAGAATTAACCATAACCAATCAAACCACTATGAAAATCATGCCAATATTAGTGCAAACATGGCTTCCCTTTAAGCCCTAGAAATAACTACTCGCTAATAATTAAACAAGTAAAACAACTAGTAAAACAAGAAAACATAATTAAATTAATAAGAACAAAGAAAAGATTAAGAGAACAAAACCTTCAAACTTCAATGTTGTCACCCAAAAGAAGAGTCATGATGTTTCTCTACATCTCCAACTAATAATACTAATCTACTCTAAACTATATTATCTGATCTAATATTACATCCCTAATAATTTACATGCTCAATAATTTGTCCCAAGATGTGTTTATATAGCCTCTTGATTTAGCCTCCAAGCAATTGTCTTCTTAGAGTTGGAATAGAAGATGACAAGTTTCCAAGCTTGGTTGTAAAATTCGTAACTTCTTTTTCTCCTCTGTTTCTGGGCTCTTCCAACTGGATTTTGCTTACTGGACCACCTCTGAATTGTAGATAATTCCACAAGCTTCGCGTGGACAGTAAGATCGTCAAATTCTGACTTCTGGAACTCAAGATATGGCCCAAACAGTGCAGGCAGCCCATCTGGTCCAATAATTCCGAAATTTCATCTATTTTATCTCCAAATTTGCTCTTTTTGCTCCAAATCCTTCCAAGTCATGAATTCTTTATTTCCTACAATAAAACAATAAAATCTATTAAATAAAAATCCAAATCAATGCAAAACACAATAAATATGAGAATAAAATCATCTAGAATATATATAAAAAATATACTCTATCAGACACCTATAGTATTCACAAACAACATTGGTTTGTGTACGCCCCTAGGAAAAAGGAGAGGATTTGTGACAATCCTCCCGTTCCAGAAACTTGCGGGGGCGTATGCACGGGTATCTCCGAAGCCGCTTTCAAGTGTGGGTTTCGGTTGCCTATTCTACCCATTTTGAAGAAGAAGCTGAAGGAGATGGGCATCGCCTTAGGCCAACTTGACCCGAATAGTTTCATATATGTAAATGTTTTTCAAGCTCGCTGTCTGGCTGCCAAGGTTCATCCACGGACTTCTTTGTTCTGGCACCATTATGACTTCCGTCGTAATTCGAAGAGCTACGGCTTCTATACAGTCGTTCGCCGCACCAACAGAGCGGATTGGGCCCAGACCAACTCAAGCAACAAGGGGACCCATGACAGATGGTTCTTTCTTTCTGGGCCTCGCCAAGTATTCGGTATGGAAGGACGTTGACCCAGCGAAGCAGGTCATCATGCCCTCGCTTTTAGAGTCGGAGAAACACAATTATAAGCTGCTTTGTGACTTGACGATGGATAAAGTTCCCTTATCCCTCAGTCGGGACAAAGACTGGTTGTTCTCCCTCTGGGGTAATGGTAACTTTTGTTTTCCTTTTTCTTCAATAAACATGCATACTAGTTGATTTGACTATTGTTCTTTCTGTAAATATATGTTTCGGTCGGTGCCCGATCGTCCTTATTATGACCTCGACTTTTGTTTTTCTTGTGCAGTGTCTTCCCGAGAGGAGCTTGTTGAGAGAAGACGATAGAAGCATGCCGCAAAAGAGGCGGCCGCTGCTACCAAAGCTGCTGCTGATAAAGCCAGTGCATCTGTTCCCGAAGCCGATGAGGCGGGGAGGTCAACCTCCAACTTAAGGGGAGATGATGCGGTTACTACGCCACCGGCCACTTCTCCTTCGCGAGAATTGGAGGTAAGGGAGACTGATCTGATCACCTCAACTGACTCTAGGAAGAGGAACAAATTGAATGAGGCGGAGCTGAAAGTATATGCCCCTCGCTGGGGAGTTCTGGAGACCGACAGGATCATCGTCCCTACTCCGCAGTCGTCCACGGTCGTCGATCCCGATCTTTGTCGGGGCTTAGTTCTTCCGGCTGATCGGCCAACGTTTGTTGAAGCGAATGATATCGAGGCCTGCACTGAGATGTTGGCCCTCCTTTCTATGGTAGGCTTCTTTTCTTTGTACTATTTATTTGTTTGCCTTCATCTCTTGATCTCTTTCCTTGTTTACTTTCAGGGTGTCTCCTGGTCGGCCATAGTCACCGAGCGAGTGGAGGCCATGCAAGCCAAGATGAAAGAATATAAACAGATGGAGGTTCGGGCGGTCAAGGCTGAGGAGGGCCTTCGGAATTCTACCTCCGAGCTGGAGAGGGTAACCGGTCAGGCTGGTTCACTGAAGACCGAGAATGAGGCCCTGAAGGTGAAGTCGGAGGAGATTGATGTCTTGAAAAAGCGCATTGACTGGAGGAACCAACAGCTCAAAGCTTCGAGGAAGAATATTCGAAAGCTGAAGAAGATCCTTGACCTTACCGAAGAGAGGTGCTACCAAATGGGTTACGACGATGTCGTGCTGAAAGCTAATGATGTTGGCTTCGACCACACCAAACTGCTGGACGAAACGATGACAGATCCGGTCGGTCGGACTGATGCCGATGTACCCTTGGTAGTCTCTTCGGGTGAAGATGAGGAGCTTTCCGACTGCTGAATTTTCTGTATTTTGTTGGTCCTTATGCTTTGCTATATTTAACTCTGCCTTCGGGCTTTAAATTTGTGCCTTCGGGCAGGTTGTAATATTTAACTCTGCCTTCGGGCGTTTATAATTTGCCTCGGCTGATTTATCGCTTAATCATGCATGAATCTTCAGTCATTTATTTTGCCTTAGCATAATTTTAGTTTTATGCATCTTCGGTCATTTATTTTGCCTTAGCATAATTTTTGTTTTATGCATCTTTGGTCAGTTTATTTTGCCTTAGCATAATTTTAGTTTTATGCATCTTTGGCTTCGGTTTGCCTTAGCAAAATTTTATTTTTATGCATCTTTGGCTTCGGTTTGCCTTAGCATAATTTTATTTTTATGCATCTTTGGCTTCGGTTTGCCTTAGCATAATTACTTAAAAATTTTCTTTTTATGCGTCTTCGGCTTCGGCCTGGCATGTTGTACGTCTTCGGTCGTAACCTAGCATAATTACTTATGTTTTTATGGATCTTCGGCTTCAGCCTAGCATGTATGCGCCTTTTTGGTCGTAACCTAGCTGTCCCCTAGTATTTAAGGGGTTTTGTAAATGATTAAGGTCCCGTTCGGTCGGTTGAAAATTTTTCCCCCCGGCCTTAATTAACGTCAAAGCAACTTAAATACTAAGACATTTTTGTAAGGGTCCAAATTACATTCGGTGGGCCCCAAATTTGGATTCGTCAAGTATTTGTAACTTAACTCGTGATATCCTTGAACAATAAAAATAAGTTAAGTGGCGCATGTTTTATTCGGTCGGCCCCAAACATGGGTCCATTAAGCTTAATATTGTGTACTTAGCTTTTTGGCTACAAATGTACTTAGCTTAATAATAGCGGATAAAAAATGGAGCAAAATAATCTTTTCATTAATCATGCAACTCTTACATAGATTTGATTACAGATTGATGCTAGCTTAGGGAATTCAGAATGAAGTTGCATAAGACAAAGTACTGAAGTAAAAAGCAATAAAATTTTGTCCAGTAAGCTTACTGGTAAAAACGGCGAAGGCGAGCGGCATGCCAGGTGTTTTTGATTGGGCTGCCGTCCGAATGAGCTAATTTGTAGGTACCTGGCCGAACCACTTCAATCACCACATAAGGTCCCTCCCAGTTCGGCATAAGCTTTCCTTGTTTAGTTGGCATAGAAGTTGCTAACTCCCGTAGGACCAAGTCGCCAACTTGGAAGGTCCTCTTTTTAACTCCAGAATCATAGTATTGTGCCGCTTGGAGCTGGTATCTTAAGTTTCTTTGGTGGGCTGCCTCCCTTTCTTCTTCCAGTAAATCCACGTTCGCCCGGAGTTCGAACTCATTCGTTTCTATATTGAACACTCGTGTTCGGTAGGACTCCAAACCGACCTCAACAGGCAGAAGGGCGTCTGTTCCAAAGGCTAGTTTAAAGGGCGTTTCTCCGGTTGAAGATCTTGCGGTGGTTCGGTAGGCCCAAAGGACCCAAGGCAACTCTTTGGCCCAATGACCCTTGGCTTCTCCTAGCCTCTTCTTAACCCCATCAAAGATAATTTTGTTGGCCGCTTCGATCGCCCCGTTTCCTTGGGGATGTCCGACTGAACTGAACTTTTGTCTGATTCCGAACTGAGCTAGGAACTTTCTGAACTTACTTCCAATGAACTGAGTTCCATTGTCCGACACACATACCATGGGGATGCCAAACCTTAAGATCACTTGTTCTAACATGAACTTTTTTGCTGCTTCTTCGGTAATCGCTGAAAGTGGTCTGGCTTCTATCCACTTGGTCATGTAGTCGATCGCCACAATACAATACTTTTCTTGTTTAGTACTGGTAGGTAGGATCCCAACGATGTCAACCGCCCACATAGCAAATGAGATCGGGCTAAGGACTGAAGACATGTCTTCGGGTGGTTGCTTCGGTATTGTGCTGAATAGCTGGCATTGTCTGCACTTCTTGGCATATTCAGATGCGTCTTCCTTCATCTTCGGCCAGAAAAATCCTTGCCTGAGAATCTTGAAGGCTAGAGATCTTCCTGCCAAATGTTCTCCACAAATTCCCTCGTGAACCGTCTCGAGGACTAGCTGCTGTTCGTCTTTGTCCAAACACCTAAGCAACGGCTGACTTGCCGATCGTCTGAATAGACGGCCCCCAACCAGAGTGTAATTCCCCGACCGATATTTCACCTTCTGTGCTTCCCTTCGGTCAAGTGGTAGGGTGCCCTTCTCCAAGAATGCCCTGATGGGAGTCATCCAATTGACCCCTTGGTGGATTTCTATACACTGCTTCTTATCTATCGAAGGCGTCTTTACTTCGGTCAAATAGATGGACCCATTCAAGTTCTGGGTTTCTGCCGAAGCTAGCCTTGAAAGAGCGTCTGCCCGACTATTGTTTTCTCTGGCTACTTGAGTTAATTCAAAAGATTCAAACATCAAAGATTGCTCACGTACCTTAAGGGCGTAGGCCTTCGTTCTGGGATCTTTCTGCCCATACTCCCCTGAGAATTGTTTTACCACCAACATCGAATCACTGAACGCCCTGACGTACTTAACCTCCAAATTTTTTGCCAAGTCTAGCCCTGCCAAAAGCTCTTCATATTCGGCTTCGTTGTTCGTCAACGGGAAAGTGAACCTGATAGCTTGACAAATTTCAAATCCTTCTGGGCTTGTCAGAATTAAGCCTGCCCCACACTTTTCCTTGGCGACTGACCCATCCACGAACAATTTCCATTTTCCTGGTGCCTGTACTAGCTGATCTTCGGGAGCCAAGTCATTCGGCCCCGAGAAAGAGCATTCCAATATAAAATCCGCTAGTGCTTGGGCTTTGATCGAAGTCCTTGGCGTATACTCCAAATCATGCTCCCCCAATTCGATCACCCAAGCAACTACTCTGCCTGATGCCTCTGGCCTTTGCAAAATTTTCTTCAACGGCTGATCTGTTACTACCTTAATCGTCCTCCCCTGGAAATAGTGCCTTAGCTTTCTTGCGGCCATCACCAGCCCATAGGCGAATTTCTCTGCATTCGGATATCTAGTTTCTGCATCCTTGAGAATATGGGAAACGTAGAACACCGGATGCTGGTTCCCTTCATGTTCCTTGACCAGCACGACTCCAAGGGTTCGGTCGTTCACAGCTAAGTACAGCTACAAAGTTTCTTTCGGATCAGGCCTCATTAAGAGTGGGGCATTCACTAAGTATTCTTTGACTTCTTCAAAAGCTTTCTGGCAGTTAGGCCCCCACTCGAAATTCTTGGACCCCCGAAGTACTTCAAAGAATGGTAAGGCCTTTTCGGCCGATTTGGAAATGAACCTCCTTAGGGCTGCTAACCGTCCGGTCAGCTTCTGAATGTCCCTGATCGTCTTCGGCGCTTCCATGTCGATGACTGCCTTAATCTTTTCTGGGTTCGCCTCGATCCCTCGGGCACTCACCATGTATCCTAGAAATTTTCCGCTATTGACTCCGAACGTACACTTGTTCGGGTTGATCCTCATGTTGTTTTTCCTAAGTGTTTCGAAACACTCTCTCAAATCCTCAGCATGATCCCTAAAAAGGGATTTAACAATCATGTCATCCATATAACATTCCATGTTCCGATCAATCTGGGCTTTGAACACTTTGTTGATCATCTTTTGAAATGTTGCCCCGGCGTTCTTCAGGCCAAAAGGCATCTTAACATAGGCATAAGTGTCGTTTGGTGTGATGAATGCTGTCTTTGGAATGTCCTCGGCATTCATGGCGATTTGGTGGTATCCTGAGAATGCGTCTAAAAAACTGAGTATTTGATGTCCCGAAGTGGCATCTATCAGTTGATCAATATTTGGTAGAGGATAGTAATCCTTCGGGCAATGTTTGTTCAAGTCCGTATAATCTACACACATCCTCCACTTGCCATTTGACTTCTTGACCACGACCACGTTTGCCAACCAGTCGGGGTAGTCGATTTCTTCGATGAACTTCGCCTCTAGCAACTTTTCCACTTCAGCTTGGATTACTTTTTGTCTTTCCATGGCAAAATTTCTTTTTTTTCTGTCTCACGGGCTTGGCTTCGGGAGCCACATTTAAACAGTGTTTGGCTACCGAAGGGTCCAAACCTGGCATATCTTCGGGATTCCATGCAAACACGTCATGGAATTCCCTAATGACTTTGATGACTTTTTCTTTTAGCTCCGATTCCATGTTCTTTCCAATTTGGATCATCTTTCCAGACTGACCCACATATAGCTCTACTTCTTCGGTTTCGGCAGCCGGTTCGGCAATCGGGCTCGACAGGTCGGCCCCAAATTTCTCCAACTCTATGTTCAGTAGTTGATGGTTGCCCCCAGCGCTATTTTCATTTCTTTTCCTTTTTCCGGCTTCATTCATTTCGACATCCTTATCTTTCTCTAGATCTTCCAACATGATAATTCGGGCGGCCTTCTGGTCGCCTCTCATCTCTCCGACTCCATGTTCGGTCGGGAACTTCAACTTCAGGTGGGGGATGGAAGACACAGCTTGGAACAGAGATAGGGCTGGTCTCCCCAAAATGCCGTTGTAGGGGCTGTCGACCCGAACCACGTAAAACTTAGCTTCTTTAACAACTGTGTATGGAGCCTTCCCTAATAAAATATTTAGTGTGATCGTGCCTTCGATCGGTACCGGTTGATTGCCGAAGCCATATAGTGGTGCTTCATGGCACGGCTCTAGCTGTTCACCACCCAAATTCATCTTGCAATACGTTCGGTGATATAATATGTTGACCGAACTTCCTTCATCGACCAACACTCTCCAAATCTTGTTTTCCCCGATGACGGGGTTTATGACAAGAGGGTCTTCGTGCGGCCATATCACATCTTCAAAATCATCTTCCGTGAATGAAATCGGAAGTGGTTGTTTGGCTGCATTTGACTGGTAGAGACTATAGATTTGCCTGGCATACTTCTTTCGGGCTGTTTTGCTGTCCCGATCGAGTATGGTTCCTCCGGATATTGTTCTGACTTCGCCTCGATACTTCTCTGAACTTTCAGCATCTCTAGTGTCTTTCTTCTTCTCCTTATCATCCAGCCTGTCTCTCAGATCACCAACGAACTTGGTCAGTTCTCCGTCTTTTATCATTTTCTCAATCAGTTTCTTCAAGTGGTAACATTCGTCGGTATTGTGACCTTTATCCCGATGATAGTCACAATATTTGTTGTCGCTCCTTCTGTTCTCAGGGGTCTTTAACTTGGGTGGTCTAACGAACCCAGGTTTACCCTTTATCTCGTGGAGAATCTTCGAGATAGGTGTGTTAAGTGGTGTGAACACAGTACTATCTCTATCCCTTCTTCGTTCGGCCTCTTTATCAGGCCTCGTATCATTCAGTCTGCTTTTAATGTCGCCACGACCCCTTCGGTCGTTCCTTCTATCCTCCCTATTATCATCCCTTCTATCATACCTATCATTTTTCTTGCTCTCCTTGTAACCCCCAATGGATTCTAACTTTTTTCTAATAGCCTCTCCCCTCAAATATATATCATTCAAAGATTTAGGAGGCATATCGTAAAGAGAAGATCGAAGCTTCTTACCTTTAACAGGGTCGAGGCCGGCTGCAAGGAATCCAGCTGCCTTGACTTTATCCAAGTTAGTGACCATTCCTGCTTCTTCTTTAAACCTTTCCAAGTAGTCACCCAATTCTTCGTTCGGTCCCTGCCTGCAGTGGATCAGGGCTTCAGTATCCTTCTCTCTTCGGCACAAGTGGGAGCAGTGCCTCAAGAATTTCTTCTTTATCTGTTCATACGAGCCTATCGATCTAGGCCTTAATGACCTGTACCACATGGACGCGTTTCCCTTGAGGTATGTCTTGAACATTTTGCAAAGCATCACATCACAATGCCCCATACCGGTCATGAGCGATTCATACTTCTCGCAGTGATCTTCGGGGTCTCCCTTTCCATTGAACTCGTTCATCTTTGGAAACTGCCTTCCTGGTGGAGGTCGAAACTGCTCAACATCCTCGGTCGGCCACGAGCCTTCTCGATCCTATGGATACGGTCGTCCGTATGCGGACCTTCTTCCTCCGAATCAGAGGAATACACTACCTTCGACCGGGTTCTCCTAGAATTTGATTCAGAGTCCTCTGACTCGTCTTCATCGTTTCTAGTCCTCGGCCTCTTGTCCCTTCGGTCATCCAACTCCGGGTCTTCGGCTTCTAAAGCCTCGCGGAGCACTTTCTCTTGTAACTCAATCTCCTCCCTTTGGAGCTTTAGGGCTTCCAGCCTCAAGCGATCGGCCTCCCTTTTCTTGGCCAGTCGTTCGGCCTCCCTGCTGCTCCTTTCTTTCTCTACTTCGTTTCGCTTCCCCTTGGCCTTTTGTTCTTCTCGCCATTTCATGAGCATCTCCTGTTGTTCTTCAGGAGACGGCATATCTCCTTCTTCGTCAAAAGTTAACAGCCTTGGGGTGATGGGAGTTGTCCTCGGGATCAGGGGAGGAGTGGTGCGACTGTTTCCAGCCACTGTGCTATTATCGACTACTGGTATTTCGGTTTCATTTGCCATGATTGATGGTAAAACTCAACACAAAACGTATCTCTACGTTCCCACAGACGGCGCCAAATGTTACGACTAGATTTCTGCCGGATCCTGGCTCGGCCGGACCTGCCAATGAGAAGAATGCGAGGGTTTGGACCCCCGATTCACCTCCGGTGTGAGAATAAGTTAGTCAGTTTTTTATGAGTAATATTGAACGTAGAGAGTTTGTGTAATAGTGTGTGTATGAGAGAATGAACCTGACTGTATCATTATCTTTTATTCTCCAGGCGGTTACCCAAAGAGTAGGTATCGTGTGCCAACGTGTCCCACGTTTACAGGAAAGTGAACTGTATGACCGTTGTTGGTAGTTGGGCCGGATGAAGGTGGGCCTCCATTCAGATTGGGAATACTGGATTGTCGGTTCGGCCCATTAAGGGATGGGCCTCTAACACACCTGATTCTGATTGATTTTATTCAAGAACGATAAATTGTCCTTTTTATTTTGAAAGTTTAACTTGACTTGTTCCCGAGCAGGGTTCTTACTTCTAATATCGTCCCTTGTGTCAAATGAAGTATCTGTATCAATATTATGCAACTTCCTATCTGGATCATTTTATTTATTACATGTTCTTGCCGGTGATAACCGAGTAGAATAACTGCTTTACATATAGCCTTGCAAGCTTCGAGACTATATTTTTTAGTTACTGAGGTGCTAGTCAAACAAGATTACAACTCGCTAAAAGCTTACGAGAACAAGATTACAAGAATATCATAACATACAAACTTTTAATTATTACTGTAATATGTGGCTAAGGCTAAGATATATGCCTTCCAAGATTACACACCAACAGAGGCGGATGCTAAGGTAAGCGGGACCAGCTTCAGCTGGGAAAAAATTTCTAGGTAAAAGGTAAAAAAAAATTACCGCTGGGTAAAAAAAAAAAGAAATATAAATTTCATTTACAATTTTTTTAGTTTATAACTTATATATCCTAAACTAGTAGTCTACGTCTAGTATACTGAAGAGAGAACAGAAGAGTTCCTCTATTATTCTACCCCCCGCCCCAACTCCCCAAGTCTCTCTCCTTCGATTCAAACTACTACTGCAATATGGTGAGTTTTCTCTCTTATTCTTCAATCTTTTTCTTTCTCTTATACTTATTCATTCACTTGCTGTTGCTGCTGTTATTAGATCCGATTTTCTCTGTTTTTCGATTTGTTTATATCCACTTTAGATTTATCAACTCATGATTTTATGTGTAGATGGATAGTTTGAAAATCCCCAATTTTAATTAAAGCTCACATTTTATTTGTCTTGTACGTGTTTGGTATTAGTTGAAACAAATATTTAGTTTTTGACTCGTACTCTAAGTGTTTGAGAAAATGTCTCAAAGAAAAATTTCAGTTTTGTGTTCATATATTTCTTATTATTTATTAATGTACCTCAATGTTTGATAATTGAACAGAATTTAAGGATGTGTGATCAACAACCCAAGAAACGAATGAAGTCCCTCTTTTCTTTCTACAAGAAAGAGAGTGGTGTACAAGCACCTGCATCAAATTCAAATATTAACATGACTGATCAGCCTGATCTTGAAGATGCTTCAGCTCCTAATTTGCCTAATTATGTAGTGGAATTTCCTGTTGATGCTCCGAAAGAGCAGACAGTTCAAACTGATCCTGGACGCCGTCAACCAATTTGTACTTTTCCGGTGAATCAACAAGACCGTATTCGAAAAGAGTATGTACAATTGGGACCTTGTCAGCCCAAGTTGGAAATTTATCCACCGACATTTGATGGACGTGATAATCGTCGTTTTCAATATAAATGGTTTTCAAGATTTCCTTGGTTGGAGTATTCGGTAGCTACTGATAAGGTGTTCTGCTTTCCTTGCTTTCTTTTTGAAAAGAATCCACCAAAGTCTCCTTTGTTCACTACTAAAGGATGTTCTAATTGGAGTAGAATGTTAGCCGGAAAAAAAGGAGTTTGTGAACAACATGTTGGACATATAAATTTGCTAAATGTCTATAAATTTGGAGAAGATCATGGTCTTGAAATGCCTAAAATGGATGCAGCTTACTCAACGGGGACTGGTCGTGGCTGTCAACAACGTGATTTTGTTACAAATGAACATCATTATCATTTTAGCATGTTTAATGTGATTATTGATGTTCAAATGACAGAGCTAAATGACAGATTCACGGAGCAAAGTATAGAGCTGCTTGTTTTGAGTTCTGCATTGGATCCTAAAGATCGGTTTAAAAAGTTTGACATCGACAAGATTTGTGAACTTGCAGAGAAGTTCTATCCAGGAGATTTTGATACATCAGAGGTACGGGCTTTAAGATTACAATTAGAACATTATAGATGTCAAGTAGTTTCTAATAAACATTTTCAAGATTTATCCTCTCTTGCACAATTGTGTAGACAGTTAGTTGAAACAGGTTTAGCCAAGCTTTTTCCCTTAGTTGATATATTGATTCGTTTGGTCTTAACACTTCCTGTTTCCACTGCCACTACTGAACGTGCATTTTCGGCGATGAAAATCATAAAAACTCGGCTTAGAAACAAGATGGAAGACGGATATCTTTCGGGTTGTATGATGCTTCACATTGAAAAAGAATATGTTGATGGTATTGAATCAGAGGATGTGATTGATCACTTCGAGTCTATCGGAGATCGTAGAGCTCAATTTAGATAAGGTACTATTTGTTTGCTTGTAATTTATATGTTGGAAAAAAAAAATCTGCTCATGTAGAACAATTCCGCTGGGTGAATTATTTTTGTTAGATCCGCCACTGCACACCAATGCTAAGATGATACTTAAGAAGCCTTGATCTGGGACATCTTATTGTAATGATACACGTAAAAGAAAATTTATCCTGAAGGATAAATTTTCCTTTTCGAGATTGTTCTTTTTTTTTCTTTTTTTTTTGCTAAATACCGAGATTGTTCTTATTTACTTAAAATCCAGTGTTGGATTATCCAATTGGATTATTATATTACACACAGTCATAAACTAGCTAGCTCAATTACTTCATATTCTTCTGAAGGGAAACTCTTTTCGCAGATCAGAACTTATCAATACTAGCTTAAAACCCGTGTGATGCACGGTTTTTTTTAAAAAATATTATATAAATTTTTTCATTAATTTGGATTAATTGTTTTAAAACATGAATTTTGGAGACATAAATTTTTAAATGAAATGATTATCATAATTATATAAATGTTATCCGTGATATTTATAAAAAATGAGGAATTTTAGTTAGAAAATATAGAAAATGTGATAGATTTTAGTTGAAAATGTAATTGGTTATTTATTAGTAATTATAAAAGTATTATTTTATTTTATTAAATAGGATGACCGTGATATAATTTCGAAAAAAGAGGATTTAGTTAGAGAAAATTAAAAAGGTTAAATATTTTAGATGAAAAAGTAATTATTAGTCTGTAGTAATTATAATTTAATTATGTTATTTTACTAAATAAAATTGCTCGTTATGTTGTTAAAAAAGAGAAATTAATATTGCCCGTGATATTTCTAGAAAAAGAGGATTTTAGTTAGAAAATATAGAAAAATGATATGTTTTAGAAAAAAAAAGGTAATCGATTAATTATTAGTTTTATAATATTTTTATTTCATTTTATTAAATAGAACTCCCCGTGATATAATTGGAAAAATAGATATTTTAGTTTGAGAAAATAGAAAAGGTAACGTGAAAATTAAAAAGGTGACATATTTCAGGTGAAAAATAAAATTGATTAGTTTATAATAATTATAATTTATTTGTTATTTTACTAAATAAAATTGTTCGTAGTGTTTTTAGAAATGAAAAATTAATATTACACGTGATTTTTCTATAAAAAAAAGAATTTATTTTTTAAAAAAAAAAAGATGATATGTTTTAACTAAAAAGGTAATCGGTTAATTATTAGCATTATACTATTATTATTTTATTTTTATTAAATAGAAACGTCCGTGATATAATTTGAAAAAATACAGGTTTTAATTATAGAGAACAAAAAAGGTAAGATCTTTTGGCTAAAAAAGGTAATCCGTGATATAACTGGGAAAAAGATATTTTAATTGGAGAAAAGAGAAAATGTATAGTGTTTTGACTAAATAAGTTAATTGATTAGTTAATAGTAATTATAATATACTTTCTAATTAGATAAAATATAAAAGATATTATATTTTACCTGAAAAGAAAATTGTTTAGTTATTGAAAAATACAAAAGGCAATAAGTTTAAACTGAAAAATGAAATTGATTAATAAAGAATATATTTTAGTTAGATAAAATATAAAAGATATAAATTGATTAGTTAATAAGAAGGATTTTATAAGTAAGTAAGTAAGGGTGATAAGTAAATTAGGACTAACCAAACTTTTAATGTTTTGGCTTTTATATATTTTACCTGAAAAGGAAATTACTTAGTTATTGAAAAATAGAAAAGAGAATATGTGTAACCTGAAAAAGGAAATTGATTAGTAAAGGAGAAATTTTAGTTAGATAAAATATAAAATATATAAATAGGAAATTATTTATTTATGGAAAAAATGAAAAGGTAATATATTTAACCTGAAAAAGGAAATTGATTAGTAAGGGAGAAATTTATTTAGATAAAATATAAAAAATATAAATTGATTATTTAGTAGGATGAATTTTATCTGTAATTAAGTAAGGGTAAATAAGTAAAATCAATAGGTACCAATCAACCAAACTTTTAATAAGGTTTCGGTTTTTATATATTTTACCTCAAAAGGAAATTACTTTGTTATTGAAAAAAAGAAAAGGAAATATGTTTAACCTGAAAAAGGAAATTGATTTGTAAAGGAGAAATTTTAGTTATATAAAATATAAAAGATATAAATAAAAGAAATTATTTATTTATGGAAAAATTGAAAAGGTAATATATTTAACCTGAAAAAGGAAATTGATTAGTAAGGGAGAAATTTTGTTAGATAAAATATAAAAAATATAAATATTTTATCTCAAAAGGAAATTACTTTGTTATTGAAAAATAGAAAATGAAATATTTTTAACCTGAAAAAGAAAATTTATTAGTAAAGGAGAAATTTTAGTAAGATAAAATATAAATAAAGGAAATTATTTATTTATGAAA
The DNA here is from genome assembly GCA_037693485.1 of Kitagawia praeruptora. Lineage (NCBI taxonomy): Eukaryota > Viridiplantae > Streptophyta > Magnoliopsida > Apiales > Apiaceae > Kitagawia > Kitagawia praeruptora. Next base: position 43,782,293 of record CM075344.1, on the reverse strand, counting down.
AAATTGAAAAGGTAATAATTTAACCTGAAAAAGGAAATTGATTAGTAAGGGAGAAATTTTATGGAAAAATTGAAAAGGTAATATATTTAACCTGAAAAAGGAAATTGATTAGTAAGGGGTTAGATAAAATATAAAAAATATAAATATTTTACCTCAAAAGGAAATTACTTTGTTATTGAAAAATAGAAAATGAAATATTTTTAACCTGAAAAAGAAAATTTATTAGTAAAGGAGAAATTTTAGTAAGATAAAATATAAAAAATATAAATAAAGGAAATTATTTATTTATGGAAAAATTGAAAAGGTAATAATTTAACCTGAAAAAGGAAATTGATTAGTAAGGGAGAAATTTTGTTAGATAAAATATAAAAAATATAAATTGATTAGTTAGTAGGATGTAATTAAGTAAGGGTAAATAAGTAAAATCAATAGGTACCAACCAACCAACCAACCAAACTTTTAATGTTTCGGCTTTTATATAATAGTATAGATATCCCTTTGTTCTGGTTTCCTTCATACTCCTCAACGTAAACACATTCTTTAAGGGTTAAGTATCAAAGTGGTCACTGAAGTGGAAGTCATATATCAATTCGTTCACCGATCTTTACGGGGTATCATTTGAATCATTAAAGTCATAATAAATATCAAATGGATATCTTTAAAATATACTCGAAAAGCAAAAATAATTTTTCATTGAGTTCTACACATTTTTCTTGAATGTTTCCATAACCAAACGAAAGGTTAATAATTCTAGTATTTCTGATAATATATTTAGATTTTTAAAAATTCATTTACAATTTATTTTTAATTTTATTGTCATTTTCCTTGCTTTAATTAAAAATAAATAGTAAATAAACTTTTTAAATTCTGAATATATTATCAAAAATACTGGAATTCATAATCTTTCATTTGATTATAGTAGCATTTACGAAAAATGTGTAGAACTCAATGAAAAATTACTTTTACTTTTACTTCCCGAGTACATATATACAGGTATTTGTTTGATATTTATTATGACTTTAATGATTCAAATGATACCCCGTAAAGATTGGTGAACAAATTGATATTTGGCTTCCACTTCAATGACCGCTTTGATACTTCACCCCATTCTTTAATAGTACTCCACAGTGATTTATAAATTGCGGTGTCATCATGGCGATAGTATTCCCCCAGTATAGGTTTAATTGCTTTGGTGGCTTCCTGTGTATGGTAATGTGGCATTGTTGGGAAGAGATGGTGTGCTACATGAGCATTAGTTGTTTGATAATACAGAGTGTTGAGAATTCCATAATCTCTATCAACAGTACCCAAAGATTCCCTTAACCAATCCCACTCAGTGGAATCATAATAATTCATAATAATGTACATAAGGGTGAGTGCGTTGAAGTAGAGACACTACTATAAGCATAGAAGTGTGAACTAGGTATGGTCCTCCGTAAACACAAGCGACCCATGCAAATCCTTTTATCAAAACAAGTTTGTATAGTCCATAGGCCATGGCAAAACATGCAGCATCAGAAAAGAAGATTTGAGCATGTTGGTTACGTGAAAACATTGGACTGTAAAAGGATCGAAATGGGAGGTAAATCGATCATAGGCACGACCACGAAAGTTGATCCAAGCAAGTATAAAGGCACGCCAATAGCAAGAACTATACAAGTGACCAAGAATCTTGTTGCAGGATTTGTGATGAGGTGTTTCACCAATAAACGGAACCTGAGACTTGATCATTGCATGGGCCGTCAAATTCTTCTTGTTGTAGATATCCAGTTTTGGAGTGGCGACGTGGTGACTGTACTTAAATGAAAAGTAAGGAAAAAGACAAAGGAGTGGAGGATAAATCCGACTGTGTCGTCTAGCCATTTGTTGGTACTGAAAGCACTGTGACCACATTCATGGCCTGTGATCTAAAATCGAGAGAAGACACAGCTCTGAAGTAGTGAATATGTGATTATATATTGTTATAAGAAAATATAATCGAGATGGTTCTGTTATGATATATGTTGTGAATATGCCGTAAAGAGAGAATAACATATGATGACATCAAAGACAAGGTACGAGAAAGAGCGAAGAACAGAACGCTCAAAGCAATGTGGGGGAACTGCTTTCCTAACATCACGAAGAGTGAATGGAGGTTTTATGTCATTATGTGAGGAGTTTTGGATACATTTTTTTGTTCCATGTCTCTGCAAAGATTGATCGAAGAAATCATTGCACATCCAATGCATTTCTGAAAAGTACAGTAGCATATACGACCTAAAGTCTTGTTGGATTTAATCTAAAATTTGTTTTTAGATAATGATATTTGTATTATTTTATTAAATAAGTTTGCTGTATTTAGTTTGATATAGTCAGCAAGACTAGGTCATAGTTTGTTTCAGTTTTATTAGGTGATCGTGGCATAGCTGTAGAAGTGGAGTAGCGATAGGAAAGCTGTTCCTATTTTCTAGTTACAATCTTCGGGAGGTTAATTATTTAAATAGCGTTGTATGCATCTATGTTAAACATACAAGATGCTCTCCTTTCAGTTTATATAAATACAAAACCCCCCGAGCTTTGCTCACAGACTCTGCAGTTTTTCATCTTGTATCAGTTTTGTTTCCTACACTTCTTCCATCATTTCTCCAAGTACCCCCGGATTTTGGTCACAATGCTGCTCAGCTTCATATAGATATCGTCTATTTTTTCTGATTCCTTCATCGTAACTCGTAAGAGACTTGAATTCTTCCTTCAACGTTTGTACCTTTGCCTCCTTTACACGTTCCACTCCCATACACATTGTTTTAATCGCCTCCCAAGCTTCCTTAGCAGTTTCTTTCTTAGCAATGGTCAGCAATATATCCTCTGGCACACCTTGATATATTGCTGCAAGGGACACCTGTACCGTTCTTTCATAAATAAATCTTGGGATGAAAGAACGGTGTAGGTGGCCCTTGCAACGATATATCAAGGTGTGCCAGAGGATACATTTCTGACCATTGCTGAGAAAGAAATTACTAAGGAAGCTTGGGAGGCGATTAAAACAATGTGTATAGGAGTGGAACGTGTAAAGGAGGCAAAGGTGCAAATGTTGAAGGGAGAATTCGAGTCTCTTACGATGAAGGAATCAGAAAAAATAGACGATTTCTGTATGAAGTTGAGTGGCATTTGTTCTTTTCTTTATATTACTCAATCATTGCATGCATAAGCATAAATAATGCAAAAATAGGTAGAATGTATTTGTTTTAATGAAATATACAATTGTGTGTAAAAATCAAAAAACGATTATTATTCTAGGACTTATTGAGTAGTTTTCCTTGTGAACCGAAATTGTGTAAATTTGACATATTACCTTCAACCTACTCCATAAGAAAGTGATGCATTTTAATTCCTACATTGTGGCATACTGGCATAAGAGATACCATTCTAAATATATTATCTAATAATTAGAAGGACAAACATATACAGTAGGAATTTTCATGTGTACAAAATTTATGTACTTAAGAAACCAAAGTGATCACAACCGTTTTCGGTTCAGTAGACAAAAGCACATGCACCTCCCACAGTGCCATGATATTTGGATATTAAGAATAACCTAAACTACTAATTACAGAATTGATGGATTTAATTACTTTAACTATTTCATCAAGTGCAACATCCTCTTCCAGTATTGATGTATGAGAAACATTAGGTATTTTGATCATTTTAACTGATTGATTCTTCTTACCAGCCCATTCATTTTCAAGTGCCATCAAACTTGCCATATTCACAGTACCATCACCATCTCCATACAAAATTTCTGGTTGTTTGTCAAATCCATTCTCTCCGTAAAACAATGTCTCCGCTGTTTTAACTCCACTCCCGAATATACATGTAATGTCTACTTCAGGTGCCACCATGTTATTGACTAGAGGTAAAATTCGTGTTTTGTAAGGAACAACACCTTCCGGGAATCCAATGTCAACAAGGAATTGAGCAATGTCGTATGCTGAATATGTAGCACTTGGCGTGATTACAAGTGGTTTACGACTATAAATATTAGGTGATGGCATTAGCCATAAATTGCTCTCTGAACTTCTTTGCTCTGCTCTAACTAGCAAGGGGTCGACTAGTGGAACTCCTAGTGAGTTACCTGATGCAAATGTGAGCATTTCTTGGACTGTGCCACCCCATGGTGCAGCAAGTGCTACAAAGTGTTTAATATATTTTTGGCGCCAGGAAAGTGAGTTTCGATTGAGGAGTTGGAGCACAAACAAGCCACCTAAGCTATGGGAGACGAGAATTACTGGCTTCCCGCCATTGGTAACACTTGCTTGTTCAATCAAATCCTTTAGGTCGTTAAGGAATTTGGATCCAACTTTGGAAGGGTGGCCTTCGGCTGCTAAACCATATCGAAAATCGTATGGAGCTCCGAAAAGGGAAAAGCCGTCTGCATATCCAAGATGCTCTAGAGATTCCACCAAGGGTGCCATATATGATGATATTTGCCTGTAACAACAGAGAGTTGTGATGGCCGGACATTCTGAATGAGTGAAGTCACCAAGTGATGGCTTCTCTCAACTGACATTCAAATCATACAAAAAACTTGTATTGTTGTCAGCACCAACGACGTCTTAGAAACTAGTTTTTACTTCTTCGTTTTTTATTCATTTTTATGGCTATAAACAGTTAGATAGAACTCAGGTTCACAGAATGACATTTTTAATTCTCTTCATAGAAGCAACAGAAACAAAACTAAGAAAATAAGAGTTGATATGCATAAATTGTGCATTTGTCTACCTTCCTTTTATTTTTGATCTTTTTTCATAAATATATTAAAAAAAGTAAAATTTTGCATTTTTACTTTTACTCTTTTTTACTAATTACAATTTTACTATACCCAAGTATATAATTGCAGAAATAAGGACTGTTTTTGGAAAACTCTGCTCTCTCTCTCTCTTTTATCTCTAGCGTCCCTTTCTATCTCCCCTGCTTCCACCGCCACTCACCTTCCCCTCTTTCTTTCCCGTTTAAATCGCTGCCGGCCACCACCACAGCAACATAATTGAAGCCTCCATTCTCCTTTGTTCAAACAAATCAACGGAATAAATTTTGAATAAAAAGGGGATTGAAATTAGGGTTTGTAAAACTTCAAAAATCAGTGAGATTAATTGGGGTTGGTCTCTTACGGGTCGGCTTCGAAGTTTTGGTGGTGTTATGGTGAAGAACGGGAGGCAGGAGGGTGGTTCGGTAGAGATAGGCGGAAGGAGGCAGAGAGAAGGAGATGGCAGAGAAAGAGAGCGAGAAAGAGGCTAGAGAGAGATACAGAAACGAGACAGAGAGAGATGACGGACATGGAGGTCGGAGAAAGATGACGGACATGGAGGTTGGGGATGCCTGCAACGCCGGAGATCGGAGGTGAAGGTCGCGGTCGAAGAAAGATGTCGGAGATGGAGGTCGGAAAAAGATGTCGGAGATGGAGGTTGGAGACGCCTGCGGCGTCGGAGATCGGAGGTGGAGGTTGGGGTCGGAGATGGAGGTCGGGTTTGGTGATGGTCGGCGATGAAGACGTCACTGGTGATGATGAAATTAGAAACCGACTGTATTTTTGTAATAAAAAGATAGAAATCCCGTATTTATGCATTAAATTGTAGAAGATCGTATTTATGCAAAGAAAAGTAGTAAACCTAGTATTGTGGATAAATTCTCTTTATTTTTATATATGATATTTACAGATTTAATAATTTCACATATTTTTAATGTGCAATATTATGACCACTCATCATATTCCATTAACTGCCTAAAGGATCATTTAAGTTTTTTTATTCGTTTAAGTTTATTATCGTTTATTATGACGGATGTAATCGTATAATATGAATTTACTTATTATTATGAATGATATATGTAGATTTGATCATGCCACGCTTTTCATATGTTTCTTATTGTATGTTTCTTATTGTGTATAGTTATGGACGTAGTTGTATAGTACAAATTTATTCAATTACTCTTATTATGGACGATATATGTAGATTTGAAAATGTCATGCTTTTTATATATTAAAACTAGTCGATAAAGCCGCGCTTCACGGCGGCGTTACAACATTTTTAAAAAAATTCAATACATTTACGTTATATTATAATATTAATATTAAATTTTAATAATTAAATAATATTCTCTAATGAATCAAGAAAAATTTCTTGTTAAACACAATTTTTTCGACTGAGCCGCTCTCTCGTTAAAATCGAAATCCCAACTTTAACATATATGATATAAAAACTTATATAATAATTTTTATCCATAAAATCGAACCGTAAAAATAAATTTTTTTTTTACATAAGTATAAAATTCTAATGGCTAATATAATCTTTTCTAATGAGCCGCCTTCCCGTTAAATACGTTTCGAGCCGCTCTTATTTGGAACCGAAATTCTAACTTCATTATATAAAGAGAGTAAATTACAATTTTTATATTCTTTAAACTTTCTAATATTTATGGAGTTTTAAAAGATGAAAATACATCTTTTATTTTCTGTATATTAAAGATATTCTTGTATTTATTTTCAATTTCCACATGAAAATGTCTTTCTGTTATGTTAATATATCAAAAAAAGAAAATGGAAATACGAAGACTTTTCGTTACGGGAATAATATGAAATTTATGGATATATTTTTATAATGCAAGTATAATTAACTTGTATAAAAAAGTTACAATAAAGGATTTCTAGAAAAAAATATATATAATTTTAAAAAAATCGTATAAGACGTCTCAACCGTCCTCGTATTCTACTTCTAATAAAACATTTTATTTTATGTATTCCTTATATATTCAAACATCTTTTATACGATCTTCTCTAATAAACCGTTTTCTCATTAAACACATTTATTATTATTGATACGCTCTCTCGTTAAGACCAAAAACCTAACTTTTCCATATATCACTTGTATGATAATATTTATCCATAAAAATCAATTCCTAAAAGTAAAATAAAATTTATAACATCAATATAATATTTTAATAGCTTATACAGTCTTTTATAGTAAGCCGTCTTCCCGTTAAACATGTTTCGAGCCGCTCTCGTTTGGGATCAAAATTTCAACTTCATTACATATTATTGATAATACTTATCTTACACTAACTTTTTTTCTTAAAATCAAAATCTAAAAAATAGGGCGAATTTCAATTTATACTTTCGCTAAACTTTCTAAAATTTATGGAGTTTTAAAAAATGAAAACACATCTTATTTTCTCTTTATTGAATGAGACCATGATAGCGGACAGGTGCTCTTGGAGGCGGCATATCAGAGTGGTGGATTCTCTTTTAGGGAGCGGCTCTGTTGTAGAGAGCCTCAGAGTTGGGTTGTCTCGGTTAGCTTTATCTTAGTAGTTATGCTTTATAGTTCTCATTTCTCGTTTTTATTGTCTTCTGTTTACCGGTCTTATCCCTTTGTGGGGTAGACTGGGTTTGTGTGTCTCGGTTGTCTTGGTCTGCTGTCGTTTATTATGCAGGGGGTCCGACCGGAGCTATCCTCACAGGCTGGCAGGGTATCAAGTCTTGGGTTTCTCAATGTCAAGCAGGCGGGTAGGTCCCATGTGGAGAATGCCATGGGCTCAGGTATTGCTTTGAACTTTTTCGCTATCAATTGGTTTTCTGTGTATTTATCACCCACAGCATCTGTCGTGCACATAGCCGAGGGTCTTCACGGAAACAGCCTCCCTGCCTTAAAAAGCGGGGGCATGGTCTGCGTACAACTTACCCTCCCCAGACCCTGCTCTGAGCGGGAGATACTGGGTATGTTTGGTTTTATTATACATACCCATGTATTTATTTTATTCAGACATATTATATACGTGATCTTCTCTAATGAACTGCTTTTTCGTTAAACACGTACGGTTATTACTATTGATCTGCTATCTCGTTAAGACCAAAAATCTAACTTTTACATATATCGCTTGTACGATAATATTTATCCATAAAAATCAAATCCTAAAAATAAAATAAAATTTATAACATCAATATGATATTTTAATAGCTAATACAATATTTTATAGTGAGCCGTTTTCCCGTTAAACACGTTTCGAGCCACTCTCGTTTGGGATCGAAATTCTAAATTCATTACATATTATTGATGATACTTATCTTACACAACAACTTTTTTCTTTAAAATCAAAACATAAAAAATAAAGTGAATTCCAATTTTTACTTTCTCTAGACTCCCTAAAATTTATGGAGTTTTAGAAAATGAAAACACATCTTATTTTTTCTTTATATTGTAGATACTCCTGTATTAATTTAGGATTCCTGCATGATAATGTTATATTAACACATCAATGATTTAATTTTTAAATACGATGACTTTTTTTATGACAATAGTAATGAACAAATTTTCCTAATAGAAGTATAATTAATTTATATGAAACGCATAATTTAAGAAGATCGTACTTTCTATAAAATATTTAATTATATGTCTTCACTATATATTCAAACACTTATTCTACTTCTAATAGAACTTTTATTTATATGTTTTTTCTATAAATTCGAACTCTTATTCTCTATAAATTCGAACTCATATTCTACTTCCAATAGAACTTTTAATCATATGCCTAATAAATACGTATTCTACTTCCAATAGAACTTCTAATCATATGTATTCCTTATAAATTCGAATTCTTCTTCTCTATAAATTCGAACACCTATTCCACTTCTAATATGTTAAATGATATTTTTATATTTATTAGTGTTTAAATTCTAAAATTTTAGAAAATAAGAAAAATAGATTGAGACGATCTTAGAGTGCCACCTAAGCTCCCGCGTACCCTCCTTTATATATATATATTGATGTTTCTTATCGTGTATTGTACTATTGTTACGGACATAGCCGTAAAGTACAAATTTATTTATTTTAATAGAAATGATTTATGTAGATTTGATAGTATCACGTTTTTCATACATTTAAATGGCTTCGCCGTATAGTTCAAATTTACTTATTATTAGGAATGATTTATGTAGATTTAATAATATCACGTTTTTCATACGTTTAAATTTTCTTATCGTTTATTGTTATGGGCATAATTGTACAATACAAATATACAATATACTAAGATATCGTACAATTATCAGTAAAATTTGTGTAAAAAATGTTATATTATTGTATAACATTAGTGGATAGTAATTATGACCGATTTAAGTGGTCGGTTATTTTGGTCGATTAAAAATTATCTTTTTCGATCATTTTTTGTTGGTCAGAAATGGAACGGTAAAAATGTGCGTTTCTCTTGTATTGTTACTTACGAAAGTGATGATAAATGTTCTTAATAGTACTATTGTAGCAGTTAAAGTGCAATTTCTGCAAATAATATTACCAGTAGTGTGCTTGATGTTAAGTAGCGTGCGTGATTGTATATATTAGTGCAAATGTGCAATCTTAGTTCTAGTTCGACAAGGAATATGTCTGTCTAGTCATATAAGAAATTCTTGTTGATAGAAGCATAAGAAAAGTAGAGACAAAGGGGGCTCACTTGAGATTAGGATCAAGGTAAAGGAGGGAGTCGGTGGAGCCAAAATGAGGAACTCTAGTCTCAATACCAGGGGCATTACAGTAATCATCAACCTCAGGATCATAATAAAGTGTCATCCTCTCAGCAAAGCATTGAGTAAAGGGAGCCAACAGAACATTCAACTCAAACCACAACCTGAACCACCCTCCTTTCTTCTTCACCACCGGGTTCCACCGCGTGCAGAACAAGCTCGTCGCTTTATACTCCGACGTAAACCGTGCCTCTAGCTGGTTCCCTCCATTCCCAGGCACCAATATCACAGGGTGTATGTTACTGATCATCCCCGCCTGAGACGTGTACATCATCACAACCAATAATATTGCTATTATTCTCATGTTCTTCATAAAACAGGGTATTCTTTTATGAGATTTGGATAATGTGAGGATAGATAGAGCTACTTTCTTATCTTTTTTTCTTTATGTGCGTGTGTTAATTTCAAATGAATGTCCCTACATTACATGGAGGAGAAATTGCTACGCATGTTGGTTTTTGCATGGGCTTGTTCACTTTAGTTTATTTAATTGTGTTGGGCTTTAAATTTAAGTCTTTAATATTGAATACTAGACCCATGGTATTCTTAGCCCATGATCTCTCATCCATGTTAACAAATTCATGTCTATAACTGCAATCCTTTTTCTCCTTGCCCACAAATTTATTAAAAATAATATAATATGTCTTAGTAAAATTAATTATTGTGGATTTATTTATATAAAAAAATTGCAATTAAAAACAGTACTATTACAGTTTCGTGTGAGATTTATCAAACAGCACAAAAGCTGAAAGTGAAACAGATGATGAGACTGACTTGTTTGTCTGTGTTACTCCCTCCGTCTCTAAATACTTTTCCCATTTGAGTTGGACACGTTTGCCAACGCACACTTTTGATCATTAATATCTTCAATTTCGTATTAGTATTAAATATAAAAACTTCACTGTATTAAAGTACTCATAAATACGAATCCAACAAGATCACTCATAACTATATTTGGTCTTACAGATTAGACGTAAATTAGTAATTTATCTCATGTCATGAACAATCCCGACATATGAAACGAGCGTAGTATTATGAGACGGAGGGAGTACTTTGTTGCCCGGACTGACATTAATCAATCAATCCTGTTTGTTCTTTTCTTTATATTACTCAATCATTGGCTGCATAAGCACAAATATTGCAAAAAATATGTAGAAGTTGTTTTAATGAAATATACAATTGTACACTGATCTAGAAATTACTACATTCATAAATTTCTGAAGCAAGGTTTCTTGTTACATAAAATTTGTGTACTAGAACAAACAAATATCACAAAAAAAAATATCACATATATACATTAAGTAATTTCAGGTTATTCAATAATAATTCTAAATTTTTCTCAAAAATCTATGATACGTTTTCATTGGTGAACGCACGTCAATCTCATATTATGATTAAAAAGTTAAAAATTATATTAATAATATATATGTATTTAATAAAAAAATTGGTAAATATTTTGGATTTTTTTTTGAACCCGTAGATAAACAACTATTGCAGTCAACTTGGCAACAAAAAAAAAACTATATCAGTTAACTATTATTTTTTCCCAAACTTTGGCCCACTTTTGTATCGACTGTCGTCCCTCCAAGGCTCCAAACACCAATACCGAAAAATAATTACCATGCTCAATAATTGAGACTTAAAAATGTTTTCTTTGAGTACAAAGTTTTGGTGACAAGTTCATATCAACTAGTTAGAACTTGTTTTCTTTTCTTATTTCATGAGCTATGGTCTATAAGTATGGACACCTCCACATGCTCCCTCCCATACTAAACATACCAATCCTCTCTAACTTCTTATTATATACTGCAAATACCAAACGCCCTCCCTCCCCATCTCTCTCTCTCCATTCCTCTAAAAAATCTATCTAGATCTTCTCTTCAAACCATTGAAACTGACACTAAATACCATATATAGAGCACAAAATGAGGACCAAAGGCAGCCAAAGCAAGTTGATGAAGATCATAACAATGCCAGCTAGGGTTTTAAAGAAAGGGAAAGACATGTACATTCGAAGCATGATGGATTTCGCTCAAAAACCCCGTTACAGCAGCAGCAGCAGCACAAAAGCACCACTAAAAACAGGACAAGCCGTCTCTGGTTTGCCTAAAAGTTTCAGCACAAGCGTCACCACTACTAGATCCAACAACTACGAAGAAAATGACGATTTGCGCGAACTTATTCGCGCAAACACAACTACTCGCAACAATAATAGCATGAGTTTGGATGTGGAAGGTTACTTGAAACAACTTATCGAGGAACAGAAGTTGAGCAGACAAAAGCTTTATAATGATCATTCAGTTGATCAGAATATTAATTCGAAACTGGCGGCTAAAGGTGTGCCGAGGAGTCATAGTGTTGGATTGGGAAGAATCGATGAAGGTAAAGCTAGCGAATTCGACGAAGAAGAAGAAGAAGAGGGAGTGGATGAAGATAGTGTCAAGAAGCCTGCAGAAGTGATGTTGAGAAGTAGAAGCCATGCAGTTGGAATTGCTGATAGAAATCAATCTCTTGTATTTTGATTTTATATATCAAGTGTTTGATAATTGAGGCATGTTTTTATTTTTAATCAAGATTAATTAGCAAGGTTTGTAATGTAGTTAATGTTGTGTTGTTGGTTAATCATTGAGCATTTCAGCGATTGACAATGATTAAAGAGTAGGTTAAATTTGCTGAGCTTGCTGTAAAGAAGCAAACAGGAACTGTGGAAATTTAATTAACATGTGTATTTGGTTTGTTCCTCCTGGATTTGGATAAGGGGCAGGGTGATTGTGAGTCAGCTTATTCATGACGGATGGGGGATGTCCATCCGGATTTGTTTCATGTTTTATCAAATGATTTAAAAGCTCAATAAAATCATTTCTTTTTTCTGGCAAAAAAAAATGAAAATCTCAAAATATATGCAGTTTATTATCTTAGACTAATTATTTGATTTTATGCATTTGTTTAAATGTTGCTATTTTACTTTTCTGGCAATCTGACATCTGAAAAGCAAAATATTAATCATTCGAAGACAAGAATCTGAATTCAAGTAATTTCATTAATAATTGTGAATCAAACTTAATATTCCCTCGATCTCTTATTACTTTTTTTATTTGGGCTGAACACGTATGTCAATGTACAATTTTAATCGTTAATATTTTTAATTTCATATTAGTATTAAATATAAAATTTTTAGTGTATTAAATTACTCACAAATACGAATCAAACAAAATCACTCATGACTATCTTTTATCTTATAAATTATTAATAAATTAATAATCAACTACTTATAATAAATAATATAAATAGCCAAAACAAGAAAAATAAAAAGATACACGGGATTAACAATTAAGTAATGTTAAGAAAACAGTGCAGAGTTGTTATTGGCCTAAACAAACTTTTGTCGTCGTTATTTACATAAAAGAACTATATGCATGAATTCTTAAATTTTATTGGCTCCACGTTTGTAATTGTATCATTTTTATTTTAGTGAAGTCGAATATTTGAGTTGGAACTGGAATTTGTTTATGTAGTTTGTGTCTGTAAGTTTTGGCATGTGGTAAAGTTTTACAATATCGAACTATTTGAGTTGAAACTTGTTTATGAACTTAAAAAATCGGTCCAAAATATTCATATGGGAGTCATGCTGGCCCTTTTTATTGCGGAACACGATCTTCCGTAATAGGGTATGATACGGAACTGAGTCTTCCGTGTTATGCATGATACAGAAGACCATGCTCTGTAACTGTGTTGCGCATCCACCTAACATCGAACACGGTCCACCGTATCATGTATAACACGGAAGACTCAGTTCCGTATCTATGTAATACGGAGGACGATTCTTCGCATCATGATAACACGGAAGACGATTCTTCGTATCCCGTCGGTATTTCGGACCATTTTTTTCAAAATCAGTATTTTGGACAAAAATTTAGCAATAGGCATTTTGGTAATTCTCTCAAAAATCGAAGTAATGCTGAAAAATCAAATAAGTAATGATGTAGTAATGTTCATTTTTTAAATAAATAAATTTATGTGTTTTATAATAAATATTTATTTTTGATAAATTTCGAAATAATGAGGAAAAATCGAATCCATGATCTAGATATAAGAGATAAATTCTACTGACTTTATCTTATCATGCTCAAACCTAGCAATATTAAATTGGTAAATGGAAGGTAATTGATAGGGTCATATAAATGTATGCAACATCTACATTTTTAATTATATTACCTATCAATAGAAAGAAGATACATGATTTTTTTTGAATTTTTTTAAGAAAATTTTGTTTAATTACCTGACATTTTTCTAAAGATAGTCTGATTTGCTCTCATTTTCATTTTTTCCGTGCGGGAATAATGTTTCTTATCCACTGCCGACCACTGGCTTATCATCCAAGAGGGTTGAATCGTTAAATAGTTTATTGTGTTGTATCTAGAGCTGTTCACGAACAGAGCTGTTCGTGAACAAGCTCGAGCTCGGCTAGTTAAGGACTCGACTCGGCTCGGTTCGTTAAGTCTTGAGCTCGAGCTCGAACTCGAAAAAAGTGTTCGTTAAGAAAACGAGCTCGACTCGAGATCGGCTCGAGATCGATTCAAGCTCGGCTCGAGATCGATTCGAACTCGTTCGGCTCGGGTTCGGCTCGATAAAGCTCGAAAAAAATTAAAATTTATCAAAATATTTTATGTTATTTGAGATATTTTGAAAATATTATAAAATAATTATTATTTTGTTAAAATTTGGGAATATAATTAAATTAAATATATATTGACATACGTACAATTGGATCGTCGAGAAATAATTTTTAAAAAATAGAAACAACAATCGGTGACAAAGCACTAGTTACTAGTACTAGTCAAAATAATAGCGATTTACTAAGATCTCTTACCAAATTAATTTTTTATTTTTTTAAAATTTGTGAATATCATTAAAATAAATATATATTTACATCCGTACGGTTGGATTGTCGAGAAATAATTTTTAAAAAATAAAAACAACAATATGTGAATAAGCACTAGTTACTAGTTCTAGTAGGAATGGTAGTGATCTACCTCCAACCAAATTAGTTTTTTATTTTTTTAAAAATTTGGGAATATCATTAAATTAGATATATATTGACATCCGTACAGTTGGATCGTCGAGAAATAATTTTTATAAAATAGAAACAACAATATGTGAATAAGCACTATTTACTAGTTCTAGTCGGAATAGTAGTGATCTACTAAGATCTCCAACCAAATTAATTTTTTATCTTTTTGAAATTTTTGAATATCATTAAAATAAATATATATTGACATCCGTACGGTTGGATCATCGAAAAATAATATTTAAAAAATAGAAACAACAATATGTGAATAAGCACTAGTTACTAGTTCTAGTCGGAATAGTAGTGATCTACTATGATCTCCAACGAAATTAATTTTTTATTTTTTTAAAATTTGGGAATGTCATTAAATTAGATATATATTGACATCCGTGCGGTTGGATGGTCAAGAAATAATTTTTATAAAATAGAAACGACAATATGTGAATAAGCACTAGTTACTAGTTTTAGTCGGAATAGTAGTGATCTACTAAGATCTCCAACCAAATTAATTTTTTATTTTTTTAAAATTTGGGAATATCATTAAATTAGATATATATTGACATCCGTATAGTTGGATCGTCTAGAAATAATTTTCACAAAATGGAAACAACAATACGTGACAAAACACTATTTACTAGTACTAGTCAAAATAATAGTGATCTACTAATATCTCCAACCAAATTAATTTTTTGTTTTTTAAAATTTGGTAATATTATTAAATTATATATATCTTGACATCTGTACGGATCTCCAGAACTCAGAATCGTTCGTGAACAGCTCGAGATCGGCTTGAGCTCGAGATCGGCTCGAGTTGTTCGTGAACAGCTCGCGTGCGGCTCGAGCTCGGTCAAAGCTCGGCTCGGTTCGAGTTGACCAAAGCTCGGCTCGAGTTGACCAAAGCTCGGCTCGGTTCGTTTCGGGCAAAGCTCGGCTCGGTTCGATGAAAAGCTCGTTCGGCTCGGTTCGTGAACAGCCCTAGTTGTATCTAACCAACACATACAAACAATAATACTACTGCATTTTTATATTCTTATAATACAAAGCTTTTAAAGTACTGTATAAATCTAGTCAGAGTACTAGCGGTATATTCTACCAAATCCAACTCATCTGACTACTTTAAAGTTTAAATTAAGTAAAAGCAATGCATGAGTTGTAAGCTTGACTTTAACATGTGTTTTAAGTAGGGTGATGATATATGCACATCCTAAATTTATGATTGCATATCTTTAATATTGGGTTAATTGGCTAATTCATCATTGAATTGAGCCTCATCTTGCAAGTGAGTAATTGAACTCAAAAAACTTGCATTAACGTTATCAGACTAATTAAACATTACAATCTCATAACTAAACTATTAAAAACTTGTATGTCCGTTAACTTTTGTTGACTTTTAACGGAAGTCCGTTAATTTTGTACAAATAAGCTGCTATGTAGACTTTTCTCTCACCTCACATTTGACAAATCAGCTGCCAAATAGACTTACAAACAGAATTAATCAAAAAAACAAATAAAACATTAATAAAACAAATAAACCTTATTCACCACATTAATAAAACAAATAAACCCAATTCACTTTCACCTCCCTCCTCTCTGCTCTCACATCTGTAGCAGTCCCAAAATCCGGGGTACAGATATGGGGCCACTAACCAACAACAATAATATACATCTCTGAATATAAACAACATTTAATAATAAAAACCCCTTGACCAAGATCGCATACAGGTTATGGTATGAAACAACTATCAATTACAATATTACAACTCAATCTCAGAATAATAAAATATTATACATTCTGTGAATAAATGAAATCACTATCTAACTCTATCTCCAACCTCGACTATTCTCAATCCACTATCTGGTGTGATCCATAACTCGATCGTCGCTTCTCGCTGCCCGGAAATCACTACCCACTGTCCACTACTAGATCTACTAACTCCACTACTAGCTGGAGAAAACAAACAAAAGCAAGAGTGAGCCAACAATGCTCAGCAAGTGTAAATAGTGATGACAATTTCAATAACAACGACAATTTTGATAAGCAAAAGAATTTCCTTTCATCATTTGAAAGAATCAGTGATATCGGCTTTTAGATTGCCACGAGGGCCAACAATTCACCATTCATAAGGTGCATCAGAAACTAGAACTGAAAAGAATTCCAATATCAAAAATATTATTCAAATAGACTTTCAAGAAGTCAAGAACTGAACATCTCAATCCCAAAGTATAGGTTAGAATTGGAATTTTTATTTATTTTTAAAAAAATCATTAAGGTTAGGCTGCTGATCAGTCAGCACTAACCCCGGACAAACGCACACAGCAATGTCCTTAAGTGGATCCATGGCACACATTGGCCTTATTACTTCCGACCACGAATCTGGTCCGACCTTACGGTCCAAAAACATTTATCACGACCACAATAGGGTCCGACCTTTCGGTCAAAAATATTCCAATTCTACATCAGACCCACTAGGCGTCGGAACAATCGACAGCCTTACCACAACAACCAACTGGAAAACTCACGTTCAAGAATAACAATTAATTCATAATTACGAATCGCTGATGAATATCAACATCAACTGATATCAATCAGATCAAACCAACAACGGGGCAAATAAGGAATAATAATATCAATATGTGTCGACAAGTTCGACACGATAAAGGGGGTGATAAATAAAGAACAATCTCAAAGGGTGTCGACAAGTTCGATACAAAACAGGGTGATAACCGAATAATCAAGATCTTCAATAAATACCGACGAGTTCGATAATAAATGGGTGGAGAATATTAAGAATAATATTTGAATACGTATCAACACGATAGATATGAGTAATTGGGGTCATAACATCATTAACTTGTCTAAAGAGAGAATTCACTTGAACGAGAATAAAAGATATAAATCACAACAAGATTTTCAACAATTGAAATTCTAAGTCAGAGCAAAGATATGATCAAGTACTAAGCATTTAATAAAATTTATCTACACAATGCAAGGTTTGACTCAGCATAAGTGAATGAAATTGTATAAAACGATTATTTGCAAAATAATTTCATTATAGTAAATTTCAGATCAGTTTGACGAAAACATCCCCTAAAGAGGGTCCAATGGTGATAATATGTTAAAATCAGGGATTTTGTTAACAGGTATGTATAAGGGTTTTAAAACTTGGATTTCCTTTATTTAGGGAATTCTTAAACAATTTCGACGAAGATAGAAGAAGAGGCATTCCAGGAATAGGATACTGAGCGAGAAAGGTTATTTGTAAAATTCTTTGTAAATCGGATGTTCGAATTACGGGTAGGGGAGATAAACAGCATCATGCTTATTTAGAAGAGTACATGTGTCATCTGCCATCTATACTTGGCCAAATCATAACATATTATAAATAAACTGAATTGCATCACTTGAACAATAAGTGATTAGCAAGAATACTTGCCTCGATATACGAAGTTCCCGATCCTAACATGGATCCTCAACTCAGCTTCTCGTCATTCTTTACTTTCTTACATACTGCTCTCTTACTCGGCTCTACTTCAATTTCCTTCATGCTTCACGAACTCTACGTTCGTACATCTGTCAACTCTCATACTTGTCCTTGGCCATGTTTCCTATTCGAACCATTATCAAGGTTAAATACCATTTCAGTATTAACTCAAGCAGAACCATATCGTTTGCTCTATTCTACCCATACGCGTCCTTTAACGCTTACATATATCATAAATAACATATACAAACACATACCACTACACATAGACATATCCAATCATATTCATATAGTAGTCTTAGTATAATTACTAAGTCACATATACACGTCACATAACCACTTAAAAACAGCACACCATCTAATCATCAAAACCACTTTATATACTCAAAATAATCTATTGACATATATACTTAAACCATTAGTAATCATAACACACCTTCAAGTATTGAAATTAAATAACTCAAATAGACTTTTAAATAAATTTGCAGGGGATTTTTAGAAAATTTCGGCATGAAGTATTCGTTTATAGGACTATGGGCTCAGCCCCTCCATGCCAAACAAAACAATTTATAACCCTGTTTTTGATAAAATAAAAGCTGCCTCAATTGCAGCAACATAAAAATAAACAAATAATGAAAAGTACCCGCCCAGACATGTGTAATGAATTTGCTTAATTACTGAAAATGGCAGGAGTGATTTATTACAAGAACACCGAATTAGACTCAAGTCTGAGCAGAGTACTACTTTAACGGAATGGAAAAGAACAATTTGCAGGCTATTCGAGAGAGCCGCTCTCTCCCAACTCTAATTAACAATAACAAAGATAATACTCAGCATAACCCTAATTGCCTCCCTGTCTCGCCTTTTACCCCCTTTTCTCTCCTCTTTTACTTCTTTGCCCTTAACATCTTTACTGAATCCCTGTTTTACCCTTCCATTTGTGAGTTGACCCTTTTACCCTTCTGTTTTTGCCTGGTGTATGTAATTAACGGCTTTGACTTAGTCCCATGTATCACATTACCTTCCCCCCAAAGTTTCACCTTGTCCTCAAGGTGGAAGGCTGGAAATCGAGCCTGTAGAGAAAGTGCATCCTCCCACGTGGCCTCGAACACTGGCAGGTCCTTCCACTTAATTAAAACTTCCAACTCCTTTGGTGAACCAATCGTAGGCATTCGAACATCCAGTAACTTTTCTGGTTCTGCAAGCATTTCCAACTCAGCACTAAGTTGTAAAGGGAGAGTAGGTGCTGTTGGCAGTGGCCCAATTGCCCTTTTAAGCTGGGATATGTGAAATACCGGATGAAGTTTACTAGAATCTGGCAACTTGAGCTTATATGCAACCTGTCCAATTGGTTTTAGTACCTCGAAGGGCCCATAAAACCTTGCAGCCAATTTCTCATACGGCCGTCTAGAGAGCGAACGCTGACGGTAAGGTTGTAACTTGAGGTACACCATGTCGCCCACCTTAAACACATCATCTCTACGCTTACAATCAGCATTGGCTTTCATACGCTGCTGGGCCTTCATCAAATATAGGTGTAGCTCATCTAATATAGCATCACGCTCCTGAAGTAACACCTCGACACTGTCAACCGGGGATTGCCCCTTCCCCAACCGTCGGACTAATGGTGGGTCTCGCCCATATAAGATTTTAAAAGGTGTGAATGTGGTAGCCAAGTGGGGAGCCGTGTTGTAGGAATATTCCGCCCAATGTAGCCACTTCGACCATGTTTTTGGTTGACCCCCCGCAAAACAACGCAGATATGATTCTAAAGCCTTATTAACGATCTCACTTTGGCCATCCGTTTGCGGATGGTACGATGTGCTTCTCTTGAGATCAGTGCCTTGGAACTTAAACAGCTCCTTCTAGAAAGTACTAAGAAAAATTCTGTCACGATCAGAGATTATAGACGAGGGAAACCCATGTAACCTGACTATGTCCTTGATAAAAATTTGAGCCACTGTGAGAGCGGTGAATGGATGATGCAACTGTATAAAGTGTGCAAATTTGGATAATCGGTCTACCACCACTAGCACCGTATCGACCCCGGACGATAATGGCAGGCCTTCAATGAAGTCCATTGAAATGTCATCCCAGACCTGTGTAGGAAGGGGTAGCGGCTGCAGTAAGCCAGCTGGGGACTGCTGAGATGACTTGTTTTGCTGACATGTGGCACATTGTTGCACATATGTTGTGACATCTTTTCTCATTCCCCTCCAAAACCATTCCACCGCCAAGCGCAGATATGTCTTAACCTCTCCCCCATGTCCCCCAATCGGAGAATTATGGTACATTTTCAAAAGGGTGGGAATGAATGAGGAGGAACGAGGGATCACATACCTGCCTTTATATAACAGTTTATCTCCAAGCACCGAAAAGCCTGCGTGTTCTTTCTGGCCTGTTGCCAAATCCCCCTTAATTTGTTGCAGCAACGAATCACCCAACACTTCTGTATCTAAAGTCGACCAATCAATATGCATGTGTGTAACCAGAGACCCCAACTCGACCTCCCCCACTGATTTCCTTGACAAAGCATCCGCTACCCGGTTTGAACTACCAGGTTTAAACTGTATCTCGAAGGAGAACCCAAGCAGCTTACTTACCCACTTCTGGTAATCTGGACCAATCTCCCGCTGCTGAGTGATGTACCGCAGACTTTGTTGGTCTGTTCGAATTACAAAGTGTCGCCCTAGCAGATAGAAACGCCATTTTTGGACTGCTAAGCATATGGCCATGAGCTCTTTTTCGTAAACAGATTTTTGCTGCGCCCGTGTGCCCAACAACTTGCTAAAAAATGCTATGGGGCGGCCTTCTTGCATTAGCACTGCCCCCACCCCGAACCCCGAGGCGTCAGTCTCTAACACAAATTGTTTGTTGAAGTTTGGCATCGCCAAAACAGGGGGTTGAGTCATGGCCGACTTAAGTTTTTCGAAGGCTGCTGTTGCCCCTGGAGTCCACCCAAATGAGTCTTTTCTGAGCTGATCAGTTAAGGGCTGAGCAATCTGGGCATAATGGCGCACATA
This sequence comes from Kitagawia praeruptora, assembly GCA_037693485.1. Lineage (NCBI taxonomy): Eukaryota > Viridiplantae > Streptophyta > Magnoliopsida > Apiales > Apiaceae > Kitagawia > Kitagawia praeruptora. The sequence goes on along the minus strand of CM075344.1, from coordinate 43,761,176 downwards.
TTTTCTGTAGTACCCGGTCAGGCCAAGAAAACCCCGCAATTCTTTCAAATTTTGTGGACATTGCCATTCGAGGATGGCCTTCACCTTATCCATATCCACAGCCACCCCTTGACTAGAAATTATATGTCCCAAGTAGGCCACTTCCGTTTCCCCAAACTTACACTTTTTTTGGTTAACCACCAAGCTGGTTTGCTGCAGTTTGTCCAATACCAGCTGCATGTGTCGTATATGTTCCTCCCTAGAAGTGCTATACACTAGGATATCGTCAAAAAAAACCAAGACAAACTTCCGGAGATATGGGCGAAACACATCGTTCATCAAGGATTGGAAAGTGGAGGGTGCATTCATCAACCCGAAGGGCATTACCAAGAACTCGTAATGCCCATCGTGTGTGCGAAAAGCGGTTTTGTAGGTGTCTTGAGGCCGTACCAAAATCTGGTGGTACCCCGATTTTAGATCCAACTTCGAAAACACTTGAGCCCCATGCAATTCATCTAAAAGTTCGTCTATCACCGGGATAGGATATTTATCCGGAACCGTCTCTTTGTTTAAAGCTCTGTAATCGACGCAAAAGCGCCAAGATCCATCCCTTTTTTTGACTAACAGTACTGGGCTTGAATAAGGACTCGTTGAAGGTTTGATGACTCCTGCTAAAAGCATTTCCTGTATCAAGCGCTCTATTTCGTCCTTTTGGGCTTGAGGGTATCGATAGGGTCGAACCCCTACGGGATTTGATCCCTCCTTTAGCACAATGGAATGCTCATGCCCCCTAGATGGAGGTAGACCTGTGGGCATGGTGAAAACAGCCTTATATCGCCCCACTGTTTCTTTCAAGAACCCCGGAATTACTGGACCTTCACCCTCATGGTTGCCCCCCAACTTTTCCACCTGTTTTACTTCTACACAGTACCCTCCCCCTCCCTTTCGTATTGTTTTCAGCATGGCTTTAAGCAAAATCTGAGAGCGAACCAGAGATGGGTCTCCTACAAGGGTCACTGTTCTGCCATCCACCTCATATTGCATCACCTGCGTCTTCCAGTTGCTCACAACGTTTCCCAGCGTCTCCAACCACTGCACCCCTAATATTATGTCTGAATTTCCTAACTCCAATGGCAAGAAATCGTCTCTCACTTCCACAGCTCCTACCAAGTGCAGTACTACACCCTTGCACAGCCCCTTGCCCCGAATAGAATCACCATTTCCCAAAGCAACTCCGAAACCTCCATAATCGGACACTGGAATTCCCAACTCCTCGACCTTGGACAACGAAATGAAATTATGTGTTGCCCCGGGGTCGACCATTACAATCACTTCTTTTCCTTTCACAATACCCCATAGCTTCATTGTTTTGGGATTGGACAACCCAACAACCGAATTTAGAGAAACCTCTGCTGGAATCTGTACCTCAGGACCTACTTCCTCAGTTGGGGACAGTGGCGCCTCATTGTTGACACAATCCACCCCTTCGTCGTCCTCTTCATCGATCAACAGCACACTCAACTCCCGTTTCTTGCATCTATGTCCCACCATCCACTTCTCGTCACACTTAAAACATAACCCCTTAGCTCTCTTTTCTTGCAACTCCCGTTCTGTCAAACGCTTCATCTCACTCCCCACCTTACTTACAAACGGGGTTGTGGACTTAGGTGAACTTATCGAAGCCTGAGATTCCCCTGCCAGACTTGCCCAGCTACGAATCGAAGATGGTCCCTGTTGTGAGCCATACCCAGTCGACCCACCCTGGCTAGGGCCCTTGAAGGCCACTGAATAAGTCCCAGCTTTATACATACTCCCCCCAATTTTTTTAGTTCCTGCAACCTGGTTTCGTTCCTCAATTCGTAGCGCTAACTCCATAGCCTGTTCCAAACTTACAGGATTGATTATTCGTATTTCCGTTTTAATCTCATCCTTTAATCCATTTAATAATTGACCTAGCAAAATGGTCTCCGGAATCCTCTCCAACGGAGCCGCCGTCTCAATAAACTTTCGGCGGTACTCAGCCACCGTAGTAGTTTGAGTAGTAGCCAGCCACTGTTCATATAAGGACCCTCCCGCTGATGGTCGAAATTGTCTCAGTATGAAAGTTTTTAGGTCCTCCCATCGCCTTATTGGATGTCGACTATTCTCCCACTGGAACCACCGTAAGGCATCCCCCTCTAGCGCCACTACAACAGCCTCCAACCGCTCATTCTCCGTTAATCTGTAAAAATTAAAGTATCGTTCAACCCTCAAGACCCATCCATCCGGGTCGGATCCATCAAACAATGGCATATCCAGCTTCCTATATCGCCAATTACCCGGTCCTCCTCCTGACCCCGCTCCTCCAAACATACCCCTGTCTCCCATCGGACTTCCGATAACATACCCCATACTCACAGCATGATTCGGAGTGTGTGGTTGGTCCCTGGCTCCCACCTCCCCATTGTTCACACTACCTTCACCCCGTTCCAAACTAAGATTTACAGGGTTTTGATAGTTTGTGAGAGTGGATCTTACCTCAGATAGAAACTGATTTTGCTCATTTTTCATCGAGTACAGTAGAGCCTCCTGTTGTTCTCGAGAGCGGTTGATCCTCCCTTCAAGTCTAGTCGTCAACGCCTCCACTTCTCCCTTATACTGTTTCGCTGCTTCCATTTGGCTTTGGATGGTCATCTCTGCCAAAGAATGTTTCATGGCGTCAACTGCCTTCTCCACATGTTTCGACACCAGATCTGTAAGCTTAGCTTCCAAGTTGCCAACAACATCCTCTAACTCTTCCACCCTTTGACCGACCGTAGGTGTTGTCGACGGAGCCATGGATCGCCGGCTCTGATACCACTTTGTAATGAATTTGCTTAATTACTGAAAATGGCAGGAGTGATTTATTACAAGAACACCGAATTAGACTCAAGTCTGAGCAGAGTACTACTTTAACGGAATGGAAAAGAACAATTTGCAGGCTATTCGAGAGAGCCGCTTTCTCCCAACTCTAATTAACAATAACAAAGATAATACTCAGCATAACCCTAATTGCCTCCCTGTCTCGCCTTTTACCCCCTTTTCTCTCCTCTTTTACTTCTTTGCCCTTAACATCTTTACTGAATCCCTGTTTTACCCTTCCATTTGTGAGTTGACCCTTTTACCCTTCTGTTTTTGCCTGGTGTATGTAATTAACGGCTTTGACTTAGTCCCATGTATCACAACATGCGGCACCTAGCACATAATAATTTACACTACTATTTACGCTACACCAATGATCGTATTTCTCACGCATTTTGATGATATACGTGACAAACAATCATTGATGTTCGTAAGCCCTAGGGAACAACCCCTAGCACTAACTATTACTTACGCTATATCAATGATCACATCACTTAAGTATATTAATTATACTCGTGATAGCTAATCATGGATATTCGTAAGCCCTAGGGATTAGTCGAAAAGAATTACACAAGTCCTTTAAATATTGACATTTAAAAACTTGTGATCTTCTCATAACCCCTAGCACAATTCTAATTATTATAAACTTCTAACATTTAACACATAGACATTACTTAGTAACTCCACAACTCTTAGCACATTAACATTTACCAATATATACTCGACTACTACAATTATTCCACATAAACCATTTACAACTAGCAATCTCAAATAAACTCCAACATTATACAACCAATGATAAATAATAACTAAAAGTCATTTAACCACATATATTTCACCACCAAGTACTCGACAAGTATAACATCCAACAAATACTATAACTCGACTTTATACATTAATACATAACAATTATACTTAACAATTTCAAATAAACTTTTAGCACACTATATACGACAATAACAACTAGCAACAAATAATCTCCCAAAACATATAATCAACCCACTAATGTAAGCAATTAAAACATTTCATCAACTTCGGCTTACATTAAAATCCCCAAATTCAACTTCCGAAATAATAACTCTAATTATTACACAATGACAATATTTAACAACTAACAATCATACAACATATTATCAACTTGTAATTTAACCCCACAATTATAATTAACTATACTCTCCGAATTAATTCATGAAAACATAACACTACCCATAATAACAATATCAACCTACTATGAAAATCCATATATCTAACTTGCAATTTAATCTCACAATTAATCTCCACAATCACAATAAATCATATACTCTCCGAATTTAAACTACAAAAATTAAAAACAATTATCTCGAATTTACAACTAATTAAATACGAAAATTAAATAAATAAAATGCGAGATTATACCTTCCGAATAATCTCCCCATCTCTTTCCTCTCCCTCTCTCTCTCTCAACTGATCTCTCCTCTTTTCCCATCCTTGAGTTCCACTGCAGATCTACCTCCCCAAGGCCTGATACGTCGTTCCCCGGCTCCTCCCTGTGGCTGCGTCGCCAGAAATCAACACCACCACCGCCGCACCACCGTCGCGCGCGGTGGGGCTGCCTCCCCCTTCGTTGAGCTATCGTCCCCCTTCCCCCTTTTCACTTGCACACACTCTTGCTGCACGCACGAATTAACACCACACACACACGGTTTGTATGTATATGTATGTATATATAATTATAATTCCACCCCCCCATCTCTCTTCTTCTCCAATTTCTTTCTTCCTCTATTTTTTTCTTTCTTTTCTCCCCGTTTTTTTCCTCGAAAGTTCTCGACTATCTCTATTTCTCTCGAACTCTCCCACTGCTGGGCTACTAGCTACTTAATGGGCTTGGCCCAATAACAATAGATCTGTTTTATACCTCATTTCGACCCCACTTATAACAAATAAACGACTTTAAAAAAAATCACAATTAAATAAAATATTCAGAAAATTAAACTTTTCATTTTTAAAACAAAGAACATAAAATTACAAGCACCCACATATTTTCGAAATATTTTTCGGATCAAAAATGAATTAAATATGAATTTTCAAAGTTTTGATCCTTTAAAAACTATAAAACTCTTAAAATCATTTTAAAATACTTAAACACCCAAAATAATCCACCCAACAATTTTAAAAAACTCAATAATACATAAGTAAATATTCCAAAAGATTTCATGATTTTTAATCCCTCCGATAATATTATAAAATTTACAGAGGGACAAAAATACATGATTAAAATATTTTTAAATCCTCAAAAATACAAATAAAAATACACCGACCTTCATAACTCACACAAATCATCATATAAACACATAAACACAACTTCACATATTTTTCACCTTTACAACAATATTCACATAATATAACTCATAATTTATAATAAATAAATAATTCAAAATTTTCTAGGGCATTATATCCTTCCCCCCTTAATAGAATTCTGTCCTCAGAATCAAAGCTAAGGACACCAATAACAATTTTTTTTTTCTCAAACATCTTCCACCCCAAGGTTGTATCTTTCAACTCTAGGATTCCATCATACTAACTCATTCATTAATAAGCTCATTCTGCGAGACTTACAATTCCAAAATTACTTTAAACTTTGACTTCCGAGTCTTTTTAATTCTAGTCGTTAAACTCACGGAAACGAATATCTTTCCTTGACAATCGATATACTTATTCCCATAGTGAACCATACTCTGCGTCAAAACTTATACCACGCAAATCTTTCGCAATAATTCTGCCGTGCATTTTGCCTATATTTACCACGATCTACACTTGCGCTTGGTATCATTCCCACGCTTTACTTATAACCACACGACTTTAAATAGAACTTCGAGAAAGAATCTCCAGAAATTCTCTGATCGCTTCCATTCCGCTTTCAAGTACTATGTCGATCGAGAAGGAAATAATCAAAAGTTTCTTCTTGTCTTTAATCCATATTCTTACCGAGTACCCAATTTGGGAACTTAACATCATTTCTTCCACTTTCTGTCACCTCCTTGCAATCGAATACTATAACAAAACACGTACGCCCTTATAAACACATCAAGCAGAATTCAATTAACAACTCGATTTTTCACTCTTATAAAATATTTCATTTTGCTAAGTCTTTTGAAGTATAGCCTTGATCATTTATAGCTCTTGATAACTAACATACTCGTCACCTTGACTGTGACTTCACTCAATACCAAAACAAAGTTGAAATGAGTTCAATCTATAATATCAATTCTTCTGAGGTCACAACCTTATTCAATATTAATCATGAATCAATTCTTAACAAGCTCTCGTTTTTATCAACATGATTCTTTCACTTAACATGCATCATCACTTTTTGATATATCTTAAAACAAAATCTTCCTCAATTAAAACTTTGAGAAAAAAGAACATCAAGAAATTCCCCGATCGTTCTTACTCCTCTTTCACGTGCAATGTTACTTGAGAAGGGAATAATCGGAAACTTCTATCCATCCTTCATCTCATTGTTTCACTGAGTACTTATCCTAGAAAATTAACCCTATATCATCCATTCCCAATTGCAATTTGAACGTAAACAACAAGCTCAACTCTTATCGCATGGCATTTGCGCCAGCCACCATTTGGTTTAATACTCAATTTCTACCTTCATACAACGTCGGTTTGCTAAAACATTTAAAAGAAAGCCTCAAATATTTTGTTGATTTAAAACAATTTAAAAACCATTTGAACCAACTGAAAATCCTTTTGGAAAGATATTTTAGAAAATCATTTTAAGAGAAAACATTTAAAATAATAGGATTTTAATCAAAAAGCCCTTTTTGGAACCAAAATATTTTTGAAAATTTTAAAAATCAATAAGCAAACCACGACCTTGGCTTCAACCTAACTTCCTCCAAACTTGTTTTGTGACTTCACTGTCCTGTATCCTCCGAAATAAATTTTGGATCACAACTTTACATACTTAACGAGTCCTCAAATTTGACCCTACATCTTACGACTTCAACATTTGATACCACTCTCATTGATTACAAAATCATGACATTCAAAATTCACACTAACATTCTTATGCAAACTTTCCTTCCTTTTCTTGTAACTCTTAAAATCACTTCCAATTGATTTGCAAACGCTTCCTGAATCTTCAATCATTTTGTTATATGATCTACGATCATATCAAATTCTTCGTCCGATTAACGTTTGAAACCTTATTCATTGAAATATGCTTTACTTAATCATTTCCTTTCTGTTATCTTCTTCTTATACAAAACAACTTCACTTCTATATCCGCTTTCGACTTTAAACATCATTTTCACATTTCTTAAGATCAAAATCTCCCCTTCATTAATAGGAAATAAATCTAATCCTGAATCATATTTAACTCTTTTTATAGTCATCACCATCCATTTCCTGTTAACTTCCTTCATAATCGTATTGAATTTCTCGATTCTTTGACAATTGTAATAGTAGTCTTATTACTCTCTTCATAACCCCACTAAGATTGATATGATACTGTCTCTAACAAAATTCCCATCTTTCCAAACTCGTCACACCTTGCTTTAACTTCTGACGCTGCTACTTGTCACCACACTGCCTTTCTAGTTACCGCTACAACTTCCCACATTTATCTTGATAAAATCTCTAGGGATTCTACTCCCGAAATCTTATTTTCTGATCATGGAATCTCGTTAATTTCTGCTAATTCTCAATTTATAGGCAACTACGGTGCACCTTTTTCTTTTCTAACTTCACATCTTCGGGATTCCACATTCTTCCCTTAACTAAATTTGATATGTCTTCTCTTTATTCACTTATGGAAACTTTCTGGTTTCTGTGTCTTCCTCCTTATTGCCATTTTATTCCATCTTGGTCAACTTTCCACCATCCTTGGTAATCCTGACTTTCTACTCTGGCATGCATAAGTCCTTTACTCCACGTATTCACCTTATCCCTCATTCAGTCTTAGCCCTTGATAATTTTACAACCCTTTCTGTTCTACTTCATTCTACTTAACTCAGGTCAACCGTCCTTGTCTCTAGAATCTTATATCCAACAACGGCTCAGATATTCAAAATCTTATGATATTCTATCTACTATCTCTGCTCTTCAATAAGTATCCAAACAATCTTCCTTCAACATTGAACATTTTACACCATACGTCTCCATTTTCATTCTCCTTTCATCCTTTAACAATATCTGCAATCATACTTTCTTATTTACTGTCCTTCCTATATTCAATTCTTATTAGCCTCAGACTTTGTCCATGTCTTATCGGTCCAAGAATTAATCCAATCTCGACATGGCATATCTGTCTTAATCACCAATTTCTTAAACTCGCATAACCACTTCTTCGTCAATGCAGTTGTAGTTTCAATCATTTAAAACGTCGTCACGTCTATCTTCGCATCTCCTCATCAATAGAAGTTTTGAAAACATCGAATTTCTGACAAAGGAAGTCAATAAAATGAATGGGGTATCAAGTATGAATATACACTGAGTTTATTTGATAAAACTTTTATAGAGGAATTTAACCGAGAGATCAATATGATCTTTGAACTATTTTCAGGTTGCATTTGTCACTTGGTTAACCACCATAGTACATAAGGATGGCCAGTCCTTAGTACTTTCATGACAAACACAATCAGTGGCGTCCCACTGGACTTCTATCACAAAGATAAGATGTCCCTGAATCCCTATCTGCATAGGTTGTTCATCTCAGCTGGAATAGAGAAAATCAAGTATTCATGATAATGGAAAAGATTCAAGAGTTTCAAAAATCTTTCTGTAAAGATGGATCAAGTATCATCTGGAAATATAAATATTTCTAAAAGAATGGAATTGAATTCGAATAGATTTGATGTACGAAACTCATCATCAATTGATGGGTATTAGACTTTTCAACTGTAGCATCAACTACTGATTAGGCAACATTTAAGAAATTCCTAATTATTCAGTCTCACTCTTGTCGACTAAGCACTACTATACTTAGCTGCCAAACCGGCCTGACAATAATGAGTTGAATAAATAAGAAGATCTCAATTCATTCTCGATTTTGGAACCGTCACTGTGCAACTAATGCCTCAGCAACGATACCAATCGGGAATTTAACTTAGGACGATAATTCAAAGAAGGAACAAGAAATTTCTTCAGGTAATAACTTTGAATGAATCAATAATTAGGGTGCACGGCTACGCTTAACTTCCAATTCTTACTAAAAATCGCTTCTCACTTCGCATTCTTAACCTTCTCGTACCATTTCCAAAACGTTCACATCGAAACTAATCTCGTAGGATGTCCTAAATTCTACGCGAAAATCTCGAGATAACATCCCCCGTATTGATAGCTCCAGCTGCTCACTAGCTTATGCCGCTTCAGGTTCGTTGCTTTGCTAATAGCTCAATCCTTAAACGATTCGAACTTCTACTCACGCGATATGCCGAAAGATCGATTAACTTCGCAACGCTTGCCGAAGTCTCCTATCGCGATCCTTATCCTAAACCGTTTTACCCGACGTCTATCTTATACACGTACACCTAACCCTCCTAATCTGTTTCAGTGACCATAACCTGTAGCTCTGATACCAACTTGTAGCAGTCCCAAAATCCGGGGTACAGATATGGGGCCACTAACCAACAACAATAATATACATCTCTAAATATAAACAACATTTAATAATAAAAACCCCTTAACCAAGATCGCATACAGGTTATGGTATGAAACAACTATCAATTACAATATTACAACTCAATCTCAAAATAATAAAATATTATACATTCTGTGAATAAATGAAATCACTATCTAACTCTATCTCCAATCTCGACTATTCTCAATCCACTATCTGGTGTGATCCATAACTCGATCGTCTCTTCTCGCTGCCCGGAAATCACTACCCACTGTCCACTACTAGATCTACTAACTCCACTACTAGTTGGAGAAAAAAAACAAAAGCAAGAGTGAGCCAACAATGCTCAGCAAGTGTAAATAGTGATGACAATTTCAATAACAACGACAATTTTGATAAGCAAAAGAATTTCCTTTCATCATTTGAAAGAATCAGTGATATCGGCTTTTAGATTGCCACGAGGGCCAACAATTCACCATTCATAAGGTGCATCAGAAACTAGAACTGAAAAGAATTCCAATATCAAAAATATTATTCAAATAGACTTTCAAGAAGTCAAGAACTGAACATCTCAATCCCAAAGTATAGGTTAGAATTGGAATTTTTATTTATTTTTAAAAAAATCATTAAGGTTAGGCTGCTGATCAGTCAGCACTAACCCCGGACAAACGCACACAGCAATGTCCTTAAGTGGATCCATGGCACACATTGGCCTTATTACTTCCGACCACGAATCTGGTCCGACCTTACGGTCCAAAAACATTTATCACGACCACAATAGGGTCCGACCTTTCGGTCAAAAATATTCCAATTCTACATCAGACCCACTAGGCGTCGGAACAATCGACAGCCTTACCACAACAACCAACTGGAAAACTCACGTTCAAGAATAACAATTAATTCATAATTACGAATCGCTGATGAATATCAACATCAACTGATATCAATCAGATCAAACCAACAACGGGGCAAATAAGGAATAATAATATCAATATGTGTCGACAAGTTCGACACGATAAAGGGGGTGATAAATAAAGAACAATCTCAAAGGGTGTCGACAAGTTCGATACAAAACAGGGTGATAACCGAATAATCAAGATCTTCAATAAATACCGACGAGTTCGATAATAAATGGGTGGAGAATATTAAGAATAATATTTGAATACGTATCAACACGATAGATATGAGTAATTGGGGTCATAACATCATTAACTTGTCTAAAGAGAGAATTCACTTGAACGAGAATAAAAGATATAAATCACAACAAGATTTTCAACAATTGAAATTCTAAGTCAGAGCAAAGATATGATCAAGTACTAAGCATTTAATAAAATTTATCTACACAATGCAAGGTTTGACTCAGCATAAGTGAATGAAATTGTATAAAACGATTATTTGCAAAATAATTTCATTATAGTAAATTTCAGATCAGTTTGACGAAAACATCCCCTAAAGAGGGTCCAATGGTGATAATATGTTAAAATCAGGGATTTTGTTAACAGGTATGTATAAGGGTTTTAAAACTTGGATTTCCTTTATTTAGGGAATTCTTAAACAATTTCGACGAAGATAGAAGAAGAGGCATTCCAGGAATAGGATACTGAGCGAGAAAGGTTATTTGTAAAATTCTTTGTAAATCGGATGTTCGAATTACGGGTAGGGGAGATAAACAGCATCATGCTTATTTAGAAGAGTACATGTGTCATCTGCCATCTATACTTGGCCAAATCATAACATATTATAAATAAACTGAATTGCATCACTTGAACAATAAGTGATTAGCAAGAATACTTGCCTCGATATACGAAGTTCCCGATCCTAACATGGATCCTCAACTCAGCTTCTCGTCATTCTTTACTTTCTTACATACTGTTCTCTTACTCGGCTCTACTTCAATTTCCTTCATGTTTCACCAACTCTACGTTCGTACATCTGTCAACTCTCATACTTGTCCTTGGCCATGTTTCCTATTCGAACCATTATCAAGGTTAAATACCATTTCAGTATTAACTCAAGCAGAACCATATCGTTTGCTCTATTCTACCCATACGCGTCCTCTAACGCTTACATATATCATAAATAACATATACAAACACATACCACTACACATAGACATATCCAATCATATTCATATAGTAGTCTTAGTATAATTACTAAGTCACATATACACGTCACATAACCACTTAAAAACAGCACACCATCTAATCATCAAAACCACTTTATATACTCAAAATAATCCATTGACATATATACTTAAACCATTAGTAATCATAACACACCTTCAAGTATTGAAATTAAATAACTCAAATAGACTTTTAAATAAATTTGCAGGGGATTTTTAGAAAATTTCGGCATGAAGTATTCGTTTATCGGACTATGGGCTCAGCCCCTCCATGCCAAACAAAACAATTTATAACCCTGTTTTTGATAAAATAAAAGCTGCCTCAATTGCAGCAACATAAAAATAAACAAATAATGAAAAGTACCCGCCCAGACATGCGGCACCTAGCACATAATAATTTACACTACTACTTACGCTACACCAATGATCGTATTTCTCACGCATTTTGATGATATACGTGACAAACAATCATTGATGTTCGTAAGCCCTAGGGAACAACCCCTAGCACTAACTATTACTTACGCTATATCAATGATCACATCACTTAAGTATATTAATTATACTCGTGATAGCTAATCATGGATATTCGTAAGCCCTAGGGATTAGTCGAAAAGAATTACACAAGTCCTTTAAATATTGACATTTAAAAACTTGTGATCTTCTCATAACCCCTAGCACAATTCTAATTATTATAAACTTCTAACATTTAACACATAGACATTACTTAGTAACTCCACAACTCTTAGCACATTAACATTTACCAATATATACTCGACTACTACAATTATTCCATATAAACCATTTACAACTAGCAATCTCAAATAAACTCCAACATTATACAACCAATGATAAATAATAACTAAAAGTCATTTAACCACATATATTTCACCACCAAGTACTCGACAAGTATAACATCCAACAAATACTATAACTCGACTTTATACATTAATACATAACAATTATACTTAACAAACTCAAATAAACTTTTAGCACACTATATACGACAATAACAACTAACAACAAATAATCTCCCAAAACATATAATCAACCCACTAATGTAAGCAATTAAAACATTTCATCAACTTCGGCTTACATTAAAATCCCCAAATTCAACTTCCGAAATAATAACTCTAATTATTACACAATGACAATATTTAACAACTAACAATCATACAACATATTATCAACTTGTAATTTAACCCCACAATTATAATTAACTATACTCTCCGAATTAATTCATGAAAACATAACACTACCCATAATAACAATATCAACCTACTATGAAAATCCACATATCTAACTTGCAATTTAATCTCACAATTAATCTCCACAATCACAATAAATCATATACTCTCCGAATTTAAACTACAAAAATTAAAAACAATTATCTCGAATTTACAACTAATTAAATACGAAAATTAAATAAATAAAATGCGAGATTATACCTTCCGAATAATCTCCCCATCTCTTTCCTCTCCCCCTCTCTCTCTCAACTGATCTCTCCTCTTTTCCCATCCTTGAGTTCCACTGCAGAACTACCTCCCCCAGGCCTGCTACGTCGTTCCCCGGCTCCTCCCTGTGGCTGCGTCGCCAGAAATCAACACCACCACCGCCGCACCACCGCCGCGCGCGGTGGGGCTGCCTCCCCCTTCGTTGAGCTATCGTCCCCCTTCCCCCTTTTCACTTGCACACACTCTTGCTGCACGCACGAATTAACACCACACACACACACACGGTTTGTATGTATATGTATGTATATATAATTATAATTCCTCCCCCCCATCTCTCTTCTTCTCCAATTTCTTTCTTCCTCTCTTTTTTTCTTTCTTTTCTCCCCGTTTTTTTCCTCGAAAGTTCTTGACTATCTCTATTTCTCTCGAACTCTCCCACTGCTGGGCTACTAGCTACTTAATGGGCTTGGCCCAATAACAATAGATCTGTTTTATACCTCATTTCGACCCCACTTATAACAAATAAACGACTTAAAAAAAAATCACAATTAAATAAAATATTCAGAAAATTAAACTTTTCATTTTTAAAACAAAGAACATAAAATTACAAGCACCCACATATTTTCGAAATATTTTTCGGATCAAAAATGAATTAAATATGAATTTTCAAAGTTTTGATCCTTTAAAAACTATAAAACTCTTAAAATCATTTTAAAATACTTAAACACCCAAAATAATCCACCCAACAATTTTAAAAAACTCAATAATACATAAAGTAAATATTCCAAAAGATTTCATGATTTTTAATCCCTCCGATAATTTTATAAAATTTACAGAGGGTCAAAAATATATGATTAAAATATTTTTAAATCCTCAAAAATACAAATAAAAATACACCGACCTTCATAACTCACACAAATCATCATATAAACACATAAACACAACTTCACATATTTTTCACCTTTACAACAATATTCACATAATATAACTCATAATTTATAATAAATAAATAATTCGAAATTCGAAATTTTCTAGGGCATTATAACATCTCCGACTACTCCACGCAGGCCCACCGTACCTTAAAAACCGCCGTTCAACCTTCATCAGCCTCAATCACCACCAATCGAAGTCCGCCGCACCTCCTCCGTATTCCCCACAACTCCGTTCACCTTTCAGCTGTCTTCGCCTCCTTTAGTTCAAAACCACCACTCGCCTCCACACATCTCCTTATTCCTCCACCCATAACCTCCATCAACCACTGCCGCCCATCCATTCCACCACCGCCAAACCCCACTGCCTCACTTCTCCCCTCTCCTTCTTCACCAACAATCAACACACCTCCGCCTGCAACACCTCCACTTTCATTCGAAGTCCAATTACAAATTCCATCGAACCCAGTTCCTTTTTCTTCTCGTTCTTCGATTTATATAAACAATCCCATCCTCCTTTTTCCTTTCTTATCTTCTTCCCCAATAAATCTCTATTTTCTTTTCTCTTCTCTGCAAACACTATACTCTCCTCTTGTTTTCTCCCTCCTAAATCGTTGCAAACCCCTTTTCTTTTTAGTAAATTTTCAGTTCGATTTCAGTAATTTGAGATGTGTGGGTTTCGAGTTCTTCTTTTCCTTTTTTTTTTGATTTTTTGTGCTGTCTTAATCGAGTTCTCTGCTGTTCTTTGCTGAGTTGCTAAATACGAATCTTGTTTTTGTTGTTTTTTTCCTGTTGTTTTGCTTCCAGGTTCTTTGAATTCTCTGGTTTAAGTTTGAGCCTTGTTTTTGTTGTTTGTTCGTTGGTTAAGTCGTTGTTTGTTCATTGTTGTTGAGTGTTGTTTGGCGCTAACACTCGCCGGAGAAGAAGGTGGAGGTGGTGATGTAGTAATAATAATAAAATGAAATGAAATAAAATAGATGAAATAGATGAATTTTTTGGAAAGACATGCGGGGGTTAAAAAATAAGAAATAAAAAAATATTTTAACAAATCAGCTGATCACGTGTAACCACATCAATTTTCCATTACAAACGTTACATGGAGTTAATGTATTTGGTAATCTCTTAAAATATATTTAAAATAACTAATTAAAAAGTGAATAATAATTTAGAATGTGTCAACATAAAACTAGGAAGAAATGGATATACAAATATTAAAATATGAGATATTAATATTTAAAATAATTATTAACAATAACTTATCAAAATGTAATAAAAAATTATTTATTTTTATAATTTAATTAAATTTTGTTAACTAATTCGGATCCGGATTTAAACGAATATCCAAATTTCCAATATCCAGTTAAATCGAAATAAATTTTTCACAATTCAAAAAAAAATCGGATATTCAATTCGAATTTTATCTAACCAAATATCCGGTTTTGCACACCCTACCTCTACTTGACATGTCAACACATGTCAGTTTAGTTTGTTAATTACGAGTACTTAAGATTATCTTATCTCAGATATTTGCTCCGTAATTTCCTCCCCCAAGACTTTCAAACTAGGCGGTTTGACCAACATTGAACTTTTATAACTGAATAATCACACTAAAAGCATGCTAATATTTGATAAAACCATACACTTTCACCACTTGAGCATTAGCTGATCTAATAACGATAAGAAAGTTCTCTGATCCTTCACTTCGTACATGGTATATATACATGTATAGTTTGTCAATCTTCCTATCCAAAAGCAATAAACTTCCCTTCTTTCTCACATTGTATTTCCAAAAACAAAATTTTAAATCTTTGATAAATAGTGATCAAATATATTTCGAGAAAAATGAGAACAAGCAACCAGAAGAAGCTGATAAAGATCATCACTATGCCAATTAGGGCTTTGAAGAAAGGCAAAGATATGTACATAAAAAGCATGATGGATGTTGCTCAAAAACCTCGGTATGGAAGCAGCAACATGATGGGATCAGCAAAAAATGTACAAACGGTCTCCTCAGGCTTGCCAAAGAGCTTAAGTACAAGTTTTACCTCCTTAAGGTCTTCTACTTTGGAAAGTGATCAAGATTTAAAAGATCTAATTAGAGCTAATTCTACTAGTAAAATGGGATCAGTAGATGTAGATTTATACTTAAAACAACTCATAAAGGAGGAAGAAATGAAGAAGCTTAAAGAGTTAATGGAAAGGAATAATTTTAGTAACTCAAAGTCATCAAAAAGGGGAGTGCAGAGAAGTTGCAGTGTTGGAATGGGAAGGATTGATGAAGATAAGGCTTATGAATTTGATGAAGAAGAAGAGGTAGAAGGGTTGAGTAGTAGTACATTCAATGGTAAAAGGAAGTTTGAAGGGTTGTATTCAAGAAGTACAAGCAATGGTTTTAGGAAAACTAGTGTTGGCATTATATAAATTTCGATGATTTTCTTTTCTGGCTAGGTTTGTTCTATTCAGTTTGTATCTAAAGTCAGTCATTATATTATTAATAGCACAACATGGTGTTTTGTGAGACAATTTATTCGGAATGAAATTACTAAACTACCCCTTTATATTAAATAAATGATAAAAAGTTGTCTATAGTGAGAATTGAACCCTTGACCTTTAGCATAGAACTAAGAGTCCTTACCACTATGCTAGACCTAAGTCTTGTGAATATTTTAAAATTCATTATTAATATATCGTGAAACCACCCCATGTATTATATTAATGATAAAAAATTGTTTCAAATAAGAATTGAACCCTTGACTACCTTTAACCTAGAACGGAGATTTCTAACCACTATGCTAGACATTAATTTTGAATATATTATAAAATTCATTATTGTTGAGTATTGAACACGGTAAAAGAATACAGAGGGGGGGGGGTGAATGGATTCTTGAACTTTTCTTGGATTGAGTCTGTGTAGCAGATAAGTGCCTGTGTGTGCAGAAATTAAGGTGCGGATAAGTAAACAACACAAGACACAATATCACTTTAATCTAATGTATATTAGATAAAGGTTGCTACAATCTGTGAATACAAATGGTAGTATTCTCAGCTTCGTTTTTCTCAGAGAGATATAGCTTACAGTGTATGAAAAACTTGACTCACAAAAGTTACTAAGTTATGAAGTGAGGCTGTGTCCTTATAGAACATGGATACAGCCTGCTTACTACAAATAAGGAGCTAAAACACATTACTTTCTAGTCTGTCTATCCTTTTTGAGTAAGTGTCCAAACGGTTACAGATTTGACTTTGCAAAGCCTGTTTAGATCCACTTCTTTAGCTCCTTGTCTCTTCTATATCTCTCCAAGCTTCCTTGTAGGCTTTCCAGAGCACGTTACAGATTGTGGTCCATAAAGTGCATTGGCTTGTTGCAGGTTTCTGACTTGTACAATTTCTTCAGTATTTTGTCTCCAAGAATGTATTCGAGAAGTGACTAAGTAAGTGATTCGAGAACTAGAATTGACTTGATCGATAACTCTGAGTTCTCGAATACTGTTATAGTGACATATCGAACCACTTCTCGAATAGCTCTTTTCCATCAGGATTCCTTGAGTTGTCGAATAGAGCATTTGACTTATCGAATCCTCGAGTTGTCGAATAGCTTTCTGAGTCCTTGAGATATCGAATGGAACTTTGACTTGTTGACTCTTTGAGAACTCGAATACCATCTTGACTTGTTGACTTCTTGAGTTCTCGAATAGAGTAGTAGACATATCGAATCCCTGAGATATCGAATGAGATATCGAACAGTGTATTCAGAGATATCGAATAGTGTCTTGAGATATCGAATCTCTGACTTCTCGAATGCTGGACTTCTCGAATAGACAAATATACTTCTCGAATTGGTACTTAGGCAAATTCTTCATTTCTTCAAATCCCAACTGTGATTATTTGGCAGTCTTTAACTCCTTGCTTGAGGCATGAACCATGGAACTTCTTTCAAGCATTATTCTAGACTCTATTTGTACAG
This sequence comes from Kitagawia praeruptora, assembly GCA_037693485.1. Classification (NCBI taxonomy): domain Eukaryota; kingdom Viridiplantae; phylum Streptophyta; class Magnoliopsida; order Apiales; family Apiaceae; genus Kitagawia; species Kitagawia praeruptora. Next base: position 43,743,241 of record CM075344.1, on the reverse strand, counting down.
TTACACAACTAGGATTTGATGCCTATTACAAGTACAATACAAACAGAAACTCTACAACTAGAGGTTCCCTCAGTTAAGAGGTCAAGTAAGTAATGCAAAGCATTACAAACAATTAGGCTTGTTATTAGATGTATACAGGCATGCCTCTGTAACTAACAATCTCCCCCAAATTGTGAGTGAGACCCTTAGTCACAATTTCATGTCTGATAACAAGCCTAACATACATTAAAGATAAAACTTTTAAAAGTACAGGTATGTGATTTGATTGAACACATAAATGAAATTACAAGATAAATACTTCTTACAGTATGATGAGGTACTAGCCGTTTTCTTTTGATTGCATCTCCATTGCCTTGGCTTGTAGATCATCATATGCTTTCTGTTTCCTTTCTTTCTCCTTTCTTGCAATCTCATCTACTGCTCTCATGATTTCTGTCATAGCATCCAATTCTTCAATCATAATAGAGTTTTTGAAATCTTCAAGCACTGGCTTCAGAATGTTGGCAGGATAGTGACTGAGTAGGTTCATTCTTATATTGACATTGTCTCCATTTCTCCTCCTATACTTCACCACATAGGGATCAAACTGAACTCTACACAATCCCTTTGCCCTTAGCTTTTCTGCTTCAATTTCCAGTCTATCAATTTCTTTCTCCCTTTCTAACCATTTCTCATAGCAGCCCTTCCTTATCTTCTCAGCATATTCTTTCTTCATTTTCACAAAGTCAATCAATTCCAGCTTCCATACTTTCTCCACCTTGTCCTTAGAATCCAGCAATGCAATGATTCTTTCTATCTCATACAATTTACCCCAATGTTGACAACCCCCTTGTTTGAATTTCATTTCTTTCCCATCAGTGTACTTGATTACAAGGTGGTCATCCACAATTGCAGCATAGCATATCTTTTGAGCTCTTAGAAATAGCAGTTGCTCTTCATCAAAGTCTTCATCAAGTGGCTGGAGCTTTAATCCTGGAATGATTGTTAGGGCTCTAGATTTGGATAGCTTCACTCTCCTTGCAGCATGTTTAAATTTTATCCTCTTGACATGGTTGCTTGGCAGAAATCTCTGACCTTGGTTGGTAGACCATAGTAGTATTCCATTAGCAGATTGCTTTCTGAAACATACACATGGTTTCTTGACTTGAATCTTCTTCTTTTCTTGAGATGGTAAGACAGTTGCAGAAGCCATAGATGTAGATTTTGCTAGGTCACTACTAACAGTATTCACCCTAGACTTAGAGTCTTGTGTTGTGGTGAGATTACTGCTAGCATTGCCTAAGGCTTGCTGTCTTCCACTCTTTCTCACATATGTTTTACCCTGGTCATCATCATCCTTTTCATCCTTGTCCCCCTTTTTCTTCTTATCTTCATCACCCTTATCTCTCCTGTGATGTCTTCTCCTCCCATCACCTTTGTCTTCAGAATCATCATCCTTATTTCTCCTAGGTTGAGCCATCTCTGGAATTTCACCAGTTGCAATATAGGTTCTGAGGATATGCAGTGCCTCAATTTCTTCAGCATTTCTGGCTCCAACCTTCTTCTGTAATTGATCAATGATAGCAATGATCAGTCTGTGATTTCTGGAGGTGAGATCATGAGGAATGACCAATTGCTTGATATCTTCAATTCTGGTACCAGACTGATAAATAATTGTCCATGGCTTCTTGATCACTTCTGGTAGCCTTGTAGGTTGACCATTCCTCAAATCATCAAACAGACTCTTGCTGTTCTCATTTTTCTTCTCAATGATCTCAAGTATGGCATCTATCTCTGAGTGCTTTAGATCTTGTAGAGTCTGGTATGTTAGATGCCATATCTTTAGTTTGGAGACCATCACTATCTCCTTGACCCATATATTGTTGACTTTCTTGGGGATGACAGTGATGTAGTCTATCTGCTTCTTCACCTCCCTCAGATAAAACTGAGTGTCACCAACCTGTTCCCTTATGGCTTTCAGAAACTCCAAGAAGGCTTTATCATGATAGTCATTGGAGCTAGCAACTTCTTGTAGCTTGGCCTCAGTAACAACTTTGACTTCTACAGGCTTGGCACTCTCAGATATAGAGATTGGAGGTTTGTCAGATGGCATACTCCCTGCAACCACTGTGGTAGTTATGGATTGCTTTTGTCCTCCAGGAGTAGTGATGTGCACAGTTGGTAAGGTGACAACTGGCAAGATAGATGGAGGCTCATCTACTTTGGCTTTTCCCTTGCCAGGCACATTTGCTAGAGACTTAGAAGCCCTTTGTTGACCACCCTCTTTGATTATTATGCCTTTCTCTCCCTTTGTCTCCCCCTTTGAATTTGAGTTCCTAGCCTTCTTCTCCCCCTTAGGCTTGTTGTCAGGCACAGAGGCTGTAGAAATGTCCTTTGGGAGTGAAGATTCATCAGGTAGAGGGAGACCCATATGCTTCATCATTGCAGCTAACATAGATTGTTGATGCAGAAGGACATCAGCTGTGGTGGATGCTTGAGTGTCCAACTGATCATTTAGCAATGCAACCTTTTCTGTGAGATGAGCATTGGTCTTGGTGAGAGTAGCTACCTCCTGCTCAAGAGTGTTGACCTTAGTGAATAACTCATTGGCCTTGAAGCCAGATAAAGATTGATCCTGCAGCCTCTTCACTTCATATTTAGACAATTCATGCACAGGGACATCAGTCACTAGTCTATCTCCATAAAGATTTTTGAACATTATCCTCAGCATGGCATTGGCATCTGTAGTCTGGTCAGATAGATTCTGAAATTTATGCCCCAGACCTGTGACAGCATCTTTTAGCACAGCCAGCCCATTGTCCACCTGAGTGCAGGTAGAGTTGCAGTGTTTGATGTCTTTGAACACACTGTCCAATTGAGGAAATTTAGCATCAAAGGCCCTCTTGACTTCTGCTACTGAAGTGGCTGTCTTATCACACACCCTGTTGACTTCAGTTTTGACTCCTTTGCCAAGATAGTGTGCAGCCTTGAGGAAACCCTTGTAGGAGTCATTTACAGCTTCATACACTTCACCAGGTGACAGGGATTTTGCATTGGAGCCTAGTGAAGTGATGTATTCCTCCCTGAGATACTGAAGTGCTTCATCGAGAGTAATATCATATTTTCCTTGCAACCAGGCATCTATGTTGCCATCTCTCTCAGCATCATCAATGATCTTTGACTTCTGCACTTCCACATCATCCCTATGGCATAACAGAATAGCCTCATAGTCTGGATTGGGCATGTCTGCAGTGAGAAGGTGCTGAGCAATCTTTGTGAACTCAGGAATCTGATCCACAATTAAGCTTTGAAGTGCTTCAACCGTCAATTGTTGTGGAACAGACCCTGATCCTGAAGCACTGTCATGTTGCACAGGCTTCAGCCATGTTGACATGAAGTCAGAGCTAGAGCTAGGCAAGCTAGTCTCCTCAGTTACAGATGCAACTTCTGTAACCGGATGGATTGACTCTACTACTGGTGTCACCACAGAAGTGGGATGAATTACACCAGCAGTTGACACAGGCACAGAGTCTCTAGTAAAAACTAGGGGAACCTCTGTGTTTGTGATGGTGTCATTAGGATATGCCTCAGCATGCATTCCCTCACCATCTAAATGTGGGTTCTGAGTGGTGAACAAAGTGTCATGCACTAAGTCACTTGAAATTATTGGCTCATCAAGAGAAAAGAATTCTTGATGATCAATACCTTGCATCTCAGTTGCCTGAGTTGCAGGTTCCAAAGAAATTTCAGAGATAGATTCTGGAAGAGAAGTGTGTTTTAGAGTAGATTTTGGCAACTCCCCCTGAGAGATAGAGGAAGTTTCAAAAGTGATGTGCTCTCCACTCAGTGTTGTGCCAGCCTTATCACTCCCATGTGCTGACTCTATACAAGAGGGTGCATTGGGGAGAATGCTTGATTCTATAGGTGCACCCTGTTGAGAGGATACACCTAGTGAGCTGTGTGCCCCTGATTTTACAACTTCAGCCATTTGTGTGACTGAAGAGGTGGTCTTAGTTTTCTTCTTCTTTGTTCTGTGTAAGGGTGACTCAGGTTCCTCACTTCCTAGACCTAATTCAACAGCTAATGCTACTTCAGACAAGATATTTAAAGGTGCAGACATTACTTCCTTTCTCTTCTTTTTACTAACATCACCCTTTTGAGAGGATGATGCAGTTGGCTCAGTAAGGGGTAGAGTGTTTGGTTGAGAGGGTTGGTTAGCAGGCCCTGGGTTAGCATTTTGTTCTACTTGCTTGGGCTGTGCTAACTTAGATTTTGCATCAAATGTTGGCATGTTGTGGGGGTAAGTCCTAAACAAACTCTCCATATGGGGAGTTATGTTCAGTCTTACATCCACATCATTCCTAGTTTCCAAGTTACCAAAAATGAGTTTGGTCATGGACTTAGGATAGCCTATTTTATTTTTATCAATCCCAGGCAATTCAATCAATGAAGCATTTTTATAATTAAGTACAGATTGAATAAAGCGAGGGAAGAAAATATCAGTACCTCTCTTGGTTGTGTTCTTACCAAGTCTCCCATATAATTCTTGAAGTATGATTTGGCCAACATCTATCTTCTTTCCATAGGCCAAAGCATATCCAATTTGCTGCACAGGTGCACTGATTTGATCAAAGCTTGATTTCCTGGCAGTGAAGACTTGGAGAAGAGTTGCAAACACATAGCTCCACTCCTTTCTCAGATTCTTTCTGTTTAGCTTTCCAAGGTTAATCCCATCTGAGTAGTTTATGAACTCAAAGAATTCCTCCAACTCTGCGTTAGTGGCCATTCTGTCAAACGACTCTTGTTGTAGTCCTAGTGCTTGGTTCATGTCTGCTGTAGTGATAGTGATTTCCTTATCTTGAACCTTGCAGTAGATGACATAGGAAGTGATTGCGTTTTCCAGGGCTACAACCTCCACAATAGCAGTACTCCAGAATTGTTCCAGAATATCGAGATACAGAGTTGGGTTGGCAGAGAGTGCATCCTTGATATATGACTCGGCCATCCATTTCACAAAGCACTTGAAATTTGCATTGGGTGCTTCAACATCACTAGTGAGAGCGATGAAGTTGGTGTTGAACTTTACTGTTGCCATTTGTGTAGAAGAGAGAAAAGAAATTGAAGGTTGAAGAAGAAATTTGGCTTTTCGTAGCTAGGGTTTCAGGGGTTTAGAGAGTGTAGATGCTTGAGAAATCGAATGAAATGAATCGAATAGATGTGAGATTGTATAAGTATGAAGTACTTGAATTGTCGATTAGCAGACTGTTTTGTATCGACAAGTCAGGCATTCGAGAAGTAGAAAACAACTATTCGAGAAGTCAAGAATGGCTTAATCGATAACTCAAGCAGATAGAAACTCACAGCTGGCAGTTATCTAACTTAGAAATAATTCTAAATTAAATAAAATGTGTTTTTATGAGTGAATTAAATTTTTAGATAAAAATCCAAAATCGGTTAAAATTCAGCGAGAATTCAGCCTTTTCAAATGATTCGAGAACTCAAATATAATGTTCGAGAACTCAATCATTCGAGAACTCAGTTACTATATTCGAGAAGTCAATAATTCCTCTATTCGATATCTCAGAAAGACTCTATTCGAGAACTCAAGAGTACTCTAATGAGACTTATTAGAGATGTCGAATAGTGAATCATTCGAGAAGTCTGACTTATCGAACTATACCCATCACTCATAAAAATTTGATTTTCACTATCTTTTTAAAATCTACCAGACATATTCATTGAAAAATATCCTAGCAAATCAAATAGTGATTTTCTCAAAATTTCATAGAAATTTTGAGTTAATAAAAATATGATTTTCAACATATGCAACAGATTTGAAATATTTATAAATCATATTTCAGCCAACACTTACTTCAAAAATATTGAGGATTTAGATAAAGTAAGTGTTTACTGCTGCAACAATCTAGATGATGTATTCACTTAGCCAGAATCTGAAGAATTCAGCATTCCAATCTCACTTACCAACCTTGTGAAGGTGGCTTCATCTAATGGCTTAGTGAATATATCAGCTAGTTGTTTATCTGTAGAGACATAATGCAACTCAATGGTTCCATTAGTTGCATGTTCTCTTATGAAATGATATCTGATGTCAATGTGCTTTGTTCTAGAATGATTGACAGGATTGGCAACTATAGAGATTGCACTTGTGTTGTCACACATGATTGGAATTCTTTCCAACACAAGTCCATAATCTCTAAGTTGATTTCTAATCCAAAGCACTTGAGCACAGCAACTTCCAGCAGCTATGTATTCAGCCTCAGCTGTAGAAGTTGACACAGATTGTTGCTTCTTGCTATACCAAGAAACTAACCTTTGTCCAAGGAACTGGCAGCTTCCTGAGGTGCTTTTCCTATCCACTCTGCATCCAGCATAATCAGCATCAGAGTAGCCAACCAGATTGAACCCTGTGTCCTTAGGATACCATAATCCCAAGTTAGGAGTGCCCTTCAGATATCTAAAGATCCTTTTTATTGCAATCAAATGTGATTCCTTTGGATTTGATTGAAACCTTGCACACAAGCATGTAGCAAACATGATGTCTGGCCTACTTGCAGTGAGGTAGAGTAGAGAACCAACCATGCCTCTGTAGACTGAGATATCTACTCTCTTGCCTTTAGCATCTTCATCCAATTTAGTGGCAGTGGCCATGGGTGTCTTGGCAGGTGAACAATCTTCCAAGTCAAACTTTTTCAATAAATCCTTGATGTACTTGGTTTGACTGATAAAGATACCATCCTTCCTTTGACTGACTTGCAACCCTAGAAAGAATGTCAACTCTCCCATCATACTCATCTCATATCTGCTCTGCATGAGTTTAGAGAATTTCTCACACAGTTTCTCATTTGTAGAACCAAAAATGATATCATCCACATAGATTTGAACTAGGATCATATCATCACCATGCTTCTTGTAAAACAGTGTCTTGTCCAATGTGCCTCGAGTGAATTGATTTTCAAGAAGAAATTGTGATAGAGTATCATACCATGCTCTTGGAGCTTGCTTAAGTCCATACAGTGCCTTAAGCAATCTGTAGACAAATTCTGGGAAATGTGGATCCTCAAAGCCAGGTGGTTGTTGCACATAAACCTCTTCTTCCAACTCTCCATTTAGAAATGCACTCTTGACATCCATTTGATAAACTTTAAAGTTTGAATGAGCAGCAAATGCCAAGAATATTCTAATGGCTTCCAATCTAGCAACAGGGGCAAATGTCTCATCATAATCAATGCCTTCCTGTTGAGAGTATCCTTTTGCAACCAGCCTTGCTTTGTTTCTTATTATTACACCATCTTCATCCATCTTATTCTTCAGAACCCATTTTGTTCCAACAATGGTTCTATTCTTTGGTGCAGGCACAAGTTCCCATACTTTGTTCCTTTCAAATTGATTCAGCTCCTCTTGCATGGCAATAATCCAATCTGGATCCAACAATGCATCATCAAGTTTCTTAGGCTCAACTTGTGATAGAAAACATCCATAGAGGCACTCATTTTGAGTTGCTCTCCTAGTCCTTACTCCTGCATTAGGATCTCCAATGATTTGCTCTGCAGTGTGTGATCTATCCCATTTCCTTGAGTGTTCAGCCTGATTTCTCATCCTTGATGTTGCTTCATCATCCTCATCATGATCATCCTCATTTCCTCCCCCTGTGAAGTTGCCATTACTCACAGGTGTGTCTTGGATGCTTGTTTCTTCACTATTGATTGGCACAAATTCTTCTCTTGTATCATTATTCACTTGAGTTTGTTGAACTTGAGTTTCAACTCTAGCTTCAGTCTCTTCATCAGAATCATCTAGATTATCAAACTTCAATGGATCTTTGTCTTCATCATTGGCTTCTTCTAGTCCAGGTAGTTTGCTGTCATCAAATGTTACATCTGTGCTTTCCATAACTTTCTTTTGACTGATGACATAAACCTTGTATGCAATTCTTTCCATAGAATAGCCAAGAAAAATTCCTTCAAATGCTTTTGCATCAAACTTTCCAACATATTCAGAATTGTCCTTAAGTACAAAGCATTTGCTTCCAAAAGTATGAATATACTTCAGTGTAGGCTTCTTTCCAGTCATCAAGTTGTAAGGAGTCTTTCCAGTGTTTTTGTTGATGAGGGTTCTGTTCTGAATATAGCATGCAGTGCTCACAGCCTCAGCCCAAAAACATGTGGGCATTTTTGCATCAAGTAACATTGTTCTAGCAGCCTCAATTAGAGTTCTATTCTTTCTCTCAACAATTCCATTTTGTTGTGGAGTCCTTGGAGCTGAGAATTGCTGAGAAATGCCATTCTCTTTGCAGAATGCTTCAAGTGTGGCATTTCTGAACTCTGTTCCATTATCACTCCTCAATGCAATCACACTTGCATCGTTTGCCTTTGCTTCCTTGTCAACTTTCTTTATATGCTCAATGATTACTTGTGGAGCCTCATCTTTTGATGCCAGAAATTCTACCCATGTATACCTTGAAAAATCATCAACCATTACCAGGGCATACTTCTTTCTTCCAAGTGACATTATGTTAACAGGCCCAAACAAATCCATATGGATAAGTTGTAGTGGCTTGGTTACAGATGTCACTGTCTTTGACTTGTGGCTTGATCTCTTCATTTTTCCTTTTTGACAAGCCTCACACACTCCTTCTTGGCAGAATTCAAGTGTGGGCATGCCTCTCACTAACTCTCTTTTGACTAGAGAATTAATGGCCTTAAAGTTCAGGTGTGATAGTTTCTTGTGCCACAGCCAACAATCTTCATTTGATGCTTTTGAGTAAAAGCAACAAATTTTGTCCTTGTTTGCAGAGTCCATATTGGCTACAAACAGGCTTCCCTTCCTTACTCCAGATAGAGCAAAATCACCAGTCTTCTTGTGGGTGATCAAACATTCATCTTTGTCAAAATTCACTTTGAATCCTCTATCAGTAAACTGACCAACACTTAACAGATTATGCTTGAGCCCCTTGACTAGTGCTACATCTTCAATGATGACATTTCCAACTTTCAGCTTGCCATATCCCAATGTGTTACCCATGCTGTCATCTCCAAAAGCAACCATTGGGCCAGCCTTTTCCTCATACTGTGATAGCAGGGCCATATCACCAGTCATATGATTTGAGCATCCACTGTCCAAAATCCACATGACCTTCTTCTCACTTTCTTTGCCCTGCAAACACAAAGGTATTACTTTTCCTTTGGTACCCAAACAAGTTTGGGTCCATGTGACTTAGAGACAGTTTTATCATAAACAACATGCTTGTTAACTTTTTTAGTGTCAGTCTTCTTGTCACTGTTGGAAGTCTTAGAACCTGAGGTTTCAGACTTAGGTGACAAAGGTACCTTCCTAGCTTTAGGAGGACTTGAAGACTTTGACCTCGTGTAGTGTGTGTGAGAATTGTGACTGATACAACCATCAATGAACTGTCTTCTTAAATTAAAACAACTAGTCATAACATTCATATTGCATGGCATACAGTCAAATTTATCACAGAAGGGTGCATCTCTATGTCTTAGAGGCATAGAACAATCATAGAAAGGTTTAGACACACTACCAACAGGTTTCTTGCATGCATGAGTTAGATGGTTGGTACTGAAACAGTTCTGACAAGTTTTCCTAGGGGCATTAGGCATATAAGCATAGTTGTTATCCTTGTTAATCCCTAACTTGCCATTTCTGTTCTGTTTCTTTTTAGTCACTTCCTTTTCTGATTCACTCTTCCCAGCTGATACAAACTTAATAAACTTCTTAGGTCTAGGCCTATCAACTACTGGCTTCTTGGTCTTTGACTTGGCACTCTCACCCTTAGAGGATGCTTGCTGTTCATTAGATTGTGCCTCATCCTCATCATTCAACATTTGCTTGATGAGCAAGGCATCCTCATCAATTTCAAATGTTGATTCCTTAAAAATTGGATTTTCAGTTTTTCTCAAAATGTGAGGCACTTTCTCATGAACAGCTGTGTCCTCTTCGATGACAGCATAGCCTTTCCTTTGTTTGAGAGAGTCATAGTCAAGTCCAATAGCTGCTTTAGGTTTAGCTTCAATTTTCTCACAGTAGGATTGCACTAAACCAGATGATTTCTTGAAAGTTTTAAGTTTGAATTCATTCTCAGCTAATTCATCCCTAAGAGCCTTCTCTACTTGACTAGCACATAGAACCTTGTTCTCCAAATATTCAACTTCTTTCTTAAGGTTTTCTACTTGCATAGCAGTTAGCTCAAGTTCCTCATTCTTTTTGGTTAATACTTCATTTCTAGTAGACAGTTTAGCAATCTCCTCATTAGCAGCAGTCATACTAGTATGAATATTAAACATTTCAACAGATAATTGTTCAATCATGGATTTGTATTCAGAAACAGACATGTCTATAGTAGTGAGAGATGGTACCTGAGAATCAGATGAAGATGAGTCATCCTTGGAGTTGGCCATCAAGGCATAATTGCAGAATTCTTGTTCCTCTTCATCACTCTCAGAATCAACCCAACACTTCCCTTCAGCTATGTAGGCCTTACCATGTGTCTGCTTTTTCAGAAGGGCCTCATACTTAGCTTCTAGCTCAAGATAATCTCTATCCTTCTTTTTAGGCTTCTTGCATTCACTGGCAAAATGCCCTAGGTCATTGCATCTATAACACCTTACAGATGACCTATCCACATAACCGGTTTTGAACTTATTTCTGTTTGGTTTCACAGGTGCCTTGTTCTTGTTGGCTGAATGGTTTTGAGTTTTGGGTTTGAAGGGTTGATTTCTTTTAAATCTGATGTTTGGAAATTTTCTGGCCATGAAAGCATATGAAGTATTTTCCATCCCATCAAGTTCTTCCAGAGTGTAAAACTCCTCTTCTTCTTCCTCCTTTTCCTCAACAGGTTCACTCACCCCAGCTTCAGTTTCTTCATCATCTGCCACCTCCTCTATCCTTAGTTGGCTTGTAGATGCTTCTAGGTCCAGGATGGATTTGTTGACAATCAAGGCACATGATGTGTTTATCATCCTACCTTGGTTTGCTTGGATAGCCCTCTTCTGAAGCAACTCAAGTTCATGAGTCTTTAGGACTCCATAGAGTACATCATAGGTGACTTTGTTCAAATCTCTCTCTCTAAGGGAAATGACTCTTTGCTCCAGATGATTTGGTGAAGACAACAGAAATTTCATATTTAACTCCTTGGTGCTGTAAACCTTTCCATTCATCTGCAACTCAGTAACTAGCTTGTGAAACCTTTCAAACATCTCAGTGATGCTTTCCTTGGGCTGTGCCATGAAAGCTTCATACTGTGTGACCAATATCTGTTTCCTGTTTTCTTTAACCTCATCAGTCCCTTCACACAACACCTCAATGTGATCCCACATCTCTTTAGCAGACGTGCATGATGCAATGTTTGCAAACATTGACATATCCATGGAATCAATGATGAGCAACATGAGGTGGCTGTCAAGAGCAACCTTCTCCCTTTCTGACTCTGTCCACTTTGATGGATCCTTGGCCTCATAAGCTCTAGGGATTGTTATGGTTCCAACAGTCTTCTCTGGTATCTCTTGTTGTGGAACAAAAGGACCATTCTTGAGAATCTCAGGATACAAGGGATGAGAGGCTTTGATGAACAACATCATCTTTATCTTCCAGAGGTTGAAGTTTTCTTTATCAAACTTAGGGACCTTCACCGTTCCTGTAGTCTTTGGTGTATTCGAACTCATGATCGTTTCTCTGTTTTTGAATAAACAGCCCTCTCTGATACCACTTGTTGAGTATTGAACACGGTAAAAGAATACAGAGGGGGGGGGGGTGAATGGATTCTTGAACTTTTCTTGGATTGAGTCTGTGTAGCAGATAAGTGCCTGTGTGTGCAGAAATTAAGGTGCGGATAAGTAAACAACACAAGACACAATATCACTTTAATCTAATGTATATTAGATAAAGGTTGCTACAATCTGTGAATACAAATGGTAGTATTCTCAGCTTCGTTTTTCTCAGAGAGATATAGCTTACAGTGTATGAAAAACTTGACTCACAAAAGTTACTAAGTTATGAAGTGAGGCTGTGTCCTTATAGAACATGGATACAGCCTGCTTACTACAAATAAGGAGCTAAAACACATTACTTTCTAGTCTGTCTATCCTTTTTGAGTAAGTGTCCAAACGGTTACAGATTTGACTTTGCAAAGCCTGTTTAGATCCACTTCTTTAGCTCCTTGTCTCTTCTATATCTCTCCAAGCTTCCTTGTAGGCTTTCCAGAGCACGTTACAGATTGTGGTCCATAAAGTGCATTGGCTTGTTGCAGGTTTCTGACTTGTACAATTTCTTCAGTATTTTGTCTCCAAGAATGTATTCGAGAAGTGACTAAGTAAGTGATTCGAGAACTAGAATTGACTTGATCGATAACTCTGAGTTCTCGAATACTGTTATAGTGACATATCGAACCACTTCTCGAATAGCTCTTTTCCATCAGGATTCCTTGAGTTGTCGAATAGAGCATTTGACTTATCGAATCCTCGAGTTGTCGAATAGCTTTCTGAGTCCTTGAGATATCGAATGGAACTTTGACTTGTTGACTCTTTGAGAACTCGAATACCATCTTGACTTGTTGACTTCTTGAGTTCTCGAATAGAGTAGTAGACATATCGAATCCCTGAGATATCGAATGAGATATCAAACAGTGTATTCAGAGATATCGAATAGTGTCTTGAGATATCGAATCTCTGACTTCTCGAATGCTGGACTTCTCGAATAGACAAATATACTTCTCGAATTGGTACTTAGGCAAATTCTTCATTTCTTCAAATCCCAACTGTGATTATTTGGCAGTCTTTAACTCCTTGCTTGAGGCATGAACCATGGAACTTCTTTCAAGCATTATTCTAGACTCTATTTGTACAGTTACACAACTAGGATTTGATGCCTATTACAAGTACAATACAAACAGAAACTCTACAACTAGAGGTTCCCTCAGTTAAGAGGTCAAGTAAGTAATGCAAAGCATTACAAACAATTAGGCTTGTTATTAGATGTATACAGGCATGCCTCTGTAACTAACAATTATTAATATATCGCGATACAACACCCATATATTATATTAATGATAAAAAAATTGTTCGTAATAAGAATTGACCTTTAACTTAAAAGGGAGATTCCTTATCACTATACTGTACATCAAATTTTGAATATATTATGAAACTCATTATTAATATATCAGAAGACAATTTGATTATCATGAAATTACTAAATTACCCCTCCTAGAATATATTAATAGTAAAAAAATTATTTCTAATGAAAATTAAACCCCTTACCTCTAACTTAGAAGTGAGATTTTTTATCACTGCGCTACATATCAGTTTTGAGGCTATTTCGAATAGTACACGGTTATGAAACATTTTTTTATTCTAGAGTAGAAAGAAATTATTTGGATTCAGAAGATATATGCTGTGATTTTTGTATGAATTATATCTTACGCATATCTCTTAATCCTGGACAAAATGCAGAAGTCAGTTATGGATGTATGATCAAGCAGTCACTACTAATGTAAATTTTTATATGCTCATAACTCAGTTAGGTCTGTCAATGAATCAGATGTCCAACCTGATCTGATCCTTAGCTAAATTAACAGGTATGATCCTTCCAAAAAAAATTCGATCCATTAATGATCCGATAAGGGTCCGATTTGATAACAAACATATATAGATTTTGTATGATCCGATTCGATTCAAAAATATTATATCTATTATATATTTTACATACATATGTAATGTATAATATATATATGTATATATATATATATACATACATATATATTTATAACATATATAATATATAACATTTTATATAAATAATATAAATTTGGAATATAAATTTGGATTTGTCAATACATATGTCATAATTTTAATTTTGTACTTAGTCAAAAAAAAAATTTTAAAAATTATTATATAGATTGAAAAAATAAAACAAATAATAAAATTTGTTAAACGGTTCGGACTTCCGATGTGATAACCAAACATTCGAATGGATCGATCTAAAAAATACCCGAGTCCGAAAAATCTTAATGGATTCGGATAAGGATTTAGGTTGATCGGACCTGAATCCGAACCGTGGAAAGACCTAAACAACATTCGTTGAAAGAGATTATTACATTGAAATTTACTTATTTTTAATGGTATATACATCATGAACAGATAATCTTTTAGATATATTTTGTATACTAAATATTAACATATTACAGGCACCATTTAATTATAAAGTAATATAAATATATATTAACATTATTTAACTAGCAAACCCGTGCCTTGCACGGGCTATAAAGCTAGTTTTACTAATTATTCTACTTCTCTCTGTTTATTTTTCTGGCCGGCTTAACTTTACTTATGGAGAGTTACTCTTCTTCTTCTTCATTTTAGTAGCATTACTCAAACACCAAAACAGAAGATGTTTTAAATAACACACATGACACAAAATTATAACTAGGACTTAAATAAAATCGAAGTTCGTATAATACAATGTAATAACACTATATTCAACTAGAGGGATCATAATCAATTCTACATGCTGACATGAATATTTATATTTTTGCTAAATCATTTAGTTACATGTTGTTGGAGGAATTTCGTAACAACACGAAATCGGAGGTTTGCTGAAATAGTCAAAGAGCGATTCGTATGTGACTGTTTTAGGGGATTTAGGGTTTATGAAAAAAGAGGGGGCTGGACTTGGCAGGTGTCTCGATTTGTCTCGTGTATCGGATCCCATAACGTCCCAAGATGCCTGCATACCTATATGTTTATATAGGATCAAGCCCCACGCAGTTCTGTGAATTAATTGGCTTATCCCGAGAGACTTAAGGGATAAGTTACGTTAATATGGGTAATGATTGATTTTATCTGATTTAATCTTATCGTTATGATATCTTCCTGATTTGAAGAATATCGTTTGGAGATATTTTCTGTTATTGATTGATTAAGATTGATTATTTCCTCATTTCAGAGAGAGGATAAAACTTAGCGGTTAAGCAATAATTATTAATCTGAATTAATAATTAGTAAATATTAGAAATTTGGGAGATTATTAGACCTGCCAAAATATGGCATAACAACTAGCCCCCAGTTCTTCAGTGTAGCTTGCTGTAGTGGAGAACTAAAAATTCTTCAAGCTTTCAAATTTCTTGAGTAGCTGAAAAAACTGAAAGTAGATGATTAGAAAAAAACTTAGAGCACCACTGTGCTCGTTAGGCGTATGCGGATGCAAGAGTGATAGCATGAGATGACCAGTGTAAGATTTATAATTGCCAAAGTTTCAAATGTGCGAGCATATATAATATTTTTGAAATTCATTGCGATCCTTGTTGTCTAGTTAGGACCTTGGCGCTTGTATATATCTCGAACTGGCATACACGCTTTTCAAGTGTCTGATGCAACCACGTAAGGATGTGTCTTCGTTTGTGACGAGAGACTGTTGATAAGAGATGTAGATGTAGATGTGGCGAACTTCGCATGCGTCCCTTGTTGGGTTAGCAGAACTACGAAGTCTTAAAGATAGTTTGCATAGGGATGCCTCCACCCATTCGATATAGCGATATCTCATAGGCCTTCAATAATCCAGAGGGTGCTGCACTTTACTAAGCATGTTGCATTACGAGATTTATAGCTTGTCCAGGCTACCCTACTTGGCAACTTAGTTCGCAAGTTTGAAAATATTTTTGACATATATGTACTATCGCGACGATATATGAAAAATCTTTTGCAAATCCAAACGCAATAATAAATATGCTCTTTTAAGAATGTCGCGATATTTATTTTCTTCGAAAATAATGCTCCTTTTTGTAGAAAATCTTTTACAAAATTATGCGTTTCGTATATGTATTTTTTTCCTTTGAAACATGCAGCTCGTACGGGATTGTAAAATAAATCCACAATTAATCAGTATAAATATCCCGTACGATATTTTCTAAATCGTAATAATTTTACAAGCATAAAAATAGATAGCTCGCACGAATTTTTTGAATAATAAATATTTTTTCTAAAAATATTTAAAAACGCAATTTATGCATGCAAGGCATAATAATTAATTTGCAGAAAATTAAATATGTGCGAAAAACTTATCTTTACGGAGCCCGTTCAAATTTCTGCTGGCATCTCTGCTGTGCTGACCATCTTCAATTTTGCTATGTTGTGTGAGTGCATGCTGCTGCTTCCTTTGTTGGTCTTTTATCACCGCGGGTCCCATTAGTATGCCAACGAACTACTATAACCATGTTGCTCTCTTTGCTTCCTATTGCTTACTCTGTATTTTTTCTTTGAATTCTCGTGTTTGTGCCCGTACATATATGTGTGACACTGGCCACTGCGTGATGTTGCGATTTTTTTGTTTGTTTGCCTTGTCTTCAGTCTTCGTTGTTTCCACGAACAAGCAATTCACCATGTTTTCTTATGTTGCCTTGTTAACCTTATGTATTTTCTCCCTGCGCTGTTGCTCTGTTGCCGTAGCCCCTCCATGCAATTTTTTTTGTTGTCAGTCGCTGCCTCCATTTGTGTACCCAAAAAACTGAAAACCCCAATCAAGTTTTGTTTGAAAATTATTTGTCCTCCACAAATAATTAATCCCCTCCTTCTGGCGCCAAATGTTGTTGGAAGAATTTCGTAACAACACGAAATCGGAGGTTTGCTGAAATAGTCAAAAAGCGATTCGTATGTGATTGTTTTAGGGGATTTAGGGTTTATGAAAAAAGAGGGGGCTGGACTTGGCAGGTGTCTCGATTTGTCTCGTGTATCGGATCCCATATCGTCTCAAGATGCCTGCGTACCTATATGTTTATATAGGATCAAGCCCCACGCAGTTCTGTGAATTAATTGGGCTTATCCCGAGAGACTTAAGGGATAAGTTACGTTAATGTGGGTAATGATTGATTTTATCTGATTTAATCTTATCGTTATGATATCTTCCTGATTTGAAGAATATCGTTTGGAGATATTTTCTGTTATTGATTGATTAAGATTGATTATTTCCTCATTTCAGAGAGAGGATAAAACTTAGCGGTTAAGCAATAATTATTAATCTGAATTAATAATTAGTAAATATTAGAAATTTGGGAGATTATTAGACCTGCCAAAATATGGCATAACATTACATAATGAAGCTCTTTCCGGATTATTGAAAGCGATCGCTCAATTCTAACGAACACGAAGAAACCAGGACTTAACCATTCAATCATCCATAAAACAGCCAAGCAAAATACTTAAAAGTCATTACAGAGCAAAGAAGCAATTAGTTGAGCAAATAAGTTGATATCATAAACCCAATAAAACTTAAACTTAATTCTCAATAAGTGTTTGATGATTAAGGCATGTTTTTTCTGGAAAAAGTTAACTTTTTTTTTATAACTCATAGAATCTTAAATATACATTAAATATTTGTATAAAATGGTTTATCAAAATATGAAATGTTTACTCGAAAATAAGTCCATAAGGACTTAAAAAAAGTTCAACCACACAGGCTCTTTGTCTTAAAATAGGTTTAAGTTGACTTATTCTGAAAAAAAGTTGGCCAAAATACCCTCATTCCAACTATTTGAGTTGAAACTTGTTTATGAACTTAAAAAATCAAAGTAATGTTAGAAAATTAAATAAAAAATTTTTAAAAAACTTTTAAAGATGATGTAGTAATGCTCTTTTTTTTGAATAAGTAAACTTATATATGTCTTAAAATGAATATTTATTATCAATAAATCTTGAAATGAGGGAAAATGAATTTTAAATGATAAGAGATAATATTTAATAATTTGAATTATCTTATTATGCTCAAATGAAAGATTTTAATTGATAAGATTCATATAAATGATAGATGATAGCATGATTTATATCCTTAATTATATTATCTAGGGTTATTGACCTTTTGGCCCTTCAAGTTTACACACTTATACCCATAAAACCCTAACGTTTAAACTCGTTCCTTTTTGCCACCCGAACTTCACAAATGTACCTTTTAGCCATTATACCGGGTCAGGCTGTATATCGGTACAAAATAGCAAGGGTAAAATAGAAATTTCACCTAATTAAAAATTAATGTAAAATTTCATATTTACCAAATATAAATAATTTTCAGATTGTCTCTCTCTCGTCGTTTATCTCTCTCAGAGTCTCTCCCTCTCGGTTGTCTCTCTCTCTCACTCTCTCCTCTGTACGCCTTCGTTCACCACTGTCATGTCCATTCAACACTATCCGGCACGGTTGCAAGGCGTAATCCAGAACAAATCCCTCTCGTTCCATCCCGTTGAACAACAAATCGTTGGTAACTTTAATTCAATTGAATTGAGATTTTGTTTGATTCAATTTCGTTGAATACGGATTTTGCTTGAAAAAGGAATTGAAACCATTTATTTTGGGGGATATGAATTGCAGGTGGCGTTGAGAATTGACCGGTGGTGAAGGTGCGAAAGGGGAAGAAGAAAGAGATGGGTGCTTGGTGGAATTGAAGGAGGCGAGGGTGGGGCTGATGTGAACGGAGAGACATCAGTGGTGTACGGTTGGTAGTTGTCGGTGAATGAGGAGAAGAAGGTGCGCGGTGGTGGTGTTAGAGGTGGTTGCACTGCTGCGTGGGTGTGAGGTGAGACGTGGTGAGGAGGAGAGGTCGGAAATTTAAGATGGGAATGAAGTTGGAGTGAATGGTGGTTTGTGTAGGAGAGTGGAGGTGATGTTGAAGGCATTGCGGAGTTGATGGGTGGACTGCTGTTGGTGGTCGAGTGAATGGATGTAGTGGTGATGTAGGTGGTTGCGAAGGAGCAGCAGTGTGAGGCTGTGTTGCGTGGGAGAGATGGGAAAGGTAGGAAATGAAGCAGTGAATGAAGCATTGTGAGGATGGAGAGGCGGACAAGATTGTGGGAAACGGAGGTGGGAGGCTATGAATGAAGGCAGGAAGGGGTGGAGGCTGATGTTGAACGGCAGAGGCGCGGTGGAGGTGCTATGGTGGTGAGGTAAACGGAGTTGAGAGATGTGACGAAGGTGGGTATTGGTTTGTGGAGGCGAGAGGGGATGGAAGGGACAGTGGTTGTTGGTCGGAGTAAAAGGGATGAGTAAAAGGGAGGTGGGTGTTGGTGGTGAAAGGATCGAAGTGGGAGGAAGAATGATGGTGAAGTGTGTGGTGGTGTTGTGGTGTATGAGGTGTGAGGAAGAAGAACAGAGGTGAGGGTGGCGATTGAAGAGGAGTGGTGATTGTTGGGTTGAAAATTAATGTAAATTAATGTAAATAATGTAAATTTTAAATTAATGATAAATAAAAGAAAAATTTTATTATTAGTGAAATGACTGTTATACCCCTACCGATATAAGCCGATATATAGTCTGATGCGGTAAAGTGGCTTAAAGGTACATTTGTGAAGTTCGGGTGGCAAAAAGGAACGAGTTTAAACGTTAGGGCTTTATGGGTATAAGTGTGTAAACTTGAAGGGCCAAAAGGTTAATAACCCTATTATCTACTAATAGAAAGAAGATACATGATATTTTTGAAATTTTTTTAAAAAAAATTTGTTCAACTACCTGACATTTTTCTAAAATTCGTCTGATTTGATCCATCTTCTTGTTTTCTGTGCGGAAACAATGTTTCTTATCCACCACCGGCTATATATATTATCATCCATGAACCATGAGTCCATGAGGGTTGAATTGTTAAATAACCAACACATAAAAACAATAACAGTACTACATTTTTATATCTTCTATATCTATATATATTATAATGCCTGGAGATCGAAAATGCACCAGAACTGTTCAAGGTATTTTTCTTGAATTTTCGTTTTTTTGATTTTTTTTATTAAAATTCTTTTCTTGCATTAAATAGCTATTAATGACATTTTAATTAGTCATTAATTACACCTATTAAACATATAATAAATTTACTCTATTTAATTTGTTTAAAAATTAGCAAATTTTAGTTGAACAATATAGTTATTTTTCCAATATTAAATATTAATTATATATAGTTATGTTTATTTTTAGTTAAAATGACGAATAACAATTGTTTATATTGCGTTATTTTTTATTCCCTATTCAAGATCACTATAATTTCTTTTCGGATGATTATAGGGTACACGACCTTAACTTCTCAAGCAATTTTTATTATAAATAATTGTGAAAATCGTAATAAATTATGGAAGTACAAGATATTTATTTAATATCTGGAATTGTATACAAACAGTACAGATAGATTTTCAATTTTGCACATGAATAAATAATACATGAGTTATGATCAAATCGATTAAATTTAACAAATCCAGTCATTTATCGGAAGATAAAATTGATAAAAAAGCTATACACCCATTGTTTCGTTATATTGTGTTGAAATAATTTTTTATTGTAATTAAACAAATTTTTATACTATTATTGAATATGTATATTATGAGAGGGCTGTCGGTTTTAAAAAACATTATTAACCAACTTCTCAAATAATCTTTATTATCAATGATTGTGGAATCGTAGTAAATTATGGAAGTACATGGATCTTTACTTAATATCTAAAATTTGTAAACAAATCATGCGCATACACACATGAGTTATGACCAAACTAATTAAATTGAACAAACTCAATCATTTTATCGGAAGATTAAATTGATAAAAAAATTATATGCCCATTGTTTCATTATATTGTGTCAAAATAAATTAAAATTCAAATTAGATAAATTCTTAAACTATTATTGAACATGTATATTATGAGAGGGGTGTCGGTTTTAAAAAACGTTATTAAGTTGTATTCAATATTTGTAACTTTTGATTGTAAATATTACGTTCATATTGTAATTTTTATTTTTATATGTTTGTGATGTTTTTTAGATTATCAAAATTTTAGATATATTAATGAAAATATTTTTCCAATTAATAATTCATGTAAATTATTTTTAATAGAAAATTCATAAGAGACCAATCAATTTTTATGAATAATAGAAATTAATTTATCTATTGCAGTACTTTTATATAAAAATTTATTATAATATCAGGAAATTGGATGGACTTGCACTCAGAAGGTTCAAAATATTTTTCTTGAATTTTCAAATTTTTATTTTTTATTAAAATAATTTTCTTGCATTTAATTAATAATTAATGATACCTATTAAATATATATTAAATACACTTTATTTCATATTTAATATAAAAGTTTAACAATTTAATTAGAACATTATTATTATTATTATTATTATTATTACTTTGTTATAAAATATTAATGATTTATATAAAAATACCATTATTTTAAGGTAAAACAATAAAATAAAATAATTTTTATCGTCATTTCTAATCCTTATTCAAAATCATTGCAAATATTTTGGCAATAATTAATAGACGATTTTAAGTTTTCGATAAATTCGTAATCAATGATCGTGAGAATCATGATAAGATACATAAGTATATATATTTTTCAATTAACATCCACAATTTAAATAAAAGTAATGTCGTAGAATTTACATTTATACCTGAACAAATTATACACGGGGTGTGACCAACTCGATTAAATTGAATCAAGTGGACCCTTTTTTTCGTCAATTAAATCAATAAAAAATTACCCATTCGTTGTTTGATTATTTTGTGTTGAAAAAATTAATATTCTAATTAAACACATTATTATACTATTACTAATCAATTAATCATGCATGTATGTTATGAGATGGGAGACGGTGTTTAAAATCGTTAATTGGTTATATTTAATATTTACAAATTTTTATTATAGGAATTATGTTGACATTTTAGTTTGGTATGGAAAAAAGTAAAAGGTGTTTAAGGAGTTGATTTTTGCTATTTTAAACAAATTCTCACTTTTTGAGCATTAAGTAAGGGTATTATAAAACGAGCATCGGCTTTAAAAATAATTATATGTACAAATTTATTATAAAATTTAATAAAAAGAATATTATAATATGTGAGTATCACTTTTATGTGTCCATGAATTTAATTTTAATGTTACAAACAAAACAGTTATTATAAAATGCTCTGAAAAATTAATTAAATGTAGAGATACGGGTGTCGGATCACTCCAAAAAAACATGAAGCATGGCTTACAATATGCATTTGAATTCAGCTTTTTTCGTCATAAAACCAAATATATCGACAAGTGAAATCAATCACGCCTCTCATCACATTTACATTCTAATTCTTTTCATCGTACAATCAATTTTACTAACAAATAATTTAATAACAAATTAAGCAATCACGTCTTTTATGATGTCATCAACAATAGAAAAAATTCACAAATGTTATTTTTACTTATTCAATGTCAAACTTTGCAAATGTTTGTCAATATTGGATTTCAAAAGTATTTTTTATGCGACAAAATAGGTTCGTCAATATCTTCAAAATTATTATTATTATTATTATTATTATTCAAGAATTTAACTGAAACATGTTTTTTTTCACCTAATTCTTTTCTCTTTAATATTTAAACATTCAAATTTAATTACAATTCACATAATTTTTAATTTATCATATTAACTTTCAAATAATAAAATTTAACAAATAATAATGTTATGTGTATAATTTTTAAAAATATTTTCGTGTCGCGCGTAGCGCGGCTTTGTTACCTAGTATATTATAATGCCAGGAGATCAGAAATGCACCAGAAACGTTTTAAATATTTTTCTTGCATTTTCAATTTTTTTATTTTTTATTAAAAATATGTTCTTGCATTAAATAACTCTTAATTACATTTTAATTAGTCATTAATTACACCTATTAAATCTATATAAAATTTACTTTATTTCACATTTATCTATATATATACTAATAGTAGGAGATTAGAAAGTTTCCAGGTTTTTTTAAAATAGTTTTCTTGCAATCTTAAAAATAATCATTTTTTAATTTTAATCATTTTTTATTTGATTTTACCTTAATTTATTAAATGAAGGTAAATGCCATTTAAGTATATTAAATGTCATTAAAGTATTTTCCTAATTTATCTATTTTTTTTATTTTCTTTTGCAGATTCATGATAGCATAAATTTCTTTTGCCAAGCTCGAAACAACATTGAAACAGTCACCGAGTCAACTCAAAATTCGCTAACGAGTTCACTCACAACATTTATAACCCAAACTTCCCATCTCACATTCTCAATCCAACAAAGCAAACAAAACATGAGCACCAAAAGACACAAGCCCTACTACATTGACACGCATCATTTGGTACAATTTTTGGGGAAAAAAATTGGGAACCTAACATTTTCCTTATTATTATGTTCTCGAAATATCGATGTTGTGAAACTTTCAAATTATTTAGAAAAAAGATATATTAAAAAAATTGTTATAACTCTAAATTTTCAAATAAGAATCAGAACATCCACGTGTAATATCATCGAGTCTACTATATTCGAATTTTGACATATTTCAGCATTACATCACTAGACAAAACCATGAATTTTTATTCTATATTTAATTGTACAAATTTTATCTGGTACAATTATCTCATCGTTTTTGCATATTATTAAAAGGAATGCAAATATAGTCAAAAATGTTGAAATACTTAATAAATATATATTAATTCTTTTTATTTATTTAATAAATTAGAAAATTTTATTTTAACATTATAATTATTATTTCAATATTAAATATTAATTACATATATAATTAAGTTTATATTTAGGTAAAATAATGACTTAAAATTGTTTACATTGCGTCTTTTTCGGAAAAGCACCAGAAGAGTTTCAAGGTATTTTTCTTGAATTTTTCTTTTTTGTTTTTTTTATTAAAATTCTTTTTTTGCATTAAATAGCTATTAATGATATTTTAATGAGTCATTAGTTACACCTATTAAACATATATTAAATGTACTCTTTTTAATTTGTTTAAAAATTAGCAAACTTATTGAACATTATAGTTATTATTTCAATATTAAATAGGGATATTTACATAAATAAATAAGATTTTAATAATTATTTCCAATTTTACTACCACCCAACTATCTTTTCACTTCTATAAAATCATTTTTTCAAAAATACTACCTCATTATACTTTTATGTTTTCAAAATTCCAAAAATACTACCTTCCTCAATTGCAACTTTTGCAATCTCATTTGCAACTTCCAGTTTTCAAATTTCTGATTTCATGTTCTGGGGTTCAGATGTCATTTTCGACCTCTTTTTTGGACTCTGATATATATATATATATATATATATATATATATATATATATATCAGAGTCCAAAAAGAGGTCGAAAATGACATCTGACAAATGGAACTTGAAATCAGAAATTTGAAAACTGGAAGTTGCAAATGAGGTTGCAAGGCCCCGCCAAGGGCACTCATAATTGGTGAATTTGGGTTGCAAGGCCCCGCCAGGGGCACTCAAAATTGGTGGATTTCTGATTTGCAACTTTCAGTTTTCAGTTGCAAAAGTTGCAACTGAGGTTGCAAAAGTTGCAACTGAGGTTGCAAAAGTTGCAACTGAGGAGTTGCAACGGAGGTTGCAAAAGTTGCAACCGAGGTTGCAAAAGTTGCAACCGAGGTTGCAAAAGTTGCAACCGAGGTTGCAAAAGTTGCAACCGAGGTTGCAAAAGTTGCAATCGAGGTTGCAAAAGTTGCAACTGAAAATTGAGGAGTTGCAACCTCAGTTGCAAAAGTTGCAACCTCAGTTGCAAAAGTTGCAACTGAGGTTGCAAAAGTTGCAACTGAGGTTGCAAAAGTTGCAACTGAGGTTGAAAAAGTTGCAACTGAAAACTGAGGTTGCAAAAGTTGCAACTGAGGTTGCAAAAGTTGCAACTGAGGAGTTGCAACTGAGGTTGCAAAAGTTGCAACTGAAAACCGAGGTTGCAAAAGTTGCAACTGAGGTTGCAAAAGTTGCAACTGAGGAGTTGCAACTGAAGTTGCAAAAGTTGCAACCGAGGTTGCAAAAGTTGCAACTGAAAACAGAGGAGTTGCAACCTCAGTTGCAAAAGTTGCAACCTCAGTTGCAAAAGTTGCAACTGAGGTTGCAAAAGTTGCAACTGAGGAGTTGCAACTGAGGTTGCAAAAGTTGCAACTGAAAACTGAAAGTTGCAAATCAGAAATCCACCAATTATGAGTGCCCCTGGCGGGGCCTTGCAACCCAAATTCACCAATTATGAGTGCCCCTGGCGGGGCCTTGCAACCCAAATTCACCAATTATGAGTGCCCTTGGCGGGGCCTTGCAACCTCATTTGCAACTTCAAGTTTTCAAATTTCTGATTTCAAGTTCCATTTGTCAGATGTCATTTTCGACCTCTTTTTTGGACTCTGATATATATATATATATATATATCAGAGTCCAAAAAAGAGGTCGAAAATGACATCTGAACCCCAGAACATGAAATCAGAAATTTGAAAACTGGAAGTTGCAAATGTGGTTGCAAAAGTTGCTATTGAGGAAGGTAGTATTTTTGGAATTTTGAAAACAAGGTCGGTATTTTTAGAATTTCAGAAAGATGGGTAGTATATATTTAAAAATCTGATAGTTCACATGGGTAGTTTTGAAACTATCCCTATTAAATATTAATTATATATAGTTAAGTTTATTTTTAGCTAAAATGACGATTAATAATTATTTATATTGCGTTCTTTTTATTCCCTATTCAAGATCATTGTAATTTATTTTCAGAAGATCGTAGGTCATACAACTTTAACTTGTCAAGCAGTTTTTATTATCAATGGTTGTGAAAGTCATAATAAATTATGAAACTACAAGATCTTTACTTAATATCTGTAATTTGTATGCAAACAATATAAACAAATTTTTAATTTTGCACATAAATAAATTACATATGGGTTATGATCAATCGATTAAATTTAACAAACCCAATCATTTTATCAAAAGATAAAATCGATAAAAAAAAGCTAAACACCTGTTGTTTCATCATATTGTATCGAAATAAATTAATATTCTAAGTAAATAAATTCTCACACTATTATTGAATATGTATATTATGAGAGGGATGTTGTCTTTCAAAAACGTTATTAACCTTAATTTCTCAAGGAATCTTTATTATCGGTTATTGTGGAAGTTGTAAGAAATTATGGAAGTACATAGTTCTTTACTTAGGCTCTGTTTGGGATTGCTGTTAAAAATTGCTGTACTGTTAGAAAAAGTGCGGGTGAAAAAATTGATGTTGTAAAAAGCTGTAGACTGTTTGGTATCATTTTTGATATGTGCATGTTTTGATGTAAAAATATAATAAAAATAATGTTTTTGGTAAGGTTTGATGTTGAAATCAACAATTGTTTTCCGCCAAAGCTGAAAATCAATTTTTTTCAAAAGCATGGGGACCTACTTTCTCTAAAAGCTGCTTTTATATTTTACCAAATACTTTTTCAGTTGTTTTTTAGAAAAAAGATGTTGTTACTGTCTGCAACAGCAATACCATACACACCCTTAACATCTGAAATTTGTATACAAATAATACTGACAGGTTTTTACTTTTCCACGTGAATAAATTATACATGGATCATGACCAAACTAATTTAATTGAACAAACCCAACCATTTTATCGGGAGATTAAATTGATAAAAAATTTATACAACCGTTGTTTTATTATATTGTGTCAAAATAGATTAGTATTCTAACTAAATAAATTCTTTCTATATTATTGAACATTATATTATGAGAGGGTCGTCGTCTTTAAAAAATATTATAAAGTTATATTAAATATTTGTAATTTTTTATAGTAAAGATTACGTTCGTATTGTAAATTGGTTTTTTTATATGTTTGTGATACTTTTAAGATTATCCATATCTAGATATATAATGAGAGTATTTTTCTAACTAATAATTCATGTAAATTATGTTAAAATCAATTTTTTTTAGGAAATTCATCACAGACCAAATAATTTTTAAAAATAATATGAATTGATTTATCTATTTTCAGTTCTTTAAAATATAATTTATAAAACGCGCGAATCGCGAATAAATTGCCTATTATTGTGTAAAAATAAATTAATATTCTAAATATAAATTCTTATACTATACTTAGGACTGACAATTTCGGGTTTCGGGTCGGGTCGGGTTAGCAGATTCGGGTTGCATTTTTGACCCGACCCGAAAATTTAATGGGTACAGGTGCTCAACCCAAACCCGACACGAATGGGTTTCGGGTAACCCGACCTGAAAATTTAAAATTTTAAAAATAATATATATATATATAATAATATATTATATATATATATAAAATAAAATAATATATATTAAAAATAATATATATTTATAATATATATATATATATATATATATATTTATAATATATATATATATATATATATATTAAGAATAATATAAATATATATATATATAATAATATAAATTATATATATTAAAAATAATTATATATATATTCGGGTCAGTTTCAGGCAACCCGAACCCAACCCGATTAATTAGTTATATTTAATATTGTAATTGCTATATTGAGCATGTATATTATGAGAGGGGTGTCGGCTTTAAAAACGTTATTAACTAGTTTTATTTAATATTGTAATTACTATTTTTCATGTTTAAATATAATTAAGATAATTAAACTTTTTGATATATAATGAGAGTATTATTCCAATTAATAATTCATAAAAACTATTTTAAATCACTTTTTTTTAGAAATTTTTTAAAAAATACATATTAAATTTTATATTAATTTATCAATTTTCAATAGCTAAAAATAAAATTTTATTAACCGCGCGAAGCGTGGCTAAGTTACCTAGTATATATTATAATGCCAGGAGATCGAAAAGTTATCAGAGTCGTTTAAAATAGTTTTCTTGAATTTTCGTATTTTGATTTTTTTTATTAAAATTCTTTTATTTTTTTGCATTAAATAGGTCTTGATGATATCTTAATGAGTCATTAATTACACCTATGAAATAGATATTAATTTTACTTTATTTTACTTATTTAAAAATTAGCAAACTGTGTAAAAAAAATAACTCCCTCCGTCCTTTTGATTTGTTATCATTTAAAAATAGGGTGTTTGGCACGCATTTTAAGATGGATTTTATGGATAGTTCCATAACTTAATTTTGAAATTTTCTTTTTATATATAAAAATAGAACACACATTTTAAGGTGAATTTTAATTATAGTTCCATAATTTATTTTTGAATTTTTCTTTTTAAAATGCCAGGAGATCGAAAAGTTATCATTTAAAATAGTTTTCTTGAATTTTTGTATTTTTTTTATTTTTTTTGCATTAAATAACTCTTAATGATATCTTAATGAGTCATTAATTACACCTATTAAATAGATATTAATTTTACTTTATTTTATTTATTTAAAAATTATCAAACTTTGTAAAAAGATTTACTCCCTCCGTCCTTTTGATTTTTTATCGTTTCAAAATAGGGTATTTGTGACGCATTTTAAGGTGGATTTTATGGATAGTTCCATAACTTAATTTTGAAATTTTCTTTTTATGTATAAAAATAGAACACACATTTTAAGGTGAATTTTAAGGATAGTTCCATAATTTATTTTTGAAATTTTCTTTTTATATATAAAAAAAGAAAATTTTAAAAAAAAATTATGGAACTATCCTTAAGATCCACCTTAAAATGCGTGCTAGAAAGGGACAAAAAAGTGATAACAAATCAAAAGGACGGGGGAGTAGTAGACTTTATCCGTGTACTATAATTATTATTTCAATATATGTAAGTATATATATATATTATATTTATTTTTTTTGTAAAATGACAACTTAATTTTTTTTACATTTTATCCTTTTATTTCCTATTCAAGATAATTTTTTCTATAATTTCTTTTTGAACGATTATAGCACAGACGACCTTAAGTTCTTAAACAATCTTTATTATTAATGATTGTGGAAATCGATATAAATTACAAAAGTATACAGATCTTCGCTTAACATTTGAAATTTGTATAGAAATAATATATATAAATTTTTACCTTTGCACATGATTAAAATTACACATCGATTATGGCCAAACTGGTTCAATTAAATAAACCCAACTATTTTTATCGGTAATTAAATCGATAAAAAAGTTAAATACCCTTTGTTTCATTAAATTATCTCGACACAAATTAATATTCTAATTAAATAATTTTTTACAATTTTATTAAACATGTATGTTTTAAAAGGGGTGTAGACTTTAAGAAAGTTTATTGAGTTATATTTAATATTTATAACCTTTGATTGTAAATATTGCGTTCATATTGTAATTACTATTTTTATGTTTATGATTTATTTTTTTTTAGATTATCAAAACTTTAGATATATAATTAGAGTCTTTTTTCAACTAATAATTCATGTAAATTGTTTTAAATCAATTTATTTAGAAAATTCTTAAAAAACCGATCAGGTTTTAAAACGACTTAAAATTGTATACATTAAGTCCTTTTTTTATTCCTTATTCAAGATTACTCATTCATTACAATTTCTTTTCAAACAATTGTAGCGTGGACGATCTTAATTTCTTAGAAAATCTAATTTTTATTATCGATGATTGTGAAAATTATAGAAATATATAGATAAATTGTAAAAATATGTAGATCTTCGCTTAACATTTAAAATTTTTATACAAATAATAAAGAAAGTTTTTAACTTTGCACATGAATAAATTACACGTGAATTATGATAAATTGATTAAATTAAATAAACCCAACCATTTCTAATGGCAGATTAAAGCGAATAAAATTTATACACCCGTTATTTCATTATATTATGTTGACATACATTAACATTTTAATTACATAATTTTTTATAATATTATTGTTATAGGGAGAATATTGTATAACAATATTTTGGAGGTTTGCTGGAATCACGGAGCAAAATACAGATATTTTGCTAAGAACACGAAGAACACGGGAGGAGATTGGTGTTTGTTTGTGGCTGCTCTTGTTTATTGAAATTCAGTGGTGAACTGTTTCTCATGCTTTACAAGATGCCTACGTACCCTATTTATAGGGATCAAGCCATACGTAGTTCTCTTGGAGAAGAAGTTATCTAGATGGGCTAGGGTTTTTATGGGCTCGGCTTAGCCCAGATCCACTAGTCATCTCCTTGGGTTATTTTTCTACCCATTTACTCGGTCCATGACCCATAAAGGGGAACCTGCTGCTTGTGTAATGCTATAATTTATCTTTACTGGCGAAACGGACTGGACGACCTCACATGCGACCTCGCTGGGTCTGGCCATGCGAGGCGATCCTCACTGTATGGAGATATCCTACTTATGCGACCTCGCTGGGCCTGACCATAAGCCTTCATAGTAACATACTAGGCCACGCTGGACCTCTAGGCCTCGCTAGACCTCGCGAACTGCGACCCTGCTACTAGGGATCGCTGGCGACCCGCTGTGTAAAAATAATATGATGAATCCTCTCATGATGGCGAACTTTAATGACCCATTCCTTATTCTTAGGCCCATTATGTGAGATGTACTGATATTCTTAGCCCATTAGGCCTGTTTAGGACTTATGCCAAATTCAGGCATAACAACTACCCCCCGAGTCCATATTGCCATTAGGAATGCGATGTGGACTCAGAGAATGTCTTCCAGAGAATGAAATGCGAGGCCAAGACCCATTATCAATTACTCCTTTATGGGCTCTCATCATAGGCCCAATGATTTTGAATAAATGCTAACAGCTGGCGCGTCTCTTGATCTGGTCACACCCGCTGAGATGATGACACGTGTAGCTTGTTCACCTCTCTCCTCCCTACTATATAAACCTCAATCTTCAAATCATTTGTCACTTTCCTTATTAACAACATACCGAAGTGCTGCCAATTTGCTCCCGGATCAAACAGAGACCCAGCTCGCTATTAATCAAGAACGAGGCCACCCTTTTCCAAGATCTTCAACCCTTCTTCATCAAAAAGTAAGTTTCTCTCTCTTGTTCTTCATTTAAATGCATGCGTAGCTCATAATTTTGTAAATATTTTCTTTATAATTGCATGCGACGCGAGCCTGATTACTTGCGACCCCACACACTTAATTTCACGATGCGATCCCTGCCTCGCTAGACTAAAGAGCGCGACCCCTTTAATGAGTAGGCATATGATCTCAAAATAAATTAATTACGCGACCCCTTATTCTTTATGCACGAAGTAGGAACACTTAGAGCCTTCTCTTTTCCTCTTCTTTTATCTTCTTTGATGTTCTGTAAGCGCACACACTAATATTCCACCATCTTTTCAGATGTCTAGCGATAGCTCAAGGACTCCTTCACCTCTCCCTCACATTTCCATCAGCGAGCGAGCGGCCGCAAATATTGCTAAGGCCACAAGTGCAAGCACCCCTTCCTTCAAACTATACATGGATCCTCAATGGTCCCAGGAGGAATTTACCCGAGAGACCCCCCTGACAACATGGAGATCACGACGACCCTCCGCCTCGCAGAGCCGCTCTATTGACCTCCCCTCAAGCTCAATAAACCCAGAATCTTTAACCGTTCCTCCCTCCTCAGTTCAAGGCGAAGTCGAGAAACTGCTAAAGAAAGGTCAAAAATTCTTTTCCAACTTCCCCAAACCTCTTTCTCCTCTTAACAAGAACCTTCTCAATATTAGTCCCATATTACTAACCAGCTCCTCATCAATAGACTCCCTTGGCCACGCTTACTACGAGATTGAGGGTGGAGGTGACAACGAGGCGAACTCTGATGATTCGGACTATGAAGAGCCTAGCTCTGATGATGGCGGTCTGGACGAAGTAGCCAGAATGGTTAACTTTGAAGATTACAGCTATGTTCCCGAAGCCTCTCCTCAACCTTACATCCCGACCCCTCAACCTGAACTGGAGGGCACTGTGTATGTTGGAGGACCTCGCCCCGAAAATATCGAAGAGGGCTCGAAGGTGAAACCAGGTCAGCCTCGCACTCTAGGCTGCAGGGACTTATCTACCTCTCTCGATGCCGAATCTTTAAGAAAGGCAGTTGATACATATAGACCGGAAGGTAAGGTCATTCTACCCACATCCTCAATGCGATGCTATCGCTTTAACTACACTGAAAACGGAGGAAGAGTGCCTCGCATGGTGTTGTCGTCTGCCATGATGAAAATAGGCGTCTCTTCACCTCTTCATCCATTCATCCGGGACGTGTGCGAGACTTACCACCTTGCTCCTATCCAGATCAATCCAAATGGGTATAGAGCCATGATAGCTCTCTATATTATTTATCACAAGTTGGGATATCCCCCACTCGACGCGAGGATCATGGGATACTTCTTGCAATTGAAGAGATGCGGGCCGTCTGATTTCGGCTACGTATACTTCTCAGTCTGGCCTGAGTTCAATAAGAAAGACTTGTACCATAGCGCTCCGAGCAACGCGGGCTCATGGAAAGGACCTTATTTCTACATCCACGAGGTGCCCAGAGTAAAAACATCTTTTAACTATCTTCCAATCGGTCAAGTGCGAACCGTCTTGAAGGGTGAAGAGAAAACCCGAGCTGATGATGTATTAAAGATGCCTCGCGAAGATAGGAGTGTGCGAACCCTTCTTTCCTTAGAAAATCTGATTGAATGCGGATTTTTGAAAGACGGGATTCAGCTTCCTTCTGAGGTGGGGCCTTCAAGTGCGAGGAAGGCCTCGCAAAAGAGGAAAGTGCGAGAGGAAGCCTCGTCTTCTAAAATGGCAACGGAAGAGAGTAAGAATGCTTTATTCCGTAGTTCAATAATTTCTTCATATTAATTGTCTTCATTGTCCTCGCATTTTTACTTTTCTGGACAATTATTTTTAACTGCTTTTTCTTTTCCCCTTTTTGCAGACATGTCAGGCAAAGGCGGTCGAAGGCCCCCTTTTTGTGCGAGGAACAAGGAAATCCCCATCAAGCCTTCAACGGCCACTCCTCCAAGGAAAACAAACGATCTCCCTCCTCCATCAGCAATTGCTAAGGTCGCTCCTCAACCTTCACAGACCAAAGCTAACCCCGAAGACCATGTCTCCAAAAAACACAAAACCGGTCCCCTGCCCCAAGTCTCAAAGCCTGCGGATACGATGCCAGTGCATCATTTATATGCAAAGCATGGGTATACTCACACTACTGAAGCGGAGTGCACTGAGTGGGTGGGAGCCGAGTTAATTGAGAATTCTGAGGCAGTCTCCAAATGCCTGGCTGAGGGCTTCATTCGCCAAGCCTCGCATCTTCGAGAGCTTAAGCAGGTTGTCTTCGCCAATGATAGATTGGAGAAGGAGTTGAAGTCCTTGAAGGTTAAGGCTGAGGAGGAGAAGAAGTTGATGGCTGAGAATTACCAGCGAGTGCTACAAACTGAAACAGCATCCCTTCGCTCCGAACTCAAGAAAATCAATGATGAAAAAGTAGCCCTCCATAAGGGTTTGAATGAGGCGGAGCAACATGAGGAGGAGCTGAAGAAGACTCATATGGAGGAGCTCGCGAAGCTGAAGGAGGAGGTCGCTGCTGCTCAGACTAACAGAGAAGACATCGAAGTGGCCGCCCAAGCTGACTTTATGAAAAGCTTCATCAGAAAAATCCCCAACTTCGATTGGTCCCAGCTTGGTCCTGGCAATGCTGAGTACGCAGCTGACCTCCGCAAGGAGATAGATGAGGAAGATGCCAAGATCGCCAGCGAAGCTGCTAAGGCCAATGTTACCAACCAAGAAAAACCCAAGGAGGCTGCGATGTAATCTGTTTTACTCCAACATTTCGAACTGGGGATGCGGACACCCTTTGAATGTCTCGCAAATTGTAATATTTTGTTGATAACTTTTGATAACTTTTTGGAGTATATTGGGCTCGCGTAGCGATCCTGTAACTGCTTTGCCAACTGTTATCGATTTACATTAACTGTCTTCATTTCTTCATGTCTTGTATTTGCTTTATAGATAGCTTGCTTTCTTTATGTTTCTGAAATATTGGCCTCGCATCCGCGAAGCTTTCATAGTAAAATTTGTAGCATTTTCTTTTCAAAAAACTTCAAGGTGGACCTTGTCTCCTTAGGATCAAAACTTGCAATGCCTTCCTTGCGAGGTCGCATATACGATCCGGAGATTAAGGTCGCCCCTTGACTTCCTTTTCCGCGAGGAGATACTTTTTAACTAAACTTTGAGGACATTCCCTCAGGTCGCAGTAAGTGCACGCTCGCAACCTTGTTGACCTGAAGGGTGTTCAGCCACGCATACGCTGTGCCGGCCTAGTCCTGAAAATTTTTAACACTGACAAAAGAATAAAATTGCACAACTTTTTTTTTTTTTTTTGAAGAACAAATTTCATAAATATAAATACTAGGGACAAAGCCCAACTTTCATTACATCATAACGAGGAGGTGTCTATATGATCACTACCCCCCGAGTACTTTGTATGAATTTATTCATGCTAAGTAGTAGTAGATGGAGACCACCAGGAGCGAAGCCTCTACTGGTAGTATTTTCTCAAATGTTCTGCATTCCAAGCTCGTGGCATGACCTTATCATCCATATCAGTTAGATAATAAGTTCCTTCATTGATGACACCATAAACCTTATAGGGCCCTTCCCAATTGGCTCCAAACACCCCATGAGACGAGACCTTAGTGTTAGGCATCACTCTTCTAAGCACCAAGTCCCCCACGCGAAGATGTGGCACGCGAACCTTTCCATTATAATACCTTGCGGCCCGCCTTTGATACGCAGCGAGCCTTAACTGAGCCTCTTCTCTTGACTCTTGAATCATGTCTAAGTAGAGCCTGTGATTGACCTCGTTTGACCCGGGGTCGTAATGTTCCCTTCTGAACGAGCCTGACCCTACTTCCACGGGCACCATAGCCTCGCACCCATATGTCAGTGAAAATGGAGTTTCACCTGTGGTAGACCTTGGAGTCGTGTTATATGACCACAAGACTTTTGGTAGCTCCTCAGGCCAATTACCCTTACTTTCCTCCAACTTAGCTTTTAGGGTATGCTTGATGATTTTGTTGATGGCCTCGGTTTGTCCATTTGTCTGAGGGTGACTCACAGCAGAGAAACTTTTCTTGATTCCCAAACTCTCACAAAATTCTTTCATCTCCTTGCTATCGAATTGCTTCCCATTATCTGAAATGAGCTGATATGGAATCCCATAGCGACAAACAATTGCTCTGTAAACGAAGTCCTTCAACTTTTTAGCTGTAATGGTAGCAAGAGGCTCGGCCTCGGCCCACTTAGTGAAATAGTCCACAGCCACGACTGCATATTTTACTCCTCCCTTAGCTTTAGGGAGTTCGCCAATAAGATCTATTCCCCACATAGCAAAAGGCCAAGGGCTCATCAACGAGGTGAGATGAGCTACTGGGGCATTACTAAAATTTGCATATCTTTGACACTTGTCACATCGCCTAGCGAACTCAAAAGCATCCCTTTTTAATGTGGGCCAAAAATATCCTTGTCGTAAAATTTTCTGGGCTAGGGAACTACCCCCCGAGTGATTACCACATATTCCTTCATGGACCTCTCTCAAAATATAGTTACATTCTTCACCATCGACACACCTCAAAAGTGGAGTGTTGAACCCTCTTCGATACAAGACCTCATCATAAATAACATAGCGAGCCGCCTGATATTTGACCCTCCTTGCTTCTTTTTTATCCTGAGGCAGCATCCCATTCTTTACATACCCCCAAATAGGGGCCATCCATGTTGACTCCTGGCTCGCTAGTTCCATAACAAATTCTTCTGGAACACTAGGTTTACTTTGAATTTCCAAGGGGATAATCCCAAGTAAAGTAGCCTCGCGCCGCGAACCCATTTTTGCGAGGGCATCTGCTCCCTGATTTTTTGCCCTCCTGATAAACTCCACCTTTACTTGCTTGAATGACTTCATAAGCCTTTGTACACACCTTAAATATAGCTCGATCTGGGGTCCCCTGGCCTGCCATCCACATCCAACATGACCAGTGACCAGCATAGAATCGCTATATGCATTGAGGTTCTCTACTTTCATTTCTATCGCGAGCTTGAGGCCAATTATGAGAGCCTCGTATTCTGCTGCATTATTAGAAGCTTCGAAGGCGAAGTGAACAGCACTACTCAACTTGCGACCCTCAGGTGTAACAAGCTCGATCCCAGCTCCGGCCCCTTCTTTGTTAGAGGCCCCATCAACATACAATTCCCACCACGGGGCTGAATTTTCATTTTTGAATTTGGGGTCAACCACTTCTGGGATCGCTATGAGAGCCCAGGCATCTTCCTCAGATTGGGAAGGAAACTCCAATATGAAATCTGCCAAAGCTTGCCCCTTTATTGCACCTCGAGGCTTGTACTCAATGTCAAATTGACTAAGCTCTATGGTCCACTTTAAAAGTCTACCCGAGGCCTCGGGTTTATGCATTACTTGCCTGAGTGGGTACGCCGTGCGAACTTGGATACTATGAGCCTGAAAATATGGCCTCAGTTTTCGCGAAGCCAAAACTAAAGCATATGCGAGCTTCTCCATGTTGGTGTAGCGAGTCTCGGCATCTTGCAGTCTCTTACTGACATAGTACACGGGGAGCTGAAGCTTTCCCTCCTCGCGAACGAGGACAGCACTGATGGCATATTCTGAAACTGCCAAGTAAACAATAAGAACCTCACCTTCATTAGGCTTAGAAAGTAATGGAGGCGAGCCCAGATGCTCTTTTATCCTCTGAAAAGCTTCCCCGCACTCAGGGGTCCATTCAAAATTCTTTCCTACCTTCTTGATTGCTTTAAAAAATTCATGGCACTTATCTGATGATTTAGAAACAAATCTATTCAATGCTGCGACCCTCCCAGTTAAACTTTGTACCTCCTTGACACTTCTTGGCGACCTCATTTCCATCAATGCCTTTATTTTAGCTGGATTAGCCTCAATGCCTCTGTGGTTAACAATAAACCCCAAAAATTTTCCAGATTCGACCCCAAAAACACACTTCTGGGGGTTGAGCTTCATTCTGAATTTCCTCAATATATCGAACATTTCTGCGAGGTGGGCTATATGATCCCCAGCCTCCTTGGACTTCACAAGCATGTCATCTACATAGACCTCCATTGTCTTCCCGATTTGCTTTTCAAACATCATGTTAACGAGCCGCTGATAGGTAGCACCTGCATTGAGGAGACCAAAGGGCATCCCAATATAGCAATAGAGACCTCTATCTGTGATAAACGAAGTGTGCTCCTGGTCGGGGCCATACATGGGTATCTGATTGTACCCAGAATAGGCATCCATGAAACTTAAGAGTGCGTGGCCCGCTGTTGCATCTACCAATTGATCAATTCTTGGAAGAGGGAAACTATCCTTCGGGCAATGCTTATTCAGATCAGTAAAATCCACACATGTCCTCCACTTGCCATTTGGCTTCTTGACTAGGACAGGGTTTGCGAGCCAGTCAGGATAAAATGATTCCCTAACGAGCCCAACCTTGAGTAGCCTGTCAACTTCTTCTTTTAGAGCCTCGGCTCGCTCTCCACTTATTGGTCTTCTTTTCTGCCTCACTCCCTTCTTGCTTGGATCAAGATTAAGTCTATGACACATCACATTGGGATCGATCCCTACCATATCTTCATGAGACCATGCAAATACATCCAAATTAGCTTTAAGAAACTCCACGAGCCTTCCCCTAAGATCAGGGTTCAACTGCGACCCGATCTTCAATACTTTTGTAGGATCCTTGGGATCAACAAGGACAGATATAGTATCCTCTGCGGCCCCGGCTCGCTCCACATGCTCAGGGATGCGAGGGTCCAAATCAATTTCAACATTTCGAGCCCGACTAGACTCTGCTTCATCTTGCATCATGACTCCCGCCTTGGGGTCAGGGGTCGCTCCCGTATGCCCGTACTCATTCACAATTGTTGTTTCTCTCGTGATACCATTAGGCAGGTCTACCAATGTTGATGTTTCCTGGCGAACCCATTTCCCCTTTCTGGCTCGCACAGCGGCCTGCTCTGGACTTTCTTCTTCATCACTAGCTTCTTCAACAATTCCTTCTTGTAAAACCATCACAGGTTGCGAGGCTTCCATCATAATTGCCCCTGGTACTGGTTCCACCTGTATGCCCAGGTTGTCAAAATAATCATCAGGCAATTCCTCGATTGAAATTATGTTACAACCATTTGAAGGACCTTCAAAGGCTTCGACGTTCATAGAACTCCTTCCCCTTTCTGCTGACTTCAGGGCCTGATTATAGCACTCTCGTGACTCGTGCTGAATTCCTCTAACACAACCCACACCATGCGGGGTGGGAAATTTCATTGAGAGGTGGTAGATAGAAGTCACCACCCTCATTTCTTTCAAGATGGGACGTCCCACAATAGCATTGTAAGCAGATGATTGATCCACGACCATGAAATCGGCGACCTGCGTAGTGATGCAGGGCTCGTCCCCCAAGGTGATGGGGAGCCTGATAAGTCCCTTGACACTAACGGACGCTCCAGTAAATCCATAGAGGTGGCCTACTGTTGGAACTAGATCTTTGTCTACGTATCCCATTTTCTTGTAGACATCATACATCAAAACATTTACAGCACTTCCATTATCCACTAGCACTCTGTATATATTCTGCGAGCCAATGCGAACTCGAACCACTAGAGCATCAGAGTGAGGATGATGTACCCACTTCGCATCCTCTTCAGTAAACATGATATTTGTGTCTTCCCCCTTGAAAAGCTTTGGGGGTCGCTCTTGCAGATGATGCACATTGGTTAAGGGTCGCCCCTTGGCCTCGCGTGCATACCTTTCTCTAGCCTTGTTGCTGTCTCCTCCAATATGCGGCCCTCCAATGATCACATGGATGCTATTACCACGCTCTTCTCTCTCCTTGCGAGGCTCTGTATTTTGGCCCTCATGAGGCACAGCATGATACCCTATGCCTGATTTTCCTGAGCTATCTTGATGCTTTTTCACTTCGCGGACCGCCCATTCTGTTAACTTCCCTTCTCGAATCAAACGATCAATTTGTTCTTTAAGTTGCCAACAGTCCGCTGTATCATGCCCCTTCTGCTCATGAAAATTACAATACTTTGCATTGTTCCATGTTCCTTGTGGACCCATAGCACGGGGTTTCGTGAACATTCCTTTATTTGCGTTGACAGCATAAATATGATCAACTGAAGCCACTAAGGGAACAAATTTGTCTTCATCCCTAGCCGGACGAGCACGAGGTGGGGATCGTCTTGAGGAATCGCGATCCCTTCTCTTCGGGCTCGGGCTACGATCCTGTCTTCGCCTGGGGCTTCGAGAATCCCTTCTTTTTACCCCTTTGCCCTTACTTCCATTGCTACTGGTCCCAACATTCTTCTTGAGATCTGCCAATGATTTCTCAACTCGCTTAAAAGGCTCAGCGACCCGATGCAACTCCGAAAGTGTAACAGGGGTTTGCTCCTGTAATTTCTCCCAGAATTTGGTTCCTTCCCTTACCCCTGCGATAAGAAAATTTTTTACGGCCTCGTCATTTGCACCTCGAACCCGGGGCACTTCAGCATTGAACCTTTTGAAATAATCATGCAGAGTCTCTCCTTCTTTCTGTTTTATATTTGCCAGCGTGGACACAGGAGGTGCATAGAGCATCGAAGATTGGAATTGTTTAATGAAGATATCCACGAGCTGTTCCCAGGAGTCAATGACAACTAGGGACCCTAGCTTTGAAAACCATTGTTGGGCACTCCCTCTTAACGAGGCCGCAAACAGCCTGCACCTCGCTAATAACGACACCTGGTATACATCCATCTCATTATTGAAGCGAATAACGAACTCAGCTGGGTCCGTCTCCCCATTATAGGTCATGTCAGAGTGATGACCACGGAACACTACGGGTAGAGGGGCTGTACGAATTTCATGAGTGAAAGGCGACGAGGAACCCATATTGCCGAAGATCCCCTTCTCGCCATTCATCGCATCCAATGCCTTTTTTAAATCTTCTAACTTGTAATCCCCAATTCTCGCCTCTTTGTCTCCATCCTTTTTTCCTCCAGTGCTTGCATGATGAGATTGAGTCTTTTTTGGAGCACTAGATTCTTCCTGGTCATTCCTGCGATCCTTGTTCTTAGGGTCTTCTTCGCGATGTTGGGATCGCTCCCGCTCTCGATTGAAAGGGGGTCTGTCCTCGCGATGATGGGACCGCTCACGCTCTCTGCGAGGAGAGGGGGGTCTGTCATTGCGACGATATGACCGCTCACGATCTTTTCGAGGAGATTCGGGTTGATGAGAACCCTTACTCTTATCCTTGGGTCCTCCATCTCTGTTAGTTTTGAGTTTTTCCAACTTGAGACGAAGATCGTGCTCACTGAGTTTCTTTCCAACACGGTCAAAGACACTAACGGACCGTCCTTCTGACGAGGCGGGCTTCGCTTTCGATCCCTCTTTATCAATCGTAGCTACTTCCTCCTCCCAATCAGGGTTCGTTCGATCTGTTACTACGTCATCAAAGTCCCCAACTAGATTCTTGGTGGGACCCTTGCTACTTTCTGGTTGATGAGTTCGATCCCCTGTCCTCGTATTCCTCTTGAAGCCTCTGGAATTATGTCGCTTCTCCATCTTGGCCATCGAAGCCCTCACCTCAATCATTTGATCGCCAAGGCCTTTCAAGAAAGACATGACGTCGCCAGGCAAGGCTGTCTGTTGGACAACAGGGGGGGTCTGCTCCTTTTCAAATTCGTCCTCGAACTCTCCCTCGATTCCTTCTCTGTGTACTTCGCTCTCTGATGGGTTCTTCTTACGGGGGTCATCCTTATTCCTCCTATGTGACCCCGGGGTCTCCCCCTCTCCGTTCCTCTTCTTGTGAGATTTAGTCATCGTTCTCCCAATCAATGACTGGCCCCTCCTTCTAGCGCCAAATGTTATAGGGAGAATATTGTATAACAATATTTTGGAGGTTTGCTGGAATCACGGAGCAAAATACAGATATTTTGCTAAGAACACGAAGAACACGGGAGGAGATTGGTGTTTGTTTGTGGCTGCTCTTGTTTATTGAAATTCAGTGGTGAACTGTTTCTCATGCTTTACAAGATGCCTACGTACCCTATTTATAGGGATCAAGCCATACGTAGTTCTCTTGGAGAAGAAGTTATCTAGATGGGCTAGGGTTTTTATGGGCTCGGCTTAGCCCAGATCCACTAGTCATCTCCTTGGGTTATTTTTCTACCCATTTACTCGGTCCATGACCCATAAAGGGGAACCTGCTGCTTGTGTAATGCTATAATTTATCTTTACTGGCGAAACGGACTGGACGACCTCACATGCGACCTCGCTGGGTCTGGCCATGCGAGGCGATCCTCACTGTATGGAGATATCCTACTTATGCGACCTCGCTGGGCCTGACCATAAGCCTTCATAGTAACATACTAGGCCACGCTGGACCTCTAGGCCTCGCTAGACCTCGCGAACTGCGACCCTGCTACTAGGGATCGCTGGCGACCCGCTGTGTAAAAATAATATGATGAATCCTCTCATGATGGCGAACTTTAATGACCCATTCCTTATTCTTAGGCCCATTATGTGAGATGTACTGATATTCTTAGCCCATTAGGCCTGTTTAGGACTTATGCCAAATTCAGGCATAACAATTATTAAACATGTATGTTTCAAAGGGGTATCGGCTTTAAGAAATGTTAATAAGTTATATTTAATATTTACAACTTTTGATCATATAGATTACGTTCCTATTGTAATTGGTACTTTTTATTTTGTCGATATTTTTAAGATAATTAAAACTTTAGATATGTAATGAAAGTTTTTTTTTAATACTAATTATTCATGTCTACTGTTTTAGATCTTTTTATTTTAGGAAATTTTTAAAAACCAGTCAATTTTTAAAAATAAAAGAATTAAATAATCTTTTGTCAATATTTAAATAAAAATTTATAAACCGCGCGAAGCGCGGATAAATTATCTAGTGTTTCTTAAAACAGACAACCCTCTAATAATATACATATTCAATAATAATAATAATAATAATAATAGAAAATTCATAAGACACCAATCAATTTTTAAGAATAATAGAAATTAATTTATCTATTAAAGTACTTTTATATAAAAATTTATTATAATAGCAGGAAACTAGAGAGACTTGCACTCAGAAGCTTCAAAATATTTTTCTTAAATTTTTAAATTTTTATTTTTTATTAAAATAATTTTCTTGCATTTAATTAATAATTAATTATACCTATTAAATATATATTAAATACACTTTATTTCATATTTAATATAAAAGTGTAACAATTTTATTAGCACAATTTTATTATTATTATTTTGTTATAAAATATTAATAATTTATATAAAAATACCATTATTTTAGGGTAAAACAATAAAATAAAATATTTTTTATCATCATTTCTAATCCTTATTCAAAATCATTGCAAAAATTTTGGCAATAATTAATAGACGATTTTAACTTTTCGATAAATTCGTAATCAATGATCGTGAGAATCATGATAAGATACATAAGTATATATATTTTTCGATTAACATCCACAATTTAAATAAAAGTAATATCGTAGAATTTACATTTATACCTGAATAAATTATACACGGGGTGTGACTAACTCGATGAAATTGAATCAAGTGGACCCTTTTTTTCGTCAATTAAATCAATAAAAAAATTACCTATTCGTTGTTTGATTATTTTGTGTTTGAAAAATTAATATTCTAATTAAACACATTCTTGTACTATTACTAATCAATTAATCATGCATGTATGTTATGAGATGGGAGACGGTATTTAAAATCGTTAATTAGTTATATTTAATAGTTACAAATTTTTATTATAGGAATTATGTTGACATTGTAGTTTGTTGTGGAAAAAAGTAAAAGGTGTTTAAGGAGTTGATTTTTGCTATTTTAAACAAATTCTCACTTTTTTAGCATCAAGTAAGGGTGTTATAAAACGAGCATCGGCTTTAAAAACAATTACATGTACAAATTTATTATAAAATTTAAGAAAAGAATATTAGAATATGTTAGTATCACTTTGATGTGTCCATAAATTTAATTTTAATGTTACAAACAAAAAAGTTCTTATAAGATGCTCTGAAAAATTAATTAAATGTAGAGATACGGGTGTCGGATCACTCCAAAAAAACATGAAGCATGACTTACAATATGCATTTGAATTCGGTTTTTTTCGTCATAAAACCAAATATATCGATAAGTAAAATCAA
Source organism: Kitagawia praeruptora (assembly GCA_037693485.1). Classification (NCBI taxonomy): domain Eukaryota; kingdom Viridiplantae; phylum Streptophyta; class Magnoliopsida; order Apiales; family Apiaceae; genus Kitagawia; species Kitagawia praeruptora. Next base: position 43,700,275 of record CM075344.1, on the reverse strand, counting down.
TCACACCTCTCATCACATTTACATTCTAATTCTTTTCATCATACAATCAATTTTACTAACAAATAATTTAATAACAAATTAAGCAATCACGTCTTTTATGATGTCATCGACAACAGAAAAGATTCACAAATGTTATTTTTACTTATTCAATGTCAAACTTTGCAAATGTTTGTCAATATTGGATTTGAAAAGCATTTTTTATGCGACAAAATAGGTTCATCAATATCTTCAAAATTATTATTATTATTAATATTCAAGAATTTAACTGAAACATGTTTTTTTCACCTAATTCTTTTCTCTTTAATTTTTAAACATTCAAATTTAATTACATTTCACATAATTTTTAATTTATCATATTAATTTTCAAATAATAAAATTTAACAAACAATAATGTTATGTGTATAATTTTTAAAAATATTTTCGTGTCGCGCATAACGCGGCTTTGTTACCTAGTTCTTGTAATAGAAAGCTTTTAAAATATAAATCTAGTAAGGGGTGAAAGTCCTAAATAACCAAAAATTAAAGTGTTGTGCTAACGAATGTCGGAAGAGCTACCCAAAAAACGAAATGAATACACATTGTCGCTGTGCGCAGTGGATAGGGATGGGCATCGGGGCACTTCGGGGCCGGGGAGTGCTATCCCCGCCCCCATCCCCGAATTCAAACCCGATCCCCGTCCCCGGCCCGATCCCCGTCGGGGATTATTTTTTATTCCCCGTCCCCGGCCCAAACGGGTAACGGGGATCCCCGCAGGGAATCGGGGAATTTCATTTTAAACAAAAAAATATATTTTAAATAATTTTAAACACTAACTAGTAAGTTTGAAATAATTCTTTCTTGTGAAATATAGTAAAATTAGCAACTATAGCTAGATTAGATGTTAAGTTAAAAAATAAACAATTATAAATAATATGGAAGTGAAGTTATTTAAATACTAGAAAGATAAATATATTAGATTAAAATATTATTTTGTTTGCAATATAAATTATTTGAAATTTTTATATATTAATATATATAATTATATATATTATAATGTGGTGAAATCGAGTCGGAGATTGAGAATCGGGTTGGGTGGAGAAAATCGGGGCGGGGGTCGGGGATCGGGCCGGGGAGACATAGAATCCCGGCCCCGGCCCGCTCCCCATTTTTTTTTGAAAATCATCCCCGCTCCCCGGCCCGTACCCAAAAAAATCCCCGATTCCCCGCCCCGTTCGGTGCGGGGATCGGACCGGGATCGGGCGGGCCGGGATGAATGCCCATCCCTAGCAGTGGAGTAACAAGGTGGGTTTAAATAGTATTGTGGAACATTATTGTTATTAGTCGGAAACGATGGCAGGGTTGTGTGACATTGAGAACAAAGATAAAAATAATGTACTAGGCGCGGGTGGTCGTCACTTAATTTGTAAAAATATAGTAGAAATGGATGATAACTAGAACTGGTAAAGTTTGAGGTAAGTGGGAATTGAAGAAATGGACGATAACTAAAACAGGTTAATCTGTAAGGTCGGTTCTTAGTTCTTGGCATCATGGCATGTCAACTTTTTACGTCTTATAAAGGAGGTTTGGATTTCCAAATTTTAACACGATAAGCAAGGGGTGCAAGGTTATGCAGAATCAAACAGTGTAGTTTGTGCCCCATATATAAGCAGTAGTGTTAAGAGCCCAAAGTAGTCAATGACTCAACGACAATTAAAAATTTAGCTGAAGGTGGTTAAGCGATCAGGATACATAACATGCCCTCTTATTATGGTTTCCTATTTGATTAAAACCATATATGTTGAAGCATAGGCCCACAATATCTGATGCATCTAGATAGTTTTCAATTAATTTTTTCCGAACACGACTTATGTAGGTATTTTCTAAAATGGAGACCAGCACAACTTACCCTTGTCCATGTGGTGGACAAACACGCCTTACTATCCAAACAACATGAAAGCTTTATTTGTTTGTTTGCTTTTTTATTCCTTTGAGTGAGAGGGAATGTTTAAGGCCTTTTCCTAATACCTTATGCTTTCAGGAGAGGATTTACTTGACAATCATATTGTCATCACTGGAACCATTAAGCTAGGGTCCCGTCCATTCTCCTCGTTCTTTCTTTGAATATTGAGTTCTCAGCTGGAACTGCAAATGATGATGGATTTTTTAACTGAATTTAACACATAAACACATGCTTCTAGCATCACTTGCTTGTCATTTTGTTCAAAACTGTTCTCTTTTTACCAATTATTTTTTTTGCACTCTATGAAGAATAATAGTCACATACACGAAGTTTGTCGCCTTACTTCGCATATGACTGAACCTCCCTTAATCCTTCAGCTCTACTCTAAGTTTCTTGGGTAGTTGACATGGCGGGACATAAGGGCGATGAAGCTATAAAAGTTGAATCCCCTTATTCCCCCTGGCTACCATTTAGATGATTTTGCAGAGAATGCTGCTTTCTTGATTAACCCTTTGATGGTACATTGAAACATAAGAGCTCTCTTAGTAGGTCTTTGATACATTGCTCCATGTACAATAAAGGTCTATAAAGATACGATAAAAATCTTCAAAATCGCCCAATGATTTGTAATTGTATATATTATGTTAATTTGTTAAGTGTAAGACTGTTACTCTGTTAGTGTGTTACTGTTAATCACTTACAGGGCTGTTCTCTTGTGCAGATATGGCAGCTGCACGAGGGGCTGGAAGACTCTCAGGTATCTCAAAATTTTGGGAATCTCTGGATGCCCAATTTAAGGAAGATCCACTAAAGAAAAATCCCAACAATATCCTCCTTCTCGTAAATGATATTAAGGGGGCCGATCGTTTATCTGATTACTATGCAGCGTCATAGATAACCACTATGACCATAATATGCATACTTTTGATTTTTCTGGCCATGTCCTGGGTGTTACACTCGAGAATGTGATATATTTAACTTGTTTACCCATTCAGGGTAAACCACTTATATATGATAAATCTCTCGACGAAGATTCATTCATGAGGGGTTTTGGAGAGGAATTTAAAGGTAGGACAAAGTTGAAATTTGACGAGGTAAAAAATATAGCTCTCGATGGTCGTCGACTTTTTAATGTCCGAAAGATAGCGGTGCTCCTCGTCATGTGTGAGTACTTCATTTGTCCGAGTAATAATCATCATGCAATTATATCACCGAAAGTCCATTTGGTAGAGAATGTGGACGAGATTGACTCCTATGCATTGGGAGCAGCCTTATTGTCCTATCTCTACCATGGACTAAAGTACAAAAAACGCAAGAAACATTATATTGATGGCAATCTTTGGATTGTCTTGGTAAGTTGAATAATTATTTGTCTATACTTAATTATTTGAGAGCTCCGTTTGTTTAAATTTGTTTGTTTAAATGTTTGACAGGGATTCTTGTTGGTTCGGATCCCAAAGATCCAAGATATGTTAGGAATTAATTTGAGGAACTATCCTCCAGACGTTACAAAGGGAGCTTCATTGCTCCCGTGGATAGTGGGTAAAATTAAGAGCAAAACACACAACCATTGGGCCACACATGATATGTCGGCGATTCCGTCTTTTTCTGACGAGGTACGTCTTCTCTACTTCTGTACCACGAAATTTAGGTCAATCGAGAGTTTAATCCAGCGTATAGTGAAACCTTTTTCCCATATTCTTATTACCAAATGTTAAACACGTGATTTCTGAAATGACTTACAGCTGGGAACTACAATGATGCAATTGTTAAAGATTAATTCTTAATTAGTTTACTCATGGAGACTTGTGTAGCTGAAATGACTGTCTCGTTTTTGTATGACCAGGATATAATATGGACACCATATGAACAGATGGCGTGCCCGCGGCCGGGACACTTGAAATCAGTGAGGAATCTGGTGCCGTTAATTGGCTACAATTGTGTGCAGCATCACATGCCCCATAATTGTAGCGAACAATTTCCGGTATTCCAAGATTATAATGTCAGATCCCTCACTTGGAAGCCTTGTGAAATTTCACGCTTTAAGAAACGTGGAGGTGGTCATGACATAAATTACAAAGATTTTTACAAGGAGCAAATTGCTGAATGGAATGCCGGAAAGCCGGCCGAGGCCTACATGGCCTAATTAGTTGTTACTACGTCCCTAATTAGTTGTTTAGTTTCTATTTTTGTTGGTCAAATTAACTCAAATTTGACTGAAATTTATATATATTATATAATGAAAAATATTTAAAAAAATTATACCATTGTAAACTACTTCTAATCTATTTTAATATGTGATTTTCAGTTTTTTAAAATAATAAACGGATTAATTTTAATCTTCGATGAAAAGTTAGTCAATTTGACCACTGAAAAATCAAACTGGACAACTAATTAGGGACGGAAGAAGTAACAACGTAGTTTGAAACTTAAAAAACGTGTACCTAAAAAGAAAACAAAAAGCAGTATCCCTCAATACAGCCAATTGAAAATCACATGAGAGTCGACTGATCTCCCCCCGTCCCCCGCCCGCCCGTCGCCCGCCGCCCGCCTCTCTCCTCTCTCCTCCCTCATCCCTCATTTTCTTCCGTTCCTTTCTTCATATCTTCTCCGCCCTCCCCCCACCCATCCTCCTATTCCGATTCCTCCATCTCTTTCTAGTTCTTGATATTCAATAAAATCGAGATCCAATCCTTTTTTAGGTGAGATCTCTTTTGTCGTACCCATCTTTTTGGGTTGTTTGTTGTCCCCAATTGTTTGAGGTTTATGTTTGGTTGTGTTTTATTTTGGGTTGTTTGGTTGCGTTCCCCACACTGAAATTGGTTTATTTGGCATTTTGGGAAATCTTGAAAGCTTGCATCGATGCTACTTACGGCATGCCTATAGCTGATTTTTGGCATGTAGATAGCTGGGATCTCGGCAGGTCTATAGCTGTTTTACGGCAGGTAGATAGCTGGAGTATTCTTGAAATGGTAGTGGAATTCAGAAGAGCTCACATTTCACAATTAAAGTTTGTTCTAGTTTCGGGAATTTATGCTTCCCCAACGTCAGTTGAAGGTTTGGAACATTGGGCTTCAGTACGCATTTATGTGAGGTCAATTGTGCTACTACGGATTTCAGGGCTGATGCTAGTAAGATTGATCGGGATACCATTGTAACTTTTTTTAGTCTCAAGAATCTATGGATTCAGTTTGTTAAGCAGTCTGGAAACAATGCGGCTATTTACTTATCTCGTTTTATTGTTTATCAACCTGATTGCATTGTCAGTTGGGGGTTTGTCCCGGCTAGACTTGTTTAATTTAATGGAATGAACTTGCATTTTGTCAAAAAAAAAATCATTAACAAAGTACAATACTCGTCTATATACAAATAAAAATAAATATATCATTTTAGTTATGACATTATATTTATATATTTCTTAATATAATATATTGGATGATAGGAGTAAAGTTGTATTTTAAAAAAATCAGTGAAACCACGATAAATCTTAAAATAATAAACTGCTTTTTTATATTAAACTAACAAATTTTGCAATATTATGAAAATATATTTTTAGTTTAATCAAAATTAAATTGATTATATATATGATCAAATATATAATTTACTTAACATGAATTTATGTCACTGATTACAAAAAAAATAAATTATTTTTTATCAATTTTTAAAATTTTAATAGATATTTCTCATGAATTTTATCATTTTCATTAATTTTATGATTTTTATATTAAATTCTATTAAATTATGTTACTATTATACTACTTATCTATATTAATATAAAAATTGAAACATTGAAAATTTCCATTGATTTATTTTTTGATCCTACACTCTATTTAATAATAATATAAAATGCAAATAATAACAAATTCTTTCATTATCCATATTTGAAAACATTAAATGTTCATTCGAGTTGTTGATCGATATTTTCATTTTTCCATAGATCTAAAATTAAAATTTATTCTAAATAAATCGCATATAATTATCATGGACGACTTGCAATTCTATTAATAAACTAATAATATTATAATTCATTATAATTAAATAGTTAGCATTTTCAGCTAAAATGCATTACTTTTTTTATATAATTTTTTCCAAACAAAACTCTTCCTTTTCAAAAATTATTGTAAATTCATATCATTTAAAATTTTTAAGCCAAAAAAATCCATTTCTTAAAAATTCAGTTCATATGAAAAAAAAACTCATGTAATATTTAAAAAAAATCTAAACATAGTATGAGTATTGGAGTAATATTAAAAAAAATTGTACATCGCACGGATTTTAAACTAGTATGTATAGTTTTGACATTATTTTATTTATTACATAAATTTAGTTATACTTTATATGAACCAATTACTTAATAATATTTTGATAAATTTATAATTCTTTTCATAAAATATTAAAAAGTTATTAAAATGTGTAATTACATTAATTTATTCAAATATCTAATATAAATTTAGAATTTATAATTATTTTAAGATAATAATATTTACTATATGCAATTTATGTTTTTTTTCATAATTAATATGTTTAAGAGTTCAAGATTATAAATTTTAATTAGTTTATGTAATATATAATTATATTAGAATAATTAATTTTTGAATATATTTCATATTATATATTATGAATTTTGTAAGTATACTTTTTTTTTTATGGTATTATAAAATTTGAACATCCGAAAGAATTTAGCTTCTAATTCTTTACAAAATCAAGCTTCTAATTTGTATAAAGAATTTAGGTACCAGAGTGATTTTATAATGGCCCTTAAGATTGTACAAGATTTACACCGGCCATTATAACATTTCTCCGGTGAGAATTTACAGAATATCTATATTTGTATTTCTTCTCCGTATATCTCTTTTTCTTCTCTTGGTGGTGTTGAAAATGAATAACACAAGTGTTGTATATATGTTTCTGCTTCTTTGTGTAGACTAATATCAACAAAATGTACTGTAATTTTGAGGAGTGAAAACCTTGAGGAGCTAATTGCTTATACAAATTTATGCATCAAGGGTGAGGAGTGATTTCTATATAGAGCATTCTCAAAATCGCTCTTCAAGCTTGATTTGTTCACTTGTAAGTTGAGGTGTGATTCCCTTGAAAATCGCTCTTTAAACTTAGAGTTCACCTTGGATGATGGGGAGTGATTTCTATGTACAGCACATAGAAAATCGCTCTTCAGACTTAAAAGACCTTGAAAGCTAAGGAGTGATTCATATGTAGGGCAATTGTTAGAATCGCTGTCCAAGCTGGAGAGTGATTCCTATGTAGGGCACTCGTTAGAATCACTCACGAAGCTGAGGAGTGATTCCTATGTATGGCACATTGAAAATCGCTTTTCAGACAAAAGTAACACTCTTGAAAGCTAAGGAGTGATTTTTATAAAGGAAATCATGAAAATCACTCTCCAACTTTTGCCTTACAAAATATTTTGTTTAACCTCTTCAAATATTACTTTCTCCTAAATACTTGATCAATTCTTCTATTCCTTTAAATACCATGATCTGTTTCTTTGAGTTGACGCTTAGTGTACCGGCCTGGTTCACAAATGACCAATCCTGATCTTGATCACCGTACTTTCTTTTTCAATACCAATTGAACAAGTCTGCAACTCTGTTGTTGCTTCGAATACTGATTGTCAATAAACAGTATACTTTTACTAGAATTCTTTCTGGTGCTCTGACAACATCTTCATTGCTACTACAATCTAGAATCGATCATTCAATATATGTTTTTCACTGATGCTTGAAAATATATATGAAGTTCTTTCAGTGAGTATAACTTCAAGACTGCAGCTATCTTATTTGACCTCTGTCTTTACCCTATATTTAATTCTTTAGATTCCTATGTTTCGAACACTGTCTATAACACAATTAATGCTGATACACTGAAATCTTCTAGTGGCACTTTTTAATGAATCTTCAATACTTATGAAACCCCGAAAGTTTTCAAACCTTTATTCTTCACTGAGGCATGAACATATTAATGAACTTATTTCAGTGATCCTTAAATAGACTTCAAAATTACTTCCCGTATTTTGATTCTTTGTATTTGTCTTGTCTTCATATCTTCTTGATTTACCAATCTGTGTTGAGTTATCACGTCATCCTGTTCATACTACCTTATAATCTCACCAATAATTTATAAAATTATTTATGATTTTAGTGTACCTGTGCCAATTTTGTAAAAATGAAAACATATTTGTTTACAATAAGAAAAGCATTCACATTTTATTATTGTTATTATTACGATGCTTAATTTGTAACAAAAATAAAACTCATCCGTCGAATATGTATGAATAAAAAAGATTAAAATATATTTAATTGATTGTAAAAATTGATTATCAAAATCATAAAATCTAATATTTTGAAAGTTTATTATCATTTTAATTAGATTTTTTTTAGGTTAAGCTCAAATAAAAAATAATACAATTCGCAATTTTTATGTAACTGAAGTCAAAACTCAAAAATTTGATAAGCTCCAAAACTCAACAATAATTCGATAAACTCCAAAATTTGATAAGAACATGATAAGCTCAAAAAATTATTAAAATTTAAAAACTCGATAAAATTTGAAAAGTTCAAAAACTCGAAAATAGCTCAAACTCGACTTGTACAGCGAACAAGTTGAGTTTAAGTGTAACATAACTTTTTAAACTTGATTTTTTTAGGTTCGATTTGACTTAAAAAAACACTTAAACTCAAATTTGATAAATACAAATACGACCGACTAGGCTTAAATTACATCCTTACTGTTAGTAGTATTTTTGTGTGTTCGTTCTCAGGGAAGGACTAAATTTAATACAAAGTTCAGGTTTCTTATCTCTTTTCGTCTAGAAGTGTGTGAGAAGAATTTTTGGGTTTGTGTATTAACTAAATTAACCAATAACTAATTGTAAGCACTAAGAATTGATTTTAAACTGAGATTTAAATATATGGAAAAACAATCTAAGAACTGGGGTTCTTCACTTGGTCTCAATACATGCTCAATTTTAATGTGATATTTGTGTTCCTACCTTGCTGAAAACAATTCTTCTAAAGTTATACTGTACCCTCCCAGGCTACAATATAGTGCCTACAGCTACACCCTAATTGTCACTCCCGTGATACAATCAAAGTATATCTATAAACTGTTAAGTGCCAAGAATTATATGTCTCACAATTCTCCTATTAATCTCCCGATCTAATATTCAAATTATGTCTGTTAAATCATGTACTAAGATTGCAACTTCTCTCCCAAGCTTATTACAATCCCTAGAATACAATCAAAGGTTCATGACTCCCCTAATTGTGTTAAGATCTCATTAACAGATCAGCAAAGCAGAAAATCACGTAATCAAGCATGCATGAATACCAAGGAATACTACCCAATCCTCAGATTAGAGAATTAGTTACACAAAATTACTGAATAAAACAAAACAATAATATTGAATGAAAACATGATATTAAAAATATGGAGTTTAGATATTACACGTTTTGAAAATTGAATAAAGCTTGGATAGAACACCTTCAATCCTTGCTCCTTCTCTTCTCTCCAATAGGTTATGAATATCCCCTAAAATAATACCCTAGATGTGTTTATATAGGCTCTACAAGTCTTGCCCAGCAAGAAAATACTAAAACAGAATTATAATAGAATTTCTGCAAAATACGTTTCCTAAACTGATTCTGTTTTTAAGGAAAATTCGTAGCTGACTTTTCTTCAGATATTCTGGAACGTTCCAATCGTAATTGGACCTCTGGACCACTTTAGAATGATAGAGAATCTCGTTATCTTCGCGTGGACTGCTTACGGGCCTCAAACGGATATATAGAACTCAAGATATGGACAAAATAGTAAAAACTGTAATTTTTCAGCACCGCGCACGTGCTACCCGCGCCCAACAGTCTGTTCTTCGCGCAGATTGCTTCTACCCGGCGCAATTTGCTCATGGGAATCCTATCCCAAGTTGTAGAAAATCTCCCAGGCTTCGCGTGGGCAGTAAGATCGCTGAAAACGGACTTCTAGAACTCCATATATGGCCAAAACAGTATAAGCTGCGCAGCCTTCCCGGAAAATCCGAATTTTAATCAATTAAATCTCCAAAAATGATAGAAGCATCAACTTTAATCAACATTCTCGTAAATATGCACAAATAAGCAAAACACATCAAAACTACAACAACTTGAGTCCAAAACAATCAATTTAAGCCGAACGGAGGCATTCCAAGTGGATATAAAATCCACTTATCAAACCCGCAAACTTAAACTGATGCTTGTCCTCAAGCATAAACAATTACAACTACCTAATTAGTACCACTTCCGTAGGTGATCACGGTTGCATTTGGCATATGTAACAAGCCCTTTAAACCCCTAGGCAGCCCTAGTGGACGAGTAAGGTCTCGTGAGGGCCTATAGCGAATGTACCCACAAAATCCATTTAACCTAATACAATGCAATGCATGAATGCAACTACTATGAAAATGCAAGATCCCCTTCAAACTCACCAAAACCAACAAACAAGCAAATATCTCAAAGAATGCAACTAAATCCAACTAGAGCTCGACTAAGTCCCCGTATACTAACAAATACATGAACAGAAACGTGCGTGTGTGCAATGCTCATCAGAAATACTCTCAAAACTAGGTCAAAAATCATACATGCTTTCCGTCAAGTCAATCACAGGTTTATAATCAGAATAGACTGTAGACACTTCATAACCTAGGAACACCTCCACCCTTATCTACGGTAGACAGAAACTCATGCTTTATTACTAAACTACGACACTATATACAATACGCATGCTTATTTAACCGTGCAATGAATGAGACCCCAAAAGGCTTATACAATAATACCCATGTAGCGAGTGTTAGGTCAGCAATCCCAAACCTCAAGGGCTTTAGTTTACTAGGACTAAGTCCCCTCAGACTTAATTACTCGAGTATTAAAGAGCTCACTCTGGTTAATTTTGCATATAAACAAATAACTTATTGACTCTTTTTTCTTTTTTCTTTTTTTTTTCTTTTTTTTTTTGCAATCTGGAATGAGCCTTTCTCATTTCCAACCCTAGACTACTCATATAAATATGAGCTGGCTACTAGCCATTTGACACCTAGCCATTATTGACAATTATGAACAACTAGCATGAAATTCCTGTTTTCCCTCAAACTTAGATTTTAATGTTCCTACGCTATAAAGGGAATAACGAAAATTCTAAATATAAACAAGTGATTAAATCTCAAAACATCCCACAGGCTTGACCCTAACCTAGCCCAAAAGCACCCAATGAGTTTGTGTAAAAATTTTGTTCCCGTAACATGCAAGTCAATTTCATAGAAACTATAAATCAGCCCTCTACTCATCATCATCACACCCAAATCAACATCCACCTATCAATCAGAATCAGCTCGTCCTAAGGGATCATGAAATATGCAAGCCATGAAAATGCAACTAAATGAAAACTCACATGGTATACGAAAAATAAAAACAGAATGTCCTATATGAAACAAACGTAAATAGCACAAACATATATGCATGATTTACTACTAATAATATGCAAAGCATGAAATCCTACATGAACAAATAATATAACAACAACTACTAATCCCTCAAACCACCCCCAAACTTAAAATATTCAATGTCCGCATTGAATGGAAGTAAATACAATGGATAATAGAAAACATACCTAAATAAAATTGCCGAAAAGCGTGGGTTGCCTCCCACGAAGCGCTTCTTTAACGTCAATAGCTTGACGTTACTTCTACCTGGAAACTTCAATGAGGAGAAAAAACAAACAGATGCACATATCTACGAATTTCTAATATAAGTTTATTGTTCAAATAAACCTTAGATTCATTGAAAGGTACGAAAACTTTCAAGAACCTATCATGCTCAAGAGACTTGGAAACATCAAAAAAGCTAGAAAAATCGTCAGAATAATCATTATAAGTACGACTCATATACTCCTCCCAAATCGGATCCTTATACTCTAAAGCAAGATTTTCAACTTCCTCAATCTTCACTTCCTTCTCTTTTATAATTGGACACTCATCAATTTTAATCTCGTCTACCAATGTATTAAGCTCAAAATTTTCTAGATTTGGTAGAATTTCAATTGCATCCAAATTATCATTAATGCGCATGGGACAATTATCAACTACACAAGTAGACTCATCAGACACAACATTATCATCAATTGCTAAACAAGAATCATGGCATAGAGGAAAATTGACACAAGGGGGAGTTCTATAACAACCTTCATACCACACTGCTCGAACTTCCCAAATAAAATTATTTAGTTTAGCATTCTCCTCGTACCAAGCTATTGAATCACATGGAATATCATTATCACTAGCAATTTCTAAAGTTGGTTCATCAAAAACTCCCAAAGAAAGTAAAGGAGGATTAGACTGAGTTCCTTGAATCATTTTATTGAGCGCAATCTCCCAATCAGCAAGTAAAGAAGGATTAGACTGAGTTAAACTCGTATCAACATCATTACACATATATGGATAAAGATCATCATGATATTGATTTTCAAACGAATATGAATAATCATTGCTAGGGGCATATGGAGCATAAAATGAGTTCTCAGAATAGAACGGATTCACCTGATATGCATTACAATCCTCATAAGAATTGAATTGTGGGTAAGGATTGAAGTATTGATATTGTTCCTGACTATTGTAGAAATTCTGAGCATTGTTCCAACCAAAGTTGTACTCCATCTAGTCTCTCTTCTCAAAACCTGTTTAAGTTGTCTACCTCAAAGAACCTGTAGACACACCAAAGAAAGAAATACAAAAAAGAAAGAAAAGAAAAATATATACAAAGATAAAATCTAAACACTAAGAAACAATTAACCTAAACTCAAATATACTGCCTTCCCCGGCAGCGGCGCCAATTTGTTAGTAGTATTTTTGTGTGTTCATTCTAAGGGAAGGACTAAATTTAATACAAAGTTCAGGTTTCTTATCTCTTTTCGTCTAGAAGTGTGTGAGAAGAATTTTTGTGTTTGTGTATTAACTAAATTAACCAATAACTAATTGTAAGCACTAAGAATTGATTTTAAACTGAGATTTAAATATATGGGAAAACAATCTAAGAACTGGGGTTCTTCACTTGGTCTCAATACATGCTCAATATTAATGTGATATATGTGTTCCTACCTTGCTGAAAACAATTCTTCTAAAGTTATACTGTACCCTCCCAGGCTACAATATAGTGCCTACAGCTACACCCTAATTGTCACTCCCGTGATACAATCAAAGTATATCTATAAACTGTTAAGTGCCAAGAATTATATGTCTCACAATTCTCCTATTAATCTCCCGATCTAATATTCAAATTATGTCTGTTAAATCATGTACTAAGATTGCAACTTCTCTCCCAAGCTTATTACAATCCCTAGAATACAATCAAAGGTTCATGACTCCCCTAATTGTGTTAAGATCTCATTAACAGATCAGCAAAGCAGAAAATCACGTAATCAAGCATGCATGAATACCAAGGAATACTACCCAATCCTCAGATTAGAGAATTAGTTACACATAATTACTGAATAAAACAAAACAATAATATTGAATGAAAACATGATATTAAAAATATGGAGTTTAGATATTACACGTTTGAAAATTGAATAAAGCTTGGATAGAACACCTTCAATCCTTGCTCCTTCTCTTCTCTCCAATAGGTTATGAATATCCCCTAAAATAATACCATAGATGTGTTTATATAGGCTCTACAAGTCTTACCCAGAAAGAAAATACCAAAACAGAATTATAATAGAATTTCTGCAAAATACGTTTCCTAAACTGATTCTGTTTTTAAGGAAAATTCGTAGCTGACTTTTCTTCAGATATTCTGGAACGTTCCAATCATAATTGGACCTCTGGACCACTTTAGAATGATAGAGAATCTCGTTATCTTCGCGTGGACTGCTTACGGGCCTCAAACGGAGTTGTAGAACTCAAGATATGGACAAAATAGTAAAAACTGTAATTTTTCAGCACCGCGCACGTGCAACCTGCGCCCAACAGTCTGTTCTTCGCGCAGATTGCTTCTACCCGGCGCAATTTGCTCGTGGGAATCCTATCCCAAGTTGTAGAAAATCTCCCAGGCTTCGCGTGGGCAGTAAGATCGCTGAAAACGGACTTCTAGAACTCCATATATGGCCAAAACAGTATAAGCTGCGCAGCCTTCCCAGAAAATCCGAATTTTAATCAATTAAATCTCCAAAAACGATAGAAGCATAAACTTTAATCAACATTCTCGTAAATCTGCACAACTAAGCAAAACACATCAAAACTACAACAACATGAGTCCAAAACAATCAATTTAAGCCGAACGGAGGCATTCCAAGTGGATATAAAATCCACTTATCACTAACGAAAAAAATAAAAACAAAAAATCATAATTTAAAAAATATAACTTGAGATTTTGTTAGTAGATGTTGTTAAAAATAAGTTGAATAAATTATTTTATGGATATTATAAACGTTATTTTAAATATCATAGAATAATAAATGCAAATTTTAAATTCTATATTTTTAAGGTTCGACTCGATTCGAAAAAAAAAATACTTGAATCCGGATTTGATAAATTCAAACTCGATTTCACTCAACTCGTATAAATTATTTTTTATGGATATTATGAACGTTTTTCTTTTGAAAAGGATATTATAAATGTTATTTTAAAAATCATAGAATAATAACATGAAAAGAATAATAACATGAAAAGTAATGCTTTGTTGATTTTCTATATAATTTGTACAAAAGTTGAATTCCTTTTGATTTATTAATACTAGCAATAATAAAATAGAATAGATGTAACAATTCTGAAATTCTTTTTATGAAAAGAATCTAAAGATTTCTAAGAAAAACTATTAAATATTATAAAAAAAGAAAAAGAAATACTATTAAAAATAAAATATTGATACCAAAAAGGTAAAAAGATTGTCGTCCGGTGACACTCATCAATAGCTCAAAAAACACGCACACATACACTAACCGTACACCAACCGTCATTTTGACTAGGTGGATCTTGTACGGCCTGGCAATGGTGATAATCAGAGAAAACAATGCCTCGAACTTGATGAACGAAGAGGACGAAGAAGAAGAACCAGGCGAAGTTATCGAGTCAGCACCGCCACTTAAAGTCGGTGAAGAGAGAACATTACGTTCTTCTGGTATCAAAAAAAAGCTTCTCAAACGTGGCCGTGGCTTTGAATTACCTGATTTCGGTGATGAAGTTACAAGTATTTCATCTCTCTCTCTCTCTCTCTCTCTCTCTCTCTCTCTCTCTCTCTCTCTCTCCCTCTCTCTCTCTCTCTCTCTCTCTCTCTCTCTCTCCCTCTCTCGCTCTCTCGCTCTCTCTCTCGCTCTCTCTCTCTCTCTCTCTCTCTCTCTCTCTCTCTCCCTCTCTCCCTCTCTCTCTCTCCGGCTCTCTCTATCTCTCTCTGTTGTGGTTAATTAGTTTGTGATTTTCGTGTTGGTGTTGTTTTGGTTTCAGTTAAATTTGTTGGTTGTTTATTGGATGGAACTAGGTTTGCTGAAGCTGATGACCGTAATTATAAGGTTGGCAGTGGTGAGTTTTCGACATTTCGTATTTACTACCCTATTTAATTTAATTCGTATTTTGAGTAGATTCTGATTGAGGGAGTGTATTGATATTTGTATTTAGTTATAGATTTGTCCATACTAGCCGGATTAAATGTAGCATCATTTGTTTTATAGTGGATTGTCAACATGTATAATTGTTTTTATGTGACATATTGATAACTAACTAATTGTATTATATGGAGCATGTTAGATTGAATATGTATTAGAGTGCTGTATTTTAGACCAAGTTCGGACAAGTAGTGGTTCCGATTTGGATTCCAGTAGCTCATTTTCATTTTCGGGCCTATATGTGAGTGTGTGTGTGTGTAATTTGATTTTCATTTTCGGGCCTATATGTGAGTGTGTGTGTGTGTGTAATTTGAAGATAGTGGATATTTTCTTTGGCATATTTGATACGGTTTCATGAACTGTTGCGTTTGTAATTGAACTTTGAATGATAATGATTGGTTTGAGACTGTTAAGCTGTACCCCGTTGAGATTTGAGTTCTGTTGCTCATATGATGTTAGTGCATCCGAATGTACGTTAATTATCTAAAAAAAGGAAATAAAGAACAAATGAGCTTCAGTTTTATCTACATTTATTAATATTTATTTAAAAGAAAATGTAGTGTGTTACCTGTTATCTTCACATTTTTTTGTTTGTTAGGAAAAATGGTTTCTGGCCTTGATCGCGGGATTGTAACCATGACAAAAGGAGAAAAAGCATTATTCACATTGCCTCCTGAATTGGCTTATGGAGAAGCAGGCACAAATGGTGTTCCACCAAATTCTTATATTAAGTTTCAGGTCGAACTCATTTCGTGGATTCCAGTTATTGATGTCTCCAAGGATGGGGGTGTTATTAAGAGGGTTGTAGTGAAGGGGGAACAAACTGGAAAACCTGGTGATCTGGACGAAGTTCTAGGTATTTTAGTCTTCTAAACATTTATCTCTAGAAAGTGTTCTGTTACCCTTTAAATGCTGCATACAATTGAACTTTTCAACCTAAATGAATAAACAACTAATACTCTTAGTGTGCAGTGAAGTATGTGGTTACGCTGGCCGATGGTACTCTTCTTGCAAGAACTCCAGAAGAGGGGGTCGAGTTCTATTTAAATGATGGTGCGTAATTGTGATAATTGTTTTCTGGATTAATCTTTTTTAGAGCAGAGTATAGCTGTAGACATAATTACCCAAAGTTTCTGAAGTTTCATCTATATGCTTCCTGTAGGGCACTTATGTCCTGCATTACCAAAAGCTATTAAGACCATGAACAGGGGAGAGATGGTCAATCTGGAAGTGCAACCCAAATGTAAGTTCAATAATTCTTAACTATCTTAATTATCCATCCATAATGCTTTCATCTAAGTCCAACTTTACTGTACTTGTAGCTTATCAAATTTAATGCTTACTGCATATGTAAATTCTTGAAGTAATTTCATGATGTGAAGATATGTAGGTGACGCTACTTCGAATTCGGTAATGTGTTGTACCAGTAAAAGTAGTTTGTGCATTACATATGTCAATCTAAGAGCAAGAGCTATTTGAGTTATGTTAAATGAGATTATTGGCATGTGTGTGTGTTCTCGATTAAATTAGGATTTAGATTGATGTGTTAGTAATTGAAATTAATTATGCATTTTAGGACTAGCGAGAGTACATTGAAAGCTTAGGACAATATAAGGTTATTTGCCGCTTGAACTTATATTTTTAACTTATAAGCTGAAGTAAATAGCATCCTTGTATTGGTTTGGATGAATATCGGTGTTATTTAAGGCTAGAGGCGAGGCCATTTTGCCTTATTGAAGATATATGTTTCACGCCACAAGTATATATTTAGACACATATGATAGTAATTAACCTTAGTGTAACAACTATATGATACTAGTAATTATTTACAAAAAACTATTAGTATTTAGTACCTTTATATTGTCAAGCACGATGCTGCAAAGAGCATCAAACATGAAAACACGCACCTACCATTAGCTGATTGGCATCATGGGTACAAATTAAAGGGATTTTTAATGGTTGGGAATTCAAAACACATTAACTTCATGTTAAGGCAATCAATGTTTTAGTAAGTAATTTTAGAACACATTGAACACATAAAAAGGATAAATCTTTAGATTTAAATCTAATCTTTTAAAACATCCAAATGAGATTAATTAGTAAAGAAATAATAGCCATGTATTAAATATTATTATCGTTCTTATATTTATATTTGATTTTTTAGGACAAGTTACAAGTCATGGTTAATGGTTGATTTTTAAAATTTATAAATTTGGGTTGATTTTTAAAATTTATAAATTTGGGTCAAAGATTGACTGATGCGTTAGAGCAAGTCCAATGCTAGATGCTAAATTGCTATTGCTATTGCTATAATATAGAACCAAAATGTGAATTTTGGTGCTAAAATAAAACTCACTCTCTAAAGCTAGTTCTATAACTAGTTTCAAATTTAATCAACTCTTTTAACTTTTTTTTTTTGCTAAGTAACTCTTTTAACTTTTACCTAACTCTTTTTAACTTCTATTGAATATTCTCAACAAACTCATCTCATTCTAGTTAAATGATGATGTGACATGGATGCATTTATCCTTGATTTCAAATTTAGCACCAAGGATGCATAATATAGCAATAGCACCAAGGATGCATCCAACTATAGCACCCCTTTGGAGATGAGTTTTTTAGCACTTGGTGCTATAATATAGCAATAGCACCAAGGATAGCATTGCATTGGACTTGCTCTTACATTAGTTGAAAATTAGTTAAATCTAGAAAATGTTATTTATGTAGGCTTTTTTACTATTTTTTGGACGGGCTTGATTAAGCCTTTGACATATAGCCTAATCGAGGCACACAGCAAAGGCGACTGACTTTTCAAAATCTCCTTGCCTTGTCCAAGTGAGGAGGTAGAGCCTCACTTTGTCTCTAAATTATTCATGATTTGATAACACTAATATGTGTCTATATATTAATGTGTGTATTTTTATACGTTTAGGATCAAATTAAATCTTTGGTCAAGAATTAGAAATTAGAACTAATCTGACCTAGATGTTTGTTTGCTTAATAAATTATAACAATTATTTTGTCTCTTGCCTTTGTTAAATATATCTGGACAAGATATTAGAAATTATCATCATTCTTATATTTATATTTGAGTTTTTAACTTTTACATCTATCTTTTTGTTATATTTTTAGGACAAGTTTCAAGTCATGGTTAATGGTTGAGTTTTAAAATTTATAAATTTGGGTCAAAGATTGACTGAGGTGTTACATGAGTTGAAAAATTAGTTAAATCTAAAAAATGTTATTTATGTAGATTTTTTATGTAGTTTTTTTTACTATTTTTTGGACGGGCTTGATTAAGCGATCACTTTGACATATTGCCTAATCGAGGACACCCGACAAAGGCGACTGACTTTTCAAAATCTCCTTGCCTTGTCCAAGTGAGGAGTTAGAGCCTCGCTTCGTCTCTAAATTATTCACGATTTGATAACACTAATATGTGTCTATATATTAATGTGTGAATTTTTATACGGTTAGGATCAAATCAAATCTTTGGTCAGAATTAGAAATAATCTGACCTAGATGTTTGTTTGCTTAATAAATCGTTTTTATTTGTTTGGCAGAATACAATAATTTTCTTCTGTTGGAATCTTTTTTCCCAAATTATATACACATATATTTGTGTTTTGTTTATGTGTCTGAACAAAACATATATGTTTTTAAAGCCAATTATTACTTTTGAAGTCAATATTTGTAGCATTCATTTGCAGGATACAGTTTTTTATTAATTATATGGTACCATTTGGGAAATTATTCATAATTGTTATTAATGGATAAGATGGCAGTGAGTCGTTATAGACTGGGTTTTGCAGAATTCTATTCTAAATGTTTTCGGGTTATAAAAATAAAGTTCAAATCCAAATCCGAATCCATTTGATTTCTAAATTTGTTCGAGTATCAAATAATCGAATCAGAAAAAATTGTGATCAAGTCTAATGTTATAAAAATGCGAAACAAGATTAATCATATTTATAACAAATTGATATTATAAATAATTAAGTTGAATAAATTAGTAGTCATATATATATTTCTCGCACCAATTGAAATATTAGGACATGTTTAATGTATGACTAATAACTAATGAATACTTCACAAATCGATAAGAATTGAAACGATGATTGTAAGATTGTGCAGTGAAATATAGAAAAATGTATCTGCACCTTTTTTTTTTGCCAAGTATATATCTGCACCTTGTTTATACACACATATATTATTAGTGTTCTTTTGGGTTCGGTTTGGATCGTATTTCAGGTTGCGGGTCGGGTTTTCATCAGGATCTGGTATGCCTAAAATCAATATCCAAACCTTTTCGGGATTCAGAAAATAAATCTAAATTCAAACATTTGGGTTCCCGGTAAAATTGGATTAAAACAAATAAGGCTTTCATCGGATCATGTTAATTTGCCATCTTTCTTGATGGGGGATGAAGGATGAATCAGGTTTTTTAGGCTTTATAAGTTCACTCTTGCTAGAGAAATTATAACAATTTGTTCAATTCTCAAAACAATACTTTGAATAGATTACAAACTAATGTGTCTACTTAAAAGAAATCCAAGGAACTTTCCTAACACAAAGCAAATTTTACAATCTAAAGAATTTATTCTAATTTGTAGTATTACAAATAGACTTGATTAATCGGGCTTCCTAAGCCTTTTACATGCTCCCATATCGATTCCTTGGGCCTTATAATTGGTTGGCGATATATTTAAAAATTTTAAGTTATAAATTATGGTGTTCTTTTGCATAATGCAATGTTTTCTTTGTAGATTACATGATTTTTTTTATATTGAATACATTGTTTTTCTACATTACACCAACTTTTATTTATTCTTATAAACACAAATTATGCAAAGACAATTTTACGTAGTTCATGAAATTATATTGTCCTGCAAAAGATCATAAAAAAGGACATGGAGAACATGTAGTTCGAAGGTTCTAAAATTAAGTTGGTTACAAGTGGAGTCTAGCCTTGTATCATTGTAATTATGTATAACTAAACAACATGTATATCATAAATCACTTATATATATTGTTAAATGATGATATTATCAATATATATTAGTATCCAGTAATTGATTGAAGTGCAGGAGTATAATATCATGCAAAAAGATTAAGTTAATAGTGAACATTATACTTAAAAAAAGTATACTCAATGAAAGAAAAGAGTCTATATCACTTATGATATTATTAAAATACAATTTAATTTGAAAAGACTGATCAGTTTCTTATTTAATATTTAAAATGCAAAATTTATTATAGTATTTTTAAGGTCATAAAATTGTTCAATATATAATCCACAATTACAAAATGCCAAGCAACACAAAGTCATATATAAATAATATTAGAGAAAGGGATAAACAACCATTATATTTTGATTAATAAATTAAAGTAAAAATTAAAGAGAGGATAACAGGGTAGAAGTTGGTTCATGAAACATAATCATATTGATATAATCAATATGACAAGTAGTTCATGGTTGCAATTATGGGTTGAGTGTACCAAGAAGTCAGGCCCCTCACTGTCAGGACTAATTTGTGCTTTTTTAGCTTGAATTAAATGACGATGATACATCTGTAATTCAACAATGCGCGGGGGTACATTTTTTAAGGTTTTTATGAACACGAAGTAGTTCATTGAGTTGCAAATTCTGAATCTTATTTTGTTTGTTCACTAGTATTGATGCTACTAATAGAATGCATACACTCTTTATTTCTGTTGGAATCCACTACTAGGAAGGTATTGCCCTTGTATTTGGAAGGTCTCAGTAAAGTGTCATTTTACATTTGGTTGCAGATGCTTATCAAGGAGGGAATACTAATCCTGATTATAATTCTCATGTAATCCCACCAAATTCTGTGCTTAGCATAGATCTGGAGCTGCTGTCATTTAAGCCTGTGATTAGTGTAACTAGTGATTCCAAGGTTATGAAAAAGATACTGAAAGAAGGGCAAGGTGCACTTACAGCAGATGAAGGTGCTGTTGTTACTGGTGAGTAACAATTGAGAAGTCATTGAAATAATTGAAAATAGCATGTCAATAAAGCTATCTAAACCCCATTTATGAGAACTTGTTATGATGTAATCCTTTATTCAAATGCTTTTTCTTGTGCTTGACAATCGACATTTATTTTTTTACAAGGAACTGTTATGCACTTACTATAGAAATTTTCTAAAAGATAGAAAGTGGAATATAGAAAATAAACCATGATTTTCTTTTGAGAACACCTTTTATTTCATCCATATGATTGAGCTTTTTTTTCTGATTTCTGAATTCCTGAAACTTTTGCAGTTAGGTATAAAGCAATGCTAAAAGATGGTATCATATTTGAGAAAAAAGGCTACAATGGAGAGGACACACTTAAGTTCATTACAGGTGAAGGTAAAACTACTTTAGCTTAAACTTTGTCTATAAAATGATTTAGAATAGTCATAAGATTGAGAATGTTGAACATGGAAATTGTCATGTCATACCTCTGCACGAGAGCTGGTTTTTGACACTTTCTACCTGACAACATATAGCTCAAGCATGACCCGGTCATACTTATTGCCCATAAATGGGGATAAAATGACATGATGACAAAAAAAAGCTTTCTAGGTATGCAAAAACATTTGGTCATCACTTATTTGCAGAAACCTTGGGATAAATCTCGAGCCCAAATCGAAAATCTGGGTCAAATGTGAACATTGAGTCCATTATAAGCCCACCATGTTACCCAAATGCAATGAAGTTGAATTTTCACAAGCCCATCACAATTAGTCAATTTCAATTCATTCTTACCTCATTTCTTTTCCAATTTCATGAATGAACAGAAGAGCATGTGTAAAAATCTTTAAATGTTTTTTGATGCAACTCGGACACTCAGGTTTTTTTGCGTTATGACAATATGATTACTGAAGTTTTGCATGCATGATAGCCCGGTAAAGGATGACGTTATTACAGTGTGACATTTTGAACGGTTTTGCACTTGGGTTTGTATACATCTGTTATGAAAAGCAGAATCCCTCTCTATAATTTTTGCAGACACTTTCAGTTCCGAACCTGAAACAGTCGTTGGACATAAAAATTAAATTAGACTATGAGGAGTTCATCCATTATCTTAATAGTATGCCATATTTGAGATCCAATTGATTACAACTACCACAGTTTTATTTTACCTGTTTGCAGAACAAGTGATTGCTGGCTTGGACCATGCAGCAATGACAATGAGAAAAGGCGAACATGCATTAATAACTATAGACCCTCTATATGGATTTGGAAACGTTGAAGAAAGGAGGGATCTTGCTATAGTTCCTTCCTCTTCTATTCTGTCCTATGAAGTTGAAATGCTTGACTTCGTAAAGGTAAGTTTCAAAAAGCTGAAAAGGCATTTTTAATGAAGTGATTGTAGCTCGAGCATGATATGATTATGTAATACAGTGAAGCAATCATAAGACCCAAATTAGATCATATTAGGATTAATATCTTCAGGCATTCATTGGAACTTTGGATGGATACTTCCGTAACTTATACCTTCTTCTTTTAACTTTTATAAATGGTTATGGCCATTTTAAGCTTGAAATGGTTTACTGAACTTATGATCTGCAAATATGATAATTTATATTTTTATTATCATAGCTGAAACCTTTTTAAACTGTCTTCTATCTAAATGGTATTGGATTAAGTGCAATTTTTTTAAAAAAATTGTTTTCCGATATATGGTCATCAGTGTTTGAAGTTAAAGTGGATCAAGGACTGGGTCCGACTATGTTACTCGGACACGGGTGCTGATCCAAGTGTCCGACTCTTAATTTGTAAAAAATTAGGATTCGTGGATATGGATCCGAAATTGGACACGTGCAGGGATTTGACATATAACCTTCACAGATGTGAATTGATGCCTACTTTTTATACAATTAACAGTTGTAAATTAGTGTCTTCTACCAATAAAAAATATATAAACAATTGTTTATGTCAAATTTATAGCATAAATTAAAAGGATAACATAAAAATAGTAATCTATCTATGGACATACCTTTCTAGAAACAAGTTGTTTTCAGACCTTGTAAATCATTTTGAATTAGATTACTTGAAGTTAAAGTGTCCGCTTTTCATATGAAGGATCCGACTCACACACCCATGTCATATCTGGTCGACATATGAGGGCAAAATTGAAAAGTATCTTAATTTTTTTAATTATTTATTTGACTGTTAGTATATCTTTTTTTTTGAACCGTTAGTATATCTTAATTTTTTTTAATCACGTCCTCACCCTTATATTTGAGTGTAGTATATCCCATATTTTGTATTATATGTGATCATCAAATCCTAAACGTTATTGTGTTATAATCCAACAAAATCATTGTTCTTTAATCATTTTTTAAGGTTTGGTTTGTATTTGATCCAGACCCAATATAAATAATTTTTTTTTTAATCAGTTATAGAAGACCAACTAAGAAATTAGAAACTCAATCTAATACGGAGGTTATTATTAAGTTACTATTAATCAGTTATATATTTATTAGCCACTAAATTTTTTTAGGTAAATTAGGATTCTTAATCAACTTTTACGCGCTAAATATAATAGATATTTATATTCATACAACTAATAATGTCTGGGAAATATTTAAGCTGAAAAAAATCAATACAAATATATTATATTATTAAGATTAAATTTATGTTCGATCTGTGCTATAATCTAGTATACATAGGCTGAATACGATCTAAAATGTAATTTTTCCTATCAAGAACTTGTCTTTTTCAGTTTCTATTTCAGTCACTTTATCGTTTCCTTATGCTTGCTTGCACACTTTGGCTCTGAAATCTACTCAAGAGTAAACTTTCCTAGGATGCTAGGTTACTCTAATTTTATTTAATAAATTAAAGTCATTGGGATCGAAATCCTTGGTACTTGACTCTTCTTTTTTCGATATATAATCTAGATTTTTGTTATGGATTGTTCTTCTATCAAGACTTCTCATATGAAATTCCCAGTCCTTGACGCTGAATGAATAATCAACATTATTGTAACTAGAATTGTCACGACTAACCCAACTATGACTATTTTTCTTCATATCATTTCTATTCGAATCTTCACTTTCACTGGTATTTTCAATAGGATCAAGACCGCCCGTTGATTTACTGACGACAAAGATATTTTCATATAACCCGAGGAAAGAGTATGTTGACAACACTTATATTTAACCTCTATATACCGACTCAAGAGTGCAGTTTGCTGGTTCAGTTTACTTTATTTGACCAAATTAAATTTCCTTGTTTTCAGATATAATAAAAATATTTAAAGGATTGCATTTCTTTCGAAAAATTATGGATTTATGGTCATGAATGATCTTTTTTCACATGGTCAGATTGGAGAACTGTCGATATGTAGATCTGATATATAATAGAATCCCTTGGCTTGTAGGCTAGCAGATACCCCTCCCTTGGTAATATGTGGTCGAGGTTTAGAAACTCCGTTAAGAGGGTTTTATAATTTAATATATTGAAAGAAAATTATTTTGTCTCTTGCCTTTATTGAATATCTCTGGACAATAGAACTAGCACCTATTGTTCTCTTTTCTTAAAAATGGATTCATAATGCAGTCACTATTTTTCGTGATGCATTAATATAAAAAAGGGATAAGTTCGAGTGTCAGCAAATTAAAGCATTTTGAGTACATTAAATTCTCCCCATTTATGCGTGAATAGTTGAATCAACCAGGATGTGTATTGTGACAAGGAAGTAGCACAGATTGTTGGAATCCTTTGGCAAAAAATTAGATTCACCATTATTGCTAATAAACAAACTACAAGACATAAATTTTTTAGTAAGAACTTTAGGAGTTAAACATAAAAGAAAAGAGATAGGTATATATATGTATATGTATATGAAAAGAGAGATGCATAGGAATTTGGCGTTAGGCATTATATGTCATGAAGGTGATAAGATCTAAATTTTAAATGCATGTCTGATTAAAGAATTTAAAATGTTGAATGAGTGAGAAGATATTAGAAGCTCTTTATGCAAAAAGATGAGGAAAAAAAGAACTGGCTAAAGAACCACCGGTACTTTAAAACACAATGTATCCTCTTTGCAATTTCAACCCGACGCCTATTAAATTTGTGAAAAAAATGATTTCTTAAATTATTTAGTTAGACATATGATTATTCTGTCTTAAAATGACAAACGGCCTTTATTGAGCACACTCATGATTAGGTAGAATAAGTTGCATTAAGATGTCGTTTATGATTAACAAACACATTCTATACGAAAGAGGTGAAAAGGATGAGCATATCCATAAGGTTGGAGCCAACTAAATGGTGAGTTATATATCTCTCCATTGATTATTGTTGCTAATAATTGTTTTTAATTTATTAATGTACTTACAGTCAAACCGGCACACTTCTCCGATTGGCCTTGATTGGATCGTTAACCGCAAGTTGGGGGCTTTTGATGGGGACAAGGATTTTGCCAATTGAGAGAAGTTTTTTGGTGAATTCACAGGGGTAATTCTTCCATGAGAGTGTTTCGAAGTTAGAGATTTGAGAAAAAATTAGAGATTTGACCAGACGAAACCTCTAATATTAGTGTTTGGTAGTTAGCGGATTGAAATAGGCTTTTTGACTCAAAAAGCTAATTTTGAAAAAAACTACTTTAAAGAGCTTTTTCAATTAGAGGATTGTGATGTGTCTAGTTAATATACAAAAAGCTAACTCAAACAGCTAATTTACCAAACAATTTCATGTAAAAAATCTAATTTAATCCAGTAGTCAAAACAACTAATTCAATCAGCTAGTCAAAATCTGACAAAAAAAAATTCGCTAGTCAAAACAGCTAACTCATTATGCTAACCGTTAACTAATTGCCAAACAGGCCCGCACATTAAAGCAATGTCAATAAGGAATATAAATCGCAATGATAATCTGGTAAATCACAGTCCTAATCCCTTTTCATAATTTATTTCTTTATAAAACTAATTAACTTTCCAACCCAACTTAATTAAGTAGATTGTTAACTCTGAAAACGATTACTAATGATTATATCCTAATGTGAAGATACAATATAAATTTATTGATTGGCTTGTCCATACTTCTAAACTGTTGCCAATTACTTCTGCCTTTATTGTCCTACATTAGTGCAGAACAAGTAGGAGTTTCGACTCTACATATTCATCTTTGTAACCCTAGAGTGAAGCATATCTGGGGACGGGGGAGTGGGTCCGCCGCCACCCCAAACCTCGGATCTCTGACAAAAATAATGGTAAAATATTTATGCAACCTCCTTAAATTTTGTAATTAAGTTGTAAAGTTTTGTAATTAAGTTGTATATGAATAATTGGAGTATATTTGTCAATACCTTATATTAATAGATCAAGTTTAAAATTATTCATATTTAACATGTAAGTAAAAAATTTTGCCCGTGCGAACTTGCTCTGTCCTTGAGCATATCAACAACAAACTAGTGCGTCTTGTCGAGTAAACCACATCGTGTAACCAAATTACATAACTGGATTGTCATTTATTTTCTTCTTGTTATTGCTTGGTTCCGTGTTTTATTGCTTTATTTAACCATATGAGTTAATAGGTATCTATACCAACTTCAGTCTTTGAACTCTTCTTCACGATCTAGGAATTAGAAATCCTTTCCGGTTTTAAGGTCCTAAGTGTTTCGTCCTATATATAGCTAGTTCATCCAGGATTTATAACTTCAAGTTATTATGTGGTAGAGAAATATTACCACCTTATTTTTAATCTCAGGAGTACTTCTCCATTATGTTCTTCAAGACCATAAATTCGTTATGTTTGAAACATTGTAGTACTTTGTCAAATGAACTTGGGACTTTTAGTTCTTAAACACTATATCCCTTTGTTTAATGAAGTTGGGACTTGATAGATTAGTCCTTACTGATAAAAGATCATCTTTTAAGTTTCCATCTTTAAGTATGTAAAGCACTATAGGCGAATGAGAAAACTTGATAATTTGAAACGAGACCAACTCTCTAGAAAGCAATTATAGAGAAATAGAGGGGGTATAATATATAATCTAATTAAGACATTCTTGAAACATCTTGGGGTTTTAGGAGAGTTAGTTTGACTTTGTTGCTTAAGAAATAATATTGTGACTTTGAGTCATGAAGTCGCCATTGTGTATCTGGTTTAGTTTCTGTAATGCCTATCTTGTTAAAAAATACACATACGAGATCCACCAACAAATGCAGAGCACACACACAACCTAACAATTAGTTGGCAAGTTCCACTAAATCGTGGTCACGCCTTGTTTAAATATCACTTCTACTTGTTAATAAATCAATAAGTAAAAGCAAAAAAGAACACCAAATATAATAGGGAAACAATCACGTCCCAACTTGTATTATTAATCAAAACAATTATCAGTATTAAAATCAGTCAACGATACTTAAGACTAACAATCTCAACCATCCACTCTCGAGCGATACTTAAGTCTATATCTTAAGCATTCTTATCAAATATAATATTATGACTGTATATATAGTCATCCCAAATTTAGCTACCAAGACTCACCATGCTTGTTGCACAAGTCTTATCGTACTTGTTATACAAGTCTTTCCATTCTTGGTACCTAATTATCTAATTTTGTGACTAAGACATACCCTTTATAATAATTATTTACACACACAATTATTATCCGATCCATATATGTCTTGTATTGCCAAGGCCCATATTATCATAGTGGATTGAATCCAACATATCTTTGTGGATATTTCTCTATTCGTATATAGTAAATTTAGTAGAAATATGGAAGTAGAGGTGTAATGTGCAAATCCTGAACTAAATTATTCTGTGCTCTTTGTAGCATGCCTAAAATCTAAAGTAAGAATAGAAATATGGGTGTACAAAGTGATACTATATTTAATTTTTTTATCATATTAAATAGAGTATATTAAGCATAGACACAAATATGTATATATGAACATTAATTATAAGTTTATTGATAATATATATATAATGGGTATCTGAGGGGAACTCATTAGATAAGTTACTGAGTAACTTTAATATTGACCCTATGATTTTATTTTAAAAGAACGGTCAAGATTGCAAATAGACAATAAAAGTAAACAATGTTATTGTGGAGGAGTAACATTAAAAACTAACCCCCTGAACACAGAATACAAAAGCCCTTTCAGAACACATATATTGATACATCTAAATGTTCTGTATTCCACAATTTTTGTCTTTGTAATTTTTGTTACATTGTTTTGTCTTTTTTTTTTTTTTTTGCATTTTGTAATTTTATGTGGGTTTGTTATCTTTGTTTTCTTAATTAATTTCCTGTTCTGTAACTTCTTTTAACGGTTCAGTAAACTGTTTTTGTGCTGTAGTTTTTGTACATGTTTTGTATTTTTTTGAACTTTTATTTTGGCATGTAATTCTCTTTTTTGCATTTTTATGTAATTTTTAGCATGTTATATATGTTCTGTTGATTTGTTTGTGTTGTTTTCTTAGAAAAGATGATGTTTTTAAATCGTAGTCTTCTTTAAAAAAACTAGTAGTGTTGTGTTTTGTATTTTTATGTGGGCTTGTTATTATTTTTTCATTTTGTAATTTCCTGTTTTTGCCAAAAAGGTGCAAGTAATTTTATTATCCACAGACAAATACATTAATAAATGACGAGAATCAAGTTAGTAAGTTCCTGGAAAGTAGTTACTACCTTTTTGTAACCTAAGTTATGGGTAAATTTAATCCATCACATATACTGAGGGATTAAATTTAGTATTTGGAATTTCTTCTTGTTTGTGTACTTGTCAAGTAAAACTTTAAATTTGCCTTTGAATGTGCTACAATTGTTTGTAAGCTACATATTTTTTACTTTGTATTTATTTTTCCCTATTTTTTTTTCTTTTGGTTTTCTGGAAAAAAGGAGAAAGAACCATCGGAGATGATTGGCAGTGAACGAGTTCAGGCGGCTGAAAGGAAGAAAGATGAAGGGAATGTACTGTTTAAAAATGGAAAATATCATAGAGCTTTGAAAAAATATGACAAGGTTCCTTTTACTGCTTCTTTTACACTACTTAAGTTTCATGTGGTTCTTTCTCGATGAACTTGCGATTGTGGATAATCTAACACTTTCCAGGCTGCAACGTATATTGGTGAAGATGGATGCTATGAAGATGACAATCAAAAGCTTGTCAAATCTTTAAGAGTGTCGTGTTGGTTGAACAATGCAGCTTGTTGCCTTCGACTGAACCATTTCCAGGCAGCTATCGAGCTGTGTTCTAAGGTATATATAATGTGTGTGTGTGTGTTGACATATCTTTAGTTGTACCTATTACATGAACATGAATTCGTTTACGTAGTACATGGATGACTCATGAAGTCAGGCTATTATTGCTAGAATGTCGACTAGTCTAGTTTACGGTGGATTATCCATCATCATCCTCTGTATCGATCGAGAGAAACTAAATAAGACCTTTAAACAATGGTAGTGAAAGATGTGCTATCCACCTTTGACCTAAACAAATTGCTGACCAGCCATCTGGCGACCGGCGTCATTCCCAATCTTCTGAAGTTTGCCAATCAGTCCCTTGGTGCAAATTATGATTAATGTTGTCAATTTTAATGAATGCCTTTATGTCTATATATGGAAATAAGAGTGCTGCTAGCCCACTACAAAACATTGAGGAGGATATTCTTGCTGCAATTTTAAGTGTAGTGGCATTGAACAATGTAGTTCAACCTTTATTTTATATTCATTTGTGATAATTGCAGGTCCTTGATATTGAGTTCTATAATGTGAAAGCTTTGTATAGGCGATCACAAGCTTATATTGAAACTGCTGATTATCACTTGGCTGAAGCAGACATCAAGAAGGCTTTGGAGGCTGATCCAGGGAATAGGTACGTATGTTAGTGAATATGAAAGGTATAAAACTTATTGAGAAGTTAAGGTCACTCCTGGAGTCCTGGTGCTATGCTCTTTTGTAGGTTACCGTATTTGTAGTTTTATTATGTATATTATATGAAGAGACATTACCATCTTTTTCTAGAGAGGTGAAGGCGGCTCAGCATAAACTGAAACAACTTCAAGCTGAGAGCAACAAGAGAGATGCAAAGCTCTACTCAAACATGTTTTCACAAATGACAAAGGTTGGTCTCAGTGTTACTCAAGTTTACCTATGCTATGACATGCATTATCTTGTGGCTTACACTCCATTCATTGAATTATAGATGCTAATTGAAGCCATTATACCCTTAAATATGCTGTTGTCATCTTGTAGAGGCTCATCATTTTATGCCTGAAAAGTGTAATCGCAGCACTAAGGTGCTATTTTTGTTTCCCGAGGTCGCTCATGAAAATTGAAAAAGTAGATTAATGTTGTTAAAGCACGGTGATTTTTTTCATCATTATATGGTTGTTCTGATATCTATGCCACGAACAAAGTTCATATCTGGCTAACATTCTACATAAAACTGATTTATTTAACTGCTATAGGACTGAATAGAATTTGCAGAAGTTTTGGTACTTGATTAAAATTTTCATATGTTCTGCTATATTGATTTGCCTTGGATATAAACACCAAAGTTGCGGCAGCCTTGTGCTTTCATAGTTTCATTTGCCAGTCTAATCATTTTTTTTTTCCAGAGATTGAAACTTGAGAATGTGGAGGACAGTAAGAAAAATGAAGTAACCATGAGAGAGGAAATGGAAAAGGTTGGTGGAAGTTGCGGTTCCCCGAGATGATAGTTTTGTAAATCAAAATATTCATTACAGCTAAATTGATCAGGTAGTATATTAAACAGTGCATATTTGTAAACTTGTATTTTTATTTGAAAATGTGTACTGTAATATACTACTGCAATGATGGGACTGCGGACTATGGTATTGTTGTTTCAGTATTCATAATTCAAGAACCACAGTAATGACTAGATGGATTGTAATCCAAGTTTATTAACATATCTGAATTTTTCAGTATATTAATATTTATAAAATACACAATTATAAACTAAATGAGCCGAGTTTGAGTTGAAAAGGTTAAAGTTTGGTTGAGACTCCTTTGCCTATCAAATTCTATTAAACACATTTTCATGTTCAAAATATAGTTGTAACATTAAGAGTCACATGTACGTTACGATCATGCGATTGTGACCGTTCCTAATTTCCTTCACTTATGCCTTCTTCAGTTCTATATATCAATATAGATGTACAAGCTGTTTTGTTATGTATCCTGCTACTTTCTTCACAACTAAGGTTTCCTGTTGGGCTTGAACATCTTGGAACCAAGGTTTCCCTGCAAACTTAACTAAGGTTTCCTGTTCGGCTTGAACATCTTGGAACCTCTGTCCTTCAGAACGTTGTATATCCATCTGAATTATGCACCATCAATGCATTAAAATGGAACTGTAGTAATCATGTTTTATTGTGCAAGAATAAACATTTTAAACATGCATGTAACCATTACTTAAGTTTCCTTTTACTTCAACATTTTAAACATTTTAAGAAAATGTGAAATTCAAAGAGCTTGGAAAAAATATGACAATTAAGGTTCCTTTTACTGCTGCTTTTACACTACTTAAGTTTCATGTGGTTCTTTCTGGATGAACTTGCAAAATGCGATTTTTGATAATCTGACTTCCAGGCTGCAACGTATGTTGGTGATGATGGATGTTATGAAGATGACAATCAAACGCTTGTCAAATCTTTAAGAGTACTGTCGTATGTTGGTTGAATATTAACTAGTCTAGTTTACGTGGATTAATTATCCATCATCAACCTCTGTGTCGATCGAGAGAAACTAAATCAGTCCTTAAAACATTGGTAATGAAAAAGATGCGCTATCCTCCTTTGACACCAGTTCCTACGTTGTTAATTTTGAGGACTCCACTTAATCTCGAAATCTCCAAGAATAAAGTCCTCAGTTCTCTCTTCATGGCATACGCATATCTTATATAAATGTTAGATACCCAAAAATTTTGCCAAATATTTATGGGTTATGTGTACAAGGGATGGTTCTGGGATCAGCAGCCAGCCACTCCAACAATTTCAACCGCTGAAGTTCATGTTGCTGAAACTTGTTCAGTAGTCCAAGGTCTCCTGCTTTGCATCCGTATGGGGACATAGATATGTACGGGTAATGATGGATTGTTTGCGAGTTAATTAGCAAGGCCATTAACAACAATGAAGTGTGTATAACTCATCATTTGGGATGATTTTACAGGATGTATATCATCTTTTGCCTATGTTCAACGCAATCTCTTTTCATCAGTGTAATGGTGTTAACAATGCTACTGCCCACTCGCTAGCTAAGTTAGCTCTTTCATTAGATGAGGCAAATGTATGGTACGTAGCCAGGCTTGCCTGTTAGCCTTAGGTCTTGATTTCATATCAGAAAGTTTATAGATTAATTATCTTCTAAAGTTTAAAATATGAGTATTTGATATTCAGTTAATATAAATTAAACTCAAATAGGTATATTTTAACCTTTTAAACATATATATATTTTATTTAAGATTTTTTCAAAATAATATCTTGCTCTTTATTAGGTAATTAGATATCAGATTATTGTAAAATAAAAAGTTTCATAAAATATATTATTTGATTTTTTTTTGTTATCAGCATGTGTTAATGGAAGGAAAACGGTAATTGTGAAATATATTTTCCATTTTTCAAAGTTAGGAAACTACAGTAGAACCTCGATAAATGAATGTTCGATAAATGAATAACCTCGTCTAATGAATAAATTTCTTCAGTCCCAACTTGGTCCAATGGGCTTAACGAATAACCTCGCTTAATGCATTAACGAATAAATACAAATGAAGTCTTTATAGGCCCTATGTAAATATAAATGAATAAGCACTATATTTCCAATAATATATTTTTATTCATATAATATATCATGAATATATTTCATCCAATTACTAATTTTCAAACACATTGATAAATCATATTTTTCAAAAAAATGCCTCCAAAGTTGATTGTTTCTTTCCTCCGCAATGCATCTGATCCTTGATTTTGTATAAAGCATGCACCACTTCTGGAATTTTTTGATCATATTGCATCAGGTAATTTTGTATAGTGACAGCAGCTTGAAAAACTTCTCTTGAGGACACTTGTGGTATAGTGATACTATCATCGGGTTCAGGATCATTTGCCTCATCATTTAGTACAGTTTCAAAGTTTGCATAAAAGTTATAACTAACATGAGTTCCAGGTATATTTGAACTTAATATATTCAAAATGATATAATTACAAAAAAAAAGTCTAAAAATATCATCTAAATGAATTATTATTCATTTATCGGTAAATAAATATTATATTCATTAATCGATAAATAAATAATCTCGTCAAATGAATATTTTTTTTTTGTCCCAAAGGTATTCATTTATCGAGGTTCTACTGTAGTTTAGTTTTGGAACATGTTTCTCAAGTTTTTACCAGTTTTTTAAGAAAAATGTAAATTATGAAAACTTTAGAAAATTTAGTGATATCTAAGAACTAGAAAATTTTCTCTCAAAGAAAACAGGCCCTTAAAAAAAATTGTCTACATAAAAATTATTACCAACAATTAGATTTGAATACAAAATAAGATATATTAAAACAAGTGAACAAAATATCTAATAATAAAATATTGTGTTTGAATGACTTTTCCTTGTGTTTGAATGACTTTTCCTTCTTCTACGTGCAAGTTACAACAAAAGTTACTTGTGAGAATTAAATTACTGCATACTAAAAGTTGTACAAAAAGTTCATCTATAATTTATTTCGTATAAGAAAATGCAACAAATCATTTAAATGTAATTTTAATCATTTTGATCTTTGTTTTTTAAGTAAAAAAAAATGCTTATATATGACGAGTTAGAGATTTTTTTCATACAAATATAATGATATTTATGTAACTTGTGATGGGAGAATTTAATATGTCTAAAATTATAATTCAAAATTTGTTTTAGAAACTGAAATAATTTGAGCAAAATAGATCATTTTGGGAGCCATTTTTTCTCTATATAAATTATAAAATGTAAATTTTTTCTTAAAATTTTAATGTTGAGAAAATAAAATGCAATAATGTCTGGCTTTAAAAAAGAAGTAAGAGTACTAGTCTAACAGGTTTGACCGGCGGATGCACTGAATCGCTTTCGACAGGGGTGGGTATACTCACCGCTATACGTATGAAACATAAGTACAAATATACTAGCTAGCTATGGTGTTTGAGGTGAGCACGCAGAAAACGCAATCAAAACTCGAAAATGTTAAAACACGTATGCTACCATTCACACTTGTGGCTTCTTATTTTTCTTGTAATTTCGGTATCGAACCAGGTGCATGCAGACTCTCATTCACCACCCATCAAGTTCCTTCCTGGTTTCCGAGGTCCCCTCCCTTTTCATCTTCAAACGGGGTATGTCATTTTCCTATTTCGTGTCGTAAATGTCTTTACGAAAACAGTCTCTCTACTCTGTTTTACATTGTACCTTCTCTGTTTATTTTGAGAGGTGTTTGTACTGTTAGGTATGTAGGGGTGGATGAAAATGAAGATGTGCAGTTGTTCTATTATTTTGTTAAGTCCGAGAGAAATCCAAGCAAGGACCCTCTTATTATTTGGCTTTCAGGAGGCCCTGGCTGTTCTTCCTTCTTTGCTCTTTCTTACGAAATAGGTATGCCTATAACACACTTAGTTTGTTCCTGATTTCTAATTTCTCTTGTTAGATTTTAGTATACAGTTCTGCGAGTTGAGCTCTTCTTTTCATATTTGTCAAGTTCCAGATTCTATCAGTGCGTCGTTTGGTTGGGAACTAATGGAATGAGGCAGAAACTGAGAGATTAAATTTATGATTTAAATTTCAAGTAGAAGAGATTAAGAACATAAATTTTGAATAGGTTTTCTCACAAACTGACATTAATCATTCTGTTTCCTCTAAATTACTCCACATAACTGGCCACATTAGTCTATTATCTCATATATAATTTATAGATTTTGTTGCAGTTATTCAATTAGCTGACATCGTATCTTGGCAGTCTCATTGATAATGTATAAAGTTTAACTGCAGGTCCGTTAAATTTTGAGAAAGTGGACTACAATGGGACATTGCCAACCCTGGTTCTAAATCCCCACACATGGACTAAGGTATGTTTTTTTCTACTTAAAATACCAAATCATATTTTATACAAAATACGAGAATCAATCTTCCTTAACTGAAAAGCACGTTCCCATCAACATTGATCTCGGCTTTTGCAACAGATTTTGTATGTAAAATGTGTTGGGTAATTTACACTAAACACAACAATGAGGCAGTGATATATATTAAACAAGAACAGGCATAAAACCAATTAACAGAAACAAATCACGAAGGCAAAACAAAGTATAATTAGAGACTGTAATTAACAAGAAAAGTAAGAAACACTTATCTCTCACAGAAGCTATTAGCAATACTGATCAGAGAGAGAAGAACAGCTGAGTCACCAAGCCCTACGAGAAGACTTGGCTGTTCTTGAAGAGAATATTGCCCCACTTACGTTGTGATTGGGTTGCAGCAATATCACTTCCAGGATAAAACAGCACCGATCAAAGGGTTCACAAATACACCAGTGATCAACAGCGACCAGCACCTCAGTTCGCCTAGGAACTATGTATTTCTCCTATATCTATCGTGAGAGAACAGAGAAGAAGAACGAACAAGGATTTTCCTTAACGTATGTATCGTCTATATCTTACAACGTTCTATTCTCTTCTGTATATATATAATACCAAGAATAAAACGTAACTGATACTCCATAAAAGGAAAGTAAATATTCTGATTTAATTGCATTAACTGCATCAGTATTTATTTTTCAGTTACATAAGCATCAGGATTTGGTCATCAGTAACATCAGGATTTGGTGTCCATCAGGATCAGGATTCAGTGCTTTGTCAGGAACTGATATCCATCAGGATTTAGCCCATCAGTATCTGATGTCTGACCAAGTCCATCAGGATTTTACTCCAAGTACTGATCCAAATTTCCATCAGGATTTGATCCAAATACTGACCCAAAATTCCAGTACTATTGTAACAAATAAATCTGAAACCTGTTAAAATAAATCAATATTTAATTTAAAATCAGTTGCAGATCATGGACATGAAAACTTTCTCATGGGCATGAAAGGTTTCTGAATATCCCATCTCATTTGATTTCAAATCTCCTTCTTTCAACTCAATTTATCTATGGATTCCACTAAGAAAATGTCTTAGATCCAAACATGAAAGTTTAAGTCCTCGTAACAAGGAACAACCTTCACTTGTTAGTTTCTGGAAATTACATCAAGAACATATTATAAATATGCCTCAAACTTTCCATTTTCTAACAATCCCCCACGAATCCATACAGAAATTCAAATACATATCTATCCTCATCATGACTTGTTTTTCAGAGTAGGTACCCTTCCGGGTTTGAACCCTCCTAAGTCCTCTACTTCGATGGCTACCGGATTCAGATGGAATGTTTCACCTTGAATCTTTATCCGTTTGGTGTAACCACACTCCATAGACGACGACAAGTCAAAGGCTATGGTGCTAATCTACGGCTTTGAGACGTTAATGGTCATGTCTCGATCCTGTTCGTCGAATGCTTCAAGGAATAACCCTTTCCTCTAATTGCGACCACACAATTACATTCGCTTAGCTGGGCATCTCCAGAGATGTACTGCTAGCATCTCGTCAAATGACTTGACCCCATTCAGAGTTCAAATAACTCTTGCTATTCTGGCAGTGACAGTACCTTTTAGGTTTACAGGGGATAGACTCCAGATACGTGAGTATCAATCTATGTAGTTAAAGGTACAACCAATTCACCCTTACAACTTGTTATTACCACATTGAATACACTTTCGAGGGATCTCCTCTCATGTGTATTGGGTTCCCGCTGTAGATGAATTACTATGGGCTATCAGTCCCATCCCCAACCTAGACTTAAGGACTACAGCATGCTCAAGCCCCTTAGTCAAATGATCAGCTAGGTTTTCTTGAGTTCCAACAAACTCAACAGCAATAATCCTTTCAGACATTAGACCCCTTATAGACTTTAGTCTAACTTGGATATGTCTCTTTGTTTTCACATTATACTTCTTGTTGTTTATCTTGTCGATAGTTGTACGGCTATCACAATGAACAGCAAAAGCAGGAAGTGGACGACTTACTACAGGCAACATTGACATGAGTCCATGTAACCATTCAGCCTCAGTCCCCGTGGCATCCAATGCACACAACTCAGCCTCAAAAGTAGACCGAGTTATAACAGTCTGTCTAGAAGACTTCCAAGATACTGTTCCACCCGCTAGGGTAAACAGGTATCCAGTCACTCCATTGGAACCAGATTTTTTAGCTATCCAACTTGCATCACTATATCCCTCTAGCACTCCAGGAAACCTCCTGTAATGCAGACCAAGATATATGGTGCCTTTTAGATATCTAAGCACTCTATCAAGAGCATCCCAATGAGTCTTATTTGGACAGCTTGTATATCTTGCTAATTTAGACACTGAATATGAAATATCCGGCCTAGTACCATTAGCAAGATACTGCAAACTCCCAATAATCTGAGAATACCTTAACTGAGACACAGGTATTCCTGAACTATTCTTGACAAGGGCAATTTTAGGATCATACGGCGTACTTGCGATTCTACAATTTGAATAACCATACTTCTCAAGTATAGATTTCTCTATATAATGAGATTGTGACAAGGTTATTCCATCAGTTGACTTTGTCAACTTGATACCAAGAATCACACTAGCCTCTCCCATATCCTTCATTTCAAAATGCCTTTTCAAGAAACTTTTTGTCTCGTTAATAATCTCAATATTGGTTCCAAACAACAAAATATCATCCACATACAGGCACACAATAATACATTCATTTCCTTTAACCATGTAATAGACACACTTGTCACTTTCATTAACTACAAATTCTGATTCTAAAACAGTTTCATCAAACTTTTTATGCCAGTCTCTTGGAGCTTGTTTTAAGCCATATATAGACTTGATTAACTTACATACTTTCCTCTCATTACCAGAAGCAACAAATCCCTCAGGCTGATCCATATAAATCTCTTCTTCAAGTTCACCATGAAGAAAAGCTGTCTTTACATCCATTTGATGGATGATAAGACCATGTACAGAAGCCAATGCTATAAGCATTCGAATTGTTGTCATTCTAGCAACTGGAGAGTATGTGTCAAAGTAATCAATGCCTTCCTTTTGCTTAAAGCCCTTAGCTACCAGCCTAGCCTTATACTTATCTATTGAGCCATCAGGATTCATCTTCCTTTTGAAGACCCACTTACATCCTATAGTAGAACACCCAGGAGGTAGATCAACCAACTCCCATGTTCCATTAGAAACAATAGAGTCAATTTCACTTTTTACAGCACCTTTCCAGTACCTAGATTCTGAAGAATCCATGGCCTGTCTGAAAGTTAAAGGTTCATCCTCGATATTGTAAGTGATAAAGTCACTTCCAAAATCCTTGACTACCTTAGCACGCTTACTCCTTCTAGGTTCCTCTACTTCATCAGGAATAGAGCTACTATCAGGATCTGCCCCAACATTTGTCATCCTCTCCACATGATCAGGAATGGACCTCGATGTGTGAGTGGGATCATCATCAGGAATACTCTGAGGTATACCAGTCTTCATAGGGAACACATTCTCAAAGAATGTTGCATCACGAAATTCAACTATGGAATTAGCCACTATTCCATCTATGTCAGATTTTAACACTAAAAATCTCATAGCTGTAGTGGTTTCCCTATAGCCCAGAAAGATGCAATCAACAGTTTTCGGCCCTAGTTTCTTTCTCTTGTGTTCAGGGACAAGTACCTTTGCAAGGCACCCCCACACACGAAGATATTTTAAACTAGTCCTTTTCTCTGTCCATAATTCATAAGGTGTCTTGTCCATGTGTTTCAGAGGAACTCTATTCAGAATATGGCTAGCCGTATTCAGAGCTTCTCCCCACATGTACTTAGGCAACCCAGAATTAATCAACATACTATTGATCATATCCTTAAAGGTTCTGTTCTTTCGTTCTGCCACCCCATTAGACTCAGGTGTGTATGGTGGAGTTACCTCATGAACTATACCATTGCTCTTGCAAAATTCATTAAACGAGTTACTCGTATACTCACCACCTCTATCTGATCTCAAACGTTTAAGTACTTTACCAGTTTGTGTTTCAGCTTCAGTTTTGAACATAATGAATTTATCTAGTGCTTCATCTTTATGTTTAAGCAAATAAACATAACAATATCTACTACAATCATCTATAAAGGTAATGAAATATCTATTATGTTCCTTGGTCAAAACACCACCAAATTCACATATGTCAGTGTGCACTAAATCTAACACATTTGAATCCCTAACCACATTATGAAAGGGTTTCCTAGTTTGTTTAGCAGTCACACATACTTGACATTTAGATTTCTTATCAATGGCATGTTTTGGAATCAACTCTAAGTTCATCATATTCTTTAGAG
Organism: Kitagawia praeruptora; assembly: GCA_037693485.1. Classification (NCBI taxonomy): domain Eukaryota; kingdom Viridiplantae; phylum Streptophyta; class Magnoliopsida; order Apiales; family Apiaceae; genus Kitagawia; species Kitagawia praeruptora. Next base: position 43,660,240 of record CM075344.1, on the reverse strand, counting down.
CACCAAAATTCAAGTGACCAAGACGTGCGTGCCACAAATCAGATGATTCAACACAATTAACAGAAGGAACAACATTATTATTAATAAAACTGCCCAAAACAGGCTCAACATTTATTAAAAATAATCCATCTGACAAGTAACCTTTGCCAAAGAATACACCAGTATTTGTAATAACTACTTTATTACATTTCAAAGAAACTTCAAAACCATTCTTAACTAAACAACTTCCACTTATTATATTTCTACGAATATCAGGAACATGGTGCACTCTAGTGAGGGATAGAACACGCCCAGAAGCGAACTTCAGGTCCACGTTTCCTATTCCAAGTACTTGAGCTACACTAGCATTCCCCATCGTCACCGTCATTCCATGAGTCTGTTGATAAGATACAAATAGAGTAATATCAGTACAAATATGTACATTAGCTCCAGTATCAATCAACCATTCATGAGACGAATAAGTGGAAAGAAGTACAGGGTTGTAGGTCACATACCCGTTGTCAGTTTCAGAAGCAACAGCTTCACCAACAACCATGTTAACCATAGACCCACCAGTGGTTGCAAGCACAGTGTTAGCTTGTGCTCCCACAACAGGTTTCTTAGCTTTCTTTACAGGACAGTCCTTGCTCCAATGACCAACCTGTCCACAAGACCAACATGGTTTGTTTGCCTTTGGTTTCTTAGCCTTGTTCTTGTCCTTAGACTTAGTGTTTTCCTTCTTAGTGACTGACTTTCTTTTCTGTCCAACAGTCACTAAATTTACCTTCGAACTCCCAGCATGTTCAACAGGCATCACATGTCCTTGCTTGGACTTGTGTTGCTCCTGCACAGAGATGTCCAACATCAGGTTTGTCCAATTGATCTCTCCTTTCTGTCTTTTCAGGGAGAGTGCAAACTCTTCCCAAGACTTAGGGAGCTTTTCAATCACAGACATAACCTGAAACTTTTCAGGTAAGTCCATACCAGACTCCTTCAAAGCATGAACTAACATCTCAAACTCATGCACTTGCTCAGTCATGGATTTCGTATCCACCAGTTTAAAGTCAAGGAACCTAGCCACAGAATACTTTTCCAACCCTTGCGAGTCAGTATTATGTGTCTGGTCAAGCTTCTCCCATAAGAGCTTAGCAGTGTAGGAGTCAGATGAATAAACATCGAATAGAGTGTTCGCTAAAGCTGCCAGAATTGCAGCCCTAGCCACCCCATCCTTTTCCTCCCACATGGTATAAGCCTTAACAGTTTCGGCTTTCTCCTTAACCACAACTGGTTTCTCATACTGCACCACTGGCCAAAGACCCTTTACCGTTAACCACAGTTTCATCTTTTTCTGCCAACGAGAAAAACCAACACCCCCACCGAATTTATCAGGCATACCTGACATATCGATAGGCTGTGGGAAACGGTACGTAGTCCAATCAATGGTGGGTACAGTAACACCAGACCCAGAGCTAGTCTCAACAACAGGAGTTTCAGTTTCGTTAACCATCTTGTTAATTAACAATATATAACACAAATAATCTCTTCAAGATTGTTGGGTAATTTACACTAAACACAACAATGAGGCAGTGATATATATTAAACAAGAACAGGCATAAAACCAATTAACAGAAACAAATCACGAAGGCAAAACAAAGTATAATTAGAGACTGTAATTAACAAGAAAAGTAAGAAACACTTATCTCTCACAGAAGCTATTAGCAATACTGATCAGAGAGAGAAGAACAGCTGAGTCACCAAGCCCTACGAGAAGACTTGGCTGTTCTTGAAGAGAATATTGCCCCACTTACGTTGTGATTGGGTTGCAGCAATATCACTTCCAGGATAAAACAGCACCGATCAAAGGGTTCACAAATACACCAGTGATCAACAGCGACCAGCACCTCAGTTCGCCTAGGAACTATGTATTTCTCCTATATCTATCGTGAGAGAACAGAGAAGAAGAACGAACAAGGATTTTCCTTAACGTATGTATCGTCTATATCTTACAACGTTCTATTCTCTTCTGTATATATATAATACCAAGAATAAAACGTAACTGATACTCCATAAAAGGAAAGTAAATATTCTGATTTAATTGCATTAACTGCATCAGTATTTATTTTTCAGTTACATAAGCATCAGGATTTGGTCATCAGTAACATCAGGATTTGGTGTCCATCAGGATCAGGATTCAGTGCTTTGTCAGGAACTGATATCCATCAGGATTTAGCCCATCAGTATCTGATGTCTGACCAAGTCCATCAGGATTTTACTCCAAGTACTGATCCAAATTTCCATCAGGATTTGATCCAAATACTGACCCAAAATTCCAGTACTATTGTAACAAATAAATCTGAAACCTGTTAAAATAAATCAATATTTAATTTAAAATCAGTTGCAGATCATGGACATGAAAACTTTCTCATGGGCATGAAAGGTTTCTGAATATCCCATCTCATTTGATTTCAAATCTCCTTCTTTCAACTCAATTTATCTATGGATTCCACTAAGAAAATGTCTTAGATCCAAACATGAAAGTTTAAGTCCTCGTAACAAGGAACAACCTTCACTTGTTAGTTTCTGGAAATTACATCAAGAACATATTATAAATATGCCTCAAACTTTCCATTTTCTAACAAAATGCGACCAGAATTTCCAACTTTTGACTCTCGTGGTGAAAATAAAACACTTCTTATCAAAATGATGTCTTAGCTCTTGGTAGCTAATGAATTTGTAAAATTACCTTCCAATGATATTCTTAATTTATTATGATCATTTTGCCTCTGTATTAGCTTCAAAAGTTCTCTCATTTGTTTATTTGCACAATATTCAAATGCTTCAGTTTCATACCTACTTTTTCTTCATATGTAATGTTAAGCAGTTATGTATGGTAAAAAGTAGTAATAAGAAGAGCAGTCATATGCATTGTGAACAATAGTGTCATTCTGATTATTTGTAGCATGATCCCAGGAATTGATAATATGATCCTTTTTATCGCATAAGACAAACAAAATAACCTCTCAGTTTAATTATAAATATAAGTGATGAATTTGAAACGATATGAGGGTGAGAATAAACTTTCAGATAGCGAATATACTATTTCTGGATTCGCCGGTTGGTACTGGTTTTTCATACGGCAGGACATCCTCTGCTTCTCATTCTACTGACATCAAAGCATGTGCTCAAGCCGTCCAGTTTTTGAGGAAGGTACAGATTTTCGTGATTAGCTACTTGTTTTTAATAATATATCATTTAGCTATCCATAAATTTGTTTTCTGCATTTAACGTATATAATTTGATTTCTAATAAGAAAATAATAATCAGTGGTTTACTAGTCATCCTGAATTCCGTTCGAATCCATTCTATGTTGGTGGAGACTCTTACTCTGGAATTATTGTTCCGATTCTCACTCAACTGATCTCAAATGGTAAGACAGCATTGTACTGTTCGAAAGAAATCTGGAACATTTGAGAATCTGGGAAAGTTTTATAATTCTTACTATTATAATGACAATGTAGGGAATGAAGCAGGCCATGAACAGTTTATCAATCTCAAGGTTTGTAATCTTTGTGTAATATAATGATACTCGGTTTTAGTACCTGCATCCAATATTTATTTGGGTCTTATCCATTCAGGCTTCATATAGGATAACATACAGTCAACAAATGAAATTCACAAAATCAGATGATTAGACATGCTGAAAATTTTGACCATGCCATATAGTTGAAGCTGATTGCATTGATGTACTTAATCATATCATGTTGTACAGTGTCATGGGAACCTTGTTGCAATTGTTCATAAAACTTGCTAGGCTTTATATGACCAACTTAGGATTATTACTATTACTGAAAACAAAACTGTATGATCGATGTTAGTCAGCTTAAAGTGTTTATAACAGCAGGCAACTGTGATAGGATAGGGAATGAATAAGTGCTGCTTTAATGAATTATAAATTCACAGTCTGAGCAGGAAACTATCCTCTAAGTTTCTAAGTTGTGCTTCTGGTATCCGATTTCAGGGTTACTTGCTTGGAAATCCTAAAACATTTCCTGCTGATCAAGACTTTGTAATCCCTTTTGCTCATGGGATGGGTATTATTTCAGATGAATTATACGAGGTTTGTTCTAGTCATCTTTAATCCATAATTTTTGTTGAATATAAATGTCTATCGCAATATCAATAAATAGCTTTACTTCTTACAATATCAGTCAGCGAAGAGAAGTTGTAAATCTGGCGATCAGGAGTCAAATGCTGACAGTTTAGACTGTTCACGCTGTTTAGATGCTTTTGATCAGGTTAGCCATGTATTCTTAATTTGGTAAAGTTACCGCGGTTGTTTGAGATTTTTCAGTTATTAATAAATCATATATCTACATATATTTCAAGTTACGCCATGGACTCTTTTTTGAACAAGTTTTGGAAAATTTATGTGACGAATATCCACCTGAGCTGCGAAGGTCACTTTCTGATGAAAATAGAGCTTTAATGCATGGATCTGCAGAGAAAACTAATGCCAAGTCATCTTCTTCTGTACTTGAATGTCGTGTATGTCCTCCTTGACTTATATCCTTGATGAATATCTAAATGTGTGCATGCCTGCTTGTCTGAGTCAGATCAACTGAAGTGGTTCAAGTGACGATGTATAAATGTATATAACAAGTTCACTACAAATCATATTTAAACTGCGGAGAGTAGTAAAAAATGGTACTCAATAAACCAACAATATTTATTTATAAGCAATTACAGTTCACAAAATAAACATTCAAGTATAAATTTTGTTTGTAATACATAAATGTAATATTTACTACTAATGTATATGAGGCTCATCATATAGCAAGAAAATTCAGTAAATATATATGTGTCTTAAGCTCATTGTTTTTAATTTGAACCAGCCGCGGAAATATATAAACAAATAATGAGGGGGTCCAGGTCCCTATAAATTGTTTCTGTGAACTATTTCAAAATAACCAAGCTCTTAGCCATCCTATTAGATTGTGGATGGCCCATAGAGCATGAACGACTTTCTGCTTTGTTTTTTCGGGAAGAAAAAACAAATGAAACCAGAGGTTTATTAAAGGAAGTGAAAGTGAACTAGCTTGCTACCAAAGCACAGGGCATACAAATGAAAATGAGAAGATAAATAGGAAGAATGAAGGGTTATTTTGGAATCAATAAGTATTTATAAAGGTGTTCACTCGCTTTACTTTATAACCATCCTACTTCTGGAGTGCTAATGGAGGTAATTTTACTTCCTCGTGCTTCGCTAATGCTCTAAGTAAAACTAGGGAGCACTGATAAGAATAATTTTTTTCATGAATCCACAATTTCGTTCCCTTTGTTATTGTTCTTTATCTGTTGTTAAAATAAGTCAAATTAAGTTAGCTAAGGTTGCTAGTCTAAATTAGTTGCTAGTCTAAGTTATATTGTCAAGCATTCACCAACCAATCTTAGACTTTATGTACTAGTTTTCCTCTTTATATAGACTTATCTACTCATGTAATCAATCAAGCTACTCAATTCAATGTAGTCTTCAATATCAATACACTTTAGTTTAGATTCTTGTATATCAATACACCCATATTTTCTACATGGTATCAGAGCTTTAGGCTCTTGATCTTCGACAGCCAAAATCAGTTCTACAAAACATACCTCAAACCTCAAAGATTAAGCTCCGGCAGTTTTTACAAGCCTCTGTCAAAATCACCAGCTTATCTTGTTGCTTCACTCCTCTTTCCGCTGCACCCACAACTATCAAACTCCCGACAAACTCAACTGAGTAACGAGTTAATTCAATAACTCACCCATTTTAGCTTGCCGGATCCATCATTTTTAGTCACCCAACTGCTCTTGTCTTTGAGACAATTGCTCAAACAGTTGGTGGCCACAAATCAAACTACTCGCATAACTCACCATCTCACTGATGGTGACTGCCGCTAGATACAACACACACACACCAGCAAAACACACACCGTCTCAGCAGTTTCACGGTCGTACCAGAACACACTGAGCCGCCAATCCTCGACGAGTAACTCTCTCAGCCCTTGAATTGCCTGAGAACTTTACATTGGAGGATCATTGTCTTCTTCTTCTAATCTTGCAAGTTGACACTCGAGCTTCTGTCAATTGAAACATCAGTCCCTAGACTATTTTATTGTAGTTCCTGGAAATTTCAAAGTTACTTTTGAGCGTTTTCTTTACAAGAATGAAGGGAAGTTGCATTTTGGATGAACACATCATTTTCCTTGATCTCAAGCTATGCGTAGCTTTTTCAACGAAATACATATTTGACGGTCCACTAATGCAACCTCAGATTCTACACCAGAAATTGCATCAATTAGTGAGCTTGAATCCATTCACAGTCACTACGGGTACAGTCTTTGGGACAGAACGTAGCCGCGAAAGCTTCCCTTGTAGCCTCATATTGCTTATACGATATTGTAACTCTGCTAACATATGCACACACAAGCAATGGCACAAGGTCACCATCATCACCAAGCTCACATTGCTTATACAATATTAATAACTCTTCTACGTTATTATATACACACAAGCAGAGTTAACCTCACAATTACCGTTCTGAAAGTGCTTCTTCAGCCATCAGATTAGCTTATTATTCTGACAATGCTTCTCTAGCTATCAGAATTACATCAGTTTGGGGAGGTGCAAAGACCAACAAAAAGCCACGATTCATCTACATCGTGTCTCCGGTTCAAAATCCTCTTACCACTTTCGGTAATTTTGTTTACAAACTCAAGCTGGTTTTTCAACCATCTTTAGTTTGAGGGGGGGTGTTAAAATAAGTCAAATTAAGTTAGCTAAGGTTGCTAGTCTAAATTAGTTGCTAGTCTAAGTTATATTGTCAAGCATTCACCAACCAATCTTAGACTTTATGTACTAGTTTTCCTCTATATATAGACTTATCTACTCATGTAATCAATCAAGCTACTCAATTCAATGTAGTCTTCAATATCAATACACTTTAGTTTAGATTCTTGTTTATCAATACACCCATATTTTCTACATCTGTAAACTATTCATCAACTCAGAACAAACCATGAGCATTGCATTCTAGTGGATACCCCTCATCTCTTGGTAACAAGAGGTTGAGTGTTCGATCCTCAGTTGAGGTATATGTGTGTGAGTGCAAAGGGTAAGAGCACTTAGCTAAAACTTGTTTCCCTTTCAAAAATGAAGAAATAATTGGAAACAAAAACGTACAAGTTTATTGAACTGAAGTTCATACTGTTGTCAAAAAATCACAATCAATTGCATAGCAATAGAGAAACAATGTATGTGAGTTGCTGTAAACATCATACAACAACTATGTTAGTTTGACTTGAATACTGTTCCTCCGGCGACTACTATTCCTCCGGCGGCCACCTACCACAACCTACCCCCACCTACCACACCTAACCCCTTAGATTGTGTCTATAAATAAGAAATGCATCTAAGCATTTGAAATCATCTGAGGCATCTGAAAATCTCTGTAAATCTGTTTATCCTCAAGATCAATAAACTATTTCTCTTCTGCATATAATCTTTCTTGCTTCCGTTATAACAAATTGGTATCAGAGCTTTGGTTGAATCTGCTGAAAAAATTCTCGCCGGAATTTTTTAAGCTCGCCGGAATTTTTGCCGGAGTTACTGTTCATTGCCGGAGAAGACGACATTGTTCAGGCGGAGTTACTGTTCATCGCTGGAGAATACGGCACTGTTCATACGGCACTGTTCATACGACACTGTTCATACGGTACTATTCATACGGTACTGTTCATATGGCGCTGTTCACTGGTACTGTTCACAGGTACGGTTCACGGTACTGTTCACGGGCACTGTTCACGGGTACTGTTCACGGGCACTGTTCACGGGTACTGTTCACATATACGGTTCTGGGAGAAAGATGTCTGGTGGTATTAATGTTAAGGTCGACAAATTTACCGGGAGAAATAGTTTCAGTCTATGGCAAATCAAGATGCGTGCCCTGTTAAAACAACAGGGGCTCTGGGCGCCGTTGAACACAAAAACGGCTATTTCTACAAGCGCTGAGATGACCATTCTGGAAGAAAAGGCACATTCAACAATTCTGTTGTGTCTTGCAGATGATATTATTGCTGAAATCGCGGAGGAGGATACCGCGTCTGGTCTGTGGTTGAAGCTTGAAAGTCTTTACATGACGAAGTCTTTAACAAACAAGTTGTTGCTGAAGCAACGTCTGTTCAGTCTGCGAATGCAGGAAGGTATGCCTCTTTGAGATCACTTAGATCAATTAAACACAATTTTATTAGAATTGCGTAATATTGATGTTAAAGTTGAAGATGAGGATGCTGCTTTGATTCTGTTAGTTTCTTTACCATTATCGTACGAGAACTTTGTGCAATCGTTTATTGTTGGTAAAGATACTATTTCTCTAGAGGAGGTTAGATCTGCTCTTCATTCTAGAGAGCTGCGCCATAAGGCGGCTGGTACAGGTGCAGATAATCATGCTTCTGGGTTGGTAGCTAGCTGGAGCAATGGACATGGAAAGTCGGGGAAGAAATCAGTTCCTAAGGGTCCAAAACCTAATGATATCTGTAATTACTGTAAAGAGAAGGGACACTGGAAATCTGACTGTCCCAAGAAAAAGAAGCAACAGGATAATTTGACAGATACTGCTGCTGTAGCTGATGCTACTTCTGAAGAAGATATTGCTCTAGTTGCTGTCAAGGACACGCATCACTCTGATGTGTGGATTCTTGATTCTGGAGCGTCTTATCATATATGTCCGCGCAGGGAGTGGTTTACAACCTACGAGCGAGTAGACGGTGGCAAGATTTCTATGGCTAACAGTTTTGATTGTGAGACGGTTGGAATAGGCTCGATTAAAATTCGGACACATGATGGTAAATTCTGCACATTGAATGATGTTAGGCATGTTCCACTTATGACAAAGAATATGATATCTTTGAGTATGTTAGACAGCAAGGGTTTCAGTTTTCAAGGTGATGGTGGAGTTCTACATGTCTGCAAGGGTTCTAATGTGGTTCTGAAAGGTGTTAAACGTGGTACCTTGTATCTTTTTCAAGGTTCTACGTTATCAGGTTCTGTTGCTATTGCGTCCTCGGAAAAGATTAAGAGGCTACGAACTGATAATGGTCTGGAATTTTTCTCATCTGAGTTTGATGAGTTCTGTAAGAATGAAGGGATTTCTAGGCATCATAAAATCAGGGATACACCGCAGCAGAATGGTGTAGCAGAGCGTATGAATCAGACACTTCTGGAGAGAGAAGGGATTTCTAGGCATCATACAGTCAGGGATACACCGCAGCAGAATGGTGTAGCAGAGCGTATGAATCAGACACTTCTGGAGAGAGAAGGGATTTCTAGGCATCATACAGTCAGGGATACACCACAGCATAATGGTGTAGCAGAGCGTATGAATCAGACACTTCTGGAGAGAGCTAATTGCATGCTCTCTAATGCTGGACTAACTAGAAGATTCTTGGCAGAAGCAGTTAGTACATCAGGTTATCTGATAAATCATGAATCTACGATTGTTTCAGAAAGTGGTGGACCTCACACAGAAAATGGTGGTGTTGAGAAACAGGTGGAGCAGGAAGTCACTCAAGATGAGAGTGAACCACAACAAGAAGTTCAACAACCACAGTCAGAATCAGAATCATCTGTACCAGTAGCGAATCAGCACAGTTTGGCTCTTGATAGATCAAGGAGAGCTAATTATGGGGTGCCTCCCAAGAGAATTAAGCTGAGCAAAGTGGGTACTACTGATAACCCAGCTGATATGCTCACCAAGCCGATTCCACATTGAAAGTTTCAACATTGTTTGAACTTGCTAAATGTTCGGAGTTGTTGACTGCTCTTTTGAGGGCAAAATCTGAGGCAGAAGAGTTTTTTTATCTGGTACATCTGGCATTATTATGATGCATCTGGTACATCTGTTATCTGTTTTTGTGAGAGGATTCAAGTCAAGGTGTAGATCTGTTATCTGGTACATCTGGCATTATTATGATGCATCTGGTACATCTGTTATTTGTTTTTGTGAGAGGATTCAAGTCAAGGTGGAGATCTGTTATCTGGTACATCTGGCATTATTATGATGCATTTGGTACATCTGTTATCTGTTATTTGTGAGTATTCAAGTCAAGGTGGAGATTTGTTAGTTTGACTTGAATACTGTTCCTCCGGCGACTACTATTCCTCCGGCGGCCACCTACCACCACCTACCACACCTAACCCCTTAGATTGTGTCTATAAATGAGAAATGCATCTAAGCATTTGAAATCATCTGAGGCATCTGAAAATCTCTGTAAATCTGTTTATCCTCAAGATCAATAAACTATTTCTCTTCTGCATATAATCTTTCTTGCTTCCGTTATAACAAACTATAATACACCGGTTGTGATCTTTATTCATAATAGTTAGGCTCTTGGTTTTATCAATCATTTACACAAGATGAAGGCATGCATTAAAGCTTTACATGAACATGGTACTGCAGTTTGCTGGATATCGGCTTTGTAGATACTGGTTTAACAATGGTAATGTTCGAAACGCAATGCATGTCAGAAAGGTATGTCCGGATGTCCCTTGTATTATCTTTAAAATAAATCCTAGAATTAAACTGGAATTCATTTCAGGGGACTACAGGCGGATGGGAAAGATGTAGACAGAGTCTGGCTTACGAATATGATATTTCGGATAGTAGACGTTACCACGCAAATCTAAGCAGGAAAGGTTATAAATCCCTAATATACAGGTAAGTTCTAACAATATTCATAAGAATATGTTGGTCTCAAACAATTTGAATGCGAAACTGTTTTTATGTCTATTAATGATTGATTCATAATGGGAATATCTTATATCAGTGTTTGGTTAATTTGAAAGGCGGTTGTTGTAAGTCTAACTATTTCTAGTCCAGAGAGATTGTATTAGAAATTTGAATTATATACTGTCCTGTTGAAGATAACTGTACTCATGCTCAATTCGTCTGATATGTACTTTCGGAATTCAGACAAAGGAATTGAGAGAATTTCGAAGTAAAACTAGAAGAAAACAGTCTCTCTCTCTCTCTCTCTCTCTCTCTCTCTCTCTCTCTCTCTCTCTCTCGCATAGGGCACTCAGTGCTATGGTTTAGAACTTGATTGTGTATCACAGTATTAGGCATGCCACATAATGCTTCTCTTTCACAGTAGAAAGGTAATACATTATTTTTATTATTATGAAATCAAGCTTTACATCGAACTGAAACAGTGATCAACTAGATAAAGAATCTGTTAGTCGTTACATTGATGATCTTATAGTCTCTATGTGTAAGCAGAACAATTATTAACCAGATTGGGCAGAATTGCCATGTAGTTTTGCATATATAAATTCAAAAATCAGTTGAGTCCATGTTGATATAGTCCTGGGATTATTGATCAGTTCAACTAGAAATCTAATGTGCCATAGAAGGAAGAGAACTTCACAAAGGAGAAGAACACATCCTAATGGAGAGTAACTAACACTACGAAAGGTTAATTATTAAGTATAAACATGTCGGATCTAATTTAAGTGGAGAAGTCTTCTTGGATCATCTAAGGAAAAAAAGGGGGGGGGGGGGTGACGCCGTTTGCAGATTTACATGTTGTGAACCTAAAGAATCTAATTTTGGGTAGGGCATGCTGTGAACCTAAGTCATTGAAGGTATACATGTTGATAGGCTCGGGCTCGGGTACATAATGTCTGACATGACACGATTCTAGGGATTTTGGCAACATGGGACCCTGTCCTTATTTCAAACACGGGTACGAAGACACATTATAATTTCTTAAGAAATAAGGATGTTGAATAAGAGATTGTAGTAAAACTGAATACATTTTTTGTAAAGACTTTGCAAATTGTTCATGGCTTTTTTTTTTTGAACCTATTACATTACAATTCCATTTACCAGTACCTGTTTTTACATTAATACTGAGGTGGCAGCTTCTTCTTTCTACTCCTTTCCTCTCCTTTTTTCTTTGCACATCCAGAGTTCCTCTCATATTTACTCTTCCAATTGGTCAAAGTGTCCAAATTTAAAACAAAGAATCTGCCACAGAATAAGTGTCCTGTCCAGGTGTCCGCGGCTCTGTTACGGGTTCAGCGATTGAAATTTAAGAGTCCGACTGCATAGGATCTGACAGAATTTTGATGCAATACGGGATTATTAATTTATAAATTATGACCTTAAACAAATTATTTTAGTTATAGGTTCAAAATTATAGAGTAGTTGGGAAGACATGCGGCTGATTGTCAAGCAAGCACTTCTGCGAGATAATGTATTTCTGTAATTGTGTTAATATGTAAAAGAAATTGTTTCACTTCTGTTATAACACATCGATCCACTTCTATTTTTGGTCAACAGTGGTGACCATGACATGATTGTTCCATTTCAATCAACTCAAGCCTGGATTAGAGACCTTAACTATTCCATCATAGATGAATGGCGACCGTGGATTTTCCAAGGCCAATATGCTGGGTAAGATACTTATCTATCACAATCAGATGTTTTATACAGCTCATCAGAAGACCTAAAAGTTTGAAATCATAATTTTGGTTGTCTATCTTTGTGGATTTGCAGTTACACAAGGGCTTACTCCAACAAAATGACTTTCGCTACTGTTAAGGTAACAAATCTCTCTGCTAAAGCCAGTCATCTTTTTTATTTCTTTTTAATGAATTGCAGTCATGTCCTTTTCTTTTTGAATGTTTTGATTAGAGTATGTGTATTCTTAGGGCGCAGGCCATACAGCTCCAGAATACAAGCCTGCCGAATGTTATGCTATGTTCGAAAGATGGATATCAGACAAACCTCTATGATCAACTAAAGAGTCAGTGAGCGTAAAAACTAGTATCAATTTTGGCCGAGGTCCACACTGAGAGTTTCGGCCCTGGTCATCTGGAGCAAATATATATGTTGTGGGACAAATAATTAAGATTTATATTTGATATCTTGCCACGAATTATTCCAGATATTTAAATAATATTGTCCATTCAAAAGCTAATATACTCGTTCGCATTTGGTCTGATACATAACTGTCTAACTTTAGACAATGCCGCAGAGAAATGAACAAATGGTGGTTGTATGGGACAGGAACACCTAGTTCCATGGTTCAGAATTGTGTTTGGCATGCCATAAAAGTTGTTAGAAAAGTACTATTGCATTAATCTTGAATCAGGTGGCATCTCATCTGATAAACAAAATATTAGTCAATCTTACATCTGATGATATAGAAGTTCTACAAAGCTTGAAAACAGAACAATACTTGGCCAAATCAAGCAGAATTATGACAGTTTCATATTTGCCATCAACTATTGAGTTACAGACAACTGATATCCTTGTAAATCATACGAAACTAGTGTTTTATTTACCATGGCGTAGAACAAATCTAGTTCAGTTGTATAACACATGGAATTGCACATTATAATGTTCTGTTGGCTGGATGAAAACATTGGACAAAATGAAATAAAATTTGAAATATATTATAGGTAAATGTTCAGATTTTATTTTTTAACATTACATTCTTAACCCCCCAAACTAGAGTATAAAACTTCAATTTGAATACTTCATTATCCATCATACTCCTTTTCTTCCCAAATTTTGCAGTGACTCATTTTTATTTCAAAATCCCTTTACGAAGGAATCTTTTCACTAGAAACAATTGCTTTAACAAACAAGACCACTTGATTTTGTTAGTTGAAATCATACATTTGGAGTGCTAGCTCTTTGTTGGTTCTCAACGGATGTGCCATCGAAAAGACAATGACAAGTAAAGTGTTTGGTGGTTGTCATGTGTGGATCACTTGTGTACATATGTCTGTTACAAGTCTTCATCAAATTTGCGTTGTTAGCTGTTAGGTGAGCAATAATTCTTCATAGCATCTATATCTCGTGTTATGCTTTAGTACTATTAATAAACTGAGCTATGCTATTCTTTTTAGGTGAACGGTTCCTGGCAAACATTTGCCAGGGAACTGTTACACAACAAATGGTTTCTACATCGTTGGATCATTGATCCAACGGCTGGGATTTAAAAAAAAAATTACACCGTACCGCAGAAACTTTTCGCGGTACGGGATAATTACAAAACTGCCCCCTGTTTTCACATCAAAAATCTACTGTTCACCGTACCGCAGAAACTTTCGGCGGTACGTGAACAGTAGGGGCATTTTTGTAATTACCCCGTACCGCGGAAAGTTTCTGCGGTACGGTGTAATTTTTTTTTAAAATTCCAGCCGTTGGATCAACGATCCAACGGCTGGAATATCATTTGCTGTGAAACAGTTCACTAGCAACGGACCCCTTCTTTTTATGATGTTGCTGATGGCCTGGTGCTAAAGTTTAAGTATGTTTATCATGCTTTTGTTGGTTAAATATTACTCCCTCCGTCCCTCATGGTTGTTTACATGGGGATGGACACGGAGACCAAGAAATTATGTAAAAAATGAGTAAAGTTAGATGAAAAGTGGGTAAAGTGGTGGGACCTATTAATATTTAATTATAGATTTAAGATAGTGGAGGAAAGTAGTGGGTGTAATAGTGTTTTTTATTGTTAAATATACTAGATGATAACCGTGCGAAGCACGGGCTCGGGGATTTATATTAATTAATTACTAATTTTTTATTTAATTTAATATTTATAAAAATATATTATAAAATTATAAAAAGAACTATGTTATTTGCATAAAAAATTTATACGATTAACAAACTATAAACTTAGATTGTTTAATAGAAGTAAGTGCATGGAAACACGTTTCAGTTGTTTTCATTGAAAAATATTTAAGATAATTGATCGTAATCTTTTTTTATTCTAAAGTTATAATAAAAAAATTATGATTAACAAACTATAAACTTAGATTGTTTAATAGAAGTGCATGGAAACACGTTTCAGTTGTTTTCATTGAAAAATATTTAAGATAATTGATCGTATTTTTTTTTTATTCTAAAGTTATAATAAAAAAATTGCTAATACAATATAAGAATTATAATAATAATAAGATTTCAATTTTATTATGTTTTTTTTAAAATAACATATAATCGCAGGGAAAATTGTTCTAGAGTATTGTATAGAAACATGTTCTAGTTGTTCTCCTTGAAAAATCTTTCGGCGAATTGATCATATTATTTTTTATTCTAAATCATGATAAAAAAAAATTGTATTATAATTATAATAGGATTTCAATTTTATTATTTTTTTAAAAAAAATAACATAGAATGTAAGGGAAATATGATTCTAGGGGTGAAACTAATTTTTTATTTAAAGTTGTAATAAAAGAATTATAATTATAAAAGGATTTCTATTTTATTAAAAAAACAACATAGAAACAGAATTATAGTAGAAATAGGATTGTAGGGGTGAAACCAAAATATAGTGCGAACAAAAAAGGAGTGAAACCAAAATTTGGGGGTGAAACCAAAATATAGTGCGAACAAAAAAGGAGTGAAACCAAAATATAGTGCGAACCAAAAAGTGATACCGTTAAAAGGGTGTTTCGCTTATTAATAAAGGTTATAGATATGAGATAGTGGGTGTAATATTGGGAGAAACTTACTATTTTTGGAATGTAAAGAAATGAGAGGGACACCCCAAAATAGTAACTGTAAAGAAATGAGAGGGACAGAGGGAGTACTTATTAGCATAGCAAGAAAGACGCACATGATAAACCGGGCTCATATCCGCCTTAATGGGTTGCAGCAAGCTGCTGTTGCACTTGGTTCAGCAGTTAAAGCATTAGTAGACCCGCGAAGAGCCGATCTGTTAGCTGCTTTCGGGAAGACCACCGGGAAGCCTGCTTTCGAAAGGGTTCTTGAAAGGATAAAGAGAAGTCTGTTGGGTTTCAACCCAATATGATATTATGGGCTTGGGTGGTCCAAGATATATATGGGTAAGATAATAATTGTATGGTAGACAATTATTATATATGGTATGTCTTGAATTGGAACGCTTGTATAACAACTATGGTAAGACTTGTAGAACATGTATGGTAAGTCTTGGTGGCTAAGTTTTGGGTGGCTATATATACATGGTCATTGTTGCCCAGTAAATAACAATTGTAGAAGGGGGGTTGAATACAATTGTATAAGACTTTCGACTTAAACAAATAACACAAGTATGAATCAATAACAGCTTTATTAATTCTGATATAAAACTGTTACAAAACTCTCTTAAGAAATTCTTATGTTCTTAAGAGCTGCTAGGTTACAAGATAAATCGTGTAAGCGATTACGTTAATGTAAAACCTAAACTGTGTTTATATAGAGTACACAGTTACACTATCAATTACAAGATATTCTAAATCAATTACATATATCTCTGAATGCATATCTTGTATGATAGCTGCATTCCTACAATCTAGGAACCGACATATCAATCTTCCTTGATCTCTGGTCTGATAAGAATCTTCATGAAATACTGACCAGCTTCTAATCCTGATGATAGTCCAATACTGACGTTGTATTACTGATGACGTCAGCATCAGTATCTGATCAGTAATGCCCAGATCCTGATCATCAATTGAATCAATATCTAACAATCTCCCCCAATTTGTTCTTTATAAAACAAAGCACAAATTCCTTGATTCAAAGATGTCAAAAAAAACTCAAAACAAAATACCTTCTAAAAATCATCAGGAACAGTTTCAGAAATTCTTTGATAAAACAGATTCATCTTCAAGAAATCAGATATCAATTCTTCTTCCTTGCTTTCAAGAATTTGAACCAGTTTCTTCTTCAGATTTTTGAGTTCTTCATCTTCCTCATTAATCTGATAGATAGCTGCCCTGAGATTCTGAATTGAGCTTCTCGGAAGATCTAAGTCACCTAGCAACACATAAGCAATTTCCTTTCCATCTAAATTTAGAGACAGTTGTTCCATGCCTAGATACACTTCTCTAACAGCTGTACCTTTCTTCATTTCAACCTCTATGTCTCTTAAATTTAAGTACATAGGAATATAATTGCCGTCATACCTCGTTCCTCCATCCATAAATCTCTGTCTAATTGTCCTGTAAATCATGACAAACCAATTGTAGTAAACTTCTCTTTCATTAACATTGATTCTTTTACTTCTGAGGAGATACAGAACATATTTCAGCTCTTTTGCAGATTTACACAACAATTCATGAATAGAAATCTTCTTTACACTTCTATCTTTCATGAAGTACAACATCTTTTCTATTTTCTTTGCACCAGCATGACAATCAGCAATGATAGCAACAGCTTCAAGTTTCCATAGATGATCGACAGTTAACTCATCACCAATTTTGTCAACTAGAGCATGTTGATCAGTTTGTACAATGAAGATAATCTGTGCATGACTATACCCAATTCCTCCTCTTGTGCCAGGTTCCAATTCTTTCAAACCAGATTGCATACTTACCCATTTTGGTGGATTTTCAGCAATAAATGTAGTAGACTTTGATTTAACAATCAATAAAGATTCATTAATCAAAGAAGACTCTGTTATCAGTCCTGCTGATTTGAAAACAACCGGTTTCCTATAATCACACTCACTCTTCTCCTTTTTCTTACTCTTCTTCTTCTCATCTGTTGGATAATACTGTTGATGTTCAGGAACAGATTTATCTTTATCATACCATAACTTCCTGTCTGATCTATGAACATTTCTCAAGTATTCTCTGGTTGTTATCCTTTCTGCTTCTCTGGCTTTAGCTCTGATTTCACTTTCTCTTTCAAATCTTCTGAAGTTCTCTTGTTCATACATCAGTGTATCTTCAATAACTTCCATATTGTGAAACTCAACCACAACCTTAAGAATCATAATCTTAAGTTCTTTTAAAATTTCAGCTTCTTCAGAAACAGAGACAACATCAGGAATTGAACCAAAAACTGACTTCTCATTAGATGCAGTAGATTGAACAGCAACCTTACTCTTTCTTTTTAAAGGCAATATTTCCTCTTTAATTTCTTCAGGAGCATTGAATCTGTTGTCTGGAGTTAGTGCAAGAGATAGTGGAGTTTTCTTCTTTTCATTTTCAGAAACATCTTTTAATTTGATTCCACTAGATCTTGTTTGCCTTGTACTTGTTTGAGCAGATAACCTTCCTCTACTTCTGTATCTTCCTCCTCTGCCTCTTCCTCTTCTTGCAGCAGGAGCTTCATTTTGTTTTGCAATCTCTTTAAAAATCCTGTTCTGTTCTTCCAAGAACTCATCAGTAGTCATGTTTGGATTTTCTCCAGTAGATAAGATAAGTGCTTTCTCAGCATGATACTGTTGAACTCTTTTGTCTTTATGAAACAGTTTAAGAACACGACCATCCCCAGTGTCAAGTTCATGAAACAGATTAGCAGCATCTTCATCCTGTTCCACATACACATCATCCTCAAGAATGGTTGACAGAGTTTGACCAGGTGTCACGAACTGTTCTTCTTTTGGATTCTGAGATTGCATCATTGTTGTCACTGTCTTCTTACCAGATCTAGAAACATGAGTTGACTGCCTAGTTTGAGTATTAGATCTCTTTGTTACTAAAGCAGCATCAGAGGTTTCAACTTTTTGATGTGACTTAGCACCACCATCATTTCCAGAATTATCATCATCCTTTTGTACAACTGGATTAGGTGAGCATTTTGTTTTGACTATCTTCTCCCCCTTTTTGACATCGGCATCTTCTTCAATGAAGAAAGACAAGATAAGCTTGAGGGTTTCATCAATATTATCAACTTTTGATTCCAAGACAGTCATCCTGGAGTCCATTTTCTTGTCAAGTGCTTTAATATCATCAGCAAGAAGACGTGCTTGAGAAGCAGTAGCAGATATAGAAATAGATGTTTGAATACCCGCTTGAAATTTATCAGTAACAGCCTTCATAGAGTCAATTTCATTCTTCAATCCCTTTGCTAGAATAGCATTTGTTTTGAGAAGAACCTTGAGTTCAGGAGTTGGCATCCTCGTGGCAATATGACCAGAATGAAAAAGAGCATTTTGAAAATTCATCTCAGCATTCGGTTTATTCCATTCAGTATCCCATTCATATCCCCTTGCAGCTCGAGTATCAGGAGGAAGTATGGAACTGTACTCCCCTCTGAATTCTTCTTGAGTAACAGACTGCATGTACCTACTCGAAGACCCATAAGTAGATAGGAGACTTGCTTTTATCGCTGCCTGCATTTGAATTGTCTCAGGATCAGCATTAGCATGATCATCATCATCATCATCTGAGCTACCACCAGCCTCAGGAAGTTTATTATCAACATTATTATCAGGATGCATAACACCTTTCATTCTCAAATCACCAGTAGATACAGCTGGTGAATCCTGATGTCCTACAGACAGATTAGTAACATTTCCTAAATCTCTCATTTCTTTTAAAGTGATCTCATCACTTCTCACAATGTTACCTAAGTCACTTTCAATAGCAACTTCTACCTCACTAGAAGTTAACAACTTCTCACTCTGTTCTACCTCTCCTTTTGCCAGTTCAGGAGACTGCCTCTCATCACTCTTCTTTTTCTCTAAATGTTCACTCTCAATCTCACAAGAAAGGTTCTGACTCATTAAATGTGAAGAAATAAGAGGTGGCTGAGAAGAGTGGTCTGAAGTCATACAAATAGAGGTATCCCTTTTATCAGGTCTATATGTAATCATACTATCAGTAGTAAAGGAAGTAGAGATAGAGATGTTACCTGATGAAGTAGTTAAAGAATCCATTGGCCTTGCTGAAATTGGCTCAATAAGCAATGGAATAAGTGAATCAGTAGTACTTACATCAGGATCGACCACTGCAACTATAGCATGACTTGCATCAGTATTTGCTACTGATGGTTCTTGTGTAGTCTGAGGTTTTGAAGCTTCTTCAACACTTTGAGTCAAAGGTTCTTGTGTGCTTCCCTCAAATGCAGTGTCAGCAATCACTTCATCACATTCAGCAATGTGCAAATCATGAGCAGCTTTATCTGCCAGACTTCTAGCTAGTTCAATTCCAATTTCAGAAGCCCCTTGAGCATTGTCAGGAAACTCCCCTGCTGATGTGATTTTGCCAGCATCTTCACTTTGAGAAGATGGTTCTTGTGGGGCAGGAATATTCTTGTCTTCACCTTCCCTTTGAGAAGGTGGTTCTTGTGTGACTATTCCTTCAGAAATGTCTGCACCTACACTTTGAGTAGGTGGTTCTTGTGTGACTGGATCTGTAATAGCTTCTGAACTCCTTTGAAGTTCAGGTTCTTGTGGGCTAGATCCACTCAGAGATGACATAGTAGTCCTCTGTTTCTTCTGTCTATGAAAGACATTTGCTTCAGCAGTTTTCTTTTCAAGTGGTGAAGGTTTAAAACCCAACTGAGCAGCAATAGCATTTACTTGATCGACAGACATCTCAATAATTCTTCTCTTTGGAGATGCAGATGCTGGAGAATCAGAGATTTCAACAGTCTTCATAGGTGAATTATCAGGAGTAGAGATGTCAGGATTAGCAGTAGCGTCAGGAACTGATGATCCATCCTGATTAATAGATACATCAGGATTGCTTTCCATAGCATCAGTAAGATTCAGAAATTCTGTGTGATCAACAAATTTGCCTTTGCTGATTAATCTTCTTCTTTTCTTCGGCTTTTCAGAGACAGCCACTTCTCTAGTATCAACAACATCAATCTCCTTCTTCTTCATCAAGACTGATATAGGCATTGTGTCATCATCAGAATCAGAATCAGAAATAGCTCTTTGACCAACTTTCCTCTTCACTCTTGTTTCTTTATTCAGACCAGATGTTTCAAGAACCCTTTGTTCACCCCCCTTGTGACTTCATTTGAGAGTGAGTTGGAGTGGAGAAATCCTTTGATCCTGATTGCCTCTTAGACACATTAGATCTAGCTAATTTCTTTGATTTTACAACTGATGCCTTTTGTGAGACACCAGAGGTGGTTGACTGTTTAGATAAGTGTTTAGGTTGTGTGCTTGTGTCAGGAATAGGATGTGTAAGGTCCTGTCCCATAGCACCAGTTGCTGGGCCATATTGAATAGGCATTCTCTCTCTTAAAAGAGACCATACTTCATCAGGAATGTATGGAGTTCCATCAAATTTATTTGCCTTATCAGAATTTATTAGACTCTTTATATTGTTTTCTGAGATTTTACATATAGGCAAAATTGTATCATTCTCAAAAACAGCATGAGGACATAAGTGAGAGAATATTAATTGGAAAAATCTAAGAAAGCAAACATAACCACATTTATCTGATTTTCTTTCACTTAATGCTTTTAGTATAAAAGACCCATAATCAAATGAGAGATCATGAATTAGAGAATACCCAATTTTGGCTGAACCTGTGGGTAAGGCATCAAAATTTGACACTTTGTTCAAGAAACATCTGCTGATAGTGTCGAAGAAGAAATTCCATTCCTTCTTAAGCTTTGTCCTGTAGAGCTCTCCAAACTTCTTTGGCGTACCATTGTAACCCAAACTTACAACATACTCAAGGAGTTTTGAATCAGGAACTTTGAATACAGGCTTACCAATGATTGATGGTAAGTGTAGGGCTTCAGTGACAATCTCAGGAGTCACATAGTATGTAACATTATCATACTCAAAGCTCATCTGAGGCTTTTCTGGAAGTCCTTTCCCAAAAACACTTGTGTTCCAAACCTGCATAACAGACTTAAAAGATATCTTGGCAGGTTGAGTTAGAGCATAATTGATTGGGCTTGAGGCTAAAAAGTCCTGAATAATGTGGAAATCATTGGGCAAGTCCTGATGATCTAGAACTGCAGTGAAGTTATTTGTGTTAAAAGTAACTCCATTGATTACCACCTTGCTGTTCATGAAAGATAAATTCTCCATTGGAATTTCAAACACAAGAATTGTGCTAATTTTGAAATTAGGGTTTGAGAGTGCAAAGATAGAGAGACGATGTTTTACTGATGGTCTTGAGAATAATTAATCAATTAGAAAACTAAATTGATATTTGGACAATACTTATGATTTCTCAAAGACAGGTGTCGGTAAAACATTCGTTTATACTGGAGTAATGGACCAAATTACGTGAGAGAGTGGTGATGATTGCACGCGTCACGACTTACACCTGTAACTATATGTAATGATCGAGTGAACACACGCGCTTGTATTATTCGAGAAATAAGATTGTGATTAAAATAAAACATGGTAATTTTGTTTTAAATAAAGAAATTTAAAACATCACAATTGAATAATACCTGGTACTTACACCAGTAATATGAATCGTTTCATATTCTTGTGCCACCCTTCTCTATTTAATCTTAGAGACTTGTCCACTTACTTCCTTAACCCTTCATTCTCTCCTGAAAGAAAAGTAAGAAAAACCCTTCACAGCAAAATTTTTACAACAATGTCGAACCTTACAATCAAAGAGAAGAATCTCCATCTCTTAGAGAAAAGAGACATATTTAGCTATACTCGTGAAGAGTTTGATGCTTTCGACTGGGAAAGACAACTTGAGACTCTCTGGTTGCAAATGGATGCAGGTCTCGAAGAAATCGAGAAGGAAAAACCTGCAAAAGTGATCGACATTGATGCTGCCCTCCAAGCATCATTAGCATGGCTTTCATCTAAGGCATCCTCATCCAACTCCATCAACCATTGTTAATGAATATGTCACCAAAAATAACCTTATCCCTGTCAACTTCCACCCAAACAAAGTGGCAAAGATGGGATCTGGGATGGCTACTAACAATGGAGTGGATTGGTCTTTTATTTCCTGTTGAATAGATTAGTAGATAGAGAACAAAAAGGATGTAATCTTTGAATGTAATCTCTTTCTTATTATCAATGAAAAATTTAGTTTTTTTTATTCTATTCAATGTTTTCCTGATTTATCATGTTATTTGAGAAATAAATATGAGGACTAATTAAAGTGATCACATTATCAGGAGTTCAATAACATTAATCATAACTTGAATCAGGAAATCGAGATAAAACGAAGACAGTTAGATTCTGAACAAAATATTGATGATCGAATTGTTGCATCAGGATTCGACGTTGACCACTGTCAGGATTGACTTTCCATCAGTATTTGCAAGTTGTCAGTATCTGATGACTTCTTTCTCTCAAGTACTGCCATAGTTTACCATTCCAAGTTCATTCACCAACTTTGTAAAAGTAGTCTCAGGTAGTGGCTTGGTGAATATATCAGCTAACTGTTGATCAGTTGGAACAAAATGAAGTTCAATTGTCCCTTCCAGTACTTGTTCTCTTATGAAGTGATACCTGATACTGATGTGCTTTGTAAGAGAATGTTGAACTGGATTTCCTGTCATAGCAATAGCACTTTGGTTATCACAATAAATAGGTATTTTTGAAAATGACAAACCATAGTCCATTAGCTGATTTCTCATCCACATGATCTGAGCACAACAGCTTCCAGCAGCAATGTACTCAGCTTCTGCAGTTGATGTGGAGACAGACTTTTGCTTTTTACTAAACCAAGAAACTAGTCTTCCTCCAAGAAACTGACAACTGCCTGAAGTACTTTTCCTGTCTATTTTGCATCCTGCAAAATCAGCATCTGAATAACCACATAAACTAAAGTCTGATTCTCTAGCATACCAAAGGCCAAGAGAAGAAGTGCCCTTTAGATATCTGAAAATCCTTTTCACTGCAATGAGATATGGTTCCTTAGGATTTTCTTGAAATCTTGCACATAGACAGGTTGCATACATGATATCTGGTCTGCTAGCAGTTAGATATAAGAGTGAGCCAATCATTCCTCTGTAGTTGGTTACATCTACCTCAGTTCCTTGATCAGGATCAAGCTTTGTAGCTGTAGCTATAGGAGTTGAAGCTGTAGAGCTATCTTGCATGTTAAACCTTTTTAGTAAATTCTTTGTGTACTTTGACTGATTGATAAAAATCCCATCATCAGTCTGTTTAACTTGCAGACCTAAGAAATAGCTCATTTCTCCCATCATGCTCATTTGATATCTAGACTGCATTAGCTTTGAAAACTTCTCACAAAGCTTAGTGTTAGTTGACCCAAAAATGATATCATCAACATATATTTGAACTAACAGCAAATCCTTACCATGATTCAAATAAAACAAGGCTTTATCAATTGTACCTCTATTGAATCCACTTTCCAGTAAGAATTGAGCTAGGGTTTCATACCAAGCTCTTGGAGCTTGCTTTAGTCCATAAAGTGCTTTATCCAGTCTATAGACATGATCTGGATATTTGGGATCAATGAAGCCAGGAGGTTGCTCAACATATACCTCCTCTTCCAGTTCTCCATTGAGAAATGCACTTTTTACATCCATCTGGAATACTTTGAACTTCTTGTGGGCTGCATATGCCAGAAAAATTCTGATGGCCTCTAGTCTTGCAACAGGAGCAAAAGTCTCATCATAATCTATTCCTTCCTGTTGAGAATACCACTTTGCTACTAGTCTTGCTTTATTCCTCACAATTGTTCCATCTGAATCAGTCTTGTTTCTGAATACCCACTTTGTACCCACAATAGACCTTCCCTTGGGCCTTGGTACAAGTTTCCAGACTTCATTTCTTTCAAACTCATTCAGTTCTTCTTGCATAGCTGTCACCCAATCAGCATCCTTAAGTGCATCTTCAACTTTCTTAGGCTCTTCCTTTGATAGAAAGTTATTATATAAGCATTCATTCTGAGTTGCACTTCTTGTCTTAACACCTGCTTCAGGATTCCCAATGATTAAATCAGGAGTATGACTTTTAATCCATTTCCTTGCTGATGGTAAGTCATTTCTTGAACTGGATGCTCCCCCTGGATTGGTGTTTTCTTCAAAAGAACTAGAGTTTCTAGAAGCTCCCCCTGAGATAGTGCTATCTCCTTCTGATATACTGTCAGGATTGTCACTTGAATCTGTTTCTGATGAGTCTCTACTTGAAGTTTGAGTTGTATCAGTACTGGTGATGTCTTGCTCTTGCTCCCCCTCAACATTTGCATTATTTGAGTCATCATCAGTAACAGGTGTTCGATCAGGAATTGATCGATCGTCAGGATCTGACAGAGTATCAGTATCTGACATGACTTCATCAGAATTCTTGGTAGCTTCATTTGCAAAAATAAAACTATCATGAGAGTCTTCTTTTATTCATGTTATCTTTCTATCATCAAAAGATACATTAATAGACTCCATGACTGTCTTTGTTCTTAGGTTGTAGACTTTAAAGGCTCTTGTTGTTGGATAGCCAATAAAGATGGCCTCATCAGCTTTTGTCTCAAATTTTCCTAGCTGTTCAGGATGAGGTCTTAGAACAAAGCACTTGCAGCCAAACACATGTAAATGCTTCAAACTTGGCTTCTTTTCCTTAATCATCTGATAAGGAGTTACACCATGTCTGTTGATTAGAGTGATGTTCTGAGTGTAGCATGCTGTGTTGACTGCTTCTGCCCAGAAATATGTAGGTAGTTTAGCTTCCTCCAACATAGTTCTGCCAGCTTCAATAAGAGTCCTGTTCTTTCTTTCAACTACTCCATTTTGCTGAGGTGTGCCAGGAGCAGAAAATTGTTGAACTATTCCTTTGTACTTGCAGAACTCTTCCATTGCTGAATTCTTGAATTCAGTCCCATTATCACTTCTCAGAATCTTGACTTTGTATTTTGTGCCAGTTTCGATAAGTCTCACATGGTCCAGCAGTATTTCAGCAGTTTCATCTTTTCTGTGCAGAAAATAAACCCAGGTAAATCTAGTATATTCATCAACAATGACTAGAGTATACCTTTTCTTACTGATGGACATAATATTCACTGGTCCAAACAAGTCAAGGTGTAGCATGTGATATGGTTCATCAATTGAGGATTCAGATTTACTCTTGAATGATGTCCTTCTCTGTTTAGCCTTCTGACAAGCATCACAGAGTCCATCAGGAGTATATAGAGCCTTTGGTAATCCTCTTACCAAGTCTTTCTTAACCAACTCATTTATATTGTTGAAGTTGAGATGAGAAAGCTTCTTATGCCAATTCCAACTTTCATCTACAGAAGCTTTACTGATGAGGCATGTAGTTGGATTTTCAATATTGGTGTGAATGTTGGCTTCATAAATGTTACCATGTCTTTGACCAGTTAATGCAACCTTTCCTGAAGATTTGCTGATAACTTCAAAATGAGTATCATGGAAATTGACACGATAACCTCTGTCTGTGATTTAACTGACACTTAACAGATTGTGCTTGAGTCCTTTCACCAGAGCTACTTTTTCAATGATGACATTTCCAATTACAATACTGCCATATCCCAAAGTTTGTCCAATGTTGCCATCTCCATAAGACACAGTTGGGCCTGCCTTCTCCTCAAATTCTGATAGCAAGGTTTTGTCTCCAGTCATGTGCACAGAGCATCCACTATCCATGACTAACACATTTTTCTTTTTACCCTGCAATCAGAATCACAAAGAACTCAGTTAGAATTTTTAAGAACCCACACTTGTTGGGTTCTCTTTTCATGCAACTTAACATTTTTAGTAGCAGAAGTTTTTCTTGTAAAGACACCTTCATCAGGATTAACTCCATCAGAATTAATCTTTTTCTTAACATATGCATGATTAGTATTCATGTTCTTTGTTTTTCTAAAATTTGCACTTTTATTGAACTTAGGCAAAGGCTCATAATAATTATAGTACAAATTATGGTATTCTTCACATGTATAAATAGAATGCCATTTACTGCCACAATGGAAACAAGGATTCTGTGGTTTATAAAATACTGATTTATTCCTAATGTCAGACTTAGGAACTACAGTTGGCTTCTTTTTACTCCTCCTGCAATCAATAGCAAGATGATTAGAGTTACCACAGTTAAAGCATACTTTTCTTGGTGCATTTGGAATATACTTATAATTATTCTCCTTGTTTATTCCAACTTTACCATTCCTGTTCCTTTTGACAGTTGGAACTCTCTTCCTATCTGTTACATCACAGATTCTATCCCTTAATTGTTTCTTGGACAAAAGACCTACATTTTTGTTTTTGACAGTTCTAGACTCAGAATGATGTGTAGAAGTAGATCCCTTTTCTGAAGTAGATTTGGGAATTTCTGGATACACATAATTAACAGGTTTTAATTTGGTTTTAGTACTGTCTGTAACATATCTGTAGGTTTTTGGATTTGTTGAGTCATCAACTATAACTCTTCCTGGATTAGATGAAACAACCTTTTCTTTGTCCTTTTTTCTCATTCTCTGGCTTATAACCTAGACACTCTTTCCAGTTTTTATCAGTAATAATTTCATGAGTTTTTGTACCAGAATGTGTCCAGGTTCTGAGTTTTTCATTTGCCTCTTTAAGTTGCATTTCAAGTTCATTACATTTAAACTCTGTTTCAAGTTTCATGTGTTTAGCATTATCACATTCTGCTTGAACTTCCTGCAAGAAAATTAACTCAGCTTCTAGATGATCATTTCTTTTAACAACCTCTGCCATTTCAGATTTTATTCTAGTATTTTCAAGAGATTGACTCCTAAAACTAATATGCAGAGATTTTAAAAAAGATCTTAGCTCAGAGACATTATTAGTATCAAAATCAAACAAAATTTCAGATACCTTATTTTCACCAGCAGAAGTCTCATCAGTTTCATCAAAGCATAATTCACTTTCTCTTCTTCAGAGTCAGAAGATGAGTCCATCCAATCCTTGCTTGAAGAAATGAGAGCTTTGGTTTTGGTCTTCTTGCACTCAGTTGCAAAATGACCCATTCCATCACAGTTATAGCATCTGATTTTTGACTTGTCAAATTTGCTGCTTTTACCTTCTTTCTTCTTGTACCTGTCTTTGTCAGCATTGAAGGTTTTCTTCTGAAATTTCCCTTGCTTCCTAGCCTTTCTGAACTTCATCTTTTTGAAGCCCTTGACTATCATAGCAACCATTTCCATCATATCAGAATCAGTAGAGTCATCATCAGTATCAGGATCAGACTCAGTATCAGTATCTGATGATGAGTCATCAGGAATTGACTCTTCCACTCTACTCTTTCTGTTAGAAACCTCCTCAGCTTTTCCCTTTGATTTTGATTCAACATTCAAAGCAACAGATTTTGCTTTGACACTTTTCTTGTTCTTCCTCTGTTGAACCTCAAGATCATGGGTTCTTAGCATCCCATAGACTTCATCAAGAGACAACATCTTCAAATCATATTGATGCCTTATGATTGAAGCTTGAGTATCCCACTCCTTAGTTAGAGCTCTGAGAAACTTGGTATTTGAGTCTTCTGGATCATACTCTTTGCCAACTAGTGATAGATTGTTCAGTAAAGTCAAGAATCTATCATACATATCAGTAAGGCTTTCATCAGATTTAGCATCGAACTGCTCATACTCCTGAATCAACAGAGCCCTTCTGTTTCTTTTGATAGATTCAGTACCTTGGCATTGAGTTTCCAAAGTATCCCAAATTTCCTTTGCAGTCTTGCATGCTATTACGCTGTTAGACATGACATTATCAAGACTGTTATGCAAAATATTTTTTTCCTTTGCATCTTTGAGTACTTGAGCCTTTTCCTCTATCGTCCACTCACTCTTTGCCTTAATGACATAGTGTTCAGCAATAGTCTCTGTTCTTGCAACTAGTCTTGTTGGAAGAAATGGTCCATCATTGATCCTGTCAAGATAGTCAGGATCAGTTGCTTCCAGATACATCATCATTTTCTCTTTCCATGTTGGATACTCAGTTTCCTTGAGAATTGGAATTTTGATGCTTTCATACTTGCTTGTCGACATCTTAAGATCATTTCTGATTAATATTAATCAGTTTTGCTCTGATACCAATTGTTGCCCAGTAAATAACAATTGTAGAAGGGGGGGTTGAATACAATTGTATAAGACTTTTGACTTAAACAAATAACACAAGTATGAATCAATAACAGCTTTATTAATTCTGATATAAAACTGTTACAAAACTCTCTTAAGAAATTCTTATGTTCTTAAGAGCTGCTAAGTTACAAGATAAATCGTGTAAGCGATTACGTTAATGTAAAACCTAAACTGTGTTTATATAGAGTACACAGTTACACTATCAATTACAAGATATTCTAAATCAATTACATATATCTCTGAATGCATATCTTGTATGATAGCTGCATTCCTACAATCTAGGAACTGACATATCAATCTTCCTTGATCTCTGGTCTGATGAGAATCTTCATGAAATACTGACCAGCTTCTAATCCTGATGATAGTCCAATACTGACGTTGTATTACTGATGACGTCAGCATCAGTATCTGATCAATAATGCCCAGATCCTGATCATCACTTGAATCAATATCTAACAGTCATATTATATTTGTTTTGATATGTGAAAACTTAAGAGATGTAGTCTTAAGTATTGTTTGGGAGATGCTTTAGCATTGTTGGCTCAGATATCGGGGGTTAGGACACCGTTAAGGTGTTATTGTTTTGATGTATTATTGATTATTGATTGGATTATTAATACGAGTTTGGGGCGTGTGTGTTTACACGTCAAATATTTTTTGGTGTTCTTGTTTTGCTTTTACTTATGTTGATAGAAGTAGAAGTGATACTTGAATAATGTGTGACCGCGCTTTGGTGGATCTTGTCAACTAATCGATTGGTTGTGTGTCTGCTCTGTATTGGTGGTTGGTGAATCTCGGATTGTGTATAGTCCCCTAACATAACAAGTGGTAT
Organism: Kitagawia praeruptora; assembly: GCA_037693485.1. NCBI lineage: Eukaryota > Viridiplantae > Streptophyta > Magnoliopsida > Apiales > Apiaceae > Kitagawia > Kitagawia praeruptora. Next base: position 43,630,655 of record CM075344.1, on the reverse strand, counting down.
CAAAGCTGAGGTTCGTGATGGATGAGGTTGAGGGAAATTTTGAGGTTCAATTGGTATGGCGGAGTACAATGAAGGATTTGCTGACAAGGAGATTGCTACTAAAGCGGGTAGAGACAAAGTTACGTGCAGTTTGCCGGTTGGTTGGCACCGTGGAGTAATCTTGTGTTCGGACTCGAGATGGAAGAAGATGGAAGAGGTTATCGCAATTGTTTCAATGGCTTGATCAACCAGGTGAACTGTTTGAATGATACTACAGAATTTCTTTAGGAGGCCGAAGAATTGTGAAAGTAAGGATTGAGTGACTCAATATGTGGAAGAGCACTCGTGGTGATTGATGCACGTGATTTTGTAGATAGATACATCGTTATGATAAAGAACGATGGTTTGGAGGGTCACTATACGGGTTTTAGCGACACTCAAAGATTGGAAGAACAAGATGACGAGATTCTTGTTCGAGGGGAGGCATTGGCGACTGGACGTCGATGGCTTGATGGTTACCGTTCAATCCGATATGGATATTGGGTTGAAGGGGAGGATTGTTGGGTTTCAACCCAATATGATGTTATGGGCTTGGGTGGTCCAAGATATATATGGGTAAGATAATAATTGTATGGTAGACAATTATTATATATGGTATGTCTTGATCATTAAGTTGGGTAATTAGGTGCCAAGAATTGGAACGCTTGTATAACAAGTATGGTAAGACTTGTAGAACAAGTATGGTAAGTCTTGGTGGCTAAGTTTTGGCTGGCTATATATACATGGTCATATTGTATTTGTTTTGATATGTGAAAGCTTATGAGATCATGTAGTCTTAAGTATTGTTTGGGAGATGCTTTAGCATTGTTGGCTCAGATATCGGGGGTTAGGACACCGTTAAGGTGTTATTATTTTGATGTATTATTGATTATTGATTGGATTAATAATACGAGTTTGGGGCGTGGGTGTTTACACGTCAAATATTGTTTGGTGTTCTTGTTTTGCTTTTACTTATGTTGATAGAAGTAGAAGTGATACTTGAATAATGTGTGACCGCGCTTTGGTGGATCTTGTCAACTAACCAATTGGTTGTGTGTCTGCTCTGTATTGGTGGTTGGTGAATCTCGGATTGTGTATAGTCCCCTAACATAACAAAGTCGTGATGGCATGGTAATTAATTCTTCTGTTTAATTTCTATTAGTATATTTTTAAGGCTTTTGCAATGGTAAATTTCTGTGATTTCATGTTAGTGTTGGCGTGCTTTATCTCTTCTACCCAGGGTTGTAAAAATCGGTCAACTCGGCCGAGTACTCGTTTTGGACCCCTAAACCGATCCGAATAGTGACTAATCGGACTAAAAACCGGTTTTTGGTATAACTCGGTCAAGACTCGGGTTTGACTAATTTTTTTTTCCTAAGTTACTAAAACCTAGATTCAGTCATTCATCATTTCACTTTTATTAAACCCAATCTGAATATGTTGTATAACTCATTGTGTAATTCAATGAGAGTGGTTACTTGTGGCATCTGGTTAAGAATACTACTGTAGGGAACCATTTCAGTTTTCACAGATTTGTTTAATTTGTCATCTAATTGTGGATATGGAATTGCAGTGTTTAGTGATTTGTATGTATTAATATATATTATTGTTAAGTTTTAAGTTTTAATTCGTTTAATTTGTGGTGTTACTTGTTAGCAAGGTTAGTAATATTAATATTACTAGCTTATAGCCCGTGCAAAGCACGGGTTACTTTTAATTTTATATAATTTATTTATAATATAATATAATATAATTAATATTAATTTAAATATGTTATTGAATCGAACCTTACATCTTTATATATAATAATTTTTAGTATTAAATATAAATTAATATATTATTGGCGGAATATATTATTGGCGGGAATCGAACCTTGAACCTCTGCATATAACAACTTTTAGTATTGTTATATCTAACGGTCATGATCTATTTGAGTTGCTGATCTAACGGTGATAAATGAGGGATAACCAAAAATGGGGATAACCAAAAAAAGGGTAACCAGCTACAAATTATACACCCTTTTGCATATTATAATATAGTACAGATTGTTAAGTTTTAAGTTAACACATGTACACTAAAATTAGAATAAATACATATAAATTATGTGAAAAAAAGTTAAAAAAACAATATCCGATTAGTAGTCCGAGTACTCATTCCGAGTACTCGCCGAGTTTCCAATTACTCATTTTTCTGGACCAAAACCGAGTTGGTCCAATTTCCGATTTTTACAACCTTGCTTCTACTATAGATAATATTACATGATTACATGCTTTTATCCAGAAGTGGGATAATATCGAAAAAAGGCCCCCAATATCACAATTTGAAGTTAAATGGTCCCAAATATCACATATCACAGCTCAAAAATTGAATAAAGGCCCCCAATATCACAATTTGAAAGAAAATGGCCCCAAATATCACAAATGGAAAAATTGGCCCCATATATCACTTCAAAACGGTACATCGTGTAACGTTAATTTTTTTAATTTTTTTTTTTCAAAGACGCTAATGCGTCTGGCGTTGCCTCTCTCCTTTTTTTTTTAAACACTTGCAACGCTACTTTATAATGAGTTTTAGGTGGTAACACCACTTCATTTAGCGTTTTGGTTATTTAACGCCACTTCATGTGGTGTTTTGGGGTGTTTTTTTTCTTAATTTCTCCTAAATATATATTTGCAAACAATATTAAAAAACTAATAACTAAATGGTAAATTAAAATTTTGTTTTTAATAATTAACATTTGGGGTTCAACGTTTCCATTTTGGGTTTTAGAAATATTCCGAACGACCAATAAACCGTATGCAAACTTAGGGTAGACCCTAAACTCTAACTTATCCTGATTTTTAAACGCTAACGCGTTTAAAAATCAGGCCGCCGGATTCAATTTTTTATTTAAAATTTTTATTTGTATTCCCTCGGGGTTTCAACGGTTAACCTTTGGGGTTCAACAGTTCCATGTTGGGTTTAGAAATATTCGGAACGACGAATAAATCGTATGCGAACTTAGGGTTTAGGGTTGTTTACAACCTAAATCCTAGACCCTAAACCCTAACTTATCCTGATTTTTAAACGCGTTAGCGTTTAAAAATAAGGTCGCCGGATTCATTTTTTTTTATTAAATTTTTTAATTTACAAGTTTTATTAAATTTAGGGGTTCAACAATTAATTTTTGGGGTTCAACGTTTCCATTTTAGATTTTAGAAATATTCAGAACGACGAATAAACCGTATATGAACTTTAAAAAATATAAATTTATATTTTAATTGATCATTTATAAATTAGTTTTTAAATATTTTTTTTGCAATTATATATTTAGAAGAAAACAAAAAAACAAGGGAAAAAAAGACAAAAAAAAAAAAAGTAAAAAAACACCCAAACACCACATAAAGTGGCGTTGGGCCTCTCTGAAAACCAAACACAATTGGCGTTTCTTCCAAAACACAGGATGAACTTGCGTTTTAACAAAAAAAAAGAAAAAAACTAACCCTCTAACGCTAGACGCGTTTCCAAAAGAAAAAGAAAAAAATATAGAAACACTATATTATATTATGTTTTGGAGTGATATTTGGGGCTAAGTTTTTGAGTTGTGATATTTGGGACCATTTTCTTTCAAATTGTGACAGATAGGGCCAACACCCTAAAAAACTTGGCCCCAAATATCACTCCAAAACACTGTTTCCTCTAACTTTTTCTGTTTTTTTTAACAAATGCTATTGCGTTTAGCGTTTCATGTATATTTTTTTTTTGAAACCAGTTTCTTGTATATTTATATTTATTTTAATAACCACGTTGTATAATCTAGCATTTTCGGGCCGGCCGGCCGGGGGGAACGTGACTTTATTTGGTGTTCTAATTAATCAATCCATTCATTAGGCCAGCCTTTTTTTTTTCGGCCTTTAAAAAAGCATCGAACTGGGGTTCTAGCACTCCATCTTTCTTTTAAAAAATAAAGTACATTTTATTCATTAACGCCACATAAAGTTATGTTTTGGGATTTTTTTAGTTTTTTTTAATTTTTTTAGGGTTCAATAATTAACGGGTTTAATTTTCTATTTTGTGTTTTAGAAATATTTGGAATAACAAATAAACTAATAAATTGTATGCGAGTTAGGATTTAGGGTTTAGAATTGTATGTATCCTGATTTAAACGCGCAGGCCGTCACATTCAAATTTTTAATTAAATTTTTTAAATTTTATCTGTATTTCCACGGGCTTTCAACATTTCCATTTTGGGTTTTAGAATATTTGGAATCACGAATAAACCGTAGGTTTAGGGTTGTTATCCTGATTTTTAAACGCAACATTAGCGTTTAAAAATCATGCCGTCAGATTCAGTTTTTTAATGAAAATTTTTATATTTTAAAAAATACAATTTTAATTAAATTTTGGGGTTCAACAATTAAGTTTTGGGGTTCAACGTTTCCATTTTGGGTTTTAGAAATTACCCAAAACCAAACTTAAACTAACTTTTCAAAAAAAAAATTAAAAAAATACCCAAAACCAAAGTAGCGTTACTAACCCAAAACCAAACTTAAAGTTGTGTTAGTAGCCCAAAACCAAACTTAAAGTAGTGTTTATAATTAAAAAAAAAAAAAGTCAAAAGTTTTCATAAAAAAATGAAAAAGCTACACGATGTAGTGTTTTAGAGTAGTATATGGGACCAACTTTTTAGATTGTGATATTTAGGATCATTTTCTTTTAAATTGTGATATAGGGAACAAAACACCCGATAATATCGTGGCAGCCATATGGCATAATTTCTGTGATTTCATGTTAGTGTTACCAAGAACATTTTTCCGAAAGTCTTCTTGTTGAGTACTGACGCATGCATACCTTTTGTTTGCATTATTATTAAAGACAACTGAATTCTCTCTTCCTGTGGCAAATATACAGAAATTTGAATGGACAAATATATACTCGAGAAAATTGGGCCTGACGACAACGGATCTCCCTGAGGTTATAAGAAATATTGTTTATAATTATAAAATAAGGGGTCCCGCAGGGGCAGTTTTGTAAATCTAAATTTTTATCAGTAATTTACAAAAATATCCTTAAAATTTGTATTGATTTATTCTATCTTCAGAATTCTAAGATGAGGTGATCCTCAAGCACATGAAATTCATATATACTCCAAAGTTTTATAAAGATGTTAATGAAACTTAAAACGAATACAATAAATTATTTAAAAAATATTAATTCGGTTCACAAAATGTCCACTTTTCTAAAAGAACCTTTTTTGTGTAAAAGAATAAAAGTTCAGACCATTAAAATGCATTTATTTATGCATTTATTTAAGTCTAAAAGCCAGATCTTTGATTAGCATACAAACCTTGAATCCTGTATACATCTAAGGCCATGTTTGTTTTAGGGGATTATAATCCTTGGAAAATTACACTATCTTTCTTAAATTTAAAGGATTATAATCCCATGTAAGTATATTACTATCATCTTTTTGATTCATTTCTATGGGATTATAATACCTTCTTTCACAAGGTATTATAATCCCATGGGAGTGAACTAAAACAATGATTAAAATGTGAATTCATGGGATTATAATCCCTTACGTTTGAGATTTATAAGGTAATAATTTGGGGATTATAATCCCTTGAAACAAACATGGCCTAAGTGCCTTCTCATTTGAGGTGCGTCCTCTTAATCATTTATTTACACAATCAACATTATTGATCTTCAAGTCAGATCTCCATTTTTGCGGAAGTCAAAAAAAATATATCTCTTCTGATGATTTTTTATTGGTTAAATTAATTAAAATTTAATTGAAAGTTATATGTATTACAAAATTCAGAAAAATAAAAAAAATTATTAAAAAGTACAAACTTACAATGCAACTTTCAGTTTTCAAAAATAATAATTGAATAATTTTTACTCCCTTCATCTCATAATATAAATCTTTTTTGAAAAATTTACGTATTTTAAGAAAACATTAATTATATGATACATTTCCTTTTATACCCATTATAAATGTATTAATTCTTTAAGAAGATAAGCTACTCCCTCCGTCCCTAATTAGTAGTCCATTTTGAAAAAAAAAACACATCTTAAGAAATATTTAATTTCATATTTTGTTTACATAATTACCCTTATTTATTGCATTAAATAATAACTTTCGAATACTTTCCAAATTCAGCAAAGCAATTAAGGAAATCCGAAAGTAAAACTGAAAGAAAACTGTATCTTCGTGTAGGTCACTCTAGGGCTGAGCAAAAATCCGAAAAACACCGAATCTGAATCCGAATCCGCTAAAAACTGATCCGTATAAATCCGATCCGAAACCGAAAAATTAAAAACCGAATCTGAATCCGATTATGCGGTTTCGGTTTTTTGTCAAATCCGATCCGACAAAACCCGAATCCGATCCGATTAAAATAAATAAATAGATTATATATATGTATATATATATATATAATTAATTTTTATGTATAATTGTGTGTGCGCTTTAAACTGATATTTTTTGACACAACTAACTATATTAAGGTAACTAAATGAGAACTGTATTGTGTTACTGTGTACATGGCATGTCACGTGATGTTTCACTTTTACAGGAGAAAAATAATTCAAAATTTGGTTTATTACTCCGTATGATATCAAGCTTTACATCAAACTGAAATGCTCATGATTTACTAGATAAAGAAACTATTAGTCGTTACATTTAGGGCTGTAAATGAGCCGATACACTCGCGAACGGCTCGGCGTTCGGTTCGAAAAAAGCTCGGTTCGGGTTCGGTTCGATTCACAAACGAGTCGATCTTGAACATGATTTTAAGGATCGATTTATAAACGAGCTGAACTTGATCACAGTAAAGTTCGACTCGATAGCTCGCGAACAAGATCGATTAACGTGCTCGTGAACATAGTTCGTGAATAGGCTCGTGAACATAGCTCATGAACATGTTCGTGAATAAGTTCGATAATTGAGCTCGATAACATGCTCGGTATATGACTTCATTAGAGGTTCATAAACAATTTCAATAAATAATCTCCTACATATAATATATTTTTGATTATTATAATCTCGTACAAATAATATATGTTTGATTGTTATAATATGCTCGGTATATGTCATGTTAAATATTATAATTGTTTATTTTATAATTTTGATTAATTTTAATAATAGTAGTAGTAATAATAATAATAATAATAATAATAATAATAACAATAATAATAATAATAATAATAATAATAATAATAATAATAATAATAATAATAATAATAATAATAATAATAACAACAACAACAACAACAACAACCTAGTCTTGCAATTAGTATAACTAGTTCATATTTGTCAAAAATATGTTATCAAATTAAAATATGTTATCAAATTAAATATTACATTATGTAAAGTGCTAAATTTTAATATTAAATATTAGTGATGTATAAATTTATTTATACTACTTAAATATATAAAAAGGTACTAATATATTTTAATGATTATGTAAAATTTAAAACTAAAATAACTTGCTATACATGCAAATATGTAGTTCGAAGACCAAAATAAGTTATTTTAACACAACAATTACATTATTAATTGTTTTTTTTTTAAATTTGTACTTCGATTTTATCGAATATCAGGAGATAATATAGTAAATGTATAATATATGTCAAAATTTACATATAATATTGTAGTTTCTATGTAAGAACACTAATATTTTTGTATGACTATGATATTTTATAGATTTATGTAAAAAAATTAATAATTTTGTATGATTATGATGACAGTAACGATCATTAATATTTTAAGTTTACAATATATAAATTTAATTTAATTTACATTATTTTGTAAAAAAATCGATACTTTTTTACGATTTACAAAAAAATTAGTTAACTTTTAAATAGATTACAAGTTTTTCGTGAAATATTAATAAGAATATGTTTCTCCAATATTTAAGACTTGTTCGTTAGTACAAAGCTCGTGAACAAGGTTAATGAGTTGTTCGAAGTAAAAGTTCGTGAACAAGCTCATGAGACATGTTCATGAGTTGTTCGTGAACCGTTCGCGAACAACATTTTTTCTTAACGAACCGAGCTCAAACACATTTTTTGGCTCGATTTAAGTTCGAGCTCGAGTTCGAGTTCGATAATTTCTTAACAAACGATACATGAACATTCTAAAGTTCGGCTCGGCTCGGCTCATTTACACCCCTAGTTACATTATATATGATCTTGAAGGCTACAATATGTGTAAGCATAACAACTCTTTACCGAATTGGGCAGAAATGCTACAAAGTCTCATAATTGGAATCAACCTCAATAACAAATGACTTGTCTCCATGTAAATTCAAAATCAATCGAGTCCATATCAATACATTTAATAATTTGTGTATCCTACAAGTTCAATACAGGGGACCATAGGGGCATGAAAACAATGCAGAGACAATTTGATTGCGGAGATGTTATTTCGGATAGTATACCGTATCATGCAAATCTTAGCAAAAAAAATCTTGATTCTTTAGTATACAGGTCATGTATACTCATCCAAATTAAGGGATATTCACATGCCATTATGCCAAGTTCCATACTTTGAAAAAAAAAAAAATCATTCCAGAAATTTAACAATGTCCGTTCAAAAGTTAATATACTCATCCGCATTTGATTTGATACATAACTACTTGAATTTAGATAATACTGTAGAGAAATTATGGGGAGTTTCTTTTGTATAGGACGCCCAGTTCCATGGTTCAGAATTGTGTTTGGCATGTCATGACGGTTTTTTGTTAGAAAAATGGTATTGCATTAACCTTGAATCAGGCAGTTCATGTAATAAAGGAAATATTGGTAATTCCTACATATAATTTTAATTAAAAACAGAACGATATTTGGGGGTCATTTTTTAATCTATGAACGAGACTAAAAGAACTGAACGAGAAAGAATCTATTGTTGATTGATGAGATTGTTTGATAAGGTGAAAGCTCAATCGGATGACATTGAAATTTAACTGGACGGTTTCTTGTGAAAAATCAAGTCGGACGGTTATGAAAACTAAACACACAAGTGAATGATACAATAGTATTCATTATACTATTTTTTTTTTACAAGTTTTGCTTTTCCTTTACATGCGACAAACTTTATATCATGATTTTTTTTTTGGAATAAAGATGAAATTTCATTAAACTGAGAGATCATACATAAGAGACTCCACCAACATCAAAGGAGGAATCAAAGGAGGAGACATGAAAATGTTTTGACAATTTAGCAAACAAGGAACTCTAGCCATAACATGGGCCGTTCCATTTGCTTGTCTTTTAACAAACGGAGAGAAAAACCCGGCCTTAGACTCAAGATATTGCGACAAGAATCATACACATGGCCAACTTCAAGAAGATTATCAGACGAACGGCAAATGGCTTGCACTGAAAGAAGGGAGTCAGATTCAATGATCACTCTATCATACTGCTTAGTTAGCATCCATTTTAAACCTTCAAATACCGCAGTTGCTTCTGCCTCCAACACTGAACTTACCTCAGCCAAACAAACCACCTTCCCCTCTACAAAATCTCCCCTGTGATCCCTTAGAACTAATCCAACTGAAAAATTGATCCTATCTTTCTGAAAAGTTGCATCAACATTAAGCTTTAACACACCCACTTCCGGAGGTTTCCATCTCTGAGAAACACTAGGAACAGAGCTCTTAGGAGATACTTGCATTGCTGATCTACGCACCTTAGCCATCTTCCAATCTGAGAAGAATTTTGTAGACCAATCCATAGCAATCATGGGCGAAACTGTCTTCCCCTCCCAGACCTTTTTATTTCGAAAAAACCATAGACCCCATAGAACTTTAGCAATACGAATGATCTCCTCATGATTGACACTCCCTATCTTTTGAAGAAGTCAGTCAGGGGCAAATTCCACAAGCTGCATATCATACATACCACCTGTATATTGCCAACATTGGCTAGCAAAAGGACAATAAAAAAACACGTGTAACAAATGTTCGACATCTCTTTCACACATAGGGCATAGAATAGTAAGAGGGACACCTTTAGACCTTAATCTTTTCCTCACCAGGACATTATTCCTACAGAAGCGCCAGAGAAAGACCTTCACCTTATTAGGAATTGAAATTTTCCAAAGCTTACCCCAGCCATTAGATTGAGCAATACTCAACGTGCCTATATTGCTTTCATGCCACTGGTGATAACCAGATTTAACACTATACTGTCCATCAGAAGTTCTGGTCCAAGCAATCCCATCTTCAACATCACATTGAGGAATACGAGTAGCTAAGATTAACCGAGCATCCTCTTCCTCAAAGAAGCCACAAACTTTAGAAATATCCCAACTTTTAGACTAAGCCAACATAAAATCAGCAACCGTAACTGCATCAGAAACATACGAACGGGTCTGATCCACCTTATAATCAGGCTTTCCTCGAATCCAGGGATCTGAAGTAGCTGCAATACTAGTACCATCCCCCACAACCCATCTATAACTTCTAGGCAGCGATTCTTTGGCTTTTAATATCCCCGACCAGATGAAACTAGGATCTGTTCCTGTAGAAGCTTTCAGAAAATGAGATTCTGGACAATAACGTGCCTTGAAAATCCGAGCAACCAAAGAATGAGGATTCTTAATAAAATTCCACCATATTTTTCCAAGAAGGGCTATGTTAAATCCGTACAAACTACGAAAACCCAATCCCCCTTTACTTTTTGACATGCTCATCGCTTCCCACGATAACCAGTGAACCCCTTTCTTATCATCCAACCCAGAACTCCACCAGAACTTATTAATCATTTTTTCAATCTCCTCACACAAAGACTTAGGCAAGAGAAAGCAGGACATACAGTAGGATGGAATCGATTGAGTAACGTTTTTAATCAAAACTGCTTTACCAGCACGAGATATAGGTTTTGAACCCCAACTCTGAATTCTCTTCCAAATCTTGTCCTTTACAAACCCAAAAACACGCTTCTTAGATCGTCCTACTAGAGATGGAAGACCCAAATACTTGCCTTCTCCAAGATCATTGCTAACCCCAAGGATTCCCGATAACTCTCCTCGTTTCAATGGACTTACATTTGCACTATAAAATACCCCAGACTTCTGAAAGTTCACAGACTGTCCTGACAGCCTCTCATACTCAACAAGAACCTCCATGATAACAGTAGTTTCTGTAGTGTCAGCTCGGAAAAAAGGAAACTATCATCCGCAAACAACAGGTGTGTGATAGCAGGAGCATTTAAACTTATTTGGGAGCCATGAATATTGCCTTCAGAAGCTGCTTTGTTCAGAGAACTCGATATGCCTTCTACACAAAATAGAAATAGGTACGGGGACAGGGGATCCCCCTTGCGTAAGCCCCTTGATGGCGTAACTGGTCCTATTGAGGAACAATTAAAACAAAAAATCATAAGAAACAGTCGATACGCACATCATAACCCAACCAATCCATTTGCTACAGAAACCCATCCCTTGCAACCTCGCTTTTAAAAAAGCCCAATCAACCCTATCATAAGCTTTACTAATGTCGAGTTTTAACGCAACTTCACCCTCATTTCCACCCCTCTTCTTATTCATATGATGAATAATCTCGAAGGCCACCAGAACATTATCTTGAATATTTCTACCAGGAACAAAGGCGGATTGATTCTCTGAAATCAAACTAGGTAAAATAATCTTTAACCTATTTGATAACACTTTAGCCAGAATCTTATAAAGTACGTTGCATAAGGTAATATGCCGCAAGTCCCTAATACAACAAGCATTATCTTTCTTTGGTATTAATACCACATTAGTATTATTTAAGTTCGCTGGAAAAGAACTCAGAGATAGCCATTCCTTACAACACAAAAAGATATCATTACCTAGAATTGACCAGAATTGCTGGAAAAATGCAGGATTTAGCCCATCGGGCCCCGAGGCTTTGTCAGGGTGCATCTGCTTAATGGGCACAGAAAATTCCTCAAATGATACCTCTGCAACGAGACTCTCATTCTGCTCATCCATCACACACCGTTCCACGTTTATTAACTGCATAGATTCACTTCCACCGTTACCTTTAAAGATCTCCTGGAAATACTTTTTTACAACTCAACACATTGCTTCATGATTCTCGACCCTTAAACCATTCTCATCCATCAGAAACGGAATATGATTTGTCTTCCTCCTAGCAGACGCATTTGCATGAAAAAACTTAGTGTTATCATCCCCCTCTGCAAGCCAAAACGTCTTTGCCCTTTGTTTCCAATAAATCTCCTCATGAAAAAGAAGATCATCAAGTTTTTTCTTTGCAGCAAAATATTCCTTTAACCCATCTTCATCAGTCCGATCTACCAACCTCTTCAACACCTCCTTTTGTGTTGTTAGTTTATCTCGGAACTTATGGAAAAAGTTCCTGCCCCATCTTGCCATAAAAGATGTAACAGACAACAACTTTGGGATAACATGAATAGAAGGAGAGATAGCCAGAATTCAGAAACCTCTTTACGAAAGGTTGGCTCTTCTAACCACGTGTTTTCAAACTTGAACCGAAAACTCTTCCTCGAAGTAGTCACACTGAGAAGATCTAAATTTATAGGATCATGATTTGAATGAGTCACATGATGAACAGAGAGATTACATAGCGGAAACTTCAACCACCATGAATTCGTTGCAAAAGCTCTGTCTAACCTTTCCCTAACCCAATTCTGAGTTCCTCGACTTTTCTCCCAAGTGTAGTGTCCACATGTAAGATCAATTTCCTTGAGTAAACAGTCGTCTATAGCTTTCCGAAAACCCTCCAATAGACTAAGAGGATGAGGAACACTACCCATCTTATCAGCAGAAAATAGAAGATCATTAAAATCGCCAAAAATGCACCAGGGCAACTGAGAACTACTAGCCAAAAACCGAATGAAATCCCAGGAATTACTACGTCTTGACCTCTCTGGAAAACCGTAGAAACATGATAGCCTCCATGAGGCTATATTATTATCCAAGAAAAGCACATCAATATTATTTTGAGAATAATTCAAAACTTCACAATTTACATGACGCTTCCAGAAAATAGCTAAACCACCACTATGTCCAATCCGATCAACAAAAAAACATTGAGCAAAAACCATTTTAACATGAAGGTTTTCAATATTACTAGCAACAGATATAGTTTCAGAAAGAAATAAAAAATCGGGTTTACTTGTCTTTATCAGATCACTTAACACTCGAACTGTTCGAGGGTTCCCCAACCCCCGATAGTTCCAACTTAACAGATTCATTTTGACTGGCAGGCTTGTTTAACAAGCCTAGCCAAAACATCAGGAGAAGACTCAGTACAATCAGTGATAGAAAGTACAGAATCTGAGTTAACCAGTCCATGTCCTCCCTCTATATCCATGAACTCGTTGTCAACTAGCCCACTACGACTACGTTTCCTTCCCTCAATATTAAGCCCAATTAATTCATCTTCTGTAGGCCCAATAGGAGAAATAAAAGATTGGTTTGCCGCCACAGCATTTGAATTAATAACCATATCTTTTCCTTTTGAAACAATTGTCCCTCCATGTATACAAACCCTATAATCTCGCCCGTTTTTATCTCCCTTAGATGCACTACTATTTTGAAAATCCCATGATTGTTGATAAAAATTATCCTTTCCTGAATTACAGCCCCAATCCTTGTCCCTCTCATCACATAACCATTTACTTTTTTCAAAATTTGCCGCCCTCCGTGGCGGAGCTCGGAGCCACCCTCCCCACTCACGAACTAACTCAGACGAAGATGTCTCCATTTTCTTCCTACAAAACCTATCTGTATGCGTTAACATACCACAGGTAAAACAGAAATCGCCAAGACGCTCATACTTGCATTGGACTACACATTCAGACCCATCTTTCCTACAGATCTTCTTCTTACGTTTCAAAGGACGTCGAACATCTACGCTAATCCTCAACCACATACTTTCTCGCCAAATACTAGTGTTATTATTTGGATCGTACTGAATAAACTTACCAAAGAAATTTCCCAGTTGTTTACCCACATCTTCAGACATAAAAACACTAGGAAGATCATGAATTTGGATCCAGAACTTTAACTCCATCAATGGAACATTCACCGGGTCCTCGCCAATAGGGATAGTAGCCAGCACTAACATGGCTCCATCAAACGACCAAGGCCCACCCTCTGCAACCCATTGTAAATCATCCACATGATAAAACTGGAACAAGAACACTCCAGGCTTCAAATCTTTAATGTTTATTCCTTGTGCCGGTCTCCTTATCAGCCAATTTTGATTTCATTGCCCTAGTGTTCATGTTTTTCTCTGTTAGAAAACGTCCCACCAAACAGAGTTCAAAATTATTCGAATCTTCCACTATATCATCTGCAAAGATGAGCTCTTCATTCTCCTCATCTTCGATGTTGATTTCTGCCATTTGATTCGCCAGATCTTCAGCCCTAGCCATTGAAACAAAACTCCCACTTTTAAGAAAAGGAGAGAAAAACAAAACTCTCACATATAGGAGAGACACTGAGATATTTTTAAAAATGAGTTTGGTGGAACTTTTGATAATAGGTAGGTAAAAAGAATAAACTAAGATGAGAGATTCATTCTTCCATGACCATGAGTGCATAAATCCATAGTTTAATCATGATTTAAAAAATATAATTTTTGTTAATATGCTAACTAGTCGATAAAGCCGTGCTTCGCAGCGGCGTTACAATATTTTTTAAAAAATTCAATACATTTACGTTATATTATAATATTAATATTAAATTTTAATAATTAAATAATCTTCTCTAATGAATCGATTTCATGTTAAATACGATTTTTTCGATTGAACCGCTCTCTCATTAAAATCGAAATTTCAACTTTAACATATATTATAAAGACTTATATAATAATTTTTATCCATAAAATCGGGATAAAAATTGAATCGTAAAAATAAAAAGAAAAATATTATGAGGGTATTATCAAATTCTAATAGTTAATACAATCTTTTCTACTGAGCCGTCTTCCCGTTAAATACGTTTCAAGCCGGTCTCATTTGGAACCGAAATTCTAACTTCATTATATAAAGAGAGTCAATTCCAAATTTTATATTCTTTAAACTTTCTAATATTTATGGAGTTTTAAAAGGTGAAAATACATCTTATATTTTCTGTATATACAGATATTCTTGTATTTATTTATAGCTTCCGCATGGGAATGTCTTTCTGTTATGTTAAATATCAAAAAAATATACGAAGAATTTTCATTATGGGAATAATATTTTTATGGATATATTTTTCTAATGCCAGTATAATTAACTTGTATAAAAATTAAAATAAAGGAGAATTTCTAGGGGAAAAAATATATAGTTTTAAAAAATCGTATAAGACGTCACCATGCACCGTCCTCGTATTTTACTTTCAATAAAACATTTTATTTTATGTATTCCTTATAAATTCAAACATCTTTTTTACGATCTTCTCTAATGAACCGCTTTCTAGTTAAACACGATTATTACTATTGATCCGCTCTTTCGTTAATACCAAAACCCTAACTTTTACATATATCACTTGTATGATAATGTTTGTCCATAAAATCAAATCCAAAAAATAAAATAAAATTTATAACATTAATATGATATTTTAATAGCTAATATAATCTTTTATAGTGAACCGTCTTCCCGTTGAACACGTTTCGAGCCGCTCTTATTTGGGATTGAAATTTCAACTTCATTACATATTATTAATGAAACTTATCTTACACAACAACTTTTTTCCTTAAAATCAAAACCTAAAAAATAGAATGAATTCTAATTTATACTTTCTCTAGACTTTCTAAAATTTATGGAGCTTTAGAAATGAAGACACATCTTATTTTCTCTGTATATTATAGATAGTCCGGTATTTATATAGGATTCCTGCATGAGAGTGTTCTTTTATTATGTTAACACATCAATTTTTTTTTTTAAATACGATGACTTTTTTTATGATAATAGTATTGGATTTATGAACCTATTCTACTTTTAATAAAACTTTTATTTATATGTTTTTTCTAAAAATTCGAACTCTTATTCTCTATAAATTCAAACTCCTATTATACTTCCAATAGAACTTTTAATCATATGCGTTATTAATACTTATTCTACTTTCAATATAACTTCTAATCATATGTCTTCCCTATAAATTCGAACTATTCTCCTCTATAAATTCGAACACCTTTTCTATTTCAAATATGTTAAATGAAAATTTTCTACTTCTAATAGAACTTTTATTTATATGTTTTTTCTATAAATTCGAACACTTATTCTCTACAAATTCGAAATCCTATTCTACTTCCAATAAAACTTTTAATCATATGCATTATAAATACTTATTCTACTTTCAATAGATATTCTAATCATATGTCTTCCCTATAAATTCGAACTCTTATCCTCTATGAATTCGAACACCTATTCTATTTCTAATATGTAAAATGATAATTTTCTAATTCTAATAAACTTTTATTTATATGTTTTTTCCATAAATTCGAACTCTTATTCTCTATAAATTCGAACTCCTATTCTACTTTCAATAGAACTTGTAATCATATGCATTATAAATACTTATTCTACTTCCAATAGAACTTCTAATCAAATGTCTTCCTATAAATTCTAACTCTTCTCCTCTATAAATTCGAACACCTATTCTACTTCTAATATGTTAAATGATTTTTTTTACATTTATTAGTGTTTAAATTCTAAAATTTTATAAAATTAGAAAAATAGATTGAGACGTTTTTAGAGTGCCACCTAAACTCCCGTGTATCCTCCTTTATATATATATATATATATATATATATATATATATATATATATATATATATATATATATGATGTTCACCTGGTTCACAAATTAATTTTAATATTTCTTTTTTTAATCTTTTTTTTCAATTTGTTTATATAAAAATAATTCTGCGTGTTTAACTTGAATAGATTTATATGAATATACTTCTAAAGTAACTAAATTCATTATTTTTATAATAGTATATCTTGAAATGTGTTCGGATTAGAACAATTACAAGTATGTAATATAATTAGATCCATTAAGTAATTTTAATTAATTGGACATGTTAATTAAATAGGATTATAAATAATATATAATCTTTGGATTGATTCTAGAATTGTCTATTATTAATACATAAAGGGTATAATCAATAAATATAATCATCCGTAAATTTTAGAATTTTATTTATAAACAGTGATATACATTCAGCATTATCATTGATCCAGAAATTTTAATCATTCAAAATTTGTGATTCACATTTAATAAATGACCCCTTAATCGAATAGAGTAAAATCTCGGTATTTCATTTTTGCCATCAACTTTTGAATCCTCGTAATGCGAAATTTATACAATATTACTACTAGTGTGTGTTATTTACACGACTATAAAATTAGTTGCATAACTGATAACACATTAAATTACACATCATAATGTTGTGTTGATTGGAATGAATTAAATTGAACAAAGTAGAATGAAATTGGAAAATATTATGGGCAAATTTTCATTTTGTTAGAATACATATCTATACTATTATATAAAAACCGAAACATTAAAAGTTTGGTTGGTCGGTCGGTCGGTACCTGTTGATTTTACTTATTTACCTTTACTTAATTATAGATCTACTAACTAATAAAAACTAATAAATTTCTTTTTTCAGGTTACGCATATTATCTTTTCTATTTTTCAATAATTAAATAATTTCTTTTTTCAAGTAAAATACAATATATTTTACATTTTATCTAACTAAAATTTCTCCATTAAAAGTTTGGTTGGTCGGTCGGTCGGTACCTGTTGATTTTACTTATTTACCCTTACCCAATTATAGATCTACTAACTAATAAAAACTAATAAATTTCTTTTTTCAGGTTACGCATATTATCTTTTCTATTTTTCAATAACTAAATAATTTCTTTTTTCAGGTAAAATACAATATCTTTTACATTTTATCTAACAAAAATTTCTCCTTTATTAATAAATTTTCTTTTTCATGTTAAACATATTACCTTTTCTATTTTTCAATAACTAAATAATTTCCTTTTTTAGGTAAAATATAATATCTTTTACATTTTATCTAACTAAAATTTCTCATTTTTAAAAACACTACGAGCAATTTTGTTTAATAAAATAACATAATTATATTATAATTACTATTAACTAATCAATTACATTTTTCAGTCAAAACACGTTACATTTTCTCCATTCTCTAACTAAAATCTCACTTTTTCCAATTATATCATGGACGGTTACCTATTTCAGCCAAAACACGTTACTTTTTTTCTTTTCTCTTACTAAAACCTCCCTTTTTCCAATTATATCACGGGCGTTTCTATTCAATAATAAAAATAATAATATTATAATACTATTAATTAACGATTACCTTTTCACCTAAAAAACATCATCTTTTCTATTTTTTTTCTAATTAAATTCCCTTTTTTCTAGAAATAAAACGGGCAACATTAATTTCTCATTTTCTAAAAACTATGAACAATTTTATTTAGTAAAATAACATAATTAAATTATAATTACTATAAACTAATCAATTACCCTTTCCACATAAATCATGTCATCTTCACGTTACCTTTCTATTTTTTCTAACTAAAATCTCTTTTTTTTTCAATTATATCACGGACGGTTCTATTTAATAAAATAAATTAATAATATTATAATATTATTAATTAACCGATTATCTTTTTCAGCTAAAACGTATCATCTTTTCTAAAATCCCTCTTTTAATAAAAATATCACGGAAAATATTAGTTTCTCCTTTTCTAAAAACATTACGAGCAATTATATTTAGTATGTAATTAAATTATAATTACCATAAACTAAATCAATTACCCTTTTCACCTAGAACATATTACCTTTTTAATTTTCTCTAACTAAATTCTCTATTTTTCTAATCATATCACGGACATTCTATTTAATAAAATGGACTCTTTTTAACTAAAACCTATCATCTTTTCTATATTTTCTAACTAAAATCCCTACTTTTCTAGAAATATCACGGGTAACAGTTATATAATTATTATCAAATCATCTCATAATATTATAAATCATCTATGGTTATATGATTTATAATATTATGTTAAAAATATTCTTCTTAAATATTGAGATTTAATAAGTATTAATTGATTATTATCTACTATTTTTAAAAGTAGATGGAATATATATATATATATATATATATATATATATATATATATATATATATATATATATATATATATATATATATATAAGAGTACTAGATTTCACTGAATAAGAGAAGATGTCTAAGTCATAATCAAGGTATTATGACATATGTTTATAAGTGATGGTATATGTGAACGAAAGAGAAGATGTGAAAAGAATTGTGCATGGGAAGGTGAATGCGAAATGGTAGTACATATATATATAATAATGTTTTGACAAAAAGGGGGATTGCAACATAAAGCGTAAGAGGCTGTGTGCGGCACAGTCCAGCACTCAATATTATTTCGGCCCAAGAGTTGCCGAAGGGGGATGTAGCAGAAGAGCCTTCCTCCAGGGGGATGTAGCAGAAGAGCCTTCCTCCAGGGATGATTATCATTCCTTCTACCGGTAGTAAACAGAGAGCGGATACAATTAGGCGACTGATTATCGTATTAACGTATCTGGCGCTAGCAGATATCCCCAAAACTTGAAAGAAAGAATTGAAAATGGTTTTCATATTTCTATACTGAAAACAGAAAAATGATATGAAATGATGGAATTATTGTTACAGATGAAGAGAAACTGATTTTTATATTAATCTATATAATTGTTGCATAAGAAGGAAATGAGAAGATGATAGCGAGAGATTCGTTCAAGTTTTCATATTATCTTGAAAGATTACACTGAAATGGTATATTGATTGTTATATTATTTAAGAAGAGAAACTGATATTATATGATATTAGAAGAGAAACTGATATTATAATACTATATATTTCTTTTCGTACAAAGATAATTGGAAAGTGTATATATATTGAATGAAAATAAAATTCTTTCCATAATAACTGAAATTTGTTTTTGTCTATTATATATATATATATATAATGGTTTATTTCCCTTTGATGCTAATTGATAGAATTTATCTTGCTGAGCTATTTTAGCTCATTCTTGCTATTATGTATACAATAGCTAGGTATGCCGATACTCCGCACTACAACCCGGAAGAGGGTAAAGGGGAAGTCTACCTTATGAGAAAGTATCGACACCTGTTCTCAAGGTAGTATATACTTATATATGGGTGTAATAGATGGTATTCTGGAATTGTAATAATAGTTTATCTTTAACTACTATCATTAATGGTTGTTGTTCTCTGAGCATATGACTGGTGTGTGTGTGTGATGATATTAGTGTGGGGTCATTTTTGTGAGTATTAAATAATATAAAAAAAATCAAGAGATATTTTTAATAAATGGAAATTTGAGTATGATGGACCGGATTCCGGACCCCGGATCTGGGGCTGTCACAAAAACACGTTATCTTTTCTCCTTTCTCTAACTAAAATCTCACTTTTTCCAATTATATCATGGACGGTTACCTATTTCAGCCAAAACATGTTACCTTTATTCTATCCTTACTAAAACTTCCCTTTTTCCAATTATATCACGGGCGTTTCTATTCAATAAAAATAATAATAATATTATAATACTATTAATTAACCGATTACCTTTTCACATAAAATATATCATCTTTTCTATTTTTTTCTAATTTAATTCCCTTTTTTTAAGAAATAAAACGGGCAACATTAATTTCTCATTTTCTAAAAACTATGAACAATTTTATTTAGTAAAATAACATAATTAAATTATAATTACTATAAACTAATCAATTACCTTTTCCACATAAATCATGTCATCTTCACGTTACCTTTCTATTTTTTCTAACTAAAATCTCTCTTTTCCAATTATATCACGGACGGTTCTATTTAATAAAATAAACTAATAATATTATAATATTATTAATTAACCGATTATCTTTTTCAGCTAAAACGTATCATCTTTTCTAAAATCCCTCTTTTAATAGAAATATCACGGACAATGTTAGTTTCTCATTTTCTAAAAACATTACGAGCAATTATATTTAGTACGTAATTAAATTATGACTACCATAAACTAAATCAATTACCCTTTTCACCTAGAACATATTACCTTTTTAATTTTCTCTAACTAAATTCTCTATTTTTCTAATCATATCACGGACATTCTATTTAATAAAATGGACTCTTTTTAACTAAAACCTATCATCTTTTCTATATTTTCTAACTAAAATCCCTACTTTTCTAGAAATATCACGGGTAACAGTTATATAATTATTATCAAATCATCTCATATACAAGCCTCCAAAATTTATGTTTTAAAAAAATTTAATTTAAATTAATAATTTTTTTATATAATACTATTATATAAAAGCCGAAACATTAAAAGTTTGGTTGATCGATCGGTCGGTCGGTACGGTACCTGTTGATTTTAATTATTTACCCTTACTCAATTATAGATCTACTAACTAATAAAAACTAATAAATTTCTTTTTTAGGTTACACATATTATCTTTTTTATTTTTCAATAGAGAGAATTACCAAAATGCCTATTTTTCACAAGTTTTTGCCCAAAATACTGATTTTGAAAAAAATGACCCGAAATACCGACGGGATACGAAGAATCGTCTTCCGTGTTAGCATAATACGGAACACCGTGTTCCGTATTATGCATGATACGGAACACCATCTTCCGTGTTAGCATGATACGGAACACGGTGTTCCGTATCCGTGCATGATACGGAACATGGTGTTCCGCAACACCCCATGATACGGAACAAGGTGTTCCGCAACACCCCTCATATCACGGTAGACGGTGTAGCATTTTCAGTCAGTAAAAAGGGTCAGCATGGCTCCCATATGAATATTTTGGGCCATCACCCTTTTCAATAACTAAATAATTTCTTTTTTCAGGTAAAATACAATATCTTTTACATTTCATCTAACTAAAATTTCTCCTTTATTAATAAATTTTCTTTTTCATGTTAAACATATTACCTTTTCATAAGAATTATTCTGCCTGCCTGATTGATAGCTCTACCTTTCCATGTTGCCAACTTTTTATTGACCTTCTGCAATAGAGGATCCCAAAATTTTGCTTGTCTTGGAGATGAACTAATATCTGCCCCGAGATAACTTAAGGAATTAGTTCCTATTTCGCAGCCCAAAATCGATGCCCATTCATCCATGTTACTATCTACTTCATGATAACTGTAAAGGTTACTTTTGTGAAAGTTAACCTTTAAGCCTGTGAGAACTTGAAAGCTTTGTAAGATATTCTTAATTCCCCGTACTGAAGCTGTGTCGTTATTGATGAAAATTATAATATCGTCAGCGTACTGTAGGTGTGAGATAGTGTAGCCATTAGGACCTATGGTTATACCTTTAAAAACGTTTAATTCCTCAGCCTTTACCAGCATGGAGTGCAACACTTCTGCCACCAAATTGAATAACAAGGGGGAGAGGGGATCCCCTTGTCTAAGCCCTCGTTGTGGTGAGAATTCTTTGGTGGGTGAGCCGTTGACAAGGATGGAAACCCTAGAGGAGTGAAAGATTGAAGATACTAACACATGTACTATAAATTTTAAGTTGATTATAATAAAGTACTTATTTCTCTCCTATCTCTAAAGTTAACAATTTTCTTTATTCATTAAATTCCTAATTAACGACTTAAACTATCAAGAAAACTTACCATATTCATTTTCTTCCCAAAAATTATCTACAAAATTGGTAGTCACTTATATTTCAAGTTTTCTATTTTACTTCCTTTAATTTCTTTTAATTTAATTCGTTTCGTTTCGTTTCATACTGCTATGTTCTTCTCGGCAAACAAAACGAAAGCCTATTTTTATTTTACTTATTATTTTTATTTTTGAGTACAAGACCTTTGGTCAGGTCGGACAAACCGTACATTTGATTATATACGTAATTAACGTCATAAGGTGCTACCCTTATATAGGCTAGATTAACATTCATTGATATTTTCGCACCGGTATATAAGCCTTTTGTATAGAATCAATGATTTAATCGAGTAATCCAACACACCTAGGTCTTGCATTACCTGCATATGGATAAGTTCGATCACCCTTTAATCGATAAGTCCTTCTCGCAACAATTTAAGTGTTGGAGGGAAATCGAATTCTTGATATTGTGTACTTAATTGGGTGGTATTTAATACCAACTTTTAATGACTTTTAAGGATTTTAAAAGTCACGTGGTATTCAATTCTAACTTTTAAAGAGTATTTAAAAGTATGTTGTTATTGAATTAAGACTTTTACCAACTTTTAAAAAGTCATTAAAAGTAAGGTGTTATTCAATTTAAACTTTTAACAACTCTTTAAAAGTAGATTGTTATTCAAAAAGTCATGAATTTGCAATGACAATTACATTTAATGACTTTTAACTTAAAATATAACTAGAGATCTAATGTGAAAAGTCCTGAGGTTTGAGGTAAGATTTCACATGACTTCTATATTATTATTTTATTTTCTTCAATTTCATTTATACTAGCTTAAAACCCGTGCGATGCACAGATGTTTTTTAATATAAAAGATTTTTTTTATTTGAATTAAAAATTTTAAAACATAAACTTTCTTGGCTTAAAATTTTAGCAAAATATGTTCTGATATAATTATATATATGTTGTCCGTGATATTTTTAGAAAATGATGGATTTTAGTTTGAAAATATTGAAAAGATGAAATATTTTAGCTGAAAAACGTAATCGGTTAGTTATTAGTTATTAGTTATTATATTGTTATTATTTTATTGTACTTAAATAAAGCAAACCAAATAGGTTTTTCTGAAAAAAAATAAAAAAATAGAAAAGATAATGTATTTTAACTGAAAATGGTAATTGGTTAATTATTAGTAATTTATTTAATAAACATAATTGCTCATAGTTTTTTGAGAAAAGGAAAAATTGTAGCTAGATAAACTGTATTTTACTTAAAAAGAAAAATTGGCTATTGAAAAATAGAAAAGGTAGCATATTTTACTTGAAAAAGGAAAGAATTTCTCATATTTTATGTAATAAAAGATTAGTTATTGAAAAATAGAAAAAGTAACATGTTTTACCTGAAGAAGGAAATTTATTAGTTATTAGTAATTATAAATAATTAAGTAAGGATAACATGAAGATAACATGATTTATGTGAAAATGGCAATTGATTAGTTTATAGTAATTACAATTTAATTATGTTATTTTACTAAATAAAATTGCTCATAATTTTTAGAAAATGAGAAATTAATGTTGCCCGTTATATTTCTAGAAAAAAATGGAATTTTTTTAGAAAAAATTGATTAGTTTATAGTAATTATAATTTAATTGTGTTATTTTACTAAATAAAATTGCTCATAGTTTTTATAAATTGAAAATTTAATGTTGCCCTTTATATTTCTAGAAAAAAAAGGGAATTTAATTAGAAAAAATAGAAAAGATTATATATTTTAGTTGAATTGGTTAATTATTAGTATTATAATATTATTATTGTTTTATTTCTATTAAATAGAAACGTCCGTGATATTATTGGAAAAAAGGAGGTTTTAGTAAGAGAAAAGAAAAAAGGTAACGTGTTTTGGCTGAAAAAGGTAACCATCCATGATATAATTGGAAAAAGAAAGATTTTAGTTAGAGAAAAGAGAAAAGGTAACGTGTTTTGAATGAAAAAGGTAATTGATTAGTTAATAGTAATTATAATATAATTATGTTATTTTATTAAACAAAATTGCTCGTAGTGTTTTTTAAAAAGAGAAATTTTAGTTAGATAAAATGTAAAAGATATTCTAATTTACCTGAAAAATGAAATTATTTAATTATTGAAAAATAGAAAAGGTAATATGACCTGAAAAAGAAAATTGATTCATAAAAGAGAAATTTTAGTTAGATAAAATATAAGAGATATTGTATTTTACTTGAAAAAAGAAATTATTTAATTATTGAAAAGTAGAAAAGATAATATGTTTAATTTGGAAAAGGAAATTGATTAGTTAGTAGTAATTGAGTAAGGATAAATACGTAAAATCAACAGGTACCGTACCGACCGACCGACCAACCGACTAACCAAACTTTTAATGTTTCGGCTTTTATATAATAGTATAGATTAGAATTTTGTCACTTCTCTTTTTTTTCAAATAGAATATCTTCTCTCTTAAATTATGAACGATGGTTATTATCCCTTTGATTTTTTTTTTTTGTCAAATATTATCTCTTTGATTTGACTTATTTACTTTTTAACTTGAAAGTTTTTAGCTTCTAGTATCTTTTTAGTTTTGATTTAAGTTTAATTTTTATGTATTTATTGTGAATGTTAAGATTGTTAATGTTCATATTTACACATATTCATTTGCAAAAAAAAAATTAATGAATCCTTTTTTACTTATCTTTATTTTTATTTTAAATTTAATTAAACTATATATTGTTGTTGGAGGATAAAATTATACTTTTTACTTGATTTTATACCATTTGGATATTTGACAAGTCTAACCAAAGGGAACCCCTTTGGTTGGATTTCTATTTGTATTAATTATATAATTTTCTTTTCGTTTAGATTTTGTTGTAAAAAAGTTTACTTTACTTAAAAATTCTATTTTCTGAGTTTTAATGTCATCTTTTCTCTTACGTGGACTTCAAGTTCAAGATCTTTAGATGTTTATTTTCCGACATTAAAGTCTTATTGTCTAAATTTTCGGAAATACATTGCATATCCTTCGGTTAAATGATAAACCTTTGAAGATCTTTTCCTCAGTTACTATGCCTCTAGCACTTTCAGCCTTTCGCCTATGATAACCGCTACAGTTGGAGTATACAGTGCTCGCTACTGTGACCTACATACATATATATCCAAGATTAAAAATTAAAAATCAATAATTTAATAATAGTTTATATTACAATTTTATATATATATATATATATATATAATTTATTGGTGAAATATCAATAATTTGATCTTCTTGTTATATAATTTTTAATATAAATTTATTATTTATTACATTTTTTATATGTTACGTATTTATAATTTTATATTCATATTAATATAAGTTATCGATCAAAAGTCATTAAATGTAAGTAAAACTCCTCAAATGTCAATATAAAAAAGTCTATAAAAGTTATCGATCAAAAGTCATTAAATGTAAGTAAACTCCTCAAAAGTCAATATAAAAGAGTCTGTAAAAGTAACGATGAAATATACAAACTTCTTAAAAGTTATTAAAAGTTTATCAAATTAACAGAAGTCATTAATTTTTTAGAAGTCAATAAAAGTCATTTAAAGTTATAATACAATACGTCAATACCACCCCCTAAATGTAGGAGGAAAATCGAACTCTTGATCTTATACATACAAGGTAAGGTCATTGCCATATGAATTCCATGTGAATTAGAGGTTGTGTAACAAAAGCTATTTAATTAGGCGGCTGATTTGTCAACAAAGTCCTGTAGACAAGGTAGTATTCGTTTCATTATTATTATTTTGGTCAGCAGGGTAGAATTCTTTTATCAAGTGGTGATTTTTTATTAACTTTGTGGAGTTTATATAACATTTCAGTTCCACATCGAGGAAATTTGGGACATCTGTTCAATTTATAAGGCAAAGTATTATTAGTAAGTACACCAACAAATCATGATCTTTTTGTGGACCTGTGATGGGTTTGTGAACTTTCCAAGTTGGTTGCATTTGGGACAAATTCGAACCAATTTTCGAAAAGACTCTAGATTCAATCCGGATTGTCACAATATAATTAAAGACGACAAAGTCTAATCGAAACTCCTATTTAATTAAAAACCTTTAATACTCCCTCCGTTCCATTTTAATTGTCCATCTATCAAAATCCACCTTTTATTCAATCATGTCAATTAAACTCATAGTTACCAAATAATTGTACTATTTTCTATAAAAGTTAACATAATTAACACACAATATACCTTATTAATTAAATGTGGACTATTATTTTGGGACAAGGAAAATATGAAATACTGGACAATAAAAGTGGGACGGATGGAGTATTATATATGTCCTTTGAGCAAAGTATATTTTAGTTAAGGGTTAATTATCAAGTGAGCTCAATGTATCAAGTTGATCATTGATTTAAAATCGGTATCAAGCTATCAAGCCGATCATTACAATTAGTTAAGAGTACACTACTACATTAATTATCCTAAACTAAAATCAACGTCAAATGATAATATGTTTAGAATAATCTGATGTGACATATATCTCTTTAACGTCTGTTAAGTTAACCTTAGTAACTCTTGATTTAACTAAGTGTAACCCTGATTAGATGTAAATGTAAACAATTAAAAGTGAAAATAAATCATTTCTCTAAAATCAACTCGTAATATCGCTATTGAACTCAGTTGGGAAAAAAAAACCTTAAGTTGCCACTCTTTTAATTAGAGTTCATTTTCGTCGGGTATCGATTAATTGATGCTTTCTTTGTGTTTCTTTATATATATCATGTACGTTTAACCCCAAATTCACCGCTCGTGTATCAAACATATCGAGTAAGGTTAATGCGTATGTTCAACATCATGGTAATTTTGATTCCTCTAAGTGCATATATACTGGTGGGATAATTAATGTAGTCGAACTTGATCTTGATGAGTTCTCATTTAAAGATTTACAAGATTTTTCTACGAATTATAAGTATGATATTGAAACCTCTATTATCTATTTTAAAACAAATGATCGTGATTTCACTAATGAAGTTAATTGATGTATGTTTGCCATATGGTAGAATACAATTTTATGCAATATCAAAGTGATCAACCTAATCGTTAAAATATCTTACTAGCTACCTGATCTCGACTCATTTAAAATACTCAACTCATTTAAAATACTTAAATCACTATATATATCACTTCATTAAATTTAGAAACAATATTAACATAAAATTTAACAGAATGCTAGTCACAAGGTGAAGTATACTCCATATGGCTCATATAATCAAAATAAATTATGATTAAATATGTAGTAGAGGCACGTTAAAAACATAGATACATATGTTTTTTTTTAAAAAAAAATATTTTATTAACACCTTCAACCTTAATTTATTCTTGTACAGTTGTACCTGATTTAGTGGACATCAAAGAAAAAAAATCCTCAACTGCATGTTTAAAATTAATTCATAAAAAAATCCTCAATTTTGTTTAAAAAAAATTAACTAAGTAATATACATGGTGATTTGAGTGCTTTAAATGAATTTAGTGAAAATCGGGTAGTTAGATAAAATATTTTAACAAGAATGATAATCATTTTGATATAAAACCCATTTTAAAATCGTAAATTTGAATTGATTTCGGCCCAGTTTTATTTCAATTTTTTATTTAAGAAACGTGGATTGGAAAGACGATGAAATTACGACCGGTGGTTGTGTTCCCACTTGTGGGGTACATAGTGGTTGGTTGTCGTCATACAAGGGAAAAGCCGAAAAGGTAGACTTATGCACGTGTTTGCATGTCTTATGTCTCTTACTCCCTCCGTCCCACTCATTTCTTTACAGTTACTATTTTGGGATGTCCCTCTCATTTCTTTACATACCATAAATAGTAAGTTTCTTCCATTATTACACCCACTACTTTCCCCCACTATCTCATATTTAATAATAAAAAACACTATTACACCCACTACTTTCCTCCACTATCTCAAATCTATTATTAAATATTGATAGGTCCCACCATTTTACCCACTTTTCATCTAACTTTACTCATTTTTTATACATTTTCTTGGTCTCCGTGCCCATTCCCAATGTAAACTACCTAGAGGGACGGAGGGAGTAGTAAATAGCAATTTTAATGGTTGGCTACCGTCGATACTCGATGATATGTCAATTTTTCCGCGTCAACTAAATTTTATCTTTTTTTTAAAAAAAGTATGTTGAGTAATAAATCATTTTAAAACCTCTAAAATTTTAAATGGTTAGAAGAAGGATCAATTATATTTTAATATTATATTTCAACATTTTTTCTCACTTAAAAATCTATTAATTTTTTTTTTAAATTGAAGAGTATAATTTATCTTGATATTAGGTTAAGTGACCACTTCATCTAAAGTAGAGAGAAAAATAAATTGAATCTTATATTATATTCATATAAAACATGTTTCAATAATTAACATCCTTAAAAATTTGTCAAAAAATTATGTTATACATATATATATATACTTAAATAATTTATAGTATTAAATTTATTTTTATTTCATAAAATAAATTGGCACTATTATTTATGGAAGGACAATTTTGACACTTCAAATTGATATTCCAATGCACCTAACCGACATATTTTGCAACTCCAATAAAATATTAAAAAAAATAACATGTCACATTATACAAAACATCGAATCTGGAACGGTGGTGATTATCGCGAGAACTCAACTTACATAACGAAAGATTGTTCGATATTTGGGGCATCTGTACCCCCAACCTCAGTTGTTGTAACTAATGGTCATGAACAGCGGATTATCACCGGCTTTTTATGTGCGCAGATCAAGTGTGATGTTACTATTTTTAGGAATGTTAGTATCGACCGGATAGCTTAGGAAAGCTTTGTAATCATTTTTATTGTCAAAAATATTTATATTCTATGTGTTAAGCAATCTGAAAACAAAACAACTATTTATTTAGCTCGTTTTTTGTTTCACAATCAAGTTGTAGTTGACAGTTTGACGGTTTATCCTTGCTGAATTCCAATATTTTAGTATTAATAAAATCTTCTTGTAAACAAAAAAACATCTACAGTAGCTTTTAACTAGTTGAAGTTGAATTGTCCTTGCACTTGCAAGTCTAAGTCAAATTTATGTGCTTGTTTGGAACGCTAATTGTAAACCACTAGTGTCTTTAGGCTCTACAGAAACAATATCATCCATATGAATGCAAAAGCTGCAGCACTAGCACCAAAGTTGAAAAATGGAGAGGAATCCAACTTTAAAAATGGTCATGGTTGTCTACAATATTATATATGATATAAAGCTTCTTCTTGTTGTTATTGCACTACTACAAAACCTAGGCCAGCAGAAAGTGAGTGCAGACTTTCATTCACCAATCATCGAGTATCTTCCGGGTTTTCAAGGACCGCTCCCTTTCGAACTCACAACCGGGTCAGTCTCTCTCAACTCTGAGTACTCTAATACACTTTTGGCTTACCACAGAGAATACGTGTTTTCTACTTGTTTTTGACTTTCAAGTTAAAGATATTAGATTTATTTGTAGAGAAATCAAGAAGAAATTAGAAGAAGAAGAAGAGTCTGTCTTGTTGATATTAATGAAACTTAACTTACCAACTAGCAAAATAAAGGAGACGCGCGAGTAGTATTTACCCATTGGTAGGTTTTACTGCCTCTGAGCACTACACATAACTGTTCAACTCAAGTTGACCGTCAACTCATCTAACAAACAGAATTCCCCATTGACTAATTTCATTTACTCCTGCATAAGTTATAGGTGTAAGAGCTGTTAGACAATCTGTGAAAATAGTACAAAATAATAGCAATCGTGTGTGTGAATAACAGAACAATTAAAACAAATAAAGAGGAGGCAGGAACAGAAAAACTCGAGTCCAGTGCGTGACTGTCTCCTTAAAGCGTATTAGCCCTCACCGTATGTGCGAGCGGATCGCCTCCCAGGATAAAACAGATTGCAATGAAGCTATAAAAACGTCACTCTCAGCGAGCTTGAAACGAGCAAGAATATCACCGAAGGAAGATAAGAGGCTGTGTATGAGAAGAGGATGTGTTTTCGAAATGAATAATCCTAAGGCTCTACAAGAGTTTATATAGGATAAGAAAACTTGTGCGCTACACAATTGCCCTAATTAATTAGCTGTGCTAATTAAAAAGTCGGTGACAATTTTTCTTTATTAATTAACCGCGTTAATTAATTAAGGTAAGGCGGTGGCAAAAAATTCGTTATAAAAACGGAATTGATTTTACCGACACAACAGTTAATTCAAATTATATTCGAATTAATTTAAGTCATATTTTAAGCATTAACCCAGTGGAAATAATTAATTTAGCAAAACTAGTCCGGGTTTATTCGGCCCAATTTTCTGCTGCATTCGTGTCCGCAGGTCGCACACGCGGAAAGCCCGAAGGCTTGCGAAGCCTCGGTTTTCCCTCGAAATCCCCACAATTCGCACCCCCCTGCGTACCCGCGTAGGAGATGGAGCAACACTTAACCAACACAAGTGAACACTCGTCTTGTGTTGTACTATATAAAGCAAAGGAAACTCCTTTTCCTTATCAATGTGGGACTTCAAGTTTAACAACAAAATTTTCACTCTTAAGGGACCAACTTTGAGTAATCATAACTCATCCAACCCTTAGTCGTTTTGAGTGTTCAAATATGCATTGGAAAGCTCTCGCGGAGGAGAACACTCTCCAAGTAAGACTTGTTGCAAACACGCACACAAGGCATACTCAAATCGGAGCTCAAAATGACTCGACAATGTGGGTCTAAAACCCCACATTTTCTAACAAGAGCATCTCAAAAATCATAAAAATTCAATCCCTTATATAACATAAATAATATATCCTTTTAGCAATTATTATGTTGGTTAACATGTAAATTCAAGTGATACGCTTCGTTTATTTTTTATTATTCCTAGAATATAGTTAATTTTTAGTTTTGTTTAAAAAATTTATAAGATAAACACTTTTCTGTCTCATTCTCTTTTTGTCTTTTAAAAAAAATAAAATCTTATAAGATGAACCACTTTTTTTTAAGAAAATGAAATTTTGGTTCATATATATTATTTCTAAAATATTGGATAGATAAAATTATAAAATTATTTTAATCGACTGAACATATTCTACAATTCTCTTTTGTCATTTTAAATACATGATATAGAAAAAAAATTAGATTATACATAAGGATGGGCATTCACCCCGGCCGCCCGATCCCGATACGATCCCAGCACTGCACGGAACGGGATTCGGAGATTTTTTCGGGTACGGATCGAGGAACGGGAACAATTTTAAAAAAAACCGGGGAGCGGGCCGGGGTCGGGATTCTATGTCTCCCCGGCCCGATCCCCACCCTTTCTCCACCCGGCCAGATTATCAATCCCCTGCCGACTCGATTTAACCACAATATAATATATAATTATATATATATCTATACTATACTATTATAAACAAAATAGGTTATATTTGGTTTGGTACTCTTTTTTTGTACTCTTTTTTTGGTCACTCTTTGATTTGGTTAAATCTCTATTATTAATAAAATTCAAAAAAAAAAAACACACACAGCCTAAATAATATGTATTAATATTAATATGCATCACATACACAAATATAATAATTCAAAATACAACTATAATAATTCAAAATATAAGCAAAACAGGGTATATTTGGTTTGATACTCTTTTTTTGTACTTTTTTTTTTGTCACTCTTTGGTTTGGTTAAATCTCTATTATTAATAAAATTAAAAAAAAACACACATAGCCTAAATAATATGTATTAATATTAATATACACCGCATACACAAATATAATAATTCAAAATACAACTATAATAATTCAAAATAAATAATTTTAATAATATTTATATACATGGGATTATAAAGTTATAAATTATTTTATTAATAAAAATATATATACAACTTCAAACTTTAATAATAAAATATAATTAAAAAATTTAAAAGCAACCGTGCATCGCACGGGTTATAGGCTAGTATATATATATAGGAGAAGGTTCAAAAGAGAACCCTTCTTAGTGAGAGAACCATAATCTTTATCGCTGATTTGATTCTGATTTGATGGCTATGATTATTTCTAACAAATGTTGATATCATTTCCTTCTTTGACTTGAAGGGCAAGTTGGGAAATAAAAGATGTCAAATATATATGTCAACAGATTGTCAATCTTTTAATTGATTCTTTCATAGTTGGACTGTGCCGACCAAATTACCAAATTTATTTTTAGAAAGCAAAGTAATTAGCATTTAATCTCCTTTAATCTAACAGCTACAGATTTTTCAAGAAACTATTAGTTACACTTACCATACATGATCTTTTTCTCCAAAAAAAAAAAAACTCACGGTTGTAGCAAAAATAAAAATGAACACTTACAGATCCAGATTCTAAATCATGATACATTACACATAAATTCCGTAAAACATTTTTAATTTCAGTATTTATTCTTCTCAAAAAACAAACTTTAGTATTTGTGAACATTTAACAAATTTAAGATTCTTTTATATGTTTTAATAAATTTCAGTATTCAAGATTTTCTTAGCTATTTTGTTAATTATTTAAAAATTATAGTATAATTTTATTAGATATTTATATTCTACTAAATATTTTATTGGTATAAAATTAACTTCGGTATAGTTATGTACAAGTAGAACACTATAAATAATTCATCCAATATTTAAGAAAATTTAAATAATATTTTTTCAAATTAAATTTCAATTTGTCTTTTAAAACAATTCTCGAAAAATCTCAAAAACATAATAAAAGTAAATAAACTGAATTTGATTTGAAGCACGTAAGAGAGTCGTGGTGCATTTTATAATATTTCTACATGTAACTTGATTTTAAAAGAAATGTATAAATTTTTTTTTGCTAAATATATAGAAATATTGTGTAATACACCAAGATTCTGTTACGTGTTTTTTAGTTTATTGATTGGGAACACGAATCTTGAGTATTACATAATATTTTTATATGTAACTTAATTTAAAAAAATTGCATAATTATTTTAAAAATATATAAAACTATTATGTAATACCGAGATTCTCTTAAATGTTTTTTTAATAACTTGAAATCATAATATTACTTTTATCAAATATTTATATTAAGATTCGTTTAAATATTTTATTCATCTAATATAAGTTTTGAATATAATTATGTACAAGTACAACGTTACAAATAATTCATGGAATATTTTATAATATTTTATCGAATTCTATAACTTGAGATAATGGAGAATAAATTTTAAATGGTACATTGAAACATGCAATGGAAACTTGGTATATTAGATGATATTTTTATATGTAACTTGATTTTAAAAGAAATGTTTAGTTTTTTTTAAAAAAGTGAAATATAAAAATATTATGTAATACACCAAGATTTTCTTAGGTGTTTTGTTAATTATTTGAAAATTGTAATATAATTTTATTTGATATTTACATTTAGATTTTACTAAATATTTTATTGGTATAAAATAAGTTTCGGTAAAGTTATTTATCCAAAATTTAAGAAAATTTAAATAATATTTTTTTTAATTAAAATTCAATTTTATACCATGTCTTTTAAAACAATTCTTGAAGGAATCTCCAAAACATAATAAAAGTAAATAAACTGATATATAGATTTGAAACACGTAAGAAAATCTTGTTACCTTTTATGATATTTTTACATGTAACTTAAATTTAACAGTAATGTATAATTTTTCTTCCGAAAAAAAAATATATAGAAATGTTATGTAATACCCAAATATTTTCTTGGGTGTTATATAGAATTTTTAAAAAAAATTGAAATATGTATAAATATTATGTAGTACACCATGATTCTCTTAGGTGTTTTTTAAATACTTTGAAATCATAATACTACTTTATTTGATAATAATATTAAAATTCTATTAAATATTTTATTGATCTGAAATAAGTTTTGAATATAGTTACGCACAAGTACAAAACTATAAATAATTTATCAAACATTTAAGAAAATCTACAGATTTTTTTTTTTGAATTAGAATTAAAAACAATTATAACATTTCTTTTAAAATAGGGTGAAGGCCCTAAATAATCAAAAATAAATAGCCCTGGTCCAAAATACTGATATTTAGAAAGTTGGCCCTAAATACCGACATTATACGTTATTGCGTGTAACGTATCCTGAGATACGCTAGTTCGTGTTCCGTGTAAGCCTGTTACGAAACAGAAGATATCGTGATATCAGGGAGACACGCCACTTCCAATCACGTGTCACTGAAATACGACAGTCCCAGTAGCGTGTGATCGAGATACGGCAGTGACGGTAGCGTGTCGCCATTCTTCATCAATCTGCAGAAAGCATGCGACTCTCCCCTCTCTATGGCGATTTTCGACGATAAAGTCCAAAATCCGGCAAGCTCCGTTCGTGTATTTTCCTTAACTGTCTGTTTATGTTATATAGACCATTCGAATAGTCTTTCGACGATCTACAACCCTATACCCTTCTCAATCAATTCCTTATGCCGGATTGAAAACCCCCCAAATCGAACCTACTTTTCGTCAAAATCGGGAAAAGCCCCTGCGGGGCCGATTGAAGGATAGGAAAGTGAGAGATACAAACGAGATAGATGGAGGAAGGGAGATGGTCAAACCATGGTGATGGTGCGAGAAGAGAGACGAGCGGAGAGAGACGATAGCAAGAGAGACGACAACGAGAGAGATGACAGAGAGACAAGAGCGGAGGGGGAGAGAGAGCGTAGAGGGGAGAGAGAGACTTGGGACACGCTACACGCAGTAGCGTATCCCGTGGGTAGATAGAGCCAAGTTTTTGCAAACGGGTATTTTGGTACATGGGAGGCTGATTTTGAGGTATTTAGGTCATTCTCTCTTTAAAATAATTCTGTAATGAATATTAAAAGATAATAAAAGAAAATAAACTAATATATATTGATTTGAAACACGTAAGAGAATCTTGATGTATAATATGATATTTTTATATGTAACTTAATTTATAAAGAAATGTATAGTTTTCTCTTTTTAAAATGTATAAAAATATTATGTGATCCACCAAAATTCTCTAAGGTATTTTGTTAATTAATTTAAAATTATAATATTATATTATTAGATATTTATAGTAAAATTTGGTTTAAACTTTTGAGATTCTTCAAAATATTATAATATTATATTTAAAATAATATTTTAAAATTTTGAGATTATTTTGAATTATAATTTAATTTTTTTATAGCATATCTATTTAAAACAATTCTCGAAAAAATCTCAAAAAGATAAAAAAAAAATAAACTGATATATTGATTTTGAAAGAATCTTGGTGTATTACATAATATTTCTATATATTACTTAATTTTAGAAGAAATGCATAATTTTTTTAAAAAAGAATATATATATATATATATAATGAATATTATCTAATACACCAAGATTCTCTTAGATTTTTTGTTAATAACTTTGAAATTGTAATATTACTTTATTAGATTTTTATATTAAAATTCTACTAAATATTTTAGTGATCTAAAAGAAGTTTCGAATATAGTTACGTACAACATTATAAATAATTCATCGAACAGTTTATAACAATATAGTTACGTATAACATTATAAATAATTCAATTTTTTTATTGCATGTCTTTTAAAACAATTCTTTAAGGAATCTCAAAAATATAATAAAAGAATATTAAATGATATGAATCTTGGTTTATTAAATGATATTTTTATATGTAAATTAATTTAAAAGAATTGTATGGTTCTTTTTTTTAAAAAAAAATGTAAAACATTAATATGTAATAACTAAGATTCTCTTAGGTATTTTGTTAATTATTTTAAAATTATAAAATTATTTTATTAAATATTTTATTCAGATTCTACTCAATATTTTATTAATCCAAAATAAGTTTGAAATATTTTAGAAGAAATGTATACATTTTTTTTAAAAAAAGGAAATATTTATAAATAGTATTGAAAACACCAAGATTGTCTTAGGTGTTTTGTTAATTACTTTGAAATTATAATACTACTTTATTTTATAATTATATTAAAATTCTACTAAATATTTTATTGATCTGAAATAAATTTCGAATATAGTTATGCACAAGTACAACACTATAAATAATTCATCGAACATTTAAGAAAATCTACAGATTTTTTTTTCGAATTAGAATTATTTTTTTATAGCATGTCTTTTAAAATAATTCTCAAATTAATCTTAAAAAGATACTAAAAGGAAATAAACTGATATAATTATTTGAAACACGTAAGAGAATCTTGATCTATTATAGGATATTTTTATATGTAACTTAATTTTAAAAGAAATGTATAGTTTTCTTTTTTTAATGAATTTAAATATTATGTAAGGCACTAAGATTCTCTTAGGTGCTTTGGATTACTAAATTAAAAAAAAAATTAAGAAATAAACCCACTATACTGTTTCACAAGTTAAAAGCCAAATTTCTTGGGGTCATGCTTAAATTTAATAAACTTGATTAATAGCAAAGAAACTGTTCGTTTAGAAAAAATCAATAACAACTCTTAATTATCCATCAATTCAATATGACTTTTAAAAACATAAAGTACTGCTCGCACCCACTTAACAAATTTCCAGCCTCGTGTACCTCCATTGTGCTTGGATGCTCTGGTTTTATTACCATCCTCATTATCATCTCGGATTGCCTTAGACTTCTGGTAGATCATCAGAAACTCCTTGCAAAAAGTTCTTAAAATGTTTTCGAGTGACTGTAGTCCGATCTATAAGTTTGACTTCAAGAATTTCAAATTTGTCTGTAGTGTCATCAACCTTTAAGCATAGGTTAAGTGTATTCCCTGCGCAATCATGAAACCTTTTAAAAGCCATCTCACCTTCACCTTGCAAGTACTCAAATAATGTTGTATTCGAATATGCTTCCTCGGGTATGTAATATCCATATTCGTACATCGATTTCAACAATCGCCTACATTCAACAATTTGTTTTCAGGCTTCGGTTAATAAATTAAATCCTCGTGGCTTGCAACAATGTTTTTCCTTAAGTACTGCCACAAGATTCTCTTTTATGCTACACAGATATACTAATTCTTTCTCTTGCGCTTTGTGATTGGCATCCCACTTCTTAAAATAATAAATGTATCTCATGTTGCAACACTTAAACCTGTTTCTTACCCTCTCCTTGGAATTTTTATCGTGCTTAACAACATCCTTGATAACCCGTAATTGAGCCAAAATAAGTTCAACAAAACTTATACCCACAAACACAAACCACGTACTTGCAACCCCCGTTTTTCTCAATTAGTAATTTGCAAAACACATAGCAGAACTTTGATTTGACATCAAAGTAGATGATAACACAACAGTCAAAAGTCTAGGGTTCATTCTCAATAAGGTTCATCCTGGACAGAACACCTATAAGAATCAAGATTCTATTAGATCTGTTAGATTGGATCAGAATAGAACACCTACAAGAATCAAGAATCTGATAGATTGGATCAGAACAGAACACCGACAAGAATCAAGAATCTGTTAGATTGGATCAGAACACATACAAGAATCTTACCGTACAAGAACACATACAAGAACACATCTATCATGATCCATGGTTGTAACCTTACAATATAACTTTTTCTTTTTCTTCTTCTTCTTCTTTTATGGTCAGCACTTTGTTCATGGCCGACTCCATAGCACACTTATAACAGAAAACAAGTGTTCTAGTCAGTGTTCTACAAAAATGTAGTAGTTTATGTTAGAAAATGGAAAGTTTGAGGCATATTTAAAATATGTTCTTGATGTAATTTCCAGAAACTAACAAGTGGAAGTTGTTCCTTGTAATGAGGACTTAAACTTTGGATCTAAGACATTTTCTTAGTGGAATCCAAAGATAAATTGAGTTGAAAGAAGGAGTTTTGAAATGGGTAATCAGATTGCAGATAAAATTCATGACAATGATATTTATTTCATGATCATGAAGAGGCATCAAAAGAGATGGGATATTCAGAAATGTTTTATTCCCATGAGGAAGTTTTTATGCCCATGATGTGAAACTGATTTTAAATTAGATATTTATTTATTTTAATAGGTTTTAGATTTGTTTGTTATAGCAGTACTGGAAATGAATGGATCAGTATTGGATAAAATCCTGGACTAGATCAGTACTTGGAACAAGTCCTGATGGACTTGGTCAAACATCAGATACTGATGGGCTAAATCCTGATGGACATCAGTTCCTGACGAGCACTGAATCCTGATCCTGATGGACACCAAATCCTGATGCTACCGATGATCAAATCCTGATATTGACCAATCCTGACGAAGGTCAATACTGATGCTTCTGTAATTGAAATAAATCCTGATGCTGCTGCTATTAATGCAATTAAATCAGAATATTTACTTTCCTTTTATGGAGTATCAGTTACGTTTATTTTTGGTATTATATATACAATACAGAAGAAAATAAACGTGAATTGAAGAGATACGTCCTAAGGATAGAAACCCTGTCTGCTTTCTCTCTTCTCTGTTCTTTCTCGACACATACAGATTGTATACATAATTCTCCGGCGAAATGAGGTGCTGGTCGCTGTTGATCACTGGAGTATTTGTGAACCCATTGATCGGTGTTGTTTTATCCTGGAAGTGATATTGCTGCAACCCAATCACAACGTAAGTGGGGCAATATTTTCTTCAAGAACAGCCAAGTCTTCTCGAAGGGCTTGGTGACTCAGCTGTTCTTCTCTCTCTGATCAGTCTTTTCTAAAACTACTGTGAGAGATAAGTGTTCTTACCTGTCTTGTTAATTACAGTTACTGATTACGTTCTTGTTTATGCCTTCGTGATTTGTTTTGTTAATTACTTATTGTCTGTTCTTGTTTTAATATATATATCACTGCCTCATTGTTGCGTTGTTTAATATAATATACCCAACAATCTTGAAGAGAATATTTGTGTTATATATTGTTAATTAACAAGATGGTTAACGAAACTGAAACTCCTATTGTTCAGACTAGCTCTGGGTCTAGTGTTACTGTACCCACCATTGATTGGACCACGTACCGTTTCCCACAGCCTATCGATTTGTCAGGTATGCCTGATAAATTCGGTGGGGGTGTTGGTTTTTCTCGTTGGCAGAAAAAAATAAAACTTTGGTTAACGGTAAAGGGTCTATGGCCGGTGGTGCAGTATGAGAAACCAGTTGTGATTAAGGAGAAAGCTGAAACTGTTAAGTCTTATACCATGTGGGTAGAGAAGGATGGGGTGGCTAAGGCTGCAATTTTGGTAGCTTTAGCGAACACTTTGTTTGATGTTTATTCATCAGATTCCTACATAGCTAAGCTCTTATGGGAGAAGCTTGACCAGACACATAATACTGACTCGCAAGGGTTGGAAAAGTATTCTGTGGCTAGGTTCCTTGACTTTAAACTAGTGGATACTAAATCCATGACTGAGCAGGTGCATGAGTTTGAGATGTTAGTGCATGCTTTGAAGGAGTCCAGTATGGACCTACATGAAAAGTTTCAGGTTATGTATGTGATTGAAAAGCTCCCAAAGTCTTGGGAAGAGTTTGCTCTCTCCCTGAAAAGACAGATTGGAGAGATTACTTGGACAAACCTGATGTTGGACATCTCTATGCAGGAGCAACACAAGTCCAAGCAAGGACATGTGATGCCTACTGAACATGCTGGGAGTTCGAAGGTGAATGTAGTGACTATAGGACAGAAAAGAAAGACTGTCACTAAGAAGGAAAACACTAAGTCTAATGACAAGAGCAAGGCTAAGAAACCAAAGGCAAACAAACCATGTTGGTCTTGTGGACAGGTTGGTCATTGGAGCAAGGACTGTCCTAAAAAGAAAGCTAAGAAACCTGTTATGGGAGCACAAGCTAACACTGTGCTTGGTACCACTGGTGGGTCTACGGTTAACATGGTTGTTGGTGAGGCTGTTGCTTCTGAAACTGACAACGGGTATGTGACCTACAACCCTGTACTTCTTTCCACTTATTCGTCTCATGAATGGTTGATTGATATTGGAGCTAATGTACATATTTGTACTGATATTACTCTATTTGTATCTTATCAACAGACTCATGGAATGACGGTGACGATGGGGAATGCGAGTGCAGCTCAAGTTCGTGGAATAGGAAACATGGACCTGAAGTTCGCTTCTGGGCGTGTTCTATCCCTCACTAGAGTGCACCATGTTCCTGATATTCGTAGAAATATAATAAGTGGAAGTTGTTTAGTTAAGAATGGTTTTGAAGTTTCTTTGAAATGTAATAAAGTTGTTATTACACATACTGGTGTATTTTTTGGCAAAGGTTACTTGTCTGATGGATTATTTTGATAAAATTTGAGCCTGTTTTGGGCAGTTTTATTAATGATAATGTTGCTCCTTCTGTGAATTATATTGAATCATCTGATTTATGGCATGCACGTCTTGGCCATTTAAATTTTGGTGCTCTAAAGAACATGATGAATTTAGAGTTGATTCCAAAATATTCCATTGATAAGAATTCTAAATGTCAAGTATGTGTGACATCTAAACAAACTAGGAAACCCTTTCATAATGTGGTTAGGGATTCAGGTGTGTTAGATTTAGTGCACACGGACATATGTGAATTTGGTGGTGTTTTGACCAAGGATCATAATAGATACTTCATTACTTTTATAAATGATTGTAGTAGATATTGTCATGTTTATTTGCTTAAACATAAAGATGAAGCACTAGAAAAATTCATTATGTACAAAACTGAAGCTGAAACACAAACAAGTAAAGTACTTAAACGTTGAGATCAGATAGAGGTGGTGACTATACGAGTACCTCGTTTAATGAATTTTGCAAGAGCAATGGTATAGTTCATGAGGTGACTCCACCATACACACCTGAGTCTAATGGGGTGGCAGAACGAAAGAACAGAACATTTAAAGATATGATCAATAGTATGTTGATTAATTCGGGGTTGCCTAAGTACATGTGGGGGGAGGCTCTGAATACGGCTTGCCATATTCTGAATAGAGTTCCTCTGAAACATATGGACAAGACACCTTATGAATTATGGACAAAGAAAAGGACTGGCTTAAAGTATCTTTGTGTGTGGGGGTGCCTTGCAAAGGTACTTGTCCCTGAACACAAGAGAAAGAAACTAGGACCGAAAACTGTTGATTGCATCTTTCTGGGCTATATTGAAACCACTACGGCTATGAGATTTTTAGTGTTAAAATCTGACATTGACGGAATAGTGGCTAACACTATAGTTGAATTTCGTGATGCAACATTCTTTGAGAATGTATTTCCTATTAAGACTGGTATACCTCAGGGTATTCCTGATGATGATCCCACTAACACATCGAGGTCAATTCCTGATCATGTGGAAAGGATGACAAATGTGGGGGCAGATCCTGATAGTAGCTCTATTCCTGATGAAGTGGAGGAACCAAGAAGGAGTAAGCGTGCTAAGGTAGTCAAGGATTTTGGAAGTGATTATATCACATACAATATCGAGGATGAACCTTTAACTTTTCGACAGGCCATGGATTCTTCAGAATCTAGGTACTGGAAAGGTGCTGTAAAAAGTGAAATTGACTCTATTGTTTCTAATGGAACATGGGAGTTGGTTGATCTACCTCCTGGGTGTTCCACTATAGGATGTAAATGGAAAGTTTGAGGCATATTTAAAATATGTTCTTGATGTAATTTCCAGAAACTAACAAGTGGAAGTTGTTCCTTGTAATGAGGACTTAAACTTTCATGTTTGGATCTAAGACATTTTCTTAGTGGAATCCATAGATAAATTGAGTTGAAAGAAGGAGTTTTGAAATGGGTAATCAGATTGCAGATGAAAATCATGACAATGATATTTATTTCATGATCATGAAGAGGCATCAAAAGAGATGGGATATTCAGAAATGTTTCATTCCCATGAGGAAGTTTTCATGCCCATGATGTGCAACTGATTTTAAATTAGATATTGATTTATTTTAACAGGTTTCAGATTTATTTGTTATAGCAGTACTGGAAATGAATGGATCAGTATTGGATAAAATCCTGGACTGGATCAGTACTTGGAACAAGTCTTGATGGACTTGGTCAGACATCAGATACTGATGGGCTAAATCCTGATGGACATCAGTTCCTGACGAGCACTGAATCCTGATCCTGATGGACACCAAATCCTGATGCTACCGATGATCAAATCCTGATATTGACCAATCCTGACGAAGGTCAATACTGATGCTTCTGTAACTGAAATAAATCCTGATGCTGCTGTTAATGCAATTAAATCACAATATTTACTTTCCTTTTATGGAGTATCAGTTACGTTTATTTTTGGTATTATATATACAATACAGAAGA
The DNA here is from genome assembly GCA_037693485.1 of Kitagawia praeruptora. Taxonomy (NCBI): domain Eukaryota; kingdom Viridiplantae; phylum Streptophyta; class Magnoliopsida; order Apiales; family Apiaceae; genus Kitagawia; species Kitagawia praeruptora. Next base: position 43,587,641 of record CM075344.1, on the reverse strand, counting down.
AAATAAATGTGAACTGGAGAGATACGTCCTAAGGATAGAAACCCTATCTGCTTTCTCTCTTCTTTGTTCTTTCTCGACACATACAGATTATATGCATAATTCTCAGGCAAACTGAGGTGCTGGTCGCTGTTGATCACCGGTGTATTTGTGAACCCATTGATCGGTGCTTTTTTATCCTGGAAGTGATATTGCTGCAACCCAATCACAACGTAAGTGGGGCAATATTCTCTTCAAGAACAGCCAAGTCTTCTCGAAGGGCTTGGTGACTCAGCTGTTCTTCTCTCTCTGATCAGTCTTTTCTAAAACTACTGTGAGAGATAAGTGTTCTTACCTGTCTTGTTAATTACAGTTACTGATTACGTTCTTGTTTATGCCTTCGTGATTTGTTTTGTTAATTGGTTATTGTCTGTTCTTGTTTTAATATATATATATATCACTGCCTCATTGTTGCGTTGTTTAGTGTACTATACCCAACAGTTTAAATGTTTAACTCTACACAAATGAAAAACGAATTACATGTATCGTCGTCTTCTTCCTCCGTTTTCTTCTTAGGTTATGCTTCTAGGTTTTCCAGTGTTGCAAAATTGATAAATTGTGTAGTCTAAATCATATAGACAACTATTACGTGATATATGTTTTCTTTCCAAATTTAAAAAAGATTGTGTAATCATATAGACAACTATTATGTGATATTTGTTTTCTTTCCAAATTTAAAAAAGGTTGTGTTCTTTAATCAAATCTGAAATTAAAGATTCTTTCCATATTCTAAAAGATATATTGTACGTATAATACTTGATGGTGAATTCTAAATGACCTTCATCAATCTATTTTATTACAATACTGCCATTATGGCTTGTATAATGAAATCAAAATGAAATTTAATTAATGGATGGTCTAGATTGAGGTTCTCTGGTTCTCTTGATAAGGAGGTTCTCCCTAAAACCTTACCCTATATATATATATATATATATATATATATACGAATTTTCAATATTTTAAATTGAAAACAAAATGATGTTTTAATTGTACATGTTTGTCTTTCTAGTACTTAAATAACTTCATTTTCATGTTATTTAAAATTGTTTCTTTAAGTAGTATTTTTTATCTTAATTTAGTGCATATGACCTACTCAAAGCAGATGATTTTTAGATTTCAAACTGAAATTTTAAGAGTTAACATATATGCATGTGACGTTGAAAATTAAGTACTTATTATTAGATTAATGGTGATGAAAAGACGTTTTAACTTAATATCTAATCTAGTTGTAGTTGCTAATTTCGCTATATATCGTAAGAAAAATTATTTCAAATCTTACTAATTAATGTTTAAAATTATTTTTTATTTAAATTAAAATTTCCCGATTTTCCGCGAGTATCCTTTTTACCCGTTTGGGCCGTGGACGGGGAATAAAAATTTTCCTCGATGGGGATCGGGCCTGGAACGGGGATCAGAGGCGGGGATATTATTCCCCGACCCCGAAGTGCCCCGATGCCCACCCCTAATTATACATATTGTAACTGAGTCCAAAAAGGAAAAAAAATTAATTTAAATACGTCTCCGTGTAGATGTTAAATTATTTAAATAAAAAATAAATTTGGTTTTAAGAAAACGTAAATTTTAGTTATCAAATCATACATAATTAATAATTGCATTACATAACTTTTACGTATATAAATTTTAAACGTGTGAGTCATATTAGAGGGTTTTGGTTGACCAATTATTTAGATTTTTAAAGATTTAAATATATGATTGTTCACATAGATATTTAAATATAGACGAAAAATAATTAAAATTATGTCAAAAAGATGAAAACTCTAAAAATATGATTTATGTTATATATAAAAATTTATTTAATTAGCATTCAAATTAAATAAAAAAAGATAAAAAAAATTTGAATTGTAAATATTACAAAAGTACATTAATTATTTAAAATGATCAATTAGATTATAATTCGAATATAAAGTATGGTGCATATGAATTTTTATATAATATATTGATCAATATCATATATAAAATAATATATAATGGTTTTTTTATAACATACATTTAGATCGATATACGATAAAATCAAAGAATTTAATTTAAGATTTTATATACAAGCATGGGTCAATTAGGTTGTCATATTTTACATCGATTGAAATATTTAGAAAAAATTAAAATTGAATTAAAAAATTATTCATAATTACAATATAAAAATATTTCAATTTACTCAACTTTTTATTGAACTTCTACATAGTGTAATAAATATTAGACTAAAACTAAACATCTAAGTTTTAAAGTGTATAAATGTATATGTTTAGAAAAAATGTTTGAGAGAAGTATAAGGATGACTTTTATTCAATATTAAGAGATTTTGTAATATGTCTCAAAATATAGTTTTACATGTACTATCAATGTTTTACAAAAAATCAATGAGTTTACATACGGCTCTATTATAAACAGACAATTTTACTAAGATAATTATTTATATTATACTCAAATGTTCAATTTGATAAAGTTCGCTTCACACAATTGAGAACTAAATTAATAATTTAAAAAATCATATATATTCATGTGATTATTATCGTATGAATATCTATCCAAATTTATAAAATGTAATCAAACTATAAAATATTTGGTTCAAAAAATTGGTAGGCAATATTTCAAAATAATTACAAAAATATTTAATAGATCGAAATCTTTTCATTTATCATATTTTTAATTACAAAACTATTTCAATTTATATAATATCGGACGAGAAATTAGTTCAGTGTTACACAAACATTTATGCTAGTTTATATTTGTGTTTTAGTCCAATTATGATAAACTAGTGACTAAGGGCCCGTTTAGGATATCTTAAAATAAGTTACTTAACACTTAAATGTAATACGTAACTTATATGAAGTAAGTAATTATAACTTATAACTTATATTTTCGTGTTTGGGTGTTTAACTTATAAGTTAAGCTGTTTGGTAATTAACTTATAAGTTGTCAATTTTTTCTTCAAAAAAAATTTGAATATAAAATAAAATATTTTTAATTTAATGCATAAATTTTTTTTCTTAATCTATATATTATAAATTAATGGATAATCCATACCTCAGGTTCGGTATCCATATTAAGATTCGGATTAAATTTTTTAACTTTATTTAGATCCATGAACTATCCATATTTTTTGTTTGGTATCCAATTTTGGTTTGTAAAAGATACATATGACTATTTGACCCATTTTTGATTCGAGAAAGTTTGTATATCAAATAAATATCATTAATGCAATACATATTATCTATGGTAAGCTTATTAATATAGATTTGAATTAATATTTAAATTTTGGTAACTTAATTAATGCAAATGAGCTCATAACATATATAATAAATATAATGAAATATTATAATTTAAATAATCTCATAACATATATAACAAATATAATAAAATATATACTTTAAAGTAATTTTGAAATAAATTTATTACAATATATAAAGAAATGCACTTATTATATTAATTTTATTTTTTTCATAACTAAATTATTCAAATTTTAAATATTAAATTATAGAATTTATTATAATTAATTTTTAAAATACCGCAGGGGCTATAACCTATTACATGAATAATGGATGAACACACTGTCGGGAGAGATGGTGAGAGACAAAGATAAGTTAAATGAAAAAGCATCGGTTTCTCTACTTTTCTCATACGGGCTTTTCTATTAAATATAAGGTCGTTTTTCAATTTAGCCAAACACTTCTAAACAAGGCTAAATGGGCTTAAGCCCAAATAAGATCATCCAAGTGAAGTGCCAAACAGCCTCTAAAGCTGAATACATGTTCTACTAATAACAAGTTTTTTTTTTTGCTAAGTTCTACTAATAACAAGTTATGAACTATTTGGAGGCATCTCCAACAGAGGTTACTAGAAAAGTTGCTAACCATTGACAAATCATTAAATATATTATTTTTTTTATTTTCTTACTCATACACATCATTCTTGGCAACTTTTATAAAAAATTGCTTCAATAGTTGGCAACCTCAAAGTTACTAATGTGGTACCCTACGTAAACTAGAGAAACGATATAATAGATGGAGACAATATAAAAGTAGCTATAAATATATATATATTTTGACAGTTATATGAGTTTTAGCTAATTTGGGGAGTTGCCAACTTTTGGTAACCTCCCAACTCTAATAGGTGGGCAACCAAGAGTGCCATACCACGTCAATATTGGCAACCACTTGACAACCCCTATTGGAGATGCTCTTATTAAAATTTATCGATTATTTTCAGGATAAAATTGTCCCCTATAATGCATCATTAAAGTTTAACAAATTGTCCCCTATAATGCATCATTTTTAAGTATTAAACCTTCAATTGACTTTTAGATTCCGAACCTAAGGTTAGTGAGTAAAAAAAATTAACATAATGCTAATAATCAAATTCGAACCTAAGTTTAGTGAGTAAAACAAAATCCTAACATAAGTTTAGTGACTAAAAGAAAATCGTACTTAACGTCGGCGAGTAAAAAAGAAAAATTCATACTTGAGTGGTAGATTTCTAAAAAAATCAATAGTTCAGTGACAAAAAAATACATTTCTCTTTTTGAATTTAAGAACTTGTGTCAAAGAATTTTCTTAAAATGCTCTATTATAATCGTCAATCGAGCTAGTCGAATACTGACAAGTTCGAGTTTGAAATCAAATAAAAAATTTGGGATCGAACTCAAACTCGAGTTCAATCAAGCTTTCAATATTAAACAGTTTGTGAAAAATTCGATATATTCAAACTCTGACTCGAAAGTTCAATCAATTTCACTAAATATCGATAATATTGATAAGAGCTTCCCCATCAAATAAGGAAACTTGAGCCATCCCTTATATCATTTTAATAAATAAAATAAATACTTTTATTTATTTCTCACCTTTTTAATGACATAAAAATAGGTGAAATTCTAATTTAATGTAATAATAATAATAATAATAATAATAATAATAATAATAATAATAATAATAATAATAAGGATATTTACCAAAAATACCAGGTTTAAAGTTTCTATTTGCAAAAATACCATCTCCATTAATTAATTGCAATTTTACCAAACTAAGTTTCAAAATTGCAAAAATACCTAACCCCCCCTCCCCCCTTCTTTCTCTACCGATTTCAACAGAATTCAACACTTTTTTTTAGGTGGAGTGCTATTTTGGTTGCAACTGAATGCAACCACTTCAACTTTTTTTAAAAGGTGGGCTGATTTTGGTGGATTTGGGTTGCAAGGCCCCGCCAGGGTCAATATTCAAACAAATGCAACCATATTCACCTTTTTTTTAAGGTGGGGTGATTTTGGGTTGCAGGGCCCCGCCAGGGACAATATTCAACCAAATGCAATCACATTCAACTGAATGCAACCACATGCAACTAAATTTCTGATTTCAAGTTCCATTTTTCAGTTGTCATTTTCGACCTCTTTTTTGAACTATATATATATATATATATATATATATATATATATATATATATATATATATATACACAGAAATTTAGTTGTTTATGGTTGCATTCAGTTGCAATTAGTTGCATGTGGTTGCATTCAATTGCTGATTTTAAGTTCCATTTTTCAGTTGTCATTTTCGACCTCTTTTTTGAACTTTATATATAAATATAAATATATATATATATATATATATATATATAAAAATATATATAGTCCAAAAAAGAGGTCGAATATATATATATATATATATATATATATATATATATATATATATATATATATATATATATATATATAAGAGGCCGAAAATGACAACTGAACAACGAAACTTGAAATCAGAAATTTAGTTGCATGTGGTTGCATTCAGTTGAATATGCCCCTGCGGGGCCATGCAACCCAAATCCACCAAAATATCACCCCACCTTAAAAAAAATTGAATGTGGTTGCCCCTGCGGGGCCTTGCAACCCAAATACACCAAAATATCACCCCACCTTATTAAAAAAAAAAAGTCGATGATGTAGAAAACTGTAATAGCCTATGCTACAACTTGTGATGTGTGTGTGCATAATGAGGCTAGTGAAGCATGAACATCAATGTAAGAGAACAACAAAGGAAAATCATATTGATATGGCTTGTTCAGCTTGTTTGATTACATGAATGAAGAACTAATTTATAGAGAAACTTAGTGCATAAAGTCTATGTTTGGTTTGTGTGAATACATGACAATTTAATTTAGACTAGCAACTAATTTAGACTAGCAACCTTAGCTAACTTAATTTGACTTATTTTAACACCCCCCCTCAAACTAAAGATGGTTGAAAAACCAGCTTGAGTTTGTAAACAAAATTACCGAAAGTGGTAGGAGGATTTTGAACCGGAGACACAATGTAGATGAATCGTGCCTTTTTGTTGGTCTTTGCACCTCCCCAAACTGATGTAATTCTGATAGCTAGAGAAGCATTGTCAGAATAATAAGCTAATCTGATGGCTGAAGAAGCACTGTCAGAACGGTAAAACTATTCTGATGGCTGGAGAAGCACTGTCGTAATGAAGATCGAAAAATCAATTCTGATGGCTGAATAAGACACTGTCAGAACGAAAACAATTCTGATGGCTGGAGAAGCACTGTCAAAATGATAAGGAAATTCTGATGGCTAGAGAAGCACTGTCATAAATGATAAGGAAATTATTATTATTTTTTTTTATTATTTTTTATTTATTTTATTTTTTATTTTTTTTAACAAAACTAAAATCACTTATTCCCGTTTTATTTTTAATGGGCTGATTTAGTGTGGCCCAAATGAAAATAAGAGTATAACTATATGCTATATGCTAGCCCAATCCAAAGACACACACATCGTCTCTTCGTACTCTCAACGCAAAACAAATAAATGGCGGCGACAACCACAACACGAAGGCATCGTCGGAGAACTCCAGCGATCGTGGCCTAAGAACTTTGAAATTGTTGTGAAGCAACAGATATGGGTCTCTTGATAAAGAGGGTGAGTCGCACGAGTTGAATAACTCGGTGTGGGAACTCGTTGATGAGATAAGAGATTCAGCCGATTGAGACTGAGTTGACTCGGAGAAGGACATGTTTGAAACTAGTAAAAAAAAGTTGAGTTACACTTAACCAAAGCTCTCCACAAGATGAAGAACTCGTCACTAAGTTAACTCGAAATTGGAGGTCGGCCGAGTTGGGTGAGTCAATGATTACTCGGTGAGTTTGAACGAGTTTGTATGAGTGAAGACAAACTGATGTGTTTGTTGTTGTAGTGTGGTGACTCGTTGATGAGCAGGTTGCACCAACTGTTTGATATATTGTCGCAACGAGTTTGGTTTTGTTGTTGGAAGAGAGAGTACACCAGAAACGATGATTGCTGCCGGAAACGGAGGTAAGGAGCTTATAGCTCTGATACCATGTAGAAAACTGTAATAGCCTATGCTACAACTTGTGATGTGTGTGTGCATAATGAGGCTAGTGAAGCATGAACATCAATGTAAGAGAACAACAAAGGAAACTCATATTGATATGGCTTGTTCAGCTTGTTTGATTACATGAATGAAGAACTAATTTATAGAGAAACTTAGTGCATAAAGTCTATGTTTGGTTTGTGTGAATACATGACAATTTAATTTAGACTAGCAACCTTAGCTAACTTAATTTGACTTATTTTAACAGATGAACAGTACTGTTCATCCAAAATTCTGGGTAGGAATTCTAGGCAGGCTGGGCAGGAAATTGGGTTGAAAGAGGAAAGAAGGTATTTTTGCAAATAGATTTTCTTAACAAAAGTAGAATTGCAAAATTTTACTTTTGACAATATATTTATGAAAAGAGCCCTAATAATAATAATAATGAGTTCATATAAGGAGTATTGTTGGAATTGTCGTAGCAGATAATTTCCTAAATCACTAACAATATAATATTTTATAATATTAATAAAGAACACAAGAATATTATTTATAATTTTTTTGAGAAATTCACCTACTATCTATTTGAGGAAGATGGAGCTAACAAACTGTTATTTAGGTCTAGTTTGGTGCTTATTTTTGAAAAACAGGTAAAATTTTTATCATTTGATAAATTTTAAAAACAGCTTTTCTGAAAAGCTATTTTTAAATAAAGTATTCATACTTTTAAAAAAAAACCGTTTTACTATATCAAACATCAAACTTCACCAAAAACATTATTTTCAAAAAGGGATTCATGTGCCTGAGGATGACCTCAGACAAAACCCTGAGATTAAAAGTTTTCCAATACAATTTTAAGGGTATTTAGGTAAATTTACTAATAAAAAAATTGATATTACAAAAAATGCCCCTATAGGGTAATTGTCTTATATACTCAGGAGATCGTCATGTCCATTTCTCTCTTTCAAAAAAATTACCAAATAATTATATAATTTTCACTTTTTTTTCGACTGCACAACAGTAGCCATCCCAAATAGAACCTTAATCCCCATCTTAAGAGAGATGGAGATGGAGATTTTTTTTTTTTAAGGAACACTAGGAAACACTGCTCGGTTTTCTTGCTCATTCATGTATTTCACCCGAGGTTATATAACTTGCTCTAAAAACTCCATATTCCAACTCGGAACTGGGTTCGTGGTCTGTTTATGTGCGAATATATTCAGACTCGTCTTGAAATCCAAACCGAGCTCAACAGTTTTGAATAGAATAATTTCTCCAATGTTTATATCGAGAATTTGTCGTGAATCCTTATATATTTTGATGCATTAATATCGGTGAATAGGTTTGTGTAAATATATGTATTTTGGAAATTGAAAACCTAGAATTTTTACATTTAAATTGATTAATGTTTTTAGGTATGTTGGGGTGGATAAATCAGAGGATGTGCAGTTGTTCTATTATTTTGTCAAGTCTCAGACAAATCCAACAGATGATCCTCTTATACTTTGGATGACAGGTGGTCCTGGTTGTTCTTCATTCACTGCCTTTGCTTATGAATTCGGTACGCTCCACTTCATTTTAAAATTATTTTCAGCATTGTTTCTGAATTAAACAAATTGTAACTGTTATGTGTAGTGGGACTGTGGGAGGTTGGATCATTGGATTTTAACCCCGTTAATAGGGATTGAAATCTTATTCTGTACTTGGCTGAGATGACTAATGTGTTGGAATGAGAATTTCGTTTCCATTAGCTAGTTGTTTCATGAGATTCCATACCATTCCTTTTTTTCCATTTTCATTGCAATTGATAATCCATATGCCCCCAAGTTCTCACAAATGGAAAGTGTAAAATGCCATACAAGTATCCATGTCATATAGGTATACATCATAGGTGATTCACGAGCACAACTAGAGACAAGCTCGATGATCAAAAAAATTAAGGACTAGGTCAGCTCTTCACTCAAGAACTAAACATGGAGGACCGACACAAACATCGAAACTGTGATGGATTTGATCCGTATTAATAGGTTAGGTAGTCATTTGAAAAGGATCCAAAGAATTATGTTGTGTTTGGTTGGCATGAATGAAATGAGATGGAATGGAATGAAATTTGAACTATAAAATGGGTAAAAGTTTAAACTTTTCATTCCTTCCTCCATTCCATTCCTAACCACCTACACTAGAGTTCAAATCCACCATTTTGAGAAGGAATGCCCCATTCTCTATCATACTCATTTTATTCTCAAATCTTATCATAAGAAATTTGCACTCACTCATTTTTTTACAAAAACTTCTCTTTTATCTCCATTATTTCCTTGTAATTTTGTTCATTTGATTCCATTCCAATCCAATCTCCCCAACCAAACAGAACATTAGAGTTTTTCAATACTAATATATTGAATATGTACAAGTTAACGAAACCATAGTCACAAGAGTTAAGAGTAGAAGAATATAACTTGAAGAATTCTTTACAGTCTGGATGAATCATTTTGGTCCTTTGTTCAATCTCCCTCTTTAAGTAATTTTCTCTCTATATATTTCTATATGTAGAATATCATGGCTTTATTCTAAACGCTGATAATGATGTTTATAGATACTTGCGTGGGCGTATAAGCTTTTCAGAGTCTTACAATAGGAAAGTGAACTAGAACTATAAAGAAAGTCCTAAAATTGGAAATTTCGCCCTGGTCAAGGCCTTGAACATCAGCTTCTTGAACTTATGCTGATTTTGTCAAGGGACTTGAATTGCAGGTTCAAGCCCTTAAACACCACTTGCACTCTTTCATCTTAACTTCTATTACCCCTTGCTCTATTTGATATCTTTCTACAAACATATAATATCAATGATTAGCATCCTTCAAAGTAAACAACTACTAATTAACTATACTATTAAACTAATAAAAGACTAGTACATTAGAAACTAAGGATAATTGAGGTTATATATGATGTACTATATGTGTGTACGTATATATATATATATATATATATATATATATATATATATATATATATATATATATATATATATATATAATTAACATCTATCAAGAAATTTAAGATCAATATGGTTTATTATGAAGTTTAATTGAATTCGATTAGTAAATAAACAAAAATGTTTCCTCTTTGTAAATATGGTAGTCAATTAGCAGTTAGAAGCATATTGAAAGAAATTTACTTGTAATTATGATTAGTTTGGTTCTCTCATTCAAGAAATGTAAACTCCTAAATTATATTAATTGAGATTCTTCTCTGGATATGGGTTGCAAATAAAACACCTTTCTCCCCTGCAAAATCCTTGGATTAGTGCCCCTGGCCGTCTGGCGATTTAGTTACCCAACCCTATCTTTTCACTGTTTTTATTCCATGAATCCTTGTCCTTAACCTTCTTCCAAATCACCATGCTAGAACTTGACAACTTCCCCTATGGCGATGACGATGCTATTATTGCAGCAAAGGAGCACATGCCTTGTTTTCTGGTTATACTTTTTCCAGTAATTCGAGTTTCTTTAACAATAGTTTTTACTGTGTTCAGTTTTCCCTCCCCGGTTTTCAACACTGCAACAATGGTGCAACTCAACAAACGGTCTCACTTATCGGACCACCTTTTTGGGAAATTTTTAGTCAGAGAGATGGGCAACTGCCGTTACTCAATTATCAGGTCCACTCCAGCCTTTCAATGCTTTCCCTCCACATGGTCTACGCTATCTGGGCACAAAAAAAGAATTATGTAATACAACTCATTAGCAAAATGCTATGCTTTCACACAAGTGGACCTCCCAGTTTTCAAGAGAAGTCACTAAGATTCAAGATGTTTGCCTCAATATGTGTTTACTCTGTTAAGTTGCATACTCCATGGCCAAAAGAAAGAATAGTTTCATGAGCATAATTGATTCATGCATTGTTTGTGTAAAAGGCTAGTGGTCTATTGGGGCCCCGCATAATGAAGTTCTACAAACTACGCTACTTCAGTCTTCAGGCAACAAGGGGTTATGTTTATCAAAAAAAATCATACTCATTCCGTGCATGCAAAACTCAGCTTACAAGTAATTGTTCATGTCTCTGAGTTCTTGGCTCAGCATGAGACAGTGGTGGAACTTGAGATTTGTGTTTATAGCTTCGGTGTTCTGATAACATTCTCTGACTTCCAATTTTATTATTCTCTCAAATCATTTCACCTTTATTTACTGTAGCTCCCACCCTTGCCACAACGATTTCTTTACTGGGGTGGTATTTAAGGGTATAGAAACAACATTGAGTGTTGCGATTACAGGAAGAAAACGTGCGATCATTTGGTTAGAATTGTCATTGGAAGGGGAATATGTACTTGTTTAAGCCATATTCGATCTCACATCTGAGTGCCATTGTCGATCTAGCTTCTTGATATTAACTGTTAATTCTCTGCCACGAACTATGGGGTGGGAGTAAGCTTTATAGGTGATTCTCACTGGCGCGACTAGAGACAAGCTCGAGGACTAATTGCTTAAGGACCAAAGGGTCGAGGAGTAAGCACTTAAGGACTATGAAAACTGATTCAACTGAACAGGCGAAAATCAGCCCAAAATATCAGAACTACACGCTACCTCCATCCCCACCCAAGTTCAGTTGTAGAGAAAGTTTCTCGCCACCTTCTACCTCCTCTCCAAGTTTCAAGTTATATTACATTTTCTCCCTGTACTTCCGTTGGTAAGAGAATCCTTGAATATTCTTGTTGTTACCAAATTCTACCAATACAAAAAAATTTCATTATCATACATTATTACATATATAATAATTGCATTATATAACAAGTAAATATGGTGGATCTAAATGGTTACAAAAAAAGGAAAAAAATCCAAAGTTACCTATTGTGCCTTTCAGTTTCGGTGTTTTTTAGAGTCAATAAAAGCCTAAACTCCTTCGAAAAGCTAATAAGAATATCAACAGCCTTCAAATTATGTACTGATTTATTTAGATTGTCTAATCCAACTTCTTTTGTAAACATATTGTTTCTTTTGAGGATTTTTTTTAGTTTCAGTTTATGAATTCTGTTACTAAATTTACTTTTGTTCCATGTCAATTGTGTGGATATGCAGGTCCATTATATATTGAGCAAGTGGAGTACAATGGGACTTTGCCCAGCCTAATTTTAAATCCCCACACATGGACACAGGTAAATTTGTCTGCTTGTTGATATAACCTCTTCTATAGTGATGTCTTGTTAGAGGGTGAGATGCATATTTTGTATTTCACTATGACATAATATACATGCTGCATTCTAGTACACTTAACTTAAACTCTAAACACCACAGTTCTTTGATGAAAAGATAATTATATTAATATCATGTATAAGTTATATCTAACTCTTTAGATATATGAGATTCTAAGACAGATGCTAAATTTTCCTTACAATTTTTTTATTTACAAAAAAATTGTTGATTGTAATTGATATTTGGAAATATATTAGGTATATAAAAATATTCATAATTTTTTCGATTTTGAAATTAAAAGTGGTATCAAATTATAAATATTCCCAACAAACATCTCTTTATATAATATAAGGGTATGGTTTTGTACAGTGGTAACTTTCCCTAACCTTGCTAATGTAGGAGCCTTACACTGCTATGAGTTAGCAAGTTGATGAAACAGGTTGTGTTTTGATAGAATGATACAAAATCAGAATGAAAAAAAATTAAAATTTATCTACCACTAAAATTATTTAAGATAGTGCGTGGAATAAATCTTACCACATTTAGCTTGTTTGAGTCGTCTCAAACGAGCTCAAAAAATAGTCGAGGCATTATAATCCGTATAACCAATGGATAGCCGTTGAGTTTGTCATTTTGTTATGCTGAAACTTTAGTTTTATTACATTGAAAACATATTGACTCGGTAAGGTAAATTGAAGTTTCAAATTGATTTATCCAGTGATATTTATTAAATCTAATTTGTGGATTTTTTTTATGATTTGCAGGCAGCGAGTATAATATTTCTGGACTTGCCAGTTGGTACCGGTTTTTCCTATGGCAAGACATCTGCTGCTTCTCACTCTTCTGACCCCGAAGCATGTGCTCAGGCCCTACAGTTCTTAAAAAAGGTGCAGATTTTGTGTTTACTCTTAACTACTTTTTTTCACGGACTGGTTTTAATTATAATGTTTGGTAGTGGTTCATTACTCATCCTCAATTCCGTACAAATCCATTTTATGTTGGGGGAGACTCTTATGCGGGAATCTTTGTTCCGGTTATAACACAAATGATCTCAAATGGTAAGAGTGCATTATACAATATAAAACAAGGAAAATTCACAGAATATTTTGAAGTGTTTTTCGTCATCCTTGTTACGGTTTACAATAATGCAGAAAATGAAGCTGAATCAGGTCCTGAGCAATCCATTAATCTGAAGGTTTGTATTTTGTAACATGCAAGGACATGCATTCTTTTTCAAGACAAAGATTGTTTTTTCTTTTAGACTTATTCAGGCAGGCATTAATTACAAGATTCACCACCTCACAAATAACATGAAAATATAAAATTTATGAACTAGATAACTAGGTATTACTACTTATTACTTGGACCTTTTTTTATCCCAGAAAGGTCAATTATAGGTAATCGTAATTCAACAAACTCATACATTTTGTCTTCCACTAGGACCTAAGCCCTCGAGCTTTTGTTACCAAGTAAGGGATATTCACTAGGCTAACTTCTCCTATTGTATTAATCTACTGAAAATTAACTCAATAATTCTTCAAACATCAGGGATTATATCAAATTATTAATTGATGTAGGGTAAGGTTGAGTAAATGGTTAAAAAGACATAATAGAACCTACCTTGCCAGTAGCAAATCTAGAAAAGAATTTCACTAGATACTATATATAGGGACGAAACTATCTGTGGATGTATGTAGGGCAGAAACTCAAAACATGTTTAAAATTAGATTTAGAATATTAAAGAATACTTATATTCTTTCTCTAATTTTTTCACTATATTAAGTGTAATTTTTGTGGATGTATACATATTTAGGTTTGTTTTAATAGAATGGTCACCAAAAAAAATATGAATTTAAATGTTGGAATTTGAGTATATTTATAGATCTTCTTTGGCAAAGAAATTTGAAACTACTGAATATATTTACATATATGTGCATCCTCAATTGGAAATTATTTAAAATGAGAACTATGAAAAATGGTGATTTATATAGTTAAAACTGTTGATTTAAACCTATAGTGTGATACCAATCACTATTCACCCATACAAATAACCAGCCCTCACTGGAGTACAAGTTTTATATAGATATATAAAGTTGTTTAAAAACTACTTCAATTTCATAACCTAATAAGTAAACATTATCCATTGTGTGCTTGTTACAACATAAATTAATATCTTTTGTATATTTCGTAACACTGTATTTTTTCACAATTTTTTTTAAAAAAATCATATGCTTTTTAAAACAATAGAAAAAGAAAAAAAATTGTGTTTTACGGAGGAACAATGTTTTTTTTGGATGAGTGCCGTAAATAACCACTTTTTATTGTTTCATAACCAAAATGCCCAGATTTCGCGCTGCGCGCCCAAAATACCCATTGGATACGCCTATGACAGAGGAGTAACAAGTGGGTTACGCCTACGGAGGAGTAGTATATTGATGAGATACGCATTCTGGTAAGGCGCATCCAGGGTAACGCATACGGGACATGCGTGATGACATCATATGACGTCATCATCACTTTTCTCATAAAATCACGAGCTCTGGCGATTTAGGCGATTTGTGGCAAAACTCCGGCGAGGCTCGTTCAACACGATCAATCATTTTCCCGTTACGTTCTACATATCATTAGAATCGCCTTTTAATCGTCTACAACCCTATACAATTCGTTTATCATTTTTAATGTCGGATTGTAAACCCCCAATTTGAACCTAGTTCCCCGATTTTCCGACGAACATACTTCTCCTCCATTTGCCCAGTTCCGTTAATGTTTCGTTGATGTTTTATAGCCCATTAGATTCGTCTCTAGACGATCTACAATCCTATACCAGTATTAGCCCAGTTTGATTGCCAGATTTTTCTGCCCCAAATTGGCGATTGTACGTCGTCGCCGGTGTTCTGATTGGTTCGGATACGCCTTTACAAAGGGCGTATGGGTACATTGGGCAGTGTTTTGAAAAGTGGATATTTTGATAAGTGGGTAGTAAAAAAGTGGGTATTTTGGGCAATTTTTCGTTTTTTTTCCTATAGCCTTGACTTGGCACATTTCACCAATTTGTTTTAAACATTAAACAATTAACAAAAGTTATATTATTCAAGATATAATGTTGTTTACAAAAAGAGTATATTTTGCTAAAGAACACTATATATATTGTTATATAGTAATTTCCTATATCTTATCTTTACAAAATGGGCTAGTTTACGTAATTTACAACAATATATATATTCATAAGAAATTAAATTTTTTAACAATTGTTTATAGTTTGCGAAAATCATCAATGTCCAACAACAAAATAATCTTATATATTGTTGATTGAATAAATATAATGTGTTTATTAAACATATATCTAAAGGTTGTTATTAGGTTGTTGAATAAATATAAGTTGTTTACCTATATCTTAAACAATACTGAGTCAAGGCCTTTCTCCTTTACCTCTTCTCTGTTGACAGAGGTTTTTCAGAATTACAAGCAAAAAGAGATCTCGGTGTGATTTTTTGGTGGATGAATTTGAGAGTTTAATGAATTGTAGCTATTCTGCATGTATTAGAGCATCTCCAACGGCACTAGGTATAATGGTTAGCTAAAATAAGTGTTAGCTAAAATTTGCTGAAGCTGTAACACATTGTGCTCCAATGGTGTTAGCAATAATGGTTAGCTATAATTCAAAAACAATATTTTATTATTTTTTTGGTTCACCTTTATCGTTACTTCACCATGGATATAATTTAAATAAGGTAAAAAAGTGACGTGGATGTTTTAGATAATGGCTACAGACTCAACAAATATAGAAGATGAAATAAAGGATATCTATAATTTTTGCTAACAGGTCTTGTGGTTGGAGGAGTATATTTTCTAGCTAATATGTATATCATAGTGCCACCTAGACTTTTTACCTAACAGGTGGTGGTGGTTGGAGATGCTCTTAGCCTATTTATCTCGAATTGCCCTTTATACCGGGATCAAGCGATTTTTTTTTTTTTTGCCAAGAAAGAAATAAATTTCATTACTTCAATCGTTCATCAATACATTAATGAACTCTGGATGAGCATTACTCATCGCCCAGATACGATCAGCTAAAGAACTACTATATCTCGCTACAAAGTGAGCTACGTGGTTCGCAGACCGTTTAAAAAACTAAAAAACTAAAAAACAGTACAACACCAAGACTGACAAAGGAACCCCCAATATATCGAGACGTATGAACCAATAGAGCTCATAAACTTCAGAAATTATCGCATCTCCATTGATCTGGATCATGACTTCTGTTAAATTGATCTCGCGCTCTTTTTGAGCAAATATCCATAGATCCAAGATAAGCTTTGCAGACTTAACAATCTCTCTGAAATGAAACCCCGATTAATCCATCTGAAAGCCTCTACAAAACTGAGCCTTCATCTAGCCAAAAGCCATACTGCTAGTCGGACAAAACAAGACACATCAACACAAGCCAAAGGGCAAGACATTCAAACTGAAAAACAATACAAAATGAAGTAGATCTAAGAAACAAAAACGAAAAAATCCGAAAAGATTTTTCGAATGTTTCAGAAATCAAACTCAATTTATTTGGAAATCTAGATGAAGGAAAGGCTTACAAAAGCAAAACAGAAAAAAGGACCTCCGGTCGGTGGAGTAATCCACCGCCGGTGAAGTCTCTTTGTTGATAGAGTTTGTGTATATATAGTTCTCCCTTTAAACCTTTTAATGTATGCCTCTTATATGGCTATATAAATGATCAAATGGAAACCATAGAAACTAGAAACTAATCTAGCCCATTCTTTTTTTATATCTTGTTAAATCCTGACCACTAAATATATACACACATACACGTACTTTTATCACTAAATTTCTTTTAACACTCCATCTTCTCTCCTATCCCAAATCTGGATAACTCTCATCGGAAAATCCATTATCCTCGATCTATTCTATCTCTCTCTCTCTCTCTCTACTTTAACCCCAATTCACCCACACCTGCATATACATACAAACATGTATGTATATATTGTTCCTACACGAAGTTATCAACATTAATTTCGGCATTTATTGTCATGATTCTGGTACCGAATGCCATCGAGTTTGAGCCGTCACGAATTTTTCAGTGGTGGTTGAGTGAATTGAAGGTGTTGGTGGATGAATTATTTTGGTTTTGGTTTTTCAAATTTTAATAATTAGAAGTAATAAAGGGAGGTAGTCATTTTTATCGAAAATGATGGTTGTTTTAAGCAGTAACGTTGTCAAGGAAAGGAGTAGATCAGGTCAGAGATCGATGATGGTAAGGCAAGAATCAGGTAGTGGTATAATGATGTATATGCACATGTGTATTGATATTTTTTTTAGTGATTTTACATCACAAATTAGTGAGTTTTCTGATACATATTGGTGATTTTTATAATACGAATTGGTGATTGGAGTTTAAATCAAGTAATTTATTATAAGTAATATTTGTAGGTAATGGTTTTTATCGGGATTGATAGTTGTTATTGGTTGTAGAAATGATAAGGTAAAGAGAGAATTTTGAAAAATGGTGGTATAAATGAGAAGGTAAAGAAAGATGTATATCGGAAAAAGAAAGTGAAATAAAGAATAAAGATGTAAAGAAGATATAAATAGAAGTTTAATTGGGCAGATAAATAGTAAAGCATGATACAATCCCCTATTGACGAAGGTGATCGGAGTAAGTCGTTGATGATGATGCAGGAGTTGGAATTATGTATACATCGGTGTTAGTTTTTAGTGATTTTTGTATTGTAAATTAGTGATTCTGAAATACATATTTGTGATTTTTGTAATACAAATTAATGATTGTATTTTAGATCAGGTTACAGATACGAAGATATATATCGTGCATATATGACTATATTTATATAAATTTATTTATTTACTTTTTTTAAAAATTAAAAAAAAATAAAAAGAAAAAGACACTAGTTTCTAGTTTTTAGCCTGATTTAGTTTCTATTGAAATAAGACTCTATAGTCTATATATATATACAACCAGGCCATTATTGCATAAAAAACACTCCTATATAAAAACAAAAAAGAACATCATATAATCCAACATAAAATTTCGTTTAGATTCTAATTTTAACAAGTAGACTTTTTTTAAGAACAAAGATAGAATCTAACATGAAATTACTCTCTTTGTTGTTCTTAAGTATCTGCTTTTTAAGGTAAGGTTGTTGAACAGTGAACAATATCTCATTTATTATTACAAATGTTAATCTAATTAATCATCAATTTTACAAGTTTACCCCTATTAGTTAATCACATTAATCAAATAAGTTGAATATATCATTAATTATCTAGGGATATAAGTGGAATTAGAGCATTAAATGCACTTTGAAAATGACAGAAAAGCAAATATTTTGAAACAAAAATGAGACTCTAGAAGTGCAAATATTCAAGAACGGAGGGAGTAACAAAAAAATTGGATAGAACGTAACATGATTACATGTAAGTTTCATTGTGTTACAAATTGTATATAAGATTCAATGTTGGATTCTGTGTTACACTGTTACCTTGATTTTTAAAATTTAGAAGAGATTTATGTTAGGTTCTATATGTTAAGATGTGTTCAAACTTGTGATTCTTATCTTAAAATATCCATTTCTTATAAAAAATGAATTGTTATAATGGTGTTATTCCGTGTTCTTTTGTATAAGGGTATTCTTTATGAAGTGCAACCCAGTTTATATATATATTCCTTGATTGTATCCTTAGTTAAGTTTCTGGTGTGCAATTTCAGGGTTACCTACTTGGAAATCCTTCAACATTCCCTACTGAGAAAAACTTTCGCTTCACCTTTGCTCATGGAATGGGAATTATTTCGGATGAACTATATGAGGTTAGCTCTATTCATTATTACTTCTTATCCTTGGTAGAATTTGATTTATCAATATCCATATTACTAGCTTTCTTGGCTACAGTCGTTGAGGAGAAATTGCGGACTTGATTATCAGAAGTCAGATTCTGATAATGCAGAGTGTTCAGAAGATAAAGAGGCTTATGAACTGGTCGGGTTATCACACTTTAATTTGGAAAGTCATTGCATTATTACCTTCTATTTGTCGTTTTATAATTTGATATATATTTCTTTTCAGTGGAGGAGTGGACTTTTTAAACCTCATATATTGGAGAAAAATTGTGTTGAGCCGCTGCGCAGGTCATTATCTTCTGAAAATACAGATTATATGGATAAATTTGGGGATTACAGTAATCCCAAATTAACACTTTCTGCATTTGAATGCCGTGTATGTCCACCTCCCTAACATCTGTACTGTTCTTTCAAATTTCGTATGTGAAGAGTGACTGCCTGATTTAGTTAACTTTCTAAAGCATAATTTTTAACCTTTGGCAAAGCTAATTTTCAGTTATGACTCAGTGATAAGGAATCCAGGATAAAAGGTTATATGTTAAAAAAAATTATAGAAGCACGGTCTGTCTAACTGGTGAACTACTTTGGTAAAACATAGAAGGAACCCTTTTTGTTTTGGTTTTTGTGCTAAATGACAGAAAGAAACTTTGATGCTCTTAATCAGCATGCGAGGAATTTCAAAATTTCATATATACACCCTCCTACCTTTGTTTTTTTTAATCTTTAATATTAGGGCTGTTAACAAACCAGGCTGGTTGATAAGAAACTCGAACTAGAACTCAGTAAGTTCGAACCAAGAATTTTGTTCGATAAGCTTATCGAGTTTGGCTGGACTTTATAAGAAAAAACCCCAAACTCGAGTTCAATAAGAAAAAACTTGATTCGACTCGGTTTTTTTACAGAACTATTTAACATGTACTTTAAAGCAACCGCAGCCTTGATAGTGGTACAGGTATAGTAAAATAAGTAAGACATTTGTGTACATTAATAATAAGTAAGAGTTCAAGACTACTACCACTAAAAGATTAAACTGTATTACATGATGTGTGTATATATATATTATAATAAAACTACAATGGACAAGCTTCAATGCACTTTTATTTTTCATCTACATTTTAGCACAATACAGGGGCTTAAATGATTTTTCTTGAACAATATGACTGCAGAATGATGGATATCCTCTTTCTAGTTACTGGATTAACGATGAGAATGTGCAGAATTCCCTGCATGTCAGAAAGGTATGTCCTTCACTGGTATTAATTAGAAGAATATTCAAGAGTAATAAGTGACTTTAATATACAGGGGACTATAGGAACATGGATAAGATGCAAAGCAAAATTGTCTTTTGATAAGGTGATTACAGACACTAGACCTTATCATGCAAATCTCAGCAGAAAAGGTTATAGATCTCTCATATACAGGTCAGTTTACAGTATTCTGTTACAAATGTTCAGTACTAAAATAATTCAAAAGAGAAGCTTGTTTTTCAAATCTATAAAATGATGCATTTTGAGGATTTTTAAATCCAAGTAATGCATACATAAGTATATCAAATGCAGGCATAAAATATTCCTTATACTATTTCTACTCTTTGTATTTTGACACCTTGACCGTCAGGTCAATATTTTACTCATCATTGGCCTTTACAAATTATGCTAAGCAGCATAACACTTTTCTCTTCGACATCAAAACGCAAATTTGTATGAGCATCTGGGTGTGCACTAGTACCCATTTCCAAACTATAAGAGGGGGCATATCAAGCCACAAACCTGCAAACAGAGCACCAAAATCTCCAAAATAAACAAGTTTAATAAGTTCCAAAGTACTATTAAGAGTCCAAACAATTCAAAATGTATATAACTATATACTATGTACCGAGATCTGCAAATAAACTATAAAGACTAAATTATGCTAGATGTGGATAATTCTTAATTAAAAAGAAGGGTAGCACTCTGTCACACATCCCCAAAGTCCCATAAGTACATGGAAGAATATGACATGAAGCTCAATATGGTAGGGGTGGCAATTTCAGGTATCTGTTCGAGTTAACAGACTCGGGTCAGAAATTCAACCCGACCCGAAACTGATTCAAAATTTTAATGGGTTAGAATACCCAACCCGAATTACCCATGACTCATGAGTAACCCGAAAAGGCGAAAACTGACCCAAAATAATAATAATTTATTAATAAATATGTTTTATAAATATTAAATAAATAAACTATTATTAAGAGAATTAATATTATTCCAAAATAAAATTTTCTCTCCGTATTTTATGTGGGAGGTTAGTTTTCTCTCCATACTTTCATGTGAGTTGTGAGAGGGTTTGAGTTATGGCGTCTGTAGATGAAATCAACGCTCAAATGGCGAAGATGGGCATAGATATAGAGGAGAATGAGGAACTGTGCTTCGATGAGGAATTAGAGGAAGAATCAAATAAGTTTGATCTGTGTTTAGTGGGTAGATTTTTAACTGAGAAGAACATAAATGTAAGAGCGATTCGTTTTAAGATGGCTGATGTATGGTGACCTGCAATGGGGGTAAACATTAAAGAATTGAAAATAGGGGTTGTTCCTGTTTCAGTTTCATCACAAGGATGATATCCAGTGGGTTCAAAAGGGAGGTCCGTGGTCATTTGATAATGCTGTGGTACTAAATTCAATAGCAGTTGGGAAAGATCCTCTGAACGTGTCATTGGTGGAAGTTAATTTCTGGATCCAAATACATAATCTTCCTATAGGTTACATGTTAGAGGCCGTGGGGAAGCAACTCGGTAATTCTTTGGTAGATTCCTAGAGTATGATCCTAATAACAACACTAGCATCTGGAGGGAATGCATGAGAATAAGAATCAAAGTGGATGCAAGGAAACCACTAAAACGTAAGAAGAAAATTACAAGGAGGAACGGTCCCGAGTTCTTGGACAAGTATGAAATATTAGGAGATTTTTGTTTTAGCTGTGGTATGCTTTCGCATACAGAAAAGATTTGCCAAAAAAAATTGGAAGCTCATGCAGGAGAGATGGCTAAAGAGTGGGGTGCTTGGCTCCGACACCACCACGCAAGGCAGGGGGGAACGGAAGTAGTAAATGGCTGCGCGAAGAAGGTTACTAGGATTGGGGTGGCAGACTGGCAGGTATGGAAAGGATAACAAGTAGGAGGATTTTTCGGGAGATCAATCTCAGCGTATCGTGACAGGTGGCAATCAAGGGCGAAATAATAGGGAGGGGAAACATAAAGACCTACATTTAAGGAAACTTCAAGACATTCAACTGGGAAATCAATTTTTGAGGGGGGGGGGGGGGGGGAATTCGAATTATGTCTTTCATAGTGGGCGTAGAGATGAGGAGCTAAATGGGCTTGACATAGAAGAAAGAAAACGCAAAAGGTGTGGACCAAATATGATAGAAAACATGGAAACAGATGGTGAGGGGTTATTTTCTAAAGACTATGTCCTTTTTAAAGCTGATTGTACAGAATCTATTAACACAAATTTGGCTACGCTTGCGAAGCAAGCTAGCCAAGCATTATGAATTGTTTAAGCTGGAACTGACGATGGTTGGGGAACTCTCGAACAGTTTGTGTGCTTGGCGATCTGTTAAAGGATCGTAAACCCGATATCTTTTCCTTTCAGAAATTATTTCTATGGCTAATAAAATTGAGGACCTTCGCATAAGGTTTGGTTTTGCTCAGTGTTTTTCGTTGGACCGAGTTGGCCGCAGTGGGGGGTTGGCGATTTAGTGGAAGAATCATGTAAGCTGCCAGATTTCTGGTTATTTTCAAAATCACATAGATGTGTAG
The DNA here is from genome assembly GCA_037693485.1 of Kitagawia praeruptora. Lineage (NCBI taxonomy): Eukaryota > Viridiplantae > Streptophyta > Magnoliopsida > Apiales > Apiaceae > Kitagawia > Kitagawia praeruptora. Next base: position 43,564,416 of record CM075344.1, on the reverse strand, counting down.
ATGTTGAATAACAATGTGGTGACGTGGAGGCTTACGTGTTTTTGTGGATATCCCGAGAGAAACAGTAGGAAGAATTCATGGGACTTTATTAGGCAATTAGCTAGTGTGTCGCAACTTCCTTGGTTAATTGTGGGTGACTTTAATGATTTATTGTACAGTTCTGATAAATAGGGGTCTGCAAATCATCCCCAGAGTTTAATGGACGGTTTCAGATGTGCTTTGGAGGATAGCATGCTCACAGAACTTGATCTTAGGGGTGGTTAGTATACTTGGGAAAAGAGTAGAGGGAAGAAGGAATGGTTTAGGGAGAGGTTGGATCGTGCGTTTGCTACGGTGTCATGGTGGAGCAATTTTCCGTTATGTAACTTTATGGTACACCACACCTCCTGCTCTGACCATGATCCCATCCAACTGGATTTCTTAAATACTTTAATCTCGAAGAAGCAGTTTCGGTTTAAATTTGAGAACATGTGGTTGAAGGACCCTAGCTTCCATAAAGAGGTGTCAGAGTTTTGGTCCAAGATTCCAACTATGCATTTGTTGCCTAAGCTGTTGAATGTGACGACCTTCATGGCCAAATGGGACAAGATGGGTAAAGAAGTGTAGGAGTGTTGCAAGAGTTGGCTTCATCAGTGCTCGTTCCCTGCTGAGTTCAATAACACTAATCTAGTCCTTATTCCAAAGAAAGTAAATGCTAGCAATATGAAAGATTTCAGACCGATAGCTCTTTGTAATGTGTTATACAAGATTTTGGCTAAAGTATTAGCAAATCGCCTTAAAATTATTCTCCTTGACTTGATCTTGGAGAATCAATTAGCAGTTGTGCCTGGACGTAGTATAACTCATAATGTCCTCATTGCGTTTGAGTTATTCATCATATGAGGAGGAAAACGGGAGGAAAAGATGGAGAGGTTCCATTGAAGTTGGATATTAGTAAGGCCTACGATAGGGTGGACTGGAATTTCTTGAGGTATTGAATGAAAAGTATGGTATTTTATAGTAAATGGATCAACTGGGTCATGATGTGTGTCACCACGGTTTCTTATGAAGTATGCTTAAATCGCTCTGATGTTGGTCCTATAACCCCTAAACGGGGCCGCCATCAAGGGGATCCCCTTTCCCCGTACTTGTTCTTACTATGCGTAGAGGGTCTCTCCAATTCTCTTGATCAAGCTGCTTCGAGTGGAACGATACATGGTTGTCTAATTAGTCCTACGACACCAGTCATTACCCATCTTTTATTTGCTGACGATAGGTTCCTATTTTGTAGAGCAAATTCAGAGGAAACTGGGGCTATCAAAGCGTTGCTCAATGCTTATGAGAAAAATTCTGGTCAGTCTGTTAACTTCCAGAAATCTGGTGTTTTTTTCAGCTCGAATATTCATCGGGATAAGCAGGCAGAGTTGGCTGGGATTCTTGGGGTGGATAATGACCTTAACGACAGTAATACCTGGGACTTCCTTCTTTGATTGGAAGATCGAAGAAGTGTTTAGCTTCATTAGAGATAAAGTGTGGCAACGTATTCAAGGTTGGAAGATGAAGCCTCTATCAAGAGCAGGAAAGTTAGTCTTGATTAAAAATGCCGCCCAGTCCATTCCGAAGTTAGTCTTGATTAAAAATGCCGCCCAGTCCATTCCGTCTTACTATATGTCTTGCTTTCTATTACCTAAATTGCTATGTCAGGAGATAGAGAGGATGTTGAATAGTTTCTGGAGGAGTTCGAGTAGTGGTGACAATAAAGGCATCAAATGGCTTTCTTGGGATGCTATGAGCTTTGCTAAGTGTAAAGGAGGTCTGGGTTTTAGAAACTTGCATGGGTTTAATTTATAGTATCTCGTGTGTATAAAGCACGATACTTTGTAGACTCATTTGTTACGAGCTTCTAAGGGCACAGGAACGAGTTTCGTTTGGTTTGGTTTATTTGCTGCGAAAGAAACACTGGATAAGGGATTAGATGGGTAGTAGGAGATGGAAAAGATATCGTTGCAGCAAAGGATCCTTGGCTTCGCAGAAAGAATGATTTTAAAGTGGAATTTAGTCACCGGTATGCAGGCAAGAATGAAAGTGTGTCTGGTTTGTTTATTTAGGGAACGAAACAATGGGATGTTAACCAAATCAGGGCTCGTTTTAATGAAGAGGATGCATCTACAATTCTAGCCACTCTTATCCCTCAAAGAGACGTTCGAGATTGGTTAGCATGGTATCGGTCTGTGGATGGTCATTATAATGTGAAGACTGGGTACAAAATTTGGCATGATCAGTATGTGGGTGTTAACAATATGGTCCAGAGTGGTGGGTGGAGCAAGATTTGGAGGTTAACAATCCCTCACAAGATGAAAATATTTCTGTGGAGGTTTTGTCATAATGATGTTCCTGTCAGGAATAGGCTTAGGGCAAAAGGGGTGTCTCTTCCTATCATCTGTCCCATGTGTAGCAGGCATGTGGAAACACATGCCTCGTGTATTTTTTGATTGCCCGTTTCAGTGTTATTAAAGGTGCGATTAATGGCGCTTCGCGCTTAGGCGCAAGGTATGCAATTCAAAATTGTGCGATTTAGTGCAATTCTGAAATCGTCCAAAAAACGCTCATGAAGCGCGATTAAGCGCAAAAAGCGCTCATATTAGCAAAAGTTAAACATTGCACTTAAAAAGAAAGGTGAAGAAAAAAACCCCTCTTTAGTGTTTCACACAAATGCAACTTATGAAGCATCTTCTTCAAGTCTAATAAATAAAGATGATGAGGAGAAATAGCAAGAATTTAAGGGGTCGGAGATTGAAGTAAAAGACTCTGAAGCCCTGAATTATTGAATATTTTTGTTTAATATTACATTATTGACATATTTATCATCTTATATATGTGTCCTTTAATTTTTGAGTGTTTAGGATATGTCAAGTATTATTTTCTTGTTAAATTTGTGAATAATTTTTTTAGGTCAAAAAGCGCGCGATTAATGGCGCTTCGCGAGTCGCGCTTCAAAATTAGGTCTTGCGCTTTTTCAGAGTTAGCGCCTTAAACAACACTGGCCCGTTTGCTTCACAATGTTGGTCGTATGCGGGCGTAAATGAGGATATGCAACTGGTTACATCAGCATCGGAATGGCTTCTCCACAAAATTATTAATAGTGGAATAATTGCTGAAGTAAACAAAGTTGTTGAAGTGTTGTGGGGCATTTGGTATTGGCAGAATCAGAAATTATGGGATGACAAAGAAGTAACCCCATCTCTAGTAATGTACTGGAGTTCAAAGATGGTACTTGACCGGAGAACAGCCATGATGTACAAAAACAAACGCAGTAGCCAAGAAGGAGCCAGAGGAAGGGAACCTGGTATACAACGTTGGCGACCACCGGAAGAACGGAGTTTCAAGGTTAATGTAGACGCTTCTGTGACTATGGGGCGGAGACTTTTGCGATTGGTATGGTTGTTAGAGACCATACTTGGAAGTTCCTTGAAGGTAGGAACATTAGATTGCCAAACACAGAATCAATATTTGAAGCTGAAGCAATTGGCATATGGGAGGCGCTGTCATGGATTGTAGGGAAAGGGATGAAGAATGTCACGTTTGAAACAGACTCTTTTCTTATGGTTCATGCTCTGCGAAGTGGTAATGGTAATCAATTGGAAGTAGGTCTTGTCCTCCAAAGTTGCTTGGTATATCTACAAGCAAATCTGAGTTTTTCAGTGAAGTTTGTTCGAAGGCAAGCAAACTTGCCCATGAGTTGGCTAGAGTTCCTTGTCTAAAATCTAAATACTTGCTAGTTGCTACAATGTGTTCTCGTCTCCTCCTGAAATTTTGTTGGAGACCCTATTGTATGATTCTTCATTTTAATGAAATCTATTTTCTTTCAAAAAAATAAAATAAACTACTATTACTTTATCATATATATTAATTTACATAATACTTAAATAAAATATATTTTAATTTAAACAATATTTACTGTATATATATAGGTTCTTACTCTAATAGAAACCACTCTTAGAATGGAAACTAGAAACTAAATAAAAAAAATTCTAAATCGCGTTGAGATATAGCACATATGGTATGCAAACTAATCGTTGAGAGATGGAGAAAAATACAGTGAAGTTGGATTTCGAAAAAAACTCACCGATTGACAGGAAAAATTAAATTAAAAATAGTGGGATTAGTTGAAATTGTGTGTGTGAGGGTGTATTGGATTTGTGTGTAGTGCCTTACCGGAGCCATTAGATTAGATTGATCTAAGGGCCAAGATTAGTTTCTAGTTTCTATTTTAATTTTGGTTTCTATTTGATCATTTGCCTATACATATATATTCGGGTTAGTTTCAGGTAACCTAAAATCAACCCAAAATGACTTGATTTTTTCGGGTCAATTTTGGGTCAAGCCGAAACTGAAAAACTCGAAACTGAATTAGTATTTTTTTGGGTTGAATTCATGTCGATTTATCGGGTTGGGTTTGATGCCACCCCTAGTATGATTGGAGTTCAATTCATAAGATAAGATAGGATACAAAATAGTTATTTTGATCGCGGTAATTTTGAAAGTAAATAAGGCTAAAGCAACAAGATAATAGCAATTTTGTTCGTTAATTAAGATGTAAACTTTTTGTTCATTGGAATCATTTGCTCAAATAAAGGATGCATCTAAAAGCACTCCCTTTTAATATTTTTTCCCTTTTGAATGGTGTTCAACAGTGGTGACCATGACATGGTTGTGCCATTCCAATCAACTCAAGCTTGGATAAGAGCTCTAAATTACCCCATTACTGATGATTGGCGACCATGGGTTGTCGAAGGGCAATATGCTGGGTGGGTTCCATGTTAATCCATCACCTGTTTATATCATCTTTGAGTTGATTTAAAATCCAGAAATTTAATTGTGTTCATCTAAATTTTTGATGCACAGTTACACAAGGACTTACTCTAACAAAATGACTTTTGCAACTGTAAAGGTAAGAAATTTCTTTAGTCTAGTTATTTAATCTTTACTTTATTTCTTCTCAATTGATAATGTAAACCAAACATGTCCGATATGTCCCACTTGAAGTGGGATTTGGGTAGTGAAAGCAGTGGGCAGGGAGGGTGCCCTCCCCCGCTTAGTTTTAGTGGGAAAATAACAAAAATACTGTATTTTGAACTATTTTGGTCCAAATCAAAAAGTTATGAGTTCACCTAAAATAATATAAGGTCGTAGGAGAGCTTGGTAGGATCTTATAGTGTATATGTTAACACTCTCCCTCCTCGAAACCCCATTTTGGGTCGAAGGGTAGATTATTGGTGCCCATCTTTGGGGTCATTATTTGTCTACGTGTCCATATTAAATGTTTGGATTTCTCGAGACCGCTCCCAACTTGAGTTCTGATAACATATTAAATAACCAATTTTGATAACTGTCATAGGAGGCTTAGCACGATCATATAGCATATCCTCATCAAAAAATTATAATTCTAAACTAAATGCCTTTTTACCCCATTATTATAGCTTGGTGGTAAGTTCGTTTTTGTTTGAATGTTTAAGTATTTGTAATTGATCATCACCAAAAAACAAAAAATTATTTGAAATTTTCTACACCAGTTCCGGTCTGTCCCCTTTGTCCAACATGTAAAACTCATTATGCTTGCTGACCATGCATGGCAATCCCAGGCACACCTATTAATATACATATCATAGGCACTTCCAATGTTCGTAACACATGCTAGGCTTATTCCACCAGTACGTGCAATCCCCATACGATACAGTGCACCATTTTTCGTTGTTGTCTAGAATTAACATCATCCGTTGTGCTGAATCAAACCCGTGACACAGATACAAGATAATATACAGAATTTACATAGAACCAATTCTCTTCTTTTGATACATTTTTATTTCGATCAAAAATTAAAAACAATTGTCTTGGCTTACTCTCTAATTCTAATTTATAGATTTCTTTTTTCTAAAAACTGATATTGGTCATGTAATTGTAATCTGTGTATACCTCCTATTTTTTCTTTACAGGGGGGAGGCCATACAGCACCAGAATACAAGCCTGCTGAATGTTATGCTATGTTCAAGAGATGGTTAACAAACAAACCTTTATAAAACATCTACTAAGAGCATACACTCTGCTATTTATGTTGAAAAAACTTTCTTGCAATTTATTTTGGAAAAAAAAGTATGTAAACAATAAATGAACTATTGTTAATAGTACCAAATTCGTTGCATCATATTGTGCTGACAATTAAATTATTGAAAGAGTAGTGTTACATATCCCGAAATGGTTCCCAAAAGTATTCCCGAATAACACGTGGCATGATATTATTTGTGGGATATATATGTATGCACGAGGGGCCCATCTCATTTATGAGGAAATAGTCAATAATATTGTGATAACTTAGTATTTGGGAATTTTTTTGGGAACGGTTTTGGAAACTCTAGCATTATCCTTATTGAAATACAAAGTAGTACATGTAAAAGAATGACTAGTACTTCTGTGTTGTAATACTGCATGTCACGAATTGGTTGTGAACAAAGTCAAGTTGTTTGTGAGCCAATGGAGTTATTTGAATTCGAATAATTGAGTTGAGCAACTTGAGCTTGTGCTTTTCAAATATTTTATTGAGTGGAACATGAGTTTTGCATGTCTAATCAAACTTTTATATTTTTCAATATTCTTTTTATGTAGTACTAGTGTTACATCGAATGGTAAAATTAATTAAATAATTTATATAAACATATTATTTTAATCATTATTTAGGAAGAAAGATAATTTCATGTGAATATAATTAATTTAAGTATAGAATTACTTATTCGTCATTTTATACCAAATGCAGTAATATTAATATTATCAAGCGATTATCATAACATCCACATCACCCGTTAAAACGTTCTAAACCCCTCTTTATTGTATTTTCTTAATTTTATTTTTCTCATTTTTCGAAATCTTTCTACCAAATTCATAAGGTTTTTTACCCATATTTTAAGTTTTGTTCTTTTGGAAATTTGGTAAATTTAAATGTGCAATATTATGGGTTTCAAAAATTTCATCATATTAATTTCAATCAAAATATTTGTATGGGTTGAGATCAATTTTTCGAATATAAAATTCATAAACACTTATTTTTCACGACTACTATAAGTCATTAGAGTGTCTTTCAAAAAAAAATTGCATGTTTCAGCAATGTGAGAAATGATCTCTACCGTGTAAGACCATTAAAAGAACGTAGTTATGACAAAAGAAATTTTTTTCTAATCTCGTTTCATACGTGTTTGTTCAATATCATTTTTATAAATTATATGTTCTTTTATTAGTAAATTATTTATTATAGGAAAATAAATATTATCAATTAAGCAAACATATCCAATATATCCCATTTTTAGAGTAAGATATGCCCGTTAGAGTTTATGGTGATTGGCCTCAACTTGTTTTTAATGAAAACTTAAAATGTGTATATTCACTTTGCGAGTTTGAAGGTTGATTTTTTTTTTCCCTATTAGAATATAGTATATTAAATATTAGTTTACTTTTACCCATAGGGGTGATAAATTAATTCGATCAAACGGTATCCGATCCAAAATCCAAAATTTTGGATATATCGAATTCGAATTGAAACCCGAAATAGTTTCAATTTGGATTTGGATTTTAGTTGTACCGAACGAATATCCGATCTGAAATCTAATACATGTTTAGACAAAAGAAACTAATAAATATCTTTATTTAGAATTCATCTACCAAGTTATTAAGTTATTTTTACCTATATTTAAAGTTTTTTTGATATTAGAAATAAATTTATCAGCCAACCAAGCGAATTCGATATGTCTGTCCTTAAATCATGATATGGGAATTGAATACTTTTAATTTAATTCAAGAATACAAAATTAAAAAGAGCACCTTTTATTATAACAATATATAATTATATATTTACCTATCTAGTTATCAATAATAGTGATTTTTATAACGAAGGCTGTAATTGTTCCTCTCTCTCATCCTCTCCCAAAAAATGCTAAACTTAAGTTTAGGGGCTGACATCTGTTTTAGTTTATGATAAGCCCCCCTTAATTGTTTTCCCTGATTTTGCTTTATTTTTATATAAAAATCTCTGTTTATTGAGAGTCTAGTACCCCGTTGGTGGGTTTTATCTATCTATTGATATACTGAATTTTGTACTTTGTCCTTGTGAACTTCCGTTTCTTTTCTTTTAGTTTACCTTATTTTTCAATAAAATATACAGTATCTTTTTAATGAGAGTCTAGTACCCTGTTAGTGGATTTTGTCTTTCCATATATTGGGTTTTGTTCTTTCTTTTTGTAAGAGTGGGTTCTTTTATTTTGGCATTCGGAATCTTAGAACTATAGGATTTTGTTATACTAGCTTAAAACCCGTGCGATGCACGGATTTTTTTTAAATATTATATGAATTTTTTTTGTTAGTTTAAATTAATTTTTTTTAAAACATAAATTTTAGAAGCTTAAATTTTTATATGAGATGATTTGATAATAATTATATAAATGTTATCCGTGATATTTCTTAGATTAGGAGGGATTTTAGTTAGAAAATATAGAAAAGATGATAAATTTTAGTTGAAAAAGGTAACTGGTTAATTATTAGTAATTATAAAAGTATTATTTAATTTTATTAAATAAAATGCCCGTGATATGATTAGAAAAAGAGATGATTTAGTTAGAGAAAGTAAAAAAAGGTAACATGTTTTAGGTGAAAAAGGTAACTGATTAGTTTATAGTGATTATAATTTAATTACGTTATTTTACTAATTATAATTGTTCGTAATATTATTAGAAAAAGAGAAATTAATATTGTCTGTGATTAAAAGAGGGATTTATTTAGAAAATATAGAAAAGATGATACGTTTTAGGTGAAATATTATAAGTTTATTGTATTAAATAGACGGCCCGTGATATAATCGGAAAAGAGATATTTTAGTTAAAGAAAATAGAAAGATAACGTGAAAATTAAAAAAAAAAGATATGATTTATGTAAAAAAGGTAATTGATTAGTTCATAGTAATTAAATTTAATTATGTTATTTTACTAAATTAAATTACTCATACTTTTTAGAAAATATGAGAAATTAATGTTGATCGTGATATTTCTAAAAAAAAAGGGAATTTAGTTAGAAAAAATAGAAAATAAGATACATTTTAGCTGAAAAGGTAATTGGTTAATTATTAGTATTATAATATTATTATTTTATTTTTATTAAATAGAAACGCACGTGATATAATTGGAAAAAAAAGATGTTTTAGTAAGAGAAAAGAAAATCGTCCATGATATTATATAATTGGAAAAAGGAAGATTTTAGTTTGAGAAAAGGTAACGTGTTTTGGCTGAAAAAGGTAATTGATTAGTTAATAGTCGTTATAATATAATTATGTTATTTTACTAAGAAAAATTGCTCGTAATGTTTTTAATAAAAGAGAAATTTTAGTTAGATAAAATATAAAAGATATTGTATTTTCAGGTTATTGAAAAATAGAAAAGGTAATATGTTTAACCTGGAAAATGAAATTGATTAAAAAATGAGAAATTTTAGTTAGATAAAATATAAAAAATATTGTAATTTATCTGAAAAAGGAAATTACTTAGTTATTGCAAAATAGAAAAGATAATAAGTTTAACTTGAAAAAGGAAATTGATTAATTAGTAACTGAAAAGGTAATTGGTTAATTATTAGTATTATAATATTATTATTTTATTTTTATTAAATAGAAACGCCCGTGATATAATTAGAAAAAAGAGGTTTTAGTAAGAGAAAAGAAAAAAGGTAACGTGTTTTGGCTGAAAAAGGTAACTGTCCATAATATTATATAATTGTGGCAATGTTTTTAATAAAGGAGAAATTTTAGTTAGATAAAATGCAAAAGATTTATGTTTACAGGTTATTGAAAAATAGAAAAGGTTATAGGTTTAACCTGGAAAAAGAAATTGATTAAAAAATGAGAAATTTTAGTTAGATAAAATGTAAAAGATATTGTATTTTACTTGACAAGGGAAATTACTTAGTTATTGCAAAATAGAAAAGATAATATGTTTAACTTGAAAAAGGAAATTGATTAATTAGTAGGATGAATTTTATTCATAATTGAGTAAGGGTAAATAATCAAAAGAAGGGGCTTCCTTTCGCTCTCAAGTGCTAGTATCAAATCAAGGAGCCTTCAATGGCGAATCGCGTGCGGAAATTGAATTGTTTCATTTTCAGCATCTTGTGTTGGTCTTCAGTCAGCTATACTAAATGCATTGGATGTATTTTTATTAAATAGAAACGCCCGTGATATAATTGGAAAAAAGAGGTTTTAGTAAGATAAAATAAAAAAAGTAACGTGTTTTGGCTGAAAAAGATAACCGTCCATAATATTATATAATTGTGGCAATGTTTTTAATAAAGGAGAAATTTTAGTTAGATAAAATGCAAAAGATTTATGTTTACGGGTTATTGAAAAATAGAAAAGGTAATATGTTTAACCTGGAAAAAGAAATTGATTAAAAAATGAGAAATTTTAGTTAGATAAAATATAAAAATATTGTATTTTACTTGAAAAGGGAAATTACTTAGTTATTGCAAAATAGAAAAGATAATATGTTTAACTTGAAAAAGGAAATTGATTAATTAATAGGATGGATTTTATTCATAATTGAGTAAGGGTAAATAAGTAAAATCAATAGGTACCAACCAACCAACCAACCAAACTTTCAATGTTTCGGAATTTATATAATAGTATAGATTGTTTCATTAATTTGGTTAGCATAGAATCGTAGCTATGGTCAGTTGTTTGAATACGTTCTAACAAATCATATATTTATTTTCCTCACGATTACAATAAATTGTTGGATTATTTCGCCAAAAAGGCTATAAATTTTAGTGATATAAGCGAGTGATGTACCACAATTTAAGATATGATCAACGATTGTAGTTTGGATGAAAGAAACCTTGATATCATCTATTTTAATATGTGTTTGACCAATCTTGATTATTTTTGTAGATGTTGTATGACCTTTTATTGATAAATTAGTTACCTATAATTCTATAAAAAAAAATAGCGATTTATAATAGAATTTGAAAATTTTGATTATTTTTGTTGATGTTGTATGTCCTTTATTGATAAATTAATTATCTATCCAAAAAATAGTGATTCATAAGAATTGTTGCTCTGAACTTACCAATTTGCTATGAAAATATTTACAAATAATATTTTCATTGATTCAGTAACATGATAATTTATACACCATATAATGTCTAATACTATTTGAGAGTATATTTAGTATTTTGAATATTTCAAATATTTTGTCAGGTCAATTTGTTTGTCCCATTTAATTATTTCATAACTAAAAAATCGATAAGTAAAATGTTAAAGATAATTAGTTTAAAATAAATTTTGAAAGTGTATTTAGAATAGTGTGGTAAATATTTTTCAATTTTTAAAACTTTCAATTAAATAATAGTAGATTTATTTAATTGATTGCACCTTATGAATGTAGACCGAGAGTTTGAGATATTAAACTACTATATTATATAATATAGATAAAATAAACTCAGGTTTTAAAAAAAAAAATATATATATATATATATATATATATATATATATATTAAAATCAATTGATAAATACACAATTTTAGAAAATGGTTCCATAAATATAGGCGGGTGCAAAGAAGAGATGTGTCAGTATATAATGATATAATTTTAATTAATTTAAATCAAAATTTAATTGTCCTGAATTATTTAATAAGTTTCTATGAAAATTAATCCGTAATATATAACTATATATTATAGCATGATTGTAGTTGATATTTATGAAAATTAACTCGTAATATGTAATCGTATAATTTCGATTGACTTTATATTAAAAGATTGATAAGTTAGTAAATATTTTATCACTTTAAAAAATATTTAATATATGTATGTACTAAAAAAAATAAATTTTGTATTTCAAAAAAATTATTAAGTAACCAAGATAAGAAAATTAGCATGAGAATGATATGATTAATTTAATTTTTGTGGTAAATTTTGATTGACTCTTATATATATATTTATGAAAATTAATCTGTAATATATAATAATTATGTAATTATATTTAATTGTAAATCAAAAGAGTGGAAAAGTAAAATTGCAAAAATCTCATAATATTAAATTTATGTATAATCCTGATTGATTTTACTTTTATACTAATTTATTATAACTATTTTTTTAACATAAAAAAATGTAATATATGGATATGTTAAATCAAGTAACTATTTTATTTAAATTAGAATTGTTAACTAACCTATAATAGGATAAGAATAATAAATAAGGAAAACTTTTTAATATAATATGATTGATCTAAAAATTAGGAATGACCTCTGATTGTTCCTAAAATAATTCATGATTTTCTGATTGGCTAACTACATCTAACTATATACCTGGGTGGACTCATGTATTATAATAAAATATTAAAATTGTGATTTTCTAGTAAATATTTTTTGATTTTTAAAATATGTATTTATGGATATGTTTAATAAACATTATTGTATTTAAATTAGAAGTGTTAACTAACCACGGTTAAAGATGTAGGTTGATATTGTAAATAAGGAAAATTTTTAATATAACATGATTGGTCTAAAATTTAGGAATTAGCTCTGATTGATTCTAAAATAATTTCTAATTTTTGATTGGTTAACTGTATATTGATAGACTCAAGTATTATAATAAAGAAATCGAAAGTGAAGAAATTGGGTTAAAGTATTGTCTATAATGCAACACATTTTTATATTCCAGATAGGCTCAAGATCATGTTTGCGCCAAAATCTTAAATCATCCCAAATGTGGCATAAGAGCATCCCAAAATACTCTTAAATAAGCTTTTAAATCTAAAAATAAAGAGAATTGAGAAAAAATGAGCTTCAAAAGACTCTTAGGGGTCATTTGTTAAATCTGAATAGCATTTTCTGAATGAGAAAAAAATCTGGATGAACGATAAATCTGGATGTTGAACGAGTAATGATGTTTGGTAAAAAAATCAATACCATTTGAATAAAAAAACTTATTATTTAAATAATTTAGTATTTTTTAATATTCATTATCATAGTATTGCAACTCGTACATAATAGATAAATATAATTATTTGACCAAAAAATTGTTATAATTTGTCCTAATAATACACATGATTCTAATTAATTTAATTGGTTGTCCATAAAAAAAAATCATATATTTACAATTCAGAAAAAAATTATGATCATTTTTTATATATAAATATTTGTAATAATTTTTTCATAAGAAAGAGATTGCAAAATAAAAGAGCAAATCAAATTAACTAGCATAAAAGAAATATTACAAATTAAGGAGTGATGATAGTAAGATGAGGCTAAAGGCCCACTCTGACCAAAATCTGAACGACAGAGACTTGATTTTGTAAGATGTGTCATTAAGAAAAAAAAATTAGGTCTCGTCCAGATACATAGATGAAGTCAAACAATCTTAATGATAGAAAAATATCTGGTCCAATTATATTAGTTTCATCCAAGTGTTAACAAATGAACCCTTAGTGGCTCTTAAAAAGCTTAAGAGCCTCTTCTCTCTCCTCAATTTTAAGAGCTACTACATGTCTCTTAACTATTTTCTATCAATAAAATATTCACTTGCACATGTTGGATTTAATTGCATGTCATAGTTAGGTTTAAAATATTAATAAAATATAAGTTAGGAGTAAAGATAAGGAGCATTGTTGGAGTTGACACAAAAATCTATGTACTCCCTCCGGTCCATTATATAAGGCATTTGACTTTTCTACACGTAACTTTAGGTGCTTTGACTACATAGCTAAAATAATTATTTTTTAATTTTTCTTTTTTTGAATAAAAATATAATGTTTTAATTTTTATTTAGAAAAAGAAATTTTAAAAAATAATAATTTTAATTATGTATTCAAAGCACCTAATGTTACGTGCAGAAAAGTCAAATGCCTTATATAATGGACCGGAGGGAGTACTAACTTATTAAGAGGCTAAGAGCCATATAATTTATACGGATTGGCTAACCAGGCACAGGATAAGCTGCACTTAATGCACTTAATTATTGCTTGTTTTACATGGTTATCAGCATATTTACTTGAACAGCTTGCAAGTTTAATAAATGCTAGTGTAATGTAATGCTTCTACCTCTTTCCTTATTTTTTTTCGACTTTTTCTTTAGCTGGATGTCAGGATTTTGAAATTTTAAAAGTTCAAATATGTTAATATTTATAATATAATAATTCTTAGTTCTATTTATAAATTATTTTATATACACTGCCCCCTGCATTCACATCAATATCAATTAATAAAAAAATTATTTCTGACACATAATTTTTTAACTATTTTATAAAAGATATTAAAATAAAATCTTTTATGTTTGATAAAAATAGTTAAATGATTTTTTACAAATACTTTCTATTTTTATTTCAAATTAACATTTGTATTTTGTACCATTTCAAAAAAAAACATTTGTATTTTGTATGATTTGTTTTTTTAAAAAAATTACGGTATATTTAGTTGGGTGAAATAAACAAGAGTAAAAAAGTAACAAAAAATAGTTGAAAATAATCGGTATTCTACTTACACATCAGTTGTAAACAAAAAACTAGGTATAATATACATTCAGCTGTAAACAAAAAAAGAGGTGTAATAAATGTACATTAACCTGTGCCCCCAGGGCACAGGTTAGCCAGCCCGTAATTTATATTGGGTGGTGATATATGCACACCCTAAAGTTATTGTTGCACATCCTATAATATGTTTTCTCAAAATTACCCTCACACATGTGCATTACCATTTAGCACAATCAGGACTCCATTTGCACATTTTCGAATATCACTATTTACTATCCTAGATTGCAATATGATTATTTGAAATGAAAATTAATATATATATATATTTTTGTATTTAATGTTTCTTTCCTACTAATTAAAGTAACATATATATTAGTAATTTCATAATATATTAATAAAAAAATTTACATGTTTGTTTTCTTAATATATTTAATTTATATTCATAGTAATCGAAGTAAAGTTAATAATAGCATTTTTTGGATTATAATTTTAACCTAATTAAAAAGAATGAAAATAGATTCAAAATGTATTTTGTACTAAAATTCTTTATAAAATACCGGCATGACCAAATCTAATAGTACAAATGATATGTATGCAAAATATTTTAAAATAAAGTTTAAAAAATTGTTAAAATTAAAATTTATACTAATACAAATCCAAAAATTTGTAAAGTTTGTAAATTACATAAATTAATAGTATGATGTAATGCTCGTAATATGGTAAAATGAGAGTACATAAAAATAAAAATGTTAGATTAAAAGAGAGAGGATGCAATAATATTGAGGGTAATTTAGGTAAAGCATATTATAGGATGTGCAACAATAACTTTAGGGTGTGCATATATCACCACCCTTTATATTATATTTAAAAGTCAACTAAGAGATTGTTGGAGATGCTCTAAGACTAGGCATTTATGTTCGGCACTCGGCAGCCTCGTATTAAACTACATTGACGTTGTTTTTTCAGAAACAATATGGAATCGTATATAAAGAATGCAGAACTGCAAAAGTTGTTGCATAAGATAAAACACGAATAAAGAGCACGCAAAAAACTAAAAATGGCCAGCGTCTACCAATTATATTATGTACTGCTTGTTCTCCTTGCTGTTTTTGTGATGCTACACGACCTGCCGCAGCAAGTGGCTGCAGACTTCCATTCACCAGTTATCAAGCACCTTCCGGGTTTCCAAGGACCGCTCCCTTTCGAACTTACCACTGGGTCAGTTTATCTTAACCCTATGCATGAATCATGATCTTTTCTGTATTTCCGGGTACTTTGAATAATGCTAGAGGTACCGTATTTAGTTTCCAAATTTTTTTTCAAATACATGTGAATAAATGGGTCTCCTGCATTAACACCAACACCACCAATCAAAAAAATTCCATATTGTCACATCAACTATGCCATGTCATTTAGGGACAATTTTTCGTAACTAATTTTGTGCCTCTAGCACTACTCTTATACTTTTTACACCTTTCTCTTGCCTCAGAAAAAAAAATGATTACATGGTAGGTTGCAGCTTTTTACACTAAAAAATTATTTAAATCATAAATTTAATATTGAGTAATATAACTTTTTATAATGTTGTAAAAAGCGGGAATCGGACTTAATCGGTAGAGGCACTATCCAGGGATTAATCGGGTATTTGGGGATTAATCGGAATGATTAATCGGATAATTAATCGGTGCGGTAACCCATGAAACAGGGATTAATCGGTGATTAATCGCGATTAATTACCGATTTTTAGAACAGAACTTTTTAATCAACTTATATCACTATTTTTAATGTCTAATAAACGTAAAAGAGGTCGTAGTACTGTCCTTAAATGATAAAAATGAGTATTTTTATACGCAGATGATTTTGTGAAAGAACCGAAATGTTTTTTGAAAGTAAATGAAAATTTCATTCAAAACACAAGATCATACGAAAGTGCCTCCAACAAACACATAGGAGGAGACGTGAACAAATTACGGGAATTAACTAAACAACGAATTCTAGCTACTTCATGTGCTACATTGTTAGCATTTTTCCGAATAAACACAACCGAAACTTTGAGCAAGCTTCTAAGCATCATTTTACAACTCTCAAGGACCTCTCCAATCTCCAAAAAATTTGGGTTGTTCCCCAGAATAGCTCTCACAGTAAGTTGGGAATCTGACTCCAGTACGATTTCCTCCCCTTGCATTCGCATATCTTTGATCCAGGATAGAGCTTCGCGGACTGCAACAGCTTCGGCCTCTACCACTGACACTGCACCAGCAAAACAATGATTCCTACCTGCCATAAACGTACCTTCATCATTCCTAAGAACCATACCCACTGAGTACTGCTGTGCACCTGGAAAAACAGATGCATCAACATTTATTTTAAATGCACCATTTGTAGGAAGTTTCCATTTGCTTTCTGATGCTTTATTACGTTCAACAGCTTCTGATGAATTAAGATCTTCATTCACATGACTCTTTCTCGCTTCAATCCACTCTGAGCATATCTGAAAACTACTGTCCATTGCAAATCCAGGAGTGACCACCTTCTCATCCCAAACCTTTTTATTCCTCCAATGCCAGATGCCCCATAAGACCACACAGACTTTCCTCAGTTCCTCATTAGTTGCAGTGTTAAGTTTATGAATCAACCAGTCATGAGCAAACTCTACTTCACTCCAATCATATACTAGGCCAACATGATTCCAGCATCCTCTAGCAAACGAACAATCATAAAACAAATGTGTCATGTGTTCGATATCAGTTAAACACATGGGACATGTAATGCCTACTCTAACTCCTTTTGAACTCAGTCTTTTACGAACTGGGATTGTATTTCTGCAGAAACGCCAGATAAAGACTCTAATCTTATGTGGTAGTTTCAGATGCCAGATCTTTTTCCATCCTATGCCCTGCGGAATAGTACTATTACCAAACTTATTTTCATACCAGAAACGATAAGCCGCTTTAGCAGTATAAACACCAGTTGTTGATTCAGCCCAAACCACTTTATCAGGTATTGTTCTTTGAGGAATATGCACTGCCAAAATTGCCTCTGCATCTTCTGTGAGAAACTGACTTCGAACCAAAGGTACATTCCATTGCTTTTCATTTGGTAAAAACAGACTTGAGACCATTTCGATCCTCCCTTCGTAGAATGGATTTTGATTCACCAGAAAATCCTTCTTGTTCCTTAGCCAAGGATCTTTAGTAGCTACAATGCTATTACCATCCCCTATGACCCATCGAAAACCTTTTGCTAGCTCCTCCTTTGCAGACCACAACCCTGACCATAGAAAACTAGAACCCTGTCCTTTGTCAGCCTTCAATATACTCGAATTTGGAAAATATCTCTCTTTAAACACTCTGGTCACCAGCAAATTCGGGTTTTGCAAGAAATTCCAGATGTGTTTACCAAGTAAAGCAATGTTAAACCCATGAAGACTTCGAAACCCAAGTCCACCTTTACTTTTAGCTATACTCATGTTGTTCCAGGAGAGCCAGTTTAGTCCCTTCTGAGTGCCACCCTTATTCGACCTCCACCAATAGTTATTGAACATCTGTTCAAGCTCCTTACAAAGAGATTTAGGGAGAAGAAAACAAGACATACTATACGATGGAATAGCCTGAGCTACATTCCTAATCAGAACTGATTTACCAGCTTGAGACATTGGTTTAGCTTGCCAAGCTTGAATTCGCTTGCAGGCCTTTTCTTTGAGATAGCTAAATACTCTTTTCTTTGATCTACCCACTAAAGAAGGTAATCCAAGATATTTCGTATTTGTGATGTCATTATAAACTCCCAGAATCTGTGATATCTCCCTTCGTTTGTCACTACTAGTATTGGTACTGAAAAACACACATGACTTTTGGAAATTGACAGATTGACCTGAGCCTCTCTCATACTGAATAAGGAGATTCTTAACATTCATAGCTTCCTCTGTAGTACCTTGAATGAATAAGAAACTGTCATCTGCAAAAAGTAGATGGGATATTACCGGAGCTGTTGGGCTGATTTGACATCCATGGATTGAACCATTGTGGGAAGCATCATCGATTGCATTAGATAACCCTTCAACGCAGAGTAGAAACAAATATGGTGAGAGGGGATCCCCCTGCCTCAATCCCTTCTTAGGAACCAATGGGCCAATAGTTGATCCATTAAAACAGAAAGAATACATTACTGTCTTAACACAAAGCATCATCCAATCTATCCAGGTTTCACAAAAACCCATGATATGCATTCTTCTCCTCAAAAAAGACCAATTAACTCTGTCATAAGCCTTGCTTATGTCCAATTTAAGAGCCACCTCGCCTACCCTGCCTGTCTTTTTGCAATTCATATGGTGTATCATTTCAAACGCAACGAGAACATTGTCTGTTATGCTTCTGTTTTTGATAAAAGCGGACTGATTCTCTGAGATTAAAAAAGGTAGAACCTCCTTCAACCTGTTTGCTAGGACTTTTGCAATGATCCTATACAAAACATTACATAGTGCAATGGGTCTGAGATCTTTCATACAAGAGGCATTTTCTACTGATTAGTACTATGGTACTTGCATTTTAATTAACTTCTTTTCTGATCCATTAATCTATTTGATAAAAATAAAATAACAATATGATAATTATCAATAATTAAATAATTTATTTTTTCAAGTAAAACATGTTATCCATTAACTAATCAACTTCCTTTTTTAGGTAAAACACATTATATTTATATTTTATATAAATCAAATTTTTATTTTTCTAAAAATTGAACGAGGCAATTTTATTTAATAAATTAAAATAATAATATTATAATTACTAATAACTACTAAATTACCTTTTTAGCTAAAATATGTTACTTTATCTTTTCTATTGTTTCCAACTAAACTTAATATTTTTCAATAATATCACAGACAATTTTATTTAAATAAAATAATTATATTATAACAACTAATAACTAATTGATTATCTTTTTGAGCTAAAATATATATGGCTTTTTTGAAAAATACCTAAGGATTTTAAACTTTTTGCAAAAATACTATTACTTTAAAGTTTTTTTTTGCAAAAATACAGATCAACTAAAATAATCAGATCCAACTTTTTTGACAATTTAGTAAATATGAAAGCAATCCAAATCAACTAATTGCAACTTAATTATTTAAACCCAAATCCATCAAAGCAACCCAAATCAACTGAAATCAACCAAATGCAACTTCATCCAATATCAAAAAAAATGACTGAGAAAACAAATCGGAGAACATATGAAGCTCTCCGAAATCCTAAAAATCGGAGAACATATTGGAGGTGGTTGCCTGCGGCCCCGATGATCAATAGAGATGAACGGATTAGACAAGTACTGAACACGTAATAATGTATCTATTCGCCTGCGACGCCATCATCTCCATCGGTGGCCTGGCCGGAGAAGACGACGGGGGGGCGGAAAAGAAGGAGGGTGGTTTGAGGTGAAGTTGCCGGAGAAGATGATGTCGGTACAGAGAATAACACGGAGATGAAGTACAGATGAATTTTAAAATTATACAAAATTAGTTTTCTTTAATATTGTATGAATTTTTTTTTTATGTTGAATTGAAAAATGAAATTCACGTATAAATGCAATTAATTGGCTAGAAAAGTAATTTTACAAAGTCAACTTTAAAATCCGGTAATCCCGGTAATTTCTCAAATATATATCTTTTCCATATTTTCAAAACAAAATCCTTCATTTTCTAATAATATACAGACAAAAATTTTAAACATACAAAATTCATGTTTTAAAATTTTCAATTCAACATAAAAAAAAAATTCATACAATATTAAAGAAAACTAATTTTGTATAATTGGTTCATACGCTTTTAGACGGGTGAAGTGCCAAAATAGCACAATCTTGGGAAAAAATGTCCAAAATGGCACTTTCTGGGAAGTGTACCCCGCACTGGCACATACATAACGCAAGTATTGTCTGCGTTAGGGGTGTAACGCATGTCATACATGCGTTACGCGTGTATTTTTCTTCCATCCGATGCTTTTCAGAGGGCATAACGCAAACAATACTTACGTTTTGACAGTAACGCAAGTGCGTGATGCGTTACCCCCATAACGCATCACGCACTTGCGTTACTGTCAAAACGTAAGTATTGTTTGCGTTTCTATTATTTTTCAGCTGGGAGGTGTGAAATCAACACGAGTAACGCATGTCTGACATGCGTTACCCCCTAACGCAAGTCCAGTATGCGTCATGTATGTGCCCCTGCGGAGCCTCCTCTCTAGAAAGTGCTATTTTGGACATTTGACCCCAATTTTGTGCCATTTTGGGCATTTTCTCCTTTTAGACGGATCAAATGACATTAGACAAGAGCAAAATAGTTAACTTTTCTTGCATATGGCCTTTCAAAACAACTTCTGCTTTGAAGTCTATAAACTGAAGTTCGTTTCTGGTAACCAATGACTCCTCTGTTTTAACTCGAAAATGGGTAAGCTGGTCTGTTGGTTACATATACATATGTTGCATTGTATTGTAAGAAACTGGGATTTTTTCATGATAACATATGATATTTGTATTGTTAGGTATGTTGGGGTGGATAAATCAGAGGACGTGCAGTTGTTCTATTATTTTGTCAAGTCAGAGACTAATCCAAAAGATGATCCTCTTATTCTTTGGATCACCGGAGGCCCTGGTTGTTCTTCTTTCACTGCCCTTGCTTATGAATTAGGTATGCACCATTTTTTTTTTCCAAACCAGGTATGCACCACTTCATTTTACTCCTGTTTTTCTTTATTAAAGTTCGCATATTACATGGTGACATCTTATATGGATCTTATATTGCCTTCGTGTCCATAATAAATATTGAGAATATTGATCTCTGCTTGAACTCAGATACCATGTTAAGTAACCAACTCATCTAAAACCTTAAGGTATTAGAGGGAGGCCTTATATGGATCTTATATTATATTCTACTCTGCACCAATTTCTCTTTTATTTAGGGTGATGGCCCTTTCTATCACAATTTGAAGTAAAATGGTCCAAAATATCACACTTCTGAAAAATGGCCCTTTCTATCACTCAAAAACGCATCATTTTCTTGCGTTTTATAAAAACGCATCTTTAATATACGTTTTCACTAATTTTGGAATTTAAAACAAAATTTCAAAAAAAAAAATTCAAAAAAGAAAATTCAAAAACGCATCTCAAAGATGCGTGTATAGAAGCAACGCATAATTTCCATGCGTTTTTAAGTCAAAAACGCAATAGTTGAATGCGTGTTTTAGAACTGGATCAGGCCCAAATGAAGCCTTGCAGGCCCAACAACCAGGATTTTCTGAAAATTGTATAAACGCATTGTTTTGTTGCGTTACTTTGTGATGGTAAGGGCCATTTTTCTGAGTTGTGATATTTTGGACCATTTCTTTTCAAATTGTGAGATAAAGGGCCATTTCTCTCTCAATTAGCATTTTATATTTTCGGGAGTAGTTTATAAGATAAGAAAAATTGGGTCCAAACTTTTTTACTTGAGCATGGGCCTTAAATAAAGACTTCACTTAGCAGAATCCCGCTTAAAGTCTGATCATATATCCTCTCTCACTGTTTTAAACTTTGTTGCACTCAACTCCAGTCGAGAACTCCTCATTAGTCCGGTGCTATCTCATCAGTTAACAATCAAACTACGTATGTCAACCGAAGCTATGCAAAGTTTTAACTTTTCTTGCTAATCCGCTGGGTAAACATATCTGCAATTTTTTTCAACCATTATTTTAATTAAGGATGAAGGACTTATTTGTTCTGATAAAGTGATAACTAAGTTTAATACACTTTGTCCTAGCATAACACATAGGCTTCTTCGCAAAATGATAGGAACTCTGGTTATCGCAATACAAAGCACTGTCTACCAGCTTTTTGAGGACTCAAGAAAAATCTTCAACTAAATTATTTCCATACAGTCTTGAGATATAGTCATATACTCTACTTTTTGTGTTTGAAAGAGAAATACTCTTTGAGAGTCAAGACATCAATTGACTGTTGTGCTACCTAAAGTAAACATTTGTCATGTAGTAATATAATGCACCTAAAAAAGTTTCCTAGTAGCAAGAAGCATACAGAACATTCTGTAGTAAACATCACACTACCAATTATAGATGCAAACAGAACTTTAGGTATATCTTTCTTGTCTTGTTTTATTTAGGGTGATTGTTTCTTTGTGAACTTAAAGTGAGCTCCCAAAGGTGTAAATCTGATCTTTACATCCTAGATATTAAACTTGTTAACCAGTTTCCTGATATACTTTGCTAGGGATAACTTTATAGTACTTTCAGATCTAAACTCCAATGATGCTTAAACCAAGCATTTGCTTTGCAGGACCCAAATCCTTCATCTCAACCCTCTAATATCTGCATCTTTAGTCTACTGAGTACTGATTTCATTTATGTTTAAACTTGCAAATCGAAAATAACATACAAAAACAAAATGATATAAAATAAATTAAGTTGTTTGAAATCACAACATTTTATGCTAATGTATTGGATTGTCTGATCCAACTTTTTCTTCTTCGTTAATACTTTCTTCTTCAGTTAGGAATTTTGTTATTTAATTACCTTTGTATTGATCGTTCTTAATTGCAGGTCCATTATATTTTGAGCAAGTGGTTTACGATGGGACTTTGCCGTCCCTGATTTCCAATCCCAGCACATGGACAAAGGTGAGTTTGTATGCTAATCTGCCTATATAACTAGTAACTACACATCTCCTATTCAAGATTTCTTACTGATGAGTTAAATGCATATCTCAGTTCTACCTTTATATGCAGGTTATGTACTGGTGCACATATAAACTTCACACTTAAGTGACTACAAGTTATTTTTAACACAAAGATATTCATATAAGAATATTATTAAAATACTTGTGATCCATAAAACATAAAAGTAATAAAAAATGAATTTGTACAAAATAATCTAGTTTAATGTTTTTATGTGTACGACATATGTGTAACAGTCATGCACTCAAGCTTGTATAAGGGCAAGTTCAATGCTTTAAGTCTCACATTGATTTGTCTATTGATGGCTGATGCATGTTATAATTATTATGTGGGTTTTCATGTGACTTGTAGGCAGCAAGTATAATATTTCTGGACTTGCCAGTTGGTACTGGTTTTTCTTACGGCAGGACACCGAATGCTTCTCACTCCACCGACACACAAGCATGTTCTCAAGCCCTGCAATTCTTGAAAAAGGTACAGATTTTATGTCTACAATCAACTCCTAGTTCCCGAAAACTGGTTTTAAGTTAAATTTTTTTGCAGTGGTTCATTAGTCATCCTGAATTCCTTGCAAATCCATTCTATGTTGGTGGAGACTCTTACTCGGGAATCTTTGTTCCGATTATTACCCAAATGATCTCCGATGGTAATAGTGCATTATACGATAATTTTAAATTTTTTAAATTGTTGTCATTCATTTATATATTACGATTAACGATAATGCAGAAAATGATGCAGAAGCAGGTACTGAACCGTCCATTAATCTGAAGGTTTGTATTTATTTTTAGATAATAGATGATTGTGTCTATTTCATGACTAGGCATCATTTATAAAAATTCATTACCTCACAATTTACATAAAAATATCGACTACCAAACAACAAGTTACTACTTACCTTATAGTCAAAGTTGGTATCAGTCATTGACTTCTTATATCCTAGGGAATACTGTATCTTTTTATTGTGAAGAGTTTGATTAAAAAAACATGTTCTAGAGGTTTGGGTAAAATAATACGAGTAGTGCTAGGGACCCCAAATTCAGTCCCCAAAAAAGTCCCCAAATGACATGGCATGAGTGATTTGGCAAATTGTAATGTTTTAATTGGATGGCCCTGGCGGGCCCATTATAATTATAACCAATCACATTCATTTGGTAACAATTTTTGGTACCCAATTTGGTACCTCTAGCATTTTTCAAATAATACATGTAACAAGTGAGGACAAGGAGTTAGATATTTGACCACTACGAGTATTCAAATGAATTTTAAAAAAAACAATTGCATACATGCATATATTAAGATTAAAAAAAAAAAATTAGGAAGGTTGTGCGGTTTATAAGCTTGTTATCAGTTAAAGTACTAACTATTACAAGAACCTGTTCGTAATACCAAAAACAGTAAAAATATTCTGAAGAACAAGGAAAAAACAGTTGCATGTGTCATTAGTCCTGACTTTAATGATAATATAGATCAGTTGCTTCAAGTGACTGGGTAGTGCTAAAGGGAAGTTTTTTACGGAAAATGATTAAAATGCCACCAATATCAATATGAGCCTGATATGCATGGATTTAGCATGGAAACATCCCCAAGGTCCCTTCATTGAGATTCTAGTGTGCAATTTCAGGGTTACTTACTTGGAAATCCTTCAACATTCCCTAATGAGAAAAACTTCCGGTACACCTTTGCTCATGGAATGGGAATTATTTCAGATGAACTGTATGAGGTTACTTCTATTCGTTATTACTCCTAATTCTTGGGTGCATTTAATCTACATTTCTGTGTTTTATTAATAGCTTTGTTGATTACTGTATCAGTCATTGAGGAGAAATTGTGGACTTCATTACGAAAAGTCAGATTTTGATAGTGCAGAGTGTTCAAAAGATTTGGAGGCTTACGAATTGGTTAGTTAATTGGTGCTTAAATCTGTTTAATCATTGCACGAGTCACCTAGTAATTTGATAAACATTTTTCTCCAGTGTTGGAGTGGACTAAGTAAAGTACAAATTTTGGAGATGAAGTGTGCTGAGCCGCTGCGCAGGTCATTGTTGTCCTATGAAAAAATAGCTGCTGTGGATAAATTTGGAGACCAAAATAATCCTAAATCAACACTTTCTAGGTTTGAATGCCGTGTATGTCCTCCCTTCTGTCTTTTCACTTAAAATCAAATAAAGTGTATGTTTGGGGTATCTTAAAATAAGTAGCTTATGACTTATAAGCACTTATGTCATTTATACTATACTATAATAAGTAAACTAGGGGATAATTGGTAGTTTGGTTCAACCCTATTTTTTAGCAATAATTTTAGTTCAATTAAAAATAAATACTATAATAAATAAACTAGGGGATAATTGGTACTTTGGTTAAACCCTATTTTTTAGCCATAATTTTAGTTCAATTAAAAATAGATTTAATTAATATTTTATCTACCTAAAAACATTCCCGGGTAAGCAAAGATTTAGCCGAGAGGTTTGATCGAGAGGAGTGACGTGTGTGTGCGTGTTTTTTTTTAATTTTATTAACAGGAGTGTGTTTTGTGTGTTTTTTTACATTTTTATTATTATTAATAATAGAGATTTAAGCAAATCAAAGAGTGACCATTTGTGTGTTTTTTTACATTTTTTATTATTAATAATAGAGATTTAAGCAAATCAAAGAGTGACCAAAATGAGTGACCAAGAAAAGAGTACCAAATCGACAACCAAAAATATCCTATTTTGCTTATAATAGTATTAAACTAGGGGATAATTGGTAGTTTGGTTTAACCCTATTTTTTAATATTAAAAACCATATTAAACAAATAACAAATTACACTATAAGAAATTAAAATTAAAATTTATAATATTATATTATACTATAAACAAATTACAAAAAATTAAAAGCAACCCGTGCTTTGCACGGGTTATAAGCTAGTATAAGTAATAAGTAGAGTAGTGATTAGAGTGTTTGGTAAATCAGAACTTATAATTAGTAGACTGTTTGGATAAATCAGAACTTATAAGTTAACTTTTTTTTATAATTTTCAAAATATTTGTTTTTTATATATAACAATGGATATCAATGGATAGATCTCGACGAATAGGGAAATTTGATATATACATATCAATTTTCTAATGAATGGATCGAGAGATATATGGTTTTGAAGATTTGAAGGATGCGTATATCGAGAATAAGTTATAAGTTATAAGTTGAAAGTTAAGAATTCTTAACATTCAACTTATGAACTTATAAGTTATAAGTTTAGCTAAAACTTATTTTGGCAAACACCCCCCATAAGGACTTATGGCCTTATAAGCCATAAGTCCACTATAAGGCCATAAGTCCACATACATTAACATAAGCTAAAACAAACAGGGCCATAGTTTAATACAGATCTAATGTAAAATTATAGTTGTGTGCTTGTGTCATTGTGTACTATTCTAGCCTTTGGCTAAGCTAACTTTCAGTTACGAATTTAATTGCAATAAAGAGTGCGGGAAAAGTAAGTTATGTGATGTAAAAAAATTCGTTAGATGTAAAAAAAAATAGTCTTTCTTATTGGAGAACTAATATAGTAAATTTGCCACTTAAAAATACCACCATTTAGGTATTTGCATATACGTTTGAGTATAATTATACACGTTTGAATCCATGCATTTGTAATAAAATTACACCCCACCAAAAACACTGTGAAATATTCAGTTTTTCCAACTTTGAAACAATGTAGAGATGTCAATGATTTTGCATAAACAATACGACTGCAGGATGATGGATATCCTCTTTCTAATTACTGGATGAACGATGAGAACGTGCAGAAAGCGCTGCATATTAGACAGGTGTGTCCCCCCCCCCCAAACTGTTTCTAATGAAAAGAATATTGAAGACCATAAATAACTCTGATATACAGGGGAGTTTAGGAACATGGAGAAGATGCAGCAGTTTATCCTATCAATTTGTGATCAGTGACACTAGACCATATCATGCAAATCTCAGCAGAAAAGGCTATAGATCACTCATCTACAGGTCAGTCTCACACTTTTCTGCAACAAATTTAAAGTATTTAAACAATATAAGTGATGAACTGTTCTGTAATCTGAAAATAGTACATTTTGAGAATATTTTATATCCGTAAAAGACTAGCACATACATGAGTATTTTGAGTGCAGATTTTGAATGTTCTTGAAGTTAGATAATATCATAACAATAAACAACGAAAACAAATTATTTTACTGCGTGTGCAAACATGCACTTCAGTGCTTCTCTAGAAATTTAACTTTGACGTTTTACCAAGTTATTTATTAGTCATGTATGTACTCGAATTTAAAATCATCCTAGTGTATTGAAGTCAGTGTTCCAAAAATCGCTAGGCGATCCAGGGCGGTTGGGGTACCGCCTAGCGCCTAATCGGGTAGGCGGAGATTAATCGGACGGATTAATTAATCGGAGCATTAATCGGATATTATAATAATATTTAATATGTTAGTCTAATTTATAATTAAATATATCATTTTAAATAAATTAATAGGATTAATCGGATTTCAAAAATCGAATCGGTTGGTTAACTTACAGAAGATTAATCGGGGATTAATCGGTTAAATCGGGGATTTTTAGAACAGTGATTAAAGTCATCATCCATATGTATTGTGCAGGCGATGCCATGATTTACATATATAGCAAAAAAAACATGATTTGGAATCCTCTTCTAGCATGCCATAGATTTGAAGGTGATGATTTGGACATCAAATTTTAAAGTTTTCATGCTTCCTTATTTGATATCATAACATGAAATTTTAGGGGTCAATGTTTTGCAATAAGCTAAGGTTTTTGATGTTAGAATCTGTCAAACTCTTCTGGAAGTAGTAAAATAGTTGGTTGAATAAATTAAAGCATTCAATCAATAAAGTAGGCTGCATGTGTGAAGGAAAGAAAAACAAGGAGAAGAGAAGTTCAAATTGTGGTTGATCATTGAACATGAAGTGGAGGCTGTCAAAGTTTCACATGAACGTATGTAAGCCATGATGTAGTCAATTATAGCCTATAAATACTAGTACCTAGAAGAACAATAACAACACACCAAGAAGAAAATACACAGAAGTGTAAGAGAGCAGAGAGATAGCAAGAAAGAGCTGAAGCTCTTGTGTGAGAGAAAGGAAAGAAATTGTAATTTCTTCTTATATATATATAGTTTGTTCTTTGAGTTAAAAATATTTGGTATAAACCCATACACGTTTCCAACAAGTGGTATCAGAGCTAAGGTTTCGTTCGGGAAATTTCTGGGAAAAAAAAAAAATTTCCGATCGTCGGAAAACACTGTTCACGCCGTAGAAGACGAAGTACTGTTCATACGGTACTGTTCATACGACACTGTTCATACGGCACTGTTCATACGACACTGTTCATACGGCACTGTTCATACGGTACTGTTCACATATACTGTACAAAGATAATTTTTTGAAAAAAATGGCGAATATGGTGCAACAAAATATTCCAAAGTTGACGGCTACAAATTATGGAAACTGGAGTATCCAAATGAAGGTGTTACTCGGTTCGTACGATAATTGGGATATCATTGAAAGCGGCTATAGCGAGCCCGAAGATGCTACCGCTGAAGCAGCACTTCCTAATGCCGAGAAGATGGCGTTAAAGGAATCCCGGAAAAAAGACAACAAGGCGTTATACACAATTTTTCAAGGTGTCGACGAATCCACCTTCGAAAAAATTTCAAATGCAAAGAGAGCAAAAGAGGCGTGGGAGATTTTGCAAAAATCATTCCAAGGTGTGGAAAAAGTGAAAAAGGTGCGGCTCCAAGTTCTTCGTGGCGAATTTGAAAATATCAAAATGAAGACTTCGGAAAATATCGGTGAATATGTTACGCGTTTGAAAACGGTAACAAATGAGATGAAAAGAAATGGAGAAAGCCTAGATGATGTTCGGGTGATGGAAAAATTGCTCCGTTCGTTGATTAGAAAATTTGATTATGTTGTTACGTCTATCGAGGAGTCAAAAGATCTGTCCACAATTTCAATTGACGAGCTAGTTGGTTCACTTCAAGCGCACGAGCAGCGAATGAATCAATATGATGATGAAAGTCATTTGGAGAAGGCGTTGCAAAGTAAAGTATCCATCGGTGACAATTCTAGCAGTAGCAGTTCTGTTCGTGGCAGAGGTGGCTATAGAGGTGGCTACCGAGGAGGACAAGGACGTGGAAGACAGACGTTTAGTAGAGGACAAAATTCTCGAGGTTATCAACCATCTGGTCGTGGTCAAAATTTTAGAGGCCGAAGAAGAGGCGGATTCCAACAACGAGGTGACAAGTCTCAGTTACAATGTTATAATTGCAACAAATATGGTCACTTCAGTTACGAGTGTAGATCACCGAAGGTGGAAGAAAGGAGTCATTTTGCAGCAGCAAGAGAAGATAAAGATGTGGGGTCTGCTATGTTCCTCACTTACAAAGGAGATGATGAAGGCAAGAAAAATACATGGTATCTTGATTCGGGCGCCAGCAACCACATGTGTGGCCACAAGGATTTATTTACGGAGATAGACGACACCATCAGCGGAGAAGTTACTTTTGGTGACTCGTCAAAGATTCCCGTCAAAGGCAAAGGTACTATTATGATTGTGTCAAAGAAAGGTGATAAGAAGTATATAAATGATGTTTATTATATACCTGCTTTGAAAAGTAATATCATCAGTCTTGGCCAACTTGTGGAGAAGGGATATAATATTCAGATGCAGGATAATTCTCTTATCATCAGAAATCAGGTTCGAGAATTAATTGCAAATGTGGAGATGTCAAAGAATCGTCTGTTCACACTTGATATGCAAACGAAGGTGCAAAAGTGTTTGAAGTCGGTCATTAAAAATGACTCGTGGTTGTGGCATTTGAGATTTGGTCATCTTGGATTTTCTGGCTTAAAATTATTATCAAAGACAAAGATGGTGGACGGCTTGCCAGAAATCAAGGAACCAGATAATTTGTGTGAAGCATGTGTCAAGGGGAAGCAACACCGACAAAGCTTTCCGGTCGGAAAATCATGGAGAGCCAGAAGGCCATTGGAGATTGTTCACACTGATATTGCTGGTCCATTTGATATTCCATCACTTGGCGGAAATAGGTATTACCTAACTTTTATTGATGATTATAGCAGGAAAAGTTGGGTATATATCATTAAAGAAAAGGCGGAGGCTCTTGATAAATTCAAGGAGTTCAAAGCACTGACAGAAAAGCAAAGTGGCCATTATTTGAAGGTACTTCGATCAGACAGAGGAGGCGAGTACACTTCAAACTTGTTCAGAAGCTTCTGCAGAGCACATGGAATAAATCATCAGTTGACAACGGCATATACTCCACAACAAAATGGAGTTGCAGAGAGGAAGAATCGCACCATTCTTGACATGGCAAGGAGCATGGTGAAAGCAAAGCACATGCCAAGAACTTTCTGGGCTGAAGCCGTATTATGTGCAGTTTATTTGTTGAATCGCTGTCCAACAAAAAGCGTCAGAAATAAAACTCCAAATGAAGCATGGAGTGGTAGCAAACCATCATTGGGACATCTCAGAATTTTTGGGTGCATTGCATATGCACATGTTCCAGATCAGAAAAGAAAGAAGTTGGATGACAAAGGCGAGAAGTGCATCTTTACCGGATATGACAAAAGAAGCAAGGCATACAGACTCTATAATCCCCTCACGAAGAAATTAATCATTTCTCGAGATGTTGAGTTCGATGAATCTGATTATTGGAGATGGAGCGAGGAAGAAAGAAAAGTTTCAGGCTTGTTCTTTAATGATGATGATGATGATGGCGATGACTCCAACATAGAAGATGGTGGAGAGGATGATCCAACTCCTCCACAAAGTCCAAATCAACAAACTCCTGCCTCGACACCATCGAGTTCAGGAAGCAGCAGTAGCAGCAATAGTTCAGGGGGAGCACCGAGAAAAATGCGGAGTCTGGAAGACATTTATGATGCAACAAGTCCGGTACAAACAACCTTTGATTATTCTCTATTTTGTTTAATGGCTGAATGTGATCCAGTAACATTTGAAGAAGCTTCTGAAGAAAGCAAATGGAATAAAGCCATGGATGAAGAAATTTG
This sequence comes from Kitagawia praeruptora, assembly GCA_037693485.1. NCBI lineage: Eukaryota > Viridiplantae > Streptophyta > Magnoliopsida > Apiales > Apiaceae > Kitagawia > Kitagawia praeruptora. The sequence goes on along the minus strand of CM075344.1, from coordinate 43,533,094 downwards.
TGCAATCAAGAAGAATGATACTTGGGAGCTCACAGACCTTCCAGAAGGACACAAACCTATAGGTGTCAAATGGGTCTACAAGACAAAAACCAATCAAGATGGAGAAGTGGAAAAATACAAGGCAAGGCTAGTGGCTAAAGGCTACAAGCAGAGATACGGGATTGACTACGATGAGGTATTTGCTCCGGTTGCAAGAGTTGATACTATCAGACTTCTTACAGCAATTGTAGCACAGAATCAGTGGAAGATCTACCAGATGGATGTGAAGTCAGCATTCTTGAATGGTTATTTGGAAGAAGAAGTCTACATCGAGCAACCTCCCGGATATGTTCAGAAAGGCCAAGAAAATAAAGTCTACCGACTGAAGAAAGCTCTGTACGGGTTGAAGCAAGCCCCGAGAGCATGGAACATGAGGGTTGATGAATATTTCCAGAAAAATGGTTTTGTAAAAAGTCCATACGAGCATGCACTCTACACAAAAACAAATTCAGGGGGAGATATTATGATCGTGTGCTTGTATGTGGATGACATGATCTTCACTGGAAACAACCCTGGTATGTTTGACGATTTTAAGAAAGTTATGACTAACGAATTTGAGATGACAGATATTGGTCAAATGTCGTACTTTCTTGGAGTCGAAGTGAAGCAAACCAAAGATGGAATTTTTATGTCACAGAAAAAATATGCCGAGCAAATTCTAAGCAAGTTCAGAATGGAACAATGCAAGCCGGTGAGCACTCCAGCAGAAATGAGCATAAAGCTCAGAACTGATTCAACAAGAGAGTCGGTAAATCCGACATTGTTCAAAAGTTTGGTTGGAAGTCTGAGGTACCTAACTTTCACTCGTCCAGATATCATGTATGCAGTTGGACTAGTTAGTAGGTACATGGAGAAGCCGAAGCAAGATCACTTCATGGCAGCTAAAAGAATTTTGAGGTACATAAAAGGTACACTTAATCATGGTCTGTTCTATACGCATTCTCAAAATTCAAAATTAGTTGGCTACTCAGACAGCGATTATGGTGGTGATTTGGATGACGGGAAAAGCACTTCAGGATATGCTTTTCATATCGGTTCAGCGATATTTTCGTGGTCATCAAAGAAGCAACAGACAGTTGCTCTCTCAACATGTGAGGCAGAATACATGGCAGCAGCAGCGTGTGCATGTCAAGCTATGTGGCTAGGCTACATATTGGGCGAGTTAAATCTTACGAAGGAGGATCTGGTTACTATTTATGTGGATAATAAGTCTGCTATTTCACTTGCGAAAAATCCAGTGTCACACAGTCGAAGCAAGCACATCAACATTAAATACCATTTTATTCGAGAACAGGTGAACGACAAAATTGTGGAGCTAGTACACTGCAAAACCGAAGACAACTTAGCGGATATTTTCACGAAGCCGTTGAAGCCGGATACGTTTCAGAAAATGAAAGAGAAGCTCGGAATGGAAAGTCGAGTTTGAGGGGGAGTGTTAGAATCTGTCAAACTCTTCTGGAAGTAGTAAAATAGTTGGTTGAATAAATTAAAGCATTCAATCAATAAAGTAGGCTGCATGTGTGAAGGAAAGAAAAACAAGGAGAAGAGAAGTTCAAATTGTGGTTGATCATTGAACATGAAGTGGAGGCTGTCAAAGTTTCACATGAACGTATGTAAGCCATGATGTAGTCAATTATAGCCTATAAATACTAGTACCTAGAAGAACAATAACAACACACCAAGAAGAAAATACACAGAAGTGTAAGAGAGCAGAGAGATAGCAAGAAAGAGCTGAAACTCTTGTGTGAGAGAAAGGAAAGAAATTGTAATTTCTTCTTATATATATATAGTTTGTTCTTTGAGTTAAAAATATTTGGTATAAACCCATACACGTTTCCAACATTTGATTCCTTCATGGCACTGATCAATTGAGGGCTAGTAGTCTATTCAACAACGGCCTTAAGAATTAAGCTAAACACTGCAATCTTATTATTCAATATTTGAAGTGTATTTGCGTTGGCGTGCACTAGAACTTCTCTCAGGCAAACACACTTCTAAGATGACCTATATCAAAAATAAAGAATAAGCAAAATAGCAAATATCTTCAGCGATATGATTTTACTGGGGAAATTGCTTTAATAAAAACACATTTTGCTCATCCCCTATGAATGTTGTTGAATGGTGATATGCAGTGGTGACCATGACATGCTTGTACCATTTCAATCAACTCAGGCTTGGATAAGAGATTTAAGCTACTCCATTATCGATGATTGGCGACCATGGATTGTAGAAGGCCAGTATGCTGGGTGGGTTGTATGATAATCTATCACCTATTCATGCCAATCTATGGGTATACCTGAAAGTTCAGAAATCTAATTTCAGTTATCTGACTTCTTGATATATACAGTTATACAAGGACTTATTCCAACAAAATGACTTTTGCTACTGTAAAGGTAAGAAAATTTCTTTACTTTAGTCCATTATCTCTTTTTATTCAGCTCAAAACGTAATCTTAGTGTCTGCGGCCTCTCTTTTGTGTGTGTGTTTGTGTTGTCAGGGGGGAGGCCATACAGCTCCAGAGTATAAACCTGCTGAATGTTATGCTATGGTCAGGAGATGGTTGTCATACAGGCCTCTATAACCAACTGGAGTATCTATTTTAATGTATTGCCTAGGTGTGTTGCAACAAGCCAGGCATATTGTTTCCTATTGTTTGACTCATTTAGCCTGAAATCAACTTTTTAGTTTAGTAATGTCTAAGTGTTGCAATAAGGAAGACATGTTTTTGTTGTCATTTGATAAATTTTGTGTGAAATTTAGTTTTAAATGCATATTTTGTACAATGATAATTCACAAATGTAGAATGAAATAAATAAAATTTGCTTGTTGTTTTCTAGATGTAACTCTTGTAAAAAAATATATATTAAATTTAGAGAATTATAACATGTTTCTGAATTTAGTTATTGATCCTGAAATACATATAACGTGTTTTTATCCTTTAATTCTTCTATTAATTATTCTTTTTAACATTTTAGTCATCTAATTTTAAAATTTTGTAATTCTCATATTTATCAATAAACTAACAAATACAAATTTTGTTGACGTGGATGTTGATTTTGGTTTTTTTGACGTGACATTGATGCTGATTAAGCTAATTTGAATATGTAATTGACATGGGATGGACCATAAAAGGGATCACTTGGGGGTCCGCGAGTACCCACTTGGGATCGGGAAGTGTTATTCTCCGATCCTTGAACTCATACTTGTTTTCCGAACCCATCTCTATTATCGAATGGGGAATATTTTACTTCCAAATTGATAGATTTGGATCATAATACTTTAAGGGCCTGTTTGGATTGGGGGTTAGGGAGGGATGGGTTGGGTTGGGAGGGGTTCAAATTTGACAACCCTTGTTTGGATAGAAATTTAAAATGGAGGGTTGGGTTTACAGTGGTTGGTGAGGGGTTAGGAGAGGGTTCTAATATAATGTAAATGAGGGAGCATTTCAACACCCCGATTTGGGGTGTTGGACATGGTTGAAAAAATATTTCAATAATAAAAAAAATACTTCCTAATAAATAACAACAATAAAAAAATATTTCTGGATCAGTATTTCTGAAAAAAATATTTCCGAACCAATATTTCGGGAAAAAATATTTTCGAACCAATATTTCGGGAAAAAATATTTTCGAACCAATATTTCGGGAAAAAATATTTTCGAACCAATATTTCGGGAAAAAATATTTCCGAACCAAAATTTTGGGAAAAAATATTTTCGAACCAATATTTCGGTAAAAAATATTTCCGAAACAATATTTCGGTAAAAAATATTTTCGAACCAACATTTCCGAAATATTTTTTTCCGAACCAATATTTCGGAAATATTTTTTTCCGAACCAATATTTCGGAAATATTTTTTTCCGAACCAATATTTCGGAAATATTTTTTTCGGAACCAATATTTCCGAAATATTTTTTTCCGAACCAATATTTCGGAAATATTTTTTTCCGAACCAATATTTCGGAAATATTTTTTTCCGAACCAATATTTCGGAAATATTTTTTTCCGAACCAATATTTCGGAAATATTTTTTTCCGAACCAATATTTCGGAAATATTTTTTTCCGAACCAATATTTCGGAAATATTTTTTTCGGAACCAATATTTCCGAAATATTTTTTTCCGAACCAATATTTCGGAAATATTTTTTTCCGAACCAATATTTCGGAAATATTTTTTTCCGAACCAATATTTCGGAAATATTTTTTTCCGAACCAATATTTCGGAAATATTTTTTTCCGAACCAATATTTCCGAAATATTTTTTTCCGAACCAATATTTCGGAAATATTTTTTTCCGAACCAATATTTCGGAAATATTTTTTTCGGAACCAATATTTCGGAAATATTTTTTTCCGAACCAATATTTCGGAAATATTTTTTCCCGAACCAATATTTCGGAAATATTTTTTTCCGAACCAATATTTCGGAAATATTTTTTTCGGAACCAATATTTCCGAAATATTTTTTTCCGAACCAATATTTCGGAAATATTTTTTTCCGAACCAATATTTCGGAAATATTTTTTTCGGAACCAATATTTCCGAAATATTTTTTTTCGGAAATATTTTTTTCGAAACCAATATTTCCGAAATATTTTTTCCAGAAATATTGGTTCGGTAATATTTTTTCCTGAAATACTGATCCAGAAATATTTTTTCCGAAATATTAGTTCGGAAATATTTTTTCCCGAAATATTGGTTCCGAAATATTTTTTTCAAAAATATTGATTTGAAAATATTTTTTCCCAAAAAAATAATAATTAATTATATTATAACCCTTCCCAACCTAATCCTCCATCCAAATAAGGTAAGGGTTGAACCCTTCATTACTCAACACTTACATCCAAACAAGGTAAGGGTTCAACCCAACCCATCCCTTCCCAACCTAACCCATCCCATTATAACCCAACCCAACCCATCCCTCCCCAACCCTCAATCCAAACAGGCCCTAAGGGAAATGTTATTTCCAGAGCTCTTTTTTTATTTAAGAGCTGTATTTGTAGCATATGCCCCTTGCATTCACAAAGTGTTGCATATTGTGATACATTATGCTACAAATAGCTCTGGAAATAAAAAAAGAGCTCTGGAAATAATATTTCCCTACTTTAAATCGGAATTGAAACATGGCCTAATTTTTAAAAAAATACTCAGAATTTAACTGAAGTTATCCCATATATTATCAAAATCCTGCACAAACAAAATTACATTGTCAAAATCCGATTTATATAAATTTGTTTTGAAAAAAAAATAAACGATCAAAATCATGCAATAAACAAAATAAGTTTGGATATTTACGTATAATTTTAGAAAATGAGGATTATTATGCTAATTAACATAAATATCAAACAATCATTTTTTACATGTTTATATATATTAAAATAACAATACAATTAAATAATAACATTTTAATAATACTATATATATAATCAAATGATAAAAATGTATAATTGTAAAATTAAATAATATAAATATTGACAATTTCTAAAAGTTAATAAAATTGAACTTTCATATTAAATTAGAGAAAATGACCAAAATACCTCATCTGGAGGATCAATGGCCCGATTTACTCACGGGACACGTTAAATCGTGTACCGTGATATGAGTGTTAATACGGTACTTCGTCCTCTGTAACGGTGCATGATACGGTACAAGGTGTAACGTGTTCTGTGTAACATAATGTACTGTGTTCCGTAACAGGCGGGTGCGCAGCACAAACACGGTAGACCGTATTCTGTATCATGCATAACATGGTGTACCGTGTTCCGTATTCAGCTAACACGGTAGATCGTGTTCCGTATTAAGCTAATACGGAGGCCGAAACTCCGTATTCCGTCGGTATTTCGGACCATTTTTTCCAGAATCAGTATTTTGGGCCACTTGATCACAAAATGATTATTTTGGGTCATCACCCGTTAAATTAACATAAATATCAATTCGAAAAAAAAAATACTTAATATTAAAAACTAAGCAAGCACAAATAAATAATTTTTATAGAGGATCTCGTGCATCGCACGGGTTTAAAACTAATAAAATATAATTTTGATACAAAAGTTGAGTTTACCTGAACAAATGTTGGGTGATTTTCTCAAAATAAATTATTTAATCATACTTTCGATTGGTAAAATCGTCTTTTTCTTTTTCATTTTAAATTCAAAAGTATCCATCACAATTTTTTTTTGAATTAAAAAAAAAGGTAATTTAGTTTTGAAATGACAATAAATTGAAAAAGCATGTATGGAATAAATATAACGAGTGGTCTAAAACTTAAAAGTAGTTTTATAATACTATAATTTAAAATAATTTTATAGTGTTATGTGAATATATGCCAACGTATTACCTAATTTGTGCTAAGCAAAATCCTTGTATATGTTTGTTTATTAACATAATTAAAATAATATAACAATTAATTTTATAATTTTTATGGCTTTTTTCATAAAAATATAGGAAAAAGTAAATTTTTGCCCATTTACTTTTGTTGAGAATAGTTATTTGCAATTTTACCAACCTAAGTTTCAAAATTGAAAAAAATACTAGGTTCCCCTTTCCCTCCCCCTCATTCCCCCCTCTTTCCTCCCTCATTCCTTAAACCTGTACTTTTTTTTTAAGGTGAGATGATTTTGGGTTGCATGGCCCCGCAGGGGCATATTCAACTGAATGCAACCATATTCAACTAAATGCAACTAAATTTCTGATTTTAAGTTCCATTTTTTAGTTGTCATTTTCGACATCTTTTTTGAACTCTAATATATATATATATATAGGCTGGCTAGTAATCAAATAGAAACCAAAATTAAAATAGAAACTAGAAACCAATCATAACCATTCGTTCAAAAATGTATTATAATTAATCTGGACCATACATTTATGATTTATCCCTATCTAACAACACTGCCCAGTCAAATCCCCGCCCCCGCTTTTCATTTACCTTCTAATTTCCCGATCATCTTCTTCGATGACCATGTAGTCGGAAAATCTTTTGTTTTTCAGACGACGATTCAATCTCCAACGTTCTCTTTCTTTTCCTCTTTTCACACCAACACCATAACACTCATCGACATTCAAATAACTGCAATACGTATATAACATTTGTATTCATATAACCATAAATTCTAATTCACACCACCATGGGTTCGCATCAGGGGCGGAACCAGGGGAGGGCTAGCCCCGGCGCCAGCCCGGGTCGGGAAAAAAAAAACAAGTAAAATTTTTTTTTTTAGCCCGGGATCAAATTTAAAAATGGCTATATATAATTTTTTTGCCTTGGCTGAAATATTAAATAGAGGTATTAGTTTGGTTTTTAATTGTGTGTATATCCATTTGTTGTATGATTTAGTGAAAAATATCCGATTTTTGTATGATTTAGTGAAGAATATCCAATTTTTGCATGATTTAGTGAAAAAAAAATCCGCGCTTCGCGCGACTTACCCTGAAATTTCCCCCACCCCGCAATATAGAGCTAGATTAGCCCGGGGTCCAAAAACATCCTGGTTCCGCCACTGGTTCGCATCACCATCAGAACCTATAATCACCTTCGATTAGAACAGTAACTATAATAGTCTCCACGATCTATTTTGGCATACAAACTTTCTACTTTTTACATACGAATCATTTACATACGAATCACTAAATACCTTAACAAGAATAACGAAATATACTAACATAAATTACTAATTATAGTTGTAAAAATCACTAAATATTGGTGATTTATACATGATTTTCTTATTGTACTCATGTACCTGTTAATGAAACTTTTATCGGGAGATTAAAATCTGTTGGCTTGATAATTGTAGGCTTACATCAACTCTTTTCATATCATCTTCACTTTTCCCATTTCTTCTCCGACTTCGTTATCTAAAAATCTTTTTGATTTTCCGGCAACTTCTCACTCTTTCTTTCTCCAGATGTATACTAGCTCATTCTTTGTGAGCTAGTATTTTCATCAATTTTAGATCATCAGCACTACCTTTAATCAAGACACCACCTTATTCACCTGTTATGGCCTTCCCGATCTATACTATATGAACTTTTACTTTTTTATAAGCAAATCATTCATTACATTTACGAAAATTAATAATTACATTGAAGGAAATCACTAATTACATTTATAATAAATCAATAACATGATGCCTTTGATCTGATTTTCTGATTTCATTTTCTATCATCAATTGATTAGAGAAATAGGAGAGTGTTGTGTAAAACTGTAGATGACGGTAATCAAAGATTGTTAATTTACTGGAAGTGATGCAATAATTGGTGGTGATTAAATATATACATACATAATATATATGTATAGAATTGCGCAGTGGTCAGTGGAAGAGAAGAGCACCGAACCAAGAAATTAAATGGGTAAAACGATTTAATGTTTAAATTATTTTACCTGTTTAGCCTCTCGTGTTTCCTTATTTACAAATATGCCATTGGTTTCTAGTTTTTAGAATAAATTTGATTTCTAGTGGAATAAGATATATATATATATATATATATATATATATATATATATATATATATATATATATATATAGAGAGAGAGAGAGAGAGAGAGAGTTGCACTCATACAGAACACTTTAAATAAAGAACAATAAAGAACAGCGATTAGCACCATTCATTTTTTTAACGTCCAGGGTTAAAAGATAACATAACATCTCATATACTCCAGCATCGAGAAACTCACACAACAACTCAAATCAGAAATTCGACGCTCAAAATCCAAAATTTGAAGCAGAAATTGAAGAATCGAAGCTCTTAATCGAATAATCGAAGCTCAACATCGTAGAATCAAAACACAAATCGATGATTCGAAGCACAAAAAAGCACAAATCGAAGAATCGAAACTCATCGACCTAATTGATTAAGGTAATGTTTATACAACTCAAATCTATGATTAATTTAGTGAAATTACAGAAAATTAGAGCTTCAATCTACTGATTTTAAATAAAAAACGAATTACATTGACTTTGCAGCTTAATTTTGTGAATTTAAATTTGAGAAAGTTATGTGTTTATATAATTTATAGTTGATTCTATGTTTGATTCTCTTATTTTAATTACTTGTATAATGTTAGCTTTTTTTGAGATGCTAGATTAGTTTGTATATTATATATGTATATCGACTATAATGTTAGTTGTTTGATTCTAGATGAGATGATGTAAGTAGTTTATATATGATCTCTAGTTGTTTTTATATGGTAGTTGTTTGTATATTAGTTGTTTTTATTAAACTAGATAATGATTATAAGTTTAAAAGGGCTTTTATTAGAGTACAAGTGATTCTCACTTACATTCTCTGTTAATTACAAGTGATTCTCAATTTGATTTAGTTGTTGACTTTGTAGTTTATTTTTAGTGAATTTGAAATTGAGAAAGTTATATGAATTTTTTTTCATATATGTGATTATTTGAGATGCTATATTTCATTCGATGCTATAAAATTAGCGATTATATGTGATGCAACATTAGATTCTATGCTACGAATTTCATTAACTTGATGAAATTTTAATTACTTTTGTGATTGTTTACTGTATATGTGAATGTAAATGACGTTAGAGTGAGATTCGGTGTAAAAGAGGTTGAAGTGGAAATTAGGAGTAAATCTGTTGGGCAGATTGGGTCTGGCATGCTCTTGATATACTGAAATGTTCGTTTATCTTCTGGCTATCTTTATAATATAGACTCCAAACAAAAGATCGAATGATTGAATTGGTATGAATGTGAACCCAACTTGCTTACTTTGCAGTACCCATGAGGAGACCATAATGCACCTGTTAGCGGCGAGTTTTTTTTACAAAAAAAAGCTGTTGCAGAGATGTTCTGTTCCAATTCCAAACAACTGGCCTTCTTATAGAATTTATACTGTGTCTTCCATGAGTAGTTATATTTGGGGGTGTCCACTTTCTGTGTTTGGAAGGAAAGCAGCACTAGATATCATAATGTGGCCATGTGGGCACTAATAACGAAGTGGAAATTGTTTACAAAAGTGTGCAAGAGTTGGTCAGGAGTAAAGTTCTCTCAACTCCGATTTCTTTTTCGGGAGCTGAGCTTTGCCTCACTCTTTTTGTTTTTTTGGGTTTTATATATCTTGCTTTGCTTTTGCGGGGTAGCCATTAGTTTTGTATTATGTCTTTTTTTTAGGAAATTGAATTTATTCCGTTGCAAGAAAAATGAAAATATTGGACTATAAGGATGCAATGCACTTATCTTACAAGACATTCCAAAACTACATAACAAAATGAGCCATCCGTCATCAGGACCTTACACACCCATAGTCTGTTTTGGAAATTTAATATGCAAGGTTGGTGTCATATTTGATGATTTGGGGAAAAAAAGGTCAAGCCTGAGGCTGCCTAAATTTGCCTAGCTGACTGGATTCTACACAGTTAGAAAGTACTGCTGATCTTAAGTCAGCTGTATGTCGTTGAGCAATCAAACACATAGTCTGTATCAGTATATCCCACAATATCTGTCACTGATGCTTTAAAACAATCAACTTCCAAAGCTTGACAAGCTAGGAAGGAGATATGTACCTAGGCTTTCTTAAAGTACTAGTCATAATTTACTAGTACCAATGTCGTTAAGCGAGCAATTTCATACGACTTATCATATGTCCCCTTACTGTTATTCAAGATTATAACTACTAGCAATATGGCAGAACTATTGGTCCTTCTGAAAGAAGTTTTGTTTTATTTGATTATGATTAATAAGTTAAAAGAATAGAATTAATGTTCGTAAAAATTCTGTGACTGATTCTGTACTATATACCATAGTTATTTGTTTGAGGGCCGGACTCTCACCCACCTGTCTTGCAGGATGTCCGTAGCCTGACTAGTTTTTACCAAACTACATGCGGCATAACACCTGATGAAAAGCAACTGTCTGTAAGTGGAAAAAATTGGGGAGAGGTTGACTTGAATGGTAAGCTTATGTTATCATATCTCTCCTTTCACATATTGCTTAGTAACTATGTGATAATAAAATTTTTGATTTGATTTAATTTACTAGGTTATACTTTTCAAGCTAGAAGATAATTTGTAGATGCACTTAATTAGTTAATTCTGTTCCTTGTGTTCTCCAAAACACTTTTATGTTTAAATACATAGAACAGTGATTTGATTTCCTGCAACAATTCCCTGGTTTTGCCTTCCTATTTTCAATATTCTGGTATTGTACAATAAACTGATGATCAGTCTTATTAAATTCAATTTCGTGTTATAGGTTTCTTATTGTAATCCCCATAAAATTACTGGGAAGTGGGAAGTCATTCACTTTTGCTTCTTACTTTCTTAATCAGGCAACATGCTTAGTTTCTAGTTGGCTCAAAGCAAGCGTTTGAGGTATACTTAAATAGTTGAGGTAATGCTTTGAAAAGTCAGGTTTATGATTATCTTACAAGTGTTGTAGAAAGTTGGGGTTTTGAACTGATAATATGCAACATGAGATTCTACACTTGATTAAATTATTATACCAATTTTTAGAAAAGTTAAACCTAAACTAGATGATGATTCTCTATTTGATTATGTGATAGTTTCTATAACTAAGTTTACAGGTGTAGTTATGGGGACATGTGTAGTACGTTGTTTTGTGAAAAGAGATGATACATTACATTACATTGTATGCTACAGTTGATTGTTTTTTATTGTATGGGGACAAGTGTAGTTGATTGGTGCCCCTGTGGGGCCTTCTAACAGATGACGACGATGATATTAAGCTCGATACTTATTTGAGTAAATTTGATTCTATGATAGATTCTATGTTAGTTGTCATTAGTTTGCATTATTGTGTAATAGATTCTATGTTATTCTTATGTAGTCTATGATAAAATCTATAAGGTTGCAGAGTATGATAGAATCTGGTTCACATTAAGAAGTTATCTGAAGCTATTTGGAATAGATGGAGAGTAATTTGATACCACATAATGTTTTAAGATTTCCATTTCCGTTTAACAGTATATATATACCCTTAAAGAAATGCGGTAATAGCTTCTAGTGTCATGGACCACCGCCAATGAGTGAACTGGCAGGATAAAGCTATTTTGTTGTGAAGGTAATTATGTATTTAAATTAAATCAAGGTCAATCACTTAAGTCGATTGTTGTTGAGTTTAAATGTTCAATCATTTTATTGTGGTAGTGCATAATGTAGTTGGTGTTTATCTCAAATAAGGGTACTCATTTTTATTGGATAGATGACTTATATTATAGTTCATCTGGTATACCTTACAGATAAATCTTATCAATGTTGATTTCCCCAAAGCCAGTACTAATGAGTTCAGGATCACAAAGAGCAGCTGCAGTAGCTGCCTTGTCTTCTGTTCTTTCTACGGAGAAAAAGGATTCACATCCACGTTCTCCACTCCAATCCAGTAGAAAGATGCCCACAGAACCAGTGCTCTCTGGTACTGAACTTAATTTATCTGTACTTACCTAAAAAGTAGATGATAGATGGAATTGTGAAACTAACTTAACATGATGGAAAGCTTTGAAGTAAAGACTAACCTAGCAATCAAAACATCCACAAGCATTTTGGTGTATTATCGTAAACTTATTATAAAAAATTAGTAGTGAGTTATTATGAATTGTACTAACTTAACTTTTATTACATTGAAGTACCAAAATTGTGGAAACTAGTAGGGGGAGACAATAGAGCTTTTAAATATGACAAGTTCCTAATTCCTATAACCTATCCAGAAAAGGAACCATTGCAGAAAAACATTTGTGGCTAATATACTAATGAGGCTAGGCAAACATTCTATGTTTATTAATGTTTCTTTACCCTGTCATTTCTGAACTGTAGGAAAGAGTGAGAACTTACCCGAGGTTGAAGATTCTGTGGAAACTTCTAAAGTTGAGGAGACTGAGGTTGTTCAGCATGCATTAGAGAGTAAGGAGGAGTCAAAACCCAAACCAGAAGCAGAGCAGGATGAGAATGGTAGTGGAAGTGAAATTACATATAGTTATGACCGGTTGAAATCAAAATCTGATAACCCAGTCACTGATATTGATTTCAAACAAAGAGAGGTTGGTTATTCAGAGAAATGTGCAACTCGAGATCTGACGTTTTCTCTTCCTTTTTCTGATTGTCTCTTTCTACTTTCAGGCTTATCTCTCTGATGAGGAATTCCAGACTATTTGGGATGTCGAAAGAAGCATTCTCAAAGTTACCAAGGTGGAAGCAAGACATGTTAAAGAAAAAACATGATCTCTTCTAGCATGGATATTAGTTTCTCTTCTCACAATTTTTAGTGCGCATTGTCTTATTTTTAGTGTATTTAGAACAATGCACTTTGTACTCGTGTGCATGTCTGAAAGAAGGTTAAGGTTCTGGTGGCCATAAGGCTGAGAGTGTTAAACTAATTGTGGTGCATAAACATCAAGTATCAAAGCTGCATCTTCCTGGGAATCTGACCTGCAGCACAAAGAACAATGTTATATATTTGAAATGTTATCACGTGGCTGTATTTGAAGTTGGCCATTGTTGATAGCAAGCAAGCACCGAGGATTGATAGAAAGTCCTAGTTGCTCCTGAAGTTATTGAAAACCTCATTTCCGGTTGCCCTCTTTTTGAGAGTTTAACTTTGTCATCATATCTCAATATATTTCGATAGTTTAGCTTTGACTGTTCGTGCCCCAAATTTGAAATACCTTAAACTAGAAGGGGAATTTAAAGACATATGTCTCGAGTACACTCCACTTCTAGTTGTTATATTTGTTGCTATGTATATGACTGACGATAAGAATGAGCACTTCGAGCAAAGTTCAGGTTGCAACTTTGACAAGTTTCTTGGTGGTGTACCATGTCTTGAGAGGCTCACTGGGCAAATCTACTTTACAAAGGTAAGCTCATTGATTAAAGTTTCTTTTGGATTTATGAGATAGGGAACATGTTATAGTGATCCTTTCATCCAATCTGCACCTTGAATTCATCAAGGGATATCCAGCTTTGTTATTGTACACTCACCGTTGTGTTTGTTTACCCTCTTTGTTCAGTATATGAGTATAGGATATGAACTCGGGAAAGTTCCATTAACTTATAACCATCTGAAGCTTATTCAAGTACTGTATCAAGTAAGCTTTGAAGACATGAAAGAAATATTGGTTGTTCTTCGCTTGATTTTGAGCTCTCCCAACTTACAAGAACTTCAAATCTCAGTAAGTTAAACTTTAATGTTATTCAACCTGTTGGTGTTTATTTCTTTTAGTTGCTTGTAATTATGTTATATCCCTTTTAATTATGCAGAGTTCATCGAACGCAATCGCTGCATCAGAGGCTACTGATTTAAATTTTTGGGAGACAGATTGTCCAACTGGTTGCACACTAAAAAGACTTAAAACGGTGAAGATTTCAGATTTATCTAGTGTGCCACATGAGATGGAGTTCCTCAAATTTTTGCTTAAAAATTCTATAGTGCTTGAGGTGATGAGCATTTTACCTGGGATATATGTTTCCTGCGGAAGATTGAATGTGGTAATAGAATTGCTGCGATTTCGAAGAGCTTCTGCCAAAGCTGAAATTATATTTATTTAAGATCAAATGTAGTCATTTTTATGCATATACTTTGGCCTCTCTTTTTCTTTCTTTTTTGTGTTGGCTGTTGTAGAATAATCTTATACATCAAATTTATCAAGAGTCCAAAGAATTTGGATGGATTAGGATTTTACCAGTTCCCAATTTCACCTATATATTAGGTACTTTGTATCTTTTTACTTTCAGTATTGTTTAAGTGTTTGTTATCAACCAGTGTGCTTGCCTGTTTACAATTAATTACATACCTTTAGTTCCAGTCAGGTTTTTTCAGCATTCTTCTTATCTTCACAAGTCCGAACATCTACTCCTTTTTGTATTTTGCATATTGAAATTTTTGTTGTAAAAGGTCAAAATGCCATTTACACTATTAATGGGCTGAGCTTTTGAACAAAGTTACACAAGTTCGCCCTGTTATTTGTTCAGAATTACTAGCAACTGGAAGTGTTGAAGGGAGCTTGAAGGCAAATATGTATCCGAGTGAAATAAATTATCAGAAAATAGTCGCACACACGGACACATCCTTGATAGATAGCAAGGAAGTATGGTATAACATGGACAAATTGCTTTGCTCATCATTCCAGTTAATAGAAAGATTACCTTTACAAGCTTAAATCTTAATGAAGATTACATTTGACACTCAAGAGGTATCAGACT
This sequence comes from Kitagawia praeruptora, assembly GCA_037693485.1. NCBI lineage: Eukaryota > Viridiplantae > Streptophyta > Magnoliopsida > Apiales > Apiaceae > Kitagawia > Kitagawia praeruptora. The sequence continues at coordinate 43,517,886 of CM075344.1, read as the reverse complement.
ATGTTCAATGGTAATAAATTAACAGAGTTTTTTAAGCTTTATACTTACGAAGCCTATTGTACACAAGCCTCATTTCATACAATTTCTCGACATCATAAACCCCTTTATCATTCTATCACCTTAGTCCCGATAGCTCCATTGATTGGACAAGCACAGAAGAGTCATCAGTAAGATCAGAATATCATTCTGAGGAGGAGAACTCATTGGCCCAGCACCTTGTAGCCTCTGCTCTTTGAGTAGCTTCCCATTTTTCTGCTAAGCCATCTCCTTCAAGCATCCGAACCACTTTTGACATAAAACACTGTAAATTGTAATATTAAGAGTAGAATCTCAAGTAGAATCAAAAGTGTGAAACTTAGAAAATGATCAAACACAATTCAAGACAACTAACACACAGATATATATATCTGAGAATCAAAACTATAAAAATGTAGAATCAAGCTGAGAATCATTATTATTCAAAAGACAGATGGACAATTAAGGTAGAATCTAACATAGAATCAATATATAAAAATTCTCAAAAATACATAAAACATAAGTACAACTGAATTTTCATAACATAATACAGAATCTAGCATAGAATCAACCTTATATGATAATACAAGGTAGTTAAGATATAGTTGATACAACAGTCACAATTTAAGAAGGTGTTGCGTAATAAAGTTTTAATTTTTCCTAATTAAAATATAGGTGATGTTATCATTGTTGTAGAAAGGCCATACCTTCATAGACGGATAGAAGCTCCTTGAGATGCTTCTGGTCCCTCAAAGTTTCTTATGTGAGTTTCTCAACAACCGTCCCTTTCTAGAACACAAAGTATGTTAGTGGAAAATATACCACAAAAGTGGGAACTCAAAAATCATGATAATACCTCTGGGTCATCCAACTATCTAAGAGCCTAAGTGGAATATTTTCTGTGCTGAGGAGGTCTCTAACGACTTCATTGTAAATCTCCATTGCAGAGAACTTCAAAACAAATGCTCTTTCTTCATGCTAGATAAAAAGGAAAAAACTCGTATATAAGCAGTCATATTTGAAGAAATCGATTGAATATAACAATTAATCAATAAATTTATCGTTACCCTCTGTATATAGTCATATATATATCTGCGACCGTATACTCGGTTATTCCAAGCATGGTGTATGTTTTTCCGCTACTTGTTTGCCCATACGCAAATATACTTGCTGAACAGTTGTTTTCACACATGAAATTATATTAAGTTACCTTTAAGAAAGCTGCGATACAAGATGCTAAGGATTTTTGTATTAGTAAACAAGTGTGCATAAGTACGGGAAATTGTCCATGCCTTGTTCAACACTATCCAAACAGATGCGTTTATTGACTAAATTAAAATGAACCCTCATTGTTTTTGAGACGGGAACTCTTAAACTAGCAAGCTCGCCCAACCAGCAATAAATTCAAAGCCACCAAATGGGCCCAACTTAGAGTATGTTCTATCTTCAAGATAAGCTACTGCATAACATCTGCAGAAACAAGAGCCTGCGTTAGTTATCACCTAAATAAGTAAAAAACTCAAGTGAAAAACTGCAGTCGGAAGTTGTATTTGTTTATAAAATTACTAACAGCTTCAAAAAAGTGATAAGTGCAAGACATCAGTTATCTCAAAATTTACAATGTTCCCACTGATGAATTACATTTACATGATAACAGATGTACACCATACTCCTATACTCGTAATGGAGTCACTAAAGGGAAGCACATGATCTGAAAATATAATATAAAGATTGGACCCAGAAGGCCACAAACAAAAGCTGAAGATTTCACAAAACCTTAGTCGGGTCTGCATGAAAGGATAGCGTCATATATATAGTAAATAAATACATATTGTATCATCATACCATTAGAAAACATTTAACCTAAAGAAATTTTTTATATACCACTCTCAATTTAAAGATATGCACTTTTCCGTAATAAGGGTGAGTAGGTGGCATAATTGTTTCATTGCAGAGACGGCCCAATATTTTGTTGTCAAATTAAGCAATGGGTGATATAACAAAAGTTGATTCACAGCACTAGCTTGTGTCAATAGATACCATTTTTTAACTTTAGAGATAAACTTAGCACCTCTTTTAGGTACCAGAAAGAAACTAGTGCAGTAGTACGACACTAAAACTGTACCTGCATTTTAAGTTGGTAACTAGTGAAAAGAAATAGCATATGTGATAAAATAGTCCCAAATTCTCTTATCATTCAAAGGTGGAGGCACTCGCCTCAAGTTTATTACAATACATCACAATTATTTATATAGCAAATCCCTAATTCTCAATAATGAAAATTAATACATTAAGGGAACTCTCCCAATTTACTAATAATACAATAAAGGCAATTCTCCATATTTTCTCATAATAATATATATTAACATATTTGTCTAACATCCCCCCTCAAACTCACGATACTCAATCGAGAGTTTGCCAAATTTAAAAGAAATTGAATCATCCGCTCCAATCAACATAATCGGCCACTTGAATCAGTTTTCTTGTTGTGATCAACCTTCATCCTCGTCTCCATCATCTTTGTCAAAATCGCCATCTCTATCATCGTTGCCACAATTCTTTTCAAAGTTTTTCTTGTCATTTGGGACAGTCTTTTCAGAAATCTACTACAAATCCATCTTCATCGTCATTGTGCTTTTGCCTTATCTTCATCTTCGTTTTCATGATTTTTCTTTCCTTCTTATCCAAGAACTCTCGCATCATCTTTTTTTTCAACGTTCTCCCATAGGTTTTTTTTCTCACCCCCACAAACTCTTGCAAAAGTTTTCTTTTCTCAAATCCACGAACTCTCGTAGACTCTTTTTTTCTCCTCTCACCCACGAACACCACTCCACCTATGCAAACAAACTTAGATCTCTTTGCCAAAGGTGGATCACAATTTCATCTACCAAAGAATGTAGTATGTCCTCATCAACTACAACACTAGTTTCAAAAGCTTTTACATTAAAACCAGTCCATTTGCGTATTTCCCTCTCCATTACCTCATCCAGATCAAAAGTAGCGCAACTTGTCCAGCTTCTGATTTCTTCAACCACCTCTGGAATTAGCATTTCATTATTTATGGATTGCAATCAACACTATTTGATTATGGAATTACCATTTGATATGAATGATTTTACAATCTGTTCCTACTTCCAAGATCAAGGTAAAAACATGAACTGATTTACTATGTGGAAAGTCTACACGGCAACAAATGTATCAGGTCTCGTTAAGAATATTCTTCTTTACAAATTTCATAGAATATGTATGACAATGAGAATCATTAGGCAACGAGAACCAAGCAACTCCTTCAGGCCAACAGCTTTAGCTTTACATCAGTTGGCAGAATAGAAATTTAGAAAATAATTTGAACATAGAGAATAGAATCTGCCATAGAATCCTAAAATGTGATTCTATGGCGTTCTTGAACCTTAAGATTGTTCAGCAAGGTTGCCATCAAGTCTATAAATTCAGAAATAATTCCTCAACTTTATTGTTTGCAGTAGAATCACAACCACATTTTTTCCATCACCTGTATTTGGTTTATCATTAAATTATGAATACAGAGAAAGTAGAATCAAACTTTTAAAAATTCAGAAAATTGTCACAAAATCGAAACCACAAGAAACACAGCTGCTAGTATAAAATAGTACATAATCTAACATAGAATCAAAATCCTAAAACTTCAAAATCCTAAAATTTGGAGAGAGTGTGAAAGGAATTCAACGGTTCACAATACACAATAAAAATGTTAAAACTTTAATAAATGATAAAAAGGCATGGTGTAATTAAACAAAATTGTTGAAACAGAGAAATGGAATCAACTATAAAATCAAACTATGTAAAACTCATAAATTACACAGGGAAAAACAAAACAAAAAGGAAATTAGCTGCTAGTAAAGAGAGTGTAGAATCTAACACAGAATCAAAAGAACAAAAGCAAGGAGTGATTAAACAGATATGCTACTACACAGAATAGAGAATCTAATGTAGAATCTTAGTACAAATAACAAAACCACATGAACAAATATGTTGATAGTACAAAGAATACAGAATCTAATGTAGAATCATAGTAAAATACTTACTTAATCCGTATAAAAACTAAACCGTAGGGAACACAACTGCAAACTGTAGATATTATAGCATCTAAAGTAGAATCAACATATAAACAATTAAGAAATCTTCACATAAACAAAGAAACATGAAACATGTATGTTCAAGAACACAAAAAATAACAAATAAACAAGCTAAACTTTATAGTACGAACAAAAAAAGTAGAACCTGATAGTAATTCAACGGAATCAAGAGCATTCAATCCGCAAGTAGAATCCACCAACATACCTTGAAGATGTTGTTAATGATAAAACGAGAGAGATTACTAGTACGAAAGAGATACAGAGACAGAGAGAAAGAGTGAGAGAGAGAGATTCGTGCAAACAAGAGAGAGAGATTCGCGCGAAAGAGAGAGACAAAATTCTTTAGTTATAATTATGTTTTAATCTGAGCCGTTAGATTAGATAAAAAATGAATGGACCAGATCTTTTGTAACTGTTCTTTATTGTTCTTTATTTAAGGGTGTTCTGTATGGATCAATGACCTATATATATATACACTACAAGAAAATGGTCAATAGACATCAGCTTATGGCCGATGTCTATGTTATTTTGCATGTGATGTCTTTGTCGGAGATGTCTATTCTAGACATCGGTCAGAAACTGATGTATGTGCTAACAGAGACATCGATATTTCCTTCAATACACATCAGTTGTTCTACAAAATAGGTTAGATGTAATTAATTTTATAAACAACTTGCATGCCTTATATTCTAGAAAACATATAATAAACTACGTTATTTTTCACATACACATCACTTTCTTTCTTTGGAAAAGATGTCTATTTGTATATTAGACATCATAATTTTATCAGATAAAGTGATGTTTATAGATATCTTAGACATCATCATAGACTATATATATATATATATATATATATATATATATGCAAGTGCTCAAAAGAGAACTTATTTTTTGAAGAAAACTAAGGTACTAATCCTAGCCATTAGATGTATTAAAATCAATGGCCCCGCCAGGGGCACCCACACACTAATCAAATACACCCTCACACACAGAATCACACCTAATTCCCTCAATTTTTAATTTGATTTTTCCCGTCAATCGGTGATATTTTTTTTAAATCTAATTTCACCACATTTTTCTTCATCTCCCAACGATTAGTTTGCATACCATATATGCTATATTTCGATTTAGTTTTCTAAGTTTTCCATTAAACGAGGTTTTCCCTAGATAGGAGGAGGTTCAAAAGAGAACCCTCCTTAGCAAGAGAACCAGAGAACCAACATATCTACCATTGATTTGATTTTAATCCTATGGTCTAGATGGTGTACAAATCTATCAGTATATTTATGGTATTTGAATAGAAGGGCAATATATGATAAGAGAAAATACGTCACAAAACGTAGGTATATTTCTAAATTTATTACCATATTTGCAAAGATTTAATGAGATCTTTTACGGCCAACTTTACACTTTCCATTTAATCGTGATCAATCACTTCTTTTCATATAATTAATTCTATCAGTTTTTATTTTTATTGATTACGAATTGTATCAATGACATTTGTAAGATTACTTATATTAACAAAATCATATTAAAACACTCTTCAGTACAAACGGTAAAAAGGTGTTCTCCAAAGGATTCTTGATAGTATTCCATTGATGTTAAATGTAGTCTAAAGTTCACTATCAAGTGATCTCATTGATAATACAACCAGTAATAGAGTATCTCATGCATTGATATGACACAATGTCACACATCTATTTCATAATTGCATCTTAACTCATTCCCAAATTGATGGATAGGTTTCAAATTAAAATTTTAAAAAATTTATGTTAAATTTGGAAATGAGCTAATACAGCCAGTCAGCCACGTACAAATAACCAGTGTATTTGGAAAGAACATATTTGGAAAGAATACGTTAGTGAATCACTACACAATTTTCCAATGATCTCTTTTAAAGCATTCATATACTTCTAAATATTCTTTTAGAAAAAATATTACATTTTTTTGTAATTTTTTGATATATGATGAAGTTCATTAATATATATATAATATATCACTATGCAATACCTAGTGAAATCTTGCAATAAAAGATGTGCAATACCTAATGGAATCTTAAATGAAAAAAAATATTAGTGTGCAATACCCTTGATCTTTTTATAATTCTATGGCCCAGATCTTACACACATCAATTAGTATATTAATTATTTTATACTACAAGGATAGTATTTGGAAACTCAAAAGTACATTTTATATCAAATTTAATATACGTATTCCTGAATAACTATTACTAGATTTTAATGATTTGATGAAATTTTGTTATTTGTCCATTATATACTTGCCATATAGGATTCCATCAATTACTTAATGTACTTAAATTCGATTAATCTCATTAATTAGTCAATATTATTGTCTGCTTATATATTCTAAAGATCAAACTAAGATACGTTACTACAGATGAAAAATACAAAACATGTAAAGATTCTATTTTCTTATCTTAATTCAGTTTAAAATCAATCACGGCCCTTTTACATTAAAAACGTAAAAATAATTGTTTGGATCCATGATATTCTAATAGAACACATTAACATATTTAAAATAATGGATCACTTAAAAAAATTCAATACAATCAAGATATTGTTTTTTTTCAAGGGACAACAAAGATATTGTTAAAATTTTATTTTTGTTAATAAAAACTTGACTTAAACGTCTTTGTTATGATTACCATTATTAGAATGGTGTTATTTAAATTATAATATGTTTGTATTCCAAATAAAATCTTGCACACCTAAGAGAATCTTGTCACATCTAATAAAATCATGTAAATTATATATTCCATCATATAATACACCAAGATTCTCTTACGTGTTTCAAATACACTTAAGAGAATCTTTGGTGTATTTAAATATATTTATTTTTTAAATTCAAAAAAATATCAAAAATTTAAAATATTATTTAAAATAGAAATAATTTAATACTTTTAATAATATCAAAAGTTTTTAAAATATATATAATATATATCTAATAAATTATTTTTTTAAATAATTTTAAAATAAAAAAAATCTTGGTGGATGACATAATATTTTTATACGTTTAGAAAAAAAGAAACTATACAATTCTTTTGAAATTAACTTATATATAAAAATATCATATAATACACGAAGATTCTCTTACGTGTTTCAAATACACCTAAGAGAATTTTGGTATATTTAAATACATTTCTTGTTTTTTTATATAAAAAAAATAATTATTCATTTATTCTAAAATATGATAATATTTTCATACAAACAAATATACATATAATTAACAAAACACCTAAAAAAAGCTTTGTGGGTTACCTAATATTTTTATACGTTTAAAAAAATATATACATTTCTCTTGAAATTAAGTTACATATAAAAATATCATCTCACCTAAAAAAACCTTGGTGGCTTACATAATATTTTTATACGTTTAAAAAAATATATACATTTATCTTGAAATTAAGTTACATATAAAAATATCATCTAATACACCAAGATTCTCTTACGTGTTTCAAATACACATATTTGGTTTATTTAAATACATTTATATTCAAGTATCACATCATTATATTAAAGTGTTTTAGATAAATAAAAATATTTAATATAATTTTAATATAGATATCTAATAAAGTAGTATTACAATTTCAAAGAAATTAACAAAATACCTAAGAGAATCATGGTGTATACATAATACTTAAAATACATTTTTATTAAGAAAAATATACATATGTATATATCTAATAAAATAATACAATAATTTTAAAATAACTAAAAAACACTTAAGAGAATCTTGATGGGTTACATAATATTTTTATACGTTTAAAAAAACGAAATTATACATTTCTTTTGAAATTAACTTATATATATATAAAAATCATATAATACACCAAGATTCTTACGTTTCAAATACACCTAAAAGAATCTCTCGTGTATTTAAATATATTTATTTATTAAACTTGAAAAAATAGCAAAAATAGAAAATAGAAACAATATAATACTTTGAATTATATCAAAAGTTTTTTTTAAAAAAATATATAATAGATATCTAATTAATTTTTTTAAAATATAAGAGAATCTTGGTGGGTTACATAATATTTTTATACGTTTTAAAAAAAAAGAAACTATACATTTCTTTTGAAATTAACTTACGTGTTTCAAATACACCTAAGAGAATATTTGGTGTATTTAAATACATTTCTTGTTTTTTTTATTAAAAAAACGAATTATTCATTTATTCTGAAATATGATAATATTTTCATATAAACAAATATACATATAATTAACAAAATACCTGAAAAAAGCTTGGTGGGTTGCATAATATTTGTATACGTTTAAAATATATAAATACAATTTTTTTGAAATTAAGTTACATATAAAAATATTATCTAATACACCTCACATCATTATATTACAGTGTTTCAGATCAATAAAAATATTTAATATAATTTTAATGTAGATATCTAATAAAGTAGTATTATGATTTCAAAGAAATTAACAAAATACCTAAGAGAATCCTAGTGTATTACATAATATTTAAAATATATTATTTTAATTAAAAAAACATTCATTTATTCTAAAATTAAGTTTCATTTAGGAATAACATTTTTCAATTTGTCCCAATTAATCTTTAATAACAACCGATTAATACATATATGTTACACACAAAGTTTCTTTTACGTGTTTCAAACGAATTTAAATTCTATTTTAAAAAATATAAAAATTAAAAATATTATTTTAAATGTAAATAATATAATGATTTGAAAAATATCAATAATATTAAAAAAAATTGATATCTAACAAAATAATCAAATAATTTTAAAATAACTAAAAAAACACATCAGAGAATCTTGGTGGGTTACATAATATTTTTATACGTTTTTAAAACAAAGAAATTATACATTTCTTTTAAAATTAAGCTATATATTAAAATATCATCTAATACACCATGATTCTCTTACGTGTTTCAAAAACACCTAAGAGGATCTTGGTGAAATAAACTGATATATTGATTTTTAAAGAATCTTGGTATATTACATTATATTTTTATTTTGGAAGAAATGTATAATTTTTTTTAAAAAGGAAGTATATATAAATATTATGTAATACACCTAGATTCTCTTAATTTTTTTGTTAATAACTTTGAAATTGTAATATTATTTTATTAGATTTTTATACTAAAATTTTACTAAATATTTTAGTGATCTAAAAGAAGTTTCTAATATAGTTACGTATAAGTACAACATTATAAATAATTCATCGAACAATTTTTAGAATTTTTTTTCAAATTAAAATTCAATTTTTTATTGCATGTCTTTTAAAATAATTCTTTAAAGAATCTCAAAAATATAATAAAAGAAAATAAAATGATATGATATGAATCTTGGTGTATTAAATGATGTTTTTATATGTAAATTAATTTAAAAGAATTGTATAGTTCTTTTAAAAAATGTATAAAAATATTATGTAATATTCTAAGATTCTCTTAGGTGATTATTACTCTTTCTTAAACAAAAAACTTAGTTGGATGGGTTTAATACACTATAGCACATCTTTTAAAACATTTCTCAAAGAAATCTCAACAATAAATAAATTGATATATTGATTTGAAACACGTAAGAGAATCTTGGTGCATTTTATAATATTTCTACATGTAACTTAATTTTAAAAGAAATGTATACATTTTTTTTTGAAAAAACAAATATATATATATATATATATATATATATATATTATGTAATACACCAAAATTCTCCTAGATGTTTTTTTAGTTTTATTTAGTTTTATTTAGATTTTATTGATTGGGAACAAGAATCTTGATGTATTACATAATATTTTTATATGTAACTTAATTTTCAAATTAAAATTCAATTTTTATAGCATGTCTTGTAAAACAATTCTTGAAGGAATCTCAAAAACATAATAGAAGTAAATAAACTAATGTATTGATTTGAAACACGTAAGAAAATCTTGGTGTCTTTTATAATATTTCTACATGTAACTTAAATTTATAAAGAAATGTATAATTTTTCTTCTGAAAAAATAAATATATAGAAATATTATGCAATACACCAACATTCTCTTAGGTGTTTCTTTGTTTTTTCGTGTTCCTACTATATCTTAGATTTTTTAAAGATATTTCATAATAATTTTCAATGATCAATTCAAAATTATTATAATTGAAACTTTTTAATATGTGTTATATTTATTCTAATATGTTTTATATTAATTTATTAAATATTTTTGTTAAGTGTTTTAATTAATTTATTAAAGATTCCGTTAATTTTTTAACTAGTTTATTAAAACAACTGTTAAATATTTTAATTAATTTGTTAAAGATTCTGATAAGTGTTCTTATTAAATTATTCAAGATTCCATTAAGTGTTTAATAAAACTAAACCAAATAATATGCAAAATATCAACTACATCTCATTAGGTCAATATAATGGTTTTGAGGATACCTAAAAAGGACCGAAAAAGGGGGAAAAAATAAATTAAGGTTATACAAAAAAAAAGAAGATTTGTTAATTAAATTAAGGTTATACAAAAAAAAAGATTTGTTGCAACATACTATACTTAAAATAATTTAAAAAAATTTACAAGAACACTTTAACAAATCTTAGCACACCTTAAAGAATCTTTTTTTTCATAAACCGGAAATATCATTGCAACTTAAGCAGGATATTACACCAACTAACAAATAACTGCAAATTAAAAATAACTCCCCGGCCACCTAGAAACCAAAGAAAAACACTGAAAAATGTTTACTTTTTCGAGATTGTGAAACAAATAACTGCAAATTAAAAATAACTCCCCGGCCACCTAGAAACCAAAGAAAAACACTGAAAAATGTTTACTTTTTCGAGATTGTGAATCAATTTACATTTTATACACATACAACACCTATCGAGGAGCAATGACCAATGAGATATAAAAAACACAAATCAGTGATGCATATTTGCGCTCAAATGTGATAAACTCGGTCCATTGTCGAGCGACCAGATGGGATCAAAGAAGCAAGTGGGTTAACAATGAGACCACTTAAACATGCACCTTTTAAAAAACCAGAGACTTAGTATTCAAGAACACCAGATCATGTGATGTTGGTACAAATGTCCATCACACATTCTTAAATCCTATTCCACTTATTGTGCCAGCATCCAGAGGCGTAGCTTGCATATTTGCTACAAGAAAGCGTGTCGTGGCCTACATTTTGGAGGAAGATGAAGATGAAATCTCATATGCAGAATAGCTCACTATTAACTAGACTGACTCAAAGGAAAATCATCTAGCCTAATCTACATACTGTGCACATAGCCTAATAGTTTGACTTAGGTTTAATTCTTCCTCATCCTCCTCCACCATTATTTTCTGATTGTTGGTCCCTTCCTTACTACCTTACGCCATTTCTACATTTTTCCTCTCATTCTTCTTGGCCTTTGATGCTTTTTCTAACCATTTAACAAGACTCAAGTCCTTCGCCACTACCTTGTCAAAATTTTACTTTTATCTTCCTTGACTTCTTAGAGCATCATACGGAATACCCCTCCCCAAGTTAAAATCCAAAAGCTCCCTTACACATCTAAAACTTTCATAGATGTAGGACAGACCCACATAATTGTTCATATCGTACTCACACAATTGTTCATATCGTACTCAGCTAGATATATTGCCATATGGTTAATTACCGGTGTCATCAACAAAATAAGATAGTCTGCACTTTCTAGTTCCTCCGTCGTCGGGCTACAAGCATTGATTTTTTTAAGGACTTCCTTCAGTTCATCACCAAAATCCCCATCCATATCCAGTTCATTCACCAAATCAAAGGCTTCTGCATTGTCTATTTCCAGAAGAACTTTATATTGCAACTTAGAGAATGCGAAGCATATACCTTTATGATAGCACAAAGCTGCGCTTGTAACAGAGACATCCCCACCATGGTACCCAAAATACCTCATATAAACTTTCCGTTATGGTCTCTGACCACAAAACCGACTCCACTCCGGTTAATATTAAAGGTTACACCATTTGGGACTGCACCATGGACACCTTAAAGAATCTTGAATTACAAACAACAAGACACCCTAACAAAACACCTTGACGAATCTTGATATATTGAAGAATAACACAACAATATAAAAGAATCTATATGGACTTAATGTGGAACTCTACATGGACTCAGTGTGGAACTCTAAACAGAACTCTAAAAGAATCTGATAGTAGCTCTGGTTTGAAACTAACTAACGATCGTGTTTCTCCATGTATTCCTAACAAATCTCTTTTTGATAACGATTCCATAACAAACCTGCACGTCAAAAACATAGATTCTGTTTAGTGTTCTCTGGTTTTCTTTGTTCATCTACTTTTACAGGATTGATAATGTCGTCAAATTCAATTATTGTATATCGTCAAGCGTTATAGACAACTATGTTCAATCAAGGATTTGTTTTCAATTATAAAACGATCAATCTATTCAATCAAATATTGTTTGATGTATAGATTCCTTAACTAAATCAATGTATACCGTATATTTCAAAGAATTATACATAGAAATTAACCTTTCTAGTTTGTTCTATTTACATCACTGCCATTATACACATCTGTATTTGATTTTATACAGATCTTAATATTGAATGGTCAAGATTGAGTTCTTTGGTTCTCTTGGTAAGGAGGTTCTCCATATATATATATATATATGGGTTAAGTTCTATGGAGACCAACATTTTTAGTGGAGACCGGAGACCAATATCAATCAAAACATTGCAAAAACTTATTTATTGAAAATCATGTTCTATGAAAATCACTATACCATCTATTTCATTGAAAATCTTGAGGATCATATATGTTTTACATGCAAATTTCATTAAAAATCTTGAAAATCATGTATGTTCTGCAAACAAAATATTGCAGAACATATTGTTCTCCAAAACATGTTCTGCTTGCAAATCATATATGATTTTAAAGATTTTGAATGAAATAATAATGTTAATTGAACATTCTTTGCAAATATATATGTTTTGCAATGTTTTGAGTGCATAATGTATATGGTCTCCACGGTCTCCACTCAAATGGTGGTCTTCATAGTACTTAACTCTATATATATATTAGAGTTAAAAAAAGAGGTCGATAACGACAACTGAAAAATGGAACTTCAAATCAGTAACTGAATGAACAAATAACTGCAAATTAAAAATAACTCCCCGGCCACCTAGAAACCAAAGAAAAACACTGAAAAATGTTTACTTTTTCGAGATTGTGAAACAAATAACTGCAAATTAAAAATAACTCCCCGGCCACCTAGAAACCAAAGAAAAACACTGAAAAATGTTTACTTTTTCGAGATTGTGGATCAATTTACATTTTATACACATACAACACCTATCGAGGAGCAATGACCAATGAGATATAAAAAACACAAATCAGTGATGCATATTTGCGCTCAAATGTGATAAACTCGGTCCATTGTCGAGCGACCAGATGGGATCAAAGAAGCAAGTGGGTTAACAATGAGACCACTTAAACATGCACCTTTTAAAAAACCAGAGACTTAGTATTCAAGAACACCAGATCATGTGATGTTGGTACAAATGTCCATCACACATTCTTAAATCCTATTCCACTTATTGTGCCAGCATCCAGAGGCGTAGCTTGCATATTTGCTACAAGAAAGCGTGTCGTGGCCTACATTTTGGAGGAAGATGAAGATGAAATCTCATATGCAGAATAGCTCACTATTAACTAGACTGACTCAAAGGAAAATCATCTAGCCTAATCTACATACTGTGCACATAGCCTAATAGTTTGACTTAGGTTTAATTCTTCCTCATCCTCCTCCACCATTATTTTCTGATTGTTGGTCCCTTCCTTACTACCTTACGCCATTTCTACATTCTTCCTCTCATTCTTCTTGGCCTTTGATGCTTTTTCTAACCATTTAACAAGACTCAAGTCCTTCGCCACTACCTTGTCAAAATTTTACTTTTATCTTCCTTGACTTCTTAGAGCATCATACGGAATACCCCTCCCCAAGTTAAAATCCAAAAGCTCCCTTACACATCTAAAACTTTCATAGATGTAGGACAGACCCACATAATTGTTCATATCGTACTCACACAATTGTTCATATCGTACTCAGCTAGATATATTGCCATATGGTTAATTACCGGTGTCATCAACAAAATAAGATAGTCTGCACTTTCTAGTTCCTCCGTCGTCGGGCTACAAGCATTGATTTTTTTAAGGACTTCCTTCAGTTCATCACCAAAATCCCCATCCATATCCAGTTCATTCACCAAATCAAAGGCTTCTGCATTGTCTATTTCCAGAAGAACTTTATATTGCAACTTAGAGAATGCGAAGCATATACCTTTATGATAGCACAAAGCTGCGCTTGTAACAGAGACATCCCCACCATGGTACCCAAAATACCTCATATAAACTTTCCGTTATGGTCTCTGACCACAAAACCGACTCCACTCCGGTTAATATTAAAGGTTACACCATTTGGGACTGCACCATGGACACCTTAAAGAATCTTGAATTACAAACAACAAGACACCCTAACAAAACACCTTGACGAATCTTGATATATTGAAGAATAACACAACAATATAAAAGAATCTATATGGACTTAATGTGGAACTCTACATGGACTCAGTGTGGAACTCTAAACAGAACTCTAAAAGAATCTGATAGTAGCTCTGGTTTGAAACTAACTAACGATCGTGTTTCTCCATGTATTCCTAACAAATCTCTTATTGATAACGATTCCATAACAAACCTGCACGTCAAAAACATAGATTCTGTTTAGTGTTCTCTGGTTTTCTTTGTTCATCTACTTTTACAGGATTGATAATGTCGTCAAATTCAATTATTGTATATCGTCAAGCGTTATAGACAACTATGTTCAATCAAGGATTTGTTTTCAATTATAAAACGATCAATCTATTCAATCAAATATTGTTTGATGTATAGATTCCTTAACTAAATCAATGTATACCGTATATTTCAAAGAATTATACATAGAAATTAACCTTTCTAGTTTGTTCTATTTACATCACTGCCATTATACACATCTGTATTTGATTTTATACAGATCTTAATATTGAATGGTCAAGATTGAGTTCTTTGGTTCTCTTGGTAAGGAGGTTCTCCATATATATATATATATGGGTTAAGTTCTATGGAGACCAACATTTTTAGTGGAGACCGGAGACCAATATCAATCAAAACATTGCAAAAACTTATTTATTGAAAATCATGTTCTATGAAAATCACTATACCATCTATTTCATTGAAAATCTTGAGGATCATATATGTTTTACATGCAAATTTCATTAAAAATCTTGAAAATCATGTATGTTCTGCAAACAAAATATTGCAGAACATATTGTTCTCCAAAACATGTTCTGCTTGCAAATCATATATGATTTTAAAGATTTTGAATGAAATAATAATGTTAATTGAACATTCTTTGCAAATATATATGTTTTGCAATGTTTTGAGTGCATAATGTATATGGTCTCCACGGTCTCCACTCAAATGGTGGTCTTCATAGTACTTAACTCTATATATATATTAGAGTTAAAAAAAGAGGTCGATAACGACAACTGAAAAATGGAACTTCAAATCAGTAACTGAATGCAACCACATGCAACTAAATTTGCAACTACATCCAACTGAATGTAATTTTCATTTTTTAGTTGCATTCAGTTGAATATGCCCTTAAGGGGCCTTGCAACCCAAATTCACCAAAATCATCCCACCATTTTTTAAAAAAAAAGTTGAATGTGGTTGCATTTGGTTGAATATTGCCCCTGGCGGGGCCTTGCAACCCAAATCCACCAAAATCACCCCACCTTAAAAAAAATGAATGTTGTTGCATTTGGTTGTATATTGCCCCTGGCGGGGTCTTGCAACCCAAATCCACCAAAATCACCCCAACTTAAAAAAAAAAAAGTTGAATGTGGTTGCATTTGGTTGTATATTGCCCCTGGCGGGGCCTTGTAACCCAAATCCACCAAAATCACCCCACTTAAAAAAAAGTTGAATGTGGTTGCATTTGGTTGAATGTGGTTGCAACAAAAATATCACCCCACCTTAAAAAAAAAGTGTTGAAGTCTGTTGAAGTCGATGTGGTTGAATGTGGTTGCATCAGTTGCAACCAAAATAGCACCCACCTTAAAAAAAAAAAAGGACACAGGCGGATGGAATGAAGGGCGGCAGAAAGGGGAAAGGGGGGAGGGTTAGGGCTAGGGTTGGTATTTTTGCAATTTTGAAACTTAGGTTGGTAAAATTGCAATTAATTAAAGGAGATGGTATTTTTGTAAATAGAAACTTTAAATAGGGTATTTTTGGTAAATACCCTAATTTATATACGACTCTATAAAAATTAATTTACATTGATTTAATTAAAATATGACATAAATATCATTTTAAGTATGAATATGAATCAAATATAAATGAAAACCACACTTTATTGGTTTAATTGATATTAATTTTTATACAAAAATGAATATAATAGTTTTACATCGTATATGTACTTCGTAACGAATCCATACCAAATAAATGAATATGCAAATTTATAATTTTTTTTTACCTTGTGTGAAATAAGGTAAGGTCATACCAAAGGATAATTAAGCTAATGTTTGTTGATGTTTTGAATTTAATTTTAAAGGATTATTCCATTTGGTATCATTGTACTTGTACTTTTGGCTTTTCCAAATGATATCACTCAATGTTTTTTCTTCCAAATGATACACCTAAATTTTTGACTTCAACCATCCAATAACACTCCGTTAACAAAAGTTAATCATATTGAAAAGTTATTATTTAAATGCGTTAAAAAAAGGAAATATATAAACAAAAACGAAAAACATAGTAAAAGAATCAGTTTAAATAAAACAAAAGTAAAGAGAATAATAAGCAGAACTCGCAACTCAGTCGAAAAACACCGGAGCAGTAGAATATGGCGATGAGACGGTGGAGAACAAAGCTACAAAGGCGGCGGAGTACGCAATCAACTCGCCTCCACTTATTTTCTTATTTTGTTTATATATTTTCCTTTTTTAAACGCATTAAAATAATAATTTAACAGTAGGATTAACTTTTGTTTAACGGAGTGTTATTGGATGGTTGAAGTCAAAAGTTTAGGTGTACCATTTGGAAGAAAAAACATTGAATGGTATCATTTGGAAAAGCCAAAAGTATAATGGTATCAAATGGAATATCCCTGATTTTAATTATCAATTGATTATGATGCAATTTTAATAAAAATAGGCACCAAAAATATTAAATAAAAGAGAAAAAAGCATGAATCGACTAAGCACGAAACAAAATTAGGGTTTTGGTAATATCTCCATCAGGATACTCCGACATCAGGAATTTACCGTCACGATCTCCAAATTCAAACCTCATCCTCGTCCCCATTCTCATCCGAGATTATTTTTCGTTTCTTCGTCCCCGATCCAAATAGGGACATCATATTGAAGGACAGAAAAAGGGTTGTAAATACTTTCTTATAAATTTTATTCTCATATTTTTAAATTATTATTTGATTATAATTAAACTTGATTGATATATTAAGGTTTATATTGAGATCCAATTTTTTCTAATTTTCATGATATTATTCTAAATTCATATCCTTCCAACCTAATCCTTATTAGAATATAACTCATGCCGATATCTTTTATAGAATTTTCTTGTACTTTACAACAGGAAATAAAGCAATGTAGTAAGAAGTATTAAATATTTTGAACGTTATAATAGATATCTTAACTTTAGGCCGAGAAATAAATTTTGCTACCAATCAAATTATTAAAAAAAATAATATGATCAAACAAAACCATAAAATTTGAAAAAGATAAAAAATAAAAACATAAAAAATTGTAATTATTAACATTAAATTTGAATATAAAAAAAGAAGTTATATTTTTTAACACTATAAACATCAAAAGGGAATTTGTAAATATTAACACTAAATACTGGAATATAAAAAGTGAACGAAATAATGACATTTTTACCGTATCTTTTTTCATTTTGTAGGAAAATAACAATTTGCGAAACGGGTGGCCAAAATTACCCACCTGTTACGCATTTGTCAAATGCTTAACAAAAAAAACCTTATTACGCATATGTAACAAGATGCATAACAAGAAAAACTAAAAACCCTATTGCGCATGTGTCAAATGAGTAACAAAAAAAAGTTATTATTCTATAAACAAATGCGCAACAAAAATTATTATCTTATGAACAAATATGTAACAAAAAATATTACCTCTAGACAAGTGCGTAAAAAATTATTTTTAATATATATAAAAATCAAATACATGTATTACTTCCTCCACAAATGCCCAAACTGAAAATATGTAATAAACTCTTTTTTTTGGCCATCTTCTCCACGGGGTGATGGCCCTAAATACCAACCTCCCAAAACTTTTGGTCAAAAATACCTATTTTCGGGAGGAATGATCCTAAATACCCACTAGACACGCATGTGGGAAAGGAGTGTCGGACACTCCTTTAACACATGCGTGTCTTTCACAAATGCAACTGAGCTCTGTGAACAGCAGCTTCAGACACGCATGTTGAGCATGCGTGACATTAGATACGCATGTTCAACATGCGTGTATGGAGTCACTGTTCATCATCCCCAAAGTTCCGCCGGCGTCGTTGTTATCAACTAAAACTTCGACCAGTTCGTTTGTATTGTCCAGGCATCGACCCCTATCGTACTATATACCAAAAGAATCGTCCCCTCCTCCTCTACAACCCTCTATCCTTCGATTTTTATTTGTTTCGCTGGATTGAAAAGGCCCAATTCAAGCTCCATTTTCCGATTTCATTTTCCGACTTCCTCGTGTACGCCCCTACGGGATCACAAATCAACAAATCGATGGGGCACTACGCCATAGATGACATACAGTAACACCACGACTGTGTTACCTTATGTTTGCACTAAATCACGCAAGCGTACGTGGTCACAAGTAATATATGAATAAGTCAAGTTCTTTCCCACTGAGATCTGGTTATGGTTTTAATTCAGTAGATGCACCTATGCAACAATGTATGATTATTATTCACTGCTAAGACAATTAACAAATTGGGGTTTGATTAGCTAAAATTAACTAAAAAGCAAATTAACAACTAAGAATTAATTAACTAACGAGATTTAAAATTGAATTACTTCTACAAGAGTAAACATGGGATCCTAACTTCATTAAATACTTCGCTTAGAGTTGAAGCCTTTAATCAATGCATGTGATGGTTACGACATCTGATCAGACAACACGAAACAAGTAAACGCTACCTCTCAGTATACGAATACCAAACTAAACATACATCCACAAAAGAGATAGAAGATGAATAAACACCAATTATGCTTAGACCCTATATCTCTATAAGATTTGAAAACATAACGGTTGAAGAACAAGTTGTCTATATATTAAGATCACATAGGGCAGCATAATCTCTCTATTTACGCTACAAATCATGATGTTAAAACATCAACCTATCCTATGCTAGTATGGCAAGTTCTAAATCTCAAGATCCACTCTCGCTTCACAAGAGATTAACAAATTAGATGTTCATGACGCATCTAAACACATGAATCACAACCATACGAGGATATCAAGAATTCACCACACACAAATCTTTTAAAGCAATCAAACTACTAAGCTACATAGATAAATCCATTAGAATCCCATGACAACGATTAGTTCAAAATTGAACCTCTCGTCATCATGGGATCAAGTGAAACCATGATAATAAAACAAGATCTGAATAATAATAATAATGCTAGTGTTTCTAAGTAATTCTATGTATTGATAAAATTTACATGGGTAAGATGTGTTTATATAGGCTCTAGAAGTCTTGTCCACCAAGCAATTGCCATTTTAGAATTGGAATAGAAAATTGGCAATTTCCGTTCTTGAATGAGAATAGAATTGCAAATTCCATGTGTAGATCTGATTCTGGAATGTTCTAGCCGCTCCAAGGAATTACCATAATGATTAGAAGTAGAATTTGTAGCAATTTCCTTGTCAAAATTGAATTGCAGGTTTTGGAAATTCTTCTGGCGGCAACAGGCGCGGCCGCGCTCCACCATAGTACAAATCAGGCGCGCCCGCGCTCCAACTAATCTCAGCAACTTTTCAAGCGCGCCCGCGCGCCAAAACAGTGCATTTCAGGCGCGCCCGTGCTGTTTGCACTAAATCACGCAAGCGTACGTGGTCACAAGTAATATATAAGGTTAAGTCCAAATTCGTTCCCACAGAGATCTGGTTATGGTTTTAATTCAGTAGATGCACCTATGCAACAATGTATGGTTATTATGCACTGCTAAGACAAATAACAAATATGGTTTTTAACTATCTAAATTAACTAAAAAACAAATTAACAAAACTACAAATTAACTAACTAGCAAGAATTGAAATCTAATTACTTCTGCAAGATAAACCATGGAATCCTAACTTCATTAAATACTTTGCTTAGATCTGACGCCTTTAATCACTATATGCAATGGTTATGATATCTGATCGGACAACACGAAACAAGTACACATTACTTCTCAGTATACGTATACCAAACTAAACATACATCCACAAAAGAGATAGAAGATGAATAGACACCAATTATGCTTAGACCCTATATGTCTATAGAATTTGAAAACATAACGGTTGAAGAGCAAGTTATCCATAATGATCACATAGGGCAATATAAGTATTCTCATCTCATACTACGAATCATATTGATAAACAATTATGAACTTATGCTAGCATGGCAAGTTCTAAATCTCAAGATCCACTTTCACTTCACAAGAGATTAACAAATTAGATGTTAGCTACGCATCTAACAATTAAGCATAACCATACGAGGATATCAGATATACATCACACACAGATCTGTAAAGCATCAAGATACTAAAGCTCCATAAATAAATCCGTTAGAATCCCATGACAACGATTAGTTCATAATTGAACCTCTCGTCATCATGGGATTTGATGAAACCATGATAAAAAACAAAGTATGAAAAGATACAAATAAATCTAAGTAATTGATATGTAATGGTTCTACTCCTAATGATGATGATGATCTAATTTTACAAGGGTTGGATGTGTTTATATAGGCTCTAGACATCTTGCCCAACAAGAAAATACCAAATCAGAATTATAATAGAAGTACGTTTCCTAAACTGATTCTGATTTAAAGGGAAATTCGTAGCTGCCTTTTCTTCAGTAATTCTGGAACGTTCCAGCTGCAATTGGGCCTCTGGACTACTTTAGAATGATAAAGAATCTCGTTATCTTCGCGTGGACTGCTTACGGGCCTCAAACGGAATTGTAGAACTCAAGATATGGCCAAAATAGTAAAAACTGTAATTTTTCAGCACAGCGCGCATGCAACCTGCGCCCAACAGTCTGTTCTTCACGCAAATTGCTCCTATCCAGCGCAATTTGCTCCTAGGAATCCTATCCCAAGTTGTAGAAAATCTCCCAGGCTTCGCGTGGGCAGTAAGATCGCTGAAAACTGACTTCTAGAACTCCATATATGTCCAAAACAGTGTAGACTGCGCAACCGTCTCAGAAATCCGAATTTTAATTAATTTATTCTCCAAAAACGATAGAAGCATCAACCATAATCAACATTCTTGTAAATCTGCACAACTAAGCAAAACACATCAAAACTACCACAAACTTGAGTCCAAGATAATCAATTTAAGCCGAATTAGAATGCTCCAAGTGGATATAAAATCCACTTATCACGCGCTCCTTCAAATTCTGACCATTCTGCCAACTTCAAGAAAATTCTCCAAGCTTCGCGTGGACTGCTTACGGGCCTCAAACGGACTTGTAGAACTCCATATATGGCCAAAACATTGGAGACTACGCAACCTACCCGAAAATCTGAATTTTCCACAATTTGCTCATTTCTCTTCCGTTTTCTCTTCCGATTCTTTTGCCACTTCCTGTTCTTCAATTCTTGAGCGTTATGATCTTCATGGTAGCCTAGGGAAATACGCCATCCTTCATTCCATTACTCAATTTCAACTCCAAGTCCAATGAAAACCACCACTCCTAGCCGATAATTGCAATCATGCACAACTACACAAAACACATAAAAAATACAACAAACTTGAGGCCAAATAAATCAATTTAAGCCGATATGGAACGCTCCAAGCGGATATAAAATCCACTTATCACACCCCCCAAACTTAAACCGATGCTTGTCCTCAAGCATAAACAACTAGACACTAACTAAATTAGTACCACCTCCGTAGGTGATCACGGTTGCATTTGGCATATACAACAAGCCCTTTAAACCCCTAGGCAGCCCTAGTGGACGAGTGAGGTCTCGTGAGGGCCTATAGAAAATGTAACCACAAAATCCATCTAACTAAACAATGCAATGCATGAATGCAACTAATATGAAAATGCAAAAATCCCCTTCAAACTAACCAAATCCAACTAGCAAGCAAATATCTCAAAGAATGTAAATAAATCCAAATAGAGCTCGACTAAGTCCCCGTACTATAACAATACATGACAGAAATGTGCGTGTGTGCGATGCTCATCAAAAATACTTCCAACACTAGATCAAAATCATACCTATTCTTTGCCAAGACAATCATAAGTTTATAAATAGAATAGACTGTAGACACTTCATAACCTCGGAACACCTCCATCCTTATTCAAGTTAGCCAGGAATTCATGTTTTATTATTACACTACGACACATAATACTATACAAGCATGCTTATTTAACCGTGCAATAGATGAGACCCCAAAAGGCTTATACAATAATACCCATGTAACGAGCGTTAGGTTAGTGGATCCCAGACTATAAAGCCTTAGGTCACTAGGCACTAAGTCCCCGCGAACTTAATTGCTCGAGTATTAAAGAGCTCACCCTGGTTAATTTTGCATATAAACAATTAAAAACTTTTGACTTTTTTTTTCTTTTCTGATTTTTTTTCTTTTTTTTTTCTATGCAATCTGGAATGAGAATTCTCAATTCCAACCCTAGACTACTCATATAAATATGAGCCGACTACTAGCCATTTGACACCTAGCCTTTATTGACAACTAGCATGAAATTCCTGTTTTCCCCCAAACTTAGACTTTAGTATTCCTACGCCATCAAGGGAATACGAAAATTCTAAATATAAACAAGTGATTAAATCTCAAAGCATCCAAACAAGCATGACCCTAACCTAGCCCAAAAGCAAACAATGAGACTGTGTAAAAATTGTGTTTCTGAAATATGCAAGTCAATTTCATAGGAACTATAAATCAACCCTCTACTCATCATTACCACACTCAAATCAACATCGACCTACCAACGGAAATAGCTCGTCCTAAGGGATCATGAAAAAAATGCATGCCATGAAAATGAAACTAACATGGACTCACATGGTATACAAAAAAAAAATGTCCTATATGAAACAAAACATGCAATAATACGAACAAAACATGAATGACCTACTATGCAAATCATGATACCTACATGAACACAATGACACACAATCACTACTACACGCTACTTATCCCCCAAACCACCCCCAAACTTGAAAGATTCAATGTCCGCATTGAATGGAAGTAAATACGAGGGATATTAGAAAACATACGTAAAACTACCGAAACACGTGGGTTGCCTCCCACGAAGCGCATTTGTTTAAAGTCTTTAGCTAGACATTGCCATGGCTTTTTCTCTTGAAAATTTCTACACCGTAGCTTAATATGGCCATTTAATTATCTTTTTCGGTGCTACATCCTTGATGACAAGTTTTAGCCTTCTTTGCTCTTCAAATGTGTCAGCAACATTGTTCTCTTCACTACCTGACAAGTTAGCAACAATAATAATAGGCAAAGTAAATGATTGACCCAAATATGCATACCTCAGGTGATCAGGTGGTTTAAGCTCGAGTTTGGAAGTTTCTTCAACATGATGATTTTCTACCAAAGACTGATCAAGAATGGAGATAGACGGACTAGGAACGGAAGTGGGTGGTTCACCAACAGAGGTCTTAACAACAGACTTTGGATCAAAAGAACAATCCTCAAGCTTCAATTCCTCCAACATCTCATCAGAAGTGACATTCCTATACAACTCATGAAGATCTTTAATACCCTCAATCAAAACATCTTTCTCAAGAAAAGACTCAATCGCACTATCCTCAAGATTTGACCATGAAACAACCTCATCAATCAGCACCTTAGAATGCCAGAGATCAGCCAAGCCTAGCAACTCACACTCTTCCTCCTCATCACTATCCACCACAGGTTCTGACAAAACAGAATGTTCTTCTTTTTCTGTAGGGTCTTGATCTTGAATTTCTTCTTCATCCTCAATTGCTGAATTCTGATCGTTCGTGACTTTTCCAGATCTGAGTGTTATGGCATTAACCTGCTCCATGCCATCTTGTTTTCACTATGCCATAGATTGGCATCTGCAATGCTTTTCTATTGTAACGCCCACTTTGTGTTACATTAGAGGTACCTTTTTTGACCTACTGAAACACTGTTGAGATTGTGTTACATTACTTCTGAAGGTACTGTTGCGGTAGAACATGTACTGTTGCAATAGATTCATTATGTTACAGTAGAGATTGAGCTTTGCATTTGCTTTTTTTTAACATTTATAAATTAAAAAAACAAATAAACATGTGGGTCCCACAGAAGGGTTGCATTTTCAAGAAGCAGTGTTACATTTGCTGAAATTAGTGTTACATTTTAATGATATAGGTGCCACGTTGGACAACTGCCACGTGGGTCCCACAGCCACGTGTCACGTGAGCCCCACTGTCACGCTGGACAACTACCACGTGGCACGTGGGTCCCACAGCCACGTGTCACGTGGGTCCCACAGCCACGTGTCACGTGGGGGCCCACTGCCACGTGTCATTTGTGGGTCCCACGTGTCATCTGGCCCCACACTGCCACGTGTCAGTGGGCCCCACAAGTGCCACATGTCATGTGGGCCACTTTGCCACGTGTCAGGTGGGTCCCCCCCCCCAGGTGCCACGTGTCGCGTGGGCCCCACTGCCACGTGTCAGGTGGGCCCCACGGGTGTCACGTGTCAGAGGGCCCCACTGCCACGTGTCAGTTGGGTCCACAGGTGCCAGGTGGGTCCCACGTGTACCGCATGTCAGTGGGCCCTACTGCCACGTGTCGGGTGGGTCCCACATGTGCCACGTGTCATGTGGGCCCCCACTGACACGTGTCAGATTGGTCCCACAGGTGCCACGTGTCTACTTTTCCTCTAACTAAAAAAGAAATTGGTGTTCGAGTGATTCGAACCCCTGACCTCCAAGACACATGACTTCTATTGCACCACCTCAACCACTCCATCTACACTTACACTTGGTTAAATTCCTCCATCATTAATACATAACCTTTGCACTTTAGATTTTATTTATTACTACACTAAATTATTAGAATAATTTTAATTCTTTATATATGTTAATTATATTTTATTATTCATTGAAATGAATTTTATATATTATGTTTAAATAAATTGAATATTATTCATTGAAATAGATTTTGTATATTATATGTTAATTCTTTAATTATTTATATATTAGGTTCCGGTCAAAATGATAGTTGACCGTTGAATTAGCCGATCAAGTAAATTTTTTTTCCTAAACTTTTGGGAATAACATTAAATATGATGGATCTTGATTCCCGTATGGTTGGGTGGTCGAGAAATATTTTTTAAAAAATCGAATCCTCAAACCCGGACGAAACCCTGTTTAGGGGTTCCGGTCAAAGTGATAGTTGACCGTTGAATTACTCGATCAAAATTTTTTTTTCTAAACTTTTGGGAATAACATTAAATATGATGGATCTTGATTCCCGTATGGTTGGGTGGTCGAGAAATATTTTTTAAAAAATCGAATCCTTAATCCCTGACGAAACCCTGTTTAGGGGTTCCGGTCAAAGTGATAGTTGACCGTTGAATTACCCGATCAATTTTTTTTTCTAAACTTTTGGGAATAACATTAAATATGATGGATCTTGATTCCCGTATGGTTGGGTGGTCCAGAAATAGTTTTTAAAAAATCGAATCCTTAAACCCTGACGAAACCCTGTTTAGGGGTTCCAGTCAAAGTGATAGTTGACCGTTGAATTACCCGATCAAAATTTTTTTTTTTCTAAACTTTTGGGAATAACATTAAATATGATGGATCTTGATTCCCGTATGGTTGGATGGTCAAGAAATATTTTTTAAAAAATCGAATCCTTAATCCCTGACGAAACCCTATTTAGGGGTTCACGTCAAAGTGATAGTTGACCGTTGAATTACCCGATCAATTTTTTTTTTCTAAACTTTTGGGAATAACATTGAATGTGATGGATCTTGATTCCTGTATGGTTGGGTGGTCGAGAAATATTTTTTAAAAAATCGAATCCTTAAACCCTGACGAAACCCTGTTTAGGGGTTCCGGTCAAAGTGATAGTTGACCGTTGAATTACCCGATCAAAATTTTTTTTTTCTAAACTTTTGGGAATAACATTAAATATGATGGATCTTGATTCCCGTATGGTTGGATGGTTGAGAAATATTTTTTTAAAAATCGAATCCTTAAACCCTGACGAAACCCTGTTTAGGGGTTCCGGTCAAAGTGATAGTTGACCGTGGAATTACACGATCAAAATTTTTTTTTTGCTAAACTTTTTGGAATAACATTAAATATGATGGATCTTGATTCCCGTGGTTGGGTGGTCGAGAAATATTTTTTAAAAAATCGAATCCTTAAACCTTGACGAAACCCTGTTTAGGGGTTCCGGTCAAAATGATAGTTGACCGTTGAATTAGCCGATCGAATAAATTTTTTTTTCTAAACTTTTGGGAATAACATTAAATATGATGGATCTTGATTCCCGTATGGTTTGGTGGTCGAGAAATATTTTTTAAAAAATTGAATCCTTAATCCCTCACGAAACCCTGTTTAGGGGTTCCGGTCAAAGTGATAGTTGACCGTTGAATTACCCGATCAAATTTTTTTTATTTTTTTTCTAAAATTTTGGGAATAACATTAAATATGATGGATCTTGATTCCCGTATGGTTGGGTGGTCGAGAAATATTTTTTAAAAAATCGAATCCTTAAACCCTGACGAAACCCTGTTTAGGGGTCCGATCAAAGTGATAGTTGACCGTTGAATTACCCGATCAAATAATTTTTTTTTAAAAAATTTTGGGAATAACATTAAATGTGAGGGATCTTGATTCCCGTATGGTTGGGTGGTCGAGAAATATTTTTTAAAAAATTGAATATATAAACCGTGACGAATCCCTGTTTCGGGGTTCTGGTCAAAGTACTAGTTGACCATTCAATTACCTAATCATATAATTTTTTTTTCTAAAATTTTGGGAACAACCTTAAATATGATGGATCTTGACGAAATATTTTTTAAAAAATCGAAACCTTAAACCCTAACTCTTATATATAATCTATAATATGCTACAATACAAATTTTAACTTATATTTTACATGAATAAATTTTAATTTTTATTATTTGCAAGTTATGATAAATTTAATTTTGATAAATTTAATAATTCAATTGATAAAGTACACGAACAGCACTTTGTCCAAGGTGAAATATTGGGCGGTATTTTTCCCCCTAAACAAAAAGTTAAAAAGCTACCCCTTTTCTTTCCCAGTAAAACAAAACCTATGTACACAGCAAATCAATCTGCCGCTCTCTCTCAGCCTCTCTCGACTTCCTCTGCTTAGAAGAAAAACCGATCAAATTTTCATAACCCGCCTCCCCTTTTCACCCCTTAACCCAAATCAAATTGATTTATCTCTCTCGACTCAAATTGAAGAACTCGACTATCTCTCTCAAATCAAATCTGATTTTTACCATCGCTGTTCTCTTCTCTACGATTTTCAATAGCTGGGTTTATCTCTTCCTCTAAACACGTATAAATAAACACGAGTAACTTGGGTTTCGATTTGTTCTCTATCACTCTACAATCGATTTGTTGTATTACCTCACTCTTCTCAATTTTAGGGTTCTATTTTGAAGTTTGGGGGTTTTATTTTAGGTATTTTCATTTAATTAGTTTTCGCTTCTGTGCGATTCAGTCAAGTCGTTAATTGATCGATATGGGTTTTTTGCAATTTGGTATGAATTATCAAGTATTCATGTTACTTGGGTTTGATGTTTGTTTTGAAAATTGATTCTAGATTTAGTCATTTGGTCTTGAAAACTGATTTTGGAGTCAAACTTCTCACCGAATTCATATCTCTCAGCCTTGGTATTACAATTGATTTGTGTGTGTTAGGGGTTTAAATTGGATTTATTTTGGGTATAACTTGTTATTCTTTGATTTATTATTGTCATCAGAAGCATTATTATGGTTGTATTCAGCTTAAATATCAAATATGCACTAGTTTGATGGCATTTGTTTAATATTTGAATTAATATTTTTTTAATAATTTGATTTGGCAGGATATGAAGCTCCAAGGTTGAGGTACTATGAAGGACTCTTGTTGACAATTTTTGCTGCTGGATTATATGTGATTTATCATTTACTAGTAAAGTTTGATTCAGTTTGTTTGGTTGTAGTGATTCAATTTGATTTTATGATGGCCCTTTTCATTTAAATTACTAGTACCTAACCTAATCTTATTTGTTTCTTGTCAGCAACTGCTTATCACCAAACCTGTCAGGGTATGTATGTCACTCCTCTTTATTCAATTCCATTTTTCCATTGTCTGCCTACATGTCAAGAAGAAATAAATCTTAAGGATGTTCTGTTTTATGATTAGAACCCGTTTTTAATGTTTAATGTTAAGTGTTGACGTTGTAAATGCAATCTATATTTGTTGTTATCTCGCTGCAATTTGTGACCAGGTATGATTCATATGACCATGTAGTACGTTATGTCGCTAACACAACTTATATCCATATGACATATTTATCTCTCTGTATTTGTATTTTTGGTATGTTTAAATTTTTGTATTAAATAAGATGACCTATATCAGCATCTATCTACCATTTTAATCGTTATTTTGTTGTTGCGGGGAAGATGCAGTTGTCGTGGAAACTCCAGCTCCAGCAGCAGCACCAGCTCTAGGTGAGCCCATGGATATTATGACTGCCTTGCAACTTGTGTCGAAAAAATCACTTGCGCATAATGGACTAGCCCGCGGGCTTCATGAAGGTGCAATATATTTGTTAAAGGACAAATTTGCAGTGAGTTCGACGGCAGGAATCAACAAGTCATCAGCCATGGTAATCTCTCTTCCTTCTTCTCAATCAGTATATACAATATATTTATGTATACTTACAACCGTTGAATGAAGCATTATTTGTACAAAGTAATTTGAAAACAACTTGGTTGATTTGATTTAGAGTTGTATTCAACTTTTCGTTTGAAGAATTGTGTGGTTTTGTTAAGCTGGATCATTTGCTTCATATGTTGTAAATGCTCAAATCTATTAAAGACTTTCTTTTGGTGTATTCAAACTGTATTTGATTGGTAGGTTGTGATGAATTTTTGTCCAGCTAAACTTTAAGGATTGTTAAGTGCTAGCTTCTAGTCGTATCGTATTGATAAATGTTAAGGCTAAATGGAATATAGATTCCTACATTTTTTGTCTAGAATTTGAAATTCTCCTGTAGAGATGGTATTTGTAATGCTCTTTGGTTCACTTGAATATATTTTATGCCTTTGATGATTGAATAATTAATGGTTAAGTTATGGGATGCACAAATATATCTGATTTGGAACAAACTTGTGTAGTTGCCCTGTAGATACAACTAGAACCTTTTAATAGCCAAAAAAAGCACATTATTTAATGTAGTGAAGATCACTTGTGCCCTGTACTTTAAATGGGCGTATAAACGTTGTATTAGTTTAAATGTATTATGTGTTTTAGTTTTGGATTAAATAGCAACAGTGTCTGTTTAATTTCTTTTGCAACATGAATTGCTCTGAGCTAAGCTGATGAATTGGACAATTTTTGGTAAAAAATGAATTTATGTGCAATTACTCTATAACCATTAAACATTTGCAATTATAGGTTCATCCTAAAATTTCAGTTCATTTCTAGCAGTATACGCATATACGTAAAATCTGCATCTCACTACGTGATAAATTTGATTATCTCATGTGAATTTGTTATATATATGATATGATTCCATAATAATTTAGATCTTCAGTTGTGTGGGTAAATTTCAGCAGTACATGTTAACCTTTAATTACTGCTAACATGTTAATTTAAGTGAACTGAATTTTGCCTCTATTTTTCTACTTTGCTTCTTTTCCTTTTAGTCTATCATAAATGCTGTCAAATGTCAATTTATTTGTGAATGAACAATTTTGCCTTTTGTTATTGCCAAGTTGCTGCATGATAATTTATATCAGTTTTAATATATTGTTAAAACCATTGATCTTACATTAAATTTTCTACTAATTCTTGCAGTCAGGAATGGTGTATATTCAGATATGCGATTCTCCAAATACAGCAGCTTCCTCGTCTGAACACAATCACCAAACCAATCAAACAGTTATAATGCTTCAAGAATTGAACTTTACTCTTTCGACTAAAAAATCTCTGAACCTGTTTGATGACACCAGATTTGAATATGTTGCTTTGATAATGTGTTATTTGAGAATATTTTTTATTGACTAGATTAGATTTGTTGGTTTGTAATGGGATTATTATATGTACAAATTGGATATTGCAAAATTTTTATTGTTAGTGTTGCAATTGCTCTTGTTATCATGAACTGTAACATTAGAATAATAAAGTGTTACATTAGCCTTTTTTTGTAATTCTTAAAACAAGATTGCAGTGTTGCATTAGATAATACAGTGTTGCATTAGATTATTATCTAGTGTTGCAATATAGAGAAGGCCCCCTGAAAGGTATATGACTCAGCCTATTTGTAGTTCGAGGATCCAACTCAACTTAAAGTAGATTGTAATAAGTAAATAACATTAACTGTCACAGGAATCTCAGAAGATGCATCTGTCAGAAGAAACAAATCTACAAGTCAATCTATAGTTTTGATATTTTACACTGGAAGAAGATTCAGTTAACTGATCATGCCCCAGTTCACCATTAAAGCAAGTGGATTCATTTAAAGTGACAGAGATTACTGTGAAGACAACATCAGTACAGGAGTATTAAATAGTGATGAGAAAGTATGTGGATCACAACTGAGAGTCAAATTGAAGAACAGATATTGGAGTTAGTCGTTCATGAACCAGACAGTACATCGAACGTCAACAACTATCCAGTGGAAGTTTCTCAAAGTTTATAGTGATTCATAAAGAGTAAGTCAATTATTAATTAACTATATTATTAACTTAATTAAACAAATTAATTCTGTTAGAATTAATTTATTTAATTAATTAATTAAGTTAATTAATCATTGATTTATCAGATCAGTAATAATATATGGATTATACTATTTCGGAGAATTTCGGTTATACTATTTCTGAATTTCAGTGGAACTATTTCTGTAAATTCAGTTATACTATTTCTGAAATTAATGGTATACTATTTCTGGAATATTATAGATACTATTACTAAACTAGTAATAGTGTACTATACTATCACCGAAGTCTATACTATCACCGATCTAGTTATACTATTTCTGAGTTATAGTTATACTATTACCGAGATAATTATACTATTACCAACGTTTTTAGTGAACTATTTCTTAAGTAAATGTATACTATTTCTGAGTTAAATCCATACTATTACAAGGGAATGAGTCCTACTATTTCTAGGCAGTTATACTATCACCGTGGCTGCTATACTATCACCGTGTCATTTTTATCAGATTGAACAGGAAGTGAAGTATAGTTTCTATAAATAGAAACAGTCGGCTCATTCACAGAAGACACAGAAGATATTAAAAGAGAACAGAAAAACATCAGACTCTCTCATCTTTAATACCAACTGCCAAGCTCTTAAATTTCACAATAAATACAGTTCAAGCCCTTTGTAATATTTGATCCGTTGGAACTTTTTTATTGATCACTCTTGTACTACTAACGAATTAAGTTTCCTAGTTCTTATCTCGATTTTTATTAACTAAATTAGAAAAGTTCATGTCGAATTTTCTAATTAGTTTCTATTAACGTGGTAATACTCTGTACTGATTTTGTAACAACCATCAAGTTTAATATATCGTTATATTTAACTTGAATTTTGTTTCAATTGATTCCGCACAAATTTGTCTAAACTAAATTTTATTTAACGGATGACAAATTTCGATAAAAAGATATAGATTGTATTCAACCCCCCCTTCTACAATCTTAACGGACCTAACAATTGGTATCCGAGCCGTTTGATTGATATACAAATCAAGATCTTATTCTTATTCAATTAAAAATCAAGCTCGAATTTTTAACTCTCTTAAAAATTCATCATGACTTCTAAAGCCATTGTTAAGATACCTATCTTTGACAAAGATAATTATGATATGTGGAAGAATAAAATGGAGTTGTTTCTAGATTGTACAAATGTTAAATATTTGGGTATTTTGAAAACCGGACCTAAAACTCCTATGGTCTATGAAGATGAAGTTGAAGCTGAGGGTAAAGTTGTGATCCCTGCTAAATCTTATGAAAAGGACCCTACTACCTATACACCTGAGGAAAAGGAGGATGCAGGGCTTGATAAAAACCTGAGACTCATTCTAATAGATTCCCTGGATGTTGTGATGTACAGTCATGTGATGAATTGTAAAACTGCCAAACACATGTGGGAAACTATTGAAACCATTAATGAAGGAATCGATGAAGTCAGGGAGAACAGACTTCAAATCTTAACCTCTGATTATGAACACTTCAGAGCTGGCCCTAATGAAGGCATTCAAGAAGTGTTTGAAAGGTATAATAAAATAATCAACAACTTGCAAATCCATGGCAAGAACTATACACAGAAGGAGATTAACCTGAAGTTCTTACTGACTATGCCCACTCACCTGGAACACCGGATAACGGCCATAAGAGAATCTCGTGACTTGAATAAAGTTACTCTTGAAAAACTCTTCGGTATTTTAAAAACCTATGAGTTGGAACAAGTCCAACAGAAAGAGATTCATGGCAAAGGTAGGGTTGCAAGTTCATCTACAGCGCTAGTGGTTAAGGTTCCTAAGGAAGTGGAAGCTAAGGTTGTTCAACCTTACAGCTCAGACAAGGAGCAGACTGAAGTGGAACATGGTCAGACACCAGCTATTCAGGATGGAAGTGAGTTTTACTCATTAGAAGAATTGGATCAGTTGGAGGATGAATCCATGGCACTCATGGTGAGACCGTTTGGAAATTTTAGATTCAGGAGAAATCCTAAGTTTAAGTTCAAGTCTAATAACAGATTCCAGAGAGGAGGTTCTTCATCCTCCAGTAGCAGAGGTGGCTATAAAACTGGAACTGTTGATAGAAGCAAAATTCGTTGTTATAATTGCAATGAACTTGTACACTTTTCCACTGAGTGTCAGAAACCTAAACAAGCCCAGAGGAGAGATTATGTTCCTGAAAAGAAGAAACCTGGAAAAGCCTATGTGGCTGCTGGTAAAAGTTGGGATGACACAGACAGTGAAGATGAAGAATATGGTAATCTTGCAGTAATGGCAAATGTTGACATGCTCAATGATCCTAAACCACAGGTAAAACTTACTGACTCTGAGTTGGTTCGTCAGTTAGGTGGTTCCTTGGTTAATGCACAAAAACACATTGCAAGAATAACTCTGTTAAACACTGAACTTGAAAATGAAGTGTTAGAACTAAAAAAAGTGCATGTTAATCAAGATCAACAAAAAGAGGAAATAGCACGACTTAATAGAAGAGAGAAATCCATTCTAGAAGTAGTGACTAAACAACTTTCTAAAATTGCTGAACTTGAAATCAAGGTTAGTGCTTGCTTTAATTCTGTTAAAACTTCTAAAGAGTTTTTCAATAAACAAGTTGTCGAACGAACTGTAGGAATAGGGTTTAGTTATAACGAAGCTGTTGGATTGTTAGGCATTAATACCCCTAACCTTGTTAGTGCTAAAGAAAGGGGTATACCACATGTGCTTAAGAATGTTGAAGATCCACTCTTTAAGAAGTCGATTGCAGAACCTCCAAACTTCACGTCTATCATTATTCAAGAAGAGATGCGCAATGAGGACAGTGCAAATGGCATAGTCCTTGAAAATGTTAAATCTGTTAAGGAACCAGTTAAGGTTGTT
Source organism: Kitagawia praeruptora (assembly GCA_037693485.1). Lineage (NCBI taxonomy): Eukaryota > Viridiplantae > Streptophyta > Magnoliopsida > Apiales > Apiaceae > Kitagawia > Kitagawia praeruptora. The sequence goes on along the minus strand of CM075344.1, from coordinate 43,483,599 downwards.
TATTCAACCAGTTCATCTAAAACTGGGTTAAGTGGTAACAAGTTGAAAAAGAACAATAACATGCATACCATGCCTATCATTAATGTTTCTCATAAAGCATGTGGTGTTGTCAATTGTATGTCTTGTGCTTTTAATGTAATGTCTGCTTACTTTAATGGTAATCAAGCATGTGCTGGTACAACTGCTCCTCAACAACATATGAATAGGAATAAAAATGTTAGATCAAAGACTGCTAGTCCTCCTCAAGTTAGGAGAGAGACATTTGTATCAAAGCCTAAACAAACTTTTGGTAAGGCTGCTTACAAGGTCAAATGTCCAGTCAATGAAATAAATGTCATTGCTGCTAAAGAAACATGGATACCAAAGATAAAACAAAAGATTGTCAATTCTGTTTATAGGGTTAAATGTTTGTTGGTTAGTGGTGAAAATGGTGTCAAAGTTAAAAATGTTGTTTTACCTGATAAAGGCCAATTCTTTAAGTATTCTGGACCCAATCAGATTTGGGTTCCGAAGAAGGTTTAACCTATTTTTCATTGCAGGGTGTGAAACAGGTTGATCGAGTGACCTGGATCTTGGACAGTGGATGTTCAAGGCATATGATTGGAGATAGAGCCCTGCTGACAAATGTGGTGGAGAAAGTCGGCCCAGTTGTTACCTTTGGAGATAACGGCATAGGTACAACTGATGGATATGGTAGATTGGAAGCTGGAAATGTTATCAATGATGAAGTGTCTTTTGTGAAAGGACTTGAGCATAATCTGTTAAGTATCAGTCAATTCTATGACAAGGGATTCAAGGCTTACTTCAACAAGAAGAATTGTCTGATCTCACACAAGAGACATGAACAACCATCTCTTACAGGAGTCAGAAAAGGCAATCTGTACGTGGCCAATATGAACACTGGAAGCACTGAAGAAATCAACTACTTCTATTCTAAAGCATCTACAGATGAAAGTTGGATATGGCACAAGAAACTCTCTCACCTTAATTTCAAGACAATGAATTCTCTAGTTAAAAGAGAACTGGTGAGAGGTTTACCTTCAATGGAATTCACTCAAGAAGGACTCTATGATGCCTGTCAAAAAGGCAAATTGAAAACAACAACTCATAGGAGCACTGACACATCATCAATAACTGAACCTATACAACTGTTGCACATGGATTTGTTTGGTCCAGTTAATGTGATGTCTATGTCAAAGAAAAGATATGCTCTCGTGATTGTTGATGACTACTCAAAGTACACATGGGTTTTATTTCTGAATTCCAAAGATGAAACTCCACAGTTAGTGATTGATCACATCAAGTTGATTGAGATGGAGTACAAGAATCCAGTAAGAGCAATAAGGTCAGACAATGGAACTGAATTTAAGAATGCAGTTCTAAACGATTTTTGTACTGATAAGGGAATAACAAGGCAGTACTCAGCCCCAAGAACTCCTCAGCAAAATGGGGTAGTAGAAAGAAAGAATAGAACCTTGATTGAAGCTGCACGTATTATGTTAAGTGAATCAAGGCTTCCCTTGTACTTTTGGGCTGAAGCTGTTAATATTGCATGTTATACCCAGAATCGAACTTTAATCAACAAAGACTTGATGAAGACCCCCTATGAAATTATGTATGAAAAAAGACCAACACTCAAATACTTTCATGTATTTAGAGCAAAATGCTTTGTGCTTAAAGATGGAGATGATCGTGGTGGAAAATTTGAGGCCAAAGCACATGAAGCAATTTTTATTGGTTATTCAAGAAGAGCTTACAGGTGTATGTGATTGATCATCAGACAATGCTTGAAAGTGTCAATGTATCATTTGATGACACAAAACTTCCTAGTATCCAAACGGAGAATCCATCTGAAAAGTTATCTTTCGATGATATGACAGACTCCGATTCAGATGGAGACAACCAACCTGATGTTGTTGCTAATGATAACAGTAATAATGATGATAATGATTAGGGTGGTGGTGGTGGAAATAATGATCAGACTGGAGATATCACTGACACTCTTGAACATTCATCTAGTCAAACTAGCAACAACTCAGGGGGAGATGATGAAGGATCAGCTGGTCATACTCAACATCATAATGAAGAACAAGGCGAATCATCAAGGTCAAATCTTCCCAGACAGTCTGTTTGGAATAGAGCTCATCCTTTTGAGTTGATCGTTGGTGATCCAGATGTTGGTGTAAAAACTAGAAGGAGCTATCAAAATCAATGTAATTATTCTGGGTTTCTGTCTGCAATAGAACCTAAGAAAACAGAAGAAGCTCTTTCTGATCCTGATTGGGTGATTGCTATGCAAGATGAACTCAATCAATTCAAACAACAAGAAGTATGGAAGCTGGTACCTAGACCTAATGACAAGAAAGTAGTTGATACCATGTGGGTATTCAGAAACAAACTTGATGAAGATGGCATTGTAACAAGAAACAAAGCAAGACTGGTTGCTAAAGGATATTCCCAAGCTGAAGGAATAGATTATGATGAAACCTATGCACCAGTGGCTAGACTTGAGGCTATAAGGATATTCTTGGCATTCGCAGCACATTCAAACTTCAAAGTTTATCAAATGGATGTCAAGAGTGCCTTCCTGAATGGCAAGCTGGATGAAGAGGTATATGTAGAACAACCCCCTGGCTTTGAAGATCCAGAATTCATGGATTATGTCTACTTTCTCTTCAAGGCAATTTATGGCCTTAAGCAAGCACCAAGAAAATGGTGTATGACACTCTCTCTGAATTCTTACTTGAAAATGGTTTTGTTAGAGGTGTCATAGACAAAACTCTCTTCACAAAGAAACATAAGAATGATACAATATTAGTCCAAGTCTATGTGGACGATATAATATTTTGGTCTACTAATGATCTTCTGTGCAAGAAATTTGCTAAGTTAATGCAGGGTAAATTTGAGATGAGTCTGATGGGTGAGCTGAAGTTCTTTCTTGGATTACAAGTAAGTCAAAGGACAGATGGAATTTTTATTTGTCAATCCAAGTATGTCAGAGAGCTCCTCAAGAAATATCAAATGGAGGACTCATCTTCAGCAAGAACACCATCATCAACAGCTGTGAAATTTGGAGCTTGTGAAAATTCTGCCAAGGTAGATATCACAAGCTACAGAGGTATGATAGGCTCATTACTTTACCTTACTGCAAGTAGACCTAATATTATGTATGCTACATGCTTGTGTGCAAGGTTCCAAGCGGATCCTATAGATGTGCATCTCATTGCAGTAAAACGAATCTTGAGATATCTTAAGGGTACACCTAACTTAGGTATTTGGTACCCTAAAGAATCTGGTTTTAACCTTGTTGGATATACAGATTCAGATTATGCAGGAAGTGTTGTAGACAGAAAAAGTACCTCTGAGAGTTGTCAATTCCTAGGTGGTAGGTTGGTCTCCTGGTACAGCAAGAAGCAACAAACAGTTTCCAACTCAACAGCTGAAGCTGAATACATAGTTGCTGGAAGCTGTTGTGCTCAGATCTTGTGGATTAGGAATCAGCTACGTGACTATGGCTTTGTACTTGACAATATTCCAATTCTGTGTGATAATACAAGTGCCATAGCAATCTCCAACAATCCTGTGCAGCATACGAGGACCAAGCATATTAACATCAGGTATCATTTTATCCGAGAGCATGTCATGAATGGTACCGTGGAGTTACATTTTGTTCCCACGGAAGAACAAACAGCAGATATTTTTACTAAGTCTCTTGACGAATCCACATTCACTAGAATTGTTGGTGAATTGGGTATGTTAAATAGTCCTAGTAATTAATCTAGTTAATATCTGAGGTTTGCTCTTTAATAATTTATAAGTGATTATTTGCCAATAATTATTAGTTGAATCACTTGTATAATTATTTTATCAACTTATTCTCTTGCTTGTGAGTTTCATAAATCATTGTGTTTATTTTATTCACTACTTACTTCTGTTAATTATTTGTAGAATAATACATTTTCATTAAAAAGATTTTTCTCAAATTTTACACCTTATAATTTATGAGAAACTTATTTTTATTGAAAATGTTATTATTTTAAGCTATGTTGTAATGATTTAATGAGTCATATTTTCTCTTTAAATAACTCTATATAAGAAAGTTATTTTATTAGAAAATATATAGATTTATTAATTTATTACAAATATGTTTGTAAATATTTAGTTTTTGAATTTATTGATTTGTAGTGTTTGTCCTTCTGGGTATTAATGTTTCATTTCTGCTTAAGGGACAACCTATGATCATACTAGTTAAATATTGTAATGTACTAAGTGTATAATCTGTACATATTTTGATCTGTCTAAGTATAATTGTGATAATTTGTAATAGTATGTATATTAGTAATAATATAGATTATAGGAAATAGTATGTTTTTCTGTAAATAATTTACTTATTACTCTCTTCAGTAATAGTACAGATCTTAGAAATAATATGTTAATTTTGTAAATAATTTAGAGGGTCACTAATAGTTATCTCCTAGAAATAGTATAGGATAACTAGTAGTAATAATATAAGTAAGTCGGTAATAGTATAAGTGAGTAGAAATAGTATATAATTTATGTGGGTAATAGTATAGAGTGCGGCAATAGTATAAACTGTCGGTAATAGTATAAGTTATTAGAAATAGTATAGAATTAATGTGAGAAATAGTATAGATAGTCGGTAATAGTATAGATGGTCCTGTATATACAGTCTATACTATCTCTAGCTTCATTATTTCTCATACTATCACTAGCGTGTTAAGTCACCTAGTACTATCTCTGTAGATACACACGATATACACATATCGGAGAGTCGAAGTGCTGCCGGATTTTCGACTCAAATCTCCACTGAATCAAGAAACCAAGAACACCCATCGATTCCTTGATCAAAAACACTGTTTTGACTGTTCAATTTCACGATTTCATTGAGTTTTTGGTAACTTAGGTTTTTGAAAAACGAAATTTTGATCTGAAATTCCCAGAGATTGGCTTCGATTTTCAGAAAACTAAAAATACTTTGGTGTTCGTTTGTATTCCCAGATCATCTCCTGAGATTTTGAGAATTTTTCAAGAACTTTGAAATTTTTCGAATTTTTAATTTATTATTAATTCGAATTAATTAAGGTTAATTGAATATTTTGCTAAAATTAAAGATTTTCAAAAACTTAAAATCTAAATCAAAATGGCTGTTGATTTCGAACTGGTTAAGCATAACATGGTTGGATTTTATGATCCGGAGGAATGTATGGTTGAACGACTCAAACCTTGGATTCGTTTCTTGAACGAACAACCAATCGTCAGTAGTGCGTTATCTCTTGACGCCCCAATGAAAATTGAGCCTCTACGTCTGATGTGTTCTACAGCTATTATCTCTGCAGCAACCAATTCCTTTACATTCAAGGTTGGGGACTCACAGTACAGAGTCAATGAATCAGTACTCAAGACAGTGTTGAATCTTCCTACTGCTGAATTTGTTGATAAACCTTCCAACAATGAATTGACTCAGTTTTTCACTGGCATTAATTATCAGGGCCAGTTGAAATTGAGTAACTTGCCGAAAAATGGTTTGGTAGCTGAATGGTATTTGGTGTTTGACACCTTGATTCAAGTTTTTGCTAACTGTCCTCAAATTCTTTTTCAAATATTCCTTCTCTGATTCAGTATATTGGTTATTCGGTTGTCTACAATCGAAGAATTGATATAGGCAAAATTCTTTGGAAGAACATGTTCAGACGAATAGTAAATGCTAAGAAGAATTTTAATAAGGGTTCAAAGGTTTTAATCTATTATCCTAGATTTTTTACTCTTATTTTTAATCACTTGGTTTCTGAGGAGATACACAATTCATTTGTTAATGAGGAAGCTGAAAATTCTAGGTCTTTTCATAAAAAATTTCACACAAGAGCTGTCTCACAACAGAATGATTACAACAACGTACCAGTGCTTATAACTCAGTACATGTCCACATTCATACATCTTCCAGTTATGCCTGAACCTGCTCCTGAGCAACCAGAACCAGTCATTGAGCAATAGGCACTTGCTATTGAGCAACCTGAACCTGTTCCAGAGCAGCCTGAACCTGAACAAAATGCACCTACTCTTGAACAAGCTGAGCCAGAAATTCAACCTCAAGTGGCTCATGTCACTCCATCTGCTGACCAGGTATTACATTCTGATCTCTTAACTACTTCTATCTCTCAATCATCTTCTGGAACCCAAGTGGTTGATAGGACTGACCATGGGATTGTAGAACCACAATCTCTAACCAAGGTCATAGAGCCAAACACAAGGTCAAAAACAACTACATTTTACCATTACAGTAGAAAATTGCAACCCAGAAGAAGTAAGAGAAGTAGTGAAGAATTGAGTGATCCTACAGCTCTACCTCTACTAAAAAAGAGTAGAAATGAAACTGAGGCAACTATCAGCTCATCCATACCCTCCCAAAAGGATATGGACTTTGATATGGCAAATGAACAGTTACTGGAACCATTCTCTTAATAGGATGAGTCCATTGAATTTCGCCAGTCGGCCATGGCATCCTGTAATGTGTCAAGCACAACCCCACTGTTATTACTAACAATGGGAGAACATGTAGAATTGGATGAAAATAGGGACACCTCGAGAGGAGAGCACTTAGGGATGGAAACAGTGCCTACCATAGTCACGGTAGAGGAGCCTTCATAGGTTAATGAGGGAAATCTTGACTCTCAGCCACAAATAATAGAGTCATCATCTCCCCTCCCATGAGGAACATTCCTGGCTCCCTCAAGGGATTTTCCACTCGCAGTTTCAACTGGAGAAAGTGGAAGGCAACTCGATCTTTCTGTCACTGAAGAAATTCAGACATCAATTCCAAATGAGATGACAGAAATGACTGAGGATAGGGATTTGCGAACTCCCATTGCACCACCACTGACCTTCCAAGAGGAGGCTAGGGTGATTTTATCTGCAGGTACACATTCTGGAGCAGCTAAGGAAATAATGAGGAGTGATGTGAGGATCACCACTAAACTGAGTGAAACACATGCACGTCAGATGAGTGAAACTCAGAGTGATAATCAGGTGAGTGCACACACTGACACATACACTCGTTCATTGGAAGAAAAGATTAAAGCTCTAGAAAAGGAACTTGAGGCAACTAAAGCTGAAGCAAATTTACTTCGAGCACAAGTGGATGGACCGTCTTCTTCATCCACCTCTGTCAGTAGTCAGCTTGTGGGAGTAAAGCATGATATCCAAATCATGAAGACTGCATTCAACACCAAGATCAACACTCTTGAATGCTCTCAACAACAGTTAATCACTGACTCCTCGGACATCACAGTTACTCAAGACAGAATTATCACGGCTCTTTCTAACAAAGTTGAAGATCTTCAAATAGAAGTGCGTGAAAATCAGTTATCTACTGAAAATCGTCTTGATCGGATTGAAAGCCAAAATACACATCAAGGTAAAGGGCTAAAACACTTATATAACATGATTAGCAGAACTCTCACACCCACAACAGAAGAGGTAGAATTCTTTGAAGGAAAAGGTGGAGATGGTGATGAGCAAGACCCTGAAGATGATGCATTTGATAAATCTGTAGATGATTCCTCAACTAAGGGGGAGAAGTCAAAAGGGGGAGCTAGTGCTGAAGACAAGTCAAGAGGGGGAGTTTTTGAAGATAAAACTAAGAATGATCAAGGTGACAAGGGGAAGAAAGCTCAAGCAGCATAGAAGGATGACACTGCAGAAGGTTATTACTATACAGGTGAACCTGATAACCTTGACATTTTTGCTGACTTGCAGTTTTCTGATGATGGAGAAGAATTTGGGGAACCAGATCTCAGTTTTTGGGATGATGAGGATGATGAAGAGACTGTAGTTCCTGATCCTGTTGAAGTACAAAGAATGAATTTTGAAGCCAATAAAGAACTTGAACAGAATGAAGCTAATCTGGCAATGAGAGAAGAAAGACTCAAAAAGACACTGGAACAAATAGCTCATAATGAAAGGCTTCAAAAGGCTGAAAAGGAAGCACTTCAAAAGCAACATGCTCAAAAGCTTGAAGCAAGGAAGATGTACATCAGGTACAAGAGTGGTGATAAATGGGAACGTGCTCAAAGAATTATAGATTCACCACAAACTTCTGAATATGATGATTGTCGGTTGGGTGATATGTTTGTGAGATTTAAAGAGAAGAATCCCTTACATGATGATTATCTAAAAGCTTTGAAGATGGAAATTGTGAGCATAAATTGTGCAAGTGATTCGAAAGATGAGCTATTAATCATTGTTCATTGTCATAAGCTTGGATCACAGAAAGTATCTCTTCAGTTCTTCTATGATAGATCTCTTTCAGAGCTGTGGATGCTGAGACCAAAAGTCAGAACATCTTTCGAACTTGGCGTACTGCTTCATGAAAAATTTCTAGATTTCGCTGCAAGAGCTGGTCCTGAAGTAATAGATAATCCTCCTCAAGTTAAAGTTCTTATAGGAGAGATCATTCACACTGTTAATCTTCAGACAGATGAATTGTATGAACATCATGCTAGACACTTGGTGTATGTTGAATACGCTCTTCGAAATCATGGCTTTTCATCTCGGAAGAAAATTGAAGCTGCAGATCATCTTCAATCTTATGCTCAAGGCAATATGAGGAAGTACAAGTTCTTTCAAGGTGAATTGAGAAAGAAACTGGGAATACCAATTGGAACATCACTAGTTGGAGCACCACTAGTTCATCCTGTGTCATCATCCAGGAGAGAATTAGTTGTTGATGCAGAATTGCACAAGATGCTTCCAGAATTGGATGAACCAGAAGAAGGAGAAATCAACGAGGAAGAAAGTGATAAATGAAGAACAGCTCTACATGTTATATTCTTAGAGCTAGATAGAGCAAGATAGGTTAATGTGAAATATGATCAGTCTAGAGGATCATCTATCTTGTATTTATCTTTTAAGTTTGAATCTGGAAATGTTAAACATAAACCAGAACCGTTTTCATTATTTACTTTGCAATTACAGTTTTATCTTTTACTAGTTTAAGTTGAGTTAGTTGAGTTATCCTCTAGGAATTTGCTTGTTAATTTTTAACAAACAAATAGGGGGAGATTGAAAGGCATATGACTCAGCCTATTTGTAGTTCGAGGATCCAACTCAACTTAAAGTAGATTGTAATAAGTAAATAACATTAACTGTCACAGGAATCTCAGAAGATGCTATCTGTCAGAAGAAACAAATCTACAAGTCAATCTATAGTTTTGATATTTTACACTGGAAGAAGATTCAGTTAACTGATCATGCCCCAGTTCAACATTAAAGCAAGTGGATTCATTTAAAGTGACAGAGATTACTGTGAAGACAGCATCAGTACAGGAGTATTAAATAGTGATGAGAAAGTATGTGGATCACAACTAAGAGTCAAATTGAAGAACAGATATTGGAGTTAGTCGTTCATGAACCAGACAGTACATCGAACGTCAACAACTATCCAGTGGAAGTTTCTCAAAGTTTACAGTGATTCATAAGGAGTAAGTCAATTATTAATTAACTATATTATTAACTTAATTAAACAAATTAATTCTGTTAGAATTAATTTATTTAATTAATTAATTAAGTTAATTAATCATTGATTTATCAGATTAGTAATAATATATAGATTATACTATTTCGGAGAATTTCGGTTATACTATTTCTGAATTTCAGTGGAACTATTTCTGAAAATTCAGTTATACTATTTCTGAAATTAATGGTATACTATTTCTGGAATATTATAGATACTATTACTAAACTAGTAATAGTGTACTATACTATCACCGAAGTCTATACTATCACCGATCTAGTTATACTATTTCTGAGTTATAGTTATACTATTACCGAGGTAATTATACTATTACCAACGTTTTTAGTGAACTATTTCTTAAGTAAATGTATACTATTTCTGAGTAAAATCCATACTATTACAAGGGAATGAGTCCTACTATCTCTAGGCAGTTATACTATCACCGTGGCTGCTATACTATCACCGTGTCATTTTTATCAGATTGAACGGAAGTGAAGTATAGTTTCTATAAATAGAAACAGTCGGCTCATTCACAGAAGATATAGAAGATATTAAAAGAGAACAGAAAAGCATCAGACTCTCTCATCTTTAATACCAACTCCCAAGCTCTTAAATTTCACAATAAATACAGTTCAAGCCCTTTGTAATATTTGATCCATTGGAACTTGTTTATTGATCACTCTTGTACTACTAGCGAATTAAGTTTCCTAGTTCTTATCTCGATTTTTATTAACTAAATTAGAAAAGTTCATGTCGAATTTTCTAATTAGTTTTTATTAACGTGGTAATACTCTGTACTGATTTTGTAACAACCATCAAGTTTAATATATCGTTATATTTAACTTGAATTTTGTTTCAATTGATTCCGCACAAATTTGTCTAAACTAAATTTTATTTAACGGACAAATTTCGATAAAAAGATATAGATTGTATTCAACCCCCCCTTCTATAATCTTAACGGACCTAACACCCCCCCTACATGCCACGTGGCAGTGGCCCCCCCCACATGCCACGTGGCAGGTGGGCCCCCACATGCCACGTGGACACCTGCCACGTGGCCACCTGCCACGTATCACCGCTTGACACGTCACCACCATGACATGTGTCACGTGGGCCCCCACATGCCACGTGTCCTCTGGCTTTTTTTGGCTAAGCTATGGTAACACCTTTCTAGTGTTGCATTTGTTTGATTTAGTGTTACTGTATGGCCCTAAGGTAATACTTTTCTTAGTGTTACTATTGAGAAAAAAAGCGTTACGTTAGAGAGCAGAGGCAACATTAGCGGATGAAATGGTGAAAAAGTGTTACCTTAGGCCTATTGTAACAAAAAACGTGTCTAATGCAACAGTAGAAGTGCGTTGCGTCTGGGCATCTATGGCGTAGTGTTTCCTGGATTCACCTCTGTGTCACTAGGAAGAACTCCCTGCGGCCCGTTGAGAAAGGCACTTGCAATTTGCCCAAACTGATTCTCCAATGTCTTGAGAGATACCGCCTGACTTTTAATCATCAACCTCAATTCATCCAATTCAGATTTTTCATTCGAAGATTGACCATCATCCCCATGAAAATGTTGCTGCTGAAAATCTTGATTGTTGCTCCAGCCGAAATTGGGATGATATGTGGTTGGAGCTGGTTGCGAAGGTTGCTGGAAGTTGCTCACAAACTGTGCCGATTCAGAAGATATGGCACATTGACTCGTCTCTTGTGCGCCCTCACATAGCTCATAAACACTAGCAACTTGAGGCACCCCATGCTTTGACATAAAATCCAATTTCTTATTAAGTGCCTCTAGCTGAGCTGCTAGACCTGTGACTGTATTAACTTCCAGAATTCCAGCTAATTTGCCCTGTGTTAATCTCTGAGTTGGATTCTGGTATTCATTCGCAGCCATCATTTCAATTAGCTCATAAGCTTCCGCATAGCTCTTAGCCCATAAAGCTCCACCTGATGCTGCATCTAGCATGGGTCTTGATTGTGCACCCAAGCCATTATAAAAGCAGTTAATCACCATCCACTCAGGCATCCCATGATGTGGACACTTCCTTAGCATCTCCTTATATCGCTCCCAAGCCTCGCACAAAGATTCTTCAGACTGGTGTGAAAATTGAGTAATAGCGTTCCTGATTGCTACAGTTTTCGCCATAGGGAAGAATTTAGTAAGAAACTTCTGAGCAAGATCCTCCCATATAGTAATGCACCCGGCTGGTAGAGAGAATGGGAAAAGTCTCAATTTGATAGCATCTTCTGATACTCCGTTGATCTTGAAAGTATCGCAGATCTCAATGAAATTCCGGATGTGCATGTTAGGATCTTCAGTCGGAGCACCCCCAAACTGAACTGAGTTCTGCACCATCTGAATTATGCTAGGCTTGATTTCGAAAGTATTAGCTGCAATGGATGGCCTGACAATGCTAAATTGGATGTCATTGATCTTTGGTTGAGAATAATACATCAATGCTTTCGCTGCTGCTGCTGGTTCTCCCATTGCTACCTGAAACACATAGAACTAAACAACTATGTAAGAAACAATCCGAGTCAGTGAACTCTAACGACCACTGATGACAAGCACATAAACTAAAAAGAAAACACCGATGATCCCCGACAGCGGAGCCAAAAACTTGTTTGCACTAAATCACGCAAGCGTACGTGGTCACAAGTAATATATGAATAAGTCAAGTTCATTCCCACAGAGATCTGGTTATGGTTTTAATTCAGTAGATGTACCTATGCAACAATGTATGATTATTATTCACTGCTAAGACAATTATCAAATTGGGGTTTGATTAGCTAAAATTAACTAAAAAGCAAATTAACAACTAAGAATTAAATAACTAACGAGAATTAAAATCGAATTACTTCTACAAGAGTAAACATGGGATCCTAACTTCATTAAATACTTCGCTTAGAGTTGAAGCCTTTAATCAATGCATGTGATGGTTATGACATCTGATCAGACAACACGAAACAAGTAAACACTACCTCTCAGTATACGAATACCAAACTAAACATACATCCACAAAAGAGATAGAAGATGAATAGACACCAATTATGCTTAGACCCTATATCTCTATAAGATTTGAAAACATAACGGTTAAAGAACAAGTTGTCTATTAAGATCACATAGGGCAGCATAATATCTCTATTTACGCTACAAATCATGATGTTAAAACATCAACCTATCCTATGCTAGCATGGCAAGTTCTAAATCTCAAGATCCACTTTCGCTTCACAAGAGATTAACAAATTAGATGTTCATGACGCATCTAAACACATGAATCACAACCATACGAGGATATCAAGAATTCACCACACACAAATCTTTTAAAGCAATCAAACTACTAAGCTACATAGATAAATCCGTTAGAATCCCATGACAACGATTAGTTCAAAATTGAACCTCTCGTCATAATGGGATCAAGTGAAACCATGATAATAAAACAAGATCTGAATAATAATAATAATAATAATGCTAGTGTTTCTAAGTAATTCTATGTATTGATACAATTTACATGGGTAAGATGTGTTTATAATATAGGCTCTAGAAGTCTTGTCCACCAAGCAATTGCCATTTTAGAATTGGAATAGAAGATTGGCAATTTCCGTTCTTGAATGAGAATAGAATTGCAAATTCCATGTGTAAATCTGATTCTGGAATGTTCTGGCCGCTCCAAGCAATTACCATAATGATTAGAAGTAGAATTTGTAGCAATTTCCTTGTCAGAATTGAATTCTGCAGGTTCTGGAAATTCTTCTGGCGGCAACAGGCGCAGCCGCGCTCCACCGTAGTACAAATCAGTTGCGCCCACGCTCCAACTAATCTCAGCAACTTTTCAAGCGCGCCCACGCGCCAAAACAGTGCATTTTAGGCGCGCCCGCGCTCCTTCAAATTATGACCATTCTGCCAACTTCAAGAAAATTCTCCAAGCTTCGCGTGGACTTCTTACGGGCCTCAAACGGACTTGTAGAACTCCAGATATGGCCAAAACAGTGGAGACTACGCAACTTACCCGAAAATCCGAATTTTCCACAATTTGCTCATTTCTCTTCCATTTTTTCTTCCGATTCTTTTGCCACTTCCCGTTCTTCAATTCTTGAGCATTATGATCTTCATGGTAGCCTAGGGAAATACGCCATCATTCATTCCATTACTCAATTTCAACTCCAAGTCCAATGAAAACCACCACTCCTAGCCAATAATTGCAATCCTGCACAACTACACAAAACACATCAAAAATACAACAAACTTGAGGCCAAGTAAATCAATTTAAGCCGATATGGAACGCTCCAAGTGGATATAAAATCCAATTATCACCTTAGACCCTAAATTCTGTTACCAAAGGCCCAAAAAAGGCTAAGGTAACACCTTAGTTGTGATAGTTTTGTTCTATGCAACCTTTGGAGTCTAAGGCAACACTTCGACATACCTAAGCTAACATAGCCATATTCGTTACCATAGACATATACAGCAACACACTAAGCATTCTATAGCAACACCAAATCTATGTTACCTTAGATGTTATAATTTTGGAAAATTATTAATAAATTATGTGGGTCCCACATGTGGGCCCCACCAAAGTGGGCCCCACCTGTACGCTTTTGCAAAAAGTTTAAATTTACGATTGCCAATATTTCTGATATACAATATTAAACCCAAAATCAAAATTCCAAGGCTTTGATAACAATGAAGGTGGAAAAAAAAATATGAAGGTGGAAGAAAATAAGTATATAGCCAATTCCATAGCATTTAGATTCAAGCAATTTGTACAACCAAATAGTATCAACATTTCATGTACCATCTAAAAGAACTGGTACACAATACCACCAGATACACAATCTAATTGCCAACCTTCAGGTAAAAAAAAAGTCATAAATTGGTAGGTTTTTTGCGGAGTAGGGTCTCTTGTATCTAACGGAGGTGGTGCATCTTCATTTGGTGGAATCACAAAGCTTTCTTGCACGGACCAAGTGTTAGCATTGACTATACAACGTAACACATAAAACTTTTGTTGATATTTGCACCTCTCATCTCTACATATTTGCACATCATCAGTCATCATCTCTGCATAAGAAACTTTCTTGTTGTCTGCAGACAGGCCACTCCTATAAGAAAATCCCAAGTTATCAAACATGTTAAGACCGCAAACAGATGTCAATATGGAATCAGGCAAAGAAACAAGACAATGAACTAAAGACTTTTTTACGCGCCAGGCTTGCAATAACTTAGATACACTTAAAACTACACAAATAAAAGGAAAAATATACACATGAGATCTGATTTAATTACTATAAATACTAGACAGAAATTCATCAGTACTACGTACCCGAAATCATTACAACAGTATTTAATATACAACAATAATCATTACACAATAACATTGTGCTGACTAGCAACGATAAAGGATAAGGTATTGTGTGATAAAATTGTATTTACATTATTAAAATTTATAACCTTGAGAATGTGAATTACATTTTAATCATTACAACAGTATTGATACATCCATGACTTTGTAAAGAAGAGTCTATCTGTATGACTGTATCTACTAATCATTCAACTAATGTTCTATTCTTGGTATTTTATACTTTATTTTCTTTGCTAGATTGACTAAGCCAAGATTTAACGAATATAGTTACAGGTAGAATTAATGTGCATAAAAGGAATAGAAATTAAATTGACTAACATATATGCAAACAAGTAATGGACTTCTATATATAGTATGGCAGAGAACAGTTTAACATTAATTCCACACCCACAATTCCCGTGTCCTTCGCATCCCTGCCGCAACAGCTACAGAATTATCACTTAGTGGATGCCTAGGCAATGCCTAATTCGCCTAATGAACACCTAGAATCCAAATGGCATTGCCAGCACCATTAAAATCAAGGTGTGTTGGACTCGTGTACATAATTAATTGCCTTTTCGCGTAGACCAGACCTTGACAACTATAGCCAAACACAATGGGAAAACAACAATATCCCTAGTCCAATGATGCTATCATTCCTCTTAGAGCCACTCTGGTATCCACATTGTTCTTACTCAGTAATAAAATATTTTGCGGATCAATTTCAGTTTCATGTAAATGGAAAAACTTTCTTAATAGATGTAAAATAATAGAACTTTAAACTTCTAAAATATTTCATTCCTCGCATAAAAGGTTTAACACCAGTTTATGCATATTTTCTTCATATTAAGCAGATATTATCCAGTAGTTACTTTAATATACGAAGTTTAGAACTAGAACAAAGAAAGCTGTTTAATAAGTCTTTCCAAACACAGGATATCTCAACATTAACACTTCAATAACCTAAACAGAACATAATAATAACCAAAATATTAAATTTTACATAAACAAGAGCACGACAAACCTAGCAATGGCGAGACACTCAAGAACGCGACGCCCTTGAAGAGAAATCCCATCACGAGAAGCATCAACATCATATAAACCAACAAAACTATTGCGAAGATGCTCAACCGCAACAATCTTGACACCCAAATTTTCACAATTTTCAACTGACTAAATAGCAGAGTCACGAGAATCATAAGAAGCACCTTTTTGGGATTGAAAACCAAGGGCAGGGACATGAAGGAGGTTAGTCCAGAGAGCTTTCTTGACATTCACGCAAGAATCAAGTCCACTAGCAATGAATCCAATTGTATGTATGAAAAAATTAAGTGTAAATTGGTAGGTATAATTGTTATTAAATTCAACAATTTAGTTCATGATATTGAATATTACAGAAATTTAGTAGGGTAATGGTTAAAAATAACCATTTTTACAGAAATTCATCATACATTCTAACTGTGTAGTCGTAACTACCCGAAAGAACTCTGGATCCTGAATGGTCACATTACTAATAAAAGTAACAGACCAAAAGATACTAATAAAACACTGCAACCCATTTACGATTAACTGCGCAGCAATAAAAGTTTAGACTAATTGACAAATGGTAATAAAAACATGTAAAGGAGTAAACTTCTGATTGCAGTGCCTTCTTATGCTCTGCCACATCTAAGAGAATTCAGAAATTATCTCGGTTGTCGACAAGCTCTGCCCACAAGCCACCAGCCCCAGCATGGTTAATTTCCTGCAGAATAAGCATATCAGAATTCATCTTCCAAGATTAGCTATGTGTTGGAAATCTTCGCATACATGTAATTTTTTAACGATAATCAGTAAATTCATGTTAAAAATAGTAGCAAATTTTTAAAGTGTGGACTTGATCAAATCTATGCATCAATATATTTGTGCATTGAGCAAGAGTAGCATTACTGCTTGTTATAAAAACTCAACTCAAAGAATATGCCAAACAACGTGTCTGGTATAGTTCTCGTAGACTCTTTAGTAGCATTTACGATTAACTGCGCAACAATATCAGTTCCAGCACATGGATAAAAAGCACATAACCCAGTGATATCACTCAGTGATAGTACTAATAAAAGTAAAAGACCAAAAGATACTGAAAATGCATGATCATATTCAGCGATGGTTACTTTTGGCTATGTTACTGTCATCTATAATCTTAAACTACACGATACATTCACCAAAAACATACGAAGTTTCAGAGAGGGAGAGAGAGAGAGATAAAGAGAGAGGGGGAGAGAGACAGAGAGAGGAGAAAATGGAGACAAAGATAGAGAGAGTGGGGAGAGAGAGAGGGGGGAGAGAGACATATAGAGATACATACAAATCGAAGCAGGCAACACAAACTAAGCTAAATATATATACAAATCGAAGCATATAAAGATAGATTTATACCTTAATTGCAAGTGAGAGAGACTGATTGAGTGAACCCTCCAATTAACCCTTAATCCAAACCTAACCCTAATCGGCAAGTGAGGCCGGTAGACACTGAGCAGAGCGAGATTAAGTGTAAGATTGAGTGAGCGAGAGCAAGCTTGAGTGTGAAATTTGACCTAATTGATCTGGAGAGAGAGAGAGAGAGAGAGGTGAGTGAGTGAGGTTCGAGAGACAGAGGTGAGTGAGAGACAATCCCCAATTTTCCCCGACATAACCAATTTTGACCCAATTTTGATTTGCTCGCTTACATTTTCATTTGCCGCCCAGCCTCCCCCTTTTTTCTTTTCAACTTTTCATTAAGTTACTTTTTTTCATTTTCTAATTTTACAAAAATTATTAATTTTCTTATAAAAAATTGTATCACTATAAAATTTATTATTTCAATTATTGAATAATAATTTAAACTTATTTTACCTTGTTATTTTCTCCAATAATTTTATTAATGAATTTAATCAAATTTTAATAATTTTTGAATATTACTTTATTTTAAGATATTTTAAATAAAATTATGAAAAAAATATATTAATATTGTAAAAATATAAATTATTCAATTATTTGATAGAACATTATTTTTATAATAATAAATTCAATGACTTGATTATAATTATTGAATCGTTAATTATAAATAAAATTCAAAAATATGTTAATTATACTCTAAGGTAACACAGCCCATGGTGTTACTAAGTTTAACACCTTCCATAGCTATGGTAACATACCTTTAAGGATATGGTAACACCAAAACTAGAGTGTTGTGGTAGGTCCAAAATTTCATACCTATGGTAACACCTGAGAAGGTAACACCCCCCTAACACTGTGCTCCAGAGATTTTTTGGCAAAGAAGAGAAAATAAGAGAAGAGAAGGTGAAAGAAGAGAAATAAAAATAATAATCTCTCGTGTGTTCCCGAGTTTGTGGAAAGAAGAGAAAATTTTGAAAAAAAAGATGTGGAGGGAATTTTTTAAAAGATTAAATTAGAGCTTCTCTCCAAATCATCCCACTTTTGGAAAGAAGATTATGGAGAGAAAGTTGTTAAAAATTTCTTTCCGGATCTCTTCTCTTCTCTCCTAAAAAAACTTGGGAGCACGATTTGGAAATAAAATTTTGAAAATTTCTCTCCTCTTCTTTTCTCTTCTCTCATTAATCTAACTCGGGAGCACAATGTAAGTGTTGTATAAAGCCATCTATGGCGTAGTAGGGGAATGTGATGTGCTTCGTATGGGCTTCATTTTCATGTACTTGGATGTATTGAAGGTAGCCGGAATAGTATGGACGAAGCACAACGATTTTCAGGCGATTTTCGCCTTCAGAGCTCGCCAGATCTACATCTGTGATAATGACGTCTGTTATAACGGAAACACAAAAGAGATTATAATAAACGTAAAGGAAGAACACAAATTGGAAAAAGAGAAAACTTTATTGATCTTGAGGATACAGATTACAGAATACAGATTCAGATTCAGATCTAATTGACTTTAGATCTGACAGACTTAATTGATAACAGATATGATTCAGATTACAGACTTACAGACTCAGATTTCAGACTTCCTCCTAGGTTATGCCCCTAAAGAGTTTATATAATACTCTCTAGGCGGCTACAGAAGACAAAACATAAACCAATTTCAAGTCATATTTCAACAAATCTCCACCTTGACTTGAATCCTCTCACAAATAACAGATGTACCAGACGCATCGTAATAATGCCAGATGTATTAGAAAAATAGATGTACCAGACGCACCATATTAATGCCAGATGTACCAGATAAAACTCTTCTGCCTCAGATTTTGCCCTAAAAGGGCAATCAACAACTCCGAACATTTAAGCAAGTCCAAACAATGTTGAAACTTGCTATGTGGAACCGGCTTGGTGAGCATATCAGCTGGGTTATCAGCAATACCCACTTTGTTCACCTTAATTCTCTTGGGAGGCACCCCATAATTAGCTCTCCTTGATCTATCAAGAGCCAAACTGTGTTGATTCGCTACTGAAACTGATGACTCTAACTCTGATTGTGGTTGTTGAACTTCATGTTGTGGTTCACTCTCATCTTGAGTGACTTGCTGCTCCACTTGTTTCTCAACACTACCACTTTCTGTGTAAGGTCCACGATTTATCAGATAACATGTTGTACTAACTACTTCCGCCCAGAATCTTCTAGTTAGTCCAGCATTAGAGAGCATGCACCTAGCTCTCTCCAGAAGTGTCTGATTCATACGCTCTGCTACACAATTCTATTGTGGTGTATCCCAGACTGTATGATGTATAGAAATTCCTTCATTCTTACAGAACTCATCAAACTCAGATGAGCAAAATTCCAGACCATTATCAGTTCGTAGCCTCTTAATCTTCTTCCCTGTTTGATTCTCCACTAATGCCTTCCACTGCTTGAAAACCTTAAAGGCTTCACTTTTGTGCTTTATGATGAACAGCCAAGTCATTCTTGAGAAATCATCGATCATTGACACAAAATATCTGTGACCCCCTAAAGACTCCACCCGGGAAGGACCCCAACAATCAGAATGGATGTAATCAAGTGTGCCTTTTGTTCTGTGGGTTGCTTTAGGAAACTTACTGTGATGTAGCTTTCCAAAAACACAATTTCACAAAACTCAAGACCTATGACCTTATGACCACAAAGAAGATCAGCTTTTGACAGAATCTGCATCCCCCTTTCACTCATGTAACCAAGCCTCATGTGCCACAACTTGGTCATATTTTCTTTTTCAATTTCCGAAGACGCAACAACAATAAAACCTGTTAACGTAGAACCTTGAAGAAGATACAAGGTATCACGTTTAACACCTTTCAAAACCACATTAGAACCCTTGCAGATATGTAGAACTCCACCTTCACCTTAAAAACTGAAACCATTGCTATCTAACATACTCAAAGATATCAGATTTTTCGTCATAAGTTGAACATGCCGAACATCATTCAATGTGCAAAAATTACCATCATGTGTCCAAAGTTTAATCGAGCCTATTCCAACCGTTTCACAAACAAAACTGTTAGCCATAGAAATTTTACCACCGTCTATTTGCTCATAGGTTGTGAACCACTCCCTGCGCGGACATACATGATAAGACGCTCCAGAATCAAGAATCCATACATCAGAGTGATGCATGTGATCAGCAGCAACAAGAGCAATATCTTCTTCATAACTAATATTAGCTACAGCAGCAATATCTGTCAATTTATCCTGTTGCTTCTTTTTCTTGGGACAGTCAGATTTCCAGTGTCCCTTCTCTTTATAGTAATTACAAATATCATTAGGTTTTGGACCCTTAAGAACAGGTTTCTTCCCCGAGTTTCCATGTCCATTACTCCCACTGGCTATTAATCCAACAGCTTGATTATCTACACCTGTACCAGCCGCCTTGTGGCGCAGCTCTCTAGTATGGAGAGAAGATCTAACCTCCTCTAGAGAAATAGTATCTTTACCAACAATAAAAGACTGCACAAAATTCTCATACGATAATGGTAAGAAACTAACAAAATCAATGCAGCATCTTCATCTTCAACTTTAACATCAATATTACGCAATTCTAATAAAATTGTGTTTAACTGATCTAAGTGATCTCGAAGAGGCATACCTTCTTGCATTCGCAGACTGAACAGACGTTGCTTCAGAAGCAAATTGTTTGTTAAAGATTTTGTCATGTAGAGACCTTCAAGCTTTAACCACAAACCAGTCGCAGTATCCTTCTCCGCGACTTCAGTAATAATATCATCTGTAAGACACAACAAAATTGTTGAGTGTGCCTTTTCTTCTAGACTGGCCATCTCAGCGCTTTCAGGATCCGTCGTTGACTTTTTTCTCAACGGTGCCCAGAGCCCTTGTTGCTTTAACAAAGCACACATCTTGATTTGCCACAGACTGAAACTATTCCTCCTAGTAAATTTGTCAACCTTCACGTTAAAACCAGACATTTTTCTCACCGAACACCAAGCTCTTGATACTAGTTTGTTATAACGGAAGCACAAAAGAGATTATAATAAACGTAAAGGAAGAACAAAGATTGGCAAAAGAGAAAACTTTATTGATCTTGAGGATACAGATTACAGAATATAGATTCAGATTCAGATATAATTGACTTTAGATCTGACAGACTTAATTGATAACAGATATGATTCAGATTACAGACTTACAGACTCAGATTTTCCGACTCAAATTTCAGACTTCCTCCTAGGTTATGCCCCTAGAGAGTTTATATAATACTCTCTAGGCGGCTACAGAAGACAAATAGAAACTGACTAGGAAACAGAAACCAATTTCAAGTCATATTTCAACAACGTCATATGACATCATCACGCATTTGACAGATGCGTGACCTGTGATACGCATTCCAGGAATGCGCATCATAGGTCACGCATCTCCGAGATACGTGATTCGTCGGTATTTTGGACCCCTGCTTCCGCCTTTAAGCATTTTGGACCATTGGACTCCAAATCTAGGTATTTTGAGCCATGGGACTCCAAATTTAGGTATTTTGGACATTTTCTCCTCTCCACACTCCACGTGCGTGCTATTCTTTTCAGCAAATTTTAAAAAAATGGTATTGTTGGCAAAGAGAAATAAAATTTAAAAAATGTAAAAGAAATAGGAGTAACAATTTATTAAAAATTGCAAAGAGTAGGTCGGAGCGACAGACCGCCGTCGTGTATATTGATTCATTCTTTCATTCCCTAGTTAAAAAACACACATCTAATCATCATCTATCACAAAATGATGCTTGAAATATATAAAAGCAGCTCCGTTGATTATAAGCCCACTCCAGTAGTGGCTCTAGCCACTAGTCCCGACCAATCTCAAGTCGCCGCCGCTCGTGAAGACGGCTCCCTCGAGATTTGGCTCGTTTCTCCCGGCTCCGTCGGCTGGCATCGTCAGCTGGTATCTTATCCATCCTTTTCCATTTTATTTTTATTATTATTTTGCAATTTTCAATTCAATTTTTATGTGTTTGTATCTTTATTTAATTAATGTTGATTGTGTGTTTAGACGATACACGGAGATCCTAATTCCAGGATTTCGTCGTTAGTTTGGTGCGGAGGCTCCGCTTCTAGTGGATTAGATGATGGAGTAGGGAGGTTGTTTTCTGCTAGTATTGATGGTTCCGTTTCCGAGTGGGACCTTTTTGATTTGACACAGAAGGTTTGTTTTCGAGTATCGAAATTTAAGCTTTTCTGCTTTTATAAGAGCAATGTTGACTTTTCGGAATGTTACATTGATAAATTTTGTTATTGGCGTATTGTGAAAATCAGTTATTTAAGAGTAGGTGGAGTTTTATATGTTGAAAAGGAGTTATATGTTATTTAGGTCATGTGTTGTGTATGCAGATTGTGGTAGATTCAATAGGTGTCTCGATTTGGCAGATGGCTGCCACGCCTTATAATTGTTTACAGAGTGATGGTAGAAGGGAAGATTCGGAGTTACTTGAAAACGGAGCTGCAAAAACTAGGATTAGTGGGAGTAGTAGTGATGATGATGAAAAAACAGGTAGTGAAAGTGAAGATGATGATGAAGTTGAGCTACGCCAGGAACCTGTTACTGACGATACTAGTGTAGCTATTGCTTGTGATGATGGTTGTGTGCGGATTTATACCATTTCCGACTCAGATGAGTTAGTATACCACAAATCGTTGCCAAGGGTCAGTGGTGAGATAGCCTTTTCCTGGTTGAATGCCTGTTTGGTACCAGCTGCTTTTGTTGGATAAATATACCTATTCAACTTGTTATTTTATATGCAGGTCGAGTCTTGAGTGTGACTTGGAGCCCTGATGGAAATAAAATATATTCAGGAGGCAGTGATGGGTATGTTTGTTTCAGTATATGCTGAGATATGAAAAATGCATGACACAGCATTACCTTTACTCACTTTCTCGATACATCTTTTACATACAGATTTTTTTTTTTTATATTTGAAATGATAAATATTGATGTATGCTACTGGATTATTTCATCTTTTGTAATACACATTTCTTCTCTTGTGCAAATATCAAATCTCAGGTTTATAAGATGCTGGGATGCAAAAACTTCTCATGAGATATACAGGATAACAGTTGGACTTGGAGGGTTGGGTAGTGGACCTGAACTCTGCATATGGTCATTGCTTGCTCTAAGGTTCAATATGAATCCTTCCTGCTGCAAGTCACTATATTACAAGCTCCGCCTTTTGGTTGTTGATGTGCTAACAGCTGCAACCTTTTGAATTCAGGTGTGGTTCTCTTGTTAGTGCAGATAGTAGTGGCTCTGTTCAATTCTGGGACAGTCAATTTGGTACCCTTTTGCAGGCGCATTCTCGTCACAAAGGTGATGTAAATGTCCTAGCTGCAGCTCCCAGCCATAATAGAGTGTTTTCTGCTGGTTCAGATGGTCAGGTGTGGATAGTGTTTCTTCACTAATCTTTATAATATTGAAGTTCTTTCTCTCCTTCAGCGGATAACTGGCTTTTTTTATTTTCTTTAAGCTACGGTCACCAGAAAGGTATCTTCATAGGAACGTTTGGAGGAATTTAAATACACTTGCATTGAACATATTTCTCAGTCTTATTATATCCATTCTGCCTCATCAATGTTCAACCAAATGAACAGGGCTATATCTGTATATGCCGTAGTTTTACATCTCTAGTCAAAGAGACAGTTTATTAAGAATAGTTTTAATTAGGTCTAGTTAATACAGTAGTTCAATCAGATTAAGAATAGTTTATTATTGTTAACAATCCATGTAGGGTAGTTGACGTCAAGTAGGTTCTTCATAATTCCAGAGTGGAAAGTAGCATAAAAGTTGTATAGCTTGATTAGATGTAATTTAGTGGTTTGCAAATTGATTAATTGAAATGAAATAGGAGTCTTTTCTGTTGATTTTTGCTCCATGCTACATCTTTTTGGGTAGAAGGTAGTTAATTAAGATCGTTAATAATTACCTGTCAAAAAAAGATAGTTAATAATTATTATTATAGGATTCCTTGTATTGACTTTATTAAAAAAGAGGGTATATGTACGAAACTCAGTGGCTTGACAATAAGTCACAGTTTAGGTATTTTTAAGGTTTTTTCTATTTACGTCGTTGATTTAGGTACCATTTGTTACTTTGCTGCACGTCATTGTGAACTGTTCTTGCAAACATCTGTGTCTCATGCTTAATGTCATTAAAATTTTGTTCATGCATGACAGATCCTTAGTGTGATATTGATGGTACCTTGGTAACTTGGTTAATAATTTTGTCAATAAATTAAACAATGAACTGGCTATGTTATGTTGCAACTTAAATCTCTATATTAGAAAACTGAAACCTGTGCATAGCACCTTCAAAAGTAATCTTGTTAGTTTTTGCTCATTTTGTGTCTTTCTTATTTTTCCGTCTTGTAAGTCAAATCCTTACCTGTCCACTGCAGAATTTGACCTAAACATAGTGAGTCTTATACTCGACCTTATTGATAGAGTGCTCGTCTTTATAGGTTATACTTTATAAGCTATCTAGAGATGCAGTTCAGTCTATTGATGGCGAGTCTCATGATACTCTAACAAGAAAGTGGGTCTACATTGGTTATGTAAGAGCTCACACCCATGATGTACGGGCCTTGACGGTTGCGGTACCTATCAGTCGAGAAGGTTTAAGTGTATTTTTGAATAATCTTTTGATGATTATAGTTGATCTGGCTTTTGGTCATCACAAGTTATTATTCTCCCATGGCTCATAACATTTACCATATGAACGCAGATATGGTGCAAGAAGATAGCATAAAGCGAGTTCGTGTTAGGCCTAAACCCCTTGAGTTTAGTTACCACAAGTGGGCTCACTTGGGTGTTCCCATGCTTATCTCAGCTGGTGACGACACCAAGCTTTTTGCATATTCTGCCAATGACTTTACTCAGTTCTCCCCGCATGATATATGCCCAGCACCACAAAATCCGCCCATGCAACTAGTGCTGAATACAGTTTTCAATAAGACTACTTTGCTTCTGGTCCAGGCTTCTTACTGGCTAGATATCTTATGTGTGCGTACAAAATGTGGAATTAACCCTGATGGAAGTTCCGGATCTTCTGTCGGAATTGCAAACACAACTTTGGTTGTTAAAGTTAAAAGTAAGGCTTCTCGTAAAATCATTTGTAGTGCCATTGCCAGCTCGGGGGATCTTTTTGCATATTCTGATCATGAGAAGCCCAGCCTCTTCAAACTAACAAAAAGCGAGGCCGGAAAAGGTCAGTGGGTTCTGGGAAAATTAAAACTGCCAAAATTACCATTTGCCCATTCAATGGCTTTCAGTTTTGATTCTTCTCGACTGATGATAGCTGGACATGATAGAATGATATATGTAAGCTCTCTTCATTTTCAACTTTCCTATTTTCTTCTTCTGATAACTGTAACTGTTGTTATTACCTTTGTCAAATATTGGCCAACGAACTTATGTGCTGACAAGGTGACAAGGTATATGAGGTCTTTCTAGGAGATAGTTCTGCAGCTATTACAACCTAGCCAACATCTAGAATGCTGAATTTGTTATGCTTTGAGTATCGCTACTTATGAATCTAATGCTGAATTTGTTATGCTTTGAGTATCGCTACTTATGAATCTTTTGCTGCAGTTCAATATTCAAATGCAATGTATATATATATATATATATATCATCAGTATGTATGTACAAAACACATCATGCATCAGTATATGTTATGCAAGTACTTTTTAATTAGTAGGTCTATTTTTTTTCTCTAATTGTCCGCTATCATCTCAAATATGGGATCTTCATGTTTTGTGGTATTAAAAATCCAAACCTCTATCTTTTATTTTGCTTTTATGTTTACTATAATTGCTATTTTTGTAAACCAAAAAAGTGATACTGAAATACGTTGTATCCTGGAGTAAGAACCTTAAACAGTCTCAGACGAGCTGGAATGTATTGTAGATAGTAATCCTGCACATCGTTGGACTCACTTGTAGTTTAAATTTCACAGCTAAATGGATGCTAAAATTTTCTAAAGCTGAGTTTGATTACTCTTTGATCAATCCAGTAATTAAAAGAGTTCAGCAAAAACTTGAGCTCTTTTGATCCAAGGCATGTTGTTGCAATCCTTGCAAGCAATTAATGAAGCGCCTTCAGAGGAGTGTCCCTCTCCTGCATTAAACCAAACTGGATGCTTAATTTTAGCCTGATATGCTGGTCTAATTGTCTTATCGATGGTTGTCTGTGTGGCTTTATGCCAGGGCAACTTGCCAAGCTTCTGGACAGGCTCACCTTGCCCAACTGAGTAGTTCACGTGCCCAAGGATCCCTGGAAATGCCTTGGTTGTCTCGGCAGGCCGGGGCAGTATGGCGTTTGGACAAGCCATCACTTTCCAACTCGTTTCAGAATGAGGTAAAGAGTATAGCTCTTTTTTCCCGGCACAATCGTTCCATGTTGCAGTGCTATGGACAGAGAGCCTTAATCAAGACCGATAACAGAACAAGTTATTAAGTGGTATTTGGTAACCACAGTATGGTAAGAAGACGCTAATCACAGAAGAGAAGAGTAAATATTAGAGAGAATTGTTTTTTAATGTGGAATATATTTGTTCTCTTGGTTTTCAGATATATCTGTTTTAGCAGTTGTGATCTTCGGTATGTGACTGAGTTAAATTACGGAGTTGATGAATGTTTTGACAAAATCTGCGGGTTAGAGTATTTTTACGATTGTCTCCAGTCCCTTGTTTTTAACTTTTTCTTAAACTTGTCCTACATCAAGTTGTAGTAAGAGCCTTGATAACCAACCATGTCGCTTCCAATGTTATGCTGTGTATCAGTCTCAAGTTTCTGCCCAACCCTTGCAGCCATTCTGCCATGTATCAGTCTCAAATTTCTGCCCAACCCTTTCAGCCATGAACAGGACTGTAGTACTCACAAAATCGTAATATTGTCACCATAACAGCCTATATATTAGTTGCATCTTATGCCCTTATCTCAAAATGACCTTTTGCAATTCTATTCAAATCCATACAACTTGTTTTATTCAGATTGTACACAAACATTACAATACCATCAATTCAGGCAACTCAAAATCGGAAGCCCTGTTAATTCTGAGCAGGTTCTCAAAGTCGGTAAAAGAAGGAAGAAGCAGATCAGAATGATAGGTAAAAATAAGCGGGGAAGAACATGGAGCTCGAAAAGTGTTACCAGGATCCATGGCCAACTCGTCGAAAACTGCTGCCGTCAGCCACCACTAGCCCTTGTCAAACGGCATGAGCCATCGCTATTGTGTATGAGCTAAAAGAGAAACCCTGATTCTGCTCGTATATCTATACTACCTTAGACTATATAATATCTATTCTACCTTCTCTATACTATACTTACTATAATAAGCAAAAGGGGGTATATTTTGTAGTTTGGTTAACCACTCATTTTTGGTTAAATCCCTTTCATTCACAACCGTTACTCCGTTGATCTTCAAATCAAATAGATGATGATTGTTAGATACAATACTAAAACTTGTTATATACAGAGGTATAAGGTTCGATTCCCACCAACATATTAATTTATATTTAATATTAAAACTTGTAAGGAATCGAACCCGAGTTTAGTGATAACCAAATTTGGTATTTTGGTACTTTGGTACCATTGCGCGCCATTAAAATATGGTTTTCCACATTATTAAAGATTGTAGATATGATTTATTTAGAATATATATAGGAATCGGGGAATATTCAGATTTAAGAAAAAAATATCATGTATACATATTATATGCCTCTTTCTTTCAGAATTATAAATTTTAAGAAAATATTTAATATATATATAGGGTCTAATTCAAATTAAAACCAAGTTTTAAAAGAGAACCGAAGAACCACAAATCTTACTACTAATTCCTTAAAAATTAATGCCTTCATTATAAAATAAATAACTATCAATTAAAAGAGTAAGAGTGTAATTAAACAAGATACCTAAATCAAATAATCAAAGGAGAACTTTTTAAATTTAATATATCATAATAAATATGCTATTGTGAGTCTTAAATGTTATATAGATATAACATTTAAACTAGTTGTATTGGACATTACATGTTTTTAAATTATGTTAAAATCAATTAATTTGTTATATATACTAGCTGGTAACCCATGCGAAGCACGACACGGATCGAGCACAAGCCGAGATTAAAATATTATTGTATTGATAAATTACCGAGAATAAATATAACTAATAAGTATTATTTAAATATGTTATTGTAGATAATTGAATGATAAAAGTATTTAATAAAAGGGAAAATGAATTTTTTTGTCACTGAACTATTGACCTTTTTAGAAATCTACCACTCAACTATAAATTTTTCATTTTTAATCACTAAACTTAGGTTCGGATTTTGTTTTACTCACTTAACTTGGGTTCGGATTTGATTATTAGCATTATGTTAGTTTTTTTACTCACTAACCTTAATACTTAAAAATGATGCATTATAGAGGACATTTTGTTAAACTTTAATACTTGAAAATGATGCATTAAACTTTATCTTGAAAAAAATTGATTAAATTTAATAAGATAAAGTCTGTATTAAATTTTATCTTGAAAATAAATCGATAAATTTTAATAAGATAAAGTCTGCATTAAATTGTATCTTGAAAATAAATCGATAAAGTTATCCTCTCTAATGATTTATCTTTACAGTTAAACCTCGATAAATGAATACGCTTGGGACGGAAATTTTTTATATATTAATCGAGGTCAAAAATACACTATCTCTATTATGTTTGAACCGGAAAAAACTATTCATTTAACAAGGTTATTCGTTTAACGAACATTCATTTATCGATATTTTACTATATCTTCAAAATCATAGTAAGATAAAGTTTAACAAGATATAGGAAGATAAAATTAAATTTGAGAGGGATCGATTCGGTAAGCTCGTTACCGACTCGGCTTGGGTCGTAATGAACTCGAGTTCGGCAAGAAAAAAAGCTCATTAAGGTAATCGAGCTCAAGTTCGATTCGGTACAAAATTAATGTATATATAGATGATATTAAAGATAATACAAGTAAAAAATTAATGTATATATAAATGATATTAAATTAAAGATGATATTAAAGATAATACAAATAAAATATTAATGGATATATAGATGATATTAAAGATAATACAACATCTACAAGTAAAAAATTAATGTATATATAAAAAATATTAAAGATGATATTAAAGATAATACAAGTAAAATATTAATGTATTATATAGATGATATTAAAGATAATACAACATCTTTAGATCTGTTGCACGTAAAAAGTATTCAAGACATTAAAAATATTAATTAATAATATTTTTTTGGAGTACAAAAATACCATATTTGAATTTTTGATGTAATAAAAAAGACTAGGGATGAGTTTCATATAAATTTAAATTTTAAATTTATTATAATAATTTTTTATAAAAGTGTGATAAATATTTTTTATGATTATAAAGGAATTATTAATTTATGCTAATAATTAACATAATGCTAATAATCAAATCCGAACCTAAGTTTAGTGCTTAAAACAAAACCGAACCTAAGTTTAGTGACTAAAAAAGAAAAATTCATAGTTGAGTGGTAGATTTCTAAAAAGGTCAATAGTTCAGTGACAAAAAAATTCATTTTCCCTTAATAAAAAAACACTATTTAATTATGTAGTTATAGGGAATCGAACCCAAGATGAAGCTGAAGTAAATAAATCTTGTATAATAATGTAGTTGTAAGGAATCGAACCCGAGTTTAGTGATAACTGATAACCAAATTTGGTATTTTGGTACTTTGGTACCATTGCGCTCCATTAAAATATGGTTTTCCACATTAATAAAGATTGTAGATATGATTTCTTTCCTACTGTGCTTTTGACCTTTGATTTGTGTTAATGCCTCTAATTTCGTTATATGTAATTGTTTTATTTGTCTTTTGCACTTATCTCTAATGAAGTGGTGCGCAATTCGCTTTGCTCTAAGAGGCATTAAGTGCTTTTCATTTCTTTGGACTATGCCCATAGTTGTAACAACTGTTATTGTACTTGTTCAAGTCCAAAAGGTGAACACAATGCTGGTTCTGTGCTTTTCTTTGAAAAGACCACCACTTTCAAAAAGTGAATCTCAAGCGCTAGTATGTGGAAAATGCTAAGCGCTTTTGAACAAAGAAACTGTAACCAGATGTAGCTTGCTTTCAAATCATTCCTCAGGATTTATAGAAATTGGTAGGTATTAAGATAAAATCTATAAGATGAAGATGCTTGACGAGTGAAGACATTGTGACGTCATTTTTGTATCTCAGTTGTATGTGTATATATATTTGTTTATTTTTATCTATCCTCTACCATTGAGTGTGTGCTTCTCTTTGCTTCCTAATTAGAAGTACCTTGATCTTAGTTGCACTTTGAAAATTGTCATTTGAGCATCTGTTGTAATCGAATGTATAATCTTATGAAAGCTCATGATATTGCTCCCTACTCCACGAGGATAAAGGAATTAAAGGCGCTTGGGATGCGTTTATTGCGCCTTGCGCTTAGGCGCGCTTTTGAAAACAATGTTTTAAAGAATGAAAAGATGATTAGTGCTGAAACCACCCATTACCAATTTACCACTATAGATAGTGCTTACAAGGAACACAAAGTTGATTTGGACCTTGATGAGATTATTTAGTTTGTAGTTAACAAGCATTACTTTTAGTATATATTTGTAAAAAAGTTGACTTGTTAATTTTTTGTGAATTTATTTCCTATCTTCCTTATGCGAACATTTGCATTTGTGACCAAAATTATGTGTAGGGTTGGTATCATTGAAATATTAGATAAATTTTGATATGTTGTGTTGTAGATGTGAAGGAAAAAAGTGCTTAATATCATATAGATTAGATAAAGTGGATTGAGTTGGTGAACATTGCTCAAATGGAAACCTTGACATGCGGAGCTTTTGTCCTAAAAAGTTTATCCTAAGCCAAGTGGTAAGGGCTTATCCCCTAAAGTCTTTGGTCATATGTCATTCTAGGTCCTGGATTCGATTCTCACTCACCCTAAGATTTATCAAAGAATGGATACCACTTTTTGGTTTATATAAGCTATACTAGAAAAAGGAGTATAGAATTTCGATGTGAAATTCTGGTGTTAGTAAGAAGAGTGCCAATGTGCTGATCGGTAGTAAGATACGGAATGCACGCACTAATGCAACATGTGATGGTGAATGTGATGGTTACCAATCGAGTTGTGATTTTTTTTGTTTTTTAAATTTATCTTTAGTGAAATCCCACCAGTTTCCTCGATATTATCTCTATTCACTTATGTTTCTTTGTTTTGTGTTAAACTAGTTGAGATGGCCTACTAGAGATTTTAAACTTAACGTCCAATTCATTTCTCGTAGATTTAGGCAAATAAAGAAAGTGTATTTATGTCTAACGTGTTCAAGATTTTCCGTCACGTTTCTCGATATAATTCTGTTAGAGTTGCTTGTAATTTTTGAAATAAAGCTCTCTTCTGTTGTTGCATTTAATTTTTGCTGTGCCTACTCACATTTTTGGCCGAAGAGTTGACCTTTCTATTAGTCATTGAGTAAGCCAATTTCCTAAAATGTGTTGATTTTAGTTGATTCATCTAAGTAAGCCAGTCTTCTATTATGCAGGTTGTAAATGTGGAAAGCTTTACACTGATGCATACATTTACTCCTTGTCGCAAAGAGATTGATAAAGAATTGCCTCCTAGTGAGCCACCCATTACAAGAATGTGTACCAGCTCTGATGGTCAGTGGTTAGCTGCAATCAATTGCTTTGGAGATGTGTATGTATTTAATCTGGAAATTCAAAGGTAAGAACTGATGCTTAACTATGAATACAATATTGGACCCTCGTATTTCTATGTTGTTAAGATTCATTTAAGATAATCACTTGTGAAAAGTTTAATAACAAAAGCTTCAGTCGTAAAGGAGTTGCTTATTGTGGGTACATCTGTCATTATTGAGTTGCATGAACTCATGCTTAGAACTGCAGTTTAATAATATGTGTGCCGCCTTTGTTTTGCTATATGTAAAGATCCTACTCCTTACAAGATGTAGTCATGTAGTTCATTTTGAATTGGTTATTTAAAAGTATAAGCTGCTCTATTTTGAAGCTTTTCAGCCAAAGTTGTCTTCCCACTCGTACCTTAATACTTGTTCTGCATTTTTCCTACATCAAATATGGTTGAGAAACTTTTAATGTTTGTTTTTTATTCTAGTACTTAACTTCGAGTCTTACAACTACATAGAATGTACCAGTCTCTGAAAAGTTCAATGTTACATATAGTGTATATTATTTCATCTTTAAGTATAAAAAATTTACTTAATAGGCTTATTGCAATCCACTTAGATTTACTTAATATATTTGAACTTGTACAGGCAGCACTGGTTCATATCAAGGTTAGACGGCGCATCTGTTACAGCTGGTGGCTTTACTCCTCGGAACAGCAACATCCTTATAATAGCCACCTCTTCAAACCAGGTGTATGCATTTGATGTGGATGCCAAACAGTTGGGCGAATGGTCTATGCGACACACATTTCTTATGCCTCAGAGATACCAAGAATTTCCGGGAGAAGTTATTGGGCTTTCTTTTCCACCATCCCTGAAATCGTCATCTGTTATTATCTACAGTGCGAGGTATGTGGTTCTGTAATTATATATACATTCAGTGTGTATCTCAGTGGTTTACATAAAAAACTCTTTGCATGTTAAGGGCAGTGACCTGGGAAACTTTGAAGTTCCAACTTTGTATTGGATCCTTTCCGCTGTGGCTCGTTTGTGAATATTGTAAATGCATATGAAATTTTGGTACTTGTAGGCTGTAGCTCCTATACCGGAACTTCTTAAAAGGGAATATGTTGTAATGATGAATTACTAGTCTTTGTAGATGGAAGTATCATCTTTGTGATCCTTATAGCAAACTCTTATCTGAACGCGGAAAACTTGAATGTGCTGCTGCCTGTTGTATACAATAATTGAACTCGTGTAAGCATTAGATACCAAAGTGCTTACCCAACCCTACCAACAAAAAGCTTCGGTATTAAAAAAGTAGTGATGCTGGTACTAGAAAATAAAGGATAGTGTAGCCATTACCCCCCCCCCCCCTCCGTAAACCACAAATAAGGGGCCTTTATATCCTTGTATCTGCCTAATTTTGGAAGTAGGTAACATAGAAAATTTAACTTAAGCTTCAAAAATTAAAACTTCTCCATTTTAAGCTGTGGCAAGTGGACTTTAATATAGGCCAATCGAGTTGGAACAGAGATTCATTATTCAGAAGTCGGAATGGAATCAAAAGGATGCTTGATTCTTGACTACCACTTAAGCTTGGACTAGTACTTGCGAACTTTAAATAGTGCAGTACTGAAATGATCAACTCCGTTCATACAGAGCTTAAGAAGAAAGTAGATTTGAGCAGCAAACTGACATAGCAAAATCCATGTAGTGGCACTGTATTGACAATAGAATGAAGAACCAAATACGTACACACGTTAGTTTGATGTGATTAGGATTGGCAAATGAGATTCAATGAAGTATAAGTTACTAACATTTACTAGAATCTGATGGTGTAATTGTTGAAAAGCAGGAACTTGTGCCGACAGTAAAAATGCAAGTCTCGTTTCATTTTGTCCTTGTAACGTGTATGATATGCTTGCTAGATTCGATAGGTACAAGTGTATAAGTGATCTCTATCTTTTTTTAACAGATTGTTGCAAAAATCTCAGTTTTAGGTCGATTATTCAATTTTGAACATCTGTTCTCTTCAAAACTTGTGCACAAATTGTTTTTATTGATATATACAGAAGAAATTTAAGTAATTAAGGAAACAAAGAAAGTGAAGAAAGATGAGCAGGTATAAATACTGGATTTAGGCCTGAACTGCTCTATTACCAACTTGTTCATATCACAACACGGATCCCAACTTGGACGAACTATATGGTAGGAGATGAGAAACAGAAGTTCTTTCAAAAAAAAATAATGTAAAGCAAAATTAAATATTATGACTATTTATTTAGAATTTTACAATTTTCATTTTCCAACATATTATATATGCTCTGTGTTGTTTTTATTACAATTTGTCGTATTTGGCTTATGGTTGTAATGATGCATATCAATGTTTTATGCTTCAGGGCTATGTGCTTGATTGATTTTGGATTACCAGTTGTTCGTGACGATGACCATGAATTGGTTAAATGTCATGCTCCAGCATTGAGTAAGTCTCAAAGTTCTTCAAATAATGGAAGATTGAAACGCAAACTAAAAGGACGTGATATTGAAACTAAACATGCTGGTAGAAAAAACTTTGAAATTTGTGGTTTTAGAGATCCTGTTTTATTTGTTGGTCATATTTCAAAAGGTTCTCTCTTGATCATAGATAAAGAATGGATGGAAGTGGTTAAAACACTTGATGCTCCGCCTTTGCATAGATATATTTATGGTACATAAGTCCATATCTAAAGGGATATTTCTGATAGCAATAGGTGGGAGAGCTCAAATATAGCAGTTGATCCTCCATTTGATGTTTTGGCCATGAGGTTCTAAAGCATGTTTTGTAATGTATTCTATACTTAATTAACATGCAAAAGTGAAGTTCAGTGCATTTCTCTAGTACCTTGTATTGCCTACTTGTGTGTGTTGTGCATACTCCCATATTGAAAATAAAATTATCCTAATTTTAGATCACAAAATGTCAAACTAACCTATTTTATCATAATTGGAATTCTATGCCGTCTCTAACAAAATCAACGAGAAAATACACAGCTAGAATTCCGTACTAATTTATCTTTGTTTTTACAATATCTTTATGAACTTGCAATATGCTTCTGGTTGTCACTCCGACTTGTTGAACATATAATTTAGCAGGTTACTTCTGATGATTTGGAAGTAATATTTATTGAAAAAGTTAGCTTTTATGCAATGTGAATTCTTCTTTCTTTCTCCTTGAACTGGAATAAGAAAGTGCATCTCTATTTATTTTCGACAAACGCTGCAACATGGTTTAGAAATATTTGCAGAGCTTTCAGTTTTGAGTTGCAGAAAGTAATCCTCTGTTGTGTAGTATCAGTTTTGCTGTAGTTCACTTGTTTTGTTTCGGTGATGTTTGATATTTTAATCTAGATTTTGTTTTACCGTTTATTTGAGAATTCTGCTGTACATCAGTGAATACAGCATCTTTAAAACAAAAACCCTGAGAAGCTGAAAAAAGTTGGATGAATTGGGGAAATACCAGACGGAACATACCCGATATCTACCCAGAGGCCAGAGTGGCAATTTTGGTGAAAATGAATCTGGGAAGTAATAAATCTGATATAGAGAAAATTTTAGGGAAAATAAATTATTTCGTCCTTAACTATTCCGGTTTTATTATTTTAATCCCTAAACTAAAGATTCCGTATTTGATAGTAATTTAACTTTTGAATTTTTCTGATTTAAGTTCTTCCGTTAAAAAGATTATAGCGAACGTTAGAATCTTCCTTAGTGGGATCTTAGTTCTTCACCAAACGCAAAATCAAACCTACTTTTCGTGGTTATTTTGGTATCCAAATCGAGCGCGTGAATATCCAAAACAACCCTCTCTGCACTCTCTATCCATCCCATAATCAAAATCAAGTTTCAGTTGTCTTTAATTTTCGGTATCATCGGAGTTCTTGATTTTGACCGGAATTTGTTTTTTATGTAATCGTTTGAAGGTTTTGCTTGTATATATACGTATAGATCCATGTAGTTGGAGAGTTATATAATTTTTTCAGAATTTTTGGGCTTGTTTCGCCGGAAAATAGATGTGTCACCAGATTTTTTTTGTTATTGTGAATGGATTTTTGATGTAATTATGGGTCGTAGTTATTTATAAGGGTGTGTAGATTGTAAGACAATCAATTTCTTGAGCTTTGAGACTGTTTTGCATGTGGTCGGATTTTTGTTGGCCAGAATGCGGCAACGGATTTCTGGACATTTTTCAGATTCTGGTTAATTTAACGTTTGTTAGTCATTTTTTTAACGGAAGGACTTAAATAAAAAAATTAAAAAGGTATATGACCTTAAATAGAATCTTTTATTCAGAGACCTAAATAATAAAATAGCAATAGTTGAGAGACGATTAAATTTATTTTCCCAAAATTTTGATCAAAACTTCTTTTGTAAAAGAAAAATTTGGGAATATTAGTTAATTGAATGAGATTTACCGCAGAAGCGTATTCTTTAGTCCCTGCGTAGAACTGGCTACATCTGACCATACGGTGGACTAAAATTTGGGTTGAGGTGTAACCTGTAAGTTAAGGTCAATCTTACGAGCATGTAAACTATGATAGATCTATATTAATGGTTCAGTAACTTTACAAGGGGAAAGTTGGTGAATTGTTTTCTTAGGCAAAAGCCAAAGAATGAAAAAGAATTCTTATCAGGAAAATACTTGATAGAAATTAATAATTGGTAGGTGACTGACCCAGATGCAGCTGAGTTAGTGTCACAGAGGGCCTACATCAGTCAAGTGGGATTATGAAACAACCCTGATAACAGGTGCCATCTGCGAAGATCTATGGAGTGAGAATTGAGCACGTCGAGTTCTTGGATGCTTCTTGAAAAATGTACCTAAATGAAATCTTAGTACTGAAAGCATTAAGTTGTATTACTTTAGGTTGCCTCATTTTTTATAGTTAAGTTTGCAGAATTTCTAATTCTGACCTTAAGAACTGTGTGTTAATTTGGAAGTTAGCATGCATTCAGTTAACTTAGATTCTAACTGTGACAGAGAATCCCGGAGTCTTCATATATCCTGCCGTACTTTTTCATACTTTTCTGCTTTGTCTGTATACTTCTGCTGTAGGGTTTTGCCTGCAGAATTCTCAAGAGCCTCTAGTAGGGTAGAGATTTACTTGATCCTGATTTATTTGTTTCCATCTATATCAATCTTACAATCACTTACTTTGTGCTTAAGATTTGGTAAAGAATAAACATGGAAGTCTAATGGTCCATGGAAAGTCTTTTAAACAAAGCCAGTGGCAATGCTGCTGTTAAATTTGACCTCTCTTCATGTATTACGAAATACTAAATGATAACTCGTGCTTGGCACGGTTCGGGGTTTATGTTAATTAATTATTAATTTTTTATTTAATTAAATATTTATAAAATTATAAAAAGAAATATGTTATTTGCATAAAAAATTTATGCGATTAACAAACTATAAATTTAGATTGTTTAATATAAATGCATGGAAACACGTTTCGGTTGTTTTCATTGAAAAATATTTATGACATTTATCGTAATCTTTTTTTATTCTAAGTCATAATAAAAAAAATTCTAATAGAATATAAGAATTATAATAATAATGAGATTTTTATTATGTTTTTTAAAAATAACATATAATCGCATGGAAGATTGTTCTAAATTAGTGTATAGAAACACGTTCTAGTTGTTTTTCTTGAAAAATCTTTCGGAGAATTGATCGTTCTATTTTTTGATTCTAAATTATGATAAAAAATTGTATTATAATTATAATAGGATTTTGATTCTAAAGATAATATAATTATAATGGGTGAGTGCCCTAAATGCCCACTTTTTAAGCTTTCTTAACCAAAATACCCATTTTCGAGAGGTACCGCCCAATATACCCACCACATACGCCACTAACAGAGGCGTATGTGGTGATACGCAACTGGAAAAGACGTGTGTGACATTCGAGTCTCCACTGAAGATACTCTTCTGTCAACAAAGCATCCAACGTAGATACGCCACTACCAGAAGCGCATCTTCGGATACGCAACTGGCTGTGGCGCATCCATTATCTTCTTCGTTTGCAGAGGAATGTGAGAGAATCTCTCGCCGGCGACTTCTCTATCTATCTTCGCTCACCTCTCTTCCGTGGTTGTTCACTGAAAATATACACCCCAATCAAATCGCCTTACTTTCCTCTACAATGCTATACCAATTTTATTACACATCTAATGCTAGAATTCGAGATCTCGCGACTTACAATCAAAATCGCGATTTCGACGATCTCTTTTTCTCTCCCTCCGTTTGATAGGCTGGAAATAGCCAAGGTCCAGTTAGGCCCAACCTCAGGCCCAAAAATAACAAAAAACCCAACTTATGAGAATAAGAGCATCCCAGCCCAAGCCAATAGGCCCCGGGCCCGGACCACCACCCCGGATTAGTGGACCCTAGAGTGATGACACCTGGCAGCCCAGCTCGGCCGACATCCCCACACGTGGCGCTGACCAGCATTAAAGTCCAAGCGACAGCATGTGTCAAATCATGTACTCAACAACACTGCCACACTCCAGTCAACGGTCCCCACAAATAGGGACACGTGTCCTACATCCCGGAATTCAGCACCTTGTCCCCTGGATCCAACGGCTAGTAGTAAAGGTAACCCACCCCTAAACCCTAGCCCTAGGGCTATAAATACCCCTAGAAAATAGGGTTTAGGGGTTGGACATTATTACACCTACACACATTTATTACTCTTGTGATACTCTGCTTGATTATTATCTTCCAAAGGCAACTCTTATTCTCACGCCGGAGGCACCTCGGGGCCAAACCCCCCATCCGGTGTTGTTTTGCAGACACCCCACTGCAGCTACACCACTTCCGAGGCAGGAGTTGGCGAGGAAGCATCCGATCAAGATTTGGAGTTATCATTGGCGCTAGAAGGAGGGGGGTCGAACCTCCAAACTCAAACCAAACAGCCGAACCAAGCAAATCCGAACCCCTCAAACCAGCTAAAGCCCACAACCATGCCTCGACAAAGCAAGTCCACCAAACGCCAAGCACTTAGCGCTCCGAGAGAAGAACCCCTAGTTCCTATCCCGGAGCAGGCACCGCAAAACCAGGTCCCAGTCCAGGAGAGGCTCGGGATCGGCCCGAATGACGCCCGGGTCACCGTTGAGGTGAACCGGTACAAGTATACAGACGTACCTCTTGACTCTGCCTAAATGGAGAACTTGACCCCGGAGGAACTTGCTGAAGCAATCCGAGCTTACCGAAATCGCCCCCACCCGGAACCAGAGCCCGAACAAGCCGAGAACTCTGGAGGGTCAGCCAACTCACACCAATCCTGGGCTTCGGTCTTTGACCGTCTCGGAGACCAGGACAAAAGGACTAAGAAGGACCACAACCCTCAAAGCAAAGCCAGAGATAACGAAACCGATAAGCTCAAGAAAATGGAGAGACTCCGGGAAAAAATAAGGCAGGAAGGACAGGCCAAGTTGGAACTTAGGATCCAGAAAAGGCTTCAAGAGGAGGAAGAAAGGATAAGGAGATCCAAACCTAAGAGACCCCATCGAGAAATTAGCCCGGAGATTATCTCAGACGATGAAGAACGCCCAGACAACTTGGTACAAATGATCCACGAGCTGCAAAGAAAAGTTAACAGTGACTCCGGGTTTGAGATCCAAGATACCCTCACCCCTTTCAGCTACTCCCTCGAAGCCATACCCCGACAGAAGAATCTTAAGCATTACAACTTCGACTCCTTCGATGGGTTGGAAGACCCCAAGGAACACCTCAACTACTTTGAACAGATAGCCCTGATATACTTCTACAATGACCTAACAAAATGCCGGTTCTTTGCCTCAACACTCAAAGGAGCAGCCCAAAGATGGTTCAGCCGGATTCCATCCCAGAGTATACACAGTTGGAAAGAGTTCAGGGAAGCCTTCCTCCGGAGGTTCCGGGCCAACAAATCCCCGGAGTACCATATGTGCCACCTTGAAACTATTAGACAGCATGACAACGAGGCCCTCTCCGCCTTTATGAAACGGTTCCAAGAGGCCATAAACAAAGACACCAATCTAGATGAGAGGGAAGCCTTGAGCATATTTCGGAAGAACCTAGACCCGGAGCACAATGAGCGCTATGTTCTAGAGCTCGTGCACAAAGAACCCCAGAGCCTGGCCACGGCCTATGCTATGGCCGCCAAGTTCATCAAAGAAACAGATATCCTGCAAGCCATGAGAATGACCCGGCAAGGGGCCTCCTCGAGCAGAAACAAAGACGATCGCCCCAGAAACCAGTATCAACCAGAAAAGAAATTCAAGCCCAACAAACAGAGCAACTACATCCCGAGATCTCAACTAATCATCCCGGACGGAAGCCACTTCTCGAAACCTAAGTCTGATGCCAGGCCCACGAGGCCAGAAAAATCCGAGCCACGTCCCGAACCTGAGTGGACACCCCTGAACTGACCCCGAGCTGACATACTGAAAGAAATACAGGACAAACCCTTCTACTACCCGCCTAAGCCTATGGCCACAGCCCCGGAGAACAGGCCCAAACACAAGCATTGCGACTACCACTCAACTCACGGGCACACCACCGAGAACTGTATGTCACTCAAGTTCTTCATCGAGGAACAAATAAAAAAGAAGAACATGAACCAGTATGTGGCCCGGAGAAACGCAGAAAGCGGACAAGGACCCGGGGCTCAGAAAGTTAAAAATGTGGTACATGTAGTATTGGGCGGCTCCAACTCTCCCCCAAGGACCCCGGACTCCGGAGATGAGGTAATGATGGTGGAAATCGCTCCGGAACAAGTCATATCATTCAGCAATGCCGATTTTGAAGGAATAGACCCCGACCATAACGAAGCCTTGGTGGTAAGCCTAGATATTGCCGATAATGAAGTAAAAAGGGTCCTCGTGGACAACGGCTCTTCGGCCAACATATTGTTTAAACATACCATGGATAGGATGCAGCTCGGAAGCGTAAAAATGAATGAATGTAGAGAGGATCCACTGTACGGCTTCGACCACAACTTGGTCCCTATCCAAGGAACCCTCTACCTACCTGTCCAGTTCGGCACTACCCCGAAACAGATAACTCATGTAGTCAAATTCTATGTAATCAACAGTCCATCGTCCTACAATGTGATACTAGGGCGCCCAGCTCTGACCAAGCTCCGGGCCATGACCTCAACCCCACACCTCAAGTTCAAGTTCCCAACAGCCGCCGGGGTAGGAGAAGTAAGGGGT
Organism: Kitagawia praeruptora; assembly: GCA_037693485.1. Lineage (NCBI taxonomy): Eukaryota > Viridiplantae > Streptophyta > Magnoliopsida > Apiales > Apiaceae > Kitagawia > Kitagawia praeruptora. The sequence continues at coordinate 43,442,350 of CM075344.1, read as the reverse complement.
GACACCGAAACCGCAAGCCGATGCTATGGTCAAGCCCTAGTCATGGCCAAAACAGATCCAGAAAACAAGCGCAAAGCCTCCTCCTATCACAAGAATCAGAGCAGAAAGAAACATAGAAACTCAACTTATAAGAACCCCGGGAAGGAGGTTCAAAATATCGAGAACTCCGAGATCCCTACCCAAAAAGTAGAAACTTCCGCAGCCCGAGGGTACCTTACTTCAAACTCCCAAGCCCGGGTCCAGAAATCATCCACCCTGAAAGATCAAGCCAAAGTCGAACCTGCAGCAGAAATAGAGACAATAGAGCTAATACCCGGGAACTCCGAAAGGAAAATCAAGATTGGGGCAGGGTTGGAAACAACCTTCAAAGAGGACCTAGTGTCGTTACTCCGGGAATACGCGGATATATTTGCATGGAGCCCGGCTGATATGCCCGGACTCCGAGAGTCTTTGGCCATGCACAACTTGGATGTTGACCCCAGGAGAAAACCCGTAAAGCAAAAAAGAAGGAATGTTGCCCCGAAGAGACAAAGGGCCATAGATGAAGAAGTAGACAAGCTCCTCAAGGCCGATATAATTTGTGAGATCAAGTACCCGGAGTGGTTGGCCAATGTGGTCCTAGTAAAAAAACCTAGTGGAAAGTGGAGGATGTGCGTTGACTACACCGACCTCAACGAGGCTTGCCCCAAGGATCCATACCCATTACCCAACATAGATCAGCTCATTGATGCTACCTCGGGACATGTGATGCTAAGCTTCATGGACGCCTTCTCCGGTTATAATCAGATCAAGATGAACCCTGCAGACATAGCCAAAACGGCCTTCATCACCCACAGAGCGGTGTATGCTTATAAGTTTATGCCCTTTGGGCTCCGGAATGCCGGTGCTACGTACCAAAGAGCCATGGTAGAGGTTTTCCAAGACCAAATAGGCCGGAACCTGGAGTCCTATATTGACGACATCATCGCCAAATCCAAGACCGTTGAGGAACACGTCCCAGATCTACGGGAATGCTTTGAAAATCTAAGGAAAAATCAAATGAAACTGAACCTGGAGAAGTGCACCTTCGGGGTGGCGGCAGGGAAATTCTTAGGTTTTATGATCAGCCAGAGGGGACTTGAGGCTAACCCAGAAAAAATTAGGGCAATCCTAGATATGCAGCCACCTCGGACCCGGAAAGACATCCAAAAATTGGTCGGGTCATTGGCAGCCTTACGAAGGTTTATCTCCAAGTTGGCCGAAAAGTGTTTACCCTTCTTCCACCTGCTTAAGGGAGCAAACAACAAAAAAGAAATTGCATGGAGTCCGGAGTGCCAAACCTCCCTAGACAAAATCAAAGAATATCTCTCATCACCACCTTTGTTAACCAAGCCCGAACCCGGAGAACCACTGTATCTGTACATCTCCGCCGGACCCCTAGCCGTAGCAGCTGCTTTGGTCCGGGAAGATGGGGGGATCCAAAGACCAGTATACTATATAAACCAGGTGCTAAAGGATGCTGAAACTCGGTACCCCAATCTGGAGAAGTTTGCCCTTGCCCTAATCACAGCCTCGAGAAAACTCAGACACTACTTCCAAGGGAGAGAGATCAAAGTGGTAACTGATCAACCGCTAAGACGGATAATCCACAAGCCAGACGCCTCCGGAAGATTGATAAATTGGGCAATAGAATTAAGTCAATACCACTTGACCTTCATACCCCGGACAGCAATCAAGGCACAAGCCCTGGCAGACTTCATCGTGGAGTGCTCCTTTCCTGAGTCGCAACAACCTTCAATATCAGCCCAGAATGAAGTAACCCCAGACAAAGGTCTTGACTCATGGACTCTCCATGTAGATGGTTCCTCAACAGCGGAAAGGTCCGGGGCCGGGGTCATCATGAAAAGCCCGGATGGTTTTCAGATCAAACAGGCAATAGCCTTCAAGTTTCAAGCAACTAACAATCAGTCCGAATATGAGGCTCTCCTGGCTAGGCTGAGGCTAGCCCGAACTTTAAAACTCCGAAACCTGAGCATCTACAGCGATTCCCAGATTGTGGTACGTCAAACAAAAGGTGAGTACATCGCCAAAGATCCCAAATTGGCTCAGTATTAAGCCTTGGTCAAAAGCTATTTAACCACAATCCCGAAACACCAAATCAGTCAGATTAATAGAGAAGAAAACTCTGAAGCGGATGAGCTCTCAAGACTAGTTCAAAACTCAGCCGAGCTAGATAGTTCTGTCTACTTTGAAGAACTTGAGAAACCAGCAATTGATCAAGAAGAAATAATGGAAATTGACGACAGCCCGAATTGGATGACCCCTTTTATCCTCTACCTGGAAAAGGGGGAGTTGCCCGAGGACAAAAACGAAGCCAGAAGGTTGAAAAACAAAGCGGCAAAATACTTCATCGAAGATAACCAACTCTATCGCCAAACTTTCTCATCCCCAATACTGAAGTGTATAGGCCCGGAGGAAGCCAGCTACTATTTACAAGAGGTACATGAAGGGATTTGTGGGGACCACATGTCCGCAAAGGCCCTTGCCTACAAAATTATAAGGCAAGGGTACTACTGGCCAACCATCCACTCCGATGCGGTAGACTTCGTCAAGAAATGCAGAAATTGTCAGCTGTTCAGCAATGTGCCAAGGCAAAGCCCGGTCCTACCCTCTTCGGTCCTATCCCCAATACCCTTTGCTGTATGGGGAATCGATATAGTGGATCCCTTCCCCCGCGCTAAAGGAGACCTGAGGTACCTACTGGTAGCCATTGACTACATGACTAAGTGGGCCGAAGCAAAGGCAATGAGGACCATAAATCAGCAAGATTGCATCAAGTTCATGGACAACATCCTAATGCGGTTCGGCCTACCCAGAGTCCTGGTCTCAGATAACGGACCTCAGTTCCTGGGCTCAGACTTCGAAAACTACTTAAAGTAAAGGGGGATCAAACACAAGAAATCTTCAGTGGCTTATCCCCAGGGCAACGGCCAAGTCGAGGTGACAAACAGAATTTTGCTAAGGGGGATTGAGAAAAGGCTAAAAGAAAGCAAGAACAAATGGCCCGAAGAGCTACCACATGTGCTATGGGCATACAGAACTAGGCCGAGGTCCGGAACAGGGGAAACTCCATTCAAGCTAGCATACGTGTAAGAACCCAAATTTTCGGTAGAATTAAAACTTTTTTTATATATTGATGAAAGAATGAACAGTGACTCCGACTACAAGGTATTAACAATGAATGTGAATGGGTATAGATTTAAAAGATTATATGTCATGAAGAATGCAATGGGTTGACAACCTAGATTAGAATAATCTATCTCCTAAGAAATAAGTTATGACACTCCAAAGAGGAAGGAGATATTCTTGTGTCATCCAAATCAATATCTGTTGTTAATCCAATGGTTCCGTAAAAGGGTTAAGGAATGCCTGAAAGAGAACAAGGACATTTTTATATATATAAGGAATAAAAGAGAATAAGTAGTGAATAGTGATTTTGTTGGAAATAAGAATATTATTAGACGACGCTATATAGAAGTATTCAGAACGGAAATCTGAGTTCGTATTAGTGATCCAGGAGGAAATTAAGTGTATGTAAAAGCTGTCGGATTCAGAAAAATAGCACTTTTATTTTCTCCGAGATTTCCCTGGACACTGCAAGACTTGAGGATTTATTAAAGGGATTTCAGGAATTTAAATTCGAGAAGTATTAAGAAAGATGGAGATTGGTATAACAAATATTAAGAAGGTTTTCGGTAAAACCCTAACTAGAAACGAATGAGTTATTCTCTCGAACAATCAGTCGAATTAAGCAATAACCGGACGAAAGAGCAAGCAGGAAGGTAAGGTGCATGCATGTGCAAGTAAGGAAAATATCTAGGAACCAAACTAGTTAGCAAGGAACTAGATCAATTAGAGTCAAACTAGTACTTAGCAAGATTGTAACATCAAACCACAAGAATGCAACACTTGTCCTCTTGAATTGCATCATGGATGACCACACCACTTTAATAAAGTAGCTTTATACAAGATATTTTCCAAAACATCACAATAATTCACTTGATCAACCAAGCAACCAAGAAAGCAACCCACTTTCTCTCCATTAGCCTCCATTCGGTTTTCCTCTTAATTCAAGAATCAAAACCTAACTTCCTACCATTGTTTGATCTCCATAATTTTATGGAAGATCTTATATTTCACAAAAATGATACCCTAGAAATCTTAGCCTCAAACACCACTTTTTCCATTTTCAATAAAATCATCAAAGAGGAGGGTGAATAGTAACCTCAAGAACAAAATTCTTGGATCTTGATTTCTTGGATGATCTAAGCTTGGTTAAGGATAGACATGGACTATACAAGGCTTAGCAAGGGCTTTAACACTCTCCAAGGAAGGTATAAACCTCATGAACCCTAGATCTTACTTTGGGTATATGCTTGTTCTTGATGGATTTAAACTTAGTTATGTTATTAGTAAGTTATAAGCATGCTTATAAGCATGATTAAGATTGGGTTTTGATAAATGTTAAAAATAGCTTAGATGAACGGAAAGGCATTGCTTGGCCTCAGTTCATGGTTATAAATCATGTATATGTTGTTTGGAGTAGATATCATGATTATTGGGAGGTTTGGAATTTGGTAAATATTCGATTTATAGCCGTCGTAATGCCGAAATTTCGTTAACCTTAAGAAAACGAATTTGACAGAACCTATAACTCACTGTTTAGCTTCGATTTTTGCCATGATAAGCTAGATTATGTTATAAGCTTCGTTTTGATATAAAGTTCGTATGAAATGGACTTACGGTTTAGGAGTTATGATTAAATTCGTAACAGTGGTTTGAAACCGTAAACGAAAGTTCGTAACTGAAATTGGAATCCCTTAACATGACTAAGTCAGTGACGAATCATGGTAATTAAATATTAGAGGTCATAAGGAAGGCGTGAGAGAAAACCACAAGTAAAATGGATCGTTTTCCGATTTTATAAAAATGTTCGAATCGAGGTTAAGTGCGAAGAAACCACTTTTCGGAGGTAACACTATTCACTAGAAGCTCCTGCCCTGTTTTGGCAAAAATCCGAAAAATTAATCTTCTGATCTAAGTCCAATTTTGAGTTAGCTACCTTCTAGACATTCTCTAGATCATGTACGCGAAAACGGTGCGTCATTTGAGTTAACGGTTACCGAGTTATGAACGTTTTAGTGAAAAAGGTGTGAATAGTAAAGATCCGTAGTCGACCGAACTTCAAAAATACATTTCACCTATCTAGACCCGTGGCTTCGAATTGGAAATTTCATGATAAATATTACAAATACGAAAGATGATTTTATAAGTGGTTTCGTAATTAAATACGGTTCCAGTAATTTATTAAAAGTGTTGGAGTGTGAGTCCCGGAATAGTAATTCTCAGGAAAGTCACCTCTAGGGATACTACTTTGGCCACCCTTTTTGGCTAAGTTAAAAAGGGAATTTGATAGAGTGTATTTTATATATATTTTATAGGATTTTATTCCCACATTTACGGTGCTTTTGCGAATAATCGTGTTGATTTAATTAGTTTTATTTGAGTTTGTTACAGGAAATAAATAAATGCCAAGTCGAAAGGAATCGAGCATTATTTAAAGATTTTATGTGATTTTTAGCTCGAAGGATTTATTTTGTGAAAATTTATGAGGAGAAAGGATGAAATTTCGGTTCGTTTTCTAAGCATTTTGGAGCAGAATTTTGTGATCAACAGGAGTGCTTTATTATTTTTGTTTCAAGGCTGTGACACAGAAAAATTCGAAAACAGAACCCACATGGCGCTGCGGCGCGAAGGGAAGTCTGGGGCAGAGAAAAAAAAAAGGACAGGAAAATCATGTTGGCCATGCGAAATTATGCTGGCCGTGCAAATGTTCCTGCACTTTAATTATGTTCAGCGCATAAATTCTGGCGGAGCCACCTGTTTGAAAATCACGCGCCTGCCTTATAAAAAATTCACCAAGCTGTTGAAACGCGTGCGTCACACACCCTGGCTATGCGCGGGGGCTTCTGTTGTGACACACCTGGCGCGGGTCATCCATATAATTACAAACCTATTGCTGAATACTCCTAGATTGTCTAGTTGTTTCATACATGCGTGCACAAAAGATTAACAAGGTGGCCCCCCACATGTTTTCTACACCGTACCTGATTCGAATTATAAAATAATAATTGGCCTCTAATTTAATTAAGCCAATTATTTTAGTCCTGTAACACTATATAAACACATCTAGGGATACATTATTGGATCTATCTTTTTATCTCTCTTTTTACATACGTTATTAAATATATTAAAAGTTAGGGTTTTATTTTCTTCTCTCCATCTCTGCAAGCTCAATTTAATTCTTGGATTTAATTGTTCCTCGTTATTCAAAGGTTTAAGGTATTTCTTATCTCCTCCTTATTAATTACATGTTTATTATGACTTCTTTCATTCTTATTATTGTTAGTTTTAATCTTAGAATGAGTGAGTAATTTAATTCTAGGGTATTAAGGGGAGCCATGTTTGCACCATGATTTGGGTTTAATTTGATTAGTAGATTGATGGGTAGAGAGTAATTCTAATTGATATGTTATAATTCTTAATTTGTGTAATTGCGCAATATCACGGATTAATTGATTGCAATAGGAGTAATAGATCGAAAGATTTTACTACTAGAGGCTTACATACAATTAGCGGAATTGAAGGTGAGTGTGAAAGCATCATTAGATATTCTGAGAGTGTTAATGCTTGAAAAAGATTAACCATTGCTTTAATTACTTAATCCCATTAAAAAGCTATACCTTTGTGATTTGTTTGGTGTAAGCATGGTGAACCTGAATTGCCCTAGATCCCTTAATTAATTTATTTAAAACCTTTGTTAAATTTGCTTTAGTAGTTAATAAAATTCCAAAACAATCGTTGTGACTAAAAACAATTGATAACAATTGAATTGAAACTGAAACTGTCTCCTTGAGGATTCGACCCGTATTTGCTAGTATCTACTACAAGAGGATCTACATGTTTCTCAACCCAGTGTAGATGTGCAAGCTGATCAGACAAATGAGATGTGGGATATCTTGAATAAATTGCTAAAGAGTTCTGAAGAACAAGTCGAGAAGATCAAAGACTTAAAGACTCAAAGTTTGGCGATTGAATCTCAAATTGCACAGTTGGCTAACTCTTCTACTATAGGGCAGCTCGACTATTTACCATCATCATCTATCCGATCCGAAGAGGACCTGATTGCTATCAATCTCACAAGCGATCAGGAATATGATAGTTTCTCCATGTATGTTGATGATGAGGCCATTGATAAAGAGAAGGAGTATGCCACCGATGACGAGATCAATGATGTTGCTGCTACTGAGAACAATGTGACTGATGATGAGGTGACAAAAGAAAACAATACAGAGATGGTTGTTGTTTCTCTTCCACAACCTGTGCCTCAGCTACCATGTATTGATAAATTTGCTCTCGATCTAGCCTCTACTTACAAGGCTTCATTGCTCAATAACACTTATTTCAAGGTTGATGTGATAACAAATATTGTCCAAGAAGATCTTTCTCAAATTCTGGTTGAGGATCCATATAAAGTGGCTCCTACGTTTCAAGCTCGAGAAGAGGGAGAAGATGGAAGTGTCGGCTTAATCTTTGATGTGATAAGCCAAGATGTCCGAATGACTCCAGTGAAAGTGAGGAGTGAAGAAAAGCCACCACCAGAACCTCCACCTTATGTCAAGGGAGTTCAATATTTTCGTGGTGTTGAATTTTATCGCTGTTTTATCACAAAGTTTTCCAAAACTGCACAAGCACTTAATTCTCTATTGCTTATTAATGACATATTTTATTTTGCTGATGCTTGTTTGGAGACTTTCTGCAGGATAAAGACAACCACAGATGTTCTTGATACTTTTTGTGGTGGCGAGTTTATGATCGAGAAAGTGGATATTACGCCTTTACCGGAGTATTTTTTTGAGGAGGTCAAGCTAATGACTCTAAATAAGCGCTGCTTGGGAGGCAACCCAAGATTTCATTGGAGGATCGGTGCACTTCATGCTTTTGCATAGGGGAGTACTTCTTTCCTTCTCTTTCATATATAGTGGAATTGTTTAGTTATTTGTTCAACCCAAGCCTTGTTGGGTACATTACTCTTTATTCTTAAAAAAAAAAAAAAAATTTGTTCTCTAAAAAAAAAAAAAAAAAAAAATGAATAGTGATTTTCGCGCAGGCAGCACCCCTGTAACGCAGGTTGCGCCTGCGTTACTGCCTTCAGCGCCGTTTGCCCCCCTGTAACGCAGGTTGCGCCTGCGTTACTGCATTAGCCGCAGTCTGCAACCCTGTAACGCAGGTTGCTCCTGCGTTACACGCCCCTTCTGCCCAGAATTTTTTTTTATTTTCCCCGAAAATTGTTGTTTTGCAACATAAAAACACACCCAACTCTATTCTAATTTTTATTCTATCAATTCTTAATTCTTATACCTATCCTACATCGAATTCAACCCATCCCAAATCTCTCCTATGCACTAAATTTTTAAATTTCATCTATCCATCATCTTATATATATACCCACCTATACATACAAATCCAATTCCTCTTCTATTTTATTTAAATCTCTAAAAATTCAATTCTAAAGAGGAATTAATTGCAAGTTCACCTCTCCGATTCGTATTGGGTAAATCTTTTTCTCTAATCTTATTTTTATTACGAATTTGTGTTCTTGTAAATTGGGATTTTGTATTATTCTTGGAATTTGGGCTATTTTTGGTGTGATATTGCTTGGAAATTATTGGTGGAGCTTCTTGTGAGTTGGGTATTGATTCTTATGGCTCCTAAGTGTGGGAGAGGTGGTGTTAGTGTTGAGAAATTGCTACAGAAAGGGGATTTTAGCTGAACAAGCATGTTGGAAAAGATGGGGAAGGATATGTAAGACGTCTTGCAGGATCGGGATTCCAGGGGAGTTTTCTTTCTTTTCTTTTTAGTGTATTTTATTTTGTTTTTAGTTGTAGTTTTGTATTTTGTTCATTAGTTCATTGGGGACAATGAACCGCTTAAGTGTGGGGAGGTGTTCTCAACGTAGTGTATTACTTGTTTTAAAAAAAAAATCAAAAAAATTAAAAAATTAAAAATACCAAAAATAATTCTAGCCATTCAATTTGATTAGTTGTTGTATTTTGATTGATACACCCATGCATGCGTAGAATTCTTGTGTTTATTGACGCTTTTGTATGAGAAGTGACGTGCTTTGTTCTTGTGCACACACTTTCACTAGCAAGTTGAAGCTGGTAGACTTAATTGGATGTTGTAAGTAATTAGAATGACATGAATATGTGCAAGATGACTTGGTTTACATGCTTTGAGTACAAGTAGATGCGTTAGAGAGTCTTGTTACTTGGGATTGATTATGTTTTGTCACACCAAGTGAGTTTTGAGCCTATATGCATATCTTTTGCATGATTTTTCGTTTCCTTGAGTGTCCACTTCCACATGTTGTTTACATTGCTAGCACTTACTTGAGATCTTTCTTGAAATGCATGACATTAATTGATGATGAGATGATAAAGGCACTTAGGTTTAACCTCGTATTTCCCATATTTCCAAACCATTTATACATGATCAATTAGTTAACCCTTTGAGCCTAATCCTATTCTTTCGGTGACACACTACATTACTTGCCATTATCCTTTTTATTCTATTGGCCTTACATTGAATTTGAACCTAAATTGTCAAAGGCTAGTATCGTGCTTAAGGGAGTAATAAGGTGTTCATAAAAGGGGGGGTTATTGTTGGTCATACTTTTGGGGAATTATTGATTTTGGTTGATGCTTGTTAGTCGAAATTCATAAAAATATCTATGGATCATTGTGTTTATTCTTTAGCTCTCTAAAAAAGAAAAAAAAAGAAAAAAAAAAAGAAAAAAAAAGAAAAAAAAATGAATAAATTTGAGAGCATTCTTATGTTTGTATGATCCTTCTTCATTCGACTAGTCAAGTTATTATGTAAGGGTTATTGAAAAATCCAAGTGTGGGGAAGTATTTGTTTTAATAGAAAGGGAATGGAATGAATTATATTGTTGGGTACTAGCTTTTGACATTAACCTTCTTTAGCTTTCTTGACATACCTTGTCCCTAGCCCCATTACAACCCGAATAAAGACCTTTTGATTGTCATCAGTGATGTATGTTGTGTTGAGAGTGAGATTGATTGCGAGTGTCAAGTTTTGTTTATGATTTTGTTGGAATTGAGTGATACACTTAACCTTGTTCTTGAGTGAATATTCGTTTTTGAGTGAAAGGTGAGTTATTACTTGTTTTGGCATAGGAGATCCTGGGTTTAGACTTAAAGATGTATTTCTTGTGGGCTTAGCATGATTACCAACGATTTTTACACTTGACATGAATTTTTATGACCTTCTACATGTTGGTTGAGTAGACTATGTGAATACTTGCACTTTCGACACCAAGACATCGTATGTTTACTTTGATTCTTAAGTTGATGTGGCATGAGAGGACTCGTGTGTGTGGTGTTGTGTTAACATTGATCTTTTGCATGGTTAGATGAATTTTGTGGGTATATTCACTATAAACCCTCACGAGACCTTACTCGTCCACTGGGGCTACCTAGGGGTTTAAAGGGCTTGTTGCATATGCCAAATGCAACCGTGATCACCTACGGAAGTGGTACTAATTAGTTAGTATAATTATTATGTTAGTTTGCACGAGGACGCGCAAAGTGCAAAGTGTGGGGATATTTGATAGAGTGTATTTTATATATATTTTATAGGATTTTATTCCCACATTTACGGTGCTTTTGCGAATAATCGTGTTGATTTAATTAGTTTTATTTGAGTTTGTTACAGGAAATAAATAAATGCCAAGTCGAAAGGAATCGAGCATTATTTAAAGATTTTATGTGATTTTTAGCTCGAAGGATTTATTTTGTGAAAATTTATGAGGAGAAAGGATGAAATTTCGGTTCATTTTCTAAGCATTTTGGAGCAGAATTTTGTGATCAACAGGAGCGCTTTATTATTTTTGTTTCAAGGCTGTGACACAGAAAAATTCGAAAACAGAACCCACATGGCGCTGCGGCGCGAAGGGAAGTCTGGAGCAGAGAAAAAAAAAAGGACAGGAAAATCATGTTGGCCATGCGAAATTATGCTGGCCGTGCAAATGTTCCTGCACTTTAATTATGTTCAGCGCATAAATTCTGGCAGAGCCACCTGTTTGAAAATCACGCGCCTGCCTTCTAAAAAATTCACCAAGCTGTTGAAACGCGTGCGTCACACACCCTGGCTATGCGCGGGGGCTTCTGTTGTGACACACCTGGCGCGGGTCATCCATATAATTACAAACCTATTGCTGAATACTCCTAGATTGTCTAATTGTTTCATACATGCATGCACAAAAGATTAACAAGGTGGCCCCCCACATGTTTTCTACACCGTACCTGATTCGAATTATAAAATAATAATTGGCCTCTAATTTAATTAAGCCAATTATTTTAGTCCTGTAACACTATATAAACACATCTAGGGATACATTATTGGATCTATCTTTTTATCTCTCTTTTTACATACGTTATTAAATATATTAAAAGTTAGGGTTTTATTTTCTTCTCTCCATCTCTGCAAGCTCAATTTAATTCTTGGATTTAATTGTTCCTCGTTATTCAAAGGTTTAAGGTATTTCTTATCTCCTCCTTATTAATTACATGTTTATTATGACTTCTTTCATTCTTATTATTGTTAGTTTTAATCTTAGAATGAGTGAGTAATTTAATTCTAGGGTATTAAGGGGAGCCATGTTTGCACCATGATTTGGGTTTAATTTGATTAGTAGATTGATGGGTAGAGAGTAATTCTAATTGATATGTTATAATTCTTAATTTGTGTAATTGCGCAATATCACGGATTAATTGATTGCAATAGGAGTAATAGATCGAAAGATTTTACTACTAGAGGCTTACATACAATTAGCGGAATTGAAGGTGAGTGTGAAAGCATCATTAGATATTCTGAGAGTGTTAATGCTTGAAAAAGATTAACCATTGCTTTAATTACTTAATCCCATTAAAAAGCTATACCTTTGTGATTTGTTTGGTGTAAGCATGGTGAACCTGAATTGCCCTAGATCCCTTAATTAATTTATTTAAAACCTTTGTTAAATTTGCTTTAGTAGTTAATAAAATTCCAAAACAATCGTTGTGACTAAAAACAATTGATAGCAATTGAATTGAAACTGAAACTGTCTCCTTGAGGATTCGACCCGTATTTGCTAGTATCTACTACAATTGATACCGTGCGCTTGTGGTTAGACATAATTTAACACATCAGAATTTCGAGTCGACTAAAACACGAAACTTGTTAAGAATTATCAAGACCACATATTGGTGCAAAGAACGAGGTTATAATTGATTAAGTAAGATATACGAAAAATCCGACATTAAGGATGGGTTCGAGGTGTGTTTTGGACTAAACTTACATGACTTAAGTTAAGTTATACTTAACCTTCGAAATGTTAAGTGATTGACCTCGGTTATTGTGACTATTTATAGATCATTGGATTGACACGAGGCACACTACCCCTACAGGATTACCAGGCAAGTTTCCAATACCTTGGAACTGTTGTTGTGATAATATATATGATTGTTGTTATACATATGCCATAGCATGCATGCTTGTTTTCAAAGTATATTGGAATACTTGTTCCCTGAATTAATATTGGCTTATAGACTAGATATGGATTATCAGTTATAAGCAGGATTGTGTTGCTAGGACCCTTAGTGAAGGGCGTATGATATTTATTCTTTAAATATGAGACCGGGAGTCGGTATTTTGTGTTATATAGATAGTCGTGGAAACCCGGAGGGATTCCAGCGACAGAGTAGTATTCATTTTTAGGAATGTTATTATTAAACATTATTTATATTTCCATAAAAGTATCAAATACTTGGAAATCTTTCGAGAAACGTTATTTGAGTATTATTTCAGTCGAGAAATATTAAAATGAATATTATTTTTGAATATTCATTAGAGTTAATTATTAATGAATAATTACTTTGATATTCATTGGGATTTTATTCACTAAATGAATATCACTTTCGGATATTCATTTAAGTTTTATGTATTTGATAAATATTATTTTAAAAGTATTCTTTGGAAGTTCTAATTACTCAAGGAATATTATTTCGAATATTAAGGTTTTGATTACTAAATGAATATCATTTGGATATTTATTTAGAATATTATTTGTTAAATGAAAATTATTTGGATATTCATTTAGAACATTATTTGTTTAATGAATATAAATTGAATATTCATTTGGGATTTATTTATTAAATGAATATTATTTCAAATATTCATTTAAGATTTTATATACTTGATGAATATTATTTTAAAATATTCATTTGGAGTTTTATTTACTTAAGGAATATTGTTTCGAATATTCCTTTAAAGTTTTGATTACGAAAAGAATATTATTTGGCTATTCATTTAGTATATTATTTATTAAATGAATATTATTTTCAAATATTCATTTAAGGTTTGATTTATTTAGTGAATATTATTTTAAATATTTATTTGAGTTTATTTAATTAATGAATATTATATTGAATATTCATTTAAAGAAGAGAGTTATTTAGTAAATAATTTTATGTATTTATTCGAGGATTACTTACGAGCAATATTATGATTTAATCATATTCCTTAATTATTATTGATTTAATAAATATTCTTAGAATATTTATTTAAATTCTTTTAAGTTCTTTTTATAATAATTCATATTATTCAAAGATTATCTTTCATCTTCAGATATGGTGTAAAATAGTTCGGCGTATTTTATGACTATTTTTATCAAGGGGAGGTTCCCAAAACTTTATTTCCATTTAAATCTATCTTATAAGAAGATTTAAATACTCGCTCAACTTCCAAAAATATATAAGGGGACCTCACTTGGAGATGTTATTTATTGGACTGCCCGGTCCTATACTTGCTAAACTATCTTGTCACTCACATCTTGATTCTTTCAAACATCGATATGAATCTTTTTGGTTACCTCCTCAACGCTCGAGGGGTAAGATTGATGGAACAAGTGTCTATCCATTAACAAGCATCAGCTTGGGAAATATTGGTGAAATTTTCCTTTCCAATTAGATACGACTACTTTGTGGAGTCCTATCAACAAGTACTATACTTGGGGAAAGGGGGACGAACTTTATGTTTCAGAGTTATGGATGTTATTCGAACTAGGAGACGCGTAAGTGGCCGAGTGGCGCCGGTCCAGCAATTAATGGCCCAACCGTTGGCCGGGGGGTTCCAGAGGGCGGGCGATCCGTCGGTGCTTCCTTCTACATGTAGAGAACAAATGATGGGGAGCATGACATGCGACTGATCATCGTAAATGTTGTGGCTCCTGGCGCGGCAAGCTCCCGTATTAGTTCATCTTCCAAATTGGGAAATTTTCTGCAACATTATCATTGTTGGCAGGTTTGAAAAGTGTTCGAACCGGAATTGCAATATTCTTCCTGCAAGTTCTTCTATTATGAAAATTTGATAATATCTTGCTTATCTTTGACATAGCAGATATTTCTTCGGAACAATTATATTTTGAGTTACCTTGTAACTTCATTTCATACCTTATATTGGTACTACGTTCGTTAATGCATGGCGTGGTTTCAAAGATATTTTGAACTGTCATATATTATTGCCGTTCAATTATATTTTTGGTGGGCTATTGCTCACCCTTGCTTTATTTATTTATATTACAACAACAGCTAGATCAGATGGCCGCGCAAGGTGTACTCAGCATAGGCAGGTGTCAACCGCTAGAGGATTAACCGCTGAGGTCATAGCTACCATTGCTGATGATGCAGCTTCTGGTAGGCTAGTCGTTAGCATTTGCACATCAAATGTATTTATATATATGGCATATACCAATGGATGGCAAAGAGCATGTAATTGTAGAATTGTAATTCTTTGGGTTGTAAGAACTCAAACTTGTGATTAATAATATTGATGGTTACTCTGATTTCATCTCTGGGACTATAACGGGTGTGTTTTATGTTGTTGTTTTGGGTCACAAGGTTGTAATTTAAATTATGTTGGTTTTATGGATGGATAATGAGACCGTAACGACCAGATCCCTGACCCTGGATCTGGGGGTGTTACAGAAATGGTATCAGAGAGTTACGTTATAAATCCCAGAGATGATACGATGTTAAAACAATAAATTCACTAAGATAATAAGAACTCTTGCCAAGTTCATAGTCGGACTACTTAATGTAGTAATGACATATAAAACCCTTATGGGAACTATTAAGTATCATGATAGTAACTTAAGCTTGTTCTCGTACCGACTAGTAAGGCGACAGACCTTGAAGCGTACGAGCAGCAGCGCGATGATGCTTGATTACATGCTGACGATCGGATGGTGGATTCGATAGAGTACTCTTCTGAGGAACCGGAAGAGGTTTCAGCAGAGGAGGAGAATCCCATTAAAGATATGGAAGTTTACCTTTGAGGAAATGAGGGCTGTAGCCAGAGAGACTGTAAGAGTTAAGGTATAGTGCTCAGAGAAGTGAGCGTAAAGAACTGAGATATTATTAAGAGAACTAAAGATGCATATTGGACTCATAGCTGGACTACCGGATGAAGTACCAGCAATTTAGACGAATTGGAAAGATTACTTAAGGTATTATTTGGGGATAAATAAAGATCCTTAAAGACCTACAAATTAATGAGAAAAGAGTTAGAGTGGTACATGATTATCAAAGACAAAGATAGAGGACAGGGAGCAGAGTCTTCAGGAGCAGTTGAGATAGAGGCAGCAAGTGTCGTATCATGTGATAAATGGATTAGTGTGAATATTGTTAATGGTAATTCACCATGAGAAGGCATATTTCATAAGTTATAATTTACAATGTCAACTTAGATTGATGAGGCGGTTTGGTTCAGGGAAATGTTCATTTTATGAACGGATAAACTTAGAAAAGAAAGACGTTGGAAGGTGATGGTATGATTGGATAAAGTATATAAGGAAGTAGTAAGCGAGACAATGATCTCAGAACCTACAAGACTAAAAGACCAATGAGTCTATGATAAACTAGTAATGAGGCTATCGTCAGGAACCAAGTATAAGTTTAGTTCAATTCAGTGAAATGATGAACCAGAAGCATTAGATGCATGTGTTTCGGAGGAATGTTAAAATCTTTCTTTTCCTTGAGTGGATTATGGTAGTTACCTTAAGTTTATTCCGACACTGAATCGTAAATGGATTAGGTAAGGCGAGCAATGGTTGAGATATAATTGAGAATGCTTTTAGATGAAACCTGAAGGAACAGGTGTAGACCAAATTCTCGAAGTAAGAGTTTTGGTAAAATGAAGTCCAGTTAATAGGACATATGACCAATAGGAGTAGTGTTGGTTGACCCCACCAAGTTAAAGACAGTTTCAAAGGGAGAAAGACCAACCATACTGACAAAAGGTGAGAAATTTCATAAGATTCATGAGGTATTATCAAAGATTTGTTCAGGACTTTACAAAGAGTGCAGTCCCGTAACCCGACTTAATTGTAAGACTAAAAGTTTGAATGGGGGAAAATCTCCCTGGAGTTAAAGATAAAATTGGTGACGACCCAGCATTGGCGTTATCTAATGGAGGAAGGAAAATTTTGGAAATATATTATGATGCAACTCATACATGTATAGGTTTTATACTTATGCAGCACGACAGCGTAATTTCGAATACCTTTGGACAGCACGGTTCACCAGATTCGGATAGCCTTGGTAGTACCAATTTTGTGGAACGACTAACTTCGACGGTAGTGTTCCTTCTAAAACTAGTTGTTAGAAAGACCGGTATTCGGTAGTATCGATTATTAGGACGAATATGTATCGGGAAGATGTGGCATGTTTTAGGTTGAAACTTTTGATTTCCCTTATAGGGGAGGTATATATTTGGTTTCTTTCCAATGGTTAAACTCCCAACTTCAGGTCAATCATTTCATTACTGTAACTGTATATGGTTCGACCAGCTCAGATGTTCCTAGAAATATTCTTCGGGTATCAAAATGGGTCTTCTTAATACTACCAGTGGGTGGATAGATTGACTGAAATTTCCCTAATCCTGGAAAGGAATGGGACAAAATTTGGCAAACCTTGTCTTTCTGATTATCAGAATACGTCACCGAAGAGAATGGAAACTGGAGCGAACCCTATGGATTGGGTAAGGTAGCCGTTATACGAGATGGTGGACAGACCCCAATTATTACGATTGATTATAGAGACAAAATTATGAAGTTGAGATTGGGCGGAAAAAGGGAAATGTAATTAATAAACAAGCCGGGTTGAGAAATTCTGGGATTGACTTAAATGAAAAGGCTGTTATGCCAAGAGTGTAAACTTTTGTGGCACGTGAAATTAATAAGAATAGCTGAAAGAATAAAAGTAAAGGAAAGGTGACCGGAGACGGTACCGAGAAGTCGATTGAGACTTATATGGGAGTAAGGTTTTGAAAAGATCAAAAGGTATCAAAGTAGAAGGCACTATGCCAGCAATTGCTAGAAAAGTAATGCTATTAGCCGACCCCTAACTCACATGTTTTAGTATGGCAAGTTGAGGCCAAGTCACAAAGGATTAGCAATTAACTAGACCAGCAATGAAAGGATATAGCGGGGTTGCTTCTAATCAAGCGCCAACCGCGAGGACTTTTGATATAAAATGAATTGAGATACATGATAATGGATTTTATAAATACCATGGATGTGTTAGGAATGAGGATGGTGACCAGTAAAGGTTATGAAGATTGTCAGAGATGGTGCAGTATGATGCATAAATGTTATCTAAAACTTAGTGTCCTCAAGAGGTTAGCATTAGGCTACCTATAGACTATCAAGATGAGAATGATTAAAAAGAGACCCTTATTAAGGATATATGATTGAATTGCCAAGTACAGGATATAAGTATTCCTTGAAACTAGAATTGAGGATAGAATGTCCATATATTAAGACGAACCCTGGGGGATGCACTAAGGATAGCATCACCCCTAATAAAGGCATTGTGAATTCAGGCGATATAAGTTGAATCGACCAAGGTATCAATAACCTGTAAGGATTTGTGGAAAGGAGTCTCGAAAAGTTCATGGACAGAGTTGTTATAGAATGGATTAATGATGTTTGATATACCCTGTAACCAGAAGATACAGGAGGAATGATGAGGATGACCTAAGAAACCATATAAGGGAAGTTTGGTAAGGAATGTATGGCATAGTAGCAATAAGGCCAGATGAAGCATGTGTGAAACCATGAGAAATTATGGATTGAACCAATAAGGTTGAGATTATTCTAAAATGAGAAAGGACTAAGATAAGAAATATCCTAGGTATGATTGGGAGTAACCGTGATAAAGTTCACACAGGAAGGTGGAAGCAATGACTTTTGGAAAAAGGCTGGAATATGTTTTCTCTCATTTAGCAGAGTTCAAGGGAGGATGCTTCCACCCTGAGTTGGAATAGATCCAGAAAACATTGATTTCAAGAAATTATTATATTCAGGAAATGCCAATGAGGTGGCCGACACTTTAAGTATAAAGGAGTAAGTATAAATGCTCATACAAAAGAAATAGCATGATAATGAGAACGGCCATGAAGGTCAGAATGCGATGGAGGAATTTACGTTTCCCTGATGATTATGCGAGGATCAACTATAAGGATAGTTTAAGTAAACATTCGATTCCTGATTTTGTCTGCAGCACATTATCGACACTAGAAGGTTCTGCGACAGACCAGACCAAATTCCCCAAGCGACGCTCCTTTATCTTAGAAAAAGAGGGGAGAGATGAGGTAATAAGGGATGACTAAATACAGAAGATAGATTGGTACTGATATAGATAAGCTAATTGGCATGATGATGAATGACAAGCAAGTTTATGCTGGTGTATTTCTGTGCAAACAAGATAGGGAACATGAGGTTGGAGAATCGTGATGCTGAAAAGTATCTTTGTGAAAAGAATTAACGAGGTTCGGAAAGTGATTAAATAAACTGCTAAGCTTCCAGTCTTATACTGGAGACATATGATTAATAATCTTACCAGTCTGTTCCAGCTGCGATGCTGGAAGCTCTTCTGTAATTTTATCTGCTTCATGTAATATCTACGTCAAGTTCAAGAAGCGTTCCTGGTGGATAAGGAATAGTGATGATTTTGTTTTCCTAGAGGATCTTGATTTGACAATTATGAAACCCGTATATTTAGCTATTAAAGAACGGCGTAAACCATAACCGATGGGGATCCTTCTGAGAAATTAGGTGATGACGACTATAGAAATGTCGGGACTGAATCTAAGTTAAAAAAAAAAAAAAAATCTTCCAGGTTTATTTCGGATGGTTTAATTTTGGAACGACGTGATACTTGAAATAAATGACATACAAGTTGACCTCTTTTAGGTTGGGGGAAGTCGAGGAAATTTGGAATAGATTGAATGAGTAATAAAGAACTCATGGAATGATAAGGTGAAAATCTAGATGGTGGAACAAAGGAAAGATTGACCCCAAACGTGTAACGCATATTGAGTAAAGGTGACGAGTGTCTCAACACTGAGATGACGGTGGAGTTAAACGACAGAAGTAAATAAGATTTAGATGATAAGATGGATGTGATTGATAAAGAAAAGATAGGGAGATAATTATGAAATGTGAAGCAAGGAATGTTATGAATGGACTGATGAATTGGTTTTTCTAATGAGCTCTCGGAATGACAACCTGATAGTGCTAGAATTATGAATATGAAAGAGTTAGTGTCGTGGCGTGAAATGTCAGTAATAATAATGTCAAGCGAGAAATCCAAGATTTAACCTGAGAGGTTGAAGGATCCTCCAAAAGTAAGTGATGCTAATATCGAACAAGAGTATAGGTCCATCGAGTGATGGACAGAGCAGCAAGGACATGTGAGATTACGATAAAGTAGTATTTGATACGAATACGATTACTTCCTTCCCTAATAAACCTCTATAGTTCAGAGGTAAATTCTAAGTCTGATATTTTGACAATCATGAAAATTTTCTTATATAATTCTTTGAAATTCTTTCCTTTTCTTATCCCTTATTTATCTTCTTCTAAATTGAGAAGAACAACCCTTTAAAGAGGGGAGGTACTGCTACGTGACTACCTGTCTATGTGATAGGAGTCTAAGTGGAATACCATAGCTTGTCTAAATTGCTTGTTAAGTACTAAAGGCTGGCCACCTTCTGTACTAACTATGCAATAGGACAAATGTTCATTGATCATAGTGATCTCTCAATAAATTCTTCTAATTCTATGTATTGATCGAGATTGCGAAGATTAAAGCGATCAGGAGTTGCATGGTACGAGTGAGGTTATCTCCGAATTCGTAGCATTGTAGTAATACCGAAACCACTACAAATACCAATAAGAGTAGTAGTATATGACTGAGTAAGAGCATAACTCGGATAGTATGTTATTCGAAAAGTAGCAAAGTTGATGAAAAAGGATAAAGGATATATTATAGCACTAGTGAGGTGTGCTGTAAGAATATTGGAATGATTAAGGATTGACCGGGGAACTGGAAAGTGAAATGACCAACAATTACCCCATTTGTCTTCTACCTGATTCCGGGACGGAATCCTTTTAAGGAGGGGAGACTGTAAGAACCCGAATTTTCGGTAGAATTAAAACTTTTTTTATATATTGATGAAAGAATGAACAGTGACTCCGACTACAAGGTATTAACAATGAATGTGAATGGGTATAGATTTAAAAGATTATATGTCATGAAGAATGCAATGGGTTGACAACCTAGATTAGAATAATCTATCTCCTAAGAAATAAGTTATGACACTCCAAAGAGGAAGGAGATATTCTTGTGTCATCCAAATCAATATCTGTTGTTAATCCAATGGTTCCGTAAAAGGGTTAAGGAATGCCCGAAAGAGAACAAGGACATTTTTATATATATAAGGAATAAAAGAGAATAAGTAGTGAATAGTGATTTTGGTGGAAATAAGAATATTATTAGACGACGCTACATAGAAGTATTCAGAACGGAAATCTGAGTTCGTATTAGTGATCCAGGAGGAAATTAAGTGTATGTAAAAGCTGTCGGATTCAGAAAAATAGCACTTTTATTTTCTCCGAGATTTCCCTGGACACTGCAAGACTTGAGGATTTATTAAAGGGATTTCAGGAATTTAAATTCGAGAAGTATTAAGAAAGATGGAGGTTGGTATAACAAATATTAAGAAGGTTTTCGGTAAAACCCTAACTAGAAACGAATGAGTTATTCTCTCGAACAATCAGTCGAATTAAGCAATAACCGGACGAAAGAGCAAGCAGGAAGGTAAGGTGCATGCATGTGCAAGTAAGGAAAATATCTAGGAACCAAACTAGTTAGCAAGGAACTAGATCAATTAGAGTCAAACTAGTACTTAGCAAGATTGTAACATCAAACCACAAGAATGCAACACTTGTCCTCTTGAATTGCATCATGGATGACCACACCACTTTAATAAAGTAGCTTTATACAAGATATTTTCCAAAACATCACAATAATTCACTTGATCAACCAAGCAACCAAGAAAGCAACCCACTTTCTCTCCATTAGCCTCCATTCGGTTTTCCTCTTAATTCAAGAATCAAAACCTAACTTCCTACCATTGTTTGATCTCCATAATTTTATGGAAGATCTTATATTTCACAAAAATGATACCCTAGAAATCTTAGCCTCAAACACCACTTTTTCCATTTTCAATAAAATCATCAAAGAGGAGGGTGAATAGTAACCTCAAGAACAAAATTCTTGGATCTTGATTTCTTGGATGATCTAAGCTTGGTTAAGGATAGACATGGACTATACAAGGCTTAGCAAGGGCTTTAACACTCTCCAAGGAAGGTATAAACCTCATGAACCCTAGATCTTACTTTGGGTATATGCTTGTTCTTGATGGATTTAAACTTAGTTATGTTATTAGTAAGTTATAAGCATGATTAAGATTGGGTTTTGATAAATGTTAAAAATAGCTTAGATGAACGGAAAGGCATTGCTTGGCCTCAGTTCATGGTTATAAATCATGTATATGTTGTTTGGAGTAGATATCATGATTATTGGGAGGTTTGGAATTTGGTAAATATTCGATTTATAGCCGTCGTAATGCCGAAATTTCGTTAACCTTAAGAAAACGAATTTGACAGAACCTATAACTCACTGTTTAGCTTCGATTTTTGCCATGATAAGCTAGATTATGTTATAAGCTTCGTTTTGATATAAAGTTCGTATGAAATGGACTTACGGTTTAGGAGTTATGATTAAATTCGTAACAGTGGTTTGAAACCGTAAACGAAAGTTCGTAACTGAAATTGAAATCCCTTAACATGACTAAGTCAGTGACGAATCATGGTAATTAAATATTAGAGTTCATAAGGAAGGCGTGAGAGAAAACCACAAGTAAAATGGATCGTTTTCCGATTTTATAAAAATGTTCGAATCGAGGTTAAGTGCGAAGAAACCACTTTTCGGAGGTAACACTATTCACTAGAAGCTCCTGCCCTGTTTTGGCAAAAATCCGAAAAATTAATCTTCTGATCTAAGTCCAATTTTGAGTTAGCTACCTTCTAGACATTCTCTAGATCATGTACGCGAAAACGGTGCGTCATTTGAGTTAACGGTTACCGAGTTATGAACGTTTTAGTGAAAAAGGTGTGAATAGTAAAGATCCGTAGTCGACCGAACTTCAAAAATACATTTCACCTATCTAGACCCGTGGCTTCGAATTGGAAATTTCATGATAAATATTACAAATACGAAAGATGATTTTATAAGTGGTTTCGTAATTAAATACGGTTCCAGTAATTTATTAAAAGTGTTGGAGTGTGAGTCCCGGAATAGTAATTCTCAGGAAAGTCACCTCTAGGGATACTACTTTGGCCACCCTTTTTGGCTAAGTTAAAAAGGGAATTTCGAGTCGACTAAAACACGAAACTTGTTAAGAATTATCAAGACCACATATTGGTGCAAAGAACGAGGTTATAATTGATTAAGTAAGATATACGAAAAATCCGACATTAAGGATGGGTTCGAGGTGTGTTTTGGACTAAACTTACATGACTTAAGTTAAGTTATACTTAACCTTCGAAATGTTAAGTGATTGACCTCGGTTATTGTGACTATTTATAGATCATTGGATTGACACGAGGCACACTACCCCTACAGGATTACCAGGCAAGTTTCCAATACCTTGGAACTATTGTTGTGATAATATATATGATTGTTGTTATACATATGCCATAGCATGCATGCTTGTTTTCAAAGTATATTGGAATACTTGTTCCCTGAATTAATATTGGCTTATAGACTAGATATGGATTATCAGTTATAAGCAGGATTGTGTTGCTAGGACCCTTAGTGAAGGGCGTATGATATTTATTCTTTAAATATGAGACCGGGAGTCGGTATTTTGTGTTATATAGATAGTCGTGGAAACCCGGAGGGATTCCAGCGACAGAGTAGTATTCATTTTTAGGAATGTTATTATTAAACATTATTTATATTTCCATAAAAGTATCAAATACTTGGAAATCTTTCGAGAAACGTTATTTGAGTATTATTTCAGTCGAGAAATATTAAATGAATATTATTTTTGAATATTCATTAGAGTTAATTATTAATGAATAATTACTTTGATATTCATTGGGATTTTATTCACTAAATGAATATCACTTTCGGATATTCATTTAAGTTTTATGTATTTGATAAATATTATTTTAAAAGTATTCTTTGGAAGTTCTAATTACTCAAGGAATATTATTTCGAATATTAAGGTTTTGATTACTAAATGAATATCATTTGGATATTTATTTAGAATATTATTTGTTAAATGAAAATTATTTGGATATTCATTTAGAACATTATTTGTTTAATGAATATAAATTGAATATTCATTTGGGATTTATTTATTAAATGAATATTATTTCAAATATTCATTTAAGATTTTATGTACTTGATGAATATTATTTTAAAATATTCATTTGGAGTTTTATTTACTTAAGGAATATTGTTTCGAATATTCCTTTAATGTTTTGATTACGAAAAGAATATTATTTGGCTATTCATTTAGTATATTATTTATTAAATGAATATTATTTTCAAATATTCATTTAAGGTTTGATTTATTTAGTGAATATTATTTTAAATATTTATTTGAGTTTATTTAATTAATGAATATTATATTGAATATTCATTTAAAGAAGAGAGTTATTTAGTAAATAATTCTATGTATTTATTCGAGGATTACTTACGAGCAATATTATGATTTAATCATATTCCTTAATTATTATTGATTTAATAAATATTCTTGGAATATTTATTTAAATTCTTTTAAGTTCTTTTTATAATAATTCATATTATTCAAAGATTATCTTTCATCTTCAGATATGGTGTAAAATAGTTCGGAGTATTTTATGACTATTTTTATCAAGGGGAGGTTCCCAAAACTTTATTTCCATTTAAATCTATCTTATAAGAAGATTTAAATACTCGCTCAACTTCCAAAAATATATAAGGGGACCTCACTTGGAGATGTTATTTATTGGACTGCCCGGTCCTATACTTGCTAAACTATCTTGTCACTCACATCTTGATTCTTTCAAACATCGATATGAATCTTTTTGGTTACCTCCTCAACGCTCGAGGGGTAAGATTGATGGAACAAGTGTCTATCCATTAACAAGCATCAGCTTGGGAAATATTGGTGAAATTTTCCTTTCCAATTAGATACGACTACTTTGTGGAGTCCTATCAACAAGTACTATACTTGGGGAAAGGGGGACGAACTTTATGTTTCAGAGTTATGGATGTTATTCGAACTAGGAGACGCGTAAGTGGCCGAGTGGCGCCGGTCCAGCAATTAATGGCCCAACCGTTGGCCGGGGGGTTCCAGAGGGCGGGCGATCCGTCGGTGCTTCCTTCTACATGTAGAGAACAAATGATGGGGAGCATGACATGCGACTGATCATCGTAAATGTTGTGGCTCCTGGCGCGGCAAGCTCCCGTATTAGTTCATCTTCCAAATTGGGAAATTTTCTGCAACATTATCATTGTTGGCAGGTTTGAAAAGTGTTCGAACCGGAATTGCAATATTCTTCCTGCAAGTTCTTCTATTATGAAAATTTGATAATATCTTGCTTATCTTTGACATAGCAGATATTTCTTCGGAACAATTATATTTTGAGTTACCTTGTAACTTCATTTCATACCTTATATTGGTACTACGTTCGTTAATGCATGGCGTGGTTTCAAAGATATTTTGAACTGTCATATATTATTGCCGTTCAATTATATTTTTGGTGGGCTATTGCTCACCCTTGCTTTATTTATTTATATTACAACAACAACTAGATCAGATGGCCGCGCAAGGTGTACTCAGCATAGGCAGGTGTCAACCGCTAGAGGATTAACCGCTGAGGTCATAGCTACCATTGCTGATGATGCAGCTTCTGGTAGGCTAGTTGTTAGCATTTGCACATCAAATGTATTTATATATATGGCATATACCAATGGATGGCAAAGAGCATGTAATTGTAGAATTGTAATTCTTTGGGTTGTAAGAACTCAAACTTGTGATTAATAATATTGATGGTTACTCTGATTTCATCTCTGGGACTATAACGGGTGTGTTTTATGTTGTTGTTTTGGGTCACAAGGTTGTAATTTAAATTATGTTGGTTTTATGGATGGATAATGAGACCGTAACGACCAGATCCCTGACCCTGGATCTGGGGGTGTTACAATACGGAACTGAAGCGATGTTACCAATTGAAGTGGGCTCACCTTCCCACAGAGCAATTAACTTCGATGAAGCTGCAAAGGAAGAAGGGCTACGAGCTAACCTGGAACTGGTCGATGAGGTTAGGGACAAGGCAGTACAAAGAATGGAGAAGTATAAAGAAAGAACAAGAGAGTACTTCGGCAAGAAATCAAGGGTCAAGAACTTCCAATTCGATGACCTAGTACTCCGGGACATGGAGGCATCAGACCCCACAAACACTGGCAAACTCATGCCCAAGTGGGAAGGCCCATATAAAATCAAGGAAGTACTCCGCCCCGGGACTTATAAGCTCAGTCACATGGATGGCTCCGAGGTGCCCAACACATGGCACGACCTCAGACTCAGAAAATATTATCAGTAAAGCCAAAGACTCCAGCTAGGGCAACAATTATTTTGTAATTGGAATGCAAAAAATGTTTGTAATCATTCAAAGATCAATGAAAGTTCGCAGTTTACTTTTCCAATGTTCCTTTTACAAAACAAATTCCTACTTGGAAATTTTGCATAATTTCCAAGTATGGCTGAACCCCGGGTCAAAGGTTATTACCTTGGCCCGAAGCAACCAAAAACAAATTCCTACTTGGAAATTTTGCATAATTTCCAAGTATGGCTGAACCCCGGGTTAAAGGTTATTACCTTGGCCCGGAGCAACCAAAAACAAATTCCTACTTAGAAATTTTGCATAATGTCCAAGTATGGCAGAACCCCGGGTCAAAGGTTATTACCTTGGCCCGGAGCAACCAAAAACAAATTCCTACTTGGAAATTTTGCATAATTTCCAAGTATGGCTGAATCCCGGGTTAAAGGTTATTACCTTGGCCCGGAGCAACCAAAAACAAATTCCTACTTGGAAATTTTGCATAATTTCCAAGTATGGCAGAACCCCGGGTCAAAGGTTATTACCTTGGCCCGGAGCAACCAAAAACAAATTCCTACTTGGAAATTTTGCATAACTTCCAAGTATGGCTGAACCCCGGGTTAAAGGTTATTACCTTGGCCCGGAGCAACCAAAAACAAATTCCTACTTGGAAATTTTGCATAATTTCCAAGTATGGTAGAACCCCGGGTCAAAGGTTATTACCTTGGCCCGGAGCAACCAAAAACAAATTCCTACTTGGAAATTTTGCATAATTTCCAAGTATGGCTGAACCCCGGGTCAAAGGTTATTACCTTGGCCCGGAGCAACCAAAAACAAATTCCTACTTGGAAATTTTGCATAATTTCCAAGTATGGCTGAATCCCGGGTCAAAGGATATCACCTTGGCCCGGAGCAACCAACTAAAAGCAAATTCCTACTTGGAAATTTCGCATAATGTCCAAGTGTGGCTGAGCCCCGGGACAACGGTTAGTACCTTGGCCCGGAGCAAAACAACTAATGCACAATTCCTGCTTGGAAAATTTACGTAGTTTCCAAGTTTGTGTACTTGGAAAATTCGTATGACCCTGGGCCGTAAGGATAGTCCCTCGGCCCGGGGCTACTCACTGACCACAAACTCCCTTATCCGGTTTACCCGTATAAGGGAGTGGGGGGCAGGACAAGCCACACCAAGCTAAATTTACACTAAGATAAAAGGTAGAAAAACATGGTTACAAAACAATGGATAAAAGAGCAGGCCGGGCTGACCAACAGCCCGAAACACCTGAGAGTCGAGAAGTTATAACAATTCAAATGAAAGTAAGTTCAGCAAAGGATAGAAGAAATAAGGATTACATGGGCATAGCCCGAAGTCTGGAACGCATCCAGTGTGGTAAATCAAGATTTAGGAGGAGGAGAGGAATCAGGAGCACCATAGGGTTTAGGCTCGCCTTCGCCCCGGGCCAAGGCATCCTCGGCAGCAAGGTACTCTGTGATGAAGTTGTCCCAGGTACCAGTCCCGGGATTGGTCTTGAACATTTTTTCAGAGATCACCCAACAGCGGTGAATCTTTTTTGAAGCCACTGCTGCCAGGTCATCATCATAGGCATCCGACTCCCGAAACTCAGCGATCACTTGCTCCTCGGGCTTCTTGGACTTTAGCTCGTCCCGGAGCCTCTTCACTTCGTCCCTATACTCCTTCACCTTGGCCTTGGCAGCATCTCTCTCATCAGCAAGAGCCTTGGCCGTCTCCTTGAATTTGCTGGCCTCATCCTTAACAGTCTTCCGCAGTTCGAGGAGCTCTGTCCGGGCAGCCTCCGCCTCCTTCTCCATCTCCTTCCTCTTCTCGGTCACCGAGCACAAGACATCCCGGGCCTCCTTGATCGTCTCCAACTCCCGGCATGCAGCAGTAGTAGTTCCAGCCATCCGGACCCCGAGCTGCCAAATACAAAAATACGATTTGAGAAAACAAGACTAAAAATGCGCAACATGGAAAGAGCTCGGAGAAGTGTATACCTGGCCATAAACTGCCATCATATCCTGGAATTGGGAGATGGCCGGAGTCTTACCCATCTCCTCCCACTCCAGCTTGCTGGGAAGATCAGCCAAGAAACCAATAAAGTTCCGCTCCTCCGGGGAAACAGGCGCAGACTGATGAGGCCCAATGTTCGCCCTCTTCGAGCTACCATCAGCCGCAGGTTCCTGCACTATCTCGCAATCGGAGAGCATGGTCCCAAACTTTTCAGCCTGGACTGCAAAAACTCTAGGCCTCTTCCTCGGGACCAGCCTGGAATCTTCAATCCCAGCTTCTGTAACCCCCAGCTCCGGAGTCACCCCCTGGTTCTCAGGGCCCCGGTTCTCAGAGCCACCCTCCTCGTTGGCCCGTGACCCACTAGCCTCCCCGGGGGCCTTGGTATTGTCGCGGACATGGCCGATGTTCCGGAGATCAGCAGCCAGGGACCTGCTTGCCTTGCTCATCTCCAGAAATTGTTCAAACTCGGGCTTATAGCCGGGAAGACCTGAAAAAGCAACAAAAGCACATTAGTCCAGAGCAAAATAAAAACCACAAAAACTAAACATAAGCCAAATATAACCCGAACTTACATCCTATCCCGAAAAGATACTCATGACTCATGAGATCATCCCGAGTCATCTGCCTCTTCAGACCCCGGCAGAAGGCATGAACCCGGTCCATTGCCGCATCCTGAAGGTTGAAAACCTCGAAGTGCATAGCCAAAGGAGTCTCCTTGAAGGTGGGCATGAACCGAATATCAACGCCCCGGAGAAAAACGAATTCACCGTTCCAACCCTTCAGAGATGAAAGCATTCCGAGAGGTTTGGAGGCTGAGTTGGGATACCCACAAGCCGTACCCCGGAACCTAAACTCAAACATGGGCACGTTGTTGGATTTTACCAGCTGAAAGAGATGGTGGAAAAGTTTGAAAGTAGGTAACACCCCGGCCTTCTAGCAACAACCCAGGAAATAAGAAATCCACTTCACCGCATTCGGGGTCAACTGGGTGATGGGGATCCTATACTCAAACAGGCACAGGGATTTGACAAACTGATGACACCTAGGCCCGTACCCCAACCTCAGGTGTTCCAACCAGACTCCGACCCAACCTCCCTCGGGCCTATGGTATATCTTCTCCCCGGGCTCGGGCCATCTCCACTCAATATCCTCGTCCAAGTGAAACGTGGCCCGGAATATTGGATCCCACTCCACTGGCTCCTCCAAATACTCAGCCCTAAATGGCCCCACATCCATTCCGGAGCCTGGCTTACTTCCGAACTTTGAATCCAGAAAGGCCTTGTCATATTGGGTCATATAAGCGACATCCGGGTTCTGGGCGAACTCCGTACTCATGTCCCTGAAAAATATGCCTGTGGGATCCCCGGATCTCTCCAGACGAAGTAGTATTTAGAATGGCCCCAACTGCCATCCGGCTCACTGAGGCTAAACCCCGGGCCCATATCCTTCGTCGCTATATTTGTAAGAACCAGCAAACTACTCTTCCTCTTCTTACCCATTATGCACCACTCTAAATCTACTAGACCAAGATTGCTATCCGAAGAACTAGCACTACCAGACGAACTACTGGGGTCGGAATGGGGGACAAACACTCGCCGGGCAGTCACACGAAACTTCCTAACCATAAAAGTATACACTACCCCGGGTAGGCCTGTCAACGGGTCGGATTCGGATCGGATTATCCTAAATCCATATCCGAATCCATTAAGATTTTTTGGGTTCGGATCGGATCGGATCAGGGGCGGATATTTTTTAGTCCGATCCATACCCGATCCGTTCGGGTTTCGGATTTTCGGATCGGAGGTCCGACCCGTTTAATTAAAAAAAAGAAAAATTTGCAAAATTATAAAATTGACATATCCAGATTTAAAATTCCATAAATTCATTTGATTTGGTAATTTAACAGTCAACTAGTATTTTGATTAGTACTTTAACTTGTATTCAAATTTTTAGATGTTAATCGAAAAGTCAATATATTTTTTATAAATTTTATATTATATATGATAAATAAAATATATATAATACATACTAAATAATAAATATAGTATATTACATATTATATAATACATATAAATAATAAATATAACATATATTATATATATAATATACTATAGATATGTAGATATATTTTTTATATTATATATTATATATAATAAATATATTATATATAATATATAAAAAAATATTTAATATATAAATATATTCGGATCGGATCGTTAACGGATCGGATCATGCTAAATCCATACCCGCTCCTTATCGGATCGGATCCTTATCGGATCGGATCCATATCGGATCGGATATTTTTTTGAAGGATCCATACCCGCTAATTTCGGATTGGATCGGATCGGATCGGATTCTTGATCCATTGACAGGCCTAACCCCGGGCTACCCACCAAGCAAGAACACAAAAATAAGAAACTACGGAAAGGAATCTACCCCGGAGATGATGATACAATAAAGCTAAAATGCAAAGAAAGCTGGAGTAAGGAGACTTACAGAAGAATGAAGAAACCGAAGAAGGGAAAAGCTTGAAAGTCCGAAGTGCACCTAGCCCGGAGTTCAGGTCCTCAGAGAAGCAGAATAACGGCAGCAAATCGAAAACTCGTAAAAGACAAAAGTGAGGGGGGGAGCCACTATTTATAGGAAACACAGAAGTACAACCGCCACCACACGTGATGGCCCAAATCTCGGCCCATTATCTCCACAACCCGGAGATAGTGGATGACAGCTGTTTCCAACCAACCTGTGGAAAATATCCCTAAAAAAAAAAGAGAAAAAGGGAAAAGAAGAAAAGAAAAGTTTTTAGAACAAAACAAAATATACATATATATGTATATACATACCACTCCTAGCCCCGGAGACGCGCTTTTCAGCACACACCCCGGGCCTGGGGGGCAACCAAAAAATGAATATTTCTTCTAAGTCACCCAAAGTCACGGAACTTTGGACTTGTGAAGGTAACATTCCACTCTTAGCCCCGGAGATGCGCTTTTCAGCACACACCCCGGGCCCGGGGGCAACCAAAAAATAGAATCCCTTCCTCAAGGCAAGAGCGCTCAAGTATACTTACTACTCCCCCATCCGGATAATCCGCATGAGGGAGTGGGGGGCAAATGATAGGCTGGAAATAGCCAAAGTCCAGTTAGGCCCAACCTCAGGCCCAAAAATAACAAACAACCCAACTTATGAGAATAAGAGCATCCCAGCCCAAGCCAATGGGCCCCGGGCCCGGACCACCACCCCGGATTAGTGGACCCCAGAGTGATGACACCTGGCACACGTGGCAGCCCAGCTCGGCCAACATCCCCACACGTGGCGCTGACCAGCATTAAAGTCCAAGCGACAGCATGTGTCAAATCATGTACTCAATAACACTGCCACACTCCAGTCAACGATCCCCACAAATAGGGACACGTGTCCTACATCCCGGGAATTCAGCACCTTGACCCCTGAATCCAACGGCCAGTAGTAAAGGTAACCCACCCCTAAGCCCTAGCCCTAGGGCTATAAATACCCCTAGAAAATAGGGTTTAGGGGTTGGACATTATTACACACCTACACACATTTATTACTCTTTTGATACTCTGCTTGATTATTATCTTCCAAAGCCAACTCTCATTCTCACGCCGGAGGCACCTCGGGGCCAAACCCCTCCTCCGGTGTTGTTTTGCAGACACCCCACTGCAGCTACACCACTTTCGAGGCAGGAGTTGGCGAGGAAGCACCCCAATCAATATCACCGTTCACCTCCCTCCCGTGTTTGTTCAATCATCTTATACACACCATTGGAATCGCATCTTCACCCTCTACACATCCATACCAGTTTCATACCATTTTATTCATCGGATTTAAAACCCCCAAACTCGATTAGGTCACCGGCGGGAGGCAAGAAGACTTGGCTGCTGACTTACCACAGTACGTGGGATACGCCTCTCCAAATGCGTATCCCGTGAGTATTTTGGGCAGTATTTTTGAAAATGGGTATTTTGGTAAGTGGGTAGTAAAAAATTGGATATTTTGGGCGTTCTTTCAGTTATAATAGGATTTTAATTTTATTATTTTCACTAAAAAATAACATAGAATTATAAGGGAAATATGATTCTAGGGGTGAAACTATTTTTATTTGTTTAAAGTTGTAATAAAATAATTATATTAGAATTTCTATTTTATTTAAAAAAATATAGAATTAGAATAGAAATAGAATTGTAGGGTGAAACCAAAATATAGTGCGATTAAAAGGATATTTTGCTTATTAATAAACGTTATTGATGAGATATTTCAGGTTATTGATGAGATATTTCAGGAATCTTATGATGCTACATTTCTCCTTCTCCATATATGTTCCTTGAAGGAAGATATCTTTTAGAGGGATGTTGAAGTAGGAATTGGAGCCCTAAATTTCTTCTTCTTCTTGTAGCACATTTTATTTAGCTTTTGAAACATCCTAACTAAAGGAAACTAGAGCAACCAACACAGAGCTCCTCACCATCACCCATAGGAAGTTAGGAGGGTAAAATGCTAACACGCATCATCTCTACTACTAAGATTCTTTTTTCTTGAGGACAAAATAACATGTTGAACTAGGACCTTTAATCATCAAATATCACAAATTCAATAATTAGATATTTGTAATGAATCAATCATTCCTTGATCTGTAGCTGCCAAGCTGGTGGTGGGGGTACTTGTTTTGGCTACGTTCTAGAAATATCAATGCTCTTGGGATCTTCCTCATTAGGAAATTTGTCCTGTTAAAGTTATTAGCTGCTTTTGCTTTCCAAATACACTTATTTTGCGGAATGAAAGGTTGCAAGGGACTGAAGATATTATGTGTACATTGGCCCATAGTGAGAGCAACTGCATTGTGTAACAAAAATCTTTAAATAATTAGGGAAGTCAGTCAGTCAGTCACACTGATTTTATATCCTTGTCAAATTTCTGTCTGATTCAGCATTTTACCTTGTTTACTTCTACAGAGTAGGTTTTAGCTCTAAGATGAGGTCTGTTTGCTTTATTCGATTTCGAGCACGTAAACTTGCATCCCTACGGAGTTCAGTTCAGCGATTAAGCTGCAGTAGGTAATATTCAACATTATATCCTGTTAATTCTTAACGGTGTTAGGCAGTGATTTTAAAGTATTAGAGAAGGACGAGTCCATTTCAACCTCCCACACACTTTTGTTTGGTTATGTACTTGTGCCTTAAATAGGAGTATTGTTTGTACGAATTTTCTAGTGTGTGCCCAAGGGCATATGCTAAGAATTCGTGTTAGCTTAGTTGTTAAATTTTAATTGGTGGAGATTTCATTAATAATGATGGACCCCCCTATATTCATATAAATATTCACCAATAAAAATTTGACAACTCATCAAGCACGATTCTTAGCATGTGCCCTTGGGCACACACTAGACAAACCCTTGTTTGTATCTGTATATCGATGACTAGTTCATTACAACCTTGTAGGCTTGTACTATCATTTACATGGAGATGATTTGTATGAATTCTATATATCTACCTTGTATCATAAGACCTACATAAAACCTACGTATTTTAATGTTGTGTTTTTATCTTAAAATGTTCTTGATAGCATTCTCTTCATCTATACAGAAAAAAAATCTATAATTTTTAAAAAGATTTTTTTCGTAGGGGTAGCTCAACTGCACAAGTTTCGGAACTACCAAGTGTAATGGGTAAGATTTGTGTACATTTTACCCTTACTAGCTTTACTTGTTCACTTGGAAAGGACGGATTGATTGATCTATAATTGTCACTTGAAATAAAGATACTATGGATGAGTGAAACTCATCTCATTCCATTTGATTTACTCCCTCTTGCATTCATTCCATTTGATTTAGTCCCCCTCTTGCATTGCATTTGCATCTCTCTCATTTCCATCTTTAAAAAACTCGGGAGCAGCCGTTCATTTCGATATCTAAATGGCACGGGGGCTTTAAATTAAATCTTTTTATTGTTTCGTTCACATGTTCTGTTTTGCTGATTATAGTTTTAAACTCTGAATGTGTGTGAACATGTTTGTCTGGATGTACAAGTTTATATTCTTCATGATGTATTGTAGACTTCTTGATCCATTTATGCACGCGTGCGCTCAAGTTGAAAATTTTGTGAATTAATTAGGTAGACAAGTAGCAATTAAAAGTTAATAATTTTTTGTTGATGTAATACTTTAGGGGAATGGACAAACTTACATGTGTTGGGATCAGACAAGAGATTTGACTAATGATCCAATAGAACATGAATCAATGCTAACCTGCACAGGTAATCTGCATACAGCATGTTAGTTTATCCATTCACCGTCTTAGGTTAGGATACAATTAACAATGTACCATTTGCATACATGGACGCTTAAACTAAACCAAACCAAACATATCTGGTATATCACTCGGAAGTAGAGTCCGAGAAAAATGAGATGCACACATTTTCTTCTCCCTAAATAGATAGATTATTTCCGTAAAAACTTGCAGAAACTTCAATTTTCATATTTACTTTTTGCATTATGCATACCATAAGTGTAATAAATGTAATGCATGATTTTGTGGTAATATGTGGTTTGTCTCCACATGTATATAGTATAGCTGGGCCTGGGAAGGGTTGTCATTATCCTAAAATGTGTGGCATTTCCCAAGAAAAATGTTCCAAGGCTAAGGACGGATTAAAGATTTCGAAGAGATGCCCATGCAAACAAAA
Organism: Kitagawia praeruptora; assembly: GCA_037693485.1. Lineage (NCBI taxonomy): Eukaryota > Viridiplantae > Streptophyta > Magnoliopsida > Apiales > Apiaceae > Kitagawia > Kitagawia praeruptora. The sequence continues at coordinate 43,407,456 of CM075344.1, read as the reverse complement.
TTCAATTATTGAATCAGTTGGTGTTGTTATTACATGGATCATACATATATATGTGTGTGTAGCTGTCATAAGGTGGTGGGGGTGGTGCTTTCGGTCCCTTTTCAAGGAAAGGAGACCATTTTAATCAAAGTTCCATCACAAATATTGTCTTGTTTGAGTCGTAAATGAAACATACAGTATTTGCATTATGTAACACGCTCTGTTTCATATCTTCATATACCTAACAAGGTGTCCTTTCTGTTTGAATTGAACTACTTGTTTATATAGTTGAACGTATTGATATGGTTTGCTTGTTTTGGTTCAATTCAAATCACAGAAGACAATCTTATAACGAAATTTATGCATAAAAAATTCGACCATATTAACAAGTTCAACACGTTCAGGCCTATGCTTCTCCGATGGCTTTTATCATATTGATAATGATTTTAGTAAGTTCAATCATTAGATTGCAAAATTTATTCAGTTCAGTCACTCATTTGCAAAATTTTAAGTTCGATGACCCAGCTACGAGTTGGTTCATAGTTCAATGACATTTTAGCCATTTACCCGTCTTTTTTCAGGGTCATTTTTTGTTGGTTTTTCATTTGGTGTTTTTGTCTATGATGCTACTCAACACTAACTATTGCTTGAAAGTCCAAGGGATATTTACTTTTACTTGCAAATTGTGGTAAAGATTTATATATATCACAGATTCACGGTACATGCATGGCAATCGAAGTTCAATGTAGTATAACTTGAAACGTAAAATGGTTTATGCATGGCAATCGAAGTTTTTAAAGGGCAATATGAATTGAGAAAGAACAGAAGGAAGGATCATAAATTTTTGTACTGCTCATTTATCTTTAAGGGTTTTTTTTTAAATATTAATGTGCTCAGGTTGTTTCCGTTTGCACAGAAAAGAACGATAACAAATAGGAACAAACTAATAAAGATAGTAAAAAAAAAAAACGATAGGGAAAAGGGCAGGATCTTTAAAATCTACTGCATTTTTTCTTTCCTTCTCTCTTCTACTCTTGAGCAGCCGCAGCAGAGACAGAAGAGAAGATACACATTATCTGCCATTCCTTATTACCACCTCCTTCCCTACAAATCACCTGTGTCTGACATGAGCCCTCAAATTAATTTTTATTGTTAGTATGTGAATGTGTGCGTTTATATAGGAGAAGCCACACACCTGATTTATGTGAAGCTGCTTTTCCTGAAACGGAGGATTTCAGAAAACCAAAATGCTTCCTCAATCCAGATTTCCCCTGAAAAAGATTTTCACTCAAAACTCAGAAGTAAACATACCAAGTATATCGTGCTCCGAAGCATGGTCCGAGTGGTAGGTTCACAGGGCAGAGTTAATTTTGTACCTTATGCTGAGTTGCGGAGTAGCTCTGGTTTTGCATCATTGAAGCTTGGTGGTTGTAATTACCAAACGGTCCAAACTTGTTCTGAAAAATACATGCATTAGTCAAAGTTAATTTTTTATGAATAATGAAGAAAAAATGGACCGAGACCTCTCTGTTTTAGACCAGAGAAAATTACCTTAACAGGGGAGCTAGCAGTATCATCAAGATAAGTATCTTGCAGTTTCTTATCTTTGATTTTAGTTTTCTCCTTCTTTTTTCCGTGCTCTAAACCCGAAGCTGAAGCCGAAAAGTATGCAGAGGAGTCATTGCCATCGTACATATATCTAGGCCCTGATGATGCATCAGACACCATCGACAAATCCTCAGTTCCTTGATTTTCATGATCTGCATTCAGGCCGATACTTGTCCAGTGGCTCTTATCGTATCGATAAGCAGTAGCAGTTGGGTTATGATCTAAGTAACTAGTCCACCCAGATTCACACCCACTACTACCCTCGGAAGTGGACATATTATTATTCATGTTTCTTCTCTATGCTCGTGGTTGTTTCACAAGACACGAATGTATTTTTACATGTGATTTTATAGAAGTATAGTATAGGGATAACAGCAAAATAGTGTACGGAATTATGATGACCAATAAATATATATGGTATCCTATGGATTGCGGAATCTATCTATTAGATATCTAATACACCAACAGGTTTCCTGAGCAAATTAATTCCTTGGCTCGGTTCCTCCGAACCTAATTCCAATTATTTGTAAAAATACAATTATATAGAGGATTCGAACCCATAACCTTGGGAACTAATTTCACTACCATAACCAATTGATCTATCTTATCATTTGAGTCTATATTAAAAATCATTAACTACATGCATAAATATTTGTATAATGTATAATCCCAATAATTATACATACATAAACACATGCATACGTACATAATTATTAATTATACATACAGATACATAAATAATTATACATGCATACACACATACATACATACATACATACATACATACATACATACATACATATATACATACATACATACATACATACATTACATACATAATTATTAATTATACATACACATACATAAATAATTATACATGCATATATACATACACACATACATACATGCATACATACATACATACATACATACATACATACATACATACATACATACATACATACATAATTATTAATTATACGTGCATACCTACTACATACATACATACATACATACATACATTTATATTGTACAATCTATTAATATTTCATTATTTGTAATATATTAATTGTTGTATAATTAATATGCATATTTATATATACATACACATGTACAAACATAAATACATACATATTTAAATTTATGTGGATACATAATAATATACTATAATATTATATACATACATACATACTATATAACATATATAGGCCATTGTTCCATGGAGAACCATGTTACGTGGAGAACCGTGGAGAACCACTTAAAATGCATTAAAATTGCTTTATATATAAGGACCCCGCCAAGGGTACCTTCACAAAAAATGCTTAAAATAATTGGCTCTATCCATAAAAAAAAAAAAAAAAAAAAACTTGTCGTGGAAATGCGAAGCATTTAAGACAGTAAACGGATGAGTTAGTTAGTCATGAGGGCCGAAGGCTCTCGACACACCCGTCAATCGTCTATTGCCTTTACCATTGATTGCCATTCCTTACAACTTTAGAATGATAAAGGCGCGAAGCGCCGTACAAGAAGGTGCGAAGCACCGTTAACCAGTGAAATCCACTGCCACGTCATCACGTGAACAGTGAATTTTTTTTTTTTCTTTTTTTTTTCTTTGACAAATGGATAGAGGGTAGAATTATAAGACTTTTTTGTAAAGGGGCCCCGCCATGGGCCTTATATAAAGGACAATTTTAATGCATTTTAAGTGGTTCTCCACGTAAGATGGTTCTCCATAGAGTGGGACTCAACATACATATATGCATGCATACATGCATACATACATACATACAAACATACATACATATATACATACATACATACATATATACATACAACATAACTATTAATTATACATGCATACGTACATACATGCATGCATACATACATACATATAATATATACATACATTTATGTTGTATAATCTATTAATATTTCATTATTTGTAATCTATTAATTATTGTATATTTAATATGCATATTTAAACATACATACATACATACATATACTATAATATTATATATATATATACATACATACTATATAGCATACATATATACATACATACATACATACATACATACATTTTTGTTGTATAATCTATTAATATTTCATTATTTGTAATATATTAATTACTATATAATTAATATTCATATTTATACATACATGCACTTGTACAAACATAAATACATATATAAATTTATGTGGATATGTTATAATTACTATAATATTCACTAATTACTAACGAATTAAATATTATAAAAAATATCCCAATACAAAAAAAGAACCTTCATCCGTATATAAGTATAATAGAAACTTGTATTAACATTAACTATCATAAAACTCTTCAATCACATCTTTAATACGTAAACGCACAAAACAATATAACACACACACACACATATAAATGGGTGGTTCCATGAGCAAATTTATTCATATAAAATGTCATATTTACCCCCTACTAATTATATCTATGTTATATTTCCGGGGGTATTGCAACACCAACATATTTATTACATAATAATAACTGATATGGACTAATATGTATTTATTATTATGTAATTAATATTTGTATGTATCTCTGTATCCATCCATGTTACCTCTATATATTTATATTTCGAAGTACGGTTTTGATTATATCATTGACCAATTTATTACATATCGTTCATGTTTTTTTGAACAAAACAAAACATAGCGTAAAATATAAAATAGATTTAATTTAACCAGAATTATAATTTGCATGTCACGATCGGGTATTGCATAAATTCTATTTACTCATAACAATTGTTGCGAAGATATGAACAATCGAAGATATCAACAATTCAATCATACGTGATTACGCATAATACATAAATATTTGTAATCTAGAGCATGCCCGTGCCTTGCACGGGCTACAAAGCTAGTTCCAACCTAATTAATAGAAATGAGGATAAGTTTTTAATATATTTATTGTATTAAAAATTTTACTATCATTTCCGTTAATTCCATGATTTAAACGATACATGAGTCATTGCTTAAACCAATTTTATTATGGAAAAGATTATCTATACTCTTTATTAAAAGCAGAAATCCTCTTTAAATGGTACTAGTTGATAACCCGTGCGAAGCACGAACCGAGTTTTTTTTTTTTTTGAAATTGCTCATTTTTCTTTATTTTTTATTGGCGTTAAAATTTTTAGATTTTATCATTTTATATAATCTATTAATAATAATATTAATTTTTTGTTTTTCTGTATTATTAAATATGAAATATGACATTATTTGTTATCTATATTATATATTGTAAACGAAATCATTATTTTTATGTAGTTATTCTCTAGAATTCATTCCTTAAAAGGAATTTAGATCCAACATAAATCGTACCAAGTTTTTTTTTTCTTTTAAAATTTTATTTCATGGTTGTGTAATATTTTTCTTATATCATAAATCGTACCAAGTTTCTTTTTTTCTTTTAAAAGTTTAGTTCATGGTTGTGAAATATTTTTCATATATCCAATTTCATAACTAAATTGTAAATTCTATTAAATTTATGTATTAACTTTTTATAAGTTTTAAGTTGTAAATTGAGTAGTTGTTGTGTATAGTATTTTTTTATCACCAAGTTCTTCGTTTTTTTTAAGAATTATTTTTTAGTTATATAAATTGCATATTAGTCATTTTTCTTCCAAGTGTTCTTAATGTAATTATGTGTGGACCGTGCAATTGTTAGCAGGACTGTGCAATTGTAAGCAGATTTGGCATAGGTTTAATATTTTTTAATTAAAAAAATAACATAGAATTTTAGTAGAATTAGGAGTTTAGGGGTGAAACTAAAATAGAATGCGAACCAAAAAATTAGTAAAACCAAAATATGGTGCGAACCAAAAAAGTAGTACCATTAAAAAGGGGTTTTGCTTATTAATAAAGATTATAGAGAATTTTAGTAGAATTAGGAGTTTAGGGGTGAAACCAAAATAGAGTGCGAACCAAAAAATTAGTGAAACCAAAATATGGTGCGAACCAAAAAAGTAGTACCATTAAAAAGGGGTTTCGCTTATTAATAAAGGTTATAGATGCCATGTATACCGCGGTATGCACTGTATGCCAATTAATTAATTAATAATAACTTATTTTACTATTTGATCTTACTTTAAAAACTGTTTTTTAAGTGTATAGAAGACCAATAAGAATAAGAACTACTAATGAAACAAGTCATCTTTGAACTAAAACATGGTATGCCAATTAATTAATTAATTAATGTATATTGCGGTATGTCATGTATGCAGCGGTATGCCACTAAATATTAATTAATTTAATTAATTAAAATCATAATATTAAATATTAATTTAATTTAATAATGAAGTTATATACTAGGATTCTATTAACTAAAAATTGAAATAAAAGTCGAAAATCTAGGACTTATGGCTCCATTAATTAATATTTAAAATATATCTATAATCGATTAATAATTGTTGTGGAATAAAAACTAGGTTATTAGATTGCGGCTAGGGTTTGCTGTATTTAATGCTAGGGTGCGTGAGCTTCGTGCTTTAATGGCTGCTCTCGTGCTCGTGGCTGAATCTGCATTCACAAGATGCCTACGTACTTTGATGCGTATCAAAGATCAAGCCAAAAATGTAGTTCTGAGAATGAGGGGTCAGACCCTTTATATAGATTGAGAAGCCTAAGAATTATGATAGGGTTAGGTGACTTGGTGGGCAAGTCACCGCCTTGAGGAAGGTTCTAGACTCCTTCCTTGTTGGAATCAGTTTCCTTGTTGAAGTAGGTGCCTTGGAGGCTAAGTCAGGCAGGAGTAATATCCTTATTTGACTCTTATTGCTGAGCTGGTTATTACCCTTAATATTAATTACGAAATTAATATTATAAATAGGGTTTGGGCCCATTTAATGGGCCCCACGTTTTGACCATATTGGGCCTAATTAATGCCACATTAAATATGTTTTCAGGGCTTATTTTTAACCCATATCATTTGCCCCCCAACTTCTAGGAAAACTGATCAGGTTTTCCTTGAAGTTTTAACGGCCTTTTTCGAGACTTGGGTCAGGGCTCATCTTTATACACTAGTGTTTCACGAGTATTGTTTTATGTAAAGCGTGGAGCGACCGACGCGTTTACGACAATGTTAATTTGATGCTAATCGGCACTAATCAGCTTTAAACGACGCTAAACGGCGTTAAACGGTGCTAAACGGCACTAATCGACACTAAACGGTGCTAAACGCGCTAATCGGCACTAAACGGTGCTAATCGGCACTAAACGGTGCTAAACGCGCTAATCGGCACTAAACGATGCTAATCAGCACTAAACGGTGCTAAACGCGCTAATCGGCACTAAACGGTGCTAATCGTCAAACTCAGTTTTCACTTTCCTTGATTATCAAATCGGAAAAATAAATATAAAATTTTGCAACCCCGACTCGAGCTTCGTTACCAGTTTGCCGAGTCAAAAACCCGTACCGACAGTCGACGTTTGTCGGCCAACGCACGCGCGGGAAGCCAGTCGGCCAGGAGGTAAGTCGGCCAATTTTTATTTTTTTTGGAACGGAGCCAAAAAACCCATACCGACGATCAACGTCGGTCGGCCGAAGGACCTTCGGGCAGCCAGTCGGCCAGGAGGGCGGTCGGCCGGATCAAGAACCCGCATCGATGGTCGGCGTTAGTCGGCTGATACTCCAAAAATAGGCCAGTCGACCGAGAGAGGGGTCGGCCAAAAATTTTTCGATTTTTTTTTTACCCATACCGACGATCAACGTCGGTCGGCCGAAGGACCCTCGGGAAGCCAGTCGGCCGGGAGGTCGATCGGCCGGTTCAAGTCCTCGCACTGAAGGTCGACGTCGATCGGCTGATGCTCAGAAAAAGAGGCCAATCGGCCGGTTCGTTGGTCTACCAAATTATTTTATTTTTTTTGAACCCGTACCGACGGTCGATGTCGGTCGGCCAAGGCGTACACGGGAGGCCAGTCGGCCAGGAAGGCGGTCGGCCGGTGAGTCAGTCGGCTGGAACAAGATCTCGCACCGACAGTCGGTGTTAGTCAGCCAAAGCTCTCCCGGAGAGCCGGTCGGCCAATGACCCGGTTGGCCGAATTTTTTCAGTCGATCGAAGCAAAATCTCGACGCGATGACGGATGTCGGTCGGCCGGATCCTTCCATTGGAGCCCCGTCGGCCGGTTCTAGGTCGGCTGGGCGAAACCTCGTGCTGGCTATCAATGTCAGTCGGCCGGAGCATTCCGTTAGAGCCCGGTCGGCCGGTTCTCGGTCGGCTGGGCGAAACCTCGTGCTGACTATCAATATCAGTTGGCCGGAGCCTTCCGTTGGAGCCCGGTCGGCCGGTTCTTGGTTGGCTGGGCGAAACCTCGTGCTGACTATCAATTTCAGTCGCCCAGAGTGCCCCCGGTGCCTCAATCGGCCGTGTTTCGATCTGCCGTCTTCGACATCAAATCTTGAAATCTCGTACCGATGATCACCATCAGTCGGTCGAAGCTCCCCCGGGAGGTCAGTCAGCCAGTGGTCGGTCGGCCGGAGGCCTTCTCGGGAGCTCGATCGGCCGGCCCTCGGAGCTTGGTCGGCCTTTTCTCGGTCCTTGAACTTCAACGTCAATATTCGAACGTCGATATTTGGACCTCAATGTTAGTATTCGATCGTCGGATGTCATTATTTAAAGTCGATGACCAAATAGACATCCTTGACTTCAAATTGGCTTTCACAACTTTCGTGACCTTCTGGGCCTTAACTCACTTGTTGAATTCTTGGTTTTAAACCTTGAATCCATTTATGGTTGTCGGTTATAACCAACCCTTCATTCTAATTCTAAGATGTGGATCTTGTAGTGAAGCTTTTTATTTCTTGCCCCCCTTACTTCGTGTGGTGGAGGTCTTGCTTCTCGGTTGATCGTTCAAGAAGTTCATTTGCCACTCAGCACTTGACTTCAAGTCTGGTGTGCCTTGGATAGTTGCCACTCCTCTATCTTGACTCTAGGATTCCAACCTTATTCTTATACTCATATAACCTTGCTTAGGTTTCAACTTGGCTAATGACTCTTGATTCGAGCCCTTAAACTCAAACGACAAACTCGATTGGAGGCAGACAGCCTTGTTGGCCATCAAGGCTTAATTTTTGTGTCGAGATTTGAGATTCAAGATTTTAAGTATGGAATGACAAAGGATCTCTTATCTCAACACTTTCTCACTAAAATTTTTTGTGCCTTCAAGGCATTATCAAGGAGCCAACCAGTCTCAAGATGAGCTTTGATAGGGTCTATCCTTCAACTTTCTTCATCAATCGGTGCTACCAACTTAGAGTTGATGGTCGGGGCCTTCAAGACCTAGAAGTAACCACTCCCTGCATAATTCTCTATCTCAGAAGAAGCGAATTTAGACAGGGCATCGGCCATAACGTTCTCATTTCTTGGAATATGTTCCACATAGCACTCATCAAACTGAGTCGTAACAACTTTCAAAACTCGCAAATATTGCTTCCTCGAGGTTGTTATCAATGCCAAAGCAAACTTCTCGATGGTTGAGTAATTCAACTCAGCTCCATGCAACACTTTGCTAACATAATAAATGGGTTTCTGAACCTTTTTCTCTTCTCGAATGAGGACGGCGCTCAGCGCTTGTTCAGATACCGCCAGGTATAGATAAAGAGTCTCCCCGGGACTAGGTTTGGCCAACAACGGGGCTTCTGCCATGTACCTCCTCAATTGCTCAAAGGTCTCTTGGCTCTCAGTAGTCCACTTACAATTTTTCACTTTTTTCAATGCTTGAAAGAATGGCAAACATTTGTCACCAGACTTGGAGATAAATCTCCCCAGGGCTGCAACTCGGCCGGTTAACTTTTGTACATCTCGTATAGAACGGGGTGGTTCTATGTCCAAGATCACTTTGATCTTATCAGGGTTGGCCTCTATGCCTCTCTTCGAAACCATTAATCCCAAAGATTTTCCTGATCCAACGCAAAAAGCACAATTGGCTGGGTTCAACATCATCTTGTGGTGCCTCAGCACTTCGAATGCCTCTCTAAGGTGCTTGATATGGTCTGCCTTGAATAGGCTCTTGACTAACATGTCATCAACATAGACCTCCATGGTTTTCCCAATCAGAAGGGCGAATATCTTATTCACCAATCATTGATAAGTAGCGCCTGCATTCTTTGGGATGTCATTCTTGTGCATCTTAATCTGATTGTAGCTGCTGAACCCATCCGTGAAGCTCAACATCTCATGTCCAGCTGTGGCAATTATCAACATGTCTATCCTTGGCCGCGGGAAACAGTCCTTCGGGCATGCATCATTCAAATCAGTGAAGTCTATGCACATCCTTCACTTCCCATTTGCCTTCTCGACCATCACAGACTCAGCCAACCATTCGGGGAACTGAATTTCTTCAATAAACCCAGCCTCTAAGAGCTTGTCAACTTCTCGCTTAATGACATCTTGTCTTTGAGGAGCAAAGTTCCTCTTCTTCTATTTTATTGTCTTCCGTTCAGGGTCGACATTCAACCGAAGGGTTATAAATTGGGGATCAATCCCTGGCATATCAGCCGTTGTCCAAGCAAATACATCATTGTTCTCTATTGATCTTCATCCTTGGATCCTCAATCAAGGTACTTAAGACATATTGAAGAGTAGCTAGTCCTTAACATCTTCGTCCTTACATGGCTTTGATTGTTGCGTGTGGATTTTATCTACTCGTCTTTTAACCTGGGTCCTTCACGGACTTAAACTCTTATTTGGTCGTGTTGTAACCTAACTCTTGACCCTTCGGGGTCTTTATTTATGCATTTGCTTGTTCTCCATTCGTGTATTCTTTTATTTTCGGTACTTGGTCATCCTTAACTTGCACTCATCAGGTGCTTGGCACATAAATAAAATCACACAATAAATGAATGGAAAACAAACTTGCATTAATAACTTGAAATGGGTTCAACCCTTACATAAAGTATTACCTTCCTACTCGGAGCAACATGCTCTTCAATAGTTTCAATGAACCTTATTTCTACTTCTACTAGATAAATAAGAAGCTAAGTTCTACTAGGATAACTTGAGCCCATCGGGGCTTCATAAGACTAGGCCTACACAAGATTTTGTTTTTTATGCTCCATCAAAATAGAGCACTCACCACTTCTTCTGGTCTCCTCCTTATTATTCTGAGGTTCACTTCCTGCTTGGGGTATTACCTCCTGCCCCCCAACTTCTTGGTTGCCAATGGTACATTCAACCACGAAGTCAGTTAACGCCTTAGCCTCAATGGCTGTCCGAGGCTTCTGTGAGGTGTCCTCTGACGGCCTTTCTTGACGTTTATTACTACTGCGGACATCCATGTCTTCAATCGGAAGGACCTGCCCCCCGACTCCATCAGGCCTTAACGAGGCTACATAACATCTTCGTGCCATCTTTTGATCACCTTTATGTTCTCCAACACCATTCCTGGTCGGGAATTTGATCTTCATATGATAAGTTGAGGCGACAGCCTTGAATGCATGAAGTCCAGTCCTTCCGAGGATAGCGTTGTACGTTGAAACCGCCTTGATTACCAGGAAGTTCAACATCTGAGTGGCCTCCTTGGGCTCATGTCCAATAGTTACAGGCAACTGAATAGTCCCTTCAACTTTGGTTTCTACTCCATTAAATCCATATATAGGCATGTTATTGGGGGTCAACTGAGAATCATTGTACCCCATCTTCACAAATGCATCATGAAATAGAATGTCAGCGGAAGCTCAATTGTCTATCAAGACTCGCTTCACCTCTGAGTTACCAATCACAGAAGTTATGACCAACGGGTCGTCATGGGGGAACTTCACCCCTTCCAAGTCTGAGTCATCAAAACCAACCACTACTTCAGTTTTTGCACGCTTCGGGGCCTCTCCCACGATGTGCATCACTTCTCTAGTATAAGCCTTCCGAGAATTCCTTGTTGTGCCGGCCGCAGTCGGGCCTCCTGAGATCATGTTGATTACTGGCCCTCGGGGCTGTGGGTTGTGATCTTGATCGTCATCCCTCCTATCATACTCTCTTCTCTGATTACCACGGTCGTCACCCTTAGTGAAGTGGCTCAGTTTCCCTCTACGAATCAAAAACTCGATCTCATCTTTGAGTTGCTTGCAATCATCAGTGTCATGCCCCACATCTTTGTGGAATCTGCAATACTGATTCTTATTTCTCTTTGCGGGATCACCCCTGAGTGGCTTTGGCCATCGGAAATCCTTATCCCTCTCAATGTCCAACAAGATTCGACTCCTAGGAGTATTCAACCTTGCATACTCAGTGAACCTCGGTCCTTGGTTCTTCTTAGGGGCATAGTCGGAGTCCTCACTAGTTCGGGGATACTTGTCCCTAACATCATACTCCTGGTCATCATACTCATGGTCTTGCTTTCGCTTCTTGGAGTCGTTGTTACCCTTGCCATTACCTCCGACGGCTTCTTTCTTCATGCTATCCTCAGCTTTGATATACTTGTCAACTCTTCGTTGAAGCTCGGCCATGTTTTCAGGAGGATGCTTTGCCAATGACCTTTTAAAGAATTCATCAGTAGTTCCATGTTCCAAGGCTACCATGGCCACCTTGTTTTCCAAGTTAGTGATGTTCAATGTCTCCCTAGTGAACCTCTTGAGGTAGTCTCTCAAGTTTTCATTCTTCCCTTGCACCACATACATGAGATATGCGGAACTTTTTTCATGAACTCTCCCGCCGATGAACTGGCTAGCAAAAGCGGCGCTCAGCTCCTTAAAAGAGCCAATTGAATTCGCAGGTATGCGGCTATACCATCTTTGAGCCATGCCCGACAGAGTTTGAGGGAACGCCCTACACTTCAAGGCGTCACTTGCAGGCTGCAACAGCAGTACGTTTGAGAACATCCTGACATGATTTGCGGGATCACCTGTTCCATCATAAGCCTTGATTGTCGGCATCTTGAACTTTCTAGAGATGTGAGCATTCATTACCTCCTCGGTAAACGGGGGTGTGGGATCATCAGGATCCCCAAGCGACATCAGATCCTTGGGGTTGCTCTTGGGGGTTTCCACCCTTGTTGTTCTTCCTGTTGGGGCGTCAGCCCTTCTTTGCCTTCTCGAAGACCTTTCTAAGTCTATAATGGGAATCGGTCCTGAGGTTGGAGGAGGTTGAGTTTGATTCGATCTAGCTTGTTCTCTTGCAATATCTTTCTTTATCCTTAAAATCTCGGCTTCATGAGCCTTGATTCTCTCAGCAGCTGTCAAAGGAGGTCCATCATGGATGGTTTGAGTTCTTCTTCGAGGTTCTCTACTAACACATCGCCTCCTCGGGGCTTCATCTCGATCATCGTTATCAGATGACGAGTCATCGGTATAGGGACCAGAGTAGTCGTCATACTCTCGATCTCGGATCTGCAAGGCATGGCCACTGGGTCCAGGACCTTGAGTAGTTGGGGGATAATTAGGAAGACCATACATCGGGTTGGTATTCAAGGGGAGATCCGTAGTATGAATCTGTACCCTTGGTGGTAATGGGCGATTGGGATCAACTAAAGAGGAAACCAGCATCTGGAGAGAGCTGGTTTCTTGACTTGGGTAGACGACCATGGGTACCGTTCTCTCGGCATAGGGATTCGTCCCTGGAGGGTGAGAAACCTGAGTTTGAGAAGCTTGAGTTTGAGTGATCGCCCCTGTTGTTGGGGGTACCTGCTCGGTGACAGGCGGAGCAGAGCTGAGGGGTAAAGCCTCAGTAGTAGTTGGTGGTGTTCTTCGCGTGGTCACCATGGTTGATGTTGGATTCCCACAGACCGCGCCAAATGTTGTGGAATAAAAACTAGGTTATTAGATTGCGGTTAGGGTTTGCTGTATTTAATGCTAGGGTGCATGAGCTTCGTGCTTTAATGGCTGCTCTCGTGCTCGTGGCTGAATCTGCCTTCACAAGATGCCTACGTACTTTGATGCGTATCAAAGATCAAACCAAAAACGTAGTTCTGAGAATGAGGGGTCAGACCCTTTATATAGGCTGAGAAGCCTAAGAATTGTGATAGGGTTAGGTGACTTGGTGGGCAAGTCACCGCCTTGAGGAATGTTCTAGCCTCCTTCCTTGTAGGAATCAGTTTCCTTGTTGAAGTAGGTGCCTTGGAGGCTAAGTCAGGCATGAGTAATATCCTTATTTTACTCTTATTGCTGAGCTGGTTATTACCCTTAATATTAATTACGAAATTAATATTATAAATAGGGTTTGGGCTCATTTAATGGGCCCCACGTTTTGACCATATTGGGCCTAATTAATGCCACATTAAATATGTCTTCAGGGCTTATTTTTAACCCATATCAATAATAAATATAATTAATAATATAACTATTCTTATATTACCATATATAAGTTATATAAATTTAATTAATTAAAATAATAAAATTATGTATTAATTTAATTTATTATTGAAATTATATACTAGAAGTCTATTAACTAACAATCGAAATAAAAGTCGAGAATATAGTATTATATACAACTTGGTGGTTCAAGATTTTATTCATTTAAAAAAGTTAAAAATTAGCAATTTAAGATAATTTATCACAATCCGTGCTTCGCATATCTATTGTTGGGATTTATGGGTGATGGAATAGACAACTTAACTAGTTTTATTGGTATACTTAGTTTTTACTAAGTAGAACATACTGTCATAGCCTGAAATGTATTCTTGTAATTTAAATAAATACTGTCAAGTAATAAGTGTAATTCTTGGAAGAAGTTCGATTATGTTCAAGCCTCAAGAAATACATAAGTTCGACAGAAGGAATAAATGTTACTGTCAAACTCTGACAGTAAGGTTACAAGGAAACAACATGTTGCCTAGGTCGACAGCAAGTTTCACGAAGTCGACAGCAAGTTTCAACTTGACAGCAACATTGGCGGAGATTCTAATGACAGCAACTTTGATGTACAGTTTGCGACAGTAAGTTTGGAATTCCTGACAGCAATCTCTGCGGGAAATACATGCTGTCAATCAAAGCACAATTCCTGACAGCAATCTCTGCGGGAAATACATGCTGTCAATCAAAGCACAATTATTGACAGCAATCTCTGCGGGAATTCATACTGTCAACCAAAGCAAAATTCTTGACAGTAATATCTGCGGGAAATTCATACTGTCAACCAAAGCGTAACCCATTGACAGCAAACTTTGTGGCAAACATACTGTCATATAGAATCAGCCTGATTTAGGAATTTTCTAAGTCAAATTAAACGACAGAGTACATGTTCAAAAGAAGCAGGCGTGTTGTAATATTCAACCTTTACAGCAAGCTTGGAAAGTCTATAACTGAAGCTCGAGAGATCACATGGAACAACCTGTAAAGTCTAGAGCAGATAAAATTGAATACGGCTAGATCTGGGTGGCTCAAATGTGGAAAGTATTTTTAAGTTACTTTGTGATGATCACATGGGAATAAATCATGGAATGAGCTGCAAAAGGAATATAACAGCAACTCAACAACCAATGATGATGATGATAGTACAGTAGATTATCACACTATAAATAGAGCACTCTATTTATACAATAGATAACTCAACAACTGTAATCTCTTGAGTATTTGTAGCTTGAGAATTATTTTGTTCTCAAGGTTGTAGCAAAACTTTGCAAAATAAATAAAACATTTATTTTGTGAAATCCTCGTGTTTGATTTTACTTGTGTTTGCATTTCTTCTACTAGTAAATTACGAATTCTATTTAAGTTGTTGAAATAGTTTTTGAAATTTATTAGTATTGCATTCAAGCCCCCTTCTGCAATACTTTCCTGGACCAACAACTGGTATCAGAGCCATCAGATTAATACACATATCTGAGATCCAAATGGCAAGTATTCAAAGGTCAAGTAATATCAAGATTCCAGCTTTTGATAAAGAAAACTACAACATATGGAAAAAGAAGATTATGTTATTTATCAAAGCTCAGAATCCACTATTCCTAGGTATTCTGGAAAATGGCCCCTTCATTCCTCAAAAGGAAATTCCATCTGCTACAGTTAATGATGTAGTAATTCCAGCTCATTGGGTTGCTAAGAAGCCTTCTGAGTATAATGACTCAGAAAAAGAAAAGGTAGCACTGGATGATCATCTGCAACTCATTCTACTAGATGCACTTACCCTGGACAAAGCTATGAGTGGAAATATAATAGCATGCAACTCTGCCAGGGATATGTGGAAAAAGATAGAACTGTTATGTGAGGGAAGTGAAGAGGTCAGAGAGAATCAAAAACAAATACTGGTGTCACAATATGAAGCGTTTATGGGCAAGCATGGAGAAGAGCTAACTCACATGTTTGAAAGATTTAGCAAACTGATAGCTGAGCTCCAGATTCATGGAAAGTTTTATGAAAAGAAGGAAGTCAATATCAAGTTTCTGCTAACTCTTCCAGAACACCTTGAGCATAGAGTAACAGCCATAAGAGAAGGAAGAGATTTAAACTCTGTCTCTCTTGAAACATTGTATGGAGTTCTAAAATCTTATGAACTTGAATATTATCAAAAGAAAGCTATACAAAGTGGATCCAAAGGATTGATGGCAAACATGGCTGGTGCTCTAGTTGCTCAAGGACCATCATATTTTCAAGCAAGTGAGCAAATTCAAAATGATCAACAACCTCAATTTTCATCTGTGAAAATTGAAGAGGTGGTTGAAGATGAAGAAAAGGTTGTCCTTCAACTAGAAGATGTTGAAGATGAAGAATTCTTCACTCTAGAAGAAATGGAGAAAATGGATAATCCAACCATGGCTTTTATGGCAAGAAAATTAAAAAATATAAGGTTCAGGAGGAACAAGCCATATAAGCCTCAAGGTCAATTTTCAAAATACAACCAAGGAAGCTCATCAAAACCTGCTACTGGCACCAAGGGAGGATACAAAACAGGAATGGTAGATAGGTCAAAGTTTAGATGCTACAATTGCAATGAACTTGGTCACTTTGCTACTGAATGCAAAAGACCAAAACAAATACAAAGAATGGAGAGAGGAACTGGGAGTCAATTTAAGAAAGGACAAGGAAAAGCCTATGTGGCTGAAGGAAAATGCTGGGATGAATCTGATAATGAAGAAGAAGAGGAATTTGTGAATTTAGCCTTGATGGCTAGAGAGGATGAAGAAGCATCAACCTCGTCAAGTCAGGTACCATCTCTAGTATTACTAGATATGTCTTTAAATGACTATAAGCAAACCATTGAGGAAATGAGTACTGAAATGTTTAATATTCATACTAGTTTATCTGCTGCAAATGAAGAAATTGCTAGATTAACTAAAGAAAATGAAGTACTCAGATCTAACAATGATGTGTTGTTGCTTAAGACCAGTTCTATTGATTCTTTAGCTCAGGAAAACGAAAGACTAAAAAATGATTTAACCTGTGCTAAAGAGATAGAGGATTATCTAAGAAAAGAAATTTCTGAGAATGAATTTAAGCTAAAGGCATTTAGAAATTCCTCTAAATTAGTTCAAGAGTATCATGAGAAACATACTGAAAGTAAGAAGATAGGCATAGGCTATGATTATAGCAGGAGACCTGGTAAAGAGGCTGTTATACAGAAAAATGATGATAATAATACTGTAAGACCTCACATCCTCAAAAATGTGAGTAACCCAATTTTCAAAAGTACAGAGTTTGAGGTTAATGAAAACTCCCTAATTATTAATCAAGAACTCTGTGATGAAGATGAGAGGATTGACAGTAAATCTAAGAAAGAAAAAGATTCTGTCATAATGTCTATGACAGAAACAGTCTTAAACAGTCCAACCAAGTGTTCAAAAGATACTGTCAAGAAGTCATCCAAGACAGTAACTTTCAAACCTACTGTCAAGATAGCAAGTACAAAAGATGCTGTCAAAAATAGTTCGACAGCATCTTCTGAACAGATTGTCAAGACAGTAGTCTCCAAGTCCAAAAACAGAAATGGGAAGCTAGGCATTGATAAAAAGAATAATTATGCATATGTTAAGCAGGCACCAAGGAAACTTTGCAATAATTGTGGCTCCTCACATCATTTAACTCATGTTTGTAAGAAATCAACTAGTAGCATATCTAATGCAACAGAGTTGAAAGGGAACTTACACAGAACCCCTATTATGCAAAGAGAATTGGTAGTTTGTAATAACATTGACTGTATGCCATGCAAAATTACTGCTACGAGTACATGTTTTAATTTGCCAATTTCATCTAATGAATTATGTTCTTATATGCAAACTGCAAAGACTTCTGAATCCACTAAAGAAAGTGAGAAGTCTGCTCTCACTAAGAAACAGTCAAAGTCAAAAACTAAGTGGATAATAAAAGAAGTCAAGGA
Organism: Kitagawia praeruptora; assembly: GCA_037693485.1. Classification (NCBI taxonomy): domain Eukaryota; kingdom Viridiplantae; phylum Streptophyta; class Magnoliopsida; order Apiales; family Apiaceae; genus Kitagawia; species Kitagawia praeruptora. The sequence continues at coordinate 43,389,592 of CM075344.1, read as the reverse complement.
ACCATCTTCTGATAATATTGTTTCAAATATTGATAAAGTTTCTGATGATACTGAGTATGCAGGACCCAACAAGACTTGGGTACCAAATGCAAATTAAACTCATTCTGTCTTGCAGGGAAAGAAAGGTAAACAGGTCATGTGGATAATCGACAGTGGATGTTCCAAACACATGACTGGTGATATATCCCTGCTATCACAATATGTTGAGAAGGCTGGCCCAACAATAACCTTTGGAGACAACAGCAAAGGTTACACTGTGGGATATGGCTGTTTAAAAGCTGGAAATGTTGTCATTGAAGAAATTTCTCTTGTGGAAGGTTTGAAGCATAATCTGCTCAGTGTCAGTCAATTCACTGACAAAGGATTCAAAGTAAATTTTGGCATGATGGAATGTACAATCCACCACAAGAAGGATAGAAGCCTATCTCTGAAAGGAGTAAGGAAAGGAAGCCTATTTGTTGCAGACTTAAACTCAACAAATGAGGAAAGAATATTTTGCTTCTACAGCAAAGCAAGTGTTGGAGATAGCATGCTTTGGCACAAGAAACTTTCTCATCTCAACTTCAAAACAATGAACATGCTGATGAAGAAGGAATTGGTGAGAGGACTACCTCAACAGGAATTCTGTCAAGAAGGACTGTGTGAAGATTGTCAAATGGGAAAACTGAGGAAAGCAATGCATAAATCAAAGCAACTCAACACTAACACAGAAGCACTCAAGTTGATACACATGGATCTTTTTGGACCAGTGAATGTTCAATCACTATCCAGAAAAAGATATGCACTGGTCATGATAGATGACTATTCTAGGTACACTTGGGTGAAATTTTTAGAATCAAAGGATGAAGCTGCTCAAGAAATCATTGATCACATAAGGGTACTTGACAGGACCCCTGAAGCAAAAGTTCAATTTCTAAGAAGTGACAATGGAACTGAATTCAGAAATGCTACACTTGGAAACTTCTGCAAAGATCAAGGAATTGTTCAACAATTCTCTGCTGCAAGAACTCCACAGCAAAATGGAGTTGTAGAAAGGAAAAATAGGACTCTTATTGAAGCTGCAAGGACTATGTTGAGTGTTGATGAGTGGATTTCGTAATCAACTTATGTGAGGTTTACAGGTAGTTGTATAGGCAAGCGATCAACTGTTCTACGAAAGGTTTGGGTTGTGTTTGTGGGGGTTGAGCTGAGCTCGAGGGTATCTCCAATAATCTCAGGTGCCTTTTGAGAAAACTAGAGAACTTAATGCGTCGTACCCTGAGGTGCCTACGTACCCATGTATTTATAGGGATCAAGCTCACGTAGTTCTAGTATGATTCTGTCTCTTACTGGAATAGCTGTTGTTCGGTCACCTAGTTCGTGTAGGATTCAGGTTCCTTTAGAGCCTTTCACGAACTAGTTTGGCTAAGTAGAGTAGAACTCGAGTTCGTACCCCACTTATGATTCTCTCATTGGTTAGAGTTATTCTAGGATCATCTGCGCCCTAGAATCATACTCAGATACCAATTCGTTTATCTGTTCTAGATGGCTTCTAGAACTTTCTGTTGGCAACTCGTAGGAACCTGGTGCTCAGGAACCTACATTTCAGGAGCCTGTTTCTCAGGGACCTCCTTATTTCGGGACATATCTGCACAAATAACAATCTGGTTAGATTGGATAACTTTTCATATGCTTTTATTACCTCTATGGCTGTTGCTGTGTTAATTCGAACTCTTCTGCTGGGAGGAACCTGGTCTTCGAGTGCTCAACTCAGCTTCCTGACCATTGGGAACCTCCTAATACCCATACTTCCTTGCTTATTTCTTCCATTTGATCTTCATAACTCGTACTGGATCATTCCTTTAGCTTGCATGGATCGGACCCTATCGATTAATGGGCCTAAATCTAGCCCATGGAGATTTTGGGCACAACAAGTACCCCCCGGTTCCTTGAAATCATGTAAATGTGAAAGGAACCTATTTAATTCTACGATCGAAAGTTCAATGCTAATCCATTCTAGCAACAATACCTCACTTTAACATTTTATATCCAAGCCTACATGAGTTTACTCGGCGTAGGAAACAGGACATAAAATATTTTCAGCTTACTACAATTTTGAGTAAGCTTCCTTTGCATTAAGGAACCTGTTATCTTGCTATTTTCTTCTTTAGGTAGCTGTTCTCGAAGTCAACTCGATGCTTGCATTTAGCTCCTCTAGGAATCTAATTAGCCCCTTAACTTCACGTCTCTTTAAATTTAATAATTTAAAGATTTATAGGAAGAGATAATGGTTGGCAGCTGGAGATAATTTAAAGTTCGAATTGAACTTATCACTTACCAAAGCTGTAGTTAATGCATGAGTTCCCAAGGTTCACACGCCTTTCACACATATACCTCTTCGTTTTTACCGCTCCACTAAGGCTCTGACGCGTGTACGGAACTGTCTTGATTATATAAACACACTTCTAACTCCAAGTCTAGTTTTTACCTTTACCAAATATCTTTCAAAACCCTTAGAGAGAGAGAAGAAGGAAAAGAAGTCCGACGGACGCTTACTCAATCCAAGCTCTCCGTCACCGCTTTTTTCTAATTAAGGTATGATTTGCTTTCTTTCTGCTCTTTTGACTTCATTTCGTACTGTCTGCACTGTCGTATCTTGCATGTCGATGTTCTTTGTTTCTACACACTCTGACCACTTGTCTTCTATTCAACCTTCTATGATGCCAATAGGGGAAAGAACTAGGTCTAGGGTTGTTGTTCCAGACATTGATGAACCTGGAAATATCCTTCTCAAACCTTCGACCTTACCCTCTACAAATCTTCCTACCCCTTCTTTTGTAGATTTAGGGGATGATTGGCCCTCTGACGGAGAGGAAGTGTCTAAGCCTGACCATAGTCTGATCCCGGATCCTGATTTTGATAACGAAGTGTCCGTCGAAAGAGAGTTGTATAAGCAAGAAATCGTACCTTTCTGTGACAGAATGGATTCTCTTATGACCGTGACTAGGTTAGAGAAATTGTATGAGGAATGTGTTCGTCCATCCTGCTCCATTGTTATCCCTAAACCAGGTGAGAGAGCTCATAAGTTTGATACCAAGATACCTGATCGAGGTATTCCAAATGTTGTAACCTCGGCTGCCTTCTTCAAAGTTGGTGTATATTTCCCTCTGCATCCTTTCCTGAGAGAGGTTCTTGACTTCTATGGTTTGGCCCCTCTCCAATTGACACCTAACTCATATAGGTTAGCCATTAGTACCTACATTCTGTACACTAGCATGTTTACAACCCCACTATCTGCACATGAATTAGGTTACTTCTTCAGATTGAAGGACACTGGGAAGGGTTCTGGTTGCTTCTATCTGACTGCCTGGCCTAGTCATCAAGGCCAATGTATAAAAGGTGTTAAACAAAACTTTGATCAATGGCAAGAGCAGTTCCTTTACTGCTTTGATTGTCCCTCCATCCGCTTTGAATTCAATTGCCGCCCATTAATTCCAAAACAGACTATTCTTACTGGAGCTTGCTTAATGAGAGCTAAAGAGGCTTTGAAGCATTCTTCGGCCATAAGAGATTGTATGATCCTATTGACCCCTGATAATTTATCTGCCCTAGGTTTTATACCCTCAGCTTCTGGTATGAGTTCCCCTGTTGTTGTCTTTTCTTTTCTATTGTTATACATCTGCACATTTACCTGCTTATTCTGTATATAAATCTCTGATACTTTCTTGTACTTTATTTCGCAGATATGGCTCCAAAAGCCCCATCGTTTATCAAGAGGTCCAAGAACGTGGATGAGATCTTCAAGACTGAAACTAAGGAGGTTCCGCTGAATGCAACTCCCATTAATCAAATTCCTGGCACTCCTGCTTCCCAAACTACTCATTCTGGTTCTTCAAAGAGGAAGTTTGCTCAGACAACTCTTGACCTCTCAGCAGCTCCCCAGACCCGCTCGTCAAGGAAAAGCAAAGCAGTAAAAACCGATCCTGATCAAACCTCCAATCTGTTCAAAGACATGATTGACACCCATGTTCCTACAGAGACGATAGCTGCCTGGAGTAAGATGAGTTCTACTGAAGCCATGCACGCCATGAGGTTTGCTACTGCTCAATCTGCTTTCTTTGCTCTCAGATACTGTGACGAGTTTGCTGTAAAGACCCAATATGACCTTCAACTTCAAGGAGAGATTCGCAAACTCAAAACAGAACTGGCTGCTAGTGAGGATAAGGCAAATATTGCCACTGCGGCTGTCAGAAATGCCAAGATTGTGGAGACCTCTTTAAAAGATGAGAAAATCGAACTTCAAGGTCAGGTTAAGATCCTTAGGGACGAGAAACTGTCGATGTTAGAAAGAACCAATGAACTGGAAGCCCAGGTGGATGCCCTGAATGCTGCTGCTGAAGTTGTGAAGTCATCCATACTGGTTAAAGAGAAAGCCAGGTATGATGAAGGCTATGATGAAGGTATTAATGACTACATACGTTCCACATGGGAGAAGATGCCCAATATAGACTGGTCCCTCTTGGGTGAAGACGTAGTAGGGATGATCAAAGATTTTGAGGAGAAAGCTGCTGCTGCAAACTCTGTACCTCCCGTGAAAACGGTTGAGAGGTCTCCGGGTGCCACCCTTGAGACTGCAGAGGTTCCTGCTCCTGACGCTACTCCAACCACTCTTCCACCTTCCTCAGCTATCGAAGAATCTAGTAAAGTATCTCCTGCCTAGAGTTTCATAAATTTTCTGAACTTTCCATAACTTTTCTTGAGGTTGCGGGCCCCTCGTAGTGCCTCGCGGGATGTGATTTAACTTGGTTTTGATGGCCTTCGTGCCCTATAACTCTTTATGTTTCTAGTGACTATTATCTACTCTTGGTATATCTCTTGCTCTTACTTATTCACGCCTAGCTTCTTAACCTGCATCTGTACTACTTAATACTGCACACCCTTTTTTTAAAAAAAACTCGCAGAATACCTTATCATCATGCATCTTAAAAACTAATTAGTGTCCATACTTATACATCCAAGCTTATGTGGGATAACCCGTTATAAGAAACAGGATGCATACATACTTTCACTTATAATTTTCTCAAAATAACATTTAACTAAATACAGCTTACTTGCAGACTTGGAACCCTTTTCTGTTTATACTTTGAGACATGTATTCACCACCGTAATCTGAACTGTAGTTTTCCTTAGAGATTCCTCCCAGGTCTAAACCAGGTTCCCTACAAAATATCTGATCAACTTTCGTAAGCTTAAACACATCTTTTCTCGTGCTTCACTTAACATTATCAGAGTCGTCTTTTGAACTAAAAATCCTTTCTGATAACCTTAGATCCTAAATAATTTGACCAGGTTCCTCGACCATTAAACCTGCAAAATAAACACAAAACAAAAAACTAGTTAAGGTTAGTAAAATTTCTTTTGTTCAATTCGGGCCATCTCTTGGAAAGGTTGCCTGCTTGGCTTCCAATCCTAATCTCTAGGTCCCAACATGCCTCGAGGCCTGTTGGTTCCTTTTTTCTACTGGAAAGGTAACCTGCTTGGTTCCCAATCCTATTCTCTAGGTCCCAACATGCCTCGAGGCCTGTTGGTTCCTTTTTATGCCTCGGGGCGATTCTAGGAACCTGTGTGCCGTTCTGGGAGTCCACACAGATTCCTCTTCTTCATGTGTCAGGCTAGACATCTTATGAAGGTAAATGCTAAGGATTTTATCCCTTCTTCCCATGCGCCAAAGGCGGTTCCACATGAGGGAGAGCTTATTAGGCCTCTCTTTAAGGTGCCTTTTGTCAGGACTTTAGATGCCTTTTGTCAGGACTTTAATTCACGTGCTCAAGGAACTTGAGGCTTTCCAATCACATTTGCTCAGGAAGCTACCTGAGGCTTTTCTCAATGCCCAGGAAGCTATCTGGGACTTTTCTCGATGCCCAGGAAGCTACCTGGGACTTTGCTCGATGCCCAGGAAGCTACCTGGGACTTTGCTCGATGCCCAGGAAGCTACCTGGGACTTTGCTCGATGCCCAGGAAGCTACCTGGGACTTTTCTCAATGCCCAGGAAGCTACCTGGGACTTTTCTCGATGCCCAGGAAGCTACCTGGGACTTTTCTCGATGCCCAGGAAGCTACCTGGGACTTTTCTCAATGCCCAGGAAGCTACCTGGGACTTTTCTCAACAATCTGTCCACAAGCTAATTCTGATCAATCAATCGTAGTCTGCACATTCTGTCAATTCATATTCATACTTCACACATACTGTCAATGCTACAGGAACCTGTCAGCTTAGGTAACCTGCAAAATGCAACACAATGCTACAGGAACCTATTAATCTAGGTAACCTGTTTCAAAAATTTCAAACTGGCATATGAAATATCAAATCATAGCATGTGCAATATTGTCTAAGTAGGAATACTACCCCCCAGTTCTTTTGGGTAATGATTATTACGTAAAAGAACTATTAAGGAGCTATAGCTGCGAATAATGCACTCAAAATATTCAATGTAGAGCTATACATCGCTCAATACTTAAAACAAAATCGTCTTGCAAGTAGAGAGGTTCACATTAAGTACCCCCCGAGTACATGCATAATTGAATACTGGAATCAAAATACTGGTCAGCTATAACTAATAAGCTGCCTTTATTCTTGGGCTGAAAGAGCCTTACTTTTCCTAAGAAAAACGCATAAAAGAGTTACTGATAATACTTCTTGAGATGTTCTGCATTCCAAGCTCTCGGAATGAGGTTCCCATCCATATCCATCAAGTGGTAGGTTCCTTCCCAAATAGCTGACTTTATCTGGTAAGGCCCTTCCCAATTTGCTCCAAAAGCTCCATGTGCCAGAACCTTGGTATTTGGCATGACTTTTCTCAGAACTAGGTCTCCAACTTTAAAAGGTCTTGCCTTCACCTTTTTGTCGTAATACCTTCGAACTCTCTGTTGATATGCTGCTAACTTCACTTGTGAATCTGCTCTCAACTCTTCAACCATGTCCAAATACAGTCTATGATTGACCTCATTGCTCTCGGGATCAAAATACTTTCTTCTCAAGGAACCTGTTCCAACTTCCACAGGTACCATAGCTTCACAACCATAAGTGAGGGTAAAAGGAGACTCACCAGTTGTAGTTCTAGGCGTGGTATTATACGACCACAAGACTCCAGGAAGCTCCTCTGGCCAGCTTCCCTTCTTATCTTCCAGCCTTGTCTTCAAAGTGTGCTTGATAATCTTATTCACTGCTTCAGTCTGTCCATTACTCTGCGGATAATACACTGCTGAAAATGCTTTTTGGATTCCAAACTGCTCACACAATCCTCTAAGCTCTCTACTATCGAACTGCTTCCCATTGTCAGAAATCAGCTTCTGTGGAATGCCAAACCTGCATACAATGGCTCGAAACACAAACTCAGTCAATTTTGACGCTGTAATCTTAGCAAGTGGTTTTGCTTCCGCCCACTTTGTAAAGTAATCGACTGCGACCACTGCGTATTTCACTCCTCCTTTTCCTTTCGGGAGCTCCCCAATGAGGTCTATCCCCCAAACAGCGAATGGCCAGGGGCTAACAATCGGTTTAATAGGGGCTACAGGACGACTATCAAAATTTGCAAACCTCTGACAATTACTGCATGCCTGCACAAACTTTGTAGCATCTGTTTTGATGGTTGGCCAATAATATCCTTGTCGAAGGACTTTCATGGCTAGAGAATTACCCCCCGAGTGATTTCCACATACTCCTTCATGAATTTCCTCGAGGATATACTTGCATTGTTCTCCAGCTACACACTTGAGCAAAGGCTGATTGAATCCTCGCTTATACAGAACTCCATCATAAATTACATACCTGGCTGCTCGATACCTCAGCTTCCTGATATCACTTTGATCGGGAGGTAGCTCCCCTTTGTCCAGGTAACGATATATCGGGGTCATCCAGGAATCTTCAACTGGAAATTCAATGTCCATTACCTCTTCCTTGAAAACACTTGGTTGCTCCTGGATTTGAAGTGGAATTACCCCCAATAATGTGGATTCTCTCTGTGACCCTAGCTTGGCCAATGCATCCGCTTTGGTATTCTTTCCTCGAGGTACTTGATCCAGCTTCACCTCTCTGAACCTTGCGATCAACTCCTGGGAATATCTCAAATATAAGTCTGTTCTCGGCCCCCTCGCCTGAAAACCACCACGAATCTGCCAAACTACTAACATTGAATCACTAAACACCCTGATATTTTCTACTTTCATCTCCAAAGCCAACTTGAGTCCTGCAATCAGTGCCTCATATTCTGCATCATTGTTCGTGGCTTTAAAAGCAAAATGAATCGAGCTATAGAGTTGGTGCCCTTCTGGACTAACTAATTCTATGCCTGCACCTGCTCCACCACTGTTAGCAGCTCCATCCACATACAGTGTCCACCAAGGTGCACAGTTATCATTGTCTGCCTGTTTTTCCACCACTTCTTTTGGCCCCTCTTGGCCAGTAACCTCTTCATGAGGCGGAAACTCGATTAAGAAATCTGCTAAAGCTTGAGCTTTGATTGCTGTCTTTGGCTTATATTCTATGTCGAACTGTCCTAGCTCCACAGCCCATTTTAACATTCTTCCCGAGGTTTCTGGCCTATGCATCACTTGCTTAAGTGGATATGAGGTTCTTACTTCAATCTTGTGAGCTTGGAAATAAGGTCGCAGCTTCCTGGAAGCCAGAATCAATGCGAAAACCAACTTCTCCATTCCTGTGTACCTCGTTTCTGCGTCAAGTAACCTTTTACTAACATAGTAAACTGGGCTCTGCTGTCCATTCTCTTCTCGAACCAGAACTGCACTAATGGAATACTCTGAAACAGCCAAATAAAGTATCAATGTTTCTCCATCCACAGGTTTGGCTAACAGTGGGGGGCTCCCCAAATGCTCCTTTAGCTTTCCAAACGCTATCTCACATTCTGCAGTCCACTCGAATTTGTTCCCTCTCTTTATGGCTTTAAAGAACTCCTGACACTTATCAGTGGACCTCGAAATGAATCTATTCAAAGCTGCAACTCTTCCTGTAAGAGATTGAACCTCTCTCACAGTTCTCGGAGACCTCATATCAATCAATGCTTTAATCTTGGCTGGGTTGGCTTCGATACCTCTGTGGTTTACCATGAAACCCAGAAACTTTCCTGATTCTACCCCAAACACACATTTTTGAGGGTTCAGCTTCATTCTGTACTTCCGCAAGATTCCAAACATTTCTTCTAAGTGCTTTACATGGTCAACAGCTTCCTTAGACTTAACTAACATATCATCTACATATACCTCCATAGTATGGCCAATTTGGTCTTTAAACATCATATTCACTAACCGTTGATATGTAGCTCCAGCATTAATCAACCCAAATGGCATGCATACATAGCAATAAAGACCTCTGTCCGTAATAAAAGAAGTATGCTCTTGGTCAGGTTCATACATAGGGATTTGATTATAACCTGAATAGGCATCCATGAAGCTAAGGAGGGCATGTCCAGCAGTTGCATCTACTAGCTGATCAATCCGTGGCAGTGGGAAGCTGTCCTTCGGACATGCTTTGTTGAGATCTGTGAAGTCCACACAGGTTCTCCATTTTCCATTAGGTTTCTTTACCAAAACAGGATTTGCCAACCATATTGGGTAAAAAGATTCTTTAACTAATCCTGCATCCAACAACCTGTCAACCTCTTCTTTCAATGCCTGAGCTCTCTCGCCACTAACTGGTCTTCACTTCTGTCTCACTCCTTTCTTTTCTGGATCAATATTCAACTTATGACACATGACCCTTGGATCTATCCCTTCCATATCTGCATGACACCAGGCAAACACATCCAGGTTCTTGCCCAAAAAGGTAATGAGAGATTCCTTTAAGGTTGGATCAAGCTGAGCTCCAATCTTCAACACCTTTTTACCATCTTTGTCATTGATCTTCACATCCAGAGTTTCACCAGCTGGTCCAGCCTTTACCATGGTTTCTGGCATTCAAGGATCTAAGTCTACCTCCATCCTTGCGGTTGAGTCCTCTTGAGGTTCCTGGACGGTAGACGGTTCCTGCACTTCGTGCATGACATTCCTTCTCTTTAATGCTGGCTGACTGTCTTCATTGCATCCATTATGCTTCAGTTTCCGGCATTTTTCTTCATCCAACCCTTCTACCATACACACATCACCATCCTTGTCCGTAGGGGGTGCACTTTCTATCAGTAAGTAGGGGGTATCTGGTCCCCGAAAAACGGGAATCTCATCATGAGGTTCCTCTTCTATGATCTCTTCAATTCTTATAGCTCTACAGGATGCTGATACAAAACCTTCCAAAGGCGAACTACGCAGGTCGACCGTTATCTTGTCTGGGTGCTTTCCTGGAAAACTATCAGGAACCTCGTCCATAGGTTCAGGCAATTTAGCAGCTCTAGCAGCATGTTGCAAAGCTTTGGTGTAACACTCTCTAGACTCATACTGACATCCTCGAACTATGCCAACTCCATTTGGCGTCGGGAACTTCATAGTGAGGTGGTAAATGGAGGTTATTACCCTCATCTCCTTCAAAATGGGTCTTCCCAAAATAGCATTGTAATTCATATTCTCTTCTATAACAATGAATTCTGCCAACTGTGTAATGCAACATGGTTTATCACCTAAGGTTACTGGCAAACGAATCTTACCTTTGATAGGAACCTGATTATTGGTGAATCCGTACAAGGTATCGTTTGTTGGAGTTAAGTCTTTATCCAAAAAATGCATCTTCTTGAAAGCTGAGTAAGATAGCAAGTTTACAGAGCTTCCGTTATCAACTAGAACCCGATGAACCTCATAAGATCCAATTCCTGCCTCAACAACCAAAGCGTCAGTATGGGGATGATGTACCCAGGAAGCATCTTCTTCAGTGAAAGTAATATCTGCATCCTCTCCTTCAAACAGCTTTGGGGACCTCTGGGACAGATTGTAAATACTGGTTAAAGGACGTTCTTTAGCCTCACGAGTATACCTCTCCATGGCATTCCTGCTGCTTCCTCCAATATGGGGACCTCCTATAATTGTGCGTATGCACCCAGCCTTAGGTGGTCCCTCCATCACGACAGGTTCCTGTGTCTGTGTCTTCTGAGTCTTCTCATCTCTGTACTTTTTTCCTTCCTGAGCCACCCATTCACTCAATTGCCCTTGTCTGATTAGGGTTTCAATTAGATCTCTGAGGTGACGACAATCTGCAGTATTATGCCCATTATTATCATGGAAGTCACAGTAGGGGCGTTCATTCTTATTTCCTGGGGGACCGGTTCTGAAAGGCTTCTTAAACCATGAGGACTTCTCATTCACTGCGTAAATATGATCAATCGGAGCTACCAAAGGGGTGAAAGTTTCATAGACGGGTCTCTCTGGTCTATTGCTGTTATAGGAAGCTGGTGGCGGTACCTGACTCATGACAGGTTTAGTAGGATTCACAGCTTCAGGCTTCACCTGGGACGTGCGACTAACCACCTTCTTATTGTCACGACCATTGGGGCTCCTTTGTCTCGACCTCTTGCTTCCACTTTGCCTTACAAAATCTGGATCCTTCCTTAATTCAGCTAGAGACTCCTCCACCAGTCGAAAGGGTTCTGCCTGGGCATAAAAATCTGCTAACGTCTCTGGTTCTTTTCCCTGCAGTGCTTTCCAAAAATCTGAGCCTCCTTTGACTCCAGCGATTAAGAAATTCTTTATTGTTTCCTCAGATGCCTTCCTAACTTTAGGAACCTCTGCATTAAACCTCTTGAAATATTCTGTCAATGTCTCACTAGGTCTTTGCTTGATATTAGCTAAGGTATTGGTCGGTGGGGCAAATGCAACAGATGCTCTGAATTGAGTGACAAAGAGCTTCCCCATGCTTGCCCAAGAACCAATCGAATCTGCAGGTAACCTTTTGAACCACTGATGGGCTCCGCCCTGTAGAGTTGCAGCCAGTAACCTGCACCTGGTGGCTTCCTTCACTTGATAAACATCCATCTCTGTGTCAAAACGACTAAGGTACTCAATGGGGTCAGTAGTCCCATCGAATTTCAACTCATTTGAGGGCCTGTAAGACCTAGGCAAAGCCGACTTTCGAACCCTCTTGGTGAAAGGAGAAGCTGTTATAGGGTTCACAGCAAGATTCTTTTCGTCCTTGAGTTGAGCCAAAATTTTCTTGACATCTTCTACCGTCACCTCCCCAACAGCTTCCGCCTTTGTCTTCTTACTCGTCCCTTCTTCCTCTTGCGACCCTGTAGCACTTGATTCTTCAGTATCTTCATCTGAATCCGTGCTTTTTTCTTCAATTATCTCGACAGATGGGTCTTTATCGTTCTTCTTTTTCTTTGAGGAACCTCCAGTCTTGGTTTTCTTCTTCTTCTTGGACCCTGTACGATCCTTGCTACCAGTTTTACTCTTCTCAGGATTCTCCATATCTTCATCATCATTACCTTCTTTCGGTTCTTCACCATCGTCAGGAACCTCCTCTCCATTCTCAGATTCTTCAAAATTCAACTGCTTCGGAGTAACCTTCGACTTCTTGCTTTTCTTTGCCTTCTTTTTCTTCTTTTTGCTTGAAGCCTGCTCCAAAGTCGACAAACGTTCTCCCACAGTCTTTAAGATTTCCATCATGGCTGCTTTAGTAACCTTCGGTGCTCTGGGAGGAGATGTGTTCCCCTCATGAATCTGTCGTTCAGAACCAGTTGCTTCGCTATCCGTGTTGCCTGACATCTTTTCCACTCTTAAGACATTAACTATGCCCTCCTTCTAGCGCCAATGTTGATGAGTGGATTTCGTAATCAACTTATATGAGGTTTACAGGTAGTTGTATAGGCAAGCGATCAACTGTTCTACGAAAGGTTTGGGTTGTGTTTGTGGGGGTTGAGCTGAGCTCGAGGGTATCTCCAATAATCTCAGGTGCCTTTTGAGAAAACTAGAGAACTTAATGCGTCGTACCCTGAGGTGCCTACGTACCCATGTATTTATAGGGATCAAGCTCACGTAGTTCTAGTATGATTCTGTCTCTTACTGGAATAGCTGTTGTTCGGTCACCTAGTTCGTGTAGGATTCAGGTTCCTTTAGAGCCTTTCACGAACTAGTTTGGCTAAGTAGAGTAGAACTCGAGTTCGTACCCCACTTATGATTCTCTCATTGGTTAGAGTTATTCTAGGATCATCTGCGCCCTAGAATCATACTCAGATACCAATTCGTTTATCTGTTCTAGATGGCTTCTAGAACTTTCTGTTGGCAACTCGTAGGAACCTGGTGCTCAGGAACCTACATTTCAGGAGCCTGTTTCTCAGGGACCTCCTTATTTCGGGACATATCTGCACAAATAACAATCTGGTTAGATTGGATAACTTTTCATATGCTTTTATTACCTCTATGGCTATTGCTGTGTTAATTCGAACTCTTCTGCTGGGAGGAACCTGGTCTTCGAGTGCTCAACTCAGCTTCCTGACCATTGGGAACCTCCTAATACCCATACTTCCTTGCTTATTTCTTCCATTTGATCTTCATAACTCGTACTGGATCATTCCTTTAGCTTGCATGGATCGGACCCTATCGATTAATGGGCCTAAATCTAGCCCATGGAGATTTTGGGCACAACATTGAGTAATGCTAAATTACCAACATATTTCTGGGCAGAAGCCATCAACACTGCTTGTTACACACAGAACAGAACACTAATCAACAAGGCTCATGGCAATACTCCTTACTATCTTTTGACAGGAAAGAAGCCTACTGTCAAGTACTTTCATATTTTTGGAAGCAAGTGCTTTTTGATGAAAGACAACCATGAAAGAAAAGGCAAGTTTGATACTAAAGCATATGAAGGCATTTTCATGGGATATGGGATAGAAAGGACTGCCTACAGAGTCTATATCATGGAGCACAAAACAATTGAAGAAAGTGTCAATGTCACGTTTGATGAAACCAAGTTTCCAGAGCTAAATGAGGATGGTCAAATGCAACCCTTCAGATTTGAGAATCAAGGATACTTGGAAAAAGAAGAATTTGTTGATGAAGAACCAAGTCTCATTCAATCAATGGGATATGAGAAAGAATCTGTCAATTCTCATAATCTAAATCAAACCTCAGCTCAATCACAGATAATTTCAGGCATCAATCAACAAGAATGTGAGACTGGAGAATTTGAGCAAAATGAGCAGAATAATGAAAATGGTGGAGAATCAAATCCTCATATTGATGAAAGACAATCTCATCAAACAAGTAGCTTGCCTCAATCAACAAAGTGGAACAGAGATCATACCAGTAATCTAATTATTGGAGATCCCACTACTGGTGTAAGGACAAGGAGGAATATCTCTGCTGAAAGCATGTTTTCATGTTTCTTATCTCAAATGGAACCAAAAATAGTTGAAGAAGCATTGTTGGATTCTGATTGGGTGATGGCCATGCAGGAGGAGCTCAATCAATTTGAAAGAAACAATGTTTGGAAACTAGTTCCAAGGCCAAAAGGAAAATCAGTCATTGAGACAAAATGGGTTTTCAGAAACAAGATAGATGAGAGTGGAAATGTGACAAGAAATAAGGCAAGGCTAGTGGCCAAAGGTTACTGTCAACAGGAAGGGATAGATTATGATGAAACATTTGCTCCTGTTGCCAGACTTGAAGCCATAAGAATTTTCTTAGCTTTTGTTGCACACTGCAAATTCAAGGTATTTCAAATGGATGTTAAAAGTGCCTTTCTAAATGGAGAATTAGAAGAAGAAGTGTATGTTGAACAGCCTCCTGGATTTGAAAATGACAAACTGCATAATTTTGTCTACAAGCTGTTCAAGGCTCTATATGTCTTAAAGCAAGCACCAAGAGCCTGGTATGACACTTTATCCACTTTTCTCCTGGAAAATCAATTTATAAGAGGTATGGTGGATAAAACTTTATTCTATAAATACCATGGCAAAGACATCATTCTTGTGCAGATATATGTTGATGACATAATCTTTGGCTCAACAAATGAAAAATTGTGTGAAAAGTTCTCATCTCTAATGAGAAACAAGTATGAAATGAGCATGATGGGAGAATTAGCATTCTTTCTTGGTCTTCAAATCTATCAGAAGAAGGAAGGAATCTTCATCTGTCAATCTAAGTATGTCAAAGAGCTTCTCAAGAAGTTTAACTTAGAAGATTCATCACCTGCCAAGACACCTATCTCAACAGCCACCAAATTAGAGTTAGATCCTAAAGGCAAGAAAGTGGATTCTAGTACCTACAGAGGCATGGTAGGATCATTGCTGTACTTAACAGCAAGCAGGCCAGATATAATGTTTGCTACATGTCTCTGTGCAAGGTTTCAAGCTGATCCAAAAGAATCACACTTAGTTGCAATTAAAAGAATCTTTAGATATCTCAAAGGCACCCCAAATCTAGGTCTTTGGTACCCTAAGGAAACTGGATTTGATCTAATTGGATATTCTGATTCAGACTATGCTGGCTGCAAAATTGACAGAAAAAGTACTACAGGAAGCTGTCAATTTCTTGGGGGGAGATTGGTGTCATGGTTCAGTAAGAAGCAACACTCAGTTTCTACATCAACTGCAGAAGCTGAATATATTGCAGCTGGAAGTTGCTGTGCACAAATTCTTTGGATGAAGAATCAATTAATGGATTATGGACTAAAGTTGTCAAATATTCCTATCTACTGTGACAACACTAGTGCCATAGCCATATCAGACAATCCAGTTCAACACTCCAGAACAAAGCACATTGATATAAGGCATCATTTCATCAGGGAGCATGTTGAAAAAGGAGATGTAAAATTGGTTTATGTTCCAACAGATAAGCAACTTGCAGATATATTCACCAAGCCACTGGATGAAGCAACATTTACCAGGTTGGTGAGTGAATTAGGAATGCTAAATCAGGTATGATCATCTAACTGGTTTATCAATTATAAGAAGCCGAAGCTCATGACAGAAACTTTTAAAGGTACTGTCACTAGAAGGTACTGTCATGAGAAGTTAAGGTACATTGTGATACTTGTTCAGACAGCATGTTTGCTATGACTATGCTAAAAGGATTTTTAGATATCATGTTTGCTATGACTATGCTAAAAGGATTTTTAGATATCATGTTTGCTATGACTATGCTAAAAGGATTTTTAGATATCATGTTTGCTATGACTATGCTAAAATAGTTTTACATGTCTGTCTTAAATTAATTTTAAGAAATCATGTGTCCTTAACTTAAGTTATGTGTGAACAGTGACAGCATGATCTTATGATAAGTTTACTGTCAGATAAAACTTACTGTCACTCATGAAGCTGATTGACAGAAATGTTGTTAGCGCACAAGTTGCTGTCAATGAAAGTTGCTGTCACAAGAAATTGCTGTCAGAATTGGTAGAGAAAGAAAAGCGCACAGGTTACTGTCAATGAAAGATGCTGTCACGAGAAGTTGCTGTCAAAGATAGTGGAAAGATATATATATTAATTTATATATATATATATATATATATATATATATATACGTATATTTCTTTTCACCAATCCACGATCTAATAGCAACTGCCACGTAATATAGCAAGTGGAGTTAATGGGTAATATCATTATCACACGTTCATTTAAGAGAGGTTAAATCGATTCATATTAGAAACTGAATCTACCGTTTAATCTACTATCACTTTCATTTGCAAAAACCTCTCAACCTTCTGCATCCAAAAACCGCATTTTCTCTCTCATTTTTCAAAGCATTCAACAATGGCACCTAAACAAAGTGTTGCTCAAACCAACTTTGCCGGTATCTTTTCTCCTAATGATGCTGGTGAAAACTTCAAAGGACTTATTTCCTTCTTAAATAAATCCTACCTAGGTCATGCAATAACCTCTTCCCCCAAAATTGATGCTGTTAGAATTGAAAAATTCTGGAAATCAGCAAGTGCTCAAGGAACTGGAGAGAATGAATCAATTAAGTTCAATATAGATGATGCAAGTCATTCTCTTTCAGTAAAGAATATCAATGAGGCTTTGGGTATTGTGTTGACCAGTGAAGAAAGCTTTAAGGAGCTAGCAACTGATGATACTCTGAAGAAGTTCTTTCTGAAGATTGGATATTCAGGATCTAAGATTGATGAAACTTCGGATAAGTGGTATCAAACAGGAGAAATGGACAGGAAATTTCTGAGAAAAGAGTGGAGTATGATTTTTGATGTAATGGTGAAGGTGTTCTCTACCAAGACTACAGGCTGGAATGGAATACCATCATATATCAAGAAGCTCACTCATTCATTAGTCCATGGATACAAGGTGAACATTGGAAAACTGATCATGGCACAGTTGAAAAGCGCAATAGGCAAGAAGGTATCTATCTATCCTCGCTTCTTAACTATGTGTATTAATAATATTTGTGGAAATATTGAGGATACTTCTGATTTTGAAGAATGTCCTGTTTTAAAGAAAAACACTCACACATCTCTTAACACACAAAATTTGAATGCACATATTCCACTATGTTTCACACAACACATGGTAAATCAAGTGCCCAACCTTGATTTTCCATTTCCAACAGGTTACACTGTTTTCACAATAGAGAATGAAGCTGAATTAGACCCAAATTCAGTTAACCCACATTCTACACCATACATTCCACCTAGGGACTCTAGACTACCAAAAGCCCTTAAAATTGCCAAACAGGAATCCAAGAAAAGATCCCTGGAGAGTGAAACTGGTGACAATGTGGTGAGTCAAGAGGGAGTTACTGCACCTAGTGCAGCAAATAAGGATGGTAGTAGAATAGAACCCACAGTAGCCCCTTCTGAGCCTAAGAAGAAGAGAGCTAGAAGGGCCAAGGTTACTGTCAGCCACCCTACAGTTTCCCAAAAGACTGTAGAGGATGATAGGGAAATGAACTCACCTCTAGGTGTCTCTTCTCAACAAGGGACATCTATTGAAATTGGCCTGTCTCCCAAGGCACCTTGTAAAGAGTCTGCACAAACTCAAGAACTCACTCTTGAAGAACCTGTATTTGAAGATACACACATTGAGATAGAGCACAGTGAGGAATTCACTCATACTATTGATGTTCCACAATCTTTTTCTGTGGAACAGCCAATTAATCAATCTGAAATTCAATCTTCTTCTTTCATTCCCACATCTGTTGTTTCTTCTAATCAACCTAGAGAGGGGGACAGTACCAACCCCTCAGGTTTTGATCATCCATCTCAAATCATGGATGAGCCCCCATCTAGTGGTCCACAAGAACCCATTTCTCAAAGTGAAATGGATACCACCCCATCAAACACTGGATTAGATCAAGATGCAAATTTGCCAGAAATTGAAACAGCCAGCATCTTGATCGATTCCCTCAAAGCATCTTACCCTAGGGAAGTTGCTGTCACAGCCAAAGATGCTGTCAAAGACAAAACAGAAGGTGCTGTCAAACAATCAAGTGACAGTACCATTCTGACAAAAGATACTGTTCAACCACAACTACAAGAAGGATTAGTGGAAGATATCTCTGATGATGACTTGCCCCTTTCAAAGGCCTTCAAGGTAAAATCTACTCTTTTGCATGTTAGTACTGCTCATACTACTGCATCTAGGATGAGTGAGGGAGTGAAAAATCAAAGAGAGATAAAAGAACAGAGAGGTGAGACTAAAAATGAGAGGCAGCCAAATGTGCTGGCAAAAGGAGAGGGACTTGAGCATGTCCAGAGTGAACTTGAGGGAGCCAATCAACAAAAGGCATTAGGCCTTGAGGGAATTTTTGTGAGAGATGATGAGATCATCTATAAAAACACTGAGAGTGTGAGAACCCCAACAGCCTCCATGCCCCAGACTTATCCCTTAACTCCTAAAAGGCTTAGGTCTGGTGGTCCTTCTGCATCCTCAAATGACAGGCTCCAAGCACTTGAAAATCGATGTGCTACAATGGAAAGCAAGCTGGACAACCTGTCATCTACTGTGAAGACTGGTTTTGCTGAAATTCAAGCCACACTACTGTCACTTTCTTCATTGATTCATGCTGCAAACTTAACTAAGGGGGAGAAAGTAATAGATCAGAAAGAGGCTGAGCAACCAGAAAGAAAGGTGGAGTTACAAGGGGTAGCTAAAAGACAGGGGGAGCAAAGGAGTAAGGGGAGCAAGAGCAAGAAGTAGCATCTGGAACTGAGGAGCTTGTTGAAACTGAAGTAGATGGGGAACCAATGTTAGTATCTAAGGAGGTATTAAGACAGATACAAGGAAATCAAGCATCCTCTATCAAAATCAGTAAACCAGTTCCTGAGAAGAAAGAATCCACACTGGAGAGGCTATGGAGAGAAAAGGAGGAATCAAATAAGATGGGTAAAGGCAAAGGCAAGTTGCCTGAATATGTGTTTTCTTCAGAGGTTGTCACTTGGACTGATGGAAGTACATATTCCCAAGAAGAAGCTGACTCAATAACAGTAAGTCATATGGAGAGCACCTTGAATAATAAGGATGAGGAATTCAACAATCTGGTGAATGAAGCAATCACAGTGAGTAAAGGAAAACCTGCTAAGTTGGCAGAAGCTTTGAAAGAAAAGATTGTAAATCTTTCTGTGAAGATTAGCTCAGAGAAGAGGTGGGCAGTTGAAGTGTACCTGAAGAGTGGACATTCAATATTCATAACAACTCAACTGTTGGAAACTTTCTCTGCCAGAGTGCAATACATTCTTGGGATTCTAGTGAAGAAAAACTCTACCATCTTTGATGAAAGTCTCTATATGCAACTGGGCACAATGGTCAACAACAAACTTCCAGAAGTAAGTCTCCAGCCATATGGTGTAAGCTTTAAACAGACAACAGCCAAAGGAACTAAAGGTCTTGGATTCTTAACTCTTGAAGGCAAAACATCTCTAAAAAGCAATGTCATCATGGATGTACTTAAGATATTGCTGAAAGCACCCATCACCAAGGAAAGGATTCAGGCAGTTAAAGATATTCACAAGATATTGGCAAAGAGAGACATGGAGTACAGTGCAAAAATTAAAAAGCTCATTGCCAAAGCAAATTCAAGCAGAAATGCTCAAGGTGGAAACTGCACTTTTGATGACACCTTGGAAAAAGATGATGATGACAATCAGGATGGAGGTGAAGCTGGAGGACCTAAGAGAACAGAACTGAGAGACTTTTCAAAAGAGCAAACTCAAGTCAAAGAAGCAGAATCAAAGGAAATTTCTGAAAATTCTAGCTCAAGCAAGAAAGTTGATGAAAAGAAAGAGGAAGAAGTACTTGAAGCATTGAAAGGAAATCAAGAAGAAATGAAAATTGACAGTATACATCTTGAAAAAGATACTGTCAACAAAGATGCTGTCAAGGATGTCAACAAAGATGCTGTCAGTCAGGATGAAGTAACAGTCATTGAAGATACTGTCAAAGAAGACATTGTCAGAAGCCCTATAAAAGAAACTGTCAACGATCCTACTGTCAAATCATTCAAGACAGTAAGAATCAAGAGAAAATCAAAAAGACCAACAAAGGGAAAGACTGTCTACAAAGGAGAAGGAAAAGCTACAGGGTTGGGACTCAAGAAACCTATCATGAGGAGAAAAATGAATAGCTTTGAAATGATGCAGCTGAACGCCAAAGAAACAATCACCTCTGTATCCATAGAATTTGATGGATCAAAAGAAGAAGTTGCAAGATACATTCTATGGCAAAACAATGAAAAGTTGATTACAGTGGAATCTGACTTCACTCAGATAACAAAATCAAAGGTGATCTCCAAGAAACTCATTCAAACTTCTGAAACAGTAAAACGAAGAATTGATTTCTTCTATCTGGAAAGGATGGTTGAGCTACTGCAAACCTATGATAATGTTTCAAAGAAGATCATGGATCAAGTTCTCAAGTACTATGAAGCTAGACATGTTGAATTTATTGAGAAGTTTGGTGATTGGACACTTCACAATGATGATGATGTCTATCAAATTCTTGGTTTGGAGTATGAAGAAGACAATCCTATTCCTGATTATAACTGGATTGAAATGCGAAAACCTTATTCAGAACATGAAATGAAGATGTATGAAGCAGAGCAAAGGTTCAAAGAAGAATTAGCATCAAGAAAAAAATCTCGTCAACAGATAGAAGATGAGATTGAAGCTGAAATGAAGAAAAGTTACAGTAAAATCAATAAGATCAACAGTGAAGAATCCAACTATCAGACATGCGTACTGGACAATCCTTTGAGAATCAAGTATGGCAAAGAAGAAATTTATGTAGATAGTTTCTCTAAATTGAAGACCAGTGTGTTAAAAGAATTATACTGGCAAGTGGTTGGATCAACTAACAGTCTTGAAACACTGTGTTCTTGGGAGCTTGATATAATTCTTGATCAGAGGAGAGGAGAGGATCCCAGCCTGGACAAACAAAGAAGGGAAACTCTAAATCAGTTTCCTGGCAGGAGATTCAAGATGGAGGGAGATGTGCTAAAATTCAGATCAATTGTAAAGCAAAATGTTTACTGGATGGAACTCAGAGATGCATTAAACACTGCTTCCTCAATGATCAGAAAATACATTGTGGAAAATGAAGATGATGCACAGTCCCCTGAAGAAAAAGAGTTAATTGAAAATCTCAGAAGAGCTCTAAGGGAAAAGGAGCAAAGTGAAAAGTTCAAATCAAGATAAGTAAAGTTTTTTTTAATTGTGAACTTTTGTGATATATTGTTTGAAAACAATTAAGTTTAATCATTGGTCAGAAATGAAGAGTTTATTCTTTCTGATCTATGGTAGTTAAGTTGTCAGCATGATATTTGTAAATTTGTCCTTATTGTCCATAAAAACAAATTGGGGGAGATTGTTGGGATTTATGGGTGATGGAATAGACAACTTAACTAGTTTTATTGGTATACTTAGTTTTTACTAAGTAGAACATATTGTCATAGCCTGAAATGTATTCTTGTAATTTAAATAAATACTGTCAAGTAATAAGTGTAATTCTTGGAAGAAGTTCGATTATGTTCAAGCCTCAAGAAATACATAAGTTCGACAGAAGGAATAAATGTTACTGTCAAACTCTGACAGTAAGGTTACAAGGAAACAACATGTTGCCTAGGTCGACAGCAAGTTTCACGAAGTCGACAGCAAGTTTCAACTTGACAGCAACATTGGCGGAGATTCTAATGACAGCAACTTTGATGTACAGTTTGCGACAGTAAGTTTGGAATTCCTGACAGCAATCTCTGCGGGAAATACATGCTGTCAATCAAAGCACAATTCCTGACAGCAATCTCTGCGGGAAATACATGCTGTCAATCAAAGCACAATTATTGACAGCAATCTCTGCGGGAATTCATACTGTCAACCAAAGCAAAATTCTTGACAGTAATATCTGCGGGAAATTCATACTGTCAACCAAAGCGTAACCCATTGACAGCAAACTTTGTGGCAAACATACTGTCATATAGAATCAGCCTGATTTAGGAATTTTCTAAGTCAAATTAAACGACAGAGTACATGTTCAAAAGAAGCAGGCGTGTTGTAATATTCAACCTTTACAGCAAGCTTGGAAAGTCTATAACTGAAGCTCGAGAGATCACATGGAACAACCTGTAAAGTCTAGAGCAGATAAAATTGAATACGGCTAGATCTGGGTGGCTCAAATGTGGAAAGTATTTTTAAGTTACTTTGTGATGATCACATGGGAATAAATCATGGAATGAGCTGCAAAAGGAATATAACAGCAACTCAACAACCAATGATGATGATGATAGTACAGTAGATTATCACACTATAAATAGAGCACTCTATTTATACAATAGATAACTCAACAACTGTAATCTCTTGAGTATTTGTAGCTTGAGAATTATTTTGTTCTCAAGGTTGTAGCAAAACTTTGCAAAATAAATAAAACATTTATTTTGTGAAATCCTCGTGTTTGATTTTACTTGTGTTTGCATTTCTTCTACTAGTAAATTACGAATTCTATTTAAGTTGTTGAAATAGTTTTTGAAATTTATTAGTATTGCATTCAACCCCCCTTCTGCAATACTTTCCTGGACCAACATCTATACTCTTTATTAAAAGCAAAACCCCTTTTAAATGGTACTAGCCGATAACCCGTGCGAAGCACGGATCGTGATAAATTATTTTAACTTTCTCATTTTTAATTTTTTTTAATAAAATAAAATCTTGAATCACCAAGTTATATATAATATTATATTCTCGACTTTTATTTCGATTGCTAGTTAATAGACTCCTAGTATATAACTTCACTATTAAATTAAATTAATATTTAATATTATTTTTTAATTATTTTAATTTACATAACTTCATTCTGGTAATATAAGAGTAGTTATATTATTAATTGTATTTATTATTAATCGATTAAAGACACATTTTAAATATTAATCAAAGGAGTACTAAGTTCTATGTAATACTATATATTCCTGACTTTTATTGTAATTTTTAGTTAATAGACTCCTAGCATATAATTTCAATATTAAATTAAATTATTATATAATATTACAATTTTAATTAATTAAAATAATTAATTTTTAGTAATTTTTAGTTAATAGACTCATAGTATATAATTTCATTATTATATTAAATTATTATATAATATTACAATTTTAAATTAATTAAAATAATTAATATTTAGTGGCATACAGAAAGAATCATAGAATTGGTTTGTGACAATTTTCCAAACCAATCCAAACCGCCCAAACCAGAATTTACGATTTCGTAACGGTTTGGGTTGGTAACGATTTCAATTTTTTTAAAACCGAAAACTAATGGTTGAGTTCGGTTTACCTTATCAAATCGACCAATATAACCCATTCCACCCGAATATATAATAATATATAATAATTAATTTTTTATTATTATTGAAGAAATATAATTTAAATTAATAATTAAAGAATGTTTGAGAATTATTTTGTTCTTATGTCACAGCATGTGGATATAGTATTACATAAAACTTAGAACTCTTTTAATTAATATTTAAAAAGTATCTATAATAGATTAATAATAAATACAATTAATAATATAACTACTCTTATATTACCATAATGAAGTTATGTAAATTTAATTAATTAAAATAATAATATTAAATATTAATTTAATAGTGAAGTTATATACTAGGAGTCTGTTAACTAGCAATCGAAATAAAAGTCAAGAATATAGTATTACATGCATACAACTTGGTGATATAAGAGCATCTCCAATGGGGACTAATCCCTTAGCAATATCCTAGTTGGCATGCCATAAATAAAAAATATAGAGAATGTGTAAAAAAAAAAAAATGCACTCCAATGGGACATTCCCCTTATCTATAATTATAGCCAACCTCTTCATGTTGGTTATATATAGCCAACCTCTAGAGACCTGTAACAAAATTACACATCATCTATTAACATATTTAAATAATACATTCTATTTATAACAACTTGAAATAATAATAACATACTATTTTTAAACTATAGCCAACCATTATAGCCAACACCGTTGGAGTGTAACACCTTACAGATTCAGCAAATATCTTACAGGTTCAGCAAATATTATTTTAGCTAACTATTTTTAGCCAATCCCATTGAAGATGCTCTAACTTGGTGATTCAAGATTTTATTTTATTAAATTATCGGCTAGTTATTCCTAATTTGCAAACAACCTCTTTTTATATTTCACTCTCATCGAATTTATGAACAAATTATTTAAAATGTTCTAGTACATAATTACTTACTCCGTATTTGTCATTGACACAACAAATCATATATAATTAACTATCGCATCAAAAATTCGCGGATCCCATGTTAAGGAAAATGAAAGAACGAGACTAGAATAATAGAATTGGTGGATTGCCATTTCGGTAAGAGTGAGTATGCTAGCAGTCATTCGAATTAGTTAAGGTGTGTGAAAGTTGGTTCGAACATCGAATTATAAAAAAAAAAAAATCATAGAATTGGTTTGTGACAATGCTGTACGCCTGTACCGTTTGGTGTCACAGATATACATGTTTGTCTATGTGTAAATGAATCAAAATTGGCAGTTGGTTTCTTTTTTATTTTGTTTTGAGGGGTCATGGAAACAGAAATGAAACAAATTATTGAGAAATGAAGATAACGGAAAAGGGTAGCAACTGAGATAACGGGAAATTAAAAAGAGTACTACATGGGACATTGGTGTAAGAGCCAGGCCAGCTCAATTGCGACTCTATCTTATTAGTACGGGGTTTTCAGTTCTCATCCTTCCAATAATCTTCTTTTCTCAAAATATTTCATATTTGTAGTTAATTTTATTCAACCTTCTATTTTGCAATTTCTTTATTCTTTGGCAGACCAACGCTTTTTAAATATTTCATTTGGTTTTTTTTTCACTTATTTAGAGCACCTTTGATCATAATAATAGCTACAGTGATTGATTAAAAAAATTTACATTATGAAATAGTTAAAATTTTACATAAGATGAATAATTAGAACTCCATTAATCTTAGCTAAAATGATAATTATATATAATTTTTGCTAAAAGGGATATTCGTTCGACAATATAATCAATGAACCATGATTATATATAATTTTTGTTGAGGAAAATTATGCATTAGAATAGATTTTTTTACATATTATCTATATCATGCCATCTATATATTATCTATATTATGCATTATATTATCTATATTATGTATTATATTATCGTGTTAAGTTACCGGTTCTATTAAAATTTCAAGGTGTTAGGAAAACGAGTTTATCAGAATCATATCATATATTAAACATCCCCGCCCATTGTTTGGGTTAAAGAGTGGATCACTAGATTGGCCTCAGCATCGGGTCCGATTTTCAAATACTAGATGGAAATTTCGTCCCTTTTTGGTCCATCTAAACACATTAGCCAGAATCATATCACATATTCAACATCCCCTCACTCGAAGTTTGGGTAAAAAAGAGTGGATCACTTCAAATACTAGGTGGGAACTCATGTCATGAACTGGGCTATGAATAATTCAAATTACAGTTAGTTGAGAAAGGCGGGAAGAGAAGAAATGTTTAGAATCTCTATAAAAGTAGACATTTAGAGTTAGTGGAGATATCTCTGATTATGTAGCACATTTGGTGCCTTATTCTGTAATCTTCCTCTTTCTGTAACTCTTGTAAACATAATCTGGAGATCTGTACTCACTATTTTCTACATTCTCTATTAATAAAAGTTCAATCTGAGAATTAGTCAAGCACATTCTTGACATTTGGTATCAGAGCACGTACGAATCCTCGGAACAACCATGACCAGTACGCGATCACGGTTAGTCGACGATCAATGGAAGGAGTTGGAACTTCGTATTCAAGAAGTTAGTAATTCTTGCAATAAGAATATTTCTGAGAGCAATTCAGCAATGGAGAGTAGACTAATTGACAAGATGGATCAATTGATGTCTTTAGTTTCGGGGTGTGATGCGAAAATTGAAGCATACAATGCATCGATGGAAGAAAGGATCAAAGCTAGGGTTTCGGGAGCAATTAAGAACTGCAATTTGGAGAAGATGGTTGGTCGAGATGGAGAGATATGGGTTGATCGTAACCCAATCTTGCAAACTCCAGGATCTGGTGCGAGCAAGAACAAGAATGAAGGTGAGACAGGGGCAATTAAAGATCGTATGATAAGAACTAATATGGCACATCAACCCAGATTGGAGATACCCAATTTCTTGGGAGATGATCCAAGATCTTGGATAAGGAAGTGTAACAAGTTCTTCATCCTATACCAGGTGAGTGAATCTATGAAAGTTGAATTAATTGAGATGTACTTAGATGGAAAGGCTGATGTGTGGTATCAAAGTTTTAAGTTGGTTAAGGGTAAGGTTTCTTGGGATGTTTTCCGTGATGCTTTAACTAAAAGATTTGGTAAAAATGGAGGGTTAGATGTACAAGAAGAATTTAATAAGTTGACTCAAACTGGTTCTGTGATGGATTATGTGGAGAAATTTGAGGATCTTAAAGCTTTAGTACTTTGTAAGAATGTGAGTTTAGGGGAAGGTTATTTTGTGTCTAGTTTCATTTCTGGCTTAAAGTGTGTTAGTTACAGAGGCATGCCTGTACACATCTAATAACAAGCCTAATTGTTTGTAATGCTTTGCATTACTTACATGACCTCTTAACTGAGGGAACCTCTAGTTGTAGAGTTTCTGTTTGTATTGTACTTGTAGTAGGCATCAAATCCTAGTTGTGTAATTGTACAAATAGAGTCTAGAATAATGCTTGAAAGAAGTTCCAAGGTTCATGCCTCAAGCAAGGAGTTAAAGACTGTCAAATAATCATAGTTGGGATTTGAAGAAATGAAGAATTTGCCTAAGTACCAATTCGAGAAGTATATTTGTCTATTCGAGAAGTCCAGCATTCGAGAAGTCAGGGATTCGATATCTCAAGACACTATTCGATATCTCTGAATACACTGTTCGATATCTCATTCGATATCTCAGGAATTCGATATGTCTACTACTCTATTCGAGAACTCAAGAAGTCAACAAGTCAAGATGGTATTCGAGTTCTCAAAGAGTCAACAAGTCAAAGTTCCATTCGATATCTCAAGGACTCAGAAAGCTATTCGACAACTCGAGGATTCGATAAGTCAAATGTGCTATTCGACAACTCAAGGAATCCTGATGGAAAAGAGCTATTCGAGAAGTGGTTCGATATGTCATTATAACAGTATTCGAGAACTCAGAGTTATCGATCAAGTCAATTCTAGTTCTCGAATCACTTACTTAGTCACTTCTCGAATACATTCTTGGAGACAAAATACTGAAGAAATTGTACAAGTCAGAAACCTGCAACAAGCCAATGCACTTTATGGACCACAATCTGTAACGTGCTCTGGAAAGCCTACAAGGAAGCTTGGAGAGATATAGAAGAGACAAGGAGCTAAAGAAGTGGATCTAAACAGGCTTTGCAAAGTCAAATCTGTAACCGTTTGGACACTTACTCAAAAAGGATAGACAGACTAGAAAGAAATTTGTTTAGCTACCTTATTTGCAGTAAGTAGGCTGTATCCATGTTCTATAAGGACACAGCCTCACTTCATAACTTAGCAACTTTTTGTGAGTCAAGTTTTTCATACACTGTAAGCCATATCTCTCTGAGAAAAACGAAGCTGAGAATACTACCATTTGTATTCACAGATTGTAGCAACCTTTATCTAATAATACATTAGATTAAAGTGATATTGTGTCTTGTGTTGTTTATTTATCCGCACCTTCACTTCTACACACACAGGCACTTATCTGCTACATAGACTCAATCAAAGAAAAGTTCAAGAATCCATTCACCCCCCCCCCCTCTGTATTCTTTTACCATATTCAATACTCAACAAGTGGTATCAGAGCGGGCTGTTTATTAAAAAACAGAGAAACGATCATGAGTTCGAATACACCAAAGACTACAGGAACGGTGAAGGTCCCTAAGTTTGATAAAGAAAACTTCAACCTCTGGAAGATAAAGATGATGTTGTTCATTAAAGCCTCTCATCCCTTGTATCCTGAGATTCTCAAGAATGGTCCTTTTGTTCCACAACAAGAGATACCAGAGAAGACTGTTGGAACCATAACTATCCCAAGAACTTATGAGGCCAAGGATCCATCAAAGTGGACAGAGTCAGAAAGGGAGAAGGTTGCTCTTGACAGCCACCTCATGTTGCTTATCATTGATTCCATGGACATGTCAATGTTTGCAAACATTGCATCATGCACATCTGCTAAAGAGATGTGGGATCATATTGAGGTGTTGTGTGAAGGGACTGATGAGGTTAAGGAAAACAGGAAACAGATACTGGTCACACAGTATGAAGCTTTCATGGCACAGCCCAAGGAAAGCATCACTGAAATGTTTGAAAGGTTTCACAAGCTAGTTACTGAGTTGCAGATGAATGGAAAGGTTTACAGCACCAAGGAGTTAAATATGAAATTTCTGTTGTCTTCACCAAATCATCTGGAGCAAAGAGTCATTTCTCTAAGAGAGAGAGATTTGAACAAAGTCACCTATGATGTGCTCTATGGAGTCCTAAAGACTCATGAACTTGAGTTGCTTCAGAAAAGGGCTATCCAAGCCAACCAAGGTAGGATGATAAACACATCATGTGCCTTGATTGTCAACAAATCCATCCTGGACCTAGAAGCATCTACAAGCCAACTAAGGATAGAGGAGGTGGCAGATGATGAAGAAACTGAAGCTGGGGTGAGTGAACCTGTTGAGGAAAAGGAGGAGGAAGAAGAAGAGTTTTACACTCTGGAAGAACTTGATGGGATGGAAAATACCTCATATGCCTTCATGGCCAGAAAATTTCCAAACATCAGATTTAAAAGAAATCAACCCTTTAAACCCAAAACTCAAAACCATTCGGCCAACAAGAACAAGGCACCTGTGAAGCCAAACGGAAATAAGTTCAAAACCAGTTATGTGGATAGGTCATCTGTAAGGTGTTATAGATGCAATGACCTAGGGCATTTTGCCAGTGAATGCAAGAAGCCTAAAAAGAAGGATAGAGATTATCTTGAGCTAGAAGCTAAGTATGAGGCCCTTCTGAAAAAGCAGACACATGGTAAGGCCTACATAGCTGAAGGGAAGTGTTGGGATGATTCTGAGAGTGATGAAGAGGAACAAGAATTCTGCAACTATGCCTTGATGGCCAACTCCAAGGATGACTCATCTTCATCTGATTCTCAGGTACCATCTCTCACTACTATAGACATGTCTGTTTCTGAATACAAATGCATGATTGAACAATTATCTGTTGAAATGTTTAATATTCATACTAGTATGACTGCCGCTAATGAGGAGATTGCTAAACTGTCTACTAGAAATGAAATATTAACCAAAAAGAATGAGGAACTTGAGCTAACTACTATAAAAGTAGAAAACCTTAAGAAAGAAGTTGAATATTTGAAGAACAAGGTTCTATGTGCTAGTCAAGTAGAGAAGGCTCTTAGGGATGAATTAGCTGAGAATGAATTCAAACTTAAAACTTTCAAGAAATCATCTGGTTTAGTGCAATCCTACTGTGAGAAAATTGAAGCTAAACCCAAAGCAGCTATTGGACTTGACTATGACTCTCTCAAACAAAGGAAAGGCTATGCTGTCATTGAAGAGGACACAGCTGTTCATGAGAAAGTGCCTCGCATTTTGAGAAAAACTGAAAATCCAATTTTTAAGGAATCAACATTTGAGATTGATGAGGATGCCTTACTCATCAAGCAAATGTTGAATGATGAGGATGAGGCACAATCTAGTGAACAGCAAGCATCCTCTAAGGGTGAGAGTGTCAAGTCAAAGACCAAGAAGCCAGTAGTTGATAGGCCAAGACCTAAGAAGTTTGTTAAGTTTGTCTCAGCTGGGAAGAGTGAATCAGAAAAGGAAGTGACTAAAAAGAAACAGAACAGAAATGGCAAGTTAGGGATTAACAAGGATAACAACTATGCTTATATGCCTAATGCCCCTAGGAAAACTTGTCAGAACTGTTTCAGTACCAATCATCTAACTCATGCATGCAAGAAACCTGTTGGTAGTGTGTCTAAACCTTTCTATGATTGTTCTGTGCCTCTAAGTCATAGAGATGCACCTTTCTGTGATAAATTTGACTGTATGCCATGCAATATGAATGTTATGACTAGTTGTTTTAATTTAAGAAGGCAGTTCATTGATGGTTGTATCAGTCACAATTCCCACACACACTACACAAGGTCAAAGTCTTCAAGTCCTCCTAAAGTTAGGAAGGTACCTTTGTCACCTAAGTCTGAAACCTCAGGTTCTAAGACTTCCAGCAGTGACAAGAAGACTAACACTAAGAAAGTTGACAAGCATGTTATTTATGATAAAACTGTCTCTAAGTCACATGGACCCAAACTTGTTTGGGTACCAAAGGAAAAGTAATACCTTTGTGTTTGCAGGGCAAAGAAAGTGAAAAGAAGGTCATGTGGATTTTGGACAGTGGATGATCAAATCATATGACTGGTGATATGGCCCTGCTATCACAGTATGAGGAAAAGGCTGGCCCAATGGTTGCTTTTGGAGATGACAGCATGGGTAACACATTGGGATATGGCAAGCTGAAAGTTGGAAATGTCATCATTGAAGATGTAGCACTAGTCAAGGGGCTCAAGCATAATCTGTTAAGTGTTGGTCAGTTTACTGATAGAGGATTCAAAGTGAATTTTGACAAGGATGAATGTTTGATCACCCACAAGAAGACTGGTGATTTTCCTCTATCTGGAGTAAGGAAGGGAAGCCTGTTTGTAGCCAATATGGACTCTGCAAACAAGGACAAAATTTGTTGCTTTTACTCAAAAGCATCAAATGAAGATTGTTGGCTGTGGCACAAGAAACTATCACACCTGAACTTCAAGGCCATTAACTCTCTAGTCAAAAGAGAGTTAGTGAGAGGCATGCCCACACTTGAATTCTGCCAAGAAGGAGTGTGTGAGGCTTGTCAAAAAGGAAAAATGAAGAGATCAAGCCACAAGTCAAAGACAGTGACATCTGTAACCAAGCCACTACAACTCATCCATATGGATTTGTTTGGGCCTGTCAACATAATGTCACTTGGAAGAAAGAAGTATGCCCTGGTAATGGTTGATGATTTTTCAAGGTATACATGGGTGGAATTTCTGGCATCAAAAGATGAGGCTCCACAAGTAATTATTGAGCATATAAAGAAAGTTGACAAGGAAGCAAAGGCAAACGATGCAAGTGTGATTGCACTGAGGAGTGATAATGGAACAGAGTTCAGAAATGCCACACTTGAAGCATTCTGCAAAGAGAATGGCATTTCTCAGCAATTCTCAGCTCCAAGGACTCCACAACAAAATGGAGTTGTTGAGAGGAAGAATAGAACTCTAATTGAGGCTGCTAGAACAATGTTACTTGATGCAAAAATGCCTACATGTTTTTGGGCTGAGGCTGTGAGCACTGCATGCTATATTCAGAACAGGACCCTCATCAACAAAAACACTGGAAAGACACCTTACAACTTGATGACTGGAAAGAAGCCTACACTAAAGTATGTTCATACTTTTGGAAACAAATGCTTTGTACTCAAGGATAATTCTGAATACGTTGGAAAGTTTGATGCAAAAGCATTTGAAGGAATTTTTCTTGGCTATTCTATGGAAAGAATTGCATACAAGGTTTATGTCATCAGTCAAAAGAAAGTTATGGAAAGCACAGATGTAACATTTGATGACAGCAAACTACCTGGACTAGAAAAAGCCAATGATGAAGACAGAGATCCATTGAAGTTTGATAATCTAGATGATTCTGATGAAGAGACTGAAACTGGAGTTGAAACTCAAGTTCAACATTCTCAAGTGAATAATGATACAAGAGAAGAATTTGTGCCAATCAATAGTGGAGAAACAAGCATCCAAGACACACCTGTGAGTAATGGTAACTTCACAGGGGGAGGAAATGAGGATGACCATGATGTGGATGATGAAGCAACATCAAGAATGAGAAATCAGGCTGAACACTCGAGGAAATGGGATAGATCACACACTGCAGAGCAAATCATTGGAGATCCTAATGCAGGAGTAAGGACTAGGAGAGCAACTCAAAATGAGTGCCTCTATGGATGTTTTCTATCACAAGTTGAGCCTAAGAAACTTGATGATGCATTGTTGGATCCAGACTGGATTATTGCCATGCAAGAGGAGCTGAATCAATTTGAAAGGAACAAAGTATGGGAACTTGTGCCTGCACCAAAGAATAGAACCATTGTTGGAACAAAATGGGTTCTGAAGAATAAGATGGATGAAGATGGTGTAATAATAAGAAACAAAGCAAGGCTGGTTGCAAAAGGATACTCTCAACAGGAAGGCATTGATTATGATGAGACATTTGCCCCTGTTGCTAGATTGGAAGCCATTAGAATATTCTTGGCATTTGCTGCTCATTCAAACTTTAAAGTTTATCAAATGGATGTCAAAAGTGCATTTCTAAATGGAGAGTTGGAAGAAGAGGTTTATGTGCAACAACCACCTGGCTTTGAGGATCCACATTTCCCAGAATTTATCTATAGATTGCTTAAGGCATTGTATGGACTTAAGCAAGCTCCAAGAGCATGGTATGATACTTTATCACAATTCCTTCTTGAAAATCAATTCACTAGAGGCACATTGGACAAGACACTGTTTTGCAAGAAGCATGGTGATGATATGATCCTAGTTCAAATCTATGTGGATGATATCATTTTTGGTTCTACAAATGAGAAACTGTGTGAGAAATTCTCTAAACTCATGCAGAGCAGATATGAGATGAGTATGATGGGAGAGTTGACATTCTTTCTAGGGTTGCAAGTCAGTCAAAGGAAGGATGGTATCTTTATCAGTCAAACCAAGTACATCAAGGATTTATTGAAGAAGTTTGACTTGGAAGATTGTTCACCTGCCAAGACACCCATGGCCACTGCCACTAAATTGGATGAAGATGCTAAAGGCAAGAGAGTAGATATCTCAGTCTACAGAGGCATGGTTGGTTCTCTACTCTACCTCATTGCAAGTAGGCCAGACATCATGTTTGCTACATGCTTGTGTGCAAGGTTTCAATCAAATCCAAAGAAATCACATTTGATTGCAATAAAAAGGATCTTTAGATATCTGAAGGGCACTCCTAACTTGGGATTATGGTATCCTAAGGACACAGGGTTCAATCTGGTTGGTTATTCTGATGCTGATTATGCTGGATGCAGAGTGGATAGGAAAAGCACCTCAGGAAGCTGCCAGTTTCTTGGACAAAGGTTAGTTTCTTGGTATAGCAAGAAGCAACAATCTGTGTCAACTTCTACAGCTGAGGCTGAATACATAGCTGCTGGAAGTTGCTGTGCTCAAGTGCTTTGGATTAGAAATCAACTTAGAGATTATGGACTTGTGTTGGAAAGAATTCCAATCATGTGTGACAACACAAGTGCAATCTCTATAGTTGCCAATCCTGTCAATCATTCTAGAACAAAGCACATTGACATCAGATATCATTTCATAAGAGAACATGCAACTAATGGAACCATTGAGTTGCATTATGTCTCTACAGATAAACAACTAGCTGATATATTCACTAAGCCATTAGATGAAGCCACCTTCACAAGGTTGGTAAGTGAGATTGGAATGCTGAATTCTTCAGATTCTGGCTAAGTGAATACACCATCTAGATTGTTGCAGCAGTAAACACTTACTTTATCTAAATTCTCAATATTATTGGAGTAAGTGTTGGCGGAAATATGATTTATAAATATTTCAAATCTGTTGTATATGTTGAAAATCATATTTTTATTAACTTAAAATTTCTATGAAATTTTGAGAAAATCACTATTTAATTTGCTAGGATATTTTTCAATGAATATGTCTGGTAAATTTTTAAAAGATAGTGAAAATCAAATTTTTATGAGTGATGGGTATAGTTCGATAAGTCAGACTTCTCGAATGATTCACTATTCGACATCTCTAATAAGTCTCATTAGAGTACTCTTGAGTTCTCGAATAGAGTCTTTCTGAGATATCGAATAGAGGAATTCTTGACTTCTCGAATATAGTAACTGAGTTCTCGAATGACTGAGTTCTCGAACACTATATCTGAGTTCTCGAATAATTTGAAAAGGCTGAATTCTCGCTGAATTTTAACCGATTTTGGACTTTTGTCTAAAAGTTTAATTCACTCATAAAAACACATATTATTTAATTTAGAATTATTTCTGAGTTAGATAACTGCCAGCTGTGAGTTTCTATCTGCTTGAGTTATCGATTAAGCCATTCTTGACTTCTCGAATAGTTGTTTCCTACTTCTCGAATGCCTGACTTGTCGATACAAAACTGCTAATCGACAATTCAAGTACTTCATACTTATACAATTTCACAACTATTCGATTCATTTCATTCGATTTCTCAAGCATCTACACTCTCTAAACCCCTGAAACCCTAGCTACGAAAAGCCAAATTTCTTCTTCAACCTTCAATTTCTTTCCTCTCTTCTACACAAATGGCAACAGTAAAGTTTAACACCAACTTCATCGCTCTCACTAGTGATGTTGAAGCACCCAATGCCAATTTCAAGTGCTTTGTGAAATGGATGGCTGAGTCGTATATCAAGGATGCACTCTCTGCCAACCCAACTCTATATCTAGATATTCTGGAACAATTCTGGAGTACTGCTATTGTGGAGGTTGTAGCCCTGGAAAACGCAATTACTTCATATGTCATCTACTGCAAGGTTCAAGATAAGGAAATCACTATCACTACTGCAGACATGAACCAAGCACTAGGCCTACAACAAGAGTCATTTGACAGAATGGCCACTAATGCAGAGTTGGAGGAATTCTTTGAGTTCATAAACTACTCAGATGGGATTAACCTTGGAAAGCTAAACAGAAAGAATCTGAGAAAGGAGTGGAGTTATGTGTTTGCAACTCTTCTCCAAGTCTTCACTGCCAGGAAATCAAGCTTTGATCAAATCAGTGCACCTGTGCAGCAAATTGGATATGCTTTGGCCTATGGGAAGAAGATTGATGTTGGCCAAATCATACTCCAAGAATTATATGGGAGACTTGGTAAGAACACAACCAAGAGAGGTACTGATATTTTCTTCCCTCGCTTTATTCAATCTGTACTTAATTTTAAAAATGCTTCATTGATTGAATTGCCTGGGATTGATAAAAATAAAATAGGCTATCCTAAGTCCATGACCAAACTCATTTTTGGTAATTTGGAGACTAGGAATGATGTGGATGTAAGACTGAACATAACTCCCCATATGGAGAGTTTGTTTAGGACTTATCCCCACAACATGCCAACATTTCATGCAAAATCTCAGTTAGCACAGCCCAAGCAAGTAGAACAAAATGCTAACCCAGGGCCTGCTAACCAACCCTCTCAACCAAACACTCTACCACATACTGAGCCAACTGCATCATCCTCTCAAAAGGGTGATGTTAGTAAAAAGAAGAGAAAGGAAGTAATGTCTGCACCATTGAATATCTTGTCTGAAGCAGCATTAGCTGTTGACTTAGGTCTAGGAAGTGAGGAAACTGAGTTACCCTTACACAGGACAAAGAAGAAGAAAATTAAGACCACCTCTTCAGTCACACAAATGGCTGAAGTTGTAAAATCAGGGGCACACAGCTCACTAGGTGTATCCTCTCAACAGGGTGCACATATAGAATCAAGCATCCTCCCCAATGCACCTTCTTGTATAGAGTCAGCACATGGGAGTGATAAGGCTGGCACAACACTGAGTGGAGAGCACATCACATTTGAAACTCCCTCTATCTCTCAGGGGGAGTTGCCAAAATCTACTCTTAAACACACTTCTCTTCCAGAATCTAACTCTGAAATTTCTTTGGAACCTGCAACTCAGGCAACTGAGATGTAAGGTATTGATCATCAAGAATTCTTTTCTCTTGATGAGCCAATAATTTCAAGTGACTTAGTGCATGACACTTTGTTCACCACTCAGAACCCACATTTAGATGGTGAGGGAATGCATGCTGAGGCATCTCCTAATGACACCATCACAAACACAGAGGTTCCACTAGTTTTTACTAGAGACTCTGTGCCTGTGTCAACTGCTGGTGTAATTCATCCCACCTCTGTGGTGACACCAGTAGTAGAGTCAATCCATCCAGTTACAGAAGTTGCATCTGTAACTGAGGAGTCTAGCTTGCCTAGCTCTAGCTCTGACTTCATGTCAAAATGGCTGAAGCCTGTGCAACATGACAGTGCTTCAGGATCAGGGTCTGTTCCACAACAATTGACGATTGAAGCACTTCAAAACTTAATTGTGGATCAGATTCCTGAGTTCACAAAGATTGCTCAGAACCTTCTCACTGCAGACATGCCTAATCCAGACTATGAGGCTATTCTGTTATGCCATAGGGATGATGTGGAAGTGCAGAAGTCAAAGATCATTGATGATGCTGAGAGAGATGGCAACATAGATGCCTGGTTGCAAGGAAAATATGATATTACTCTCGATGAATCACTTCAGTATCTCAGGGAGGAATACATCACTTCACTGGGCTCCAATGCAAAATCCCTGTCACCTGGTGAAGTGTATGAAGCTGTAAATGATTCCTACAAGGGTTTCCTCAAGGCTGCACACTATCTTGGCAAGGGAGTCAAAACTGAAGTCAATAGGGTGTGTGACAAGACAGCCACTTCAGTAGCAGAAGTCAAGAGGGCCTTTGATGCTAAATTCCCTCAGTTAGATAGTGTGTTCAAGGACATCAAACACTGCAACTCTACCTGCACCCAGATGGATAATGGGCTAGCTCTGCTAAAGGATACTGTCACAGGTCTGGGGCATAAATTTCAAAATCTATCTGACCAGACTACAGATGCCAATGCCATGCTGAGGACAATGTTCAAGAATCTTTATGGAGATAGGCTAGTGACTGATGTCCCTGTGCATGAACTGTCTAAATATGAAGTGAAGAGGCTGCAGGATCAATCTTTATCTGGTTTCAAGGCCAATGAGTTATTCACTAAGGTGAACACTCTTGAACAGGAGGTAGCTACTCTTACCAAGTCCAATGCTCATCTTACAGAAAAGGTTGCACTGCTAAATGATCAGTTGGACACTCAAGCATCCACCACAGCTGATGTCCTTCTGCATCAACAATCCATGTTAGCTGCAATGATGAAGCATATGGGTCTCCCTCTACCTAAGGAATCTTCAATCCCAAAGGACATTTCTACAGCCTCTGTGCCTGACAACAAGCCTAAGGGGGAGAAGAAGGCAAGGAACTCAAATACAAAGGGGGAGAAAGGCATAATAATAAAAGAGGGTGGTCCACAAAGGGCTTCAAAGTCTCTACCAAATGTGCCTGGCAAAGGAAAATCCAAAGTGGATGAGCCTCCATCTACCTTGCCAGTTGTCACTCTACCAACTGTGCACATCACTACTCCTGGAGGACAAAAGCAATCCATAACCACCACAGTGGTTGCAGGGAGTATGCCATCTGACAAACCTCCAACCTCTATATCTGAGAGTGCCAAGCCTGTAGAAGTCAAAGTTGTTACTGAGGCCAAGCTGCAAGAAGTTGCCAACTCAGATGTTTATCATGATAAAGCCTTCTTGGAATTTCTGAAAGCCATAAGGGAACAGGTTGGTGACACTAAGTTTTATCTGAGGGAGGTGAAGAAGCAGATTGACTACATCACTGTCATCCCCAAGAAAGTCAACAATCTATGGGTCAAGGAGATAGTGATGGTTTCCAAATTAAAGATATGGCATCTAACATACCAGACTCTACAAGACCTAAAACACTCAGAGATAGATGCCATACTTGAGCTCATTGAGAAGAGGAATGAGAACAGCAAAAGTCTGTTTGATGATTTGAGGAATGGTCAACCTTCAAGGCTACCAGAAGTGATCAAGAAGCTAGCCATGGACAATCATTTATCAGTCTGGCACCAGAATTGAAGATATCAAGCAATTGGTCATTCCCCATGATCTCACCACCAGAAATCACAGACTGATCATTGCTATCATTGATCAATTACAGAAGAAGGTTGGAGCCAGAAATGCTGAAGAAACTGAGGCACTGCACATCCTCAGAACCTATATTGCAACTGGTGAAATTCCAGAGATGGCTCAACCT
Source organism: Kitagawia praeruptora (assembly GCA_037693485.1). Classification (NCBI taxonomy): domain Eukaryota; kingdom Viridiplantae; phylum Streptophyta; class Magnoliopsida; order Apiales; family Apiaceae; genus Kitagawia; species Kitagawia praeruptora. Next base: position 43,351,105 of record CM075344.1, on the reverse strand, counting down.
AGGAGAAATAAGGATGATGATTCTGAAGACAAAGGTGATGGGAGGAGAAGACATCACAGGAGAGATAAGGGTGATGAAGACAAGAAGAAAAAGGGAGACAAGGATAAAAAGGATGATGATGACCAAGGTAAAACCTATGAGAGGAAGAGTGGAAGACAGCAAGCCTTAGGCACTGCTAGCAGTAACCTCACCACAACACAAGACTCTAAGTCTAGGGTGAATACTGTTAGTAGTGACCTAGCAAAATCTACATCTATGGCTTCTGCAACTGTCTTACCACCTCAAGAAGAGAAGAAGATTCAAGTCAAGAAACCATGTGTATGTTTCAGAAAGCAATCTGCTAATGGAATACTACTATGGTCTACCAACAAAGGTCAAAGATTTCTGCCAAGCAATCATGTCAAGAGGATGAAATTTAAACATGTTGCAAGAAGAGTGAAGCTATCCAAGTCTAGAGCCCTAACAATCATTCCAGGATTGAAACTCCAGCCACTTGATGAAGACTTTGATGAAGAGCAACTGCAATTTCTAATAGCTCAAAAGATATGCTATGCTGCAATTGTGGATGACCACCTTGAAATCAATTACACTGATGGGAAAGAAATGAAATTCAAACAAGGGGGTTGTCAACATTGGGGTAAATTGTATGAGATAGAAAGAATCATTGCATTGCTGAATTCTAAAGACAAGGTGGAGAAAGTATGGAAGCTGGAATTGATTGACTTTGTGAAAATGAAGAAAGATTATGCTGAGAAGATAAGAAAGGGCTGCTATGAGAAATGGTTAGAAAGGGAGAAAGAAATTGATAGACTGGAGATTGAAGCAGAAAAGCTAAGGGCAAAGGGATTGTGTAGAGTTCAGTTTGATCCCTATGTGGTGAAGTATAGGAGAAGAAATGGAGACAATGTCAATATAAGAATGGACCTACTCAGTCACTATCCTGCCAACATTCTGAAGCCGGTGCTTGAAGATTTCAAAAACTCTATTATGATTGAAGAATTGGATGCTATGACAGAAATCATGAGAGCAATAGATGAGATTGCAAGAAAGGAGAAAGAAAGGAAACAGAAAGCATATGATGATCTACAAGCCAAAGCAATGGAGATGCAATCAAAAGAAAATGGCTAGTACCTCATCATACTGTAAGAGTATTTATCTTGTAATTTCATTTATGTGTTCAATCAAAATACATACCTGTACTTTTAAAGTTTTATCTTTATGTATGTTAGGCTTGTTATCAGACATGAAATTGTGACTAAGGGTCTCACTCACAATTTGGGGGAGATTGTTAGTTACAGAGGCATGCCTGTACACATCTAATAACAAGCCTAATTGTTTGTAATGCTTTGCATTACTTACATGACCTCTTAACTGAGGGAACCTCTAGTTGTAGAGTTTCTGTTTGTATTGTACTTGTAGTAGGCATCAAATCCTAGTTGTGTAATTGTACAAATAGAGTCTAGAATAATGCTTGAAAGAAGTTCCAAGGTTCATGCCTCAAGCAAGGAGTTAAAGACTGTCAAATAATCATAGTTGGGATTTGAAGAAATGAAGAATTTGCCTAAGTACCAATTCGAGAAGTATATTTGTCTATTCGAGAAGTCCAGCATTCGAGAAGTCAGGGATTCGATATCTCAAGACACTATTCGATATCTCTGAATACACTGTTCGATATCTCATTCGATATCTCAGGAATTCGATATGTCTACTACTCTATTCGAGAACTCAAGAAGTCAACAAGTCAAGATGGTATTCGAGTTCTCAAAGAGTCAACAAGTCAAAGTTCCATTCGATATCCCAAGGACTCAGAAAGCTATTCGACAACTCGAGGATTCGATAAGTCAAATGTGCTATTCGACAACTCAAGGAATTCTGATGGAAAAGAGCTATTCGAGAAGTGGTTCGATATGTCATTATAACAGTATTCGAGAACTCAGAGTTATCGATCAAGTCAATTCTAGTTCTCGAATCACTTACTTAGTCACTTCTCGAATACATTCTTGGAGACAAAATACTGAAGAAATTGTACAAGTCAGAAACCTGCAACAAGCCAATGCACTTTATGGACCACAATCTGTAACGTGCTCTGGAAAGCCTACAAGGAAGCTTGGAGAGATATAGAAGAGACAAGGAGCTAAAGAAGTGGATCTAAACAGGCTTTGCAAAGTCAAATCTGTAACCGTTTGGACACTTACTCAAAAAGGATAGACAGACTAGAAAGAAATTTGTTTAGCTACCTTATTTGCAGTAAGTAGGCTGTATCCATGTTCTATAAGGACACAGCCTCACTTCATAACTTAGCAACTTTTTGTGAGTCAAGTTTTTCATACACTGTAAGCCATATCTCTCTGAGAAAAACGAAGCTGAGAATACTACCATTTGTATTCACAGATTGTAGCAACCTTTATCTAATAATACATTAGATTAAAGTGATATTGTGTCTTGTGTTGTTTATTTATCCGCACCTTCACTTCTACACACACAGGCACTTATCTGCTACATAGACTCAATCAAAGAAAAGTTCAAGAATCCATTCACCCCCCCTCTGTATTCTTTTACCGTATTCAATACTCAACAAAGTGTGAATTAAAGCCTATGGTAAGGTTGATGAGACCCATTACTTTGTTGGATGCTATTAAAATAGCCCAATTTCAAGAACAGACTCTGGAAGTTATTGTTAAGAAACAGGAGGGGAAGAGGAGTAGTACTTCTGGATGGGTTAAAAGTAATACTGTTGTGGAGAAGAAAGGTGATTCTGTAGTAAAAGAAGAAAAGAAATCTTCAAGTGGTGGATTCAAGAAAATATCTCCAGAGGAGTTTCAGTACAGAAAGAATAATCACTTGTGTTATAAGTGTGGAGATAAGTATGGCCAAGGACATGTATGTAAAAATGAGCAATATACATTCATGTTAGTGGATGAAATGTCAGATAAGGAAATTTTGAAGTTGGTTGGAGAAGATGAGGAAATTGAGATGGAGGGGGCAATCACTGAAGTATCTTTAAATGCTCTATCTGGAAGTTTGGGTAGGAAAACTATTACTTTGGATGGTTATGTTAAGGACAGGGAAATTAAGATTTTAGTGGACACTGGGAGTTCTATAACTGTGGTGGATACAGTTTTAGCTGAGGAGTTGGGATTACAAACAGTGCAGAGAGATACTGTTAATGTTAAAATGGCAGATGGCAGTATGGTATCTAGTAATTTGGTGGTTCCAAGACTTACTTGGGGGGTTCAACAATACAAATTTTGTTGTGATGTAAGTGTTATGAAGATAGGGGGCTGGGATATGATTGCTGGAACTGATTGGCTAGAACAATATAGTCCTATATTGTTTGATTTTAGGAAGTTATTTGTGAAATTGAATGCAGATGGAAAAGAAGGAGAGCAAATTACTCTGCAGGGATCTGTGAAGGAAACAACATCTATTAAATTGGTCAGAGGCAAGGAATTGGCTAGATATAATCAAAAGTTGGTTAAAAATCAACTGCTGCCAGAAGTTCTCAGTATCAATGCTGAAGATAAAGAGAAGAAAGTTGAGTATATGAAAAGGTATTTTCAATTCCAAAGTCTTTACCACCTAGTAGAAGTGTTGATCATGAAATTCCTTTAGTACCTGGTGCACAACCTTTTAAGCTTAAACCCTATAGATATCCTCATGCTCAAAAAACCGAATAGAAAATCAAGTACAGGAAATGTTGAAGTCTGGCATTATCAAACATAGCAATAGTCCGTTTGCTTCTCCTGTAATTTTAGTCAAAAAGAAAGATAATACATGGAGGTTCTGTGTGGATTACAGACATCTTAATAAGATTACTGTAAAAGATAGGTTTCCAATTCCTAATATTGATGAATTGTTGGATGAGCTGTTTGGTGCTAAAGTGTTTTCCAAGTTAGATTTGCGTGCTGGATACCATCAAATCCTAGTAAAACCTTCTGATACAGCTAAAACAGCATTTCAAACCCATAATGGTCACTTTGAATTTATAGTTCTTCCTTTTGGGTTGACTAGTGCACCTGCAACATTTCAAGCGCTTATGAATCAAATTTTTCAACCATATTTGAGGAAGTTTGTTTTAGTGTTTTTTTGATGATATTTTAGTGTATAGCCCTGACATTGTTGCTCATACTAAACACTTGGAGATAGTATTGAATGTTCTACAAGAAAATCAGTTATATGCTAAGATGTCTAAATGCACATTTGTTGTGTCTGTTGTGGAATATTTGGGGCATTTAATTTCTGGAAATGGGGTGAGTATGGATCCAGCTAAGGTAGAAGGGGTAATGTCATGGCCTGTTCCTTCTGGAGTTAAAGAATTAAGGGGGTTCTTAGGATTGTCTGGGTATTACAGGCGTTTTATCAAAGGATATGGAGTAATTTCCAGACCTTTGACAAATTTGCTTTAAAAAGAAGGATTTAGGTGGAGTGATGAAGCTGGAAAAGCTTTTCATGATTTGAAAGAAGCTTTATGTACTGCACCTGTTCTAGCTATGCCAGATTTCACTCAACCATTTGTATTAGAAACAGATGCTTGCAATAAGGGTATGGGAGCTGTTCTGATGCAAAATTCCAGGCCATTATCTTATTTGAGTAAGGCTTTCAATACTAAGAATATGGAATTTTCAGTTTATGAGAAGGAACTGTTAGCTTTGGTGATGGCAGTTACTAAGTGGAAACATTACTTGGTAGGTAATCATTTCATAATTAAGACTGACCATCAAGCTCTTAAATATCTTTTGGAGCAACAGTTACATACTCCACTGCAATATAAATGGATGACAAGGTTGTTAGGGTTGAATTATGAAATTCAGTATAAAAAAGATGTAGATAATATTGCAGCTGATGCTTTGTCAAGGAGTAGGGAACCAGAGAGTAAACAAGGAACTGAGGAAGTGATGAGTGCTATTTCTACTGCTCAACCAATATGGATACAGCAGGTTGTACAGAGTTATGAAAATGACTGTGAATGTCAGGAAATAATGAGTAGAGTGTTGTTAGATCCTGAAGGAAATAAAGAGTATCAATATGTACAAGGAATTCTTAAGAAGGATGGGGAGATAGTGGTGGGCAGTGGTGGAGGAATTAGGCAACAGTTAATATCTTCTTTGCATTATTCAGCTTTAGGAGGGCATTCTGGCCAAACAGCTTGTTTGCAAAGGATTAAGTTGTTGTTTATATGGCCAAACATGAAAAATGATGTAATTGAGTTGGTTCGAAATTGTGAGATATGTCAAAGAAGTAAGAATGAGCATGTTCATTATCCAGGCCTGCTTCAACCACTTGAAATTCCAACTCACATTTGGAAGGATATTTCGATTGATTTTGTTGAACAACTACCTGAATCAGAGGGGATGGATACTGTTCTGGTAGTAGTAGACATGCTTTCCAAATATGGACATTTTATTGCCTTAAAACATCCTTTCACAGCTAGTGATATAGCTGATCTGTTTTTGGATCACATTTTCAAATTGCATGGATTACCTTCATCAATTGTCAGTGATAGGGATAAAGTGTTCACAAGCATTTTTTGGACAACATTGTTTCAGAAGTTGGGAGTAGAGTTACATTTCAGTACAGCCTATCATCCTCAATCTGATGGTCAGACAGAGAGGTTAAATCAATGCTTGGAGTCTTACTTGAGATGTTTTACTAGTGAAAGGCCTAATAGCTGGAGGAAATGGTTGCCAATGGCAGAATTCTGGTATAATACCTCTTTTCACTCAAGTATGGGTATTACTCCACATGAAGCAGTTTATGGGGTCAAACATGTTCCTCTCAATATAGGGTCTTTACAGGATATGATTATTCCAGCAGCTCAAGACTTATTGCAGCAGAGAACTCAAGTTTTACAAGTGCTTAGAGATAATTTGGTGAAGGCTCAACAAAGGATGAAATATTTTGCTGATCAGAATCGTACTGATAGAGTATTAAAAGAAGGAGATTGGGTTTATTTGAAATTGCAGCCGTATAGGCAGCAATCTGTGGCAATTAGGAGTTCTTTAAAAATGTCAGCTCGATTTTTTGGACCTTTCCAAGTGTTGCAGAAAATTGGCAATGTGGCTTATAAACTGAAATTACCAGCACATTCTAAAGTTCATCCAGTGTTTCATGTGTCTTTACTTAAGAAGCATGTTGGTGCTGCTCCTGTGACAGTTGGGGAGTTGCCAGAGTTTAATCAAAATGATTTGGTGCTATTGGAACCTTTGGCAGTATTGCAAAGGAGGCAAATTATGAGGAATGGCAATACTGTGATACAGTGGTTGATTCATTGGAAGGGCAAGGATAAGGTGGAAGCTTCATGGGAAGATATGACAGTAATTCAACATCAGTTTTCAGATTTTAAAGCTTGAGGTCAAGCTTTATTTTAAAGGGAGGCGATTTGTCATGAACTGGGCTATGAATAATTCAAATTACAGTTAGTTGAGAAAGGCGGGAAGAGAAGAAATGTTTAGAATCTCTATAAAAGTAGACATTTAGAGTTAGTGGAGATATCTCTGATTGTGTAGCACATTTGGTGCCTTATTCTGTAATCTTCCTCTTTCTGTAACTCTTGTAAACATAATCTGGAGATCTGTACTCACTATTTTCTACATTCTCTATTAATAAAAGTTCAATCTGAGAATTAGTCAAGCACATTCTTGACAACTCATTCCTTTGTGGACCCACTCTAGCGTCCGGTCCGATTTTCAAATATAAGGTGGGGAGCTTGGCCCTTTTTGGACCTACCAAAACGGACTTACTAGAATCGTATCACATATTCAACATCCCATCACTCAAAGTTTGGATCAAAGAATGGATCACTTCAAATTTTAGGTGGGGAGCTCGTTCCTTTGTGGGCCGTTTTAGCATCCGATTCGATTTTTAAATATTAGGTGGGAAACTCGTCCCTTTATGTGCCCACCATAGTACATAATTTCAATTTTTGAATAAATGAGAATTTTGAAGGGTAAAAGGGACTCGAACTTGAGATCTACTACATCCAAAATTCTGATATCAGATCAAATTATCGATTCTCTTAAAACCTGTTAAGGAAGCTAATCACATATTGAATGTATCATAATAAGAAATGAAACACACCTTAACAAAAATGATCACTAAAGAAAGGAACATTGTTCAAAAAAGTCTTTTCTCGTAACATTTCATTCTGGGATTGAATCTCAAAAAGAGGAAATGATTAAACATTTAAAATTAGTTATAAAAAATCATTTAAAATTCATACATGGCTAATATTTATTAATTTTATGTACCAATTATAGAGGAGGGAAAAGCTTGTTAAGGTTGCCTGGCAGCCTATAAAATTCATCACTTCTAAGATCTGTTTTGTATGATCTGAATTTCTCCCACCAATGCAATCCACTATCTTTTTGTTGTTCATCGCTCCCACGGGGAAGAGTTCGGTCGAAAAACAGAGCGACTGAAGCAGCCACTGTCACGTGGGATCCGAAGAAAACAGATACTATGTCATTGAACTGCATGGTAAAAAAGATCGAAAACTACAAGTAAGAATGAAAAGGAAACGGATCAAAGATTAAAAATTGCGAAACCATTGCAATGACAAAGTTTATGTGTGAGTTACCCATTGTGCATGTGTATGTATGGGACCGTATTGATAAATGATTTGATGTTCTCTGAAGTACTGAGGGATTGTTAGGCCAAGGGAGAAGGAAAGGCCTAATATTAATTTGGTTCTGAAGCTGTTGAGGTTGCAGAACTGAAGTTTACTAAGTCCTGCAGAAGCTGTGCATGCAAGGTGATCAGAACTCATTTGAAGTCCTTTCATAAAACAATGTAGAGCTCTCAGTTGTAATCTTACGCAAGCCTACTCTGGAAAGTTCCAGAAAACATAGGAATAGTTATATTCAGAAATTACTTACAAACGTATCCGTAGAGAATGCAGTATAAAGCTGCTACAATTGGCATTGGAATTGATGCAAAGATTGCTCCAAATTTTCCTGGAAACAGCATCAAACAAAGAAATATGAACAATGACAAAATAAGAGCAAAGTATAATCATGTGGTATGAAGTGGTTGAATTTGATTCATTCCGACACAAATATGGGTACATTCTTTAATTTTTTTACTTCTGCGCATTGAAATTTAGAATTAAAAGGCATTGTTGAACACTTGAACTGAACCGAGAGTAAGAAGAAAAGGCTTCTTATTTAGGGAAACAGACATCAGAGTCAGCCTTTGCATATGAACATTTTAGTTTTACCTAAAACATATTCAATTAAGAAAAAAGAACACTACAGATTTATTAATATTTGGAGAGATCAGGAAGACAGGAATGAGTAAATCACCTACTAACGAGAATAAAATCATAAATCCAGCTGAAATCTGAGCAACTCTTCGACTTGCAACTCTTGTTAGTGCCAGCAGGCCAGCATTTTCTCTAAGGAAAAAAAAAAAGCAAGTGGAGAAATGTGCACCAAATCAATGCCTGGTTGTCACAGTTTATTAGTTCTTACAGTTTATATCAACAAGAACTGCCAATATTAATGTTAAATAGCATTAAATATGCAGATTTGACGGTAACAGTCCATGGAAAGGGTGTTATAATATTTAACGTGATATAGCAGAAATGTGATCAAAGATTGATCTCAAGTCCTAACAAGTAGCAGAAATGTGATAAAAGTATGATAATTAACGGGTCAGGTTAGTTACACTGATGCTGTAGATCCTGTCACACTACCGAAAAATCCATTTAGTAGAGTTCCAATTCCCTGGAGATTCAAAGATGTCAATATGAAGAGTCAATGAACAGACAGAATTTTGGACAAGGACTGTACTGTACATACCAGCCAACCTATACCACGGCTCATAATAGATGGTGGCACAGGTGTGGCACTTCCGTATCTCGCTGTTGCAATATATGTACCAGTAGACTGCACATCACATATTAGCTAAAAATTTAGGCAAGTGTCCAGTAAGTTCTTTAGGCATAAAGTAAAAAAGAAGCAAACATGTATTTTTAAAATTATTGTAACAGATTATAAAGTTTTTACACAAGGTACTTTGACCATTGACAAGCGATATTTGATATGATATAGCTAGGCCATATGAAGCAAACCTCAATAGAAGCAACAAAAGAGGAGACTATCATAGCAAAAGCTTCTCCAGTTGTGAATGTTGGAGCCCCCCACTGGAAAGGATAGGGAATATAAAACCTACATGTAGACAGAGGAAATCTAGTTGAATCACATTTCAATATTACAACACAGGCAGTTCATCAAGATTCCACAACCAAAATCACACAAACTGAAAAACCCAAAAAGATGAATATATTTATCTTTATAGTTTTCTTCAAGAAGCTGAGTATTTTGGCCTACCTAACCACAAATTGAGTTGTAATGCGGATAATTTTATTATTTATCGTCATTTCTGGTTCTGCAACTACTAACGTATTTATATTTCTTGGGGTTGATTGCAAACTTCCTATGAATTAATGTTTTCCAAACAAGACTGAACAAATTATAATAGCCTGCTCTTCATATACATTTAAATGGCTGAAATTTTCAGTAAGTTGTTATTAATTAGGTAAAGCCATTACTCACTAACCAGGGAGCTGCCTTGACAAGTCCAGCGTGATCGGTGCGACAACTAGTTAAAGCATCAATAGATTTTTTATTTAGACCATCACTCCAGGTAAGAATTCCTGCAAAAACCCATACGATTGCAACAGAGGCTAGCACTGCAAACCGATCACATATAGGTCTTTTCGATTTTATGTACGGAGGAAGATACTGCAAATGAAAAATAATCCAAGATCACAAGTGCACAATGGTATGAAAAAAGATTCATCAATAGTTACAATACGGTTTTACGCAAGTATCCAAATTCTAGTGCTTGCCTGTGAGATTACAATCATTATTATCAACTCCGGTAGCCCAATTGCGATACATTTTGCCAGCTAAAAAATAAAACAAATAAATACATTATGTACAAATGTGTCAGCTTTGCGAATGTATACAAAAGCTAAAATATGTACAGATACTATGAAAAAACTAGAAGCTACTTGTGAACTTTTCAAGGTCTTACAAGCCTTACCATTGGGAATGCAAGATAATAGAGTCCAAGACCAGTGAATGTAACAAGAGGAACAGCTGAAAGAGGGCTAAGAATCCTACACCAGAAATACATTTGCGAATTATTTGTAGTGAAACAACAGTGATCAATAAAAGGGTAAAATCAGTACATAAGCAAGAGTACCTTACAACATTTCTCCACAAGCCAAAAAACCCCAAAATCATCTGGAAAGCCGAGGTAACAATAAGTGCACCCTGTATCCCTGCCATTGTCTGTGTAAACCGCTGAAAAATCATGCAAATTGCCAACACAAAAATCAGAAAGACTAAAAAAGGATACAAAGCAAGCCAGAAATATTACCAAAACCGACGGAACTTTTTTCATTTGAGTAAAATAAAAGCCAACATGGAAGATATCACTTTGTTAAACCTCGTGGGGATCTATTATTCTTTGATATCTTTGTGCTTGGATGATCGAAGTTGTGGGAATCATAAATGCGTATGAACTACCAACTACTGATGGAAGCCGGGTGCCAAATAAGGTTTGCATTAGTGTACTCAATCCTGAAACAAAGAGTTGTGTTTGTATCACCTTAGCCTTGTGAAACTGCAAAATCGCATTAACATAGTAAGTACTACTGTACATATCAGATAAAATTAATCCTATATCAGTAGTAATCGTTTAAAAAGAGATTAATTCTTACATTGTCACCACCCATTTGTGGAACTATTATACTTGGAATCAAAACTGTCATACCAAGAACCAAAAGGTAATGCTGGAACCCCAATAACACCGATTCAACTGCAACATATAAATTTATAATATTTCTGGTAAATTTGTGAATCGAAATTTAATTTCATATAAATATCTAAAATCAAAGCATGCACAAACGTGAAGTAGCACTTGAGTAGTTTGAGAAATTGAAATTTGAACTATAGGAATGACAGTAAAGATTTGTTAATAAATGCATATAATTTTGTCCTTCAAATTTGCAGAATAATGTATACAAAAAATGCAGAACATGTGCGAGAACACTGTACAGAAAATACATATGAAAGGAGGATCATGAAAAACTGACACCATGGGGGCGGACTTTGCACACAGTATTGAACTTCGTCCAGTGTCTCCATGACCGGATGTGGCTTTAATTCAACTTTTTTTACTCCTCCTCCGCCTCCACCGCCACCACCACCACCACCCTGTGGTTCAGGTTTCTTTGGCCCTCCGTCACCACCACCACTAGACATTTTTGCAGGCAGTAAAGAAATGAAACACTTGAACACAAGTGGTGTAGTATGAAGGAATTGTTTAGGAACATGAAAAGATACAGAGGGATCATTTGTAACTTGTAAAAGATCATGAATTAATGGCATTAATTGTATTTATTGATAATTAACTAGAGTCATAATCATATCATATTTGGAGATATCAACCTTAATGCGACCGTTACAGTACTAATTAAATAAAAATCTGTTCTTTCTTCTACTATCAAATAAAAACTGAAGAAGGTGAGAGCTTTGAATTCTTTTTCTTTAAACGAGGCCATATAGTAGTATTAAACATTTGAAAATTGCGATCTCTGTTTATACACATCTTTTGGTATGTCACAAATTTTCTTGTAGCATTTTTAAAAACGTAACCAATGTTAATGAAAATTTTACATTTTCAATGACGTAGCAGTGACATCATTAGTGGTGTCAGCATTGACACGTCAGCACCGGTGCCAGATTAACATTTGGTTCTACCACATAATCAAAAAATTGGTCTTTTTTTACTTTAGAACCAAAAAAAATTGGTTTATGGTACCAAAAATTATTATTTTTTTTAATTTTTTTTACTAATTCAAAAACTAAAATTTTGATTCTATCGTAGAATCAAAAATTAGTGATTCTCTCGAATTCTCCATATAAGATAGTTCTCTATGGAACAATGACCATTTAATCGTTAGATTTGATAGATAGTTGCCGCACATAATGTAAAAAAATATATTTCTAACTTGTATAATACTACCTCCGTCCCTCTCATTTATTTACAATTACTATTTTGGGTATCCCTCTCATTTCTTTACATACCATAAATAGTAAGTTTCTTCTACTATTACACCCACTACTTTCCCCCACTATCTTATATTTAATAATAAAAAACACTATTACACCCACTACTTTCCTCCATATCTCAAATCTATCATTAAATATTGATAGGTCCCATCACTTTACCCACTTTTCATTTAACTTTACTCATTTTTTATATATTTTATTGGTTTCCGTGCCCATTTTCAATGTAAACTACTCAGAGGGACGGAGGGAATACTACTTAAAAAAAATTCATAATAATGAATTCGAAAATTGCAGGACCATGACATTAATTTGCAGAACAAGTTTGAAACATGCTCATAGGTTGAAAAGGTTTGAAGTTAGACCTGGCAATTCGTTCGTTTCGTGTACTTTCGTGTCGTGTACTTTCGTGTTTCGTGTACGTAATGTTAAATCCAAAATCGACCCATTAATGATTCGTTTCGTTTCGTGTACCTTTATTTCGTGTCGTGTTTCGTGTAATTCTTTTAAAAAAATAAAAAATTTAGATGTTAAATTTTTACTAGTCGAGTCTATAAGTCACTATGTCTTAAGGAAACAAGTGTGCTCAAGTCTTGTAAAACTAAAACTTGAAATTATTTTGTATTTATTTTATGTAAAAATTATATATATAATATTATTTTAAAATATGTATTCATATAATTTTAATAAAATTATTAAAATATTTATTAATTTATTTCGTGTATTTTCGTTTCGTGTCGTGTACCAAGGGTAAACCCAAAACCGACACTAAATTCATCCGTGTAATTTCGTGTTCGTGTACTTTCGTGTTCGTGTACCGTAAAGGTCAACCCAAACCCGTAATTTTCGTGTCGTGTTTTTGTATTGTGTACCAAATTACCGGTTCTATTTGAAGTTGAGAACGATCTATTGTAACGAATAAAAAAGTTTAATCTAGTTTATGATTTATTATTGTCATTACTCTATCAAGTCAAGCATATTTTCCCAATGTCAATATGTTGTATACAGTCGACATATGTTGCTTAATTTAAGTTCTCACATTCGATCTCCAAAGGTATACCCAGCCAGACAGTTTCTGATACTCAACCTCAAAGGTATCCGGTGGCGGAACAGGATCGATTTGCAGGGGAGCTGAAAAATGTGTTGGCTCTCGCGCGAAGGGTGAAAAAATTTTGTATTTCGGATCCGGCGCGAAGTGCGATTTTTTTTTTATAGTTCGAAATCATTGCTTCATCTTGACTTATATCAATAAGAATAAGAAAAAATAATTAAAGAACTACCTTTATAAAATGGTGAATCTCTTATTCTAAGAATTTGGATGAGATTGTGTGAAGTTATTGGCTTGGAACTCTAAATTTTAAAATTTGACCTAGGTTATTAAAAAATATATGTAATCATTTTCAAAATTAACCCCGGGCTAAAAAAAATTTTACTTAATTTTTTCGGTTTGACCCGGGTTAGCGCCAGGGCTAGCCCCCTAGTTCCGCCCCTGAAGGTATCATCTACCCAGACAGCAAATTATTCTGCACATCCTAGGAAAATGATAACATGTTCATGTTTTTTAAGTTCTGCTGTTTTGACTATATAATCAAACTATAATTTACGATGCAATATTGTTTTACATAAATTTAGACTTATTCAACAATAGAGACAGCATTCCTGTTCATTAAAAATTAAAGTAAAACAGAGGCAGGATTAATAGAAATCTCCGTTTTGAGTTCACCTCTTTGTTTCCACTTGTACTTGCCGTTTAGTCATAGTTTCAATCGAACCTTATTTATTTGTCCTTGTACCCTTCTGTTTTATTCTCAGCTTGCTGCCTTTTCACAAGTCAGTTCACAACTATATTAATTATATATCAAATGCAAACATAGGAAACTCTACCAGTAGTACTTGCATTCTTCAAAAACAATAACACTTGTTTTGTCCTAGAAAAAATGTCCATGGACTCCAATGAAGATGATCCTACTCTTGCAAAGCTCGAATCTGCGTGTTCTGATCTTAAAAATCTTCTCCATGCTTCATCCAACATGGAAACGAGCCTAACGAAAATAGACGAAAAATTCTTCACAATTAAAGAGACATTGACAGTCGCGTCAAGAAGAGTTGCTCCTCTACAAACACTATCTATAGCTACTAAGGCGCTTGATTCTAGGATAAATCGTGCAGTCTCTCCTGCTCTGGCTTTGCTCGATAGTTTCAAACTCTTTGAGTCACTGCAAAGCAAGCTCATTGAGCTTTCTTCGAAGTTAGCTGAGAATAAAATTCCTGAAAAGCGTGTGAAGTTGCTTCTTGAGTTTGTTGAGTGTGTTGATAATCTTAACGTGGCTATTAATATGATTAGTCAAGAAGGGGAGCCAGCAATTCAGAGGTTGCAAGAAGTGGTAGAGTTTTTGAGTAGGACTAAAGCAACTGATCAATATCGTACTCATAGACTTAAAGAGACTTTGATTACTTTGAAAGTTCTTTATGAGACTGAAGTTGACGCTATGAAGTTTGATGGATTGCTCGACGAGGCATTACTGAATTTGCAAGATGAGTACGAGTATAGTTTGCAGCTGTTGAAGCATCCAAATATCGGGGAGGTGGCAAATGGTGGTAGTGATGATGATGATTCAGTGGCTGAGGTGAGGGCACCTTTCGATTTGGGTAGTGAAGAGGAGATTGAAGTTCTTAGAAGAATATCGGAGACACTTGCTGCTAATGATTGCCTGGACATATGCATCGATATTTTTGTGAAGGTATTTCGTCATTTTCTTGATTTTATAAAATTGGTATTCTGGGAACTTGATCATGTCCTGCCAAATTTATGTATATAGAAATAGAACCTTCTGAAACTATTTAGAATAATTCTTGAAATAGATCTTCTTGTTAGGGCTGAAAACGAATCCGAGTAATCCGGATTCGATTCGTTAAAAACGAATATCATTCATATTCGTACAATAAACGAGCGAATTCGAATCTTGTTTTATAATTCGAACGAATATCGAGTCGAATCTCACCACTTCGGTATTCGTTCATTTTCATACATAATAACTCGAACAATTTTAGAGTACTCGATAATGTACGTATTCGATTAAAATTCGTAAGTTATGTATGTATTATATATTGTATATGAAATATATAAATTAAAGTAATGTTCTACAAATTAACATATTTTGGTATTTTGTAAATAATTATTCCGATATGCTTAATTTTTTAAAATTATTTTGAACGAATTCGAATTCGAATATCGAAAAACGAGTAGCTCGGTACTCAATCGAGTCGAACCGAATCAAATACGAACATTTATATTCGAATTCGAGTCGAATCTGAGCAAAATATAAACATGTTAATTCGAATCCGGACCGGATCCGAACGAATAATTATAAATTCGAGCCGAATCTGATCATACTAGTGTTCGCACATATTCGACTCGTTTTCACCCCTACTTCTTGTATGTAAACAAGGATCAACAGAGCATACTTTGATGTTTGGGAGCATTAATGCCCCTTTTTAAGTAATTAAACAAGGCATTTGTGTGTTTAAACAATGTTAGAATTTCGGGTACATAAGCTTGTTCCTGTCACAAGTATTGCCTCTACATATAAAAACGAACTAAAAATATATATTTTATATCGACAGTTTCTTTGAATTTTTTAGAGCTGATATTTATAGACTTTTGACAGGTCAGGTATAGAAGAGCAGCAAAAGCTTTAATGAGACTGAACCCTGATTACCTCAGAACTTACGATCCACAAGAAATTGATGACATGGAATGGGGAAGTTTAGAAACTTCCATCTCTCTTTGGATCCAACACTTTGAGCTGGCGGTTAAAACTGTTTTTGTATCCGAAAAGAAGCTATGCAACCAAGTTTTAGGCAACATCATGGATGGACTAATTTGGCCTGAATGCTTTGTAAAAATCGCTGACAAGATCATGGCGGTGTTCTTCAGGTTTGGTGAAGGTGTTGCAAGAAGCAACAAAGAGCCTCAAAAGCTCTTCAAGCTTTTAGACATGTTTGATTCACTAGAGAAACTAAAACCAGAATTTTCTGAGATCTTTGAAGGTGATGCTGGAGCTGATATTTTTTCGAGATTTAGAGAGCTTGAGAAGCTCATTGTTCATGCATCAACCAAAGTTTTTTGGGAATTTGGACTTCAAATTGAAAGCAATCAAGATGGTTTACCTCCTCCACAAGATGGTACAGTCTCAAAAGTTGTTCGTTACGCCATCAATTACCTCAAATATCTTGCTACTGATGCTTACAGTTCACCTATGGCACAAGCTCTCAGAACTGAACAAATTTGGAAAGCAGGGGTTCTTTCAAAACCTGAAACAGATGAAAGTTTACTCAAAAATGCCATTTCCAACATTGTCGAAGCTCTTCAACGCAACATTGAAGGCAAAAGAACACGTTACAAGGATAAAATTTTGCCTCACATCTTCGCAATGAACACGTACTGGTACATCTACATGAGGACTAGAAATACAGAACTAGGTAACCTACTAGGCGAACAGTACATGAAAAAGAGGTACAAAATGGTTGCAGAAGAATCTGCTTACTTATATCAAAAGCAGGCTTGGGGAAGTTTAGTAAGATTGCTTGACAAAGAAGAGATTGGCAGACTCAACAAAGAAGGAATCGGACCATTAGTAAGAGGAAAAATGGAGGCTTTTTTAAAGAGCTTCGAAGAAATTACACTAAGGCATAGAAGTACTTATAATATACCAGATGAAGACTTAAGAGAACAAATGAAAGAGGCTACTATAAAGCTTGTTGTGCCAGCATATACCGAGTTCTTGAATACTTATTCATCAGTTCTACAAGTTGAGTCTTATTTGTCTCCGGAATCAATGCAAGGACTCTTGCTTAAGATTTTTGGTGGTGGCAGACCAGCAAGCAACCGAAGGCGAGACAGGGTCATGCAGGGAAGGAGCTCGGTTTCCATATCGAGTGATCGGAATGCAGAGAAAATGAACTATAGGAGGACAAAATCAAGTGCAAGTGAAGTATGATATATGAAATAGTGTGTTATGGTCTCCAGCAATGTAATTTAGAAAAACTTGTTCCATAATACACTTTTGTCATCTAAAGAATTCAATAAATACATAATTTTCCTGAATCCTAAGATGCTAAAAAAATTAACTAGCGTAAATTTTTGAATTCGATTCTCGTTCGTTCTAAAAGACACTAAACTTGAATCTTTGTTAAATAAATAGTTTTAATAAGCAATTAAAATTCTTGACAAGAAAAGTACTTGCATATAGTTTGAGAATCCTCAATGCGTGGGAAGCACACATGGTCATTTGCGTAAGGCCCAAACCAGGCCCATTAAAAACAAATGTAACGCTTGCTTAAAAAAAATAACGCCGTCCCGTCCGTCCACGAACACTCATTTTTTGCATCAGGAGCCACCAGGCAACCAGCCTGAAAAGCAATGGATAATCAAAACGACACCGTTTCACTCCAATTCTCCGAGTTCCCAGAAGACGTTCAACTCATCATCCTGTCGTTCCTCACCCCCTCAGAAATCGTAGCGTTTTCTTGCACATCAAAACGATTCAACTCGCTCTTCAACACCGATTCAAAGCTCTGGTTCTTTCTCTGTGACCGTAAATTCGGGTCAAAAACCCGAATTAACAAATGGGGTTCGGGTCAACTTTCATATAAGCGTCTCTACAAGGTCTTATCAGAGCTTGAAAATTTAATTGGGTTTTGGCGATTAAGTGGGCCCAGCAAAAATGATGGTAATGGTGATGGTGATGATAAAGATAATGTTACACCAGCCCTTTTGTGTTTTGAGTGGGGCCCATGTTTTGTAATTGGGTCTAGGGTTTCAGGTTCTAAGAATGGAGGGTATGATGTTGTGAAAGCTCCTTGTTTGTGGGTTTGTTTGGATTCGGAAGGCGAAAGTTTGAGTTATCTTGATTTGAATTGTCGAGTCAGGGGGTTCGATGATTTGGGGTGTGTCGAGAATGAGTTGATTAGGGTTAGTGTTAATTTTATGGGGAATTGTCATTTTGTTGTCGAGGAGAGTGTTTGTTTTGATAAGAGTGGGGGTTTGGAGGATGCTGTTGGGAATACGATGAGTGTGGGGGATAAGATGATGGACTCTGTCGGGAACCAGTTGATGTCAGATATGTATCAGTATTTTGCCAATAGGACGAGTCCGGGAGGGGAGAGGTGGTTGAGGAGGCAGAAGAGGAAGGAGAAGGAGAGGAAGTGGGGGAAGAAGTGGGAGCCTGAGCATTATGTTAAGATTGTTAATTGTTCGCCCACGCTTTCTCGGCCTTTGCAGGGTCTTTGGAAGGTGATGTTCTTTTACTTATTGCAGCCCTTTTGTGTACTTCTATAGTTTTATTGAGTTATGGCTGTGTTTTTGGTAGTTGAGCATTGAGCTTGACATGTTATATTCGTTAAAAGATGTGGATTCACCAAAATTAGCAATTACTGATTAGTTGGACTGACTTGTAGAATTCCCTTACATCGTGTAGTCGATGATTGAATAGATAGGCTCCTAGTATAGTGTATACTGATCTGAGGTTGTAACTTCAATCAGAATGTATTTAGGTTAGTAGGCTAAAACATGTTTGTCATAGTCCAAAGCGTACAATTAGATAACTGAATTAAATTTAATATTTAAATAATTTTCCTTCCGGTAATTCAAGTTGAATATAAAGGGAAGTTGGTTAAATATTTGCCAGTGTTAACCGACCTAATCCAACTGACCTTATCCCTAAACAAAACATATCTCAACCCTCACTTTTTATCTTCAAAACAAGATAAGTTCATTAATGTTTACAGGAAAATTTACTGCCGCAAAATTAAATACAACCAAACCCAAGTTTTTGCAAAACACCCAACCCTCTCTGCTTTAAATCTCTTCTATATTTACTTCCTTTCCTCATCAAAGTAGTTCTCTTAAATGCTTTTTTGAACAGATTTTGATATTGGTGTAGAAATCTTGAACTTCGATTTGTTCTTTTTTAGAGTTGATGTTCTGTAAAATCTTGATTTTTTTTGGTAATTGTTTTGTTTTATTTTTTTTTACTCCCGTAAAAAACAGATTTTAAGGCTATATTCACATCTGGTTTTGGAAATGTACATTTGTTTGAGATGGGATTATGAGATTTGGGTAAATTGTGTAAAATGCTTATTGTTTTCGGCTGTACAAGATGGGTTGGGTTAAAAGAGACAAACAGTATTGGTCCACTAAAGTTGGGTTGGGTATAAATGGTCTAGGTTGTATTTGTACAATTCAGCATGATATTTAAAAAATCTATTCACAGATTTGACCTAACTTTTCCGTGCATTTCTTGATGTTAACGTTTGTACCATTTGAAACCTAATTGAAAGTTCTGAATAACTGAATTTGTTGAACTTAAGCTTTTTTGAGTGTGATTACCCATGTGCAAGTTGGTCCACAGTTAAGTGAGTTAAGTGATGATTTAGCTTTTCGACCCAAGTATTTTTGTGGGCCACTTGTTCCATATTAGTAAAAGATAAAAAAAAATACCCTAAAAAAGAAAGGTAAAAGAAAAGAACCCCTCTTTAGTGTTTCACACAAATGCAACTTATGGAGCATTTTCTTCAAGTCTAATAAATAAAGATGATGAGGGAGAAGGAGCGAGAATTGAGGGGCCGGAGATTGAACTAAATGACTCTGAAGCCCTGAATTAATGAGTATTATTGATTAATACTTCATTTTTGACATATTTATCATGTTATATATGCGTCCTATAATTTTTGAGTGTTTAGAATATGTCAAGTATTATTTTCTTGTTAAATTTGTGTTAAATTTTTTTCAATCAAAAAGCGCGTGATTAATGGCGATTTGCGAGTCGCGCTTCAAAATCAGGTCTTGCGCTTTTTTAGAATCACCGCCTTAAACAACACTGCATTGGACAATAGATTCTCTGTTTTTGATGTAGGACAATGTGAATTAAAACATCCTAAGAGAGGCTGGCTAACTTACGGTTTGTGACAGTCGATTTTAATCCAAAACTCGAATCAATAAATGTGCTTCTAGTAAAAT
Source organism: Kitagawia praeruptora (assembly GCA_037693485.1). NCBI lineage: Eukaryota > Viridiplantae > Streptophyta > Magnoliopsida > Apiales > Apiaceae > Kitagawia > Kitagawia praeruptora. Next base: position 43,331,005 of record CM075344.1, on the reverse strand, counting down.
TACATAGAAGAGCCTATTTAATATATTATTGGAACTGGAAAGCTTAACTGGATTGGATTTTGGTGTCATAATGACAACAGCAAGGATGATTATCATAAGAATGTTTTGCCGCCACTTTTTCTATGGGCACATTTTCTATAACCGGGCGTAGGGAGGGTTCTAAAATCCAATTTGGGGGGTAATAATGTTATGAAAGCTCTTTGTTTGTGGACTTGTTTGGATTCCTGAGGTAAGTGTTTGAATTTTCTTGATCCCAGTAGTATTGTTGATGTGCTTGATAAATAGGGTGTGTTATTTGATTTGTGTTAGTGTCAGTTCATCGGGGAATCGTGTCTGGATTAATAATAGTCCAGATTAATAATAGTAACTAGTAGTAGTATGATGTGAGGGTTCGTAAGTCTTTTCAGATTTTCATTTAGCACTATAAGTAGCAATATCAGTTGTAACTTTTCTATTATCTGAAATATATTAAATTGGACTTATCCACTACCTCCTCACTGATTCTGTCTCTATATCCTCTAAAAAACCACACGCACAAACACTTCTAAAACATTGAGTTCCTGAGAAATTGTCATGTTATGTTATTTTTGTGGAAAATATGAACTCTTCCAAGAGTGAGGTTTTGATCCCTGGAGGGGGTGAAGACTTTGTTGGTGTTGGGTTTTTTCAGGAGTGTGGGGTACCAGTGTATGTCAGACATGTTTCAGTATGTTGCGAATAGGACAAGTCCTTGTTCGCCTATGCCAACACTTTTCAGGGTCGTAGGAAGGTGATATCTTTCTACCTATTGCAGTCATTGAGTAGTTGATAATTGGGTGAGGATAGCCTCCAAGGACCTAGCATACTGATATGGGATTGTAACTTCTATAAGAACTTTTTTTTGTCCACTTGTTCCCAAATCTATGATTGTGTGTTCTCTTATCCAAGAAAGAATGTTCTCTTTAATGTAGGACCCTAGGATTCTGTTTTCAAAACATTTGCTAGGTCAAAATATGCAAGTAGTTGATGGTTGCTCGTACAGTTTTGTGGTGAAACCGTAAAGTGTGTCTTAAGATACAAATAAAAAAGAATGGCTACTGGAACAGATTGACTGTTTGCAGCTTATTTGATCTCTCCTACTTTTGACTGCAGGGAATTTGTGACGACATGAAATTGGATTTTTACTTGGTGGCCTATGATGACATTGGTGGTATTGCTTGCCGAAGGGTTGAGGATTCGTCTAAGCCTCTTTCTGGTTATGCCCCAGTGTTTTGGACATCAAATACTACATTTATTGAGTCTCCCTTTTCTCCGGAAGAACAATACATATATGACAGTCGCACACATATTCGGCCGCCTGAAGCATCAGATCACATACATGGTGATGAAGCCGTGTTGCGCGTTATGTACATCAATTCAAGCTATGACCTTGTTATTCCGGACTTAGCAGATACTTCTGTGAACCCTCGGCAGGTGGAGGGAAGAATTTGGCAGTATGGTAATGGAACATTTGGTTTTGGGTTTCTCCGTGACAATCACATTGTTGACCTGAAGCATATTACTAGACACGATAACCTCATAGATACCACCTAAATACAACTTAATGTTGTATCGATTGGTACCTTTCCTTAGATGTTATTTGTACAAAATGGTTGTGGAACTTTCCCCCTTTGTGCACAGATCCTAATTTATTCTAAGCTACTCCAGTACTGTGAAAAATAATCTGCAATTGTTTGGATACCGAAGTAACCATTTCCATCATCCCTTATTTGCAGTTCTGATTTTGTATTCAGGAATTATAAAGTTCTGATTTTGCAGTTCTGATTTTGTATTCAGGAATTATAAAGTTCGAGTGTTCTTCATGGCCAGCAATCATTACAACTTTAACATAGAGTAAACACAAGTGTCATTTCATATCATTACATTTGAACCATCGTAATTGGCCCCTGAACATCAGTAAAAGTGCTGGTAAAAAAAATTAATAACTGGTGCATATTTTAGGATACAAAATAGAAAAACAAGATTTTTGGTGAAATTTGATCCCATTGAATTACGAAAAAGTAAAAGTAAATGTCAGTTCCCATTGTAATTCGTAAGAAAGATAAGATGTATACAATTTAAAAGCACTAAATTTGGGCTGTTATGTGTAATAATTTAACTGGGTTGTCTAAATCTCTGGAGTCCAACTTTGTAGCCAATGGCTTTGAGGTCTTGCTGCACTTGTGCTCTAAAATCAGAGTAAGTAAAGGGCACATAACTTGAGCTCTGAATCAATGTATCATCGTCCGGGAATACAAAGTAACCCAATGATAGTCGTTCTTTGTATTTGTTCAACTTCACTCTGTGTTTGACACTCTTGTACTTGTCATCACTTATGGCCTGCTCAACATATTTGCAATATGCACCAACTCAGTTACTACGAAACATATACAGTTTAAATTTCTCAAGCAGCTTTGAGTTTATATTTCTTGGACTAAAACAAAAATAAATGCATCATATTTACTGGTGTGCAGTGATCATTCTTTGACAGACATAAAAGCAAATTATTCAAAATTAATGTTAAATTGTTAGTCACCATTCCGCAATGAGATTTTTATTCCCTATTTTTGTATTTCAATTTGATGTACGAGAATACCATGGTACGCGATAAGAAATGCATCACAGTTTATGAGCTATTTTTTTTTTTTTTTTGTTCGTGATGTATAGGTTCAATCGAAACATGTGCGATGTTTGTATTCTACTAGAGGCATTGGGTGGGTTTCGAATTTACTGCTTGTACATCCGAATGTTACATTTAAGGCAGCAGAGAGATTAGAAATACCTGCATCATATCACCAAGATTGACAATGAGAGTATTGGGAACAGGATGAACATGATGCCAATGACCATGTCTCATAAATTGAAGGCCACCAACTAAATCTTGATTCAGTATCGAAATGATTGAGCTATCAGTGTGGACATCCATGCCCCATGATCTTTCATTAGGTTGCACCAATGCTGGGTATCTATAGACACGTAGAAAGCCCGTTGATAACGAAAGGTAAGATGAACATTTTCTGGAATCATCTAAGCTCCCCTGATCTAGCCTATCTGTAATTGCTTTATAAATCGTTTCTGCAATTCTCGACTGGTGATTTCCATACTCTTGTATCAAACATCTACAAACACAGACAGAAACATTATATGTTACTCCGTGACAAACTACTACTTGGTCATATGCACACACACATTTTGGTGTTTGTATGTGACTTTTTAGTTTTTACACATTCACAAACATACAGGCTATCAGCACATGTTGCTCGGATCATATATAAATTATTTGAGAGATGTCCTTTCGACTTTTCTAATTTGGAGACAGGAATATAATTTTCCAGGGAGGCAAGGATTGTCACTGCATCATGCAATGTCATTTAGGTCCAACAAGTCTTTCCATGTCCTTTGGATAATTAAGAAGGCAATTAGTTTCGCATCACATTTTTTACATGCTACGATTAGCAGCTAGCCCCACAATATTTGTGCTTATCTATTACCCGAGCTCGAGCTAATTAACGTGGCTAATTATATAAATTTAACTCATATCGTCATTACCTTAACAAAAGATCAAGAAGCAAACAAAAAGAACAATAAAGTAAGAGAGATCCAACAAGCCTTCAATTATTGTTAGAAATAGTCATGTCTATTAGTTAAGTGCACAAGTCTGATCTGAGCTCTGTTAGATTTTCTGTAACTACTAGGCTAATGCACTATTACTATACTCACTGTATATAGTCCCCCGTTGATTGTCTAAATTCACAAAACCATTTTGCTTTTATGACCACGCTAGACTACAAGTTGAGGGTTGTTGGCCTTGGCCACATGCCTTTAAATCTTCAGTCCAGAACAAAATATTTACTACTTTTAGCAACTTGCTGCAATAGCTCGTAGCCAAGTTTAGGTAGATCAAAGAGTTCAAACCCTAAGTCAAGCCTTATCAATAATTTCTTGTTAATTTATGGACATGGAATACGGAAATACACCTTTAATAGTAGTATAAATGAACGATGAAAGCACTATTTTTGTTCTTGTACTTTATTTATTTTAGTTTGAAAGGTATACATGCTGCTAGCAGATCCCCTTACTGTGATGCTCATACATACATGCTTCCACTAAGACTAACATCAACATCTTGTTACCAAAATAAGAGTGAGATACATTATGGCTATAATGGTATGCCCCAACTATCGGAAACAAAATGATCTAGATTCATGTACCGAGCTCTAAAAGAGAGAAAACAAGAAAGTACCTGAAAGAAGTAGACAATGGATCATCATCCTTGTCATCTTTGTCGGCATGTGTATGCGAAGAAAGTTGAGAAAGAGGAACATTGAAACCTTCCATCCAGTTAACACTTTGTGGTTGTAAAGCCAACCCTTTGGAGTTAAGGGCAGGAGTACCCCAAAAATATGTTACAGGACTGCTGCTAAATAGTTTTTGTTTGGATTCAAAGCTATAATTAAACACCTGTTTGGAAGTATCATGAAGTTGGTTCATGAGACTAGCTGGAATACCGTGGTTAACCAAACGAAACACTCCCCAATCTGCGCAAGCTTCATGTAGCTTCTCTTCATTAATGCACTGGAAATCTATAACAGAAAGAGTGTCTGGACCGATAACAACTTCATCGTTACATAAATCTTCTTTTCGGTTATAGCTCAAGGGACTGTTGGGCTGGCGAAATATCGGAGGATAGGACTCAGAGGTATATTGGAGAGACATCTTCTTCATTTGGAAAGAAACAATGCAAAGGCTTAGTACTATAAGTTGTTTGTGCAAGGGGGGTGGGGGGGTTGGTTTTTGTTTTATTATCTGTTTGTTTCTCAATGAAATATTTGTATGTTAAGAATATTGGACCACCTCTGTGTCTAAATCTCAAGTTACGTCTATGATCGAATCTGGATAATCAAATTTGACACCTCCCAATGGACAACTTATATATTTAAATATATTCATCATCGTTAATACAGAGTTTAAACTAGATTAACGAATACAAACCAGTACTACAATCAAGATGTTGCTATTTTTATTGGAAATTGAGTACTACGGAGTACAATCTTGTCACATATAAAATACTGTAACGTGTTACTGTTTTCAATTATTGATTCTCTGAAAGCAAACGTTGAAGTATCAGGCATAAACTAGTTAAAAAAGACATTAACATACTCCCTCTGTCTCTTTTTGTTTCTCCTATTTGAAATGTCGGGATTGTTCATAACATGAGACAAATTACTAATTTATGTTTAATCTATAAGACCAAATATAGTCATGAGTGATCTTGTTGGATTCGTATTTATGAGTACTTTAATACAGTAAAGTTTTTATATTTAAAACTAATATGAAATTGAAGATATTAACGATCAAAAGTATGTGTTGGCAAACGTGTCCAGTCAAAACAGGAATGATATTTAGGGACGGAGGGAGTATCATTTAAAGAATATATGTCCCGCAATGAAAAATATTCTGAAACTGCATTATCCCTATTCTTATTCTCCAACTCTCAAGTAAAACTTCAAGAAAAAACAACGTTCTTTGCATGCAAAAATGTGAAAAATAGCACCCCTGCTATGGTAGAATATTGCGAAACCGATGTCGTCTTTTAACATGCATTGTGGAATTTATGTTGGACTTGATAATATTGCATTTTGTAAATGTTTTGTTTTTCTACTATTAAGTAATTAATATAGGCTATCTCCTTGGGTTTTACAGGGAGAAACAGTACGACATTTATATATGCTTTTAATTACCTGCTCACAGGTCATGAAAAATCTTTATTTTGTGGTGCCTTTTGTGGTGGATTATGCATTTTTCTTTCGGATCCTTTGCTCTCCATGAATGTCACATTGAAAGTTTTTTTCTTATTGATTATGAAGAAGCAAGCCATTCAACATACTCCTTATCATACTATAGAAAAATGTTAAGTATTTTAAGTTCCTTTCTCGAATTTTTTTTCCCAATATAATTTTTTTTTTGTTGCTATTTGGGATTAATTTTCAAAGCATCCGGTGGTAGTTTGATTCAGGAAAATATTTTTAATTTTTGTAATGTTTATTTGGTTTCATGAAAATAGTGTCAAATGAAACAAATTTCCTCAAAAAACGTAATGAATTGAAATGGATTATACTATTCAAAAGAGGAAATATTTTTCCACTTAAGTTAGACCAGAATTTTCTAATTTAAATTGTACTATATTAAAAACCACATACCAAAATTTGAAATAGAAAAATATGTTAGAACGGAAGGTTTAATTGGTGAAATAAATGTGAATGCAGGGTTTTTCTCATTTATTATTTAAATTGAAAAAAAAATTTGGAAAAATTGTTTGATTCCGTAACATTTTTTTTTAGTTAAACCAATAAAAGAATGGAGTCCCAACTGACTGCCAGAAACTAAAGTTGTAACAAAAGTTAGAAGAAAATTAGAAAATTCATGTATGGTGTTGTGTACGATTTATTATGGTTCCTGCTAACTTTTGATACTTCACTTTATTTACTTCATTTTATTTGGTTTTACTTGACATACCTTGTTCCTAGCCCCGTTACAAATCAAATAAAAATCGTATGATTATCGTCATTGATGTATGTTGTGTTAAAGTTAAATTGATACCAAGTGTCAAACATGCTTATGATTTTGTTAGAATTGAGTGATATACTTACCCTGTTCTTGAATTAATATTCTTTTATTAGTGAAATGTGAGTTATTACTTGTTTTTGCATATGAGATTCCAAGTTTTGACTTGTGTACTCTTGTGGGCTTAGCATGGTTATCGACTTATTTTTATACTTGACAATTTGACATGGACTTTTGAGAATTTATGCATATTTCTTTGATTAGACTATGTGAATACTTGCATCTTACATCCCAATACATTGCAAATTCACTTTGATTTCTTATGTCGATGTAATATAAGACGACTTGTATGTGTGGTATTGCATTAAGCAATCTTTTACATGACCTAGATGGATTTTGTGGTTACATTCATTATAGGCACTCACGAGACCTCACTCATCCATTACGGCTGTCTAGAGATTTAAAGGGCTTGTTGCATATGTCAAATGTAACTGTAATCACCTATGGAAGTGATATTATTTATTAGATAGTATTTTATATTATATTTTTATGGAGGACGAGCAAAAGATAGGTATGAGGGCATTTGATAAGTCCATAATTTATCATATTTTTAATACCTATTATATATTCGTTTTCGTAATTTTATTATTTAATAAATTGTTTTATTTTGTTTTGTAGGAAAATATATAAAATCAGATTTCAAGCAGAAAAAGGTAAAAAAGACAAGGAGGTAAAAAATAGGAGTTTTTTCAAAAATACCCATCCTTCAAAATATTTTTTTTTAAATACTACCACTTTTAAAACTATTTATAAAAATACTTTTCTTTTAATTTTTTTTTTCAAAAATACGGTTTCCAACCTGTGCAACCTTTGCAACCTCGTTTATAACTTCTGGCGGCGCAGCCGTGTGAGTTGCAACTGAAAACTGGAGGTTGAAAAAGTTGCAAAGATTGGAAATTCGTCTGCTCCCCCCCCTATATAGCATATAAGGTTGCATATGAGGTTGCGTATGCAACCGAAAACTGAAAACTGGAAGTTCAAGTTCCAGTTTTCCGTTGTCATTTTCGACCTCTTTTTTGAAATCTATCATGTATATATATATATAATAGATTTCAAAAAAGAGATCGAAAATGACAACTGAAAACTGGAATTTGCAATCGGAAATTCGTCTGCTTCCCTATATAGCATATAAGGTTGCATATGTCATATGCAACCTTATATGCAACCGAAAACTGAAACTGGAAGTTCAAGTTCCAGTTTTCAATTGTCATTTTCGATCTCTTTTTTGAAATCTACAATATATAATATATATATATATATGGCCTTTGCTCCATACAGAACACTATTATATAACAAACAATAAAGAACACCTTAGATCTATTAGATCCTTTGGCCCCGTCAGGGGCACCCAATACAAAAAGTTATTTTTTTTACCCTCTATCAAGGTAGAAAAAAAAAATTAAAAGTTTACTGTTCAGGATGATGTCACTGATGACGTCATCTTCATGAACAGTAACTTTTTAGTAACTTTTTTTTTTTTTTTTTAGATGATGGATGAATAGAAGGTAAAAAAATAAGAACTTTTTGTCATCACTTATTGCCTTTACCATTGATTGTCATTACTTACAACTTTAGAATGATAAAGGCACGAAGCGCCGTACAAGAAGGTGCGAAGCACCGTTAACCAGTGAAATCCACTGCCACGTCATCACGTGAACAGTGAATTTTTTTAAATTTAAATTTATTTTTTTTTGTTGGATAGAGCCAATTATTTTAAACGTTTTTTGTATTGGGGTATCCCTAGTTTGGTCATTAGATTAGCTTGAAATATTAGATTTTGCTTGGTTTGTAGGTTTGTATTTTAAGGAGGTTTGTATTGGAGTAGCCCCCTATATATATATATATATATATAGGCTTTTGCTCAAATACAAAGCACTCTTAAAATGAGAACTACAAACCAACACAAAATATATTATATTTCATTTATTCTAAGGGCCCCGCCAGGAGCACCTTCACAAAAAAATCTTATAATTCAACCCTCTATCCATTCATCAAATAAAAAAAATTGCTGCCATTTCATCATTTTTTTTAAAAAAATATTATTATTTTTTAACTTTTTTTCCCGATGAATGGATAGAGAGTAGAATTGTAAGACTTTTTCGTATTGGGGTACCCCTAGTTTGGTCATTAGATTAGCTTAAATGTTCGATTGGAATTTGGTGTAAAGTATAATGAAATGTAATATGTAATGGAGGACATATATAACTCAACTAGGATAAAAGATAAATAATATTAACTCTATACAGGGATCGTGAAATTTGAAGAACAGGCACCAACAAGGATCAAGTCGCTGAAAGAAGTTCATTAACATGATCAAGCCTCAGTGACATAATAAGATGTACAGATGATTCAGTTGAAGGGCCAAAAGATTTTGTGTATTTAAAGATATTGCTGCAGGCTAATAAATTGGAATGTAACGAAGGTGTGAAGATCAAGATCAGTGATAGTCACTTGTGAACCAGACCAGTGCACCAAGTGTCAACACATACGGGAAGGATCAACACATTAATTCATAGAAAAAATTGCCAAAGCCTATTGACGATCAAGGACAGACATAATATCTCAAGGTATTGTCAAAAGTTAATTTACTCTGAAAATTAAATAAGTAACAGATTAATTAATTATTTATAACAAAATAATTAAATTAATCTGGTACTTGAATTATTTTCTGAGGTGAAATAAAACAGCAGAATAAACAGAAGAGAGAAAATGAATAGTATCCAAAATCACTATTCATATGAATAGTAACCGAAATCACTATTCACATGAATAGTAACTGAAATCACTATTCATATGAATAGTACTATTCATATGAATAGTAACCGAAATTACTATTCATGAATAGTACCTAAAAGTACTATTCATCAGGTGGGGCCCACGTGAATATAAATGTTGAATGAAGAAATGAAAGTCTTCGTGCGCAGATTGTTCAAAGATATTGAAGGCAGTAGACTGAAAATAAAACGTCATCAGTTACGTTATATTTAGTTGCATAGTAAATTTCTAAAGTCTATAAATAGGCCTGTTGTATTTCATTTCAAAACACACCTTAACACACAACTTTCTCTCTCTCTTAAATATCTTCTTTGTGTAAGCTGCTAGACAGTCCATCTAGTAGGAAAGTCGGCTTAGCCCGCTTTCAGGAAGTGTCGGATAGAAGGTCCTCGTGCCTAAACTATCCTTAGGAGTATTCGAGTTTTTGAAGCTAATCCGTTGGATTAGAAGTTGTAACACCCCTTGGGTTTTTATCAGTTCAAAGATATTTTCCCGAACCAATTGTTTTATTTCGATTCAGTTGTTGACCTCATTTTTCACATCTCGAAAATCGAAATATTTTTAAATAACGTATTCAACCCCCCTTCTACGTTATTCCGGACCTAACAATTGGTATCAGAGCAAGTTGATCGATATACAGATCAGATCCGGTGTTGCACGTCACTGTTCACATATACGGTACAATTCACATATACGGCACTATTCACAAATACGGTACTATTCACATATACGGTACTATTCACAGATACGGTACTGTTCATAAATACCGTACTGTTCATTTTGAGCCACTCTGTTACTATACAAAAAGCCATACAATCATGACAGAGAAAACACAAACTCCAACAACAAGCAGATATGAATCAATTAGAGTTCCAATACTCAGGGCATCAGAATATCCCATATGGAAGGTGAAGATGGAAATGTTTCTGGAGGCTACAGATCCAGAGTACTTAGACAGAATCCATGATGGTCCACATAAGCCTACAAAATTGTCTGTTGCAGTTGCTGAAGAAGAACAGAAAATGATTCCAAAAGAGAAGAAAGACTACACTCCTGAAGATATCTCCTCTATTAGCAAAGATGCTAAAGTAAGGCATTTATTACATAACGCCCTTGACAATGTTATGTCTAACAGGGTCATTGGATGCAAAACTGCTAAGGAGATTTGGGATGCTTTGGAAGTCAGATGTCAAGGAACCAAAGCCATCAAAAAGAACAGGAGAACAATACTCACACAGGAGTACGAGCACTTTGACTCAAATGCTGATGAGTCATTAACAGACATATATGATAGATTCCTGAAATTGTTGAATGATCTATCACTGGTAGATAAGGAGTATAATCTTGAAGACTCCAATCTGAAATTCTTGTTGGCTCTTCCTGAGAAATGGGACTTAAAGGCCACTACCATCAGAGACAACCATGATCTAGAAGACATGTCCCTTGATGAAATCTATGGAATGCTTAAGACTCATGAGCTTGAGATGGAACAAAGAAGCAAGAGGCATGGAAGCAAGACCAAGTCAATTGCTCTTAAAGCTGAGGAGAAAGCTTCTAAAGAAATTGCTGTGAAAAAGAGTCAATCCAAAGGAAAGGCTCTAATTACAAAGTCTGATACTGAGTCATCAAATTCTGATGATGACTCAAACTCTAACAATCTCACAGACTCTGATGATGATGGTAGTGATGCTGAGATGATACAACTTGCAGCCCTAATGGTGAAAGGCTTCAAGAAGATGGCTTACAAGAACTTCAGGAAGGGAAAGAAGTTCACACGAAGAGATTCAAATTTTGACAAGAAGAATTTCAGAAAAGCTGAGGGAAAGGAAAACAGGTCTGGGAAAGTCGACAAGTCCAAGATCACATGCTATAATTGTGGTGAGAAAGGACATTTTTCACCTGAGTGCAAGAGAGCCAAAGCTGATAAAAGTCAAGCTTACATCACAAAGAAGAAGGACTGGGCTGACACTTCAGACTCTGAAGATGAGGTGAACTACGCCTTGATGGCAAATGTTGATAGTATCTCTGAAGCTACTGAGACCAAGGTACCTCACTCTATTCTAGCTTTTGATACTACTGATATATCTGAGATAAGACTCTTTCTTAAAAACTTGCATGTTAGCTATAGAGATCAGACTTTAGAAAATGAAAGAATAAAATCTGAAAGTCTAGACCTTAGAAAGAGAAATGATTATCTAGAATCAGAATTAGTCCAGATGTTAGAAATTCAGAAAGAGAGAGATGATGCTATTTTTGTTAAAAATGAATTATTGAAAAAACATGCTTATCTTGAATCTGAACTTGCTAAAGAAAGAAACATTCTTAAAATTTGGACTAACTCTGGTAAGAAAACTCAGGATATCATAGACAATGATTGTTGGAAAGAAGGTCTAGGTTACACTGATAAAAAGAAAACTGTCAACCTAGAAGCTGAGACCTCTAAACCTGTATTTACTGAAAAGGCTGCAAAACCCAAAATTAATCATGTGAGGTTTGTACCAAAATCTGACAAACCAAAACAGGATAAAGCCAAATCAGTAGATATTAGTTCAATGTCTCAGAAACAGCTTAAACACAAGCTGAAGGAGTTAAAAAGAATAAACAAGGTAAAAGAACCTAGGAAAAACAGAAATGGAAAGGTAGGCATCAGTAAAAGCAATAACTATATGCCTATTCCCAATGCTCCTAGGAAGAAATGTTATAATTGTGGAAGTCCTAACCATCTTGCTGCTTTTTGCAGGAAGAATAAAAATATAAACTCTACACCTCCTAAGTCAGGAGTTAAGAGTGGTTCAGTTAGGTTTAAGCCACAGAATCCTTGTTTTCATTGTGGTAGTATTTGGCATTCTATTTATACATGCAAAGAGTATCATAAGTTGTATTATGATTATTATGAACTTAAACCCTCTTTGAATAAATTCAAGATTGATTCTACATGTATAAATTCTGATAAAAAGAATGTTAGCACAAACTCTGATAAGACTTCTGCTGCAAAAGCTAACAAACTTAATAAGACCAAAGGATCCAAGCAAGTCTGGGTCCTTAAAACTAATCATTAGTGGTTTTTGTGATTGCAGGGTAACAGGAAAAATATCCTTGTTCTGGACAGTGGATGCTCAGGACACATGACTGGAAATAAAGCCCTGCTATCAGAATTTGTGGAGAAGGCTGGCCCAAGTGTTTTTTATGGAGATGGCAACATAGGAAGGACTCTGGGATATGGCAATATCAAACTTGGGAATGTCATCATTGAATCTGTAGCTCTAGTCTCAGGACTCAAACATAATCTACTAAGTGTGAGTCAAATCTGTGATAGAGGTTATCATGTGGATTTCCTTGAAGAACACGGTGAAGTTGTAAGCAAATCTACAGGAAAAGTTGTTCTGAAGGGATACAGGCATGGTAACATTTATGAAGCTGATAAGTGGATTTTATATCCACTTGGAATGCTTCGTATCGGCTTGAATTGATGACTTGAACTCAAGTATGTGGTGTTTTTTATGTGTTTTTAGTGAATTTGTGCAGGAATAAGAGTCGGATGTGGGATGATGTTTTCCATGCTTAAATGGTAGGTTTTGAGCTAAAAAAATAACAGTACATCAAATTGCGAGAGAGCCGGAAGAAACGGAATGAAAATCGGAGTTAAAACGAAGAAAATAGAGCAAAATCAGCCAAAATCAGCTCCCGGCAGCCAAAGGAGCGCAGCCAGCGCACAAACCAGCGCAACCAGCGCTATGAATAGAAGCCAAGCTTTCAACAAACTCTGATGGCTCTGCAATCTGTCTACTGAGTAGAGCATCAATTGAAGAAAGTTGGGATTGGCACAAGAGACTTTCTCATCTGAATTTCAACAACATTAATGAGCTAGTGAAGAAAGATCTTGTAAGAGGATTGCCCAAATCAGTTTTTACTCCAGATGGCCTATGTGACTCATGTCAAAAGGCAAAACAAAGGAAAACTTCATTCAAAAGTAAGACTTAATCCTCAATTCTTGAGCCATATCACTTATTGCATGTTGATTTATTTGGTCCAGTAAATATAATGTCTATTGGAAAGAAAAGATATGCTTTGGTTATTGTTGATGAATACACCAGATATACATGGGTATATTTCATGCACAAGAAAGAAGAAACTGCATCAATCTTAACAGAGCATGTCAGACAACTGGATAAAGGATCTAAGCATACAGTGAAAATCATAAGGAGTGATAATGGCACTGAGTTCAAGAATGCAGTCATGGAAGAGTTTTGTAAAGAAAATGGAATAAAGCAAGAATTCTCTGCACCTGGAACTCCACAACAAAATGGAGTAGTAGAGAGAAAGAACAGGACTCTCATAGAAGCTGCAAGGACCATGCTTGATGAAGCAAAGCTGCCAACTTACTTCTGGGCTGAAGCTGTGCAAGCTGCTTGTTTCACACAGAATGCTACACTCATAAACAAGCATGGTAAAACACCATATGAGATGGTGAAAAAGAAGAAACCGAACCTGAAGTACTTTCATGTGTTTGGATGTAAATGTTTTGTTCTTAAGACTCATCCAGAACAGCTTTCCAAATTTGATTTAAAAGCTGATGAAGGAATCTTTGTTGGATACCCACTATCCACAAAAGCATTCAGAGTCTACAATCTGAGAACAAAAGTGGTCATGGAATCTATCCATGTGTCTTTTGATGATAAGAAGATAACAGGACTTGAAGATTTTGATGAACATGACCAGCTGAGATTTGAGAATGAAGAAATAAATGATGATCTACAAACTTCTGATATTCTTTCAGACTCTATTGTTCAATCTATACCAGTAGATCAGACAGCAGCACATGTTGAGGGGGAGCAAGTGAACGATGACCCCTAATCAAGTGAAGAAACATCTGTTGCTAATGATTCTTCAAACTCTGAAAGCAACAGCTCAGGAGGAGCAAACAATGATTTTGGATCTACTAGTCATCACACTCAACACAATTATGAACTTGGGGAATCATCAAGATCAAATCTGCCGAGACAAAGGGTATGGAGTAGAGCGCATCCCTTTGAACAGATCATTGGTGAACCGGACACGGGTGTACAGACTAGAAGAGCAACACAGAATGATTGCAATTTCGCAGGATTTTTATCTCAAATTGAACCTAAAAAGGTTGATGAAGCTCTTGATGATCCAGATTGGGTAACTGCAATGCAGGAAGAACTCAATCAGTTCGAAAGGCAGAAAGTATGGAAGCTGGTGCCAAGACCAAAAGGTAAATCTGTAATTGGCACTAGATGGGTGTTTAGAAATAAACTGGATGAAAATGGTATTGTTACGAGGAACAAGGCTCGATTGGTAGCAAAGGGTTACTCTCAAGAAGAGGGAATTGATTATGATGAAACCTATGCTCCAGTTGCAAGGCTTGAAGCAATCAGGATGTTCTTAGCATTTGCTGCACACTCCAACTTTAAGGTTTTTCAGATGGATGTGAAGAGTGCATTTTTTAACGGAGATCTAGAGGAAGAAGTCTATGTTGAACAACCCCCTGGGTTCAAAGACAAGGAATTTGAAGGTTTTGTGTACTTTCTCTTCAAAGCTCTCTATGGTCTCAAGCAAGCCCCTCGAACATGGTATGATACTCTCTCCAAGTTCTTACTTGAAAATGGTTTTACAAGAGGTATCATCGACAAAACTCTCTTTCATAAAAAGCATAAAAATGATATAATTCTGGTGCAAGTATATGTGGATGATATAATATTTGGTTCTACTAATGATTTGCTATGAAAGAGATTTGCTAAGCTAATGCAGAGTAGGTACGAGATGAGCATGATGGGTGAGTTGTCCTTCTTCCTTGGACTTCAAGTTGTTCAGAAGCCTGATGGTATTTTCATCTGCCAATCAAAATACATAAAGGATCTTCTGAAGAAGTATGGGATGGAAGAAGCAGCTACTGCCAAGACCCCGATGCCAACTGCAGTCAAGCTTGATGAAGACAAATCTGGTAAGTCAGTTGACATCACGAAGTATCGAGGTATGATCGGCTCTCTCTTGTATTTAACTGCTAGTAGACCAAATATTATGTTCGCAACTTGTCTATGTGCTAGATTCCAGGCTAACCCTAAAGAGTCACATCTTATAGCTGTTAAACGTATTTTCAGATACCTTAAGGGAACCCCCAATCTTGGGATTTGGTACCCTAAAGGAACAGGTTTTGACCTAGTTGGCTATACAGATTCTGACTTCGCAGGTTGTAAGATTGATCGGAAAAGTACTTCTGGAAGCTGTCAGTTTCTAGGAAGAAGGTTGGTATCTTGGTACAGCAAGAAGCAACACTCAGTATCTACCTCAACAGCCGAAGCAGAATACATTGCGGCAGGTAGTTGTTGTGCTCAGATCCTGTGGATGAGGAATCAACTTCAGGACTATGGACTTATGTTGGACAAAATTCCAATTCTATGCGACAACACGAGTGCCATTGCCATTGCCAACAATCCAGTTCAACACACCAGGACTAAGCACATTGATATCATGTATCATTTCTTACGAGAGCATGTCATGAATGGAACTGTGGTATTATATTTTGTTCCCACAGATCAACAAATTGCAGACATCTTTACTAAACCACTGGATGAATCCACTTTCTGCAGGTTAGTTGGTGAACTTGGGATGTTAAATCTGTCTAATTAATTTTGGATAATCAATAACTGCAATTTGTTATAAATTCACAGGTATTTTAAATGTCCATATTTTTAGGACTTGTGAATTTACTTTGCATCCAGTCATCATTTTTTATAGGTATCTCTATATTAATTACCACGCTTATAAATGCTATATTTTATGGTAATTAGTTAGTAAATAATTGAGTTAATTGTAGCATAATTAAATAAATATTTTATTGACATATATCAATTAATGATATTTTGTTAATTTTATGTCTATTTAATTGTGAGTTTATCTGATTATTGTGGACTAATTCTTGATTTACTGTGTGATTATTTTTAAATCCATAATAATTAGAAGTATTATATGTGTATGTGTATAGACTGATAGGTTTCGGCGATAAGATGTTTTTTCGGCCGACAGGTTTCGGTGATAAGATGTTTTTTCGGCTAATTAGGTAGTTAGGTGAGAAATTATTGAGCGGTGTTATTTTTCAAACATAACCTGTCACTATTACACCTAACCCACTAATACTTGAAACCTTATAAATGATGAGTTTTTGTTTGTGTTTAACATCATTAATTTTCAGATATACAGGGCATATACACACAGTTGCTGAATATTTCAAGCTTTGATCGGAAAGATCTCACAATCTAGCTGGTGGTGTTTAGAGCGGATTTCATATTCTTGTTATACGCACTAACCCTTGTTTTTGAATTTCCACAAAGTTTTGAAAATGGCATTGCAAGGAAACTTTTTAATTGCTAAAGTTAATCCTATTTCCATTCAGCAAATCGAAACCATTCAAGATGAGCAATTTCGGGCTTGGACACAATTTCTGAATGAACATTCATTAATTCGCTATGCTTTAGTTACACAAGTGCAGCTTAACCATGATGCATTGTGTGAACTATATTGCAGTGCGGTTAACACTTCTGGACAGGACAGGTGTGCATTCACATATCGACTATTTGGTAGGTCGATTAGGGTCACTGAACGAGATGTTAATCGAATTCTTCATTTTCCTATGGAAAATCTCGTTTCTGATCCTACACCTGAACAGATTGAAATGTTCTTTCGTTTTATAAGGTACCAAGATGGCAATTTCAATACTGGTAATCTTTCTAGAACGTTTCTAACCCAGTACTGGAATTTCTTCTTTCACACTCTTAACCATGTTTTTTCCTCAGATAGAACAAATCAAGATCGAATACCTGAATTTATTCAAATAATAGGGTATGCGGTCGCCAATAATTTGAGGATTAATCTTGGAAAAATTGTGCTTGGTCAAATCATTTTAAAAATGAAACGCTTGGGAACAAGAGACGTTCGGACTCAAAATGTCAAATGTCTATATCCAAGGTTTCTACAGTTAATATTGAATAATTTTTTGAATGATGAAGACAGGGTACGCTTGGAAAATGGTCAAAAGGTGGAATGTTCTTCTATGAAGACGAATGTAATTAATTACATAAGCAAAAAGAAATATACGGATGTGCCTACAGTCCTAACTGAATATCTAAAGACTGTCCCACTTCCGTTGTTACCACGACCAGTGAGAGCAGGTATACGACAAGGTAATATTTCAATCCCTGCTATTCCAACCTTTGTATTCCCTATTGTGTCACAGGAAATACAGTTTCTACAGCCCCCAGTGGCCATCTTACCCGACCAAGAGCAGGAAATCCCACCGACTCTAACACAGGTCGAAGAGCCCATTCTACAAATGCAAACACAAACACAACAAACTCCTACACCTCAATTGTCACTTAAACGACCAGTCATCCACATTATTGAGGGAGATAGTGCCTTAGCAGCACCACATAAGGAGTTAGTTACAACAGCCGCTCTACCTCATTCTAAACGAAGTAAAACCAATGAACCTGAGGTAACGGCAACTGTTAGTGAAACAATTCTTTCTTATCCAATGAGTGCAAATGTAAATGAGATTGAATTGACGGGAGCAACTATCTTGAGTTCCATTTCACGGAACATACGAGTGGTTGATGATCTTTCAAAAGATCAAATGCCTTCACAGGCATCCGAGGTGGAATTACCTACCTCAATAACTGCTGGTGAATCTTCCATTTTACGGAATGATCCATTGGTGGGTGGTTCTTTTATGAACCAAGTGTCTTCACAGACGTACGAGGGAAACTTGGGTTTTGTGCCATTTAATCAATTCAAGTTTAACCTCCCAGAGGGAAAATCTCTGGATCTCTTTCGAGATTTACCACTTTTTACCAGTGGTCGGCAACTCGCTTCACGCGAGGACGGAAGCTCACGAACTTTCATTGCACCATCCGTGACCTCTGAAAAAGGGGCTAGGATGATTTCATTTGCAGGTACACATATCGGTGGAAGCTCTAGAGGAAAGTTGAGGGAAACACCAACAGAACATGTAAGTGTAACCCAAACCACTAAACCGAGTGAATATAGAGTGTTGAGTGAAACACCTGTAGAACGTACAAGTGAGCAACCTACTCAACCACATGCACCTGTAACCAGAAAGGAATATAGCAGACTCCTTACACGGGTCCAAACAATGGAGAAAGAGTTGCAAAATATCTGTAAGTCCGTTGCAGAAATTAAAAATTTGCAACTTATTCAACATGATGCATTCCAGGTTCAATTAAGTTCCATGGCATCCCAGTTTAGTCATGCAATTCATTCCTTGGGGAAGACAGCTTCGTCTAATTTACCAACTCCACATCCTACTACTCTGGAGGATAACCCAACTGAGGGGGAGAAGGTGGATGATCAAGAAGCTACTAGGCGTAATAAGGGCAAGGAAAAGGTTGTTGACACAGAATTAACTTTATTTTGGGAAAGGAAAAGCTAATTGGAATGTTCGTGCAATGTGGAAAGAAAGCAAAGGCAAACTTGAAGATATGTTCAGTCTACAGGAATAATTGTCTTGCACTTGGTTAATTTTTAGAAATCTGAAAAATGTATATATATGATCCAGAATGCACTTTAATATTATTTATCTTTGTATTTTATTTGTATCAGTTGAGTTATCCTCTAGGTATTTGCTTGTCAAACCCTAACAATCAAATAGGGGGAGATTGTAAAGTATAATGAAATGTAATATGTAATGGAGGACATATATAACTCAACTAGGATAAAAGATAAATAATATTAACTCTATACAGGGATCGTGAAATTTGAAGAACAGGCACCAACAAGGATCAAGTCGTTGAAAGAAGTTCATTAACATGATCAAGCCTCAGTGACATAATAAGATGTACAGATGATTCAGTTGAAGGGCCAAAAGATTTTGTGTATTTAAAGATATTGCTGCAGGCTAATAAATTGGAATGTAACGAAGGTGTGAAGATCAAGATCAGTGATAGTCACTATTCATATGAATAGTACTATTCATATGAATAGTAACCGAAATTACTATTCATGAATAGTACCCAAAAGTACTATTCATCAGGTGGGGCCCACGTGAATATAAATGTTGAATGAAGAAATGAAAGTCTTCGTGCGCAGATTGTGCAAAGATATTGAAGGCAGCAGACTGAAAATAAAACGTCATCAGTTACGTTATATTTAGTTGCATAGTAACTTTCTAAAGTCTATAAATAGGCCTGTTGTATTTCATTTCAAAACACACCTTAACACACAACTTTCTCTCTCTCTTAAATATCTTCTCTGTGTAAGCTGCTAGACAGTCCATCTAGTAGGAAAGCCGGCTTAGCCCGCTTTCAGGAAGTGTCGGATAGAAGGTCCTCGTGCCTAAACTATCCTTAGGAGTGTTCGAGTTTTTGAAGCTAATCCGTTGGATTAGAAGTTGTAACACCCCTTGGGTTTTTATCAGTTCAAAGATATTTTCCCGAACCAATTGTTTTATTTCGATTCAGTTGTTGAGCTCATTTTTCACATCTCGAAAATCGAAATATTTTTAAATAACGTATTCAACCCCCCTTCTACGTTATTCCGGACCTAACATTTGGTTTTTAGGTATGTATTCTAAGGAGGTTTGTATTGGAGTAGAACCATATTAATACCTTATATATAATAAGCATAAGGGAGATCTTATCCAAATTTTTGGTCATCGTCACTGTACTATTTTTGGTCGTCGTCACTGTACTACCAAAAACATATGATCCGTTGGATTGAAATTCGACGATCAAGATTAGATCACATACAAAAGAAATTATAATCTAAAAAGGATATAATTAGAAAAGGTTGTATTAGAAGTGAATTTTAAAAGAAAATTATAATCTAAAAAGGATATAATTAAAAAAGGTTGTATTATAATTGAATTTTAAAAAGAAAATTATATTCTAAAAAAGGATATAATTAAAAAAAGTTGTATTAGAATTGAATTTTATTTTTTATTTATTAGTATTAAAAAATTTCATATTTACTATTTGGCTTCTATCTTGAGATCTAGAAATCAGATTTGAATGATTTTATAATCCATGTGAACCTCATTAAATTATCTTTAATTTAGTGATGCTTTAATAATTATTATTCAAATAGAAACACTCAGAATATCAAGAGAAAATATACTTACGAATTTTTACATTAATCCTAATCTATGTAGAAGTTCTACATTGATAATGCTATCAAATGTAAAAAACCTAATTGTATATGATTTAAATCATTAACATATACATTTTCGTATTTCAATATAAATATACTTTTTATTTTATAACATATTAAAATATAGAACATTTTTTATGCTAAATCCAACGATTTTCATCTATTTATTTTAAGATCTTTGTCGTCCGGAGGAATAGACGATTATCAAAATTTTGGACAAGATTTATCTTATATAAATATATATACGGAGTACTTTTTAGTTTATAACATATTAAAATATAAAACATTTTTTATGCTAGATCCAACGGTTTTCATCTATTTATTTTAAGATTTTTGTCATACGGAGGAATAGACTACCGATTATAAAAATTTCGGACAAAATCTCTCTTACACTTATTATTAAAATTGTATTTGATTGTGAGTAGAACTATCTTTAAATAATTATAAAGATATTTTGATAATGAAAACGAATTATAAGTAGAATTATAAGTATAATTCATAAATCAAATAGAATTTTCAACTTAAAAAATCGTCAATTTCTTCTCTTTTTTGTTTCTGTGTAGATTTAATTATATTAAACCATCATTAATTTAAAAATTATTTTGTTAATTTTATGTGGGATGTAAACGTCTAAATCAAATTTTAAAATTCAAGATAGAGTACAAATATTAAATCGAACATGTAAAATCTTATATATATCAATTTTTAAACACCAATTTGATATGTAAATTAATAACTTATAAAATTTTAAAAAAGTAATATAATTATAGATATTAAAAAGGAGCCGTGCGTTGCACGGGTTATAAGCTAGTGTATCTATATATATATATAGGGTTGGACTCCATAGCAAACACCTTATATAACAAACAATAAAGAACACCTCATATCTAATAGATCCATTGCCCCTGGTGGGGCCACCCAATACAAAAAGTTCTTATTTTTTTACTTTCTATCCATCCATCATCTCAAAAAAAAAAAAGATGTTACTGTTCATGACGATGACGTCATCAGTGACATCATCATGAACAGTAAAATTTTTATTTATTTATTTATGTTTTTTGCTGGCTTGATAGAGGGTAAAAAAATAACAACTTTTTGTATTGGGTGCCCCTGGCGGGGCCAAAGGATCTAATAGATCTAAGGTGTTCTTTGTTGTTTGTTATATAAGAGTGTTCTGTATGGAGCAAATGCCTATATATATATATATATGTTGCACTCCATAACAAACACCTTATATAACAAACAATAAAGAACACCTTAGATCTAATAGATCCAATGCCCCTGGCGGGGCCACCCAATACAAAAAGTTCTTATTTTTTTACCCTCTATCCATCCATCATCTTAAAAAAAAAAAAAAAAAATTAAAAAAGTTACTATTCATGATGATGACGTCATCAGTGACGCATGAACAGTAAAATTTTTAATTTTTTTTCTGGCTTGATAGAGGGTAAAAAAATAACAATTTTTTGTATTGGGTGCCCCTGGCGGGGCCAAAGGATCTAATAGATCTAAGGTGTTCTTTATTGTTTGTTATATAAGAGTGTTATGTATGGAGCAAAGGCCTGTATATATATTGTAGATTTCAAAAAAGATGTCGAAAATGACAACTGAAAACTGGAACTTGCAATCGAAAATTCATATGCAACCTTTGCAACCTATTAGTTGAATGTAATCGGAAATTCATATTAGTTGAATGTGGTTGCATTCTGTTGAATATTGCCCCTGGTGGGGCCTTGGAAACCAAATCCACCAAAATCATCCCATCCGGGACCTGGGAAACCAAATTCACCAAAATCACCCCATCCTAAATAACTTTTAAAGTGGTAATATTTTTGAAAATAGTTTCAAAAAGATAGTATATGGGGTAATTTCCCTAAAAAAATATTTGAATTCAAAGAATAATTTGGAGGAAGAAAAATCGAATACTTATTGAAGAAGAAAAAAGAAATTGAAGAATATTTGTCAGAAAATAAAAAGGAAATTGAATAAATTATATTGGAGATGTGATTTGTACCCGAGGACCAAGCCCATTATTTTTTCTATATATACTGTGCTTCTATCTTGTATTTGATCAACAATTTAGACAGTCCTATACAAACAATTTTTATTTGCTGCCTGCATTTGTTTCTCTCGCTGTTTTTGGCCCCATCTTCGTTGTCTTCGACTCAGGTATTTATCTCAAACTTCAATTATACACACACACACACGCGCGCGCGCTCTTATAAATTCGTTTTTCTATCGAAATTTTGTTAATTCCCCTCAGTAGTGCCTCAAGTTCTTGTGAAGCTACAATTTTTGGTGTTTTTTTAATAAAAAAATTAGGGTTTAATATTGGGCTTATTAATATAGAGGTTTAACCTTCAACACTAATTGAAAAATGTGCATACCTGAATAAGATTAATTCCTTATGTACTGTTGTGCTGAACTTGCGATAATGATATCCTAGTAAAACAAGATGGGTTATTGTCGTAATAAGTTGCAAATTGCTTTGAGGCCAGTGTGGTGTTTACGAGCTCATTCCATGGCTAAACGATAGTGGTTTGTGCATCTACCTTAGGATCAAGTCTATTTGTGTATAGTGTTATAACCATTTATGTGACTGTGGACTAATGGGAGCTACTTTGTTAGTAGTAATTATTTGCCGTCAATTTAGTTCACTACCCGAGCTCTTGAATTTTGCTTGTTTAGTGTTCATCAGGACTGGTCTCTCATTGTTTTATTTCTTTCGATTTTAAGTTACTAAACATTGTAGTAATAGTAGTGTACTGTCGGCTTGGGTTTTGTTAGTTACAGTTTGATTCTTTAGTAGGACATCCCTATAATCTCGTATTAGATCCTACATATAAGTTAAAGTCACTAAGGCTGATGTTGACTCACTCTTCTTTATTCGGCTTGTCAGCAATCAGCATTAGTATTCATTCTCTAATGTCTTAGCTTCTGTTACTTTGTTTAATGAAGTTATGCACGCCTGTTTTACAAGTAAAAATATACTTAATTTTGTAACTTTTTACCCCTTTTTGTCTTTTGTTTGGAAATTAATGAACTATATGATGTGTTTTAGGGTTTAGTTTCTTGATGTGGCTAGTAACCATGGTTTGTATTTTGTTCCTAAAAACATTGAATATGGAACTCAGATTTTAAACTTTGTCCGTTGTCCCTGATTTTTCGTTCTTACTATGCAGGCTGAACCTGGTTATTTCTGAAGAGTTCTTGTTGCGAGAAGTATGGCCAAACATCATCCTGATTTGATAATGTGTCGAAAGCAGCCAGGGATTGCTATTGGACGACTCTGTGAAAAATGTGATGGGAAGTGTGTAGTATGTGATTCATATGTGCGTCCATGCACACTTGTGCGGGTCTGTGATGAATGCAACTACGGGTCCTTCCAAGGCCGATGTGTTATCTGTGGCGGAGTTGGAATTTCTGATGCATATTACTGCAAGGAATGTACACAGCAAGAGAAAGATCGGGATGGGTGTTCTAAGATTGTGAATTTGGGGAGCGCAAAAACGGATCTTTTCTACGAACGGAAAAAATACGGTTTTAAAAAAAGATGATAAAGTGATATTCAACTGTTTATTAAGTGTATTGGCTTTTGTATTAGCTCCATATCTAAAGATAGTTTATTTCATAGCTATGTTTGGGTACTTGTATTATGTAGACATTTGAAATTATGAACCTTGAGACAGACTCTATTGTTTATCACAAAGTACTAGTTGGTTTCAGTTAAACTTTATTGGAAAAGCAATTATGTTTTGAAAATTTTCTAGAACTATGTTGCATCCCCTGATATTTGCTTCATCTACATATTTCTTCTCAGCATTGCCTCCTACCCTGTTGCAAGGCTTTGTACTAAATTTAATATCTTTTATGTTTCTTAATTTGATTTTAGTTTACAGTTTTGTTTATGCAACTGTTGATTAAGTATATTGGCTTTTGTATTAGCTCCATATCTAAAGACAGTTTATTTCATAACTATGTTTGGGTTGCTGTGGATTCGTATTATGTAGACATTTGAAATTATGAACCTTGAGACAGACACTATTGTTTATCATAAAGTACTTAACTTAATGTTGTCTGATGTACTTGGTAAGCTAAGCTCTTGGCAACTGAATAATTTTTTTACGAATTAAATGTGATGCCCTTGTGCTGGTGGCTGCAAGTGCAATATGTCAATCTGTATATTGGACTTTGTAGCTTAGAGCCTTAAACAGAGATCAGCTTTGAGGTACAGCTAGTATCTCTTGAGCCTAAATCAAATCCCATGGCATGGATTCTTGCTAATTGTTCCCGACAATATTAAATTGGATGTGACCCTCAACTTTCTTTTTTCAATTTCTCAAAATACAGGTGTTGGTGAAGAAGAAAAGCGTAGGCTTTTACATATTGTTGTTGTCGGAGGTAGTCCTACTGGAGTTGAGTTCAGCGGAGAACTTAGTGATTTTATCACGAGAGATATTCGTCAAGGATATGCTCACGTGAAAGACTATATCCATGTTACTCTGATTGAGGTTATCTTACATTTTTATTGTATTGGCATTTTATTCATCGCCTTCTTTATAGCATTTATAGTAGACAGATTGTAGTTTGTAACTAATTCTAGTTAATATATCTGTGCAAATATTGTATTGATCTTAAGTTTATTCACTTTACAGGCAAACAAGATACTGTTGTCTTTCGATGATTGTCTTCGGACATATGCAACTAGTCATTTGACCAAGGTAAGTTAAGCATCAGCAGAAAGAAACCTCATGTGTTAGCTTGCCACCTCTGGTGTCCAAATGCTAATACCTTTAAAAAATAATATACTTCTGCAGATGCCATATACCATGTAATATTTTATTTTCTCAAATTCAAACGAGAAAACCAATGAACTATAATTGTTAAATATTGCCTTGCATGCTGAGTTTGTCAGCGAATCTAAGAAGCTGATGCATTGATTCTAACTTATAGCGCTCACAATGATCTTTTAGTTCTTCTGCAAGTGGTAAAAACCGCAACTATAAAGTTGTGCAGAATTTGGCTAATATCCATTCACTAAGCTCTTTCAAATTATTTTCTTCATTTTAGGCTCCTTTTGTGGATGCCTCATCTGAACACATTTCTCTTCTTAACTCTTCAATCTATAACTTTTTGCATCTTACTTTATGATAATGTTGAGGTCTCATAGTTTGCTTAGGATATATTTATATTTTGCTTTTTGATATATTCAGTTATTCAAGGCTGGAGTTCGTCTTGTCCGTGGAATTGTGAAGGATGTTCATCCTCAGAAAATAGTACTTACGGACGGAACAAGTGTTCCTTATGGTCTATTAGTATGGTCTACCGGTGTTGGTCCCTCACCTTTTGTGCAAGCACTTGATGTTCCAAAGTCTCCAGGTGGGAGGTAAGTTTTTTAACTGTACCACCAATAATTTATTCTGCATGGTGAAAATTAGATTATCGAAACAATTTTAAAATTGCACTTTCCTATTTATGGTTTGCTAATTTGCCTTCTTGGATAGCTGCTGTCTCTAGATGTAGTTCCGGCATTGATTTGGTTTTTATTGAACTTCATGGCTTGTTTTCTGCCTCATTAGGCTTCCATTATCATTTGTTGCCCTAAATTTTCAAACTATTGTGGTGTTAATATGTAAACGGTTTGCACCCATTTTCCCTCACATTTGACACAAAGTGCACGTAGACTTCCGAAGATTGTATTCAGCATGGTCCCTGGTGACCTATGTATACTGTTTGCATTTGTGTTTACAAGAAAGAAAGTTATCATACTGGCAACTGATGGCAAATGTCCCCCTATATTATAATTTATAAAAATATAGCAACTTTTAGGAAAAGCTTATCATAGTGATATATTTTACAGAATCGGAGTCGATGAATGCATGGCTGCACGTACCCTCGGTGCCTGATGTTTTCGCAGTTGGTGACTGCTGTGGCTATCTTGAAAGTACAGGAAAGCATGTTCTTCCAGCTTTGACTCAGGCAAGTTTGTGAGAGACTTAATTAATGTCAGAAATTTTCATGGTGAACTGTTTGATTAAGGTAGTGGAGGTCAATATTTGTGCGTGATCAAAAGGTTGTCTGATTTGTGGTTTTACTTTAGAAAAAATATTTGCCTATTTGGCCAATACAATCAGACATCGAGAACCATATGGCACTGCTCAATATGTTTGCCTTTCGACCTTTCCAGTATATACATAAATATAAACATATGTGGTTTTCACACATTAAATTGATATCTGATTGTAAACACATATTCAAGAAGACATTTCCATATCATAGTATATAGAAACTCTATCCATATACAAGAGACCATAATTAATTTATTAATCACGTTATTGGATTTCATTGAGAAGTTCGAGAGTTGGGGGGTAGGTCAATTTGTCTGAACTGCATAGCAGTTTAATGTTTTTTCATCATGAATTTTATGGGGCAAATTAGTTAGCAGTGTTCGCTTTATGTTACGTGTGAGCTAATTTGTAAAGGTTGCTGAACGTCAAGGGAAATACATGGCCAATTGGCAGAATGTTATTGCCAGAGCTGGCGGAGGACGTGCAAATGCTGCACAACAGATTGCATTAGGGGATTCTTTTGTTTATAAACATTTGGGAAGCATGGCAACAGTAGGCAGCTATAAAGCTCTTGTTGATCTTAGGCAGAGCAAGGTAATGGATACTATATACATACATACATACATACATACATATATATATATATATATATAATTATTCCCTTATTTGCTATTAATATTGTGTGGCTCCCATGTTAATATCAATAGGAAACAAAAGGATTATCCATGGCACGGTTTGATTGCTGGATTATTTGGCGTTCAGCTTATCTCACACGACTTGTACGCTGGAAGAACGGATTGTATGTTGCAGTCAACTGGGCTACAAAGTTTGTGTTTGGACGTGACATTAACCGAATATAGTGTTAAATTCTGTTGCATTAGCCCATCTCCTTGTGTCTCTTGTCTTTCTTCCTGTCTCTTCCCTAATTGTCAATCACCCTGGCCAAAAGGCAACCATCCTCCATGTTATTCTCATTCTTCTATACTATAAATGATCAAAGTACACCTACTTTTAAATGTGGTTCACAGATAAAGTTAATACTATTTAGTGCTCCCAAAAACATAGATTTCTTTTTCAAAATTTGGTCGTATAGCGATTTACTTGCCTTTACTTATCCTGTCTGAGAAGTTGAAGGATGTGCTTGTGTTTGGAATAAAACAAGAAGCGGATATTGCTGTCCAAACATGTTTCCATTGAACTATTTTCGTTGCTGCTTTAGCCCATTTTTCATTCTGAATTAGGCTTCCCACGTTTCTTATTGTTTTGTCGACCAGGTTTTGGTAAATAGTGATTTTTTGTTTATATGCTGAAAGATTATAATTTGGCAATTAGAGGTTTTCATGATTGTTCATCTTGCGCTGTGCTTGTGTGTCACATGAGCTACTAGGCGGAAACTCTACTTTCCTTGTGATGACTAGCAGCTATCCCACGTCTCTTGGAGGAGGTTGGACATCAGAACAACGAAAGTTATGATTCCTGTGTTGCCCCTGTTACACTGTACGCTCTTGAAATTAGTGGGCAGGTAACAATGTGTAATGTCTCATTCAGACCGACTGTACTCCTTGCTTGGTTCGTTAATATTGAAGTACTAGTTTGATTTTCTGGTTCCAAGTATTTTGTTTTGTGTTTTCGTCCCATTTTTTTTCCCAGAAACAACAATAAAATTAAACACATGCCTTTTTGATAAAACAATTTGAATCATTTGGAAAGAAGTCCTCAATCTAAACACAATTATTTTCTCGATTGTAGAAATCACAAGTAACCCACTGACTGACGGAGTCGCCTTAATTGACTGGTCCTTTATTCAATTTTTTTTTTTTTTAATTTCCCTTTCTCAAGCTCCAACAATATTGAAGAGTATTAATTTTTAAAATGTATACAAATATAACAAGCACACCTTTGCTGACTTTCTGCTTGCTAAAGTATTCTAAATCTTACCCTGATTAAAATTCAAGTTGAATGTTTAAGTTGAAAATGGATGGTGATGCTGCTCTAACTTCATCAACAAATCCTCCATTTAAAATAGCAGATATTCGAGCAGCCGTTCCAAAACATTGTTGGATCAAGAATCCATGGCGATCACTCAGTCATGTTCTCAGAGATTTTATTCTAGCTTTTGGACTAATGGCAATGGCAGTTTATATTGATAGTTGGAGTTTCTGGCCACTTTATTGGACTGCTCAAGGTTCAGTTTTTATGGGACTGTTTGTCATTGGTCATGACTGGTATATATAGTTCTGCACTTGGAGAAGTTGTCTATCATTGAGTTACTTTATACTAGTCCTTCATATTATGGCATCTACATTTTATTTTATGTTGTATGTGAAATTATATTTATCATCTTGTAGCGGGCATGGGAGTTTTTCGGATTATCGTATGCTAAATAATGTTATGGGGCATGTTCTACTTACTTTTGTTCTTACACCCTTCCATGGCTTGTAAGTGAATTCATCCAAGTTTTAACATCTCCCTTGGGTATATGATAATAATATTTCTAACATGTTGTGCACTGGAATAAACAACAGTAGAATAGGCCATAGAACCCATCATCAGAATCATGGGCATGCTGACAAGGATGAAGCTTGGGTGCCAGTAATTTCTAATTCCTTTAATAAGCTTAGATTGCGTAAATTTTCAAGTTCATGTCAATCATATATGTTATAAGTCTCTGTTTTCTCACATGATATGGATATATATTTATAGTTTGATCATTGATGATACTTAAAGTTATAGAACTGATCATTTGAACTAGCTGGACCTAATTTCTCTTATGTGTTTTCAGTTGCCTGAGAAGATATACAAAAACTTGGACTCCTCTACCAAATTCTTGAGATTCACAATTCCTTTTCCCCTGCTTGCTCATCCTTTGTATCTGGTGAGTAGCCGTATGCATATGTCTTACATTCAGTTGCCCTCCTGAATTCTATTTTGTGAATAGAGTATTAGCATAACTGATTTCTTAAAAATATACTCAAAAATATATGGATATGTTATCTACGATACATTGTCTTGTCTAATTGTTTTTACTTGGTGGATTGTGTAACAGCTGTATAGGTCTCCTGGGAAAGATGGTTCTCACTTCAACCCTAACACTGAATTATTTCTTCCCAGTGAGAGGAGATATGTGTTCTTTTCAACTGTGTGTTGGAGTCTCATGTTTGTCCTGCTTCTGGTCTTATCTGTTATCATTGGTCCAGTCCAGATGATAAAGCTATACTGGATTCCCTATTGGGTGAGTCGTATTTTTCTCATCGTAGACGTTAAGAACTATCTCTTAGGCCTCAATTTTTGTGAGTTGTCATGTTTATTTCAGCAGTGAATGCGTAGCAATAGTACTTGAAATACTTGTTCATAATTCAATACTCTGCAGATTTTTGTAATGTGGATTAGCTCTGTTACTTATCTGAATCACCATGGACATGATCACAAGGTTCCTTGGTATCGTGGCGAGGTAATTAGTGCTTTAGTTTTACAAGTATACTAGAATTTCTTGCTGTAATTTGTAAAAATAAAAAAGACACTTAACAAAAGAAAAACTAGAATAACAGTATGTAAAAAATTATCATGTTTACGGATTAAGTAACTGTTTGACCACCATTTAAGACAGGAGTGGAATTATCTGAAAGGAGCACTTACAACAGTTGATCGTGACTATGGATGGTTTAGTCACATTCATCATCACCTTGGAACCCATGTTATACATCATCTTTTCCCTCAAATTCCACATTATCATCTACTAGAAGCAGTAAGTCCTTTCTGTTACTGTAAAAGTACATTATGAATAACTGGAGGAGTTTGAACACAGACTTCGGACGAACAATTACTTTTCAAACTATAGATAGGATTGAAGGATACAGCCACTAATGTTCTTAAAACTTGCAACTATTTTGGATTCACTAAATACAGTTGAACATGGTTAAGATTTATTTAAAAGGTTAGCAAACATGGTACAATCACCTGAAATATTTCTAGAAGTTTCTGAAACTATAAACTCATGTTGTTCTTTGACTCTGTGGACATTGTTGAATAGGGTACTGCTCTACTAGCTCTTGTATAGGATTGTTCTTCAAAGTGTAAGATTCTGTAATTTATACAAAGATGAAACAACGTTGATGCCTAACTAGATCATGTGAAAGTTAGAATTTGAATCAGATAATGAGATGCAATTTTGATTTCTGATATTAATATTGTCATAATTAATATTGAACTGTACTACAATTTAATTGTTTTCTATATCAAATGGAGCAGACTTGTGCAGTAAAGCCAGTGCTTGGAAATTATTACAAAGAGCCACAAAAATCAAGTCCTATCCCATTTCACTTGATAAGTGATCTTATAAGAAGCTTGGAGGAAGATCATTATGTTAGTGATACAGGGAATGTTGTGTTTTATCAAACAGATGCCGAGCTGCATAGACCTTGGAACGAGAATATATATTGGGCTATTTGTAGTCTGCTAAAAGGTTGAAATTTTAGCTGCAAGTTTTAGAAGTCCTGAAAGCATAAGATCGAGGTGGATACCTAATTCATGTAAAGGTCAGGCTGTTAAAAGCAATAATCATAGTTTTGATAGAATAAAACTAGAAATTTCCAATAAACTCAAAGTCGCAAGGGGAAGATGCATGCAATACAATTGAAAAATGTTAAAAATATGTGAGAAGCTCATTTGAAATAATTGTGAAGAGTTTACATATGTTACTACGACCCATGAACAATGTAAACCATAATTTAATTATTGACAAAGTAATTATATGGGAAGATTGTTTGTGCTGTTGCAAGTTAGTATTCGCTCACATAAAAGCAGTGTTCTAAAAAGCGTTAAGCGGTTTTAAGCGGTGAGAGTACCTTCTAGCATTTAAGCAGTTAAGCGGACGCTTAAGCGGATTTTTAAGTGTGTCATTAAACGGATTAATAATATATATTTTTAAATTTTTAAATACAATATTACTATATGTGAATTAAAATTATTTAATAATTAAGTAATAAAAATCTAAACATAAAATGTTCATCATAAAAATGAAATATTTTATTATTTTAATATAGTTATATTCATATTATAATAAATATTAATATATTCAAAAATAAAAAATTAGCAGGTCAACATTTCTTTGACCGCTTAATAGGCCGCTTAATCTTTAAAAACGCTTAATCATCCGATTAGTACAAAATCGAAGCGTTTTATAATCCGATTCCGCTTAGGCGCCTGCTTAATCCGCTTTTTAGAACAATGCATAAAAGTGACTTGATTAGCAGATGTGAGGTCTTAATTTGTTAGAAGCTGTAACTTCAAAATATATTTGTCACATCTTGCTGTGATAGAACACTGGTTGAAAAACGCAGACTGCAACTCAAAATATTTCCATGCTTACGCTTCTTCAAGAAAGAGAAAAAATTCTATCGTGCATCTCAAAGATAATCTTGGGTGCTGGAGGGAGTGGAATAATGGCCTTGAAGACTTAATAGGAGATTATTACAAGAATCTTTTTCAATCTCAAGGAACAGATATGCATGAAATTTTAGACTGCATTAACCCCTGCATTTCTCAGAGTGACAATGATGACTTGACGCAATCTTTTTCGAGCGAAGAGGTGAGGGAAGCGATTTTCTCAATGCACCCGGATAAAAGCCCCGGTCCTGACGGTTTAAATCCGGCTTTTTATCAGCGTTTTTGGAGTACTATTGGTCCAGAAGTGGTGCAAGAGTGTAACCATATTTTATCGACGGGTTCGATTCCTCAGCATCTTAATGATACTTTGGTAGTTCTAATTCCAAAGAAAAAGGATCCGGAAATGGTCACTGACCTCAGACCAATTTCCCTGTGTAATGTTTTGGTTAAAATCATAACCAAAATGTTAGCTAACAGACTAAGAAATCTGCTGCATTTGTTCATCTCAGAAGAGCAAAGTGCTTTCGTCCCTGGGCGGCTTATTTCTGATAACGTGATCGCTGCTTTTGAAGTAAATCATTGGATGAGAAGGAAAACTCAAGGAAGAGTTGGTTATGCGGCTTTAAAAATCGATATGAGCAAAGCCTATGATAGGGTGGAATGGGAGTTTATTAGGGGAGTTTTGCAGAAGCTTGGTTTTTCTGGCAAGTGGATTAACTGGGTTGCTCTGTTCATGGAATCGGTAAAATATAACTTTTTAGTAACTGGAAAGGAAATTGGCCCAGTTATTCCAAAACGGGGCTTACGTCAAGGGGACCCTATCTCCCCGTATCTATTTCTCCTGTGTGCGGAGGGGCTCTCAGCTATAATTAAAAGGAAGATTACTCAAAGTGCGATCCATGGGTGTAAGATAGCCCAACGAGCTCCCATAATCTCACACTTATTCTTCGCGGACGACTGTTACCTTTTCTTTAGAGCTACTCAAGAAGAATCACAGAACATCAAAGAATGCCTAGCTGTGTATGAGAAAGCAACTGGCCAACAAGTTAACTTCCAAAAATCAAATATCCATTTCAGTAGAAATACTAAAAGAGAAGATGTTGAAATGGTCAGTCAGTCTCTTCGAGTTCAAGTATGTGATGAAAACTTTGCGTATCTTGGTCTTCCAAGTTTTGTAGGGAAAAACAAACACGATGTCTTCCGTTATGTCAAAGACAAGGTGTGGAATCGTATGGAAAGTTGGAAAGGAAAAATTATTTCCAGAGGAGGCAAAGAAATTCTCATTAAATCGGTTGTTCAATCCATTCCATCCTACGTCATGGGGGTGTTTTTACTCCCTCAAAAGTTATGTGATGAGCTGGAGGTTTTGATGAACAAGTACTGGTGGGTATCGAACATGGAGAATAAGGGTATCCGGTGGATGAGTTGGAACAGATTATGCTACCCTAAGAAATATGGAGGTTTGGGTTTCCGGAGTATTAGAAAGTTTAACATTGCCATGCTAGGGAAACAGGTGTGGAGGATTCTATCAGATCCTAACTCGATGGTGTCTCGCTTGCTAAAGGCAAAATACTTCCCTGCATCTACCATTAGAGAAGCTGTGGTAGGAAACTGCCCAAGCTACGTTTGGCGTAGTATTATGGAAGCTAGAGATATGGTCATGGCGGGGAGTAGGATCAAAGTGGGTTCAGGCGAGACTATACGAGTATGGGCAGACCCGTGGATTCCTGAAAAAGATAATCCGTTCATTTTAACCCCTGTCATTCCAGAGCTTCAAGACATCAAGGTTAATAACCTTTTGCGTATAGGGGTAAATGAATGGGACAAGGAAGTGCTTGATGATATCTTCTCTGAGCAAGACGTGCAAAGAATTCTTCGTATTCCTCGAAGTATCTTGAGTAGGACGGACCAATGGATTTGGGTTGATGATGAGAAGGGCTATTACACTGTCAAAACCGGTTATAAACGTCTAGTAGGGGATCTTAATGATCTTCATGCAATCCAGGAGAGATTCAATTGGCAGAAATTGTGGAGTATTCTTATCCCCCCAAAAGTGAAAACTTTTATGTGGAGAGTAGGGCAGAACTGCTTACCAACTTTGGAAAACCTTCAAAGAAGACATGTCGAGGTAAATGCTTTGTGTGCGGTTTGTCATGCAGGGTATGAAACGCTGGAACATGTTTTATGGAGCTGCCCTTTTACTCAGAGATGCTGGGAAGAAGCGAACCTGAATGTCCATTTAGAAGATGGTCATTCCATCCCACAGTTCTTAAGCAAAATTCTCGATGCTGAGTCTAATTCAGGAGTCGAGTTTTTCTGCATGTTAGCGTGGAGCATATGGAATCACAGGAACGCAGTTGTGTGGAGAGAGAATTTTAGTTCCCCTCAAAGGGTTTGCCAATCTGCCTTCGAAAACTTACAGCAGTGGAAGAAGGCCCAAGCAAAGCATATTGTCAACTCACATCACAGAGAGGAGAAGCGCCCCAAATGGCAAAGACCCCAGCAAGGTTTTATGTCCTGCAATGTAGATGCGGCTACTTCTGCAGAAAGAAATTCTAGCTCGTTCGGTTGCTTACTGAGAGATGATAATGGTGTGTTCATTGCGGGCTATGGTGGCGTTCTTCAAGGAGAGCTTGATCCCAAAATAGCCGAGGCTATGGCGCTTCGTGAGTCTTTGATGTGGGTGAAAAGGAGAAATGTGGCCAACGTGGTTTTCCAGCTAGACTCATTGTTAGTAGTTCAAGCCATTAATCTTCAGGTTAAGGATCACTCTTATTTCGGTGATATTATAAATGATTGTATTATTTTGTATAGGGACTTGAGATCCCCTAAAGTTCAGTTTGTTAGACGATCAGCGAACATGGCGGCTCATAGGATTGCTAGAGAAGCTATTTCTATGCCTGATCGTAGGGAGTGGACGTATGTCCCTTCTTTTCTATCTGATGTAATCTCTCGTGATTTTGATATTTGAGTTTTTCATTCCTTTTCAAAAAAAAAGATTTAAGGGTTTAAGCAATGGCTTGAACATAATTGTTATATGAGAGACTATATTTCTTTACTCTCTTGTTTAAGTCGTAGTATGCATGATGATGTCGTCATATGAAAATAAAGAGAACAAGATGTGCAAAAGGAGGTTGTCGTGGAATAAAAATATATGTGTATTTAATATTAAGGTTGAGCTTCGAGCTTTAATGATTGTACTTGTGTTTCGTGGCTTAATTCGTGTTCTCACACAAAGATGCCTACGTAAAATGAAGTAAATGACGTAATTTTGAGAATGAGCGAACAGACCTTTTATATAGGTGTTGAAAACCTCAAATTTATTTAGAGTAGGGTTAGGAGACTTGGCCCAAGTCTCCTCCTAGATCGGTGATTTTAGATTCTTCCAATCAATAATTCAGTTTCCTTGTTGACTTCTATCTCTCAAATCGTGGATTTTATAAGTGGGCCTTGTATCAGCCGGCCTCAGAATAGGTTGTGTTCTTGGCCCAAGTACTAATTACAAATTAATATTCAGCCATGCTTTTGGACCTCTTTATTAGGTTTCATTATTGGACCAAGCTAGGTCTAATTAATGCAATATTAATTATGTTTTAGGGCTTATTTCTTACCCATATCATTTGCCCTGATCACCACATTCAGTTGCCTTCTTCAAGTTCCAACCATTTTCAATTTTTATTGCAAAGAATAAGTTATCTATTATTATATATATAATACACCAACATAAATTTGAAATTTGATAGACATTTTATTCATGTGAAAATTGGTGTGACATTTTATTCAAGTGAAAATTGGTGAGACATTTTATTCAAGTGAAATGACAAATTTACCCATGTGCCTATTATATTTATAAAAAAAGCTATCGAGCCCAAGTCAGCCCATCGAGTCACACATCTCAAAACCACCATTGCCATTGCCACCTTATCTATTATATATCTAATGCACCAATTGAGG